>JAFFSR010000377.1:0-1368750 GCA_017163975.1 Anastatus disparis
TGGTATCAAAGGCACATTACATATGCGGCTGCCAACTGCAAACCTAGGGTATTAAAATGCATCACCGTGCGTGGTACACCTAGAGTCATACGAAGGCCCTTATGCGGTAATCTCCCGATCACTGCCGTGAGCCACCATCGAGCTTCACCATCAATATCTGATTGCGGATGATCTTCCTGATCACTTGTCTCTGCCTGACAAGTGCGAGACTTGCTCTGCTCTGCTACTAGGGTTCTTGTAACTTTCCTTCGACCATCTTTCTGGTAGAGAGTTCGCAGGGTCTCGTAATCCTCGTTAGGAACCAGTAGGTACCTCGTCTACTTGTTCCTGCCCTTTTCCCGCACATTGTGGGCAAGACCATTATTGTGTAGCCAGGTAGCCCACAACGGTAACAACTGAGGTTAGGGTTTCGGTTTTGTACCGCCTTGTTTCCCTCCATTGGTTTTACCATTACTTGAGTTTTCAGTCTCATCTTCTTTTTAGCTCGGCTCTGTTGCTCCAGGTTACTATGCCCTAGATTGGGTTTACGAGGTGGTCTCTTAAAATTTTTGTCGTCTCTTGGGAGAATTTCCTCACGATCCGTTCGGCTGTATAGATTTTTGTGCGTTATCCTCGTTGTGGGCTTTTGCTGCTTTCCAAAAGTCTCCCTAAGTTCACGCGCATTTCTTTTGCTAATTGGGTTAGTACCTTCCCAAGATTTAACTGATACGGCAGCTACTTGTGGCTTACTGTCTCTAGAGCTTGCTCGTTGGCCGGTAAGCCACATCAGGTAATAAGGACTGTTCAGGCGGAGGCGGTGGTCTATAGACTCTTTCTGCCTCAAGCGTCAGTTCGGCTTCTGCAGCTTTTTCCAATAACGATTCGATATCTCCTATTTCATCCCTTCTTACCATTCTCTGAATTTCCGGTAATAGGTTACGATGTAGTAGATCGAGTTGTTAGTTTATATCTGCAAGGCACTTGTTTTAAAACCATAGACTGCAGGCAAGTAATATAGTCTCGCACAGGCTCATGTTTGCCTTGCGTGCGTGCGTTAGCTTCTGCTAACAACCTTGTTGAAAGCGTCTGCTGTGGCCATACCAACGTAATGCTGCTTCTTTAAACTGGCCCATGTTTTGCCACGAGTGTCTATTATTCCTGTACCAAGGTAGCAGCAACTCTTGTTAGCAGTTCGGAGAGCGAGGATAGTAAGTCGCTCTCGCTGAGTTTAGCAAGTGCTCTGCACTCTTCGACTCTCGTTAAGAAGAGGTCTATGCTTTGGCCTCGTTCACCCGAGAATGTAACGTTCAGCGGCGCACTATATGACCCACGTCTGTGGTTTTATTTGCGTTTGCTGTTCGGTCACTGTGCCTGCTCTGATCAACGTTAACCGTCGCACTGTTTGCAGTGTGAGGGTCCCTCCCCCTCGACTGTACGTGCACCTGTAGTACTAGTTGATAAATTATTGCGGCGTCCATAGCTTAGTGCATTTGCGCTTGCATTGTTATTTTCTTGGTTATTTAATGGGCTGCTACTGTTAGCGTAATGTACGCAAATGTATCACGAAAGTTGACACGCTGTTCGGTACTTTTATTTCTTGAGGTTTTCCCGTCCAGGTGTTACCTCACCTGTAGCCTGATCGAACAGCTGTGTGCTCGAAGATTTCGGCTGTGATAGCACTTCACTTTTAGTGATAGCGAATCCACTGTAGTTGCCATTCCTTTTACCTTGAGACGACACATCTTTTACTTGGTCATGTATTGTAGTAAGGTAGTCTAGTAATTCCTTCGGTATATTCCGAGACATTTACGGCTATTTCTTGTCCTTGTTGTTCTTGGCGAGTTTCCAGTGGTACCTGATCGTTGCGCATTTCGCTTTGCGTAACGTTACTCAAGGTAGTATTTAAATTTCTCACCACCGTTTCATCATTACGTAATACAGTGAGTGGGTGCTCCTCGTTTGGGTCTGTGTTTTCGTCCAAGATCGTAGATCCTGTCTTTTCGAATATTGCCTTTTCTATGAAATCTTGCCTGACCGAAAGGCGGTGTTGTCGTGTCGCCATTTCGTTTTCTGCAGAGCTTGATTCCTCAAAGTCTACTGCTGTATAATTACCTAGCAGCCATCGTACTATTCGATGTGACTGTTCGTAATATAACCCTTCTTGCTTTAGTTCCAATGCTTGAAGAGATTCTAACAAGTCATCTTCAGATAGACATGCTGCCCATTTATGGACTTTTAAAGCGGTAGCTTTGTGATTTTCGTCGACTGACTTTTGCTGCGTAGCCATCTTGGATCGGTTTATCTTCTTTCTTGAAATATACTATATCTTAAGTTGATCGCACGCAAGTACGCTACTATATGCTTGCAGTGTGTGTGAATTCACTATATGTATAATAAATAATGTTTGAGTTCGTATATGTGTGGTTAGAAACTAAGCTTTACATACGATGCAAAAAACGATAAAATATATGTATATATAATTTTTTTTTTTTTTTTTTGAAATAATATATTTTTATGTTTTGGTTTTTGGATTTATTTATTAAATGCGATAACTAATAATATTTTAGTAAGCTGACCGATATAAAAATTTTCAACTCTGGTATTTAATTTTTATTACAAAAAGAAAATCAGTTAAAACTGTTAAAATCTTCAAAATACGTGACTAAATCCAAAAGCCTGTGCGTTTTTAAACTTTAGTTAAACGCGCACACCTAACTGTGTGAGGACAAATTTTTTTTTTTTTTTATTATACATTTGTATTTAATGTGTAGTGTAAGAAGGTGAAAAATTTTAAAGTGTAAACTTTGAGAAATTTTTAACTTTTCTCTACGACACACACTGCGCTGGTCAATTGCCTCGCTATGATCTGGCAATTTTGATGAGAGAGAATACGAATGTGTCACTAAGATTATTAATTTAAAATCTATTAAATTATGCACACACGAAAAAAAAAATTTTCTTGACCCTTTAATATATATATATATATATAAATATATTTTAACTTTTATTTAATTGAATTTTATATTAAATGTTAAAAAAGGAATCTTATTATATTAAAGGGCAGTTAATAACTAATCTAATTTCAACTTCCTCGACAGTTGAAATCACTATTTCTCTCTCACTATTAAAGTTAAGCAACTACGACTAACGACCTAATCAGCAATGGGGTTATATAACTAACGCACGTTTTATTTTAAATAAATTTAAATGCCTGTTCGCTTTTTCACTTAAAGCGAACAAAAGTATCCAAAGTTTTTATTTCTTGAACTCTGCAAACGTCGAAAATATTTGCGCGTTATCTGGAGAGAAAAGAAAATTTTCGCTGGGACACGTGGGGACGCGATTTTATTTTTTAAAGAAACTTTTGTCCTATATTTCCGAAAAATCACAAAAAGAAAGAGAAACAAAAATTTTTCAATTTTAAATTCAATAAATTTTCTGTAATAATAATTTCGTTTTACGAAAAAATTTTATTCAACACGTGTTGTACTTAATTTTTGCTGTAGGCAAACGCCATCTTTAATACAAAAATTTTTAAGCAAGCCTGTTCTCTTCGACGCCGGCTACTTGCTCGACGCCATTTGCAAATTTTGGTTTATTATATAACGCGCCAAGACCTGATCCCGTTGATGCATCTATACATTGGGCGCCATTTTGTAACGGTAATTTACTACACGTTGCAAAAAGAATTAGCTTTTATTTAAATTTTATTTTAGCTAAGATTCTGAATGTTATTATATACGGAGTTGCAGAAAATTATACTAAATATTTTAAATATTATGCAACAAACTCCGATAGAGCTAGTTAGTATATTAGATTGATATGCGACGGAGTATTTTCCGTCAGCTCGTTGCCACGTCTCTCTCTCTCTCTCTCTTACCTGATCGAGAGACGCGATGCCGGTAGTTCAGCTTTCCTTATTTTACAAAAATATATATATTATATGATATATTAAAAATAAGGACCGCGGAGGCGTCGGGGTAAGCAAATTGATACAGGTCTTTAAGCTTAATACAGATTTATTAAATATGCAAATAAAGTAATACAATAAAATGAATTTAAATAAGAAACAAGAATAAGAGTTACTAATGATAATTCTAAGGGGGGACGCGACGCGAACTAAATTATTGTAAGGTATTACAATGAACGCGCGCACTCTCTACGCTAAGATTTCCTCGAGGAAAGAAATCTTAGCCAAGTAGATAAAATATGACAAACTTACGAATACGCGTAGAAGCTTCTATGACAACCTAAATACGTACGCTAGAAATGTCCCGCCGTTGGCCAACGAAAGAAATGGTACGCCGCGACCTGTTCGCTGAGGCTCGTAGAAGACAGCCAAAACCCGCACGTACAACCAGGAGGTGATGACGATCTTCTAGCAACGATCTTCCTTTATCCTTTTCTCCAAAACTATATGCGGCACTACACCAACGCGTTTATTAAGTTAAGACTTAAATAAGAGCCGAAAGCTATGGCGACGATGCGTGCTTGCAGGCCGCTGAAACAATGTCTCCCACACAAGGCAGCAATATCTATAAGCCGACGTGTGCGCTTATGAACAGCCGGAAATGTTTTTTTTTGCCTCGTGGCTTTCTTGCTCCTCGCGCGCGCGCTGCTCATCGAGTTACGTGCTTCTTGACGTAACTTATACGAGGTATCTGACTGAGCGCGTGTCAGTTGATTTTACCTAAGCGCGCAAGATTCGAACACGGTAGAATACCGTGACACGTTTAATTTATCCAATATAGTTTCTTATGAAATTCCTGAATTTGTCGGCGAAACGTTTGAGAAAATAATTCTTCTGTATTTAGCTACTTACTTAAAGGCCTTATATATACAGTTTTATCTCTGATTATAATTCACTCGAAATTTTCCATTAAAACATCAATAATGGCTTCACTTGCTGAATGTAAAACGACACAATTCTTAGAAGCTTTAGTCTAGAATAAAATATTTTCCGGGCCGATTTTTTTCACCAATGGCACAAGTGTAGTCGGTCAAGGTCCAATCCTGTACGTACATCATGACTAGACCCTGTTCCCGTGTGGGGACCTTCTCATCTTCTGTGGCATTCACGTTACTCGTTAGGGCAAAATGTTTAGAGTTGAACGTTACAATTTCACTATTTTGAGACAGGTCTCTAAGTACTGAAGCCTTTTCCTGGGACTGTTCCCACATGCTGAGGGAATAATCATTTTTACAACTCGCGCAACACATAAATAAAAAAAAATAAAATTGAAATATACGTATTAACTCAACCAACAAAGCAAAAATCAGCCAAGTAATACAAATATTTAAAGACATTAGGCAAAAGTCCCCAAACCGGTAGAAAAAATCAATCTATATGTATACTTAGAACGATGGTATGTCGGAGCACGTATAAACACGTCTGACCTCGACCAGCGCTTAAGCGCGACTGAAAATGTTGGAATTGAGATAAGTAACAGTTATTTATACTTATAGTTTTTTGTAATTACTTGCTGTTATTTACATTTATTTACAGTTATTGATTTACAGATATTCACATAATTTACAGGTATTTACTCAATTTACAGTTATTTATGTTTATTCATAGTTATTTATAATTTTACACCTATCCATAATCATTTACAGATGTTTATGGTTTTTTATAGTTATTTACAATCATTTTTGGTTATTGACATTTTTAAACATTTTTTACAAATATAATTAATTTTTTTTGCAATTGTGAAATTTTATGAAAATGTAAATGAATATAAACGATTGTAAAAAATTGTGAAAAACTAAATATGTGTTAAAAACTATAAGTAACTAAAATATAGTAAATAACGTTAAGTAACAGTGAATAACTGTAAAAAATTATATATAAATGTAGATAATTTTTAATAATTGAAAATAACTGTTAATAATTACTATTAATGTCTCAATCCTGTCATTATTTTTACACTTATTTATGATTATTTATTATGATTAAATAATTATTTATAGAAATAATTTACAAATTGATATTAATAAATTCAAAATATTATTTAAAATAGTATTAAGGAGTCTCATGTGCTAGCTATAGTTTGCTATAGTTTGTTGTTCATAAAAATCAAAAGTTTAAAAAATTCTTCAATATTTTGAAAAACATTAATTTATACCTGGAAAAAAATCTCTGCAAATTTTTAGTTAGCCTTATTGACTGATTTTATTATTTATGCTCACTTAAAGTTTATCTTTTTACTACTATGAGATACAAAACACGCGGACTTCGAGTGAGCACATATAAAAAAATTAGTTGATAAGACTACTTGAAAACTTGCAGAAATTTTTTTCTACGTATAAATTAAATTTTATCAAAATTTTGAAGAGTTCTTTAAACTTTTAATTTTTATAAACAACAAACTATAACTGACATATGAGACTCCTTAAATGAGTATTATAAAAGTATATACGAACAATAATGAGATTATTATCCTAATGAATAAAATGATTAGTTTTATTATTCATTAAAAAAATACAAAATTATTTATTTTACAAAATTCTTTATTTAATAAACTTTGTTATATTTGTAACTTGATATTTTATAAATAATATAATATTATATTCTTTACAGTAAAATAAATTTCTGAACAATAATTAAAAATTTCTTTTTAATTTTAAATAAATTTTTCATTCACATTAATAATTTTTAACTGACTTAAAAAAAGGAGGAGATTCTCAATTCGATTGAATTTTTTGTTTTTTTATGTTTGTTACCTTAAAACTCCGTCATTTCTGAACTGATCCGAATAAGACTTTTATCTGATAGAGGATGCCGCTAAAAACGTTCTATATATGTCTTATAAGTACTGGGCTAATTCTTGATTAATATGAGCTAATTATGCAAGAAAAAAATTTCTTGAAAAAAAAATTACTATATTCGTGCACGACTCTGAAAAGGATTAATCGATTTGTATGGAAAATATTTTTCATGTGTTGGGGTGTGTCAAGAAAATATTTGATAAATATTTTTAAAAAATTTTGAAAGTGAACAAAGGAAGCGATAGATGCCTAATGAAACATTAAAAAATATTAAGGAAACTATTTATAAAAATATTTTTTTATCTTATTTTTTTTAGATTTGAGACAATTTTTTTAGGCTGGTGTTAAATATTTGATTAGTAGGTCTACCCATATTTGTTCTCTTGGTAAGAAGCTTCACTAAAAGTAGAAAATAAAATTTTTAACAAAAAGAAACCGATTTTAGAAATATGGCACTAAAAAATAACAAATAATATAATATCCTTAGAAATTATACACATACTACGCATCTAACATATGTATGAACATATTATAGACCATCTAATTATTTGCAAGATTAAAAACGAATTCTTTTATTAGACTGCTCATAAATAAATTAGCTAATTGGTAAAACAATATAGACATGAAAATATTAGAATTTTCGGAGTCAGTGCCAGCCTAAAAAAATTGCCTCAAATCTAAAAAAAAATATGAAAAATATTTTTATGAATAGTTTTTTAAATATTTTTTAACGTTTCATTAGGTATCTATCGCTTCCTTTGTTCACAATCAAAATTTTTTTTTTAGATTTGAGGCAATTTTTTTAGGCTGGCATCAACACAAAAATGTTAATATTTCAATGTATATATTGTCTTACCTATTAGCTAATTTATTTGAAAGCAGCCTAAGAAGAAAATAATTTATTTGTGCTCTTGCAAATAATTAAATAGTCTATAATATGTTAGCTGGACATGTGTTAGATGCGCAGTATGCGTATAATTTCTAAGGATAATATATTATTTGCTATTTTTTAGTGCAATGTTTTTGAAGTCGGTTTTTTTTGTTGAAATTTTTTTATTTCAATACATAGTATTTAAGTTTGGATTTGAGACTTTCACGGTATTTGTTAATCATTGTTGGATGTTTTTTTCGGTCAACCTGAATCTAAGAATTTACACTGCCGAGGAGAGCACCTCATTTCCGGGAAACGGATTTGCCTCAAACTTTAGAATATGATTTTTTGATGTAAAAAAATAAAACCGGTTTTTCTTTTTTCCGTCGAATAGGCACCCTAGACAAGGATATAGAAATTTTTTTTAAATATGGTGAATAAGAGCTTTTATAAGAGCTTGAACAACCAGAGAACAAAGACTCTTACAAAAATGCACATAGAATAAAATAAAGCATGAATTGAATGCTTCAATTTAAGCTTTATTGCATTAAAAAAGCTTTTGTTATTCAAGAGTTATTCTTAATTAGGCTGATTCTATTTTAAACCGAACAGCCTGTATACACTCAAGTCATCAATCACTGCACCGATGGAGTATGTTATTCTACTCTGAAAATAAGGAGACAGATATCTTTTTCTTTTTGCTAAAATATCAAAATTGCATAAGATATGCACATTTGAAAAATGGATTCAAAAACTAAATGTTCAAACTGAAAAAGTTGACAATAACTTTAGAGGGCTATCGTTTTACCAATTTTTAATGAATTTCGGAAAACCTTTTTTGTTTTATTCTGTTTTGAGCCCTCTTCAATTCAGTGCAAGAAATTTAAGAAATAAACTAAAAAATGACTAAGATATATGCATTTTACCAAAAAATACACTTTTTATGCACATGCATTTTTCTCAAAAAGGCTATCTTTTTTTATGCTGAAATTTTTTGGGCTGATATAGGACCAAATTACCTATTTAATGGTACTCGTTTGATACCGTATTGTTTTGTTTGAAGCGAGAAAACAATTCACAAATTGTATTGTTGAAAAATGCTTGTATGTACGTTCGGAAACCTGAAGCAATCTACATGCAAACGATGTCGTATGCTTCGCTTATCATTTGTATACATTTGTACGTACGTTTATACTATCAGTAGTGATACATATATATATCTCCTTATATTATATAGTTATATTGAAAAATTAGCAAAATATACTGCTCATATTAATACTAAACTTTGTGTATCAATACGAAGTATTAAATATATTTCTGATTATATTTATAAAGGAGTAAATAGAGCATATTGTAAAATAAAGCAAAATAAAATTAAAGAAAATAATAAAGATGATGTCTATGATGAAATAACTCAATATTTAAATGGTAGATATTTAAGCCTGATGGAAGCAGCATGGAGATTACAAGAATTACCATTATGCGGTAGGAGTCATTCCGTAATAAGATTAAGTATTCATACAGAAAATCAACAAAGAATAATTTTCGATAAAAATGATATACAGTCAGCATTAAATAAATACCAAACAACATTAACTGCATGGTTCAATTTAAATAAAAAAGATGATTTTGCTAAAAAATTAAATATGTTAATATACCATAATATTATATTTTCAATTATAATACAAAATCTTGGATAAAACGATCAAAGAATAGAAAAACATAGCTATTGGTGGATTAAATGTAGTATCTCCAAAAGAATAGTGAACGTTTTTTTTAAAATTAATATTAAACAGAATAAAAGGTGCAACATCTTATATCAATTTACGAACTCATGAAAATATAACTTACAATACTTATAAAGGAACAGCTTCAGCAATAAATTTAATTAAACATGAAAATCAAATCTATTATATTTTTGAAGAAGCATGTCAAGTTATGTTACCAATACAATTACGTAAATTTTTTGCATGTTTTTTATTATGTGAAAATATTCAAGGTAAAATTATTTGGGACAAATATAAAAAATTTTTACAGAAGATTTTAAAGAAGACAAAGAAAATAAAGCTTTATCACATACTAATGGAATATTAAATTTAGAAGATATGTCATGTGAAAATTTTAGTTTACCAGAACCAAGTAAAACGTATGATGAAGAAAATGAAGAAATCAATAATAAAACTATAGATTTTAGTAGAAAAAAATTTAATAAAATGTATAAACAATTAAATGAGCTTCAATTTTATTACCTAAAGGTTTAACAAGTCATTGAACTTTCAGGTTACTATTAGATTTAAATAACATTGAAAGTGCATTTTTAAAATTTAATTCAGATAAAAAAAAATTAAGACAAACAGATATAATTATATGGGACGAAGCATCAATGATTTCGAAAAAAGCTTTAGAAATTGTAGACAAAACATTAAAGGATGTTTGTCGCAATGATAAAAGTTTTGGTGGAAAAATAATCTATATTTAAATATTAAAAAATTTATACATTTAAATTAAATATATGAATGCAATTCATCATAATAACTAGTTTGAAATGTATGGTGGTGTAGAAAGTCGTTACTCAAGACTATATGTCTTGACTTTTATAAATATAAACAATTAAATATGAAATAACATTTTTAAAAATAAAATTGAATACAAGGTCAATGATCCAACTACGGATAGCATCCAAACTATGATAATTTTGTATTCTTTGTATTACGAAAAAGGCAATGTTTATAATATACAGAAAAAAAATCACTTTATTAATTAAAATATTTTCGCGCGTTTCCACATTATTGCTAAGCAGAAAAAAAAACAAATTAAAAGAAAAATATTAAAACAGCAGACTTGTCTCAACTCACAAAATTCAAAATGGCGTTCTCATACACACGAAAGATTGAACAATTCGCAGTAGAAAAATTTTTAATGCGGTATATAATTAATGAAAATTAATGATAAGTTGATTAAAATGATATAATATTATAATTATTTGATAATTTGAATGTTTAATTACAATATTAATCTATTTTTTTAAATTGTATATGATAAAGTGTATTTTTTTATTATTTTATTATTCACGTAACCTTAAACTATCCGCAGTTGGAACATTGATACCCTACTGAAAAATATATATGAGATCTGATATGAGATCTCACATGCGATCTTATATGAGATTTTGGCACGAGAACTCATATGAGATCTCATATGAGATCTCATTTATATTTTACATTTTCAACCCTACTAAAAAATATATATGAGATCTCATATATATTTTCTATTTTCAACCCTACAAAGAAATATAAACGAGATCTCATATGATATCTCATATGGATTTTTCAGTAGGGGTTGAAAATATAAAGTATATATGAGAACTCATACGAGATCTCATATGAGATCTCATATGAGATTGTAATATGAGATCTCATGCGAGAAATCATATGAGATCGCATGTGAGATCTCATATGAGATCTCATTTATATTTCTTAGTAGGGTTGAAAATAGAAAATATATATGAGATCTCATACGGAATCTCATATGAGATCTGATATGAGATCTCATATATGTTTTTAGTAGGGTTGAAAATGTAAAATATAAATAAGATCTCATATATATTTTTCAGTAGGGTATTTAAAAAAATTATATTATGTAACATAGTATTTTTAATTAATGTATAATATATAAGCTTTATGTATTTATTAAAAACATTTATAATAAAATAATTTAAAATTAAAAAAAAAATTAAGTTCTTATGAAGGCTCTTATTTACCATACTTTCGAAAAATGTCTATATCCGTGTCTACTGAGCCTATTCAACAAAAAAAAACACGGGCTCATTTTATTTCATTAAAAAATCATATCGTGCAGTTTCAACTTAATTCGTTTCCCCGAGCTGGGGTGCTCTCCTTGTGAGACAACAATTAATCGAATTTTAAACCTGAGAGATCTAATCTATGATAATCAAAATATTTATAATTTTTTTCTGAATTATAATTGAGTAAATTTTTTATGATCACTTATTACAATTTATCAATGTTTAAATTGAAAACTAAAAAAAAACACTTACAGAAAAATTGTTTCTCAATTAATAAATCATTATTATAATTATTACATTTTTAAATTATTTAATTATTCAATAATTAAATCTTTATTTTTTAAATTATTAAATCAATACTATAATTAATAAATTGTTTATGATTGTGTATAATTAAATTTATTTGAATATCTTTAAGATATAAAAAATAAAAAACAATTATTAAACTGTATTTAAAATTATTAAGCATAGTAACAATTCATAATTGTCAAATAAGTATAAACTGTTATATTTAATTGAAATAGAAAAAATATTAATTTTGATCTCAATATTTTTATTTTTATCACTAGAACATTAAGGTACCATGTTTTCCAAAAACATAGTATTAGCTACCACGGGTGAAAATATCATGTTGGTTCTTACGTAAGATCTTATGTTAGTTATTACATAAGAACTTATGTTGGTTCTAGCATTGGAGACAACATTGGTTCCAACGGACTATTTTCAAACAAATACCAACGTTGAAACCTTTGTAAATATTAACGTCAGAACCAAAGTTAACAGGAGGTCGCGTATCTCTGTCCTTTTCTAATCAAAGAAATGATTTTTTTACAAAGACTAATATTTTTATCAAAAAATGAAGAGAAAGCCGCATCTTGTATCAAAAAAAGCAATATTTTCTTTGATAAGAAAAAATTAATTTTATTGCTTCGTTCTCAAGAAAACCTTGAAAAACCAAATTGTCCACCCTAACCTCTATGATTTAAGTTTTTCAAGGTTTTCTTGAAAACGAAGCAATAAAATTAATTTTTTCTTATCAAAGAAAATATTGCTTTTTTTGATACGAGATGCGGCTTTCTCTTCATTTTTTGATAAAGTTATTAGTTTTTGTAAAAAAATCATTTCTTTGATTAGAAAAGGACAGAGATACGTGACCTCCTCTTAAAACTTATATAGTAACCAAAGTTGGAACTTATGCAGTAACCAACCTTAGGACTTATGTTGTAACCAACGTTAAGACTTACATAACAACCAATTTTATTGAAACAATATTTATTTTAATTTGAATTAGATATTTAAAATAATAACTTTAGTTCTAAAAATGATTGATGAATAATAAAATAAAATATTGAAATTTGTAGATTGCTATAGTTAGGTTTTATTATATAATAAATATCAATTTACAAAATTTATTATTTAATACTTATAACAAAATAAAAGTTGATATTTTTAATGGGCTGTAATCTACTTCTATTTTTCTGCAAATAATTTGCACTTTGTGCATATAAAAGAGAAAGGAAGAAGGGTAAGGAATAAGAAATCTTATCGGACTCGTTTTTAGTACAGACGTCTTGTTGTACACACTTCGGGGTCCTTATTTGTTTATGTTACTTTTTCGTAATTACTCTAGTGTGACCTCACTTATATTATATTTATAATATAAAGAAAAGAAAGAGAATTTGAGAGGAAATAAGTTAGAAAAAAGAATAAAATAATAGATAATTAGCAATAAACTTGTTCTCTCTTGAATTCGAATCATTGCGTTAAAATTCTATCTCTATCTTGCGCGTCGGCGCGGCGTAGCAATTAGAAAGTATATCGGCGCGCAAGATGGATATTAAGAGGAGGTCGAGTATATCTGTCCTTTTCTAATCAAAGAATTGATTTTTTTTACAAAAATTATTAATTGTAGCAAAAAATAAGAAGAAAGCCCCATCTCGTAAAATAAAAAGCTAGATTTTCTTTTATGAGGAAAAATTATTTGTATCGCTTCGTTTTTAAGAAAACCTTGAAAAACTGAATTGTCCATCCTAATCTCTATTTTTTAAGTTTTTCAAGGTTTTCTTCAAAATGAATCGATGAAAATAATTTTTCCTCATCAAAGAAAATATTGCTTTTTATGATACAAGATGGGGCTATCTGCTTATTTTTTACTACAATTATTAGTTTTTGCAAAAAAATAAATTCTTTGATTAGAATAGGACAGAGATATACGACCTGCTCTTAATAAGAATATATGTACGCGCTTGGATGTGCGCCGATACACGCCTATAAAGTGACGTACGCTAGCACACATCTAAGCCCACCTGTAATAGTATCATGTAAAATATATAAAGGTATCCCTTCTACTTAGCAGTAGGAGAGAACTGTGGCCGCGGCAGCTCGATCGACGCTTAAGCAGATCGAAGCCGAATCATTGTACGGCACTCTTTGGCCAGCTCTCTTTAAATAAAATTCAACTTTAAACTAAATACTTGTGTTCTAGAGTTCTTTAATTCGTTTATTACTGCAGGTCCGCGAGGAGTTGGATAACCACCAACTCCGTACCGGTAGCAGTAACAATGAAGAATAACTTATTAAATTTAAAATCAAAGTTTTATTATTAGTGAAAATTGCATTAAATATATACATTCACTTGTATATCTTTTTGTGAATGTATATTAAAGTATTTTAATTCAAGCTTCATATTACCTATTTGATATTTATTTGTGTATTAATGGTGTTAGTAATTAATGATTACTTTAAGTGTTAATTAAATTGAAATTGAAGAAATATGCTCCTTATAAGACTGTGAGTCTTTGGAGCTTTATGGCTTATAAGAGGCCCTTTACTTACTAACAACTAATCACAAAAACATAAAGACCCCGGACTAGCCACAGCATGATGCCTGTGCTAAAAACGGGTCTAGTTTAAAATACCTTTCTCCTTTATCTTTTTCCCTTTATATGAGCACTTTGTGCTATCCTATCAAAGAGTATAGTACAATAAGTAACTCTTAACCAATTCAATAACTCTGAACCAATTTCCATTGAATTAAAATGTTTATTACTATTATAAAAATAATCAAATACATTTAAAACATATAACAAGAATCAGAATCAATCATTTTTTAAAACTGAACTTAATAGTCACGTCAGAAGATACTTTAATCTTAACGAAACTGATTAAATAGAATTCAAGTCAGTGTGTGTTATATACTCAATCCATATAAGAATATTAATATTTACCTGTTAGTTGCATCCATATTATAATATTCTTCGACTACACTGATATAAAAAGAATTCTCACTCGAAAGGTTTTGAATATACTTAAAAAATATGCATGTTATAATTAAAATATAGATTATTAAATTCTTTATATACCGTATATTTAAAAATTTAATACTAATACATAAAACTGTAAAAACATATATAAAAATTAATGAATTATGTTTACTTTAATAGAGTTTACAGAACAAGAAAATAATTTACATTTCACATTGCCATCTTCGATTGGATTTTATTTAATCAGTTTTGTTAAGATTAAAGTATCTATTGATGTGATTATTAAGTTTAGTTTTAGAAAATGATTGGATCTAATTCTTGTTATATTTTAATGTATTTGATTATTTTTATATTAGCAATAAACATTATAATTTTATGGAGATTGGCTATCGTAATTTAAATTTTCTTAAAATTTGTCATTGATTCTAATGATGTGACAGCAATAATTCTATGTAATTACGTATGAAAACTTACAATTAATTTAAACAAATAATTACAATCAATATATAATAGAGATTGATATACATCAATATTCAATTTACTTTTTCCTATAGTCACCCTGGTTAAAAAAATCAGGTGATTTATCATCTGATTATTTTGAACAGGGCAGTGATATATAACTCAACTCATGTCTTTTTGTATCTCAGTACGTCGAAGATCAGTATAAGGCAATTTATGAATCAATATCCTAATAGATGAAATCAGTTGGACCTAAATTGAATAATAATTATCAATATTCTCATGAATTTACATAACAAGTTCTAACATATTAGTAGAAGTGCATTTTTAGTTTTACATCTTGTAACTGATACATCTAAGAAAAAGGTATCGGCATATGAATTTTGTATTCAGTATATAAGAAATTGAATTTGAATATTGGTTAGTTATAAATTTCAGTTGCTTTTACTGTGAAAATACAATAACAAATGTGATAAATCATCAGTACGAAGTGGATCGTGTCTTATTATCTCTTGGACTGTTAACATTATTTAATATGTAAAATTATTTCTTGACTGAAAATTAAATTTATTATTCTTCAAAGTGTTATTGTATCTTGAGATAGATTATGTTTAAATTATGAAAGAAATAAGGCAAAAATAATTTTCCAAATCTTTTCAGTCAAATAAACAAAGGATATTTTAGTTACCAATCATAATTTTCAAGACATTAAATGACATTCAATTTTTTTTCTAATAAAAAAAACCAATCTTAATCTTATCAGAGAAGAATTTCACATTTAGTTACCTGTCACCATGTGTTATTGGAAATATTAGCAGTATTATATAACCTTGAACTATGAAATGAACAAAATTTTTTTTTAATTCAGTACTTAAGTATATTTTTCATGTATTATGGTGGCACATGATTTGTTAAACAGATCTCTAGGTTTGGTTCACTGTAAATCTTTCAGAAGATATTTTTTAATATATTTTAATATTTGTGAAGTATATAACTATTTTTATGAATGCTTGCGAAGGGACATCTGCAACCGATGAGTACAAGTTAACATTAAATTTAGTAAATGTAGCTAAAAATCACATTTTCCATTATTTTTAAATTTTTCGAAAGGGATCGCTGTTTTGCACCACTCTGAAATTTATAGGCTATATTTATACATATATTACCTACTTCGATGATTTTTCTAGACATGGAATCATGGTTCGAAACCTTGAAAAGTGGTATTTCAATGCTTTAAATGACTTTAGCTCAGCGAATGGCTACATTAGCACTTTTCAATTGATTTTTTCTCAAAATTTAGAATATTTTAAATAAAAAAGTTTCTTAGTAATAAATTCCTAAAACGCAACTGAGTAATTTAAGCTTAAAATTAGTCAAAAATGTTAAAAATATGGTTTTTGCCCAACTTTGAAGCTGTGTAGCTCTAAAAATATGTAATGAAGGTACCTAAAAAAATTACCAATTTTTAGCAAAAAAAAATTTTTCGTCCTTCGATTTGACAGAGAATAGGCGATATATACTAAGGGGGGCACTCCCTGCTCGCCAACCCCCTTTCGTCATATTTCACATATATCTTACTAATCATAGGTTGCAATATATTATTTTAAGCAATATTTTTTTCTTTATATAACAAAAAAAAATTAATAATTCCTGTTTCTAATTTTTTCAATTATTTTATTGTAAATATTTTTTTACATATACATGTTATATATTGTTCATATGTTATACATTAACTAAAAATATTATGTTATATAATATAAATTTTTTCTATCATCTCATACTTTATTTTATTTTAAAAAATGTAATTTTACATTTAATTGTTTATCCATACAAAAAACATATAGTCTTGAGTAACGACATTCCAAATCACCTTACATTTCAAACTGTCATTAATATCATGATGAATTGCATTTATGTATTAATTTAATTTTATAAATTTACTTGATTTTTAAATATAATTTTTAATTTAACCTATGCATTTTAATTGTGTGAAATATAGAGGTACCGTTACGACGTGTTAGATTTTTTGATTAGTGAAAGACCTCGCTAGGTGCCCCTAAAATCACTTTGTTTTAAAGATCATATGATATCATGTAATTTATAATATAATTCATTTTATGTATTGTATATGAATAAAAAATACTAACATTGTACAAAATATAAATAAAATAATAACTCATTATTAATGAAATGATATTAATGATTAAAGTTAAAATAAATTTAAAATCATAAAAAAATTTTAAATAATTAATTTTGATAAAAATTTTTAAATAATTAATTTGATAAAAATTTTGTTGATATTATATTTGATATATTGAATGTTTATTAAAGTCTTAAGATTTAAAGGATTATTTTAGTATAATTCCTTTTTGATATCTTTTTCACTCATTTCTACATTTTGTAAGATATAACAAAAACTTTTCACTAAAATTTAAAAATCTTTCAACTTTAAGAGGAGGTTGAGTATATATGTCCTTTTCTAATCAAAGAATTAATTTTTTTACAAAAATTATTCATTGTAGCGAAAAATAAGGAGATAGTCCCATTTTGTATCATAAAAAGAAATATTTTCTTTGAAGAGGAAAAATTATTTTTATCGATTCGTTTTAAAAAAAAACCTTAAAAAACTTAATTGAAATTAGGATAAACAATTCAGTTTTTCAAAGTTTTCTTAAAAACAAAGCGATTAAAATAATTTTTCTTTGTTAAAGAAAATATTACTTTTTGTGATACGAGATGGGGCTTTCTTTTTATTTTTTGCTATAGTTATTAGGTTTCGCAGATGAACGAATTTTTTTATTAAAAAAGGATAGAGTCATATGACCTACTCTCAATATTAAAAAATGAGTGACGTAATCATTATTAATATTTATAAGATTCTTAAATCATTACATTTTTCTAATTATTTTAATTTATATATATATATATAATAAAATAATTGTAAAATATTAGACTTACTTTGTGAGTCATTCTTTCTATAATTAGCACATGATGATGGCAAGGATCTCCAAATGAGCTGAAAGATTTTTTTTTTATTTTTTACACTAAAAAAAAGAAAGAAATTGATATTGTGGATCATTTTTCATACAATATACGTTGTGTACATAATAAATTAAGAAATTGCTGCTATCGGCGCTTTTATTTAGGTGAAAGTTTGAAATGGCCTTAATTATCAAGAAAACCAACTGAAAAATTAAATTGTTGGCTTTTTGGATGTGTCTTTGAACAAATTTGAGAAATTCTCTATAGCGATAAAAAAAGACACGACTTTGACCGGGTTATCGCACAAACATAAAAACGCTGCCAAGTGCTTTGGCGCAATGCTTTCTCATAGAGCTTATTGAGTTAGAGTAATTTGATTTTATTTTTCAAAATGTGATTGCAATGTGAAATACAATTCCTATTCAAGAAAAATTAGTGCATATGAGAGAGTGATTAGGAAATAGGAAGAGAGAGGCAAGAATGGATGAAAAAAGGGTAAAAATGAGGTTTTATCTGAGATAGAAGGACAGAGGGGAAGTGAGAAAGTAAGAAAAGAGTGAGTGAAAGCGTTAAATCAGAAATCAAAAAAAGTGATCCAAAAACTATTCTTAAAAAAATTATTTTTTAAAAAATTTTATGAAAACAGTATCAAATAACTTGTATACAAATTTTAGAGCAAATCTATCGAGTGCTTTACGTAAAATAATAAAAAATGAAAAATGAAATTTTTTAAAGAAAATTTTTAAAATTTTCTAAAATCAAAATAGCTCTATAAAAAAAATAAATTATGAATACTAATTTTCGATAGCTTCCCGTCTACTTATACAGAAACATAGGGCTGATTCCATTTCAAATCGAACAGTCAGTATACACTCAAGTCACCAATTACTGCGCTAATGGAGTATGTTATTCTACCCTAAAAATAAGGGTATACGTATTTTTTTATTTTGCTGAAATATCAAAATTGCATCAGATATGCACTTTTGAAAATTGCATACAAAAACTAAATGTTAAAACTAAAAATGTTGAGAATAACTTTAGAGAGCTATCGTTTTACCAATTTCCAATGAATTTTGATAAACCTTTTTTATTCTATTTCGTTTTGAGCCCTCTTCAATTCCGTGCAAGAATATTTTAAAAAAAACTAAAAATGACTGAGATATATGCATTTTACCAAAAATGCACTTTTTATGCACATGCATTTTTCTCGAAAAGGCCATTTTTTTTTTGCTGAAATTTTTTTTGCTGATAGAGGACCAAAATACCTATCTAATAGTACTTGTTTGATCCCGGGCTTTTTGGTTTGGAGCGAGAAAAAAATTCACAAATTTTGTTGGTGAAAAATGCTTGTATATACGTTCGGAAGTCTTAAGCAGTCTGCATTCAAACACTGTCGTATGCTTGGCTCATCATTTGTTTACATTTGTATGCATGTATATAGCATCAATAGTGATATATATATATATATATATATATATATATATATATATATATATATATATATGGTAAATTCGTAATATAAAATAAATATTTAAACATGAAAAAAAAGAATTCTATTCGTGTATATCTATATTATGTATGTTTCGATGTACAAACATTAGGAGGCTAACTCGCGGACAAATACATCGCGTAACCAAAACAGCATATTAGAACTGTTATATAGAAGCTAGTTATTTTTACGGCTGCTTTGAAAGGTGCTTCTCGGGCTTGTGAAAAATTAAACAAAATTGTGAAATAACAATGTCCGAAATTTACCTATTTCTTTTCTTAATTGACTATATGTTTCTTTTAAGCTTCGAGTAAGAAACCGTTTGACTTTTTTAGTTTTTGTGTTATTAATTTTAACAGTTACGACATCAGATTTATTTGGACTTTGTCTACTACAATTAAAATCATCATTTAAAAAATATTCCATAACGATATTTTTTGTGCTTTCATCAATAGGATGACCAGTATATAAATCTGGCTCCGAATAAACTCCTTTATTTTTCACGAGATTTCTTGATTTATTTATCATATACTCGCTTATATTCGGGAATAGTGAGCAAACTTTTATTTTGCTTAATTTTGAAGGTAGTAGAGTTAGAAGTTTTATTTTCTCCGAAATAGAAGAGCATTTTTCTAAAGCCAATTTAAAATTTCCTAAAAATTCATTCCAATAGTTTTCAGTGGAATTTTCGTCCGATTCTATTGATTCAACTGAAGTGCCATACGCATCTTCTAATTTACTTCCAACAGTAGCAGAAAAAGCTGAAATTAAGGATTTTTTCTTTTTGGATACGTAATTTCCTCTAAAATTTTCAGGTATTACAGTTTTTCTTTTTAGGGGTGAGATGCGTTCAGGTAAAACTAAATTAATACTCTCGTTTAATTCCTCTATTCGTTCGGGTGTCTTCGGAATAAAATCATCATCTCTTCCGCTAAAAAGTTCAGTGATTTCATTTTCAGATATAGACTCAAGATCACTTAAAATCATTTTTGATATGCGTTTATGGCAATTTTTACATACATTAGTAGATGGCAATATATTTAAATCTGGATGAAGCTGTGCCAAATTAATGGCTAAATCTTCCAACGGTCTAAAACGTGAATTACTGCTCATATAAACTACCTTTTTGTGCATTTGAAAGAAATCGGGACATGAAATTCTTTTAGAAGAGTAAATTTCGGACATTGTTATTTCACAATTTTGTTGAATTTTTCACAAGCCCGAGAAGCACCTTTCAAAGCAGCCGTAAAAATAACTAGCTTCTATATAACAGTTCTAATATGCTGTTTTGGTTACGCGATGTATTTGTCCGCGAGTTAGCCTCCTAATGTTTGTACATCGAAACATACATAATATAGATATACACGAATAGAATTCTTTTTTTTCATGTTTAAATATTTATTTTTATATTACGAATTTACATATATATATATATATATATATATATATATATATATATATATATATATCACTATTGATGCTATATACATGCATACAAATGTAAACAAATGATGAGCCAAGCATACGACAGTGTTTGAATGCAGACTGCTTAAGACTTCCGAACGTATATACAAGCATTTTTCACCAACAAAATTTGTGAATTTTTTTCTCGCTCCAAACCAAAAAGCCCGGGATCAAACAAGTACTATTAGATAGGTATTTTGGTCCTCTATCAGCAAAAAAAATTTCAGCAAAAAAAAAAAATGGCCTTTTCGAGAAAAATGCATGTGCATAAAAAGTGCATTTTTTGGTAAAATGCATATATCTCAGTCATTTTTTAGTTTTTTTTTAAATTTCTTGCACGGAGTTGAAGAGGGCTCAAAACGAAATAAAATAAAAAAAGGTTTATCAAAATTCATTGGAAATTGGTAAAACGATAGCTCTCTAAAGTTATTCTCAACATTTTTTGTTTTAACATTTAGTTTTTGTATGCAATTTTCAAAAGTGCATATCTGATGCAATTTTGATATTTCAGCAAAATAAAAAAATACGTATACCCTTATTTTTAGGGTAGAATAACATACTCCATTAGCGCAGTAATTGGTGACTTGAGTGTATACTGACTGTTCGATTTGAAATGGAATCAGCCATAGATAGTATGCAAAGTTTGAAGTAAATCCATCCAGTAATTTTCGAGATCTAATTGATTAAATAAATAACAATTTCTTTTCAAAATTTCTTTTTCAAAATTTTAAAAATGCTTTAAAATTAAAACTACACTACGAAAATAAATTTTTGAAAATTTCCTTTCTTTTGGCAGTTGCAAACAATTTCCCTGCAAATTTTAAAACAAATCCATCGAGTATTTTACGCAAAATAAAAAAAATTTGAAAAGAAGAATCGAAATTTTTTTTTTAATCCTTTAAAATTCTCTAAAATCGTAATCAAACAAAGAAAATTAATTTTCGAAAGCTTATTTTCTTCAGACAATAACGGATTGATTGTATAAAAATTTTGGAGAAAATTTATAGTATGATTTATGCAAAATAGAAGATAAATGAAAAATAAACATTTTTTTGAAAATTTTCAAAATGCTTTAAAATTAAAACTGCGTTGAGAAAATTAGTTTTCCAAAGCTTGATTTCTTCAGACAGTAGCGAATAACTTGCGTTCAAATTTTGGAGCAAATCTATGAAATGGTTTTTGTAAAATAGAAAAAAAAATAAAAAACAAAAATTTTTAACAAAATTTTAAAAATGCTCTAAAATTGAAAGTGCGCTAAGAAAGTCAGTTTTTAAAAGTTTTTTTTCTTTTGACAGTCAAAAACAAGTTCCATACAAATTTTCAAGCAAATTCTTCGAGTAGTTTACATAAAAAACCAAAAAAATGAAAAATCGAAATTTTTTTAAAATTACTAAAATGGCTATAAAATTAAAACTACGCTAAGAAAACCAACTCTCAATAGCTTCTGCACCAGTTGATCGAAAATTTGAATGGTATGGAAAATTTGAAGTAGACCCATCGAATAGGTCTTAAGATTTTATTGGCTAAATAAATATAAACATTTTTTTCAAAAATTTCAAAATGCTCTAAAATTAAGGGGATGTAAAATGGACACTACACCTGTACTCATAAATATTCACTACCTTACATTATATTGCAAAATTTTTATTAAAAATATGCATTAGCTTGTAGTATGTACCATGAAGATTATTCGGTTAAATTTTTAAATAAATTCATTCATTAGTTATTGAGAATTTTGGGTTCCAAAATTATTTATTAACATTTTTCAATTTTGTACAGGAATCCAAATATCTTAAAAACTAATTGATAAATTTATTTGAAAATTTATCTAAATAATCATTATGGTACATACCGAGGGGCTATTCACTTGAAAAAAAGGGTACAAGTGATTTCAGATTGCAAGTGATTTCAATCGATTTTTGGTTATCATTTTGTCGATTTCTGAATCATAAAAAAAATGATTACAATTTATTTAAATGATTTCAAGTGATTACGAAATTAATGATGTCAATGATTCGCATAACTACTAAAGAAGTTCATTATAAGTAAATTTTTATATATCATAAAGTACATTATAAATTTATATTTTTATTTTATTGTCCAATGAGTAAAAACAAGATCTTAATTCATATAGTTATCTGGGTAATTTGAAAATTAACTTATATAGTATATTTAAATCATTTAAACAATTCTTTAATTTTATTAAAAATAATATCATTCCATCTTTTGAAATTTAAGGCTCTGAAATTTTAGATATGTAGTTTTTAATATCAAAATACCTATATCTATTCATTGGTACAAGTGGAAAAAATTGTGTTTTTTTGTTCATATTAATCTTATAGAGCTTCAATTTCTTTGGTACTTTCATTTACTCTAGTATAATTATTAAAGTACTCTTAACTTTTATTAACTGGTGCAATTACTAGTTATATAAAGAAAGCTTGGTATATGTCCTAAATAGTGTACTTTTTATGGACACTACTAGATATACACCAGTTTTAAATATGAATTTTATCTTATTTTTTTTAAATCTGTGTCATTAATTCTACTTTTATAGTTTTTCAATATGCTTATCCTTAGGTTTTGACTGCAGTTATAACAAACCAAAACATCAAAACAAAGCAAATTGACACTTTTTCTTTTGTGCAATGCTTCTTAATCTCTAAACTAAGAGTCAATAATAAAAAAACTGATTTCTTTTGATTTCATGAAAACTATTTATTTCTTTTATTTTTAATAATTGCAATAATTTTTTTATCGTGGAATTTTCGTCAATTTTAAAATTGATTTATTTAACTTTATAATATCGCAGTCATCCCACTGGATTTCATGTGATTCGGAATCAACTTCAAAACGGGGTGGTCACTGATTTCAAGGAGTGAATAGCCCCTCGGTACATACTACAAGCTAATGCATTTCTTTTCTGGAAATTCAGCAATAAAATGGAAAAGAAGCTAATATCTATAAGTACAGGTGTAGTGTCCGCTTTACATCTCCTCAAAACTAGGCTAAAAAAATCAATTTTTGAAAATTTTCCTTCTTTTGGCAATTGCAAATAATTTCTATGCAAATTTTAAAGCAAATTCATCGTGTAATAAACAAAAGAAACCAAAAAAATGATAAATCGAAATTTTTTTTTAACGCTTCTAAACTTAAAACTATGCTAGGAGTACCAATCTTTAATAGCTTCTCAGCAAGTTAGAAAAAAAAATAAATTCCATGCAAAATTAGAAGCAGATCCATCGTGTAGTTTTCGAGATACAATTTACTAACTGACATCACACACACACACACACACACACACACACACACACACACACACACACACACACACACACACACACACACACACACACACACACACACACACACACACACACACACACACACACACACACACGCACACGCACACGCACACGCACACGCACACGCACACGCACGCACGCATATACACACACACATCGATACAATGCTATCTCTATGAGAATTGAAAAGTAAAATTTAAACCCAAAAATTATTTAAATCAAAATGTTTAAGAGCATGAATGAAAATAGAAAGAAAAATGAAAGATTAAAGTTTACATTACTTCTGCTGCTTCAACTTGTTGATAAACATAGGGTTTTCAAATAAATAAAGAATTTTAAATTAAATTATAAATTTTTTGTTTATTCACTAATAATATTTAATTAAAATGATTGTATTTAATTTAATTGTTCTCGCACTGATTTAAAAAAAATTTATTCCTCACACAAATGTTGTTAGTTGCTTCGAGAGAGAATGAAGGTCAGAGAGAGTGCGTATGGAGAATGAGTGTAAGTACGAGTGTAGAGAGTGACTTATCCCTTCTTAATATCCCTTTTTTATATATCATATCTCCTTAATGCCATTGTCTCTCCAAATTGCAAAGTGGAGAGAGTTTTCTATTCTTGTTCCTCCTTGTGAGGTTATTAACATTTTTCTTATTGGTTATAAGTTTATTGATTTTATTCTGGTTTGATAATTGAAAGTTCTATTTTTCATTCTAGGTGTCTCTCACCTTTGATTTTTACTAGGGACCCTCTAGGAAGGGACGAGAAAATGTTGCCGCCATACTGATCTAAACCGGAAAGGAACGGATAAAGTGTTTATAGAAAACATCACGGGTCGTCTTCGTGGGAAATATTTACTGTATCTTTCTAACATATTACTTTCTCATGTAATTTCCGGTTTAGATCTCTTGTTTGTAACAGCTAATAGAAAACGCAGAACGAGGTTTCCAGTCGCTTTCTAGAGGGTCCCTAATTTTTACCTAACTTCTGCCCTTACTTCATTTAAAAACCAGTCGTGAACAATTTGTTAGTTAATAAATTTGTTAATATTAATAAGCGAGAGAGTACATGCTGCTAAGTAAAAGCGAAGCCTTACTCGATACTTTTCTTCGTTTGTATTACTTGTCAATCAATAAGTTAATTGATAGTATACGCATCTTTCAACACATTCTTTTTTGTGGCCTTTTATAAATAAAATTTTATTTAAATTATTATTATTATTAATATTATATAATTTGTTAACTGATTAGCTAAAAAAAGAAAGATTAGGTTTTACATATTTTATTATATCTTTTTTACATATTTTACTAAAAACACCAAAATAGTACATAATTGTTGAATTAAAAAATCTTTAAAGTGTTTTAATTTTGAAACATGTATATGCTCTATAAATTTTAATTTCTAATATATTTTAAGAAATGAAAATAAATTATATGGTAACTCAAATAATGAATATTGATAAAAATAATAAAAAATCTATTAATTGAATGAATCTTGCTTTTTCATAAATTTTAAACTTATATGAGATTTTCGTATTACATTAATATAATATAATTCATAATTATATGAACGTAACATAATAAAACAATATAATATAATGTAAATAAACAATATATTTATAAATTTTATTACAAGCGTCATTAGTTTTCCATTTTTTTGGAATAACAAATGGATCAACTTTTCCTTCTCCGATATTTAATAAAAATGAAGAAAAACTGTCGTCATTAGATTTTATGTTTTTTTTTTAAGTTTTTAAATATGAAATAAAGGCAAAAGATTTAAATACTTTATAGTCTCTTCAGTAATAGTATTTTTTCTTCCACATTACTGGTAGAATTAGTTGAAATTGTCCACCTAAAATAATTATTTTTCGACCAGAACTTTTATCATTACGACAAACATCCTGTAATGTTTTATTTATGATTTCTAAAGCTTTTTTAGGAATCATTAATGCTTCATCCCACATAATCATATCCGTAAATTATTCTTTTTCAAAAAAGAAACATGAATAACAATGTATTTCAATAGGGAGTACATGGGAAGATCATGAAAGGGATTGTGTAGAGGATTCTGGGGAGATATAGAGGAGATCATGAGGGGATAACATATTTTTATAAAATATATGCATAAGATAACGTAAATTTATGGTATTAAGAGGCGGTCACGTATCTTTGTCATTTTCTAACCAAAGAATTGAGTTTTTTGCAATAACTAATAACTTTAGCAAAAAATAAAGAGATAACCCCATCTCGTATTACAAAAAGCAATATTTTGTTTGATGAGAAATAATTGATTTTATCTATTCATTTTCAAAAAAACCTTGAAAAACCAAATTGTTTACTATAATCTCTAGGTTTCAAGTTTTTCAAGGTTTTTTTGAAAACGAAGCAATAAAATCAATTCTTTCTCATGAAAGAATATATTGCTTTTTGTATAACGAGATGGCGCTATTTCTTTATTTTTTGCTAAAGTTATGAGTTATTGCAAAAAACTCAATTCTTTGATTAGAAAAGGACAGATATATTTGACCTGCTTTTAATGTTTATTTATTGAGTTTAAGTTGATATAACCTTTATGATTAATTAGTATTAATATTTATTTATTAAATTTGAGTCTTATATATATATATATATATATATATATATATATATATATATATATATATATGTATATATATATAATTTAAATAACAGAAAAAGGTGTATAATATAGTGGTATCGCTAACGATACAAATATTTAACGAGTAAATAATATTATCAATTCATACATTGGCGAAAATAACGAAAAACTTGAATACAATAATTGGAATAAAGTACCGGAATATTATAAATGTTACGTTAATAAAATTATAAAATATAAAATCCGAATACGTGAACCGATAGCAGAGTATTATATCAATCAAAATCATTAAATTCATTCTGAATATTTATTAAAATTAGCTAATTTTCTTAAGAAAATATAAAAGATTGAAAGAAAAATTCTAAATGTGTTTAAAAACATAAATACATAAAAAAATATGAAATAAAATATATATTAAACATTGCTAACATTGTTAAAAAAAAATTAAAAAGAATTTTTAGAACATTCAAACATTTAAAAATTAGTTCAAGTAGAACATAACTTCCTAAGAGAGTGGCACATCTCCGGATCACGGATTTAGCTGAAACTTCGGGATAAGTTTTCAAATGATAAGATATAGAAAGAGCTAAAGTTATAGTCACAAACGCTCAATATTTCCCTAATTACAGGCAATTAAAAAAAATCACTAATAAAGTTACTAGATTTTTAAACGCATATAGTTCTTTAGCATTGAGAGCTAGCAGCTTAAGACTTTTTTAAAATTGAAGCTGAGGTCAAAGCCTTTCGAAACAGTAGTTATAGCATATCAAAATATTATTTTTTCCCAAAGTTAGAGCGTAATAAAAATTGAACCTAGTTTCAGCTTTTATTATTAATTAATGTTTTAAAAAGAAAATTCAGGCACAATCTTTATTACACTATGACTTTGGAAAAAAATAATATTTTTATATGCTATAAATTCTATTCCGAAAAGATCTAAGCTCAGCTCTAATTTAAAAAAGTTTCAAGCTTATAACTATCAATGTTCAAGAACTATAAGTGTTTAGTAATCTAGTAACATTTTTAGTGATTTTCTTAAATTGCCTGTAACTAGGAAAATATTTAGCGTTTGTGACTATAACTTTAGCTTTTTCCATATTTTATCATCTAAAAACTTATTCCGAGGTTTAAGCAAAATCCGCGATCCAGAGATGTGACACTCTCCTAGTTAGTTAAATGAAATAAATTTTTAAAATCACATCATGGACTAATGAGCATTAATAAAAAAATTTAATTGAATCAAGAATTAAAAAAAATATGAGCATTACAAAAGTAAGTATCGTATATAGTAAATCTAAAAATATTTCACAATCATTTTATATACATATACATGCTAAGGGAGACCTCCTGCTCGCACAGCTCGCCAACGTCCGGTTCGATATGTCATTTTTAGAGAGATTAAAAAATTATAAAAATCCTTTGAAAAACTATTAAATTTGTAATCATATGAAATAAAAGCATTTTTAATCTTCTATTAAAAATATTTTTTCCTAATTTTTGTAATAGTTGGATAAACATTGTACGCCCGGAAACAAATTTTTGAATTGTCACGTCTTGACAAGAAAGTGTAAAAAAATAAATTTAAACAAATCTATTAGTAGCGTGAGTGGGGCCAGCAACTGCTTTTAGCAAGTCCTGATAAAGAATGTATTGGGTGTTTTTATTGTAATGTTTAAATTTATTTTTATTACTACTGTTTTAAAGAATGTAATCGGAAATTTATATTTTATTTAAAATTTTAATAGGCAGCTGTCACAACTTGATTTTTATTTAGTTAAAATCAAGGAAACTCTTTTTAATAAAATAAAAGTTATAATATTAAAGAATTATTTCAATGTTTCTTTATATTTTAATGATTAATTTTCACATAAATGATTTATTTGAATAAAATTAACATGCGATTCCTCGAGCTCAAAGCTTAAGAGTAATTACATAAGTTAATTGATGAGTCTGTTTTAAAATACAAACTTTCGAGCTTTATTTATTTAGTCATTCTATTTTTTTAATTAAATTTTGAAATTAGAAGTATATAGACAGGTATAGTGAGACGTAAACAATGACATCATCACTCTATAACATATAAGATCAGCACGCAGTCTAGTACGTTTGAAACGTCTGTAAAGCCTATTTCTCTCAGAGATTAAGCGGTGATGTTCGGAGATAAACCACGGACGATGACTCTTGCTCTGTCGAACACGCCTAACAGGCACAAACCGTGAGATAACCTCATTAAGATGAGTGTAAAGACATTCAAGGCAAGCCAAAACAGAAGAGTCACCGCTACACATAACACAATTTAGCGATCGAAAATAATCGAGAAGAGCAGTTTCATCAACCGCTTCATAATCACGATAAGTAAAATTATTAAGTGTAGGCCTAGACAGAGACGACTTCACAGTCGCAGCAATGAAGTCATGTCCGTCAATAAATGGTACATCAGTCTTCCAATAGTCAAGCAATAAGTCATCGGCATCGACAAGGGACAAGTCGAGCCACGTATCAGAGGAATAAGTATGATGCGTAGGTCCATACGGCACAGAAAAAAGTGCATTTTCCTTAAAAAGGCTCTTAAGGAACACAGAATCATCAGATTCAGAACATTAACTAGTGTTACAATCTCCCAAAACTAACTTGGTACTATAATTGTGAATATGAGTGGTCACATCAGGAATAAAGTCTGTGTTGGCCAAAAATGGAGCGTGAGGTGGTTTATAAACAACACCAACGAAAATGGGTGAAGCCAAGTCAGATGAGTTGACCTCACAGAAAAGATACTCAGGTAAATCAGGCTTACCACTCCAGCTTCCAGAGGATGAACAGAGACGCACAGAAGTGAGAGAGCAGTGTACAAATAAAGCAACACCACCTCCCCTGGTGTTACGATCCCGTCTATGAAGCACATACCCATCAAGAGCAATCGAAGAATCACAAACTATCTGGCCCAGTTTGGTCTCAGTGACAGCTATTACGTGGAAATAAGGGTGAGAAGCCAAAAAGAGTCTAATTATCTCAATGTGCGCTCTAATAGAGTTGGCATTGAAATGACAAACTCTGAGACCATCCTTAGTAGTGAAATGATCATGAATGACCGATGAAATAGTATTGTTAGAAGGAAGAAGTGTGTTAGAGTGAGAAGGAAGAAAGAACGAGCTTATCCCAGTGTCAGATGTTAAGTGGCTACATCGCTGCTGGCTGATACCAATGAGAGCTTCGCTAAAAGAGCATCCAGGTCGTCATCCGATGCAATACGAATAGCTGTATCCTCCTTCTTCCTTCTGACGAAGATCTTACCATCACGTACAAACGTAAGGAAGTTGTACTTCTTATCTTTGGCCTTCCTGAGCACTCTCAACTTCAGTTGGTGCAATGAGTGTGGCAGATATTCATTGATGTTGATCAAGGAAGGAGTAAGTGTTTCCATAGATATAATTCCTTGCAGAAGGTCATTCCTGATCTTAGAGGTATGAAGGCTACCCATCTTGATCTTTGCTCCGATAACAGATCGCGCCAACAAGGCACTCTTCATGGTCACAAGCAACGGCGTCGTAAGCAGTGGAGGATCACCTTGAGATGTTGTTGCAGAAGGAGCAGTATTATCATCAGTTCTACGAGCTGTAGCAGGTCGCGACAAAGGTCGAACCAGAACAATGTCATTGAGAGCAAAACCAGAATTAAGAGAAGACAATACAGCAAAGACACCGCTCTTTAGATCATTAAATTCATTAGGAACCAAGCCTCCAAACACCAAGTCTGATGCACGCTCAAGACGCCGCTGGCCAGCCACTAAGTCATCACATTGTTGCCGTACAGATTTATTGAGCTTGTCCAATTCCTGTAGTTTAGCAGCTATAGGGTCAGATAATGCCTGATCAGGCACAACAGAGAGAGATTCATCCACTTTCGCCTTAAGCTCCCGATAATCCTGACAAACCTTGTCAAGTCTTGCCTCAGCTGCTCCACAACGTTCCTCACATGTCACAGCAATACCATCCACTCGTGTCTCCAAACTTGTAAATCTCCCATCCAGTGTTAATAGTTAAGTGCCAATATTGTTGATCTTGGTATCCATTGCATCCAGCTTATCTAATTTCTCCATCTTCCACAATATAGAAGACAAAAGTTCATTTGTGTGTAGCGCCGGTAGTATCGGAGTTGGAATACGCGACACAGACAGAGAAGCTGAGACATCACTCACAGAACCCACAGAACTGGAACGTGATCGATTGCAATCAGGATTTGCAGCTGCTATGCAAAAGTTACATACCTTCATTTGTTGGTTGTTATCATCTCTGACTATGAGCAGTTTAGTACAAGAGCTGTGATAGGTCTTACCACAGCGACCACAGAGCTGAGGCTTAGATGCAGCACTAAAGTTTTTAAAACAGAGACCACATCGATTGGACATAGTGTCCTTTAAGATTAGAAAACAGCTTAATTAAAACGAATCTTGAATTTTAAATTTGGTGACAGTTGTATATTTAAAAGTGAATAAACAGCTTAATAAATGCACTCTGAGTTGCTTCTAAGTTTCAGTTGTTGTAAGTGGTAAAGCAGCTTAATAAATGCACTCCAAGCTGCTTCTAAGTTTTAGTTGTTGTAAGTGGAAAAGCAGCTTAACTTGTACAAAGTAAGATTCGTTTGACTGTGATAGAGAGAGCAGAAGATAATAGTGGAAAAGCGCCTTAACTGGAGAAGTTACCATTAGATATCATATAGACGGGCAAAGATGCTAATATACAGGAGATGCTCGAGATCGGGCTCATTCATGCATCGAATCAGCTAAATTACTGTATTACCACGACAGACTATCTAAGATTACTGACGCAAGACAGATCTGGAAAGAACTCAAGAACCTTGGCGTATGTTCCAGCAGTAGTGACTCTCGACATTCTTTTTCAATTAATGATTTGAATTGGTATTTTGGTGGCGTTGCGTTTGATCCTCTGGTCCCCTCTATTTCTGATTATATGAATACACTTGCTCTGGATGAACCACTTAAACCCATGTTTAAGTTTAATGCAGTTACTTTGGAGGAGGTATGGGTGGCTGTTTGTCATTCAGCTTCACGGGTCATTGGGCTTTTGTGATGTCGCATTTATAACGACTAATTGCGTTAGTCCTTATTTCCTTCATGCTGGAAGATCTCGCTGGTCACTAAAATAAACAAAATCTCCTCTCCTCAAGCTTTTGGTGACATTAGGCCAATTTCTTTATTATCTTCTATGTCCAAGGTTCTTGAACGTCTAGTCTATGATCAACTCTACAATCACTTATCTACGCGACAGCTACTGGACCCTTATCAGACTGGATTTTGAACTGGACATAGTATCCAGACCGCACTACTGAAACTAACTGAGGACATTAGACGCAATATGGACAGACGTTACGTGACGTTGCTGTTGTTATTTGATTTAAGTTGCATTTGATACGGCAAGCCATGTCTCTCTGCTCAGAAAAATGTCTTCTCTTGACATCTCGCATTCAGTCGTGCAATGGTTTGCGTCTTATCTCTCTGAGAGACAGCAGGCTGTTATTGATGCAGATGGTAATGCATCTGACTATGTAACATTAAATACTGGTGCTCCTCAGGGCTCTGTCCTTGGTCCACTGTTGTTTTCTATATACATCAATGATGTGGCTGCTGACTTCCATGCCGATGTGCAGCATCTTATCTATGCTGATGATCTTCAGGTGTACATTCACTTCCCAATTGCTAAGTTAGCTTCTGTTACTGCTCTCATGAGTGATCAAGCTGTCGATATTGTTAACTGGGCGACAAACAATCATCTAAAATTAAATGTGAACAAAACAAAAGCTATTATTATTGGATCTTATTTCTATGTCAATATGCTGCCCTCATTACACATCACTGGTGTGCTAATAAATGGTGATCTTATTAGGTTTGAATCTTCTGTTCGTAGTCTTGGTGTATGGCTTGATATTAAGTTGAACTGGAAGGATCAAATTGCGCATGTGTGCAGCAAAAGTCACTCATTGCTCTATAGATTAAATTTCTTTCGAAAAAGTACCACCATTGCACTACGTAAGCATCTTATCCGTTCCTTGCTGTTTCCTTTGCTTGATTACTGCTGTTTGGTCTATATTGACCTTCCCGCTGAACTCGATCTGAGGCTTCAAAGGGTCGTAAACTCTGGTATTCGTTACATCTATGGTGTAAGTAGGCGCGAGCACATCTCTGCTTACAGGTCCTCTCTAGGCTGGTTATCCACTTTGGGTAGAAGAAACTACTTCACTACTACCTTCTTATACAAAATGTTTTTGTCATGCTCACCTTCATATCTTTAGTATCTCATTTTATATATATGTATATATTAGGGTGTCCCTTATTTACCAATGTTTTTTTTTCGTTGTGCCGCCCCCTGGATCTTTAATTTATGCTAAAAAATGAAGATTTTACTCGGAAAAAGTGAGAAAAAGACGTTTTAAGCCGTGCCTATTTCGCAAAACGAGATTTTAGTCCACGTATACGCGTTATACTTAATCTAACGTATTTCATTTCTCTACTATGTTTAAAAAGAGCTTTAAACAGTTCAACTATTACATTTTTTTATGTAAAATTTGGCATAGAATTCGAATTTTTACTCATTTTAAATCAAAACGTACATATAGTAAGGTAAGAGACACTTTTACATCAGTTAAGGTCAGTTTTTTTAATGATTATTTGTTTTTTATTAATAATGAATGTTATTTATGATTTGTCTGATTATTTTGAGTAATAATTTTTAGAATATTAGACATGAAAATTCACAAAACGAATGAATCAACATACTTTGTATATTTCAAAATGTCGGAAACACGTAAAAGCGAATGGGCGTGTACGTAAAATTCACCAAAATTCTCAAAAAATATATAATATTAAATAAAAACAAATATAGTCATTATAAAGCAATAAAATTTATTAAAATTTTTGTTGTTTTGATAAAGTTTCAATTATCATCTTTTTCCTGCAATTTTATTTTTTTACAATTGTTTGCTTATTAGCATCTTCAAAATCTTTACGAAATTGGCATACATTTTGTATCAAGAATAATTTCTGATCTTCATTCTTGGTTCTGTTTATATAATCTTCGGTAAGTTTTACAGCTCTTTCAGCAGCATCATTTACAACACGTAAATTTTTAACAATCTCTAAGCCTTTTAAATAATCATCATTAGTAGATCAAGTCTTACAATCAGTGTACAAAAAGTTTTTGTTAATATTAAATCTATCAAAAAATAAGAGTGATTGACGATTTATAAAGTGATCTAATTCTAGAATTTTAAAATTTTTTAAATCTGTAGGATTATTAATTATGTATTTTTTCGGAGGTAAATCATCAGTGTAAAAGTCTTTTTCTAACGATAAAACCATCTGACATCTGACTTCAAAAGATAAAGTATCATCAAAAAATGAAATAGCACTTGCCTCAGGGGCTAAGTACCATAAATGCCTTTTGATCTTTTCTAAGGCAGCATTGGATACTAAAGAATCAATGTCAGCATAATCGTACAGTTTTTTAATAAATTAATTAAAAACTTGAATACATCGAAGGTAGGGGAAATCGGGGTAAATCGGACCCCCGGGGAAATCGGACCGGCATCACTTTATGTAAAAATATAGTAAATTTTTATTTGACCAATAAGATTTTAATATTGTTACATTGAATTACTTTTATTGCTAAAGTTTTTTTATTTAGTTTTAATCTTCTAATATTTACGTATATTCATATAAAGTAATGCTGGTCTGGTTTGTCCCATGGGTCCAATTTACCCCGGTTACCCCTAATATTATAAAAAAATATTATCATACGCTTAAACCAACTATTGTAAACAAAAATTGTTTTTGAAAACAATCTTAGAAATTTCATAATGTACAAAATATGTTAATTTATAATTGTTGTGAATTTTTATGTCTATTTTTTGAAAATTATTACTCAAAATAATCAGGCAAATCATAAATAACTTTCATTATTAATCAAAAAAGCAAAAAATAATTTAAAAACTGACCTTAATTAATGCAAAAGTGTCTCTTACCTTACTATATGTACGTTTTGATCTAAAATAAGTAAAACTTCGTTCTTATGCTAAATTTTACATAAAAAAAATCTAATAGTTGAACTGTTTAAAGCTCTTTTTAACATAGTAGAGGAATGAAATACGTTAGATTAAGTATAATGCGTATACGTGGACTAAAATCTCGTTTTGCGAAATAGGCACGGTTTAAAACGTCTTTTTCTCACTTTTTCCGAGTAGAATCTTCATTTTTTAGCATAAATTAAAGATCTAGGGGGCAGCACAACGAAAAAAAAACATTGGTAAATAAGGGACACCCTAGTATATATATATATATATATATATATATATATATATATATATATATATATATATATATATATATATATATATATATATATACTTACGAATTTGTATTATTTTTTTGTTATACAACATAATGTACAGTTAATAAATTTAAATATCTATCTATCTATCTATACCTGTCCATATTTACACAAATAAACCATTAAGATAGCGATTTGTTCATATAAATAAGATATTAAATTAATGATTTATTTACATAAAACAAACCATTAACATAACGATTTTTTTATAAATAAACTAATTAATTAATTAATTATTTATATACATAAAAGCATACAATTAATGTAATATTTATGTATACATGAAAATAAATTAATACCAAATATATGTATGTGCGTGAATATGTGTATGTGTACAAAAAAGAATAAAAAATCTTACCTTTTTCACTATCGTTCATCTTCAGCAGCTTCTTTTTTGTTGTAAGTTTTTAAATGTTTTCAAAACTATTTTTAATATTCTAAATTACACGAGCACTATCACTAACTTTAATAATAAATAATCAAAAAACTATATCAAAAACTTGATTGACTATGTCAATTTCTTCTTGATTCTCTTGATCACTGTCTTTCAATGTGGGAGAGAGTGGAGAGTCCATGTACTCTATACAAGGGCACGCTGAATACCGACATTCAGTACACCTGAAATTCGCGCAATGAGAACATTGCTCGCATTTATTACATCTTGTGACAAAAAAAAATTTTTTTACAGATAAGACACTTTTCGCCTCTCTATAAAAGTGGTGGTGCAGCTTCATGTATTAAATCGTCACTTCTGGTAATATTAATTTCTGAATCAACAATTTTTTAAAATTTTTTCTTGTTTCTTTATAATTTTTTTATATTTTTTAATATTATTTTTTAGCACTCTAATATGATTCAATACTTTTATCGCGTTTCATTCCTCATGAATTAAAAGCGCGTCGTATTTAATTCTGAAAGACATCTTGACTGATGGACCTCCAGATAGAAACTAAACATTCTTTTCTTACATGAGCATTGACAAAAAAAAACCCTTGGTACGAAGAGGATGTAATTTTCAAAACAAAATTATATTACGGTGCTTTTATCGCTATTTTTTAAACGTAAGGCGAAATTTATAATTTCTTCGCGTAACGTATGTTAGACGTTATGATGTAACGACGATATGATGTAACTAATATTTTTTCGTACCTAAATAACATCTTTACTTGTTATAAGATAAGAAAAATCTTCTTAGAAACAATGAAATTCAATAACAAGATTCTAATACCATCAAAGAGCGAGATTTTTTTTTGTTCAACAGGATGTTTTAAAAAAATATCTTAAACTTTTACTACAAAATTGTTCTTATTTAAAATACAAGAACTCTGGTTGTTTTATACATCCAAAAAAATACTGACAGGATGCAAAATATTCGTTATATTTGATAACGATATTTTTCACCTTTTTCTCAGTATCTTAAAATAATTGTTATGACCTATATTGACAATAATAATAATAATAATAATAAAGCAGTTAATTAATAATTCTCCACCATAAGAAATTTTTTAAGAGTATAAAAATAAACCCCTCTACTGTAGTAGCCACAGTAATCATAATGCGTTAAATGATGTACAACCACAAAGAAGAGAATTTTCGAAAAATAATTGTACGCATAGTTCGACAGCTTAGCAATGAAACTCCATCTACTGGAAATAGATATGATGTTCGATAGCAACGTTGGCTAGGGTAATTGTATGAGTTATCGTGCCTTTAAGGTTAAGGCAGACATATTTCCGTCAATTAAACAAATCTCATTATTTTTTAAAAGTTTTATAAACTGTTTATTTAAAGTAAAACACATGATCTACGAATAAAACAAATTCCCTAAGTGAAAATTTAAAAACTATTAATTTGCTGATTGAATTTACAAAATTTATGCGATGTGTCAGTTTATCGTGTGTCGTCTGCTTACCATATAAATGCATACTTTTATTATCGTGCTTTGATTATCGACATCGCATACTTTAACATAGGACACGATAACCGGGGAGGGCACGTTAACTCCTTCACTTACCCTAAACCGTTTTAGTTGTTTTGAATTGAATCGTGAATTGCGGTTCCTACTAAGTAATTGTGGACCACATAAAATAGCATGTTTGTTTATAATTTTAAAAAAATCTAATGCTGGTCATGAAGAGGTGGTAAATTTTATAAAATGGAAGCGGTGGGAAGGTATTCCACTATTACTCGAAATTATGGGAGAATATAAAGAACGCAGAGGTAAGTCGATTTTGAATTAATTGCACTGGACACATAGATACAGTCGACGATCTGAGTCCTGCCGCCTTCTCCTCCATCGACTCGTTCGTGCGTTACCCCCACTTGCTGACTAAAAGAATTTGTTTCCGAACATTCTGAGTCCCGCCACTGCTCTATGCGACTTTTTAACTTGTAAAAATGGATTTATTAGTTTAATTTTTTTGTTTAAAATACAATAAACGTTTATTGAAATTGAAATAAAAGGTAACAAAAAATATTGTAATATTGCATAATTCTCATTTATATTTACTATAAAAAATATAAAAATTAAATTTTTTTATTTATAGGTAGCATAAATTTAAAAATTAAAGAATATATTATTTATTGATGAACTAAATACTTATTGTTATTATGAAAATGAAATGAAGATTTATTTTATCTTTTATTTATAAAGCAATCACTTAAATTTTCAAATAAATAACATTTTATTGATTGATTAAATATATCCAGTTTAATTTTTATATTTTTTTTAGTAGATATAAATGAGAATTATGCAATATTGTATTATTTCTTTGTTACTTTTTATTTCAATAAACATTTGTTGTATTCTAAACAAAAATATGAAATTAATAAACCCATTTTTACAAGTGAAAAAGTCGCATAGAGCAGTGGCGGGACTCAGAATGTTCGGAAACAAATTCTTTTAGTCAGCGAGTGGGGGTAACGCACGAACGAGTCGATGGAGGAGAAGGCGGTGGGATTCAGATCGTCGACTGTATAATATCCAAGTAAAAATATAACAGGTAGTCTCTTATCGCTTTGTATATTTCTAAGGATTATACCGAGTATTATAATTCTGATTTTACTTTTAACCCGTATTCGTAACATTTAATAATTTATTTTTCTAAAATATTAATTAATTTTTAAATTTAATTTTTATTACGTATGAAAAGAAAAGAATGGAGGCTCTTTAATTGAATGCAAAAAAAAATAATTTTTTAATAGTTTAAAAAAAAATAATTATTTTATGTTATAAATATGTGATGGAAGGAAGAATCATAATTAAAATACTCGATATATTTCTTAGAAATATACAACGCTGTAAGAGACTTTCAGTTATATTTCTACTCAAGAGGACGTCGAGTATATCTGTCCTTTTCTAATCAAAGAATTAATTTATTTTTTACAAAAACTAATAATTTAAGCAAAAAATAAAGAGGAAAGCAGCATCTTGTATAAAAAAAAGAATATTTTCATTGATATGGAATAATTGATTTTATCGCTTCGTTTACAAGAGAACTTTGAAAAACTTAAGAGGATGCTGGACCGCTTTATCCTTTTCTAAATAAGAAATGTAGATTTTTGGTAAAACTAGTGATAATAGAAATTAAGGGTTGTCCGCAACTTGTATAGTAACTTGTATAGTAAAAACAATATTTTGTCTGATGAGAGCAAATTAATTTGCTCTTCAAGAAAAGTTTGACATATTCAAAAAATCATAAGTTTGGACTAGAGAATATGATGTTTAAGTATGTCAAACTTTGCTTGAAAACAAAGCAACAAAATTAATTTGCTCTTATCAAAGAAAATATTCCTTTTTACTAAACAAGTTGCGGACAACTGTTAATTTCTATCAATAATCACTAGTTTTTCCAAAAACATTAAGTTTAGCGTAAACAATTTGGTTTTTCAAGGTTTTCTTGAAAACGAAGCAATAAAATTTGTTCTTTACTATCGAAAAAAATTTTGCTGTTTTTGATACGAGATGCGTCTTTTTCTCTATTTTTTGCCAAAGTTATTAGTTTTTGCAAAAAATTAATTCCCTGATTAATTTCTTTTATTAATTTCCTGATTAGATAAGGACAGAGATACGTAACCTCCTCTTAAGTACTATATTAGTTATATATGTCCTTTGGCCGTATTCAGGTGGAATATAAATCAAAAACAATGTTTGTCGCTTGAGCTGAAATTGCCAGGGGCACGCGAAGCGCGCCCGAGGTAGATTTCTGCTGGACATAGGTGATTTTATGTTCGAAGTAGGCCGTGTGAGGAACTATAAATTATTAGTTAATAATATTAATCTTGTTTTCAATTCTTTTCAAATTTAATTTCAGTTATATTGATTTTTTCTTTTGTTTCTTAGATTGACATTTTGTAATGAATAAAACTGCTGTCGAAGCGCGAGTCATTTTTTTTCGCTAACCTAAATTCAATATGATTGCTCTTTGACATATTAAACGAAACATAGTAGGATCGGTGATGCCATATTGATTTCTCCTAAGACACATTGAGTCTCAATATGTCTCAGGAGGACATATAAATCTTGTAAAGAGTCGAAGAGCGTGTCTGAGACATAGGCGACGCCAATACAAATTAAGCATGCTCTGTACATACTGACACGAATATGGCCTATGAGGACATAAATATATATCTCCCTATATTATATAGTTATATAAAAAAGAACCTCCTTTTCTACCCCTCATTAATCCTCCCTTATTTTGTATGCTTGAAACATCACAATCCACTCCTCAAAATAACGTAAAAATCTGTCTAGAAATTATCTTTTTTGAAGAAAAAGACACCCCTCACTACCCAAGTCACTCCTTTTGCTACCCCTCGTACATCACTCATACACCCCTCAGATAATTTAGTTAAATATACCTTAATTTACCAATGTATTTGTTACTCATTCTCTACACCACTACTACCCCCTTCCCACTACTACCCCTCCACTATTACCCTTCATTATTTTTCTCTCCTCCTCAAAAAATCACAAGTCAACCCTCAAAATAACCTAAAAATCTGTCTAGAAATTATCTTTTTCGAAAAAAAAGACACCCTTCACTACCCAAGTCATCCCTCGCTCCACAAGTCATTCCCTCGCTTCACAAGTCATCCCTTATAACCATTCACACCCCTCATTCTCTCTTCATAAAATCATTATAAACAATTATATCTACGTTCCTTAGACAACTTTCCACACCACCCATACTGAGAAAAAAAATGAGAAACTTCTGCTTGCAACATTTAAGCTTACTTTTTTTTGTGTCTTAGCTGTACTTGTCTAAAAGTAAAGCACATTTTGTTTTGTGCTAATTAGTCATTATCTTGGTCAGAAAAACTTATCAAAAAATTTCCAACGTCTAAGAGATTCTTCGTCCAGGTTAGCTTAAATTTGTTTTTTTGTTTTTGTCTTGAGTTGATCTTGTGAAAGTCTTAAGAAGAAGTTTTTATTTTTTTATCAGTATAATGAGGTATTGTCAATGGCGCGTTGGGTTTTTTTTGGCAGAATGAGTTACGAATGTAAATATTATAGTGCTTTATTTTGGAAAGGAGAAATAAAAAAGTTTAATTGTTGTCAACAAGGAAAAGTTATTTTATCACCATCAACTAAATATAATGAAAAATTGAAATATTTATTATTACATGATAATGCTTTTAGAAATTTAATTACATATTATAATAATTCATTTAGTTTTGCGACTTTTAAAGCAAATGTCATTTAAAACCAAGGAAAAGCTATATATAATTTTAATATTCAAGGACAAATTTGTCATGTAGCACTTGATACATTAATTTCTACTAACGACATTAAATCTACTTGTTATATATTTACAATAATACAGTAGTAATTGAGAAACGATTAAAAACTAATGAAAAATTAACAAAAAAACATATGTTAATTTTAACAGAGATGATGAATGATAATCCCATGGCTAAGAATTATAAAAGCTTACATCAATTATCAAATATACAAAATATTCCAAATTATAAATTGTATTTTATGCGGAAAAATGATAAACAACAACATTGTTATAATAAGCCACTAACTTCAGAATGTGGTGCTATCATAGTATCTAATTCAGGAATTCCAGATAATTATGATCATTGTGTATATCCGAAATTATCTTCTGAAGATAAAATTACTCATACTTATTTAAATAAATTATCTCATCACGTGGATCCAATGGTTTTTCCTTTCATGTTTCATGTTTCAGAAACAGATTTAGGTTGGAGTATAGGATATAAAAAAAATGAAAATATTGAAAATAATGATTGTCTTACAATACTACAATATTATTTATATAGAATCCATTGGAGACCAAAATTAAAAAATTTCAACCCTATTTTATATTGTGGAAGATTAACACAACAATACATAATACATGCATATGTAATGGTTGAAAGTAATGGAATGAATTTTTTTAGAAATAATAAAAAATAATTACGCATAGAATGTTATCAAGGTTTGTTAGATCATGTAATAAATAGTGGTTAAAATGTTTCAACAAATTTTGAAAACAAAGAAAGAATTAGAATTCTTTTTATTTTACCCTCATCATATATTGGTAGTCCAAGATATATGCAGCAATATTATCAAAATGCCATGGCAATAATGAGAACAGTAGGAAAATCAGACTTATTTATAACAATGACATGTAATCCTAAATGGAAAGAATTGAAAGAAATTTAAAGAAAATTTTTTAGAAGGGACAACTTCCAATGACATACCGAATATCATAGTAAGATTATTTTATACAAAATTTAAAATGTTATTGAATGATATTATAAAAAACAAGATTTTTGGTCCTGTCATAGCTTATGTATTTTCGATAGAATTTCAAAAAAGAGGGTTACCTCACGCGCATATTATTGTAAGATTACATCATAATCATAAAATATTAACTCCAGAAAATATTGATAAATATATTTCAGCAGAAATACCCTCATCAGAAAATAAATATTTACTAAAATTAGTAATTAAACACATGTTACATGGACCACATACAGATAAATCACCTTGTTACGATAAAAATAAAACTATATGTAAAAAAAATTTCCAAAATCATTTAATGAAATTACAATAGTTAGAGAAAACAAAGATCCACAATACAAAAGAAGAAATAATATTTTAGATAATCATACGTACAATTTAAAAAATAATAAGAAAATTATACAAGTTGATAATTCAATGGTAGTCCCTTACAACAGTTTTTTGTTAGCAAAATATAATGCTCATATCAACACTGAACTTTGTATGTCAACACAAAGTATAAAATATATTTATGATTATATTCATAAAGGTGTAGATAAAGCTTACTGTAAAATAAAACAAGATAAAATTGAAGAAAATAACAAAGATGATGTTTATGATTAAATAACTCAATACATAAATGGAAGATGTTTAAGTCCAATGAAAGCCGCATGGAGATGTGAGAATTTCCACTATGCGGTAGAAGTCATACAGTAATAAGATTAATTATCCATACAGAAAATCAACAAAAATTAATTTTTTATGGAAATGATATACATTTAGCATTAAACAAGTACGAAACAACATTGACCGCATAGTTTACATTAAATAAAAAAGATGATTTTGCTACAAAAATTAAATATGTTGATATTCCACAATATTATATTTTTAATTCTAAGACTAAGTCTTGGATTAACAGATCAAATTTTAGAAAAAATATAGCTATTGTAGATTAAATATAGTATCACCAAAAGATAGTGAACGTTTTTTTTTTTTTAAATTAATACTAAACAGGGTAAAATGTCCAACATCTTTTAAGGATCTACGAACTTACGAAAATATAACTTATAATACTTATAAAAAAATTGCTCTTGCAATGAATTTAATAGAACACAAAAAACAAATTTATTATATTTTTAAAGAAGCATGCCATGTTATGTTACCAGTACAATTACGTAAATTTTTTGCATGTTCTTTATTATGTGAAAATATCCAAAGTAACATTCTTTGGGAAGAATATAAAAAATTTTTTATAGGAGATTTTAAAGAAAATAGAGCTTTATCCTATATTAATCAAATATTAAATTCAGAAGAAATGTCATATGAAAATTTTGGTTTACCTGTACCAAATAAAAACTATATCGAGGAAAACGAAGAAGTTAATGATGAAATTATAATTTTTAGTAAAAAAAATTTGATAAAATGTACAAACAATTGAGTAACGATCAAAAACATATTTTTAAACAAATAATAAATAATAATCACGAAATTTTTTTCATATATAGGGATATCTCTGGAACTTTTTAATTTTGAGAAATTGTCTTCACAACAATTAAAAAGTCTATAAGGCTGATTCCATTTCAAATCGAACAGTCAGTATACACTCAAGTCACCAATTACGGCGCTAATGGAGTATGTTATTCTACCCTAAAAATAAGGTTATACGTATTTTTTTATTTTGCTGAAATATCAAAATTGCATCAGATATGCACTTTTGAAAATTGCATACAAAAACTAAATGTTAAAACTGAAAATGTTGAGAATAACTTTAGAGGGCTATCGTTTCACCAATTTTAAATGAATTTTGGTAAACCTTATTTTGTTTTATTATGTTTTAAGCCCTCTTTAATTCAGTGCAAGAAATTTCAAAAAAGACTAAAAAATGACTAAGATATGTGCATTTTACCAAACAATGCACTTTTTATACACATGCATTTTTCTCGAAAAACCCTTTTTTTTTCCTGAAATTTTTTGTGCTCATAGAGGACCGAATTACCTATCTAATGGTACTTGGTTGATCCCGTACTTATTTGTTTAAAGCAAGAAAAAAAATTCACAAATTTTATTGGTGAAAAATTTTTGTATATACGTTCGAAAGTCTTAAGCAACGTTCATTCCAACGCTGTCGCATGCTTCGCTCATTATTTGTTTACCTTTGTATGTATGTATATATCATCAATAGTGATATATATAAAAATTCGTAATATAAAAATAAATATTAAAAAATGGAAAATAAATAATTCTATTCGTGTATATCTATATTATGTATGTTTCGATGTACAGACAATAGGAGGCTCATTCGCGGACAAATACCTCGCGTAAACAAAACAGCATATTAGAATTGTTATATACAAGCTAGTTATTCTTACGTCTGCTTTGAAAAGTACTTTTCGGACTTGTGAAAAAGTAAACAAAACTCTGCAATTACGATGTCCGAAATTCACTCTTCTACAAGAATTCGATGTCCCGATTTTTTTCAAATGCATAAGAAGGTAGTTTATAAAAGCAGAAATTTACGTTTTAGACCGTTGGAAGATTTGGCCATTAATTTGGCACAGCTTTATCCAGATTTAAAGATACTGCCCTCTACTAATGTATGCAAAAATTGCCATGAACGCATATCAAAAATGATTTTAAGTGATCTTGAATCTACATCTGAAAATGAAATCACTGAACTTTTGAGCGGAAAACATGATGATTTTATCCCCAAGACACCCGAACGAATACAGGAATTAAACGAGAGTATTAATCCAATTTTACCTCAATGCGTCTCGCCGCTAAAAAGAAAAACTGCAATACCTAAAAATTTAACAGAAAATTACGTATCTAAAAAGAAAAAATCTTTAATTTCAGCTTTTTCTGCTACTGTCGGAAGTAAATTAGAAGATGCGTATGGCATTTCAGTTGAATCAATAGAATCGGACAAAAGTTCGACTAAAAACTATTGGAACGAGATTGTAGAAGATTTTAAATCGGCTTTAGAAAAATGTTCTGTTTCGGAGAAAATAAAACTTCTAACTCTACTACCTTCAAAATTAAGCAAAATAAAAATTTGCTCACTATTCCCGAATATAAGCGAGTATATGATAAATAAATCAAGAAATCTCGTGAAAAATAAAGGAGTTTATTCGGAGCCAGATTCATATACTGGTCATGCTATTGATGAAAATACAAAAAATATCGCTATGGAATATTTTTTAAATGATGATTTTAATTGTAGTAGACAAAGTCCGAATAAATCTGAAATTGTTACTGTTAAAGTTAATAATACAAAAACTAAAAAAGTTAAACGGTTTCTTACTCGAAGCTTAAAAGAAACATATAGACAATTAAGACAAGAAAATCCAAACTTACAAATAGGAAAATCGAAATTCTATAGTCTAAGACCAAGTTTCGTCTTAACAAGCCCTGTGAAGGAAACTTGTCTTTGTGTACATTGCGAAAATTTTGAACTGTTTTTTACAAGTTTAATTCGTTTTAGAGGCGATAATAATTCTGAATTAGATTTAATTCGTTCAGAAATAACTAATGCAATGTTGTGTTCTGAACCATCTGATTCGTGTTTCTTGCAAGAATGCAATTATTGCCCCGGTAGTGAGGATATCACATTAAAATTGTTAAAACTGAAAGAAAATTGTGAAGATGAAATTACGTTTGCTTTGTGGGATAATAGTAATCTTATCAAACAAACAGTAAGCTTATCAGTTTTTAAAGAAAAATTTTCAATCTGCGCACTAAAAGCAAGTACTCACGTATACATAAAAAATATTCAACGTGAAGCTATAAAAAAAGAAAAAGAAGAAGGTAAAGCTGATCGTACTAAGTTAATTATCCACGTTGATTTTGCAGAAAATTGGTCTGTAATAAATAATAAAGTGGTTCAGGGAAATCATTAGGTAAATAACCAAATTTCTATTTTTACTGCAGTCTGTTACCAAGGAGAGATAACGCAAAGCTTTGCGATCGTTAGTGGCGACAGAAAGCATGATACTGCATATGCGCTATTAGCAATAAATAAAATTATCGATCTTATGAAAAATGATTTAGTTACTAAAGTCACTATTATATCAGATGGAGCTGCAAGCCAATTTAAAAATCGTTTTTAGCTACATGAATTCAAACATTTTTCTTATCAAATGAAATGGTTATTTTCTGCGACTGGTCATGGGAAAAGAGCCATTGATGGAATAGGTGGGCTTCTAAAGCATTATGCTACTTCACATAACTTAAAAAAAATTCATGAAGAATCGATACAAAATGCTGACGATTTTATAAATTGGGTTCAAAAGTACACCAGTGCAATCAAAATCATATTATTACCAATAAATGAGATGGAAAAATTTGGAAAAGAAAAAAATATTGAATGGAGTACAGTACAGTTCCTAAATATAATGGGATTCAAAAAAGTCATATGTGGTTAAAACAACTTGGGGAATTGAAATCGCATATATTTGTTGGCAGAACAGCTATACATGCACTGACTAAAGTGAAAGACAAGAAAAAAAAAGTCAAACGTCGTAAGGCTACACTTAGAACTAAAAATAATAAGTGCAAAAATAAAAAAAGTAATTATTTATAATTATATTTTTAACGCATCCCAACAGTGAGAGGCAAGGGGAACTTACTTTAAAAAAGCACCCCGAAGGGAACAGAAACCTTCTACGTCCACGTCGTTGTTCCTGGGTAATGCTAAAAGAAGGATAGTGTTTAAATCTACATTGCTTAAAATTTCCGAACGTATATACAAAAATTTTTCACTAATAAAATTTGTGAATTTTTTTTCTCGCTTCAAACAAATAAGTACGGGATCAACCAAGTACCATTAGATAGGTAATTTGATCCTCTATGAGCACAAAAAATTTCAGCAAAAAAAAATGGGTTTTTCGAGAAAAATGCATGTGCATAAAAAGTGCATTTTTTGGTAAAATGCACATATCTTAGTCATTTTTTATTCTTTTTTGAAATTTCTTGCACTGAATTAAAGAGGGCTTGAAACATAATAAAACAGAATAAGGTTTACCAAAATTCATTGAAAATTGGTAAAACGATAGCCCTCTAAAGTTATTCTCAACATTTTTAGTTTTAACATTTAGTTTTTGTATGCAATTTTCAAAAGTGCATATCTGATGCAATTTTGATATTTCAGCAAAATAAAAAAATACGTGTACCCTTATTTTTAGGGTAGAATAACATACTTCATTAGCGCAGTAATTGGTGACTTGAGTGTATACTGACTGTTCGATTTGAAATGGAATCAGCCATAATACAAGTTTCTGGAGTGGCATACACTTCAATAAGGGCTTAAATTACTCGTTTCTGTAAGTAGAATATGTAATTAAATTCTGGTATCGATTGAACAATCGTTGTTTACGGTACATAATTTTATACGTCAAAAATGATACTTTTTTCATATTTTTCTACGTGTGTTTCTTGAGCTATAAAAAAAGTAACGTACTTTCGATCATTCTCAAATTTTTTGAGTATAATGAATATGGTAAAAAGAACAGTTTAAGCCTACCCTGGTACATGTGCCCCTCTTTAGGAAGCTGTTAGACTATTTTTAATGTAAGTGTAATTTTCACCTAAAAATTACACTAACATTAAAAATAGTCTAACAGCTTCCTAAAGAGGGGCACATGTACCAGGGTAGGCTTAAACTGTTCTTTTTACCATATTCATTATGCTCGAAAAATTTGAGAATCATCGAAAGTACGTTACTTTTTTTATAGCTCAAGAAACACACGTAGAAAAATATGAAAAAAGTATCATTTTTGACGTATAAAATTATGTACCTTAAACAACGATTGTTCAATCGATACCAAAATTTAATTACATATTCTACTTACAGAAACGAGTAATTTAAGCCCTTATTGAAGTGTGTGCCACTTCAGAAACTTGTATTATAGACTTTTGAATTGTTGTGAAGACAATTTCTCAATATTAAAAAATTCCAGAGATATCTCTATATGGACCAGGAGGTTTTGGAGAAACATTTCTATATATAACATTAATATATTATTTTATAACAATAAGAAAAATTCCTATCAATGGCTTGGACAGATATCACTTTAATTTTATTACCAAAAGGTTTAACCAGTCACCGAACCTTCAGATTACCGTTAGATTTAAATGACATTGAAAATGCATTTCCAAAATTTGATTCAGATAAGAAAAATTAAGAGAAGCAAATATAATTATATGGGACGGAGCGTCAATAATTCCTAAAAAAGCTTTAGAAATAGTTGACAAAACATTAAAAGATGTCTGTTATAATAATGAAATTTTTGGAGGAAAAATAATTATTTTAGGTGGAGATTTTCGTCAAATTTTAATTGTATTAAAACACAGACAGAAAAATACAATTATAGAACAAACTATGAAATATTCAACCCTATGGCCCATCTTTCATATTTTCAAATTTAAAAAAAAAATGTAAGATCTAATGATGAAAATTTTTCATCATTTTTATTAGATATCGGAGAAGGAAGTGTTGATACATTTATTATACCAGAAAATGGAAAACTAATAACGTTTGTAATAAAATTTATGAAAACATTAACAATAATTATTGTTTTTCAAAAAATGTTATTTTAAGTACACATAATGAAGATGTAAATATTGTAAATGATAAAATATTGAATTTAATTAATAATGAAACAATGACATATTATAGTATTGAATATGCAACATATAAGGGTGTTGATCAAACTGATGATAATATTCATTTAAATTATCCAATAGAAATGTTAAATAATATAAGAGAAGGATTACCTCCACGTGAACTTAATTTAGAAATAAATGTCGTAATAATGCTGATTAGAAATTTAAGTCTAAAAGATGGATCATGCAATGGAACAAGATAAAAGATAACAAGATTATTTAAATACAATATAGAAGCTGAAGTAATTACAGGCGAAAATAAAGGAAATAAAGTTTTTATACCGCGTATTACATTAAACACAAATGAATCATCGTCTTTACTATTTATTTTATATAGAAAACAATTCCCTACTGTATTAGCTTTTGTTATAACTATGAATGAATCACAAGGTCAAAGTTTTGGAAACTTAAAAATATTAATAAGAAAACCATTATTTTCACATGGACAGTTATATATTGCTCTTTCAAGAAGTACAAATCCTTCTAAAATATATATTCAAAATGAATCAGAAACTAAAAATGAATCAACCAATATAGTATGGAAAGAAATACTAAAGAAATAACAAGAAAAAATAATAACTTTAATTTTTTTAATATTAAAAATATATTTATATTTATTACATACTAATAAAACATTTGTTTTTTCAGATATAAAATAATAAAACAGAAAATAAAAACAAACTTCAAATTTTCTATAAAAAAATTAATAACAAAATTATTTAAAGTAAAATTTAATTAATACTAATAATAATTAAATTATTATAAAATGGAATGGAATCCAGTTTCAAATGAATACATTGTAATAGAAAACTTACAACATCAAGAAGAGTTAGATGATTTAAATAACCAAATAAACGGTTTCGAAAGATTTCAAGAGTAGTACGAAGAATATATGGAAAATTTGAATGAAAATAAAGATTTATCTAGATTAAATAACGCAATTAATAACTATATCGATATTGAGAACGAAAAACTTTATTTTGAAAATTGGAACAACGTAACATATTATAAATACATGACAAATAAAATTATTCAATATAAGTTAGAAATACGTGATCCAATAATGGAATATTATACCGCAAGTCATAATACAATATATTATAGATATTTATTAAGTGTTGTTAGTATAATTTTCTTTATATTATAAAATCTGATATAAAATATATTTAAGTAATAAATCAATAAAAATAATAAATATATCTTTTATAATAACAGAAAAGTAATCAAATATATTAAAAAAGAAAATTAACATACATTTCGTACATCAAAAAGACTTGCATTAAGATATGTTTAAAAAGAAATAAATAAAATTTAATGAAATAAAAAATATATACCTTACAATTTTATTTATGAAGTACATGGATTATTAAGTAATTGAATTCATATTATTATAATTATGATAATGGCATTAAAAGTTAAAAAAAAAATTATAATCCTACTAGCATCCCCCGTCTCGGCTTCGCCCGCGCAATAGTTGGGCAGAAGTCGGTAGGTATAGAAATAGAATCTCAAAAACTATTATTTATTAAATCTTACTCTTACAGGATGATAAAATTAACGTTATTTGCGATTGTGTTAATAAATGAAAAAAAATTTTATTTTCATATTATTAATGATTAAAAAAGTTGAAAAAAATTTATTTGTATAAAAATGGTTAAGTTTTCTAAACATCAAATTTCTTGAAAAATTTATGAGAAATTGTATTTTGAATAAAATTAACGTGATTTGAAAGCGGGTCAAATATCTTATATTTTTTGTTAATATATTTGGAATAAAATTTTTAGAAAAAATCGCAAATCATACATAATTATTTGTTATTTTTAAAATTATTTTATTAACCATGAAGGGTTAAATTCTCATGTATGAGCCAATAAATATTTAAGGAATAAAAAATTTCCTTGAAAAAGATATAAAATTTTGTCTAAAGTTAAAAAAATTGTCTAATTTTTGATTCTGCCTAATGGAAAAGGAAAATATTTCATTAAATAATCCGAGGTAATAATACTCTGTGATTAGAGAATATGCAATAAAAATTTATTGTGTTGAAGTTACGGAATATCAAAGGTGTATAAGTATTTCTACCGTACCAGTTTAATAAAGTGAAAGACAAAATCGGTCGCCACCTATTAGGCAACCAAGGAAAGTAGCAAAGATAGAGCATGTTGACTGCAGAACGCCAAAAAAAAGTAGTCCCTATTCCCTACGCGTTAAGATCTAGGTCTATAATTATTTTATTGCAATTATTGATTAAAAAAGTAATTATTTATATAGCCTATGACACTCGTCACATTATAAAGAATTCAAATTCAAAATTTGAAAACGATCGGTTCAGTGGTTTTTGAGATAATTGAGAACATTCAAACAAACGCTGTCCTTTTATATAATAGTGAGATTATAACTTATGCATTTTTAATTGAATTTAAATATAATAAAATGTTGAAACAATAAATAAAAAATTATTTTATGAAAAAAAAAACTAATAAAATTCATATCATTATGTATCTTATATTGATTTTTTTAGTTAATGATTAAAATTAAAAATTATTTATTATTAAATAAATAATCAATAATTTAAAAAAAAAACAAACATAAAAATACATTCTATTAATTTTGTAAAAATTATTTTAATATATCTTTTTTAATACTAACAAGAAAATCAAGGATATTAAAAAGCAATATAGATATATATTTTATACATCCAAAAGACTTAAAAATAAAATTATGATGTATTAAAAATAAAATTAAAATAATTTACAAATAAGGAAAAATTATATTATTTAATTTTATCGTTTTATGTATGAAATATATTAATTAATAATATTATGATTATCATAATGATATTAAAATTTATTGTAAAATATATACTTCGAATAAAACTAATATTTATAAGAAATAAAATGAAATATATTAATTTCGAGTATATAAATTAAAGACACTAAATATTATAAAAAAATAACAATAATTAATATTTAAATATAAGAAATAATTGAAAAATTTTAAATAATGATAATGTTAAAAAACATAGAGTTCAATTAGGTATTAAACTTTAAATTTAGAATTATTATGAATAAAAAAATTTGTGTTCTATATTATTGTAAGACATGTTACAATAATATTTAATTGAAAAATATCAAGTTATAATAATTATTCTAATAAACATACTTAAGGGGATGCATCAGTCCTGTTTTACCATTTTTTAAAACTATTTCCGTTACTATGCGATATAGATATACAATATAACTGGTTGTAACGTTTCTCTTGTTCTCATGCATAGCAACAAACATGGCAATGTCAACAAATAAATATAAATTTATTAATTTTTATTTAGCACGAATAAAGCTTTTTGATGAGTTCAGGGACCAAAATAGTTGTCCGCTCTTTATTTTTCAAAATGAAAACTATTCCCAAACGGAAAATCCTATGTGATTTCCCATTTCGAAGAAAAATTGTTTTTAAAAATGGTAAAACAGGACTGATGCATCTCCTTAAACAAAGATTTAAAAGAGATAAATATTAATTGGGAAATTGTTGTATGACAATAATACAATAAGAAATTGTACGAATAATAAAATGACTTTTAAAACTTTGTTTAAATAGGTAATACTGATGGTGGAGAATGGATTGTTAATAGAGTCTATAGTATAAGGAGGAAGGAATATAGACTCTCATGGTTGTGTAGGGCTATAGGCGAAGGGAACCATGGTTTTATTTTAAATAATTGTATAAAAAAATGAAATAATTTTAATTAATTTTAACATGTCTTAAAATAACTTAAAATTATTATATTGATTTTATATAATTATTCAAAATAAAACAAAAAAAAACCAACGCGCCGTAATACCATACATTTTTTATTATTTAATTTATACTATAAATTATTAATTGTAAGGTATTACTGACAGTACCTCTTGTGTGGTGTGGAAATCTCTCTGAACAAATATATAATTAATATTAATTTTATTAATAATTTTTGTCAGTACAAATTTCATTACTGATTGATTTTTTCATTAGCGTAAACATGCACGGGGGTTGGCAAGCAGCGCGAGCAGGGGGGTACCCTCTCTAGTATTATATATATATATATATATATATATATATATATATATATATATATATATATATATATTCTTTGCATATGTACTATAGCATTGGCATACATACATATATACATTTAGGTACAACCTGATTCTCTCTTTCCTTTTCACTAATTTATTATTGATGTATACCAAATGTTCAGTGTTTTAAGATTCTAATATAAATTTTTTGTTTCTAATAAATAAATTATAGTAAGATATTATACAAACTTACTTATTTCTACCATATGCTACTTTAATTTACTTTTTAACAAAAATATATATACCTCGTTATATATATATATATATATATATATATATATATATATATATATATATATATATATATATATATGCTACTGTAATGAACAAGACATGTTTTTAAATTGAAAGTTCAAATGCTTGGTGTGCCACAATTCAAGGTTACTGTACTCCTGTATGTATCATTAAGAGAATAGAGCATACAGAGTTACTTATCTTGTCTAATGAGTCATATATAAATTAAAATTTTTTAAAATCGCGAATTTTTATAAAATATGAAATTTTACGATTTCATTCGATTTCTTACTATACAAATAATATTGGTACCAAAAATCACCCTGATATTATTCTTAGATCGATAGATAATCGATTATGTATCGATTCTTTTTATATTGATCGTGGCAAGGTGATTTTTGAAACATATATTCATTGAAATATTAAAATCCGAACAGCATTATAAAAATCAATTTTTATTTATAATTGATAGATTTTAAAAATTGTAATTTTGGTATGAGTCGTGGTAAACAACGCTTAGAGCACACAACTTTGCTTATTTTATCTAATGAGTCATACATAAATTACAAATTTTAAAAATCGTGAATTTTAGAAAAACAAGAAATTTTACAATACCGTTAGAATCTTTGTTAACCAATTAATATATGTATCAAAAATCGATATATGATCAATCTAATGAAAATATCATGGTTATTTTTGGTATGTATATTAATTGGTTAACAAAGATTCTAACGGTATTGTAAAATTTTTTGTTTTTCCGAAATTCACGATTTTTGAAAACTGTAATTTATGTATGACTCATTAAAAAAAAATAAGAAGAGTTGTATGTTCTACGTGTTGTGTATGATCACATCGGTAGGATCAGTAGAATAATAAATTAATATACAATCGAATATCTAACGAAATAATAAAGACATTATAGTGAATTTTTGTACATGTATTATTCGAGTAGCAAGGAAACAAATAACGATGTAAAATTGTTTGTTTTAAGGCAAATACGGAAATTGGATTTAACTTCATTTTGTAGTTTACAAATTACTCTTTTGGTTTCTAAAATTTTTTGGATTTTTTAATTTTCCACCATTTATTATAATCCGTAGAATGGTGGAAAATTAAAAAATCTGAAAAATTTTACATATTAAAAGAGTAATTTGTAAACTCAAAAATAAAACCTAACCTAAAATCCGAAGTCGCCTTAACTAAATTTGTGATTTCTTAGAAATTTTAGGTTATGTATGTCTCATAAGATAAACATGATTTTATGGCGATTATTTTAATTATGATTTCTGTTTTTAGTCGATATTTGTAATAATATAGCATTCGATATGGATATTCAATAAAACTTGTAATAAGTGATTTTCGTAATATATTAAAAATTATTTTTTATTACACTGAAAAGGTGATGGAATATTTGTTGCTCTTATTTAATTAAACTCGTTCTTCTTTAAATTTGGTAGAAAAATTATTCCAAAATTGAATGACTGATATAACGGATACTTCAATGGCTGTCAATTTTTGTAATAGAATTAAAATTAGGTTATGCTAAGCTTATATACGTAAAAATTGTTATTATAAATGTGATAATGAATTGATAAAAAGTAAAATGTATAACTAAGTTTCTGAAGGTTACAAAAAAGCATCCATTTTTAATATTTATTTAAATAATCCATGAAAATATTAATATAAAGCACTCGTGATGACAGTCTGTCACATACCATATGCTTGTGTGTTTTATGTTGGCGCAACAGCTTTACGTTGGGGTACAAAAATTCTACCAAAACTGATAAACTATTTACGCGATTTCAGAGTATAGCGCATCAGCTTTATTAATGTGATTAATTATGTTTTTTGACACAATTGTTCTACCATCGCTTTTTCAGTGTACAAAGAGTATGATAGGATGAGATAGGCGAAATGACGACCCCCGGGGATTTGGAATTTGGTTGCGTGAATGGTCGACATATATCGAATAATGAATTTTAAGATTATCAACCCCCCCCCCCCACATCCCCCCTCCAAAAAACGTGTTTTTTCATTAATTTTGGTTTTTGACACCTTAATTATTATTACCCAGTCTAGAAAAATTTTAACATAATTTTTGCATAAATACCCATTAAAAAAATGCTTATCTTGAATATTTAACTAGGCGACCTAACCTAAAAAAGGTTTCTAAAATCTTAAAATCGCTCTAAAAACTCGCTATTTGAAGGTGTAAAAAAGATATTTAATAAAAAGTTTTGAAAAAATGATCTTAAAATGTGAGATTTTTTTCAGATTTGTCAAAGTGGTGCGCCATATCTAAAAGTCGGAAAAACTACTTTTTTAACGGGTTTTTAGTGTTTTTTTGCCACTTACGCCTTACTCAAGCTAATTTTAATAGATCTGATAGCATTTTTAAATTCTGCGGTAAAAAATACGTCGAAAATATGTACTATACTTGTTAAAAATATTTTTATACTATTTACTAGAAATCGAAAGCAAAAAAGTAGTCCGTTTTAAGCATGTCAGAAGTACTATCTTTTCTTCCATGATGTTTGAATAGCCATTTGTAATCTTCTTATCATTGAATTATACATATTTTTTGTGTATTTTTTCCTGTAGAATGTAGTGGTGCCATAAGTTTTACTTTAACTAGCTTATGGAAGGGTCCAAAGAGCAAAAGATAGTCTTTTCCGATTTTTTCAAAAGTTTTCACTGTATCCAATCTTCAAATAAACAGATAATATATAAGTTTTATATTTGAATTGATTATTTTAGATAAACAATTATTTTTGTAAAGAAAGTATTAAAAATTATATAGAACTTTTCGTTATTTTTATTCTGTAACTGTAGAAAATCAAATAAAAAAATATTGTATATAAAAGCCATGATATATATTTAAAAATCAATTAAGAATTAAAAAGGGTTTTGTATAAAAAAGTTATCACTTTTGATATTAAGGTAATCATTACGTTGCATGCATTGTAGAAGAATAATAAAAACAGTAAATATAATACATAATTTTTTTTATTCATTATAACAATATTTATTAATATTCAGTCATTATTTGTGAATATTGATTCAGTCTTCATCTACACTGTTTTCTTCTATTACGGGTTCGATTTGTTGTACATCGAAGAGTGTAATTAAAACTTTAGCTGGTCTAAATATACGAGATAAGTATCTTGCGTAACTTAAATAAAAAATAATAGCTGCTAGATGGGAGCAGAACCCAATTGTTCTGTCCCCGTTTGCACAATTGCAGCAATATCTCTTAATGCCATTGATGGCGACCGTTTGTGAGCAGTACTGTATATAACATTGAACTTAGATCTTACAATATCTGGATGTTCTTTTGAATAGCTGAACAATAATGAACCGTCATCTTCTAGAATTTCTGCCGAATAGAAAACTGATTGTGATAGCTGATAAGTACCAGTAAAGAAAACTTTAAGATCTTTTAACGTCATTTCGGGAAAGTCAAGTATTTCCTCCAATGATAACTGCTGAAAAGGTGCGATCTTTTGATTCCAATTGTTATCATGGACTTCAAGTACGAAAGTATTTTGAACATTTTCCATGAAGTTGATTCTTTTGATAATTTTTACCAGATTTCCTGCATCAGAATTCAATCTCTTGTCAAACGTGTTTTGCAAAAAGCAAGCAATCTTACAGAATAATCTGGCTCTTGGAAGAAGACCATTGTGGAATTGATGGTGAAGTAGCTTATACTTTTGGCCGATTATTCCATGTATCACTTCAACCACCCATCTAAGTTTAGTCACTAGACGAGACCCATTAAATTCTTCAGTGGTAAGTTGAGGTCTATTACCTTTTAAAGCGGGCATTAAGACAGTAAATTCCCGTTCGTTAAAAAAATCCACTACATCTCGAAATCCTCGATCAAGAATAAAAATATCTTGTTTTTGAAGAATCTCATTTAATTCATCAGGCTGCTTTAATATAGTTTCCAATATTTTAGCATCGTTATAATTTGCAGTGTAAGGTCCAGCACAATCCACAATACAACCGTTTGTTGTGCAAATTGTAAATGGCTTGCATAGAGAAGTTTTTTTGTGCCCTGAATACGATTTCCGTTGGTAAGCATTGTTGCTGCTTTTTTGGTGGCGTAAATAGGTTCCGTCACAGATCAAGGCTAATTTATTGTCTACACTATACAGCATTTTTGCTACTTTAGCTGTTTGGGTAAGGAGGAATTTCCGAGAGTAAGCTTTGATCCCAAAATGTTTTGGCAAAATTTCGTTTTCAAAACAGTCGAGTACGGAAGCGATGGAATTTTGAACTATATATTTTTCAAGGCCAAAAATTGCAGAGATACATTTATTGGAGTTTCCAGATCTCATCTTAAATAAAAAAAGTACCAACGCTTGCGTTAAATTTCGTTATTCAGTAAATCTCATGGTACTTATTTCATTGCGCAGCTAGAGAATATCATTCCACGTGTGGCCAGTGAGAGCTTTTACGCGTTCTTCCGAAACTTGAAAATTTCCAATTTGGTCATGAAGCTGTGGATTCATGTTATCTGATATTTTGTTCATAAATAGTGAAAGTTTTGAAACTTAAATAACGGATTCCTTTGAAAAAATATTTAGTTGTAAGACTTCATCTTGATAAAATCTATTCTTTATTAGATGAATCTTACAACATTTATTTTTATTAGGTATAAAAATTTTTCTGGTAACAAACACTTGGATACGAGCTTCAATAGGCACATTTTAAATATTGTTTACAGATTTACGTATAAAACAGTATCTATGACTTATGCTTACTCTGGGAATGTACATATGAACATATTCAGTGTTTGGTTTAACAGATGGTTTATAAATTGAATAATCACTAGAGATTCGACCGTCTGAGGAATCAGTAAACTTCTGACTAGTTGCTGGTGTTGTATTTTGAGAGAAACTATTACTTGATAATCTAAATTACTAATCTCTATGGGCATTCAGAGCCCTTAAGTGATGTAAAGATAAAGGGTGGCCGACAACCTTAATTTATTCTACGATCTTATTAACTACGCGGCAGTCGGACGGAGTCCTTTAATTAACGTAATATGTAATGGGTGGACGACACCCTTAAGTTATTCTAAAGTCTACTATTTACACGCGGCCAGATGGAGTCCTTTAAAATATGAAACAAGTAATGGGTAGACGACACCCTTAATATATTCTATAAGTCACGTAGTGGCGGACGCGACAGCTGTGGGTGGACGAGACCCTTAATTTAGCTAGTTGCAATATGTGAGATAGAATATAATATTTTGGGTGGACGTAACCCTTAGATTCAGCGGCGCAAGTTCGGCATTGCGGCGACGGCAAAAGATTGCGAGTGTGCTCTAGGCAGCATAGATTTACGCCTGTGTGCTCACTTGACGTAACTCTAGTACTGCCAGCATATGCACTGTAGTATAGACCTGTGTGCACACTTGGTCTACCCTCATGTGCAAGAGAGAGAAGCTCTGCCTTAGCTGTGCTGCTCCACAAGCCAAGGCAGCCAGCTACTACCTGTCTCACTCTCTCTTAGCCTTGTGTGCTCACTTAGGTAAAGAGAGAGTGAAGACCGTAGTCTACACTGCTCTGCTCTGGTTAGCTTCTCGGCCTCTTATATACTCCGGCCTTATTTTTCCTGATGCGCGTAACGACATTCGAAGTTGCCGCCTAGCGGCTGAGCTCAGAACTACTGTTCTATAGTAGCTTGGCCGTGAGGCGAGAGATTTGAAATGCGCGGGTATGTATACTCGTCACAATATACATATATATATATATCATTGCATACACATTTTAATTTTATATAATTTTCTGCAATTGATAAAACTTGAAGATCTTATCTATAAAAAATTAATTATTAATTACAATTAATCTATTACTATTTCATTTCTGACTTTATTACAAAAAAATTAGTTTATGTGTCATCTATTAATTTAATGTGTAGAAAGTATTAACCATTTACTAAAAAAAAACTTTCCATTTTAACATTAGATACAGCGAAAACTTTGGGAAAAATCGGAAAAGACTATCTTTGCTCTTTGGACCCTTCTATAAGCTAGTTAAAGTGAAACTTATGGCACCACTACATTCTTCAGGAAAAAATACACAAAAAATATGTATAATTCAATGATAAGAAGATTACAAATAGCTATTCGAACACCATAGAAGAAAAGATAGTACTTCTGACATGCTTAAAACAGACTACTTTTTCGTTTTCGATTTCTAGTAAATAGTATAAAAATATTTTTAACAAGTATAGTCAGCGCTGGATCAAGGGGGGAGGGCTAGGAAGCCGGAGGCCCGGGCCTCACTTTGAAGCGGGGCCTCATTTTTAAAGATGAAATTTTGGAACCAAATGTAAAATAAACAAAAAAAATGTAAATTCAATTTTTTGATATTTATTTATAGATTTTCATATTATATTTTAACAAACAGAATTTTATTTTATATCAATAATTTCAAAACCATTTTCTTTTATCTAATAAATTTTTTTCTTTTATTATAATGTTCTTTATTCGTTGAAATATCGTAAAGTAAAAGTATTGTTTGTAATTTAATAATTTAAAAAAATATTTTAAGAATGGAATCAAATAAAATCCTCAAAAGGCGGCCGAATAGTTCTGTTCTAGTCCAATCTAAATTTTCGTTATTATTAATAAATTAAATATTTTTAAACAAAAGTAAGAGCAGGCCTCAATAGATTTATGGACGAGTAAACGATTCTATTCTATAAAAAAATATAAAATTTTCATTAGTTTTCGAGTGAAGTCTGAAACGGAAAAACAGGTAAACTTAACTAAAAAATAGGTTTTTTAGTACAAAAATACTATAAAAAGTATCTACTGGTGTTTCATAGCAATTTTAAAAATATAAGGTCATTGAACCAATTAAAGAGAAAAAAAATTATAGAAATTAGAAATTTAACATGAGTTTTTACGGCAAAAACAATGTTTATATCTATAACTTGGTAATAAAATTATCGTTTTTTATGAACCAAAAATAAAATATAGATTTTTTCTAATAAATTTAAATTGATCAAAAATATGCAATACCATCAATTAATTGAAAATGTTATTAAAAAATTTAGGAGGTCCTTTTCCGTTTTGAAAAGAATTAAAAATTCTTATAGATCCACCATGAATGACGATCGCTTATCAGCATTAGCACGAATATCAATTGAGAATAAAATCTTGAAATTTATTAATTTTGATGAAATCATTCGTGATTTCATTCAGAACAAAATGAGAAAAAAATTTATGTAATGTAAATAACATTCTCTACTTTAAAAAAATTAAAATATCTTGTAAAAACTTAATAATGTTTTTGTGATTGTCCTTTTTAATCATGAATATGTAATTTTATATATATATATATATATATATATATATATATATATATATATATATATATATTCATTAAAAATTTAATTTTATTTTAAATTGTAAATGTAAATATATGAATTTGGAAAAATTATGAAAATAAAGGAGGGGGGTGTGCCTTTGGAATGAAATCAGCCTAGGACCTCAAATTTTTTGATCCGGCCCTGAGTATAGTACATATTTTTGACGTATTTTTTACCGTAAAATTCAAAAATGCTATCAGATCTATTAAAATTAGCTTCAATGAGGCGTAAGTTGCGAAAAAACACTAAAAAACCGTTAAAAAAGTAGTTTTTTCGACTTTTAGATATCGCGCGACACTTCGACAAATCTGAAAAAAATCTTACATTTTAAGAGGAGGTCGGGTATATCTGTCCTTTTTTAATCAGAGAATTGATTTTTTTACGAAAATTAATAATTGTAGCAAAAAATAAGAAGAAAGCCTCATCTCGTATAATAAAAAGCTAGATTTTCTTTTATGAGAAAAAATTATTTTTATCGCTTCGTTTTTAAGAAAACCTTGAAAAACTGAATTGTTCATCCTATATTTTGTAAGTTTTTCAAGGTTTTCTTCAAAACGGATCGATAAAAATAATTTTTCCTCATCAAAGAGAATATTGCTTTTTATGATACAAGATGGGGCTATCTCCTTATTTTTTGCTACAATTATTAGTTTTTGCAAAAAAATAAATTCTTTGATTAGAAAAGGACAGAGATATACGACCTGCTCTTAAGATCATTTTTTCAAAACTTTTTACCAAATATCTTTTTTACACCTTCAAATGGCGAGTTTTTAGAGCGATTTTAAGATTTTAGAAACTTTTTAGGTTAGGTCACCCAGTTAAATGGTTAGCATTTTTTCTATGGGTATTTATGCAAAAATTATGTAAAAATTTTTCCAGACTGGGTAATAATAATTAAGGTGTCAAAAACCAAAATTAATGAAAAAACACGTTTTTTGGAGGTGGGGGAAGGGGGGGATGGGGAAGGGGTTTGATGATCTTAAAATTCATTATTCGATATATGTCGACCATTCATGCAACCAAATTCCAAATCCCCGAGGGGTGTCATTTCGCCTATCTTATCCCATCATACTCTTTGCACAAAAAGAATTTTTATTTCTTCACAATTAGGCATCACAGAATTATATTAAAATGGATAATAATAAATAATAAAGAAATATAATAAATTTTTAATTATTAATATATTTAATATTTTAATAAATATTAGTACATACTATATTTATTATTATTATTGGCTATGTTCTTTAATAAGAAATTTTTTAAATATGATAGTCGAAATTTTGTACTTATTTTATATTTAATTATGATTCGGTATAGCTTTGGAGCTTTTTTCACGTGATATAGACAGTTATTTAGATTTTTCACCGACAGGAACATTACCAGGTTTCTTAGAGGCTGGGACCTATTTTGGAGAATATTATGTTACACCGTCAGACATAACATCCCCCTATGCGTCGGATATATCTGACGATGAGGAGGATGAGAAGGACCAAGCAGATACAATCCAAAATAATGAAATAAATGATGACCGACATATTGCTTCTGAAGAAAACGAAGAGCAGAACGTTCAAGAAAATAATATCAATAACTATAAGTATTCAGATGATATTCCTAACGAAATTCTTGAAACTACCAAAGAAGATGGTGCTGTTGCTATCAACGAAGTATCATCAGTTGATAACGAATTGCGCGATACTATCAACGCTAGAAATATTGAAACACAAGACGAAGAAGGAAATAATGATGTTTAAGAATTGTCCAGAGAAGAACAAGACGCTCATCTTAGAAGAGAGCGTGAATACGATCAATATTTGAGAACTTTCGTTATAAGTAGAAATTTTATATTGTGATTTAAGATACAATTTCCATTCATGCTCGAAATAGTGAGAATCTTAACGGCACTGAATACTGGCAAATAAGAAGAGATATATTGTACGATGCAATTTGGAGAGGACAATTTTGTAATGAGCAGTTTTACCACCAGGTGGATCGTACACGAATGACGTAGCATTAGTTAAATCAGAATGATCACCGGGATCAACAAATTAATGAGCGTGAGTTTATCATATTTTTTTAATCATATTTAGTAAAATAGTTTAAAAATTTATAAATTTATTATTTCAAAAGTTATCCGGAGCAGCAGCGAACTCTTTGATAGACTTTCGAGTTTCTTGAATGTAGAAGTACATCGAATCATGCACGTTAAACGAGCTCAAAAATTAAGATGTCTATATGATTTAATTTTAGATCCTAATTCTGTGCTTCATACAGAAAATGATTTATGCAATTTATTGACACTAATATCAGAAAGATTTTCTGGTCATCCAGAAGAATAAATATTATAAATTTTGTAAATATTATATTTTTTGTAAATATTAATTAAAAATGAAAATTATTAATATTTTTTACAGCTAATAAGTATCCTCATGATTTCTCATCCTCCGCATATCCTGATTCCTCATCATCATTATTATCCATGTATACGGTCGATGCTGAAACCTTAGAATATGATGGTGATTTATGATCACAAGAGTCTCAAATGATACTAGTAGATGATGGGTCTAGCATCAACGATACTGAAAACAATAAGGAATCAAATGATCCTGAAAGCATGGACTATGATGGCGATTTATCATCATATTTACAAGAATCTCAACCTATACAAGTAGGTGGTGATCCATGATATTTATGAATATATTATTTAATTATCACGCGTCAACAACAGGATAGGAGTAAGTATACGAAGTACGAATTTTGCACATAAACCTGGTGGCCTAACATTTCGGCGCCTTAATGATTTCAATTACAATAATTTATGGGGATCAATTAGCGGGTTGACCCAAAGTAACGAAGTTTTTCACATAGATGAAAGTTTTATTGTATCTATCTTGTTTGTAAATGTACCGGCTGGTGGAGGTTATCGTGGAAGACAAAAGATGACTGTTAATATATTAAATCGAAAATCTATTGTTTCAATTCAAAACGATGATAATGTGTGTCTTCCAAGAGCTTTTAGTTGTTGGTGAGGCTTTCATTGAATGAAAAAAATCTGTAAGCGGCGAAACACGTGAAATTTGGAATCAAATTCGCGATGATAGATGGGCTTTACAGCGAGACCGCACGCATGATCTTATAAGTAAAGCAAATGTAATAATTCCAGCTACAGGGTGTGGAGTACCGAAAATTCAAATATTTCAAAATTATTATGTGGAACGGGGTATAGTAACTGTAGTATACGATACTTTGTCTTTTAGGAATATAGATCCAATATTGTTTAACAGTCGTAGACAGATAAATACGAAAAACATGTCATTATAATACTATTTTAAATTCGATAGGTGCTTCGCGTAATAGATTTTTTTGCGAACTTTGTAATAAATCTTACCGATATATCAACGAACACAATTGTTCTGCGTGTTATTCAGCGTGTTTTGTAAAACAACCATGCGCAACTGAAAATGTAAATGTGATATTGTGTAATCAATGCAATCGAAAATTTTGTGGTTGAAATTGCTATGATAATCATAAAAAGAATGGTACATACAAGAAAAATAACAAAAATATTTTTGAGGTTTTAAAAATTTGTAACACGTGTAAATAACGTTATAATATATACAGACCTAAGCACAAATGCGGAATAATTCGGTGCAATGCATGTCGTAAAAATCATAATATTAACGAATTATGCTACATTCAACCTATATAACCGAAGCAAAACTCTTCATCTTATGTCAGTGCAATAGTAAAAAGGAGAATTTATTTATTTTCTATGACTGAAACTCGTCAAGATTTGCCGTATCTCGATCATCTCACTATTAAAATACACGTACCGAATCTCTGCATCATACAACAAGCTTGCGACGATTTTATAGTATTACAGAGTACCAATAACCTTTGTACGACATGTGGTATTCGTAAATACGTATTCCGTGATAATCCAGTCAAAGCTTTACTGGATTTGACAATACGTGAGAAATCTCAATTTGAATAAATCATTTGTATAGCGCATAATTCAAAGGGATTTGATGCACAATTTATTCTCAAAGAAATTGTAGAGGAAACAAGACAAATTCCTACAATAATATTGAATGGACAAAATATCATAATTTTACAGTGCAAACGTAAAAAATGTATTGACAGCTTGAATTATTTCCAAATGAAATTAAGCGCTCTTCCAGAAACTTTTGCACTACCACCATGTAGTGAAAAAGGTTATTTTTCACACTTTTTTAATACTTTGGGCAATCAAAATTATACTGGCACCTTATCAGATGCACAGTATTACTCATCGGATTCCATGTTAACTAACGAGCGAGAAAGTTTTATTAAATGGTACAACCAACGAAGATAGACGCTTATAGAAGCGTACTTCAGGGTTAACTTTGGGGACCAGCTTTTTGGAGGACACTTTAACATTACGTGTATATCTATATATATGAAAACATCAGTATATATAGATATAGAAATACATGGCATTTTAGTAGCACCACCACGTGGCTGGAGGACATAAGCTTTAGATTTTGAGCCCCTGTCCACCCATTTAAAGTACGCTTCTATAAACGTCTATCTTCGTTGGTACAACGAAAATCGAGATACGTATGAATTTGATTTTCAACGTGAAATAGTAGGATATTGCAGAATGGATGTTGAAATTTTAAGGCTCGCTTGTACAGCATTTCGTAAAATATTTATCGAATGTGGAGATACACATGTTCGTTTACAGAAGCCACTACTATAGCCTCAGCATGTTCTGTAGTTTTTAGGAAAAAGTTTTTACATGAAAATACAATAGGTATAGTTCCTACAACTGGATATCGTTTGGCAGATAGACATTCCGCAAAAAGCCTTACAATAGTTGATTTAATGCGAGATCTTGGAAAACTCATCATTCATGCTGGAAGGGCGCGAGAATTTGTGCTACCTGAAAGATTTATTGTAGATAGTTTCTTACCACCACGTGAGTCTTCAACATCAGAAACAAAAGGTATTATATTTGAATTTCAAGATTTTTATACGCATGGATGCTCTAAATGCTTTACTAAAAATCGTGACAAATTGATGGTTAATGGACGATCTTTTAACGAGGTTTACGATGATACTTGTCAAAAATTTTGAAAATGAAGTCTCATTGAAATATGGAAGTGCGCTTTCGAAAAAATCAAGGCTGAAAACTTTTAAAAAAAACAATACGTAAATAAACATCCAATAATTAATTAAATTAGTTTAAGGCCTCGTGATACTTTCTTCGGCAGTAGAACAGAAAATATAGTTACACAATATAATATTACCAACGGTGAGAAGATTAAGTATACAGATGTATGTTTCCTTTATCCTTATATTTGTAAGAGAGGTCAATTTCCTATTAGACATCCTCGCATCTTAGTTGGTCAAGAATGCGACGATCTTACAAATGATGATAATAATAATATATTAGATGTTTGAAGGTCAAGTGTAAAGTCCTACCACCTCGAGCTTTGAACTTGCCTTTATTAGCAATTAAAATACACGGTCGTTTGCTTTTGGCCCTTTTTCGTTCTTGTACCAAAAAAAAACGCCAACGCGATTACAAGCACGAAAATATAAAAGACCGAGAATTCAGTGAAACATAGGTAGCCAATGAATTATGAAAAGCTATTCAACTTAGGTCCAAATCACGCAAAATTTTTACAATTTGGCATTACAAAATAACACGTTACGATCAAAGTTTGGGTGCAGGAGGTCTTTTTGCAGAATACATCAATATATTTTTAAAAATTAAACAAGAAGCGAGTGGATGGTCAGCGGGGTGTAAGAATAAAGAGACAAAAACTACGTATACAAATCAATATGAAATAGATGAGGGTATACGGCTGAATTAAGAGAAAATTGAAAAAAATGATGGACTACGTGCAGTAGCTAAATTATATTTAAATTCATTTTGGGGAAAGTTTGGCCAAAGAAGTAATTTGAAATAAACAGAGATTGTAAAGTCATGCAAAAAGCTCTTATAACTATTAACATGTACATAAAAAGAGGTCTCCAAGATTTTATCCGTAAATAATGAAAGTTTGTACGATAACTGGCAGAACATAGAAGAAGCTGTAGTGCCAGCAGGTCATACAAGTGTTGCTATCGATACTTATACAACGGCGCAAGCCCGATTAAAGCTGTATGAGCATTAAGAAAAATTAGGTACACAAGTACTTTATTACGATACCGATTCTTGTATATTTACATCTCGTGCAGTAGATACAAACGAATATAATCCATTTATAGGGTTAAAACTCGGTGATATGATGGATGAGCTTAGATGTCACGGTGATAACTCTTACATTGAAAGTTGCATATCAGGAGGCCCAAAATTTAATGCTTACCGTGTCATTTTACTCGACGGTGAAAGAGTTGAATGTCGTAAAGTCAAAGGAATTGCGTTAAATTTCTTAAATTAACGTAAAATTAATTTCGCAAGTATGAAAAATTTAATTGATGATGCATTTAATTTAAATAATAAGGTAAATAATAATAATGATGATGTTGATGATGATGATGAGAGTGACAATGATGAGTACGTTCGTATTAATATACCTTGTAAAAAATGAAACTTTGATTCAGTGCAATTTGACGAACTAAAACGCATAAAGTTGTAACAAAAAAAGAAACAAAAACTTCCTGTATTGTATTAAAAAAGCGTCGTTATATATCTGAAAAATTTTCGTTACCTTTTGGTTACAAAAAAATTCAATAAAATAAATTATATTGAAAAATGATTTCATCTTGATTTTATCCCCCCTATTCCTATTCCTACAACTATCGATTAAAAAAGTAATATTAACCTCTTATACTGAAAAGTACTAATTGTCCGAATACGACTTATTTATGTTTCGTACGTGAAATTAACTTATAATATAGCTCTTGTCTTGGTACATATAAGCTAATTACGTGTCTCAACCTCTGTAATAAGCTGATTACGAGACGCGAACGTGCAAAATTAGCTAATATTCGCGTGTGTCTCGACCGCGTCGCCGCCATCACCAAATGCCCGCGTTCAATATATCGAGGTTGGATGAGAAGCAGACAGTATTAACAAAACTAGCAAGATGAATACACGGTTAAGACATTCATTTATATGTATCATCAGTGGACCTACGTGGTAAAACAATATTCGTTAAACGATTTCTGACGAACCTATCAAATGTTTGCGATGTAGCATTTTATAGAATTTTATTTTATTACGCAGAGTGGCAAGAAACATACCGAAACGGATTAAAAATACCATTTCACCAACCTATAGAATTTCGCAAAGGATTGTCCCAATCATCGGACTATTCTAACGACAATGAAAATAAAAAAATAATGATTATAATTATCGACGACTTGATGCGCGAATCTTCCAACAATATTATTCTGGATTTGTTTACAAAAGGTAGTCATCATAATAATATGAGCATTATTTTCATCACTCAAAATCTTTTTTACAAAGGTACTGGTCGAAGAGATATTTCATTAAATGTTAATTAAATCGTTATTTTTAAAATACACGGGATCAAGCTCAAATTCAATATCTTGTACGATAAGTTTACCCTGAGGATCCAAAATTTTTGCAAGAAGCCTATTTAGAGAGCACACATGTACCACACGGCTATCTTTTCTTGGACTTGAAATAGAGTACAAAGGAAGAATACCGATTTCGCACATGTATATTTCCGGACGATAAAACACAATACGCATATTTACCAAAGTATCATTTAAAATTTCGCTAAGATCACAAATATAAAAAAGAAACTATGAATGAATCACCATCAGTACCGATATAGCTATGGCTGCGGTGACATCAAAGAAACGTGGAAAGAAGAAGAAAGTTAATCAGATCGGATGTTAATGCAGCTGTTTACTGCCGAACTTCAGTAAAAAGTGTATCGCAATTTTAAACGCATTTTGTCATTCAGACAGTCATCAACAAATGGCCTTACTTCGAACGTCTGATAAAAATTTAATCAAGTGTATATCTGAATCTGCTCTGAACGTGTTACATGGTACTGTAAATTTAAAAAATTCACAAAAAACGACTAAAAAAATACAGACACGTGTTACGAAAACTAATAACGAAAAAAGATAGGAAGAGCAACAATTGTAAGACCAGTACTAATTGGCATCAGAAAAGACGCGTCATCAGTCAAAATGGAGGCAGTTTTTTACTTGATATCAAAAATATTTGGTTGATTTAACTTCTAAACGTGATGGAGCGCACGCGCAAAATGGTCATTATACCCGAAGATGGATACGAAAAAGGTTTACGTTCAACGAAACTAAAGCACGAGAATTCTGAAATAGAACACACTGTCCAAGCCAAGGGTGACAACTTGTCACTCATGAAATTATTCTTAAAAATATTCCAAAAAGTTATAAGAGGGGTGCACATTTGTTACCTAACCACTGGGAAACGAATGTCGTAGAAAACCTCATGAAATGGGATAATACAGGACAAGTTAGACTAGAGGGGAGTTTTATTCCAAATTCAAATATTATAGAATTAGTTGACCACATTGTACGAAGAAAAAAGGCAGATTCCGTTTCTCCTCCTCCTAGTAGAACACAAATTTCAAGATTTTTATTCTCATCGGAAACACCAACAAAACTCATTGGTAATACAGGTATATTATATTTGTATAAAATATTACAACCTAATGAACCATATAATAGAAATCGCAAGTGAAAAAATTCAACTGACTTCGAAGATTTGGAAAAAGAGTTAGTCTCTTTATGAATATAATACTACTAGAAATAAAAATAAAAAAGGTTCATCTAAGGAAAAGTGGAAAAGTTTTAGCTTCTAAGAAAAAATGTCTTTAAAAAGCATATACTATGATACTTCACACGAAGCCAGGTATGCTGATGCGCATAATTTAATCCACATAAATGTTGCGCGAAATAAACGCAAAAAGACTAGAATTTACGATTGGTTGAGTAATCAGGACGTTTACACGCTGCACAAACCTATTCGTCGAAGATTCCCAAGATTAAGATATAATGTAACAGATATTGATGATTGTTGGGAAATAGACTTACGCGATATGCAATCTTTTGAAGAATGTAACGATAGATATTGCTACTTACTTGTTGTTATAGATGTGCTTAGCAAGTATGCTTGGGTAGAAATCCTTCGCGATAAAAGTGCAAGCAGTGCTGCCGACGCTTTCGACGAAATTTTCAAGAGATCAAGCGGTCGAATTCCTATCTCTGTTCAATCGGACAAGGGAAAAGAATCGACAAGAGCAAACTTTCACGATTACTTGAAAAAGCGAGATATAAAATTTCCTACTGTACGAAACCCTGATGTTAAGGCAGCTGTAGTTTGATAGATAAATTGATGGGTTTTTCTATCCCGAAGTATAGGTTAAAGTTGGAAAAAAACAATTAATATGTAGTAATACGTAGCCAAGGTAGTCGAAATAAACAAGTACTCGTTAAGTGGTATGTATATCCTGAAAAATTAAATTCTTAGATAAACGCAAGTAAATTAACTAACCTTAAAAAATGAATAAAGATGCTTTTTACTTGGTTCTTCCCAGTAACAGGAGTATAAAATACTTTCCAGATAACCCAACATCTTGCTTTATTTAACAATTATTGCATGAGATGCGATTACATGGTGATTAGAGTGTTAGATTGACTGAAATTCATATCTCCCATATCATTTTACACATTCAAGAATCTGAAGCGAAGTTCATCTTCTATATAGATAGTGAAAAACTTCCTCAAAATATTCTCGATGTAGGAAACATACAACAATTTGAACGTTCATTTCCCTCTGGAGTATATGAAAGTATTGGTGAATTGGCCCGAGCAATCAATCACCATGCTGGAGATATAATAAGCATATAGTATTTGATGCCGTGATGCCGCATATGGTATTAGATTGAGATTTTTGTTATTTACTCAAGTATTAATCGGTGTATCTGAAAATTGAAGGTTAAGCGCAATAGATATGATCATTACAAATATTTATGCACAAGAAAATAAAATCTACTACTTTGTTTCTGAGAAGAGTAAGAAACGCGAAAATATTACAAACATAAACTTTTACTTCGGCGTTCCTTACTTTTCTCAAAAACAAAGCAATAGAATTTTTTTTCTTGTGCATAGATGTTCATAATAATAATATCTATTGCGCTCAACCTTTCATTTGAAGATACACCGATTAATACTTGAGTAATTAACAAAAAACTCAATTGTTACTCGGTCGGTATTAGATTCTACTCTGGCCTGGTCTTAAAGAAAAGGATTTACGTGATACAGCGAGTATGTGAATGTAAAGAAACACATTATATTGAAACGAATGAAAAGCTTAGAAACGTTTTCGGATTTGGAAATTAATTTTATGGCAAAAACGCAATCATTACTCTGGAAGCAAAGAAAAATAAGGAGAACACAAAGGAAGTAGCAGTTATCGGTGATAGACCAGTATGTTTAGCAAGAGCAATACCCGATCAATTGTACATTTAGACAGATATATGCATGCCTTACACAGTGGGAGATACTCAAGCTTCACTGTTACGTATAGTCACATTTAATAATACAAAGTACACATTGGATCTAATATAGTGAAACAGTTTCAACTTATAAATCACATCCCTTTACTTAATAAGACTTTCCAGAATATCATTTTGGATATAAGGGATCAATTCGGTCGTCGAATACCATTTGAGTATGGGACGTTGAAAGTTACACTTCACTTTAAAGGTAATCATTAATTTAAAATATGTTTCATTATACAGCTTATTATTCCGAGCAGATTGGCAGCAGCGGAATCCATCGGGTATTTAGCTGTTCACATTACCAATGCAAACATGGTATAAAAAGTTTTCTAGGAGGTCTTTTTCGAAGAGTTTCACCTTATCTTACCACTGGAGCAAAAACAGACGGTAAAGAAGCTGTACGCGCACGAATGCATGTACTAGACGATGTTACTAACAATGGTACAAATTTTAAGCAGTCTGTAAATACGAAAACGCACGATTAGGGTCAAAATCTCAAGAGGAAAATAGTTAATAAAATTTCTGGAATGATGAAGGGTTCTGAATATGAACGTCGTATTGCCAAGTGGAAGCGTCAGTCTCCCAAAAGACGCTCAACAGCTCGTACTAAAGTCAAAAGAAAACAAAATTTTATAAAAAAGGAAAAAGATGGTATTCGAAAACGTAAAAGAGTTAGCAAAAAGAAAATACAAGCTTTACGCAGTATGACAGATATTTTTTAACCTAACTAGAAAAACAATATGGTGTTCTTACATGTAAACTCATGCGAATACATGAAATCAGGATTGGACTTATTTACACTTCCACTAACTCAAACATTTTTAGAATCTTCACAATTCATTAAATATAAGCCAGTGTTATCGCTTACCGAAGATGGGCCAATTGAATTGATAATACCTGGAGGTGAAGATTATATCGATTTAGCACACACAATGCTAAATGCGCGTGTTCAAATTATACCGAATATTCCCACTGAGAATAGTAAAGTTTAACCCTTTCAGAACCAATGTACTGAATTTTGAGCAAAAAAGGTTCTTTTGAACATATTGCTAAAATGCACTGAATCGGCAGAAAAAAATCACAAAGCGTAGTGTGGCTCACTGTTTTAGATAGTTAACAAGTGGATAAAATTAAATTTAAAAGTCAGAAATATAAAATAACACAAAGCTCAAACAATGATCCAAGCGAACTGACAACGATATAAGTATATTTTTATTTTGTATATTTTTTTAACTGTACAATCATTTTTAGTTACATATGTTTCATAAAAGAAAAAAATAGATTTTTAAGGATAAATGCTATTTTTGTCGTAAAATCATGTTAAATTTTTAAATTTCCATTGCCTTAACTACCTTGTAAGTCAAAAAAAGAATCATTTTAAAAATTTACATGTTAAGAAAATAGATGAAAATAGATAACGACACTGTCAATTATAAAGATTATATTGGATTTTCTTAAATAAATTGAATAATTTTATGTCTAACGATTTCTCCATCGCCAGTTATTAGATCATTACTAATTTAACGCTCATCACTTTCCAGAACGGATGATACTCTACTTATTGATGTTCGAGATAAGTTACATCTTTGTAAATCTATGATAATATTGTGTAAAACGCAAGCTGCTTTAATATTAATTCTACTTTTTTTAGTGGTTGCTGTATAGTTGTGTAAAAAATGCGCCACTTTTGGCTTAAGTGACCAAATGCACATTTAACTGCAATTCTGGCTCTAGATAATCTCCTGTTGAAATTTAGTTGAGGTAATGATAAATTTTTGCCAGTATATGGCTTCAGTAAATTTTTACTCAGTGGGTACGCTCTATCGCCGATGATAAAATATGGACAAACTTCGTGGTTATTATATAGATCATCTTCTTTAGGAATTTTCAACTATTTATTTTTTAAAGTTTTGTACAAGGAACTAGATCTAAATGTTGTAGCATCGTGCTCATGTCCATAGCCGCCAACATCCATCACCAGAAATCTGTAGTTTGCATCAACGAGAGCTTGAAGAGTGATTGAAAAGAATTTTTTATAATTAAAATACAGTGATCCTGAGTGGCTAGGCTTTTTAATTCGTATGTGTCTAACGTTTATGAAACCTACACAGTGCGGGAAATCCCACTTAAGATAATAATCATGAGTAACGTCTATCAGTGTATTCTCAGTGGGTACTGGCATATGCTCAGGATACAGATTTTTCCATTATAATTGAAGGACTTCTTCGATAATATTGCATATTGTTGATTTCCCTATCGAAAATGCGAAAGATAAGTAAAGATAATTTTTAGGATAAAATTACACTTACATTAAAAATAGTCGAACAGCTACCTAAAGATATTTATATATATATATATATATATATATATATATATATATATATATATATATATATATATATATATATATATATATATATATATATCACTTTCTAGTGGCCACGCGTAAAAGTCGTTCTTTTATCCAGCCCTTCAATTGATGAAAAACACTTTTCACAAAATTTATTTAAGAGAAAAAAAATCTAGTTTTTTCTTTTATGAAACATATGTAACTTAAAATGATTGTACAGTTAAAAAAATATACTATCAACTATAGTTTTTAAAGATTAATCTTATAGATAATATATGCTGAATTTTTAAATCAATCCATTAACAAATCATTAAAAAAAATGTTTTAAAACTTTCAAAGAGCATTTCTTATAAAAAAATTATTTAAAAATTTACTTTAAAATTTAATAAAACGCCCTGGTAGGAAGTTGAGCATATTTTCAGTATATCATCCCGTATTTTATGGGCAGTCGCGATCATATGCTTTTAGATATCGCGATAAACCTTCATTACTCTTAACAAATTATCGTGATGGTATCGGAAGAATATGGTTAATGTTGAATTATACTATATTCATAAACAGCATATTACAAAGTGCGAGTGAGCACGCACTGAGAGAAAAGTTTAATAACTGTTAAAATATCTGTATATTTGATTTTAGTTTTGAGTTTTCTTAGTATTTATTGTATTATATTTTAATAATTAATATATATAAAGCTAATAACTTCATATATTTACTATAAAACTTTACGTATCTTCAGAAAGAATATAATATCTTAACTATTAATATTTGATTTCAACTATTAAGATTTGTATATTTAATTAGAATCTACAATATTCGCCTTGGTAAGACCTCGAGTGGCGCCTCACGTAGTAAATTATAGAAGCTTAGATGCTGGGTCAAAAGTAAACAAATACATATGTAAAATGAAAAGTAAGAAAAATAAAAAGAGAAAATCTTCACGTTGGTGCTCTGTACCACAGTGTAAATTTGTAAAAGATATTTCTTTACACAAATTTCCAAAAAATCGAAAGGTTTGCAATCAGTGGGTGATTGCTTGTAAAATAGGCAAGAAAATAACCTCTAATATGTTCGTGTGTGCAGCTCATTTCACCAGACAAGATTATATGCCCAGTAAGTAAACATAATTTTGTTTAATAAAATTACCAAAAATATCAATACTAAAATGTTCACAGGGCTCAATACAAAACATCCTTCATTGAAACAATTGGCAGTTCCATCATTAAACCTGCCAAAAGACCATTAGACAGAGTTTTAAGTGCAGAACAACTAAAACAAAAATTTGAAAGATTAAAACGTTTTGAAAGAAGATCTGTGATGAATGAAATAAAGTAAGGTATCTTACTATACAATTTTTTTTTTTATAAATTACAAAATATTAATAAAATTGTTTTTAGCGATGAAAGTATCAGTAAATTAAATACATCTGTGCAAGCAACTGCAAAAGAGTCGTTGGACAATCATGCTGTAGAAAATGACTCTTTATTTTCTTCACCTATGTATACGGAAGAAACTATTAAATACAATGAGAACGTAGATGCTTCTGATGACACTCCTATTAATGTAGAATCTTGCATTTGTTTTAAAGAAGATGAAGATGAAAATGATTATGATGAAGAATCTGCAGAAGTCACTGCTGCACGCATTCTTCTTGAATTAAAGACTAAGCATGTGAATGTTCAAAAAGCTAACATGTTAAACTGTGAAAGTGAACTGAGTAGTGGTAACTTAAATGTTTTTCCAAGTGTTAAAAAAGTGATTTTAATAGATTTATTGAAAACAGATGATGATTTGAAAGTTTTTACTGGCATAAATAATTTATTATTAAATAATTTAATAAATGCAGTGAAACTTTGTGAAAAAAAAAGTTACCAATATGTTTATCCTGTCAAAGAAAGAATAGTGCTTACTTTATGTAAATTGAAATTAAATCTATCTTTCAAGTGTTTAGCTATATTGTTTGGAATGTCACGTCATACGTGCAGTAATATATTTTTAACAATGTTACAGACACTAGCATTTATTCTAAAATCTGCAATTTATTGGCCAACAAAAGAACAGATTTTGAAGAGTATGCCAAAGTGTTTTAAGAAATTTTCTAAAACGTATGTTGTGCTGGATTGTACAGAGATTCCAATAGAACGACCCAAATGTCTACGCTGTAGACTTCGATTGTATTCTCATTACAAAGGATGTGAAACAATTAAGTTCCTTGTAGGTATTTCTCCTTCTGGATTAATCATTTTTATTAGTGAAGCATATGGTGGAAGAGCTTCTGATAAAAGTATTTTTAATCAATCAAAGATTTTAAATAAACTGGAACCAACAAGAGATGGCATTATGGTTGATAAAGGCTTTGCTATCGAGGAAGAATGTGCTGAAGCGCATATAACATTATTTGTACCTCCAAAATTGGGTAAAAATAAACAGTTTTGTTCAGCTGATGTCACTAGCACAATTGAAATAGCTTCAGCAAGAGTGCATGTGGAGCGTTCAATTCAAAGAATAAAATTATTTGATATTTTAAAAAAGAAGATCTCTATCAAAATAGCGCCTTACATGAATGAAATATTTACAGTAGTTTGTGGAATTGTGAATTTATCTGAATCGATTATGTCAGATCATAAATTTGAATGAAATTATGATAAATTTAATGTATTATATATTTTTAAATGAATAATAACTCATTTGTTTTAATCAAAAAATAAACTTTATTATAAAGAAGAGCAACATTTTATATTCTTATCACAAAAACGTTTTTTTTTCCCTTCCTACTAATAATATATCAATAAATATAATTTTTTGAACATTGATACCTCTTTGGATTACACTAAATAAATTATTTCTTGTGAAAATATTAGATAACATATTCTAATAATAATCAGTCTTTTACAAAATTAAATATTATTATTATCATTTTCCTTAGAATCATTACTCTTATTATTTGTTAATTCTTTCAGAATGTATTTAAAATATATATCTTGTAAGATGGGTATATACTTTTCTATCACAACTTTGTTATCAAACTCAACTTCAATTATAAAGCATGTGTCATCCCCTGATGAATAAATAATAAAATGACAGTAAGGTAAATTACTAATGTACATACCCAATTGCACTTGACAATAATATTTATGTTTTTTTTTAAAGTAATATTATTATCATTAATATTAATGTATTTTAAATGCCTTATCGCTTGACTAGCTGTATAAACTTTTCCTATTTTAGGACTTTTTATTTCTACAATATGTTTATTTACTACGATACCATCTGGACTAAAACCCATCCAAGGTATGGTTGGATTTATGAGGAGTCCCATACGTATAACTTCAAAATCTGTCATATTTTGATAACACTTTATAGCAGCTTCTTCCATAATGATTCCATGTTTTGTATCAGCTGTACCTTTAAAATCATTATGTAAATAACTCACAATTTTTTTTTCCCAATTAGGGTTTTTATTTGATGAGTACGTAAACAACTCATATGCATTACTTGCAGTCACTCGTAGTTTTCTTTCAGCTTTCCATACATTATTATTTTGCTCAATTGTTTTCATACAGATATCAACAGCTTGTTCAACAGTTTTGACAATATTTTCTTTAAAAAATAACTGTTCCTGCATATTCAATTGATTAAATATTTGCATTATAATCTTAGTATCATTAATTGTATGATAAGAAATTAGTTGAGATTCGACAAGAGAGAAAATATTTGCAGAAAGCATTTTCACAGCAGTATCTCTTACTATCTGATTATTTTTTTGTACATCAGGGACTTCATAGTTACTAATTGCACTTCTGTAACCTTTAAGTGTTTTTACTAACTCCACGTTCATATCATCCATTCCTACAACAGTATTATAAATCAGTCAAACACATTTTGTATTATATTATTTTATAATGTAATTAATTAATATTTACCTTCTGTTAATACATTTAGAAAATTAACATTTTCTAATGGGTTGTAGCGAATAAGATGATTATCTGATTCATTTTTCTTTTTAAGATGACAAAATTTAAGAATTGGCTCTGTAGCATACATGTTTGTTGTGACTGTTTTCAATTTACCCCATTGCTGTTTAATATCGGTACACGTTGCTTCTTCAATTAGTGAAAAAGGTGTACTGAAAATGCATAAATAATGAAAAGAAAAGTTGATAACCATCAATTTTAAACATTTTTTATATTCAAGTATATAAAATAAACTTACCGACTTAAATAAATTAACACTGCCACGCAATGTTTGCACTTTCCAAGAGCACCCTGCTACACGAACAATTACAATTTATTTGAGAATTATTATTTTCACTTATAATTTCAATTTTTATTTCATGCAGCTTATGTATAGCAGACGACTGTATACAAAGTGCTAATAATACGCTTTTATTTAAAATTTTTGAGGTGATACCACAAAAGACAATATGTTTAGCATTGTAAACTCTCTCCCCTTCTTGATAGCAGCGAATACCTGGCCCAATATATTCCAAAACATTGCTAAATTCTATTAAAAAATTAACACTCCCCATGTTTACAATACTTTTTATTCGCATTTAACCCAGCATCTAAGCTTCTATAATTTACTACGTGAGGCGCCACTCGAGGTCTTACCAAGGCGAATATACTTTAATAGTTAATATACTAAGTTAACAGTTATGAAATCTTTCTCTCAGTGCGCATATCGGAACACAGTTAGTGAGAAAGAGAAAGGCTGTTCATTTTTTGTTTCCTTTTCAGTTCCTAAACGGACAGTCTTACACTGTAAAAAAAATAGCGGGGAATCACGTCGTTGGTCGACGATTTCAATGCGACGATGCACCGTCGAGGTTATTTAACTTCGTTCAACGGCGACATTTTAACGTGCTTCGCGTGATTTCACGTAAACTGAACACATGATTTTACGGTTAAATCAGTTAGATGTCGCGCTTCAACGATGTTAAATAACATCGACGGTGCATGGTAGCATTGAAATCGTCGACCAACGACGTGATTTCTCGTTATTTTTTTTACAGTCTATTCTCTCACACTAAGTTTCTATATGCACTCGCTCACTCGCACTTCGCACTCACTGATTTAAGAGGAGGTCACGTAACTCTGTCCTTTTCTAATCAAAGAAATGATTTTTTCATAAAAACTAATAACTTTATCAAAAAATGAAGAAAGAGCCGCATCTTGTATCAAAAAAAGCAATATTTTCTTTGATAAGAAAAAATTAATTTTATTGCTTCGTTCTCAAGAAAACCTTGAAAAACCAAATTGCCCACCCTAACCTCTATGATTTAAGTTTTTCACGGTTTTCTTGAAAACAAAGCAATGAAATTAATTCTTTCTAATCAGAGAAAATATTGCTTTTTTTATTACGAGATGCGGCTTTCTTTTCATTTTTTGCTAAAGTTATTAGTTTCTGTAAAAAACTCAATTCTTTGATTAGAAAAGGACAGATATACGTGACCTCCTCTTAACATGGATATTTTATTCATAACCATACTGTGTATGTTCGCCAATAAATTTAAGTTATACAATAAAGAACAGAAAATTTTAACGCTATTACAATAACAGTATATGTATCTTTAATAATTTTAAAGTTAAGTTAAGTCAATCTAACCTGCACATATAGTGATGAAGATAGATGCTTATAGAAGACGAAGCGTCGAGTGATGCGCGCGCAGCTAACATTCAGTATTCACAACTATAGGATATATTGTACGATTGTACAAACGGGCGCCATCGCGGGCAGCATGTATATATACAGATTCGCTTTCTATAAACGATTTTAATTGAAAATTATTTACAACTCATATGAATTGTAATAATGAATATTATAATATTTATAATTTATTACAAATCAGAAGAAAAAAAATTTTAATTATTTTAGTGATTACATTTTATATCAACTCTGTAGTCTTTAATATATTATCGTGTGTATATCGGTCACTTATCGCGACTGCGTAGCGACGAGATATAGCCAACAGTTAGTTATCCAAGCATATCTTTATCCTTAATTTTCTACCAGGGCGTTGATTATATAATTTAAAAGTTGTATTTTGATGTTCATAAATAATCCACTCTAAAATGTAATACCTGAGATTTGCATTTATATCGATAAGATAGATACTTATATCTGATCTTAAAATTTTATTAAAAACAAAATATAGAAAGCTCAGTTGTCAATGATTATTAAATATAAAATAAATTTTTTCATTGATTTATAGATCAGGGACGTATAATGTTTACTTTTTTAAATAATTTAAAATCATAGATAATTTCATTTATTAATTAATAAAAAGAAATAATTAAAACGTAGATAAGACAGAACTCTGTGCCGGTATAGAGTCAAAAAATTTTTTAAATTATCATTTTAATTAGAACTAAATATTTCACGAAATCTCAAATCAACAACCATCTCTACATAAAAAGATTAACTCCTTATTTTGCAGTTTTGTAAAAAGATGTGAAATGTAATTTAACAATCTCTCTTTATAAATTACTTATTTTTGTATTATTCCAAATTGTTCATTAAATGTATAAAATACAGCATTAAAATTTTCCAATCATCATAATATTGTTCTTTCTATTGTTACAAATTTGTAAACAGATTAAGATATGAAAGCAGGGTTGCGAAAAAAGTAATTAAAAATTATTTGAATCACAAATCATTTTTGAATTTGTAATTAAAGTTTTATTTAATTAACAATTCCTTTTAAATTAATAATTAAAAATATTTTAATTAACAAATCAAAATCTAATCGTGAATTGAAAAGGCTTTAATTAAAAAATCAAAAGGAATTCTCAATTAAATAAATTTCAATTAAGAAATCAAAATGTAATCGTGAATTGAAAGGGCTTTAAGAAGGGGCCGAACTATCTGTCTCTGTCTAATAGCGTTTTTCATTATTTATATAAAAACTATCCTTTATAACAAGAAAAAAATAGCAGCCCCCGCTAGATATTAGTATAATTAGTAAATTTTGTAATAACAATAAAATTTTTTACCGCATAGTTCTTGACTAATTAGAGACCTACTAGCAATCTAGAATATAACCTATCTTTTTTTGGTAGGTCTCTAATTATTCAAAAACTACGCAGTAAAAAAATTTGGTTGTTATTACGAAATTTACTTATTATACTAATATCTAGCGGGGGCTGCTATTTTTTTCTTGTTATACCAGATAGTGTTTACATAAATGATGAAAAATGCTATTAGACAAAGACAGATAGTTCGGCCCCTTCTTAATTCCAAAATCAAAAGGAATTCTTAATTAAATAAATTCCAATTAAGAAATCAAAATTTAGTCGTGAATTGAAAGGGCTTTAATTCCAAAATCAAAAGGAATCCTTAAGAGGCGGCCGTATAGTTCTGTCCTTGTCTAATCTAAATTTTCTTTATTATTAATAAATTAAATATTTTCATAGAAAAGTAAGACAACCGCCCAATAGAGCAAAAGACAAGCAAACGATTCTTTTTTATGAAAAAATACGAAATTTTGATTATTTTTCGAGTGAAGTCTGAAACGGAAAAACATTTGAATCAACTCAATCAAGTTCGATTGTTTTTCCGTTTCAGACTTCACTCGAAAAATAATAAAAATTTCGTATTTTTTCATAAAAAAGAATCATTTGCTTGTCTTTTGCTCTATTGGGCGGTTGTCTTACTTTTCTATGAAAATATTTTATTTATTTATAATAACGAAAATTTAGATTAGACAAGGACAGAATGATACGGCCTCCTCTTAATTAAATGAATTTCAATTAAGAAATCAAAATGTAATCGTGAATTGAAAGGGCTTTAATTCCAAAATCAAAAGGAATTCTTAATTAAATAAATTTCAATTAAGAAATCAAAATTTAGTCGTGAATTGAAAGGGCTTTAATTCCAAAATCAAAAGGAATCCTTAATTAAATAAATTTCAATTAAGAAATCAAAATGTAATCGTGAATTGAAAGAGCGTCAGTTATGATTATGATTTGTGAATTCGAGGGCTTTAATTAAAAATTCCACAATTCCTTTTTAATTAAACTTACTAAGGAATTTTTATCATATGTATGTATATAGAAAAACATATGTGGACACGCACATACATACGCACCTAGGCTCATATATATGCAACATTTCATGTCGACCCACACGCACACATACGGACAAGTTGATATATATATATATATATACACATGGTCCGTTTCATGTCAACTTGCACCCGTTGACCCGTATATATTTTGGTTTATATATATGTATATATATATAAACATACATACATACATACATACATACATACATACATACATACATACATACATGGGATATTTCATGTCGGTTAGCACGTACTCATAAGTACAGGTTTTCTTTATATGTGGTACATTTCATGACAACACGCACACACCCATTCGTGTACCCTTATTTTTATATATATGGGACATTTCATGTCGATTCGCATGCATGCACAGAACGTTAATAAACATAGGATTTTTCACGTCAATTCGAAAGCACACACACAGGTTTATATATATATGGGACATTTCATGTCTATTTGCATGCATGCACACAGACTTTAATAAACATGGGATTTTTCACGTCAATTGGAACGCACGCACTTACAGGTTTAGATATATGGGACATTTCATGTCAATGCGCACGCACACACACACACACACACACACACACACACACACACACACACACACACACACACACACACACACACACACACACACACACACACACACACACACACATGATTATATATGGGACATTTCATGTCAACTCGTACATACTCATAATGACAGGCTTTTTTATATATGTGGGACATTTCATGACAACACGCACACACCCATCCGAGTAACCTTAGGTTTATATATACATATGGAACATTTCATGTCGATTCGCATGCATGCACACGCACGTTAATATACATAGGATTTTTTACGTCAATTCGAACGCACACACACACAGGTTTACATATATATGGGACATTTCATGTCAATTCGCATGCATGCACACAAACTTTAATAAATATTGGATTTTTCACGTCAATTGGAACGTACGCACATACAGGTATATATATGAGATATTTCATGTCGATTCACGTGCATGCACACGTACGTTAATATAAATGGGATTTTCCATGTCAATTCGAACGCACGCACATACACACAGGTTTATACATATGGTACATTTCATATCGATTCGCATGCATGCACACACGTTAATATACATAGAATTTTTCACGTCAATTATTACCCACGCCTATACAGGTTTATATATATGGGACATTTCATGACAACTCTAACACACCTATCCGAGCGTCCTTAGGTTCACATATATGGGACGTATCATGTCAACACGCACGCACCGGTTTTCATATATTTGACATATCTTGTCAACTCGAACGCGCAAACACATCTAAACATGTATTTGAAATTTGTATTTATATATATGGGACCGTTTCTGTCAATTCGCATGTACGCACACACATGGGCTTATGAATATATATATACACATATATATGTGTGTATATCTGTGTACACATATACAGGGGATATTTAATGTTAATTCACACGCGCGCACATACACACAGGCTTATATACACGGGACGTTTCATGTCAATTTACACGCATGACACATGTACTTGAGTTTATATATATTTTTCTTTATATATATATATATATATATATATATATATATATATATATATATATATATACTAGGGGGTACCCCCTGCTCTGCACTGCTCGCCAACCCCCAGTTGTGCTATAAATATAATTATATATTAAACATTTAAATCATTTTTAAATTTTTAAATCATTTTTTTTAGTTTCGTTGATAATTTAGTATATTATTTGATATATCGTAATGATTTTGAGTTTTATAAGATTTATAGGATTATTTTGTTATAATTCCTTTTTTATATCTTTTTTCTCATTTTAAACATTTTATGAGATATATCAAAAATTCATACTAAAATTTATAAATTTATTATGATATTGTAAATGAAATTATTACATGATCATTATATCATATTTTATTTAAAATTTAGTTATTTATATAACAAATAAATAAATAAAATAATTTTAAATTATTTTATACTTACTTATATTACATTTACCTGTATAAAAGTTATGAATATGTTTTTTTATTTATTGTTGTTAGTAGTTAAATTATTTATTTATTAAAATTTCGATTTATAAATTTTAAATAATCATAACTTTTAAATATTTTAGTTAATTTTTAAATATTTTTTTTATTTTTATTTTTAATAATATTGATAATGTTTAAAAATTTTTTTTAAATTTATTATTATATATTGAAATATTTATGATTTATTTTAATTTTTCATATTTTATTAATAATGTTAGTTAATCTTAATAAATATTTAGAATAAATTTCATGACTTTGATTAAAGTAATATTCTGCTATTGGTTCGCGTATTTTTTTTTTAATATTTCTTTCTAAACTATGTTAGGTACAATATCTCTGTTTTTCGATTCATTTTGAATATATATTTTATTTACATTTTTACAACGTGAAAGAGTTATTTGTGCTTCTATGTTATATTTGAATAATTTAGTTATTTTTAATCGCGTTTCATTACATAATCCATTTTTTATACTTAAATTTCGAATTAACATAATTATGGTATTTACTTTTAATTTCAGTTCGTGTGGAGGTAATCCTTCTCTTATGTTATTTAACATTTCTATTGAATAATTCAAATGAATATTATCATCCGTTTGATCTACACCTTTGTAAAACAAATATAAATAGTTATTAATCTTGAAAGTTATATAAATTTAAACATAAATATTAATATCAATTAATTTTAAAAGTTGTATAAATCAATACTATTAAAGGTTTATAATGTAAGGTGGTGTGGAAATCTGAATCCTCAACACTATACGCTTATTTTTATTTTAATACAATAAAATATTTATAATATGAACAAATTATTAAAAATCATTATGTTTTCAACAAATGAATTAATTATAGTGTTGAGGAATTGTAATAGAATTAATTTAAATTTATATTTATTAATTTCAGATAAACTATGTAAAAAATGGTAATAAGATATCTGATGAGGCACATGTTTTTCATTTTAAATATAATAAATTGTAATTTTATGCAACTACTTTCGAGTTTTCAACAAAAAAAAATTAAAATTTTTATATTTTTATGTAATATTATACTTAAAATATAATAAAAAAATATAAAACTATATTATGCAATATTTGATGGTTCTAAAAGGTTGTTGAGGGGATTGTGGTGGGGTTGTGGGGGGATTGTGGTGGGGTTGTGGGGGGGGTTGTGGGGGGGGGGGTAGTGGGGGTCCGTGGGGGGGATGTGGGGGGACGTGGGGGGGACGTGGGGGGTAATGATCGATAACATAAAATAACGTAAATTTACGTTATTTAATTAATAAAAATCATGTGGGGGCTGTGGGGGGCGTGGGGGGATGTGATGGGGCACCGACTGAATTTTTGGTTCATATAACTATATAATATAGGGAGATATATATATATATATATATATATATATATATATATATATATATATATATATATATATATATATATATATATATATATATATATATATTGGGCTGTTCCTGTCAAGGCGCATGCACACACACACATGGGCTTATAAATATATGTATATACATATACATGGGATATTTTATGTCAATTCACATGCGCGCACACACACACAAACAGATTTATATATATATATATATGAGTGCCACCAGATTTTTTTTTAACAAGTGAGCAGTTTTTAATCAGTTACACAAACAGGTTTTTTTTCTATGTTACTTAAAATAAAAAAAATTCTAGTTTAGGAAAAGTTGCTAATATTAATACTGATAAAAATCTTAAAGATTTTTAAGGAATGGTTTTACTTTTTGATGGATAATTTGATTATATGATTTTATTTTTGAGAAAGTTTTTCACATAATAGTTATCTGTAATAAAAAAATTCTTTTACAATGTTAATTACATTTTCCTGACATTCGTTTTGAAAGTTTGTGCTTAGCAATTTTAAAATTTGGTTGTGACACTGATGATGCTGCTATAAATTATTTTGGATGTGTTATAATTAGTGTGCTGCCTCATTTTTCAACTGAAGGATTATAAATTAAGGATATTTTGGATTGAATAGCGGAAATAAAATAAATGATTGAAGAATTACAATCAACAAATCAATAAATTCAATTATTAATAGTTAAAAAAAATGTTACCATGTCAGTGAGTTTTTTCAACAGGGTTATACATAAATTAAATTAATTAAAATTAATATTTTCAATCAATCATATACCTATTTTTTTATTAAAAAGATATATTTTTACAAAATATGTAACAGTAAAAGAGTAGTTCACAGAAAAAAAATTGTACTTCGTTAAAAAATTTTATAAATTATAAAAACACAAGTTTTTTAAACTTCATAAAATAATGAATAGCGTACTGTACATATTGTTCTTGTAGCAAAAATTCTACATGTAAAAAATGTAATAAGATTAAAATACAAATAACGATTAATTAAACGTATTTATAAATTATAACATAAATTTAGCCAATGGAATAAAATTTTAGGGAATCCTATTCTAATCTCTGCTGCACTGTAACAATAGTCTCATTCTAATATGAAAAATTGAAAAAAATTATAAAACTTATTCTTTTTTATAACTTTGGCATGAAAATTGCATGAAATAAGCGACAAAATGTTTTTTATTTAAAAAATAGACTTTTCAAATTTTTGGAAATTATATCATACAAATTTTCCTGGACATTTTCCGACTTCACTCCCTTTAAATTAATGTTTAGTGACAAAATATGTAAAAAAAATTTTTCTGCCCTAGGCCGCAAAATGACCATTTTGATCTCTATCGGCTACGGAAACTCTCCTAGCTACCTATATTAGTTATAAATGTCCTCCGTATTCAGGTGAAATACCCCGGTTAAAATGTACATTAAGGTTTGGAAAGATCCTGATGTAAAAGAACCTTTCTAATTTTTTGCGGTTTTCGGTACCAGTCCATAATAAAACTTTGTGAACTCTTATGAAAAAATTGTCATGATTGTCGTTGATACCTTCTGAACTTTTTTGATTCATTAAGTTTTACTAAGGAATAGTAACCTTAATTTTATCGTATTCACAATTAATGAACAATTAAGATCGCTTTAGAATTGAACAGCTCTGTAAAGTTTTCAGGAGAAACCTTCTAGATTGTATTTTAAAAAATTCTTCAGAAATATTTTTTACGTTTTATCATCGTATGAATATATTTATTAAATTATTGATAAATAAATGATTATAAATCTATGAGATCATTTAAAAATACGGATGAATCTTTATATTTTCTGTATATTGATTGAAAGGTTAATGAAACTTCACGAACTCTGTGGAAGTAAATCGAGATCAATTATTACAATCTTGTCAAGAGTTTAATAGCTATTGAAGATCCTTAAAAGGAGGTCGAGTATATATGTCCTATTGTAATCAAAAAATTGATTTTTTTACAAAAATTAATAATTTTAACAAAAAATAAAGAGAAAGCCCCATCTTGTATCATAAAAAGCAATATTTTCTTTGATTAGGAAAAAATTTTTTTATCGATTCGTTTTGAAAAAAACCTTGAAAAACATAAAATATCGAGGTTTGGATGGACAATTCAGTTTTTCAAAGTTTTCTTTGAAACGAAGCAATAAAAATAATTTTTTCTCATAAGAGAAAATATTGCTTTTTATTATACGAGATGGGGCTTTCTTCTTATTTTTTGCTACAATCATAAGGTTTTGCAGAAAATTGAATTTTTTTATTATAAAAGGATAGAGATATACGACCTGCTATTAATAAAATACCGTGAAAATTATTTATGATTCTCAGTAACGATTTTGAAGTTATAAAAAAATATACATATTATTAAATTTTTTTAACTCTTGAAATAGTTAAGCATACCATGGAATTGTTCGATAGTGGAAATAAAGCCATTTTACACGACTAAGCTATAAATTTTTTTTGTGAATAAATACCATAAATCGCACTGATTTATTAATACTAGGCAATTTTTCAGTTTATTAATAAGTTAATTTCATTAATACTATGATATGCCCTATATAAATCACTATTCAATATATTAGAAATCCATAAAGAATCTGAAGAAGTCATAATCATATTTTTTGATATATGGGGATATCCACAAAACTTTTAATTCTCTAGTAACAGGTCATATTACAGCTGTTACTGGGTTACCGCATGATGCACATTATTTAAACTAGGTTCAAATCTTTTGTGCTATCCTGTAACTCTATTTCTGATGTATTTTGTAAATGTTTAACAAACGGCGCAGTAGATATTTCTATGAAACATTCATTTTTACACATAAAAAATTACCGTAATTTATCTTATGTGTAAATTTACTTTTTATAGAATTATCTGCTGCGCCGTTTGTGGCACATTTACAAAATACATCAGAAATAGAGTTACAGGATAGCACAAAAGATTATAACCTAGTTTAAATAATGACCTATTACTAGAGAATTTAAAGTTGGGTGGATGTCCCCATATAATACCATGGTGGTACATATGAAATTGAAAAGGTTCCAAAAATATATAAATTACAATAACTTTTCTGATGAGGATATATTATTCAGATTAATATTATTTTTAAAATTAGATAACATTATTTTTATTTTTAAGAGCATGACGAAGCTTCCAGTCTTCTAATAATATTTCCAATCCCAAGTTATGAATAAACAATGCGTTTAATAACATTTTTTTGCGTCAAAGAAAAAATTTGTAAGATTTAACTCGAGTGCGGACAACTCAAGAAACCCACGAAAATACTACATAAAAAGTAATAATACAAACTTTCAATGTAACGTATTTTAAGATTAGGTTTGTCGCGCTTGATATAATTTCCAATCCAAATTCATAAAAAATTTACAAGTTTAAATGATTTTTTATTTTAACAAAAATTATTGTATTAACATAGCTTTAGTGCGGACAAGTCATTATATTTGTTTTTCTCATCCGTGCTGAGTAAGTGGCCTATAGCGCATGCGTTTTCGGGGTAGTAAGTAGCTAATAGCGCGCGCTGCGTGCGTTGTTTTTTGAGGGCGTGTGTTTCACAGCTATGTATAATATTATTTTGTATTAAATCACGTAAATAACTTACATTCTGTAAAATAATGTCACGCAAAAGCGTTAATTAATGTAAAATCGCAAAGGTTTATACAAGCGCAGCGCCCTCATACTGTATCTCATCGACCATTTGATGAATTTTATACTCTATCTCGCTTTAACCTCTGACAAAGTAAATCGTATCATCTATTCTTGTATTATTTTTACATTAACGAAATCGTAATTATTCCGTACATACGTGAAATTGGTGAACTAAAAGTATGTAATTTAATTACAAATAATAGTACCAAAAAGTATTGAAATATACTATTGCGAGTCAGTCGTACGGCAGATATGAGAGAGAGAGTCTCGGGCAATGGCGCTACTCGCTACGCTCGTGCGCCAACTTGCCCTCGTGCGCAATAGTCAACTAAACCTTATTCGTTACACAATATACTATTAATTTACGAATTTAAAATGATATTAATGAAATAAAAAAAGCAAAACTCGATTGCTGCAGCTCCAACATCAGATAAATATTACGGAAAGAAACATAATGAATCACCCAAATTCACAATTTTATAAATTACAACTGAATCACTGGAAAAATAGTTGCATACAATAGACTTTTCCAAATTTTATGAGTAACGGCTTATAATTGAAATTTCAATGTCGGAACGATTCGGAAAACTTGAAACATTTATCAATTTTCATTTCATAATAGTTCTTAAACATTCTTTAAAGACCGGAAAAATATTTGTTCCGATTCTTTCAGAAATTTTCTGGTCATTTTAACGAGGATATAACTAATGATGATGTAACAAAATTCAACTGCAATAATCACAAATTTTCCAATCGAAAACGTTTTCATAAATAATTTCCATAACTTTATAATTTCCGCGAAAATAATCATAATCTTCATAATTCTGCAAAAATGACGATTCATATTGACTTTTTCATAAATTTAAGTAACTTATAGAAATTTTCTCAAATTCAATTTACTTGTTTTTGTCATAAAAAGCGAAAGATAATTAGTCTTGAAGCAGACTTAACGTAGGTAAATATTATTTTTTTATATACGCTTTTCTTATATTCGCCTTCATGTCTGTTTGTTTGTTTGTCTGTCTGTAATCAAATCTTGCGCGCTCGATTTCAGGCACTTTTTGACAGATATAAATTCTGACAATTGGCATAGACTTTGGTCTTGGATGACAATACAATAATCAGTTGTCATTTTGGTACCTGGACATCCAGGTCGATGATAATGGGTGTGAGAAGTCATCTCCGAGGAAGTATAAATGGGGAGGCTTTCTTTGGGTCAAGGCGAGTTTCTCGGGGGTTTTCAGGGTTGCTAAAACCGAATTTGAGATCAAACAATTGCCACAAAGTGATGCACGTTGTCCAGAATACGCATGGGCATCGTCTCCGAGGAAGTACAAGTGGGGAGGTTTTCTCTGGGTCGAGGTAGGTTCCCTGGGGGATTTCGGGGCTGCTAAAACCTAATTCGAGGTTTGAAAGTGAATCTATAATGCATAATAATGATTTAGGATGAAGAGGTCGAACTGGAGTACCAAGTCGCCGATAACGGATGTACCTGAGTGTAATCTTCGAAAAATCTGGTTGCAATGTAACTCTAAATGATAATAAAAACAATTTTAACTTAAAAATAGCAAATACAAAATTTTAAAAACATGCTTCAAAAATAAAATATAATAATTGAATAAATAGACTAAAAAGTATAAAATAAATAAATTAACTTTCTTGATATTACTTTTATATAGTTTCATTGCAATAATCAATAGAAAATTTTACAACAACAATTTAAAAAGAAAAGTGTGGTTGCTGAAATTTTTTCTAAAATCTTGTTAAGAAATTATTAAAGATAGTATTAAAATTATTATTAGATTTACTGAAAATCAGTGCACACCCTTGAAGCGTTCCCGACTTTATTCACGGTCGCCAGGTAATATTTTAATTACCGAATTTAAATTTACTTCATTATTTTAATTAATTCCATGCATATACAAGGTGCATACAACAATATTGTATAAGAAAATTATGTTTATCGACGATCTCCTCCAGTGCAATACTCTTAGAGATGCGATAATTTATAATTTTCTTTACGTGTGGATGAGAGGGTAGAATGATAAAAGTTATTATCGACGACTCCGTTGAGTGCAATACTCTAAAGAGTGCGATAATCAACTTTTTTATTATATGAGATATGTAGAAAAGTGTTTAAATCGACGACATCTTTGAGTGCAATACTCTTAGATGTGCGATAAATAACACTTTTATTTAATGCAAAATGAATAAACAAATTATTATCGACGACATATCCAAGTGCAATACTCTTCAATGTGCGATAATTAATTTGTTTAGTATTTATATGAAAAATGATTAATGAGATGAGATGAGTTATACTTTTATCAATAACTTTTTAAACACATCATTTAAATTTGAAATACTTAATCTTTTTATTAAAAAATTAAGAAAATATATATTTTACAAAGATTCAAAAGTTACTTAGTATTTTAAGACAGAATGCTTAAATCTTATACTTCTGACAGTATAAGATTGAACGAATATAGTATCCATGTTAGATGTTACATGGTCGAACATCTAAAAGATAATGAGAGAGCTTGTTTGAGTTGACGCTCTTTTATATTATTTCTTAAACCTTCTATGAGGTTCTATTTCTTATTGAAGAATTATATTTTAGGAAATAGAATGTTCCATAACATTTATTTTAGATATTTACAAAAGAAACATTTAATTAAGATAAATGTATTAGTAAAAGAAATATTCTATTTCCTTTACATTTTAAATAACTATTTTTTATAGTTAATTTTATTATTTATTAATTGAAAAAGTTAATCTTTTATATTTTAATTAATATCTTTAAACTTTAAATAGAGTAATCAGTTTCATACATATTATATAAATTGAATGTTCTATTTATATATACACAATTATTTTAGAAAGTTACATTTTATTATTAACAATTAAATATTGATAATACTTTTTATTAAAAGAAATAGAACATTCTATTTCTATAATCATTTTACTATATCTTTATATATACATTTGAGTTATCTTATCGACCTCAGTAGGTAACTATGAAGTCCTACTTATTCTTTTAATGTAATTTAAATTTCTTATAACTAAAATTTATTCTATCTTTTAAATAATATAGTCATTCTTATGACATATTTGTGTTTAATTTAATAATTATACCCAAAATCAATATGAGCCGTTACATAGCCCCCCAGATAGAATTGAAAATTTTTTAGCACATAAAATACCATTTGATTAAGACAAGAAATTTTTAATTCTATCTCTATTAATCTAACATTTAAATGATTTAAACATTGATATTGATAGTCTCTACTCCTCGTAGAAGCTACTCTGCAGTTGTTGATACGGAAAGGATAGGTGGATGGTAGGTGCTTGAAATAAAGACAAGATTTCCTTTAATATATAATACGTGTATTCACCTGGAGATGACGAAGCAAGGTACTTATCTATCCTGAAGTCAAGAACGCTCTAACGACTTCCTTCGCTCTCGTGTAACACATAGCTTACACTCGCAATCGCTTACTTGCGCACCGCAGGCTGCGCGTGACATTTACATGTCTATACACCAATACACACATACTCTCTATACCTGTGTACCCACAGTACTCCCCCTAAATAACCGTTTATAGTTATTTATATTAAAAGGAATTACTTTATTTTTACATAATCAGTGGGTACTTTTTATTTTACATAAGATTTTTATACATAATTACTCGCGCAATTACATTATCTTTATGCGCTTGCACACACTCCTACTACCTTTTACATAATTATATTCACACATACGCAATTCTAATTACATTACATCAGTACACATCATTTACATGACTTTTTGCAACTATTACATATGCGCATACAATTACTCTTTACATACTTCTGTAAACAACGCTTAAAAGTCCATTTTCATCATATACTCTTGCACCACATCTTGCCATAGCCGTAGACAATGCCCGACTGATGATCACTTTACAATTAAGAAAATCCAACCTGAACCTTGGTACATTCCTTAATACCGTCAATACAAAGTTTATGTTGAAACATTTATTCTTCTTATTATTCCTTCCATAATGATTATTCATTTTTATCATTTCTATGTTGGTATTATTGAAGGAGTTTAGTGTTCTTTGGACATTAGGGTGGTATGACATCTCTACCGAACGTAGTGCTCGCTGGCCAGCAAAATCAAAACCCTGATCATTCGGCTCCAATCCTCTGATATTTAATATCCGCAGTTTCCTTGACTTAACAATGATCTCCTGGACACTCTGTATCAAGTACCTGTTATTCTCTATATTCACCTCCACTAGGCTTTCATTAATATGTAGTACTGGTTCATGAACGAATTCTAGTTCCTTACTTTGACTTTTTAAGTACTTATAATGGAAAATCTTCATTCTGCCGCCGTGATTATACACTGCCTCAAGAATTCTCCATCCCTGCATTCTTTGATCTATACTATTTACATCGGTTAAGTACAATTCCTCCAGTACTTCGTTTTCCTTGAGAAAGCTGTACAAATACTCCATGTACAATTCTTTTGCATCCCTCAAGGTTAATGCTCCTTAGACTAGAAAACAACTTATTATCTAAAAATCTTAATCTAATATGTGCATTATTTACAAATGTGGCCTCTTCCAGCCCCTCTATACGCATTTCTGCATCGAACACTGTAGTCACGTTGGCCACTTTTAAGCTTCTTACATAACAAGCTTCTGACACCTCGGCTATTACCTCCTTGGTCATCACACCACCAGACAAGTCCATGTGATCGATGCGCCACTTCTTGTTCCTTCCCTCCTTTTGGTACCTTAACAGCTTCCTGATGGTAGAAGCTTCGACCTCCCATCTGCATCCGCCAGTCCATACATTGACAAATTCAAATTGTCTTGCGTCCTCGAACAAACGTTCTAGCCCGCTTACTCCTTCGTACCTACGGTGATGTAGCAGCAGGTCTGTTGCACCCAGCTTGTAGCACGGTTCCCGCAAACCGTCTAGAGCGCACATAAAATTCATTACATCTACTGGCTGTAGATGCCACAGGATCCTGCTGATGATATCAGGGGCGCGCAATGCTTCGACAGATGGAGGCACGACCTTGAACTCTGGCTTCTCCAAGGTTAATTCCTCGAGTGTCCCTACGGAAGCTTTCTGGTCAGGTTTAATGGACAAGTAGAACTTACTTCCATTTTTGGTTTCCATCCACATCTTTCTTAGGAGCGCGTCACACTGCATCCTTGTTGATGCAGCGAGAGTGTGGCATTTGATGTTAGCGCACGTTCTTCTACCTGTCAAATGGATTTTCCTTATCTCGAAATCCTCCTGACCGAATGACCTCAAAATCTGGTCCAACTTCTTCTTGCCTGGGTTCATTGGCATGTTGTACAGAAACAAATCCAGCACAGGGTCATCACCGATGAAGAGCGATGGTTTTTTGAACTCATGTTCCTGTGTGTTCTTCATCGCGTTTTTTCACCGGCTCTACTGGCAGCGTTGATTTTACCAATACATTGTTGTGTGTAAGGATCCATAAACTCATATAAGTATACCTCTGCCAATCTGTACTCAGCCTTCTTCGTGAGATCATGCGTCTCGTTTATCTTGTATAATAGGCCTCTGGCCAACTTCTCCAAGAAAAACATTCTGGCTCGGCTGACGGTACTCTTTAGCGATACAAATATCTGGGGAGAGCCCAATCAGCTTCACCTATATATAACAAAAAAACAAACATTATTAATATAACGCATTACAATATTGCCTAAGATTAATCACATTTCTCTTTAAAGTGAGACACTGTTGTACAAAATCTAACTTTCTTATTACCCTTTTCATTATTTTTACAATTATTATTTTTTCTATACAATATTATACTATCCATTTTTCTACGCCTCAAAATGTTGGGTATAAACCTCTCTCTCTTTTACCATTACCCTTATCTTTTTCGCTACCTGTCGCTTCGTGCTCTACCCTGTTACCGGTTTCTATTTCTTTGTCGCTTGCTACGTTACCTGTTTCGTTACACGTATCCGTAATGTCTATTTGCTCGCTACTGAGCTCGTCGAATTCGCTATTACCTGCCTCGTTATGATTATATCCTGGTACCTCCTGTGTCGGGTTACCTTCGTCCAATGCTTCGCATTCTTCACCACTTGCGGGTGGAGCTTCTTCATGAATCTGAGCTTCTGTTACTATGACGTTTTCTTCATTCATTCTATTATTATCCTCGCTCAGTTCTACGTTGCTACTACTCGTTTGTGGCTCCATTTCATTAGCCAGAAAATAGGCTGGCTTCAACCTTTCTACATTTACCGTTACGTTTTTATCTCCTTTCCTTATGACGTAATTACGGCCATTTTCATGCCTAGAGATGACCTTATATGGCCCTGAATACGGTTGCACAAGAGGTGGTTTAACTGCTTTTATCTTTTCTAGCACATGAGTACAATTTTCTAAATCCTTGAATACAAATGTTTTTCCTGAGTTGTTATGTACTACAGGTACAGGTTTAACCTGCCTCATGTACTCTCTAAACTCTGCCAAGAATAGATCTTGCTCTCTAGCGTCTGTTTCTCTGAATTCGCACATGTCACCTGGTATGGTGAGTGTTGTTCCGTAAAGAAATTCAGCTGGACTGGCCTCCGTGTCTTTTCTTAAACGCGTTCTTAACCCCAATAGAACAGTCGAGAGGTTTCTAGTCCAATCTCGACCTTCCATATGGCACATCAATGCTGCCTTAAGATCACGGTGCCATCGCTCAACCATGCCGTTCGCGGCTGGATGGTATGCCGTAGTACGTATTCTCTTACATCCAATTAGCTGCAGTAGTGCCTGAAACATGCCGGACTCAAACTGTTTGCCTTGATCTGTAGTCATGATGACAGGTGCACCAAAACGAGACACCCACGTGTCATAAAAAGCGCGTGCGACAGAAGGAGCCGATGCATCGTATACGGGCACCGCCTCCGGCCACCTAGTATTCCTGTCTATCATGGTCACAAGATATCTGTAACCCTCGCTAGGTGGCAACGGACCGACTAAGTCGACATGCACGTGGGCGAACCGTCCATCAGGTTCGCTAAACTTCATAGGTAAAAACTTGTTTTCCCTAGTGACTTTCGATCGTTGGCACTCCATGCATGCTCTGCACCAAGATGTTATCTGCCTATTCATATTTGGCCATACGTACTGCTTCCTTATCATCTTACTAGTTGACCTAGCAGATGGGTGTGCTTTATTGTGAAAGAGTTCAAAGATGACTGCCCTCAGCGCCTCTGGTATATACGGCCTGAGGGAGTCTTGTGCTATTTCGCAATAAAATGGCGTGTTTTCTACACCATATTGCAGTTTTACCAGCTTGAGTTGATGCTGCGGATTACCTACTATGTCCCGCAGCTGTTGATCTTCCCTTTGTTGTCTAGCTATCTCATCTAGTGAGAATATTGTCGGAAATCGGAAGTCATCAACTCTCGATAATGCATCAGCCACCACATTATTCTCTCCTGGCAAATAGCAGATTTTCACGTTATATTCTGCAATATAGGTCAACTTCCTTGCTTGCAGTGCTGTGCAACTATCTAAGCTCTTACCTAACGCATACACCAATGGTTTATGGTCTGTGCATACCGTAAACTCTCTGCCTTCTAAGTAGTAACAAAAATATTTGATAGCCTCGTAAATAGCCATCAGTTCACGATCGTACGTGCCGTAATTCGATTGTGCGGGAGTAAATTTTTTCGAAAAGAAGGCCAGCGGCTTCCACTCGTCTCCTACTCTCTGTTCTAACGCTGCGCCCATCGCAAAATTCGACGCATCCGTAACTAACCTAATCTCCGCATTTTTAGCCGGAAATGCAAGATACGCAATATTCGCTAATTCTTCTTTTATCTTCTTGAATGCTTGTTCTGCTTCTTCGGTCCATTCCACGGGTCTTTTATCCTTTTTCTTAATATCTTTAATCATAGCTACTAAATGTCTCTGTACCTCCGCGGCTCTTGGTATGCTTTTTCTATAAAAGTTTACCATTCCCAGGAATCGACGCATCTCATCTTTTGTCTGGGGTTTCTTAAAGGCTTGTATCGCCTCGACCTTAGATGGGTCTGGTTTGAATCCATTTCCGTCGATGAGATGGCCCAAGAAAATAAGTTTATCGACTCCAAACTGACATTTATCTATGTTCAATTTGAGGTGGAACTTCTCTAACCTCTCTAGGACGACTCTAAGATGTTCTTGGTGCTCCTCGTCTGATGAAGATGCAACCAAGATATCATCAACGAATGCGAACACAAAATCCAGGTCGCCCACGGCCTGGTTTATGTATCGCTGAAATGTCTGCGCAGCATTTCGAAATCCGAACGTCATCACTAGGAACTCATAAAGTCCGAATGGAGTCGTCACCGCTGTCTTTGGTACGTCCTCTGGGAATATAGGAATTTGCAGGAATGCCTTTTCTAAGTCGAGTGCGGAAAAAATAGTTTTCTTTTCTAAATTATATGCGAAATCCTGAAGATTGGGAATTGGGTACTTATCTGGCACCGTGACTGTGTTCAACTTTCTATAGTCGCCACAGATTCTCCACTCACCATTTTTCTTGGGGACCATATGGATAGGTGTAGCCCAAGGGCTTTTTGAAGGTTGGCAAATGCCTTCCTTACACCATCTCTTAAACTCCTGCTTTGCCGCCTGCAGCTTATCAGGTGCCAATCTGCGCGGTTTTTGCGCTACTGGCGGTCCCACTGTGGTGATGTGGTGGTACACATCTATCTTTCTTTTAATTTTTGGCTTTTCAAGCCCAAGTACCAATGGAAATTCTTTTATAATGTGTGCGTACCTATTCCTCGGGTCTATTAATGACACTTGCACATACGTCACTTTCTTTGCCTTGCCTGTGACTGACTCACCCGTTTTTGCATCCACTAGCTCCCGTCGGGTCAGATCTGGGAGTAAATGGTAGTGCTGAATGACGTCGCCACCTAGTATCGCATATGGTACGTCTGCTACAATGAACGTCCATTTGATCTTATTCTTAAACCCGAAGTCTAATTCCCTGTATATCACGCCATACGTGTTTATTTGCGTATTATTCGCTGCGTATAATTTAACGCGCGCCGCTTTCTTTTTACTATTCTTTCCTTTCGGAACTAACGATACTTCCGCACCCGTATCTACCAAAAAGGTTTCGTTCACTACTTTATCTATTACGTGGAGGCGTATTCCTTCCGTGTCCGACGAGGTTGCCCCCTCTACCCGCCGGCTCGAGAGTTTAAATGCTCTCTATCTCTATTATTCCTTCGCGTTTGATTCTTTTCTTTTCCAACGCTATTACTTCTTGCTACCCCGCGGTTGGGTGATTTAGACTGTTGACTTTTCCTATCATTAGTAGGTGGAACGGACTCCTGCCTTTTCTCGTAGTTAATCCAATCGCAGGGCTCTAAACATTTATACGCGCTCTTTCCATATTTCGTATGGTATACACAATAACGTTTCCTGTTATTCCGACTGTTATTTCGCGAGCGTCCTCCGCCCCTAAACTCGTTTCCTACTTTACCGAGCGTCTTCTTGATAACTGCTTCAATATGAGCTTTAATATCTACATTATCGGCATACGGTCTATCATTTTCCTCTTTACCATGGTTTATTACACTAACCACTTTACCGACCTCTTCGCATTTATTCTTATATATTTCATCTGCGTTTTTTACGATAATTTCTTCGTTTCTTAAATTTATTTCTCCCACTATGTGCGATTTAATGCTGGGTGGAAGATTATATTTCCATACCCTTAAGACCACCTCGCGTTCTATTATACCGTCCGACACATCGAGCAATTCTCTTAAATACTCCGATGGCTTTTCCCCGTGCGCTCGACATTTCCTAAATAATTTATTAAACCTCTCTTCTTGTGACTGTCCGTAAGTCTCCATGAGGTATTTCTTCAACTCGTTATATCTATTTCCCGGCTTTAATGTTTTTACTAAATTCGATGTTTCGCGAATTACGTCGCTATCTAGATTGTTTATAAGTAATACGAACGCTACGCTCTCGTCCGTAACATTTTGCATTTTAGCCTGGGCTTCAAATAAGTCGAACCACGTTTCCGGATTATGTTTCCAGAAGGGAAAATTAATTTGACGATTCTGCATGAAGTTACCGGGTACTACCATGTTCGCGCGTTGTTCACCTAACCTAAAATTATTTTTCGCGTCACCAACATTCTCTTTATTTGCGTGCGTCGGTATTTGCCCATTGTTATGCACATCGCGTGCTTCTAAATTTTCTCCCGGTTTATTTCGGTCTAACTCGAGCGTTTCTATTCTTTTTATTAAAATTCCCATATTCGTTTCATAATCTTTTCTCATTTCTAATAATTGTTTTTTATAATATTCTTCTACTCTCCTCGTACCGCTCATTCCTAGTATACTACTACCGTTCCATATTTCTTGATCCGCGAGAGCCCTATTATTATCTACCTGGTCCCTAAACGTATCTCGTTCCCTATTATTAGGCGTGCTATTACATACACCGGCCATAGCGTCGTCAATTCCGCCATTAAACGCGTTCCCGGTAGTCATTTTGTGATTCGAGGTTATATATACAATATAAAGCTATCTTCGCTATAAAAATTTTTTTTTTTTTTTACCGACCTTGATCGATCTGACTAGACTCAATAAATACACACGCAATAAATAAATAATTAAAATAAATAAATAAATAAATTACATGAACGATAAATGTTCACTATACTACATATAAATACACAAATAAATAAATAAATACGACGTTAAAATAAATAAATAAATAAATAAATTATAGACGCTACATAACCGTTAAAATAAATACTCACGAAACACACGTTTAAACACGTACATAAACATTTGCTTATACTGTCGATCAAGGTTGATTGCAATAGGTGTAGAAGGCCTACGCAAAATGCTACATCAATAAAATCACAGAGGACTGTTTACAATCTTATATATATTCGTTAGCTCGTCCCGCGTGCGCGGCAACACAATTCTTATTATTTTTTCTCGCGTCTTACCGGTATGCGTGACCTCCGCACGGCCCCTTGAGAACACCTAAGAGCTACACAAATGTAAGGGTTAGAGTGTATCTCTCAAGGTCGTACATCGGCCCCAACATACCAGCAATTATATTTTGTTCGTTATATTAAAATTTTACACGCGCACACGCGACTTGCCGCGAATCACCTCTATCTAACCTCGAAATAACCTCGAAAATACCCGTCGCGTCTCGGCTTTTATACTCGTTTCTAACTAACCGCTTTTATTTCCACGCACAACCGAATCACTTTTTTTTTTTTTTGCACTATATTTTTTTCGTTACTAACATAATTATTTTTCATGTACTTATATGCACAGATTTCCTACTTCTTCGTGTGTAACTTCCCCCCTTTTTATGAAGGAAGAGAGAGAGAGAGGTTTCCTACACTCCCCCCAGTCTGCACGCTCTCTATTTAAAAGACAAAGAAAAAGAAAAAATTTATACAAGGCATATGACCGCCAGTAACCGATGCAGCCACGACTCGTGGACAAATAGACGAACAAATTCGATGGTTTGCACCACGTGCCGAGTCTACAACGGCACCAACCGTCCCCTTAAGAACATTAAAACGTCCACAAAATTTCTCACTATATTCTCTATTTAACGTGCAGCTGGAGAAAGCCAGTCTCTCACTTACTGTGCTTTCTTACTATACTAGTACATGCATGTATATATATATATATATGTATCTTACGAGCGAACAATTACTTTGTATATAGAGAAAAATTCACTGCTATAATTTTTTAAGATAATTATTCATTAGTTATACTTTAATACATATCATAAAATCTTTAAGATAATTATTCATTAGTTATACTTTAATATATATCACAAAATTTTTACTTTTCTTTTTTTTCAAGATAAGTACTACAGCGCGCTCGCGAAATTATAACTCTAACCTTTAAAATGTATTTCCGGCGAGACGATGGCAACCTTTGCTTGGACCCTTGCTGGCCGACGGCTTTTGCTCAGGCGTCCTGCTAGCTGCTGCGCTGTCTTGTCTCCCCTAACGGTTGTCGGGGTCACCAATGATAGTCTCTACTCCTCGTAGAAGCTACTCTGCAGTTGTTGATACGGAAAGGATAGGTGGATGGTAGGTGCTTGAAATAAAGACAAGATTTCCTTTAATATATAATACGTGTATTCACCTGGAGATGACGAAGCAAGGTACTTATCTATCCTGAAGTCAAGAACGCTCTAACGACTTCCTTCGCTCTCGTGTAACACATAGCTTACACTCGCAATCGCTTACTTGCGCACCGCAGGCTGCGCGTGACATTTACATGTCTATACACCAATACACACATACTCTCTATACCTGTGTACCCACAATATTAAGAAAGTTTTCCTTTTATCAAATATAATTTAAATATAATTTAAACTATTTTCTCTTCAAATACATGAGCAAACGAGTGTTTAAATTTACTTAATTCTATCGATATCTGAAATACTTAATAGCCCCCCACTGAAAAGTGAAATTTAAGTTCTATCTTTTGACATGAATAAACAATTAATATCTAATCGCATTTTCCAATAATTATTTACAAAGAATTCTTCATAACTAAGCTAAGCCCTTTCACAGCCTCTCTCTTAAGTTAACATTTCTTTATAATATATTTAAAACATAATTGTTTTATAAATTTACAACAAATAAATTTTTATTATCTTATTAATACAAATGTAAATCAATTGTAGTTTTTACTATTTTAATAAAGTCTATTTTAACTTACTGAAAAAGAAAACTACTATTTTTTATTCAAATAAAATTGAAAAGTAAAATTAAATAAATACTAATTTAAATTATCTATAGTGAATTTTTATCAATTAATCTAAAAATGACTAAAAATCTTCTATCTTCTCTCTTCTTTCTTCCATATTTATATCTGTATTATTTTATTTCTTCTTTACTTTTCTATATGCTAAGAAAAGCTTCTTTATTCGGGGTCTTGGTCCCTCTAAGGATAGTACATGACTTGAAAGTTGTACTTCCTTTAATACAAAATTAGATTTTGTAAAATTTAATCTTAAATTGTGCTTTTTTAATCTTTTAAACAATCTTTCTAAATTCTCCAAGTGTTGTTCAAAACTATGTGATATGCACAATAAATTATCGAAAAATGCTATAACTGAATGGTGTAAATCACCAATAGCTAAGTCCAAACCCTTTATAAGAGTTGCACTACTTGTAGACGTACCGAAGGGCACTACATTGAACTCATATATTTTATTATTTACCATGAAAGCAGTGTATTTTTTGCTGTTTTCAGGTAAAGCAATATGCCACAAACTATTAATTAAATGAAAGTCTGACATATATTTTATGTCTTGGCATCTTTGAAATATTTCCTCGATTCCAGCTGGTGTTTCAGAAACTTTAATGAGCTTTTCATTAAGTATTCTAGCATCTAGACATAATCGAACGGAGCCATCTTTATTAATTACAATAACCAATGGGTTGATGTAAGAACTCGTTGATCTTCTAATAATATTTAATTCAAGCATTTTTTGGATTTCCTTTTCTACTTTTTCCTTATAATTAATAGGAATAGAAAATTGTTTATCATCCTTGAACTGCAATTCATGTTCATAAACATCTGGCAAACTTGGTTTTTTATCAAATATTCCACGATGATAGAATATTAACATAATTAACTTTTGTTTTTGTTCATCTGTAAGGTTTTCATTTGGCAGTATTTTTTGTTCGATCTCTTCATACATTAAATTGTACTTAGGATCATTTAAATTTTTATTGTTTGGTTTTGAGACACTTTCACTGTACTCAATACTCAAACTTTGATATTCATTCTGTTCAAGAATGATATCAATATAAGGAATAATTTCCTTTTTATTTTGATTACTGATACATATTTTTTCATGTACAGTATCTAAAATCATTTTTAAGCCTTTTTGTACATCGTAGCCAATTATGCATTCTCTCACTAGCTTTGGTACTACGATAAAAATGGCATTGAATTCGATACTAGCCACCTTAACAGTCAACATAACTTGTTTAGTTATTTTTGTTGATTTTAAACCTGTTGCACCTTTAATAACTTTTCCTGCTATAGGTAAAGTTGGACGATCATTAAAAATATGAGAATTATTCTTGTAGAATTCTTCCGAAATACAGGTTACCTCACTGCCTGAATCTATTAATGCTTGAATTTTGATGCCTTCCACCTCTAATGGTATCTGAGGACATTTCTTTTTTATGATGTTGACACCGTCAGGTTCAATATCATATAAGAGTTCACTACGAGGATCACTAAATATAGTGTTAACCTCGAAAATTTCTTTTTTATCAGTTGCATTCTGTTGATTTATTTTGCTTTTTCTTGGATCCGAGTTACAAAATGCAACTACTGTCCGTTTCCCGATTCCGATGTACCTGCTTCTGGAAATAAGCTCGTAACATCTACATCTTCTTCATATCTTCTACAAGCTTCATCAATAAAGTCTTGTTGACTTGATGATTTTTGCTTTAGGTTCAAACCTTTTGGTTTATTCCCTTGTTGCACTCTTATTTCATTTACCTCATGTGCATCATAAGGTTTTTGGTTATATCCATTCTTATTATAATCTTTATTATAATAATTTGGATTTTTATTCGGATGGCTTTTATTCTTTTCCATAGAATCTTGCTCATCCTTTTGATCTTGATCATCAAAATCAAATTCAGATAACAGTGCAAAGAATGCAGTTTTATCTTTAATCCGTTGTATACGAATTGCACTTCTAATCTCTCTTTCAAAATGACCACTTAATTGATTGATGATTTCACAATCATCCCGATGTTCATCGAGTTCTTGTGCTGAATTGAATAAGTCCATTGCATAGGCTAACCTAGTTGCATTTTTCTTAGAATGATATTTCCCAAACTCGATTTTTCGTTTAATGACCCTCTGGGTGTTATCATTCCAGAACTGCAACTTAAATTCTTTTTCAAAATCATCTATTGAAAGGATTTCTTTTTCGTTTAGATTGAACCAGCTCTGGGCTATTCCTCTAAACTTTGAGAAAATACATATCTGATTTCCTTCTCATCAAGTTTCGTGACTTCAATGTATCTTTTTAGGTCATTTAGAAACTTGATGGGCCTTTCTTCCGAAGTCCCCTTAAACTTTGGAATTCTCAAATTTAATTTTTTAGTTGCATCACCTGATGCTACGATATTGCTGTTGACAGTCTGATTCATTGTTGAATTCTCTACTTGTTCTTGCAGACTTCTCATGGCATCCTCATTATTTCTTATTGCCACGTCTAATTCAGCAATCTCTTGATGTCTTAGATTTGACATAATATCTTCGTTCTCTTTAACAAGATCATTTAGAGTCTTGTTTTCTGCTTTTAAACTCTCTATTTCATTTTTTAGAGTTTGAATCTCTTGTTGCCATTCAGCTTTGGCTTCTTCTAATTTTTTATTTATTAACCCTTCCAAAAGAGTTAATGATTCCTTCAGAGAATCTTGATTTATTTGCATATTATTTTGCAAGGTATTCTGATTTTGTACATCGTCTTCGATGCTTATTATCCTAGCTTCTAGGCCATCTTGATTCTCATCTAGGCATTTTAATTCCTCAGCTACTGCTCTTCTCCATGAGCCAGATTTCCTTATAGCTTCAGGAGAACTGCATCTGAGAGCTGATCTATTTCATTGAGAAGCTCTTCAGATGTCTTCTCATGTAACTTTAGGATTGATCTTCTTTTCGACATTTTTTAAATTTAATTATAAAATCAAAAAATAAGAAAAATGAGAAGAAATCCTTTTTTATAATTCAATACTTAGCTTTGTATTGAATTATATTTACTTTGAATTCACTTTCAAAGTGTTTAAACTTGATTTAAACTCAATGGAAATTTCTTAAGTGGAAACCAACCTTTATATCTATTTCAACAAGCTAATACATCTACATATGTATATGTATGTGTATGTGTTTAACACTTACATCTGAATCTTTCTTGCTTTACTCTTTATTTTCATCTCTTAAAATTCAAATTTTTTAAATATTCATATTTAATTAAATTAATAATTTATTGCAATTTTAATTTTGCAAATAAATTTTATTAATTTAATTTAATCATTTAATTATATAAAATGCAGAAAAAAAATCTTAAAAATTTTTTATGCTCTGAGGTGGATTCGAACCGCCGCCCTCCGCGAGTAAAGCAAGAGCTGTGCCATTAAGCTAACGTGGCTTATGATACACTAGACGTATAAAGATGTTATAATGCAGCCTTTATACGTTGATGTGGATGTATTAATTTTTATGAGATTGTTTATAATTAAATAAATATTTTTTATAATAATTTATTTAATTAATTTATTATTTCTCATCTCTTTTGGTTTTGACTACGTTAAAGTCATCAAACCTCTCCTCTGTCTCCACACGTGCATAATCGGTGCCCTTAAAGAGCCCCCCGTTATACAGAGGTAGCATCTAGTGTTTTATACTAGATTCTCGATTTATTGTTGTATGACCTTCAATGCATGTCCTGTCACGGTCGCCAGTTGAAGCGTTCCCGACTTTATTCACGGTCGCCAGGTAATATTTTAATTACCGAATTTAAATTTACTTCATTATTTTAATTAATTCCATGCATATACAAGGTGCATACAACAATATTGTATAAGAAAATTATGTTTATCGACGATCTCCTCCAGTGCAATACTCTTAGAGATGCGATAATTTATAATTTTCTTTACGTGTGGATGAGAGGGTAGAATGATAAAAGTTATTATCGACGACTCCGTTGAGGGCAATACTCTAAAGAGTGCGATAATCAACTTTTTTATTATATGAGATATGTAGAAAAGTGTTTAAATCGACGACATCTTTGAGTGCAATACTCTTAGATGTGCGATAAATAACACTTTTATTTAATGCAAAATGAATAAACAAATTATTATCGACGACATATCCAAGTGCAATACTCTTCAATGTGCGATAATTAATTTGTTTAGTATTTATATGAAAAATGATTAATGAGATGAGATGAGTTATACTTTTATCAATAACTTTTTAAACACATCATTTAAATTTGAAATACTTAATCTTTTTATTAAAAAATTAAGAAAATATATATTTTACAAAGATTCAAAAGTTACTTAGTATTTTAAGACAGAATGCTTAAATCTTATACTTCTGACAGTATAAGATTGAACGAATATAGTATCCATGTTAGATGTTACATGGTCGAACATCTAAAAGATAATGAGAGAGCTTGTTTGAGTTGACGCTCTTTTATATTATTTCTTAAACCTTCTATGAGGTTCTATTTCTTATTGAAGAATTATATTTTAGGAAATAGAATGTTCCATAACATTTATTTTAGATATTTACAAAAGAAACATTTAATTAAGATAAATGTATTAGTAAAAGAAATATTCTATTTCCTTTACATTTTAAATAACTATTTTTTATAGTTAATTTTATTATTTATTAATTGAAAAAGTTAATCTTTTATATTTTAATTAATATCTTTAAACTTTAAATAGAGTAATCAGTTTCATACATATTATATAAATTGAATGTTCTATTTATATATACACAATTATTTTAGAAAGTTACATTTTATTATTAACAATTAAATATTGATAATACTTTTTATTAAAAGAAATAGAACATTCTATTTCTATAATCATTTTACTATATCTTTATATATACATTTGAGTTATCTTATCGACCTCAGTAGGTAACTATGAAGTCCTACTTATTCTTTTAATGTAATTTAAATTTCTTATAACTAAAATTTATTCTATGTTTTAAATAATATAGTCATTCTTATGACATATTTGTGTTTAATTTAATAATTATACCCAAAATCAATATGAGCCGTTACACCCTTTTCTTTTATAATTTTTGTTGTAAAATTTTATCTTGATTATTGCAATGAAACTGTATAAAAGTAATTTTAAGAAATTTAATTAATTTGTTTAATACTTTTAGTGCATTTTTTCAATTGTTGGTTTTTTTTTAACAACGTGTTTTCAACATGAAAAAAACATTTTTTTATTTAATTATATTATTTCACCAATTAAATAAACTCAAATATCTTCATATTATAATTTGCAAAATGTGTTATTTATTTAACATCAATTATTGTTTTAAGTATTTATCTAAAGTTTATAGTATTCGAGAAAACAATTCATTACGGAATTCATTAAACAATTCATAGAAAAAAAAATTTTTTAATTTACATTGTTTCATTTCAACACTTTTATGATTTAGACCTATAAAATTTTTTGTATATGTTTTGTGTATGAAAATATATGATTAATCTGTAACTGAAAGAATAATTTATAGACCACCAGTTATTTTATTACCGCAATTAATATAAATGCAAATCTTTGTACAATAACATAAAACTGGCTGACAATTTTTGAAAAAATTAGGGAACGTAGATATCTGTATAACATAACCTTTTACTTTGGCATTCCGTACTTTTCTCAATAACGTCATTATAAATTTTCTATTTTGAAGTGAAACTTCTTTAGCGACGGTATACACCTCCCATAAGAGACGTATAAAAAAATTATACGGGAGTGAATTGATTTCATGACGGTACATGCAACGGAACTAATGAAACGGAAGTGTATATATATGAGGGGCGTCTGCGCCTCCTTTATGTAAATCAAGGTACTAGATACGTATAAAGAAAAATTCGCGGGACTGACTTGATGTCAAATGCACAGATAGTGCATGAAATTAATGTTTATTTATTTTTCTAACAAAGTTGGGTTTTGTAAAATTGAATTTTCGTTAAAAAGATTATAATTAAATTCATACTTTACAAATTTTAGACCTCGTAAAAATTTAATTCTAGGAATATTATTTATAAAATAAATTCTCAAATCATTCTTACTGGATCAATAACCTATAAATACATTGTATTTTATTATGTTATTCATTGTTTTGTTGTTCACTTTAAGGATTTAAAATGAACAGTGAAGAAAATTCAGTAGATAATACAGATGAATTGCTAGCTAGTTTAAGAGTTGGTATAGATCGTGAACCATTACATGATGATGGAAGTCAGGGGACAGCAAATAATGGTACCCATTATGAGTTATCACGATCGCGTAATTCTACAGGAATTACAAATGTTTCAACGGCGCCTTCTGTTTCATTAAGTGATGAGCAAAAAGAAATGTTAGATGTCTGCTGTAAAACTTGTTATTTGGATGGAAAATTTTTCGATGCAGATTTGACGAAATCAAATGGCGATAAAATCATAGCAAAATGCATGACTTGTAACCAAATTATTCATGGAAATCTTAAAGTTTCATCAAATTTTTAACGCCATTTAAAGGTTATTGTTTTTACATGTATATGTTATTAAATAAACTAATTTATTTATTGTTATTGTGACTTGCAAAATTTAAAAAGTAAAAATTGTACTTTTTTAAAAATACCTTGATAAGGTCAATATTTAATGGTATGAATTGAAAAAAAATTTTGATGTTTTTTATGACAGTACATTCAAATATAAAGTTAATATTTAGATGAAATATCAAGTATCATGTTTCAATAAATATCTTGTTCAATGATGAATTTTCTCTTATGGATATATAAAATTGAACATTATTTATATTAAAGTTATATACCTTATCAGAAAAAAAGGTCAGCTATGTTGGTAGGTGACAATAATACTAAATTTTATTGTTATAGTAAACACAGAATAAAATGTTGTGTTCACTTTTTTACAATGTCATCAAATTGCTTTTTTAACACCTAGTCCAAAAGTACCATATTTTCTCCTGTCGTCGAAAATAGAATATGGTATTTTTGACCTCTTGTTGAAAAATTTGTATTTTCACCTCGAGAGTAAATGAAGAATGACTTTAATTTTATGTGAATTGTCATCCAAGCCAAACAGGAGTTCTTTATTTTTACTCGCTCTAGGTGAAAAATATACTATTTCATACAAAACCAAAAAATTTTAATAATATTAAATGTTTATTTTGTATTAATTTTATGATTTAACATAATTATATTTTTAGAGAAAACATGAAGATAAACTACAAAGCTATCAGCAATATAAAAAATTTAAAAAATTGGATGGTGATGATGAAGATGAAAATGATGTTGTTTATCGACGTGTGACATGTGCTTTTTCTCAAAATACTTTTAATAAAAATGTTGTTGAGTTTTTATTGAGAAATCAACTTTCTCTTCGTCTAGTTGAAGATTCAGCTTTTCGAAAAATATTTAATGGTTGTATATTTTATATAATATTTTTTTTAATATATTAATGAATAACATTTTATTTAAAATATTTAGATTTCAAAATTAAACATGGTGACGCTCCGTTAAAGCATTTGACTCGTTATACTGCTGGAAAAAAAGTTGAAAATTATTTTCCAGGTTATTTAAATTGTTATTTTAAATCAACTGTATTAAAAATTAAATAAATAGACATTTAAATTATTGGATGAATATAATCAATTCTTGAATTAAATCAATATTAAATAATAAAGTAAATTAATAACTGTCAATTATCGGTAGATTTTCTTTAGATTTTATAATTTCTCATGAAACAAAATTTAATCAAACAAATCTAAATTTATTAAAAAAGCTAATTTTGCTTAAAAGTTATAAATATAATAAAAAAATTAAAAAATTGAACTTCAAATTTATATGAAAAATCTTTATAAAATCTTAATAAATTTTCAAATTATTATATAAAAATTATTGCAGATGAGGATTCAAATGATTCTGAAGAGGAAATGGAAGAGTTTGAAGAAAATGATGGCGAAGAATCACTGTTTATGAACAGTAACGATAATGTAAATCCTGTAGAAGACGAAGCAATATTTTCAAATATAACACTATCTCGTCATTTTCGATAGGTCAGCCATACCTTGAGTTTGATTGCAACAAAAGATCTTGTAGACGCAATTAACAGAGTTCCAAATATTAAAAAGTGTCATAAATTTGTCATGGAAAAATGCCAACAATTATGGAAATGTTTAAGATCACCAAAAAAACGAGAAGAAATGAAAAAAATTTTTGAATACAGTTTACAGAGGCCCGTTATAACAAGGTGGAAAACTTGAGAACTCGGATAGGTGTGTGAGAGTTGTCATGAAATGTTCCATATATATAGATAAGCCTGTGATTATGAGTACGTACGAGTTGACATGAAATGTCCCATGTATATTAACGTGTGCGTGCATGCATGCAAATTGACATGAAATGTCCCATATACATGAACCTGTGTGTGCGTGCGTTATAATTGACATGAAAAATCCCATGTGTATTAAAGCCTGTGTGCATGCATGCGAATTGACATCAAATGTCTCATATATATAAACCTTTGTCTCCTTGTGTTTCAATTGACACGAAAAATCCCATGAATATTAACGTGTGCGTGCATGCATGCGAAACGACATGAAACGTCCCATATATATATATATATATATATATATATATATATATATATATATATATATATATATATATATAAACCTGTCTGTGGGTGCGTTCTAATTGACCTGGAATGTCCACATGTATGTATGTATGTATGTATGTATGTATATATATATATATATATATATATATATATATATATATATATATATATATATATATCAACTTGTCTGTATGCGTGCGTTTGGGTCGACACGAAATGTTGCATATATATGAGCCCAGGTGCGTATGTATGTGCGCGTCCACATATGTTTTTCTATATACATATATATGATAAAAATTCCTTAGTACGTTTAATTAAAAAGAAATTGTGGAATTTTTAATTAAAGCCCTCGAATTCACAAATCATAATCATAACTGACGCTCTTTCAATTCACGATTAAATTTTGATTTTTTAATTAAATTTATTTAATTAAGAATTCCTTTTGATTTTGGAATTCAAGCCCTTTCAATTCACGATTACATTTTGATTTCTTAATTAAAATTTATTTATTTAAGGATTCCTTTTGATTTTGGAATTAAAGCCCTTTCACTTCACGATTAAATTTTGATTTCTTAATTGAAATTTATTTAATTAAGAATTCCTTTTGATTTTGCAATTCAAGCCCTTTCAATTCACGATTACATTTTGATTTCTTAATTGAAATTTATTTAATTAAGGATTCCTTTTGATTTTGGAATCAAAGCCCTTTCAATTCACGATTAAATTTTGATTTCTTAATTGAAATTTATTTAATTAAGAATCCCTTTTGATTTTGTAATTAAAGCCCTTTCAATTCACGATTACATTTTGATTTCTTAATTGAAATTTATTTAATTAAGAATTCCTTTTGATTTTTTAATTAAAGCCTTTTCAATTCACGATTAGATTTTGATTTGTTAATTAAAATATTTTTAATTATTAATTTAAAAGGAATTGTTAATTAAATAAAACTTTAATTACGAATTCAAAAAGGATTTGTGAATTAAAATTTATTTAAAGCTCAAAATGATTTAAATATTTGCAACCTCGTATGAAAGTAATTCAAAGCTTCGACTAATCCGATACTTATATCATCGTCAATTTGCTTGGATTGTTGTTTGAGCTTTGTGCTATTTCATATTTCTTACTTTTAAATTTAATTTTACTATTAAGGAGGTTCTTGCGAGTACAGCTAAGGTCAAAATCGATAAAAAAGTGAATGTAGATATTTATATATTTATTTATTTTTTAAAATTAAATAATTATTTTTCACGTTAAAATCTACTATAAACATTGCATTTTTTGCACGTTGTTACGTACTTAAAATGTAAATAAATTGTCATCATGAATTCGATCGCGTAGTACAATGTATACATATATATATATATATATATATATATATATATATATATATATATATATATATATATATATATATATATATATGTAACTATGGCGTCTGTGACCGGTTTCTGCTTTTAGGTTGAGTTTGCTTATTTTAATTTTAATATTTTGATAATAATATAATAAAATTTAAAGAAATAATGTAAAAGTAGCAGAAATAGAATAGTTTATCATAAAACAATTTCAGATAAAATAATATATATTTATATATAATATTATTAATTTATTTTGTTATAAGAATTTAAAACTTTCGAAATTCGCGCACTTTTTTTGTCGCTGTCGAGTGATGCGAAAAACATGGCTTCTTTTGATCCGGTCGCAAAGACGTTTATTAACTTTAACGTGTAATATCTCAATATTTACCACGGCAATGAGTAATTTACTAGATATCATTTGAAAGAGGAAACTTTCTTTTAGACATTTGTTCATCTGTCTGTTTTTCAGAAAATCACTCCCTGCTTTGCAAATACTCAATTTTGATATATTTTATTCACAGTCCTATAAGAGTCTGCACAAAAAAGTTCAAACTTTAAGTTCTGATTTTATTAAATTTTGCACGGCAAGCCCATAAATTAAGCATACGATCGGATTCAGGACATTTTAAATAATAAGAAATTTTATTGTGTAGTCTCAGAATTTTCATGCAAGAACCTCCTTAAGTGATAATTATCATTAATTTTATAACGTAATATTTTGACATTATGATAATTATTTATTAATCAATTGACATAAGAATTACGTGATTGAATTCTGATGAAAGTGTGTAATTTTACATTTGTGCAATCGATGAGAAATTTTGTTTCTGAAACGAAATATTTAAGTCATCCTTGAAATTACATTTCACCAACGAGATCTTTTAATTTTTTTCGTATTTATCTAAGATGCACTATATTGTCTACAAAGAATTGTATTTATTTTTAATAAAAAATACAGAAAAATAAGTTTTTTTAATTTATTCTTGAATTCATATACTTTAAAGTTGTAAGTAACATAAGACAATTTTCAATATTCATTTTCATGATCATAATAAATTTTTAATACCTTAATTACCTATTGTTTCTTAGAAATTTAAGAAAAAGTAAATTCCCTGGTAGAATTTTAAAATAGTTTGCAGCTAGATATTAGCTAATATTAAACAAAATAACTTAATATTAGCTAACCACTCAGCCGGAAACCTTGCCAATATTCTTACCCTCTTAAGAGGAGGTCACGTATCTCTGTCCTTTTCTAATCAAAGAATTGAGTTTTTTACAGAAACTAATAACTTTAGCAAAAAATGAAGAGAAAGCCGCTTTTCGTATCAAAAAAAGCAGTATTTTCGTTGATAAGAAAAAATTAATTTTATTGCTTCGTTTTCAAGAAAACCTTGAAAAACTCAAATCATAGAGGTTAGGGTGGACAATTTGGTTTTTCAAGGTTTTCTTGAGACTGAAGCAATAAAATTAATTTTTTCTTATCAAAGAAAATATTGCTTTTTTTAATACAAGATGCGGCTTTCTCTTCATTTTTTGCTAAAGTTATTAGTTTTTGTAAAAAATAATTTCTTTAATTAGAAAAGGACAGAGATACGTGACCTCCTCTTAACTATCTTCCATCTACAAATTAACTAATCTTACTATTATATAAAAGGACAGCGTTTGTTTAAATGTTCTCAATTATCTCAAAAACTACTTTACCGATCGTTTTCAAATTTTAAATTTAAATTCTTTATAATGTGACGAGTATCATAGACTATATAAATAATTACTTTTTTAATCAATAATTGCAATAAAATAATTATAGACCTAGATCTTAACGCGTAGGGAATAGGGACTACTTTTTTTCGGCTTTCTGCGGTCAACATGCTCTATCCTTGCTACTTTCCTTGGTTGCCCAATAGGTGGCGACCGATTTTGTCTTTCACTTTATCAAACTCGTACGGTAGAAATACTTATACACCTATGATATTCCGTAACTTCAACACAATAAATTTTTATTGCATATTCTCTAATCACAGAGTAATATTACCTCGGATTATTTAATGAAATATTTTCCTATTCCATTAGGCAAAATCTAAAATTGGACAATTTTTTTAACTTTCGAAAAAATTTTATATCTTATTCAAGGAAATTTTTTATTCCTCAAATATTGATTGGCTTATACATGAAAATTTGACCCTTTATAGTTAATAAAATAATTTTAAAAATAACAAATAATTATGTATGATTTGCGATTTTTTCTAAAAATTTTATTCCAAATATATTAACAAAAAAATATAAGATATTTGACCCGCTTTCAAATCACGTTAATTTTATTCAAAAAAAAAATTTTTTTTTTTATTTATTAACACAATCGCAAATAACGTTGATTTTATCATCCTGTGATATTTTCAAACAAATATTTCAGCAAATTTTCGGAAAAAATACATTTTTTCAATATTATATATGGGTAGATCTGGGAAACTTTTCAAATTTAGGTTACTGTTGCGTAGCTCAGGCCTAGAGAGTAGCACACCATCCTGACAGGTGGTAAATTGTAAGTAATATTGTAAAAGACTTAGTACTTCATAATGAAGTAATTATGTGATACGTCATCCGAAGAAAATCAAGATATATAATGATTTTTGTGTTAACTGCAAAGGGTACCGCGCTACGAAAAAAAAGTATTTAGCTTCATTAAAAAAAAGACTATTACTCTACAGTCTTGAAATCCATAGAAAACTTTCTCTTATGTCTATATTTTCGAAAAATGAAGGGTAAAAAAGTGTGCCTTTTTTGAGATAAGTATTTTGAAGTAAAGTAGAAAAAGTACTGATTTTTTGTAATTTTCGATTTTATTAAAAGTTAACGACTTTTCAAAAATGACTATTTATTTATCACAACTTTATACGTATTAAATTAAAGAGTTTTTCATATTGAATCAAATGATTCGTCAATGGTAACTGTGCCTTTTGTAGAATAAAGCTTAAATGATTTTGAAAATTACTTACTAAAACGTGCATGGTTTTTAAAATAGTGATAATTGGCTTTCACATCACCACAATTATTTTAAAGTATATTTTTTGTGGTGTAATCGTTGAATTGAGTTATAATTAATGTAAAAAATCCGTCATTAAATTAAATAAAAAATACATACAGCCAAAAAAGGTTCTGCATACTTGTAAAAAAATTTTATACTTTTTTATTCAATGATGCATTTATAGCAAAACGATGTATAAATAATATTTTTTTAACAATAATGATGCACACAAATTTAGTTTTAATTTTTATAATATTTACTACTACAAAAAACATTTTAAACGGTCTGCTTTAAAATTTTATTTCCGTTTTTATTTGAGGTCAAATTTGAAATGTTTCTCAGATTTACCGATATATTTACCGATTTAATTCAAGAAAAAATGCTCAAGGTTAAATTGTCATTTTTAGTTTGAACAAAAATTTACATATTCAAGAAAAAAAATTTTTTTCAATGAAATCATTTTTTCAAAAATTTTCTTATTTTGATTTCATATTTTTGCCATTTTTCAATAAATAAGTGCTGAAGGTTGAATTGTCATTTTTAATTTATGTTTACTACAATTGACATAATTATGGAAGAAAAAAAAATTTTTTTAATGTTATTATTTTTCAAAAATTTTTTATTCTTATTTCAGATTTTTGTAATTTTAAAATAAATAAGTGTTGAAGGTTTAATTGTCATTTTTAGTTTATGTTTACTAAAATCGACATAATTATGGAAAAAAAAAATTTTTTTTTAATGTAATTATTCATCAAAATTTTTTCTATTGATTTCATTTTTGGTCATTTTTAAAGATAAAAATTAAATTATTTTGTACTTTTTTCATGTCACTTTAATTTTAATAAATTACGATTTTTTTATTAAAAATTGTATTCCGAAGTTTTGTAAGAGTACGATTGAATAAATAATAGTTTTTGAGATTCTATTTCTATACCTACCGACTTCTGCCCAACTATTGCGCGGGCGAAGCCGAGACGGGGTATGCTAGTAACATATATTTATGGCTGATTCCATTTCAAATCGAACAGTCAGTATACACTCAAGTCACCAATTACTGCGCTAATGGAGTATGTTATTCTACCCTTAAAATAAGGGTATACGTATTTTTTTATTTTGCTGAAATATCGAAATTGCATCAGATATGCACTTTTGAAAATTGCATACAAAAACTAAATGTTAAAACTGAAAATGTTGAGAATAACTTTAGAGAGCTATCGTTTTACCAATTTCCAATGAATTTTGATAAACCTTTTTTTATTTTATTTCGTTTTGAGCCCTCTTCAACTCCGTGCAAGAAATTAAAAAAAAAACTAAAAAATGACTGAGATATATGCATTTTACCAAAAAATGCACTTTTTATGCACATGCATTTTTCTCGAAAAGGCCATTTTTTTTTTGCTGAAATTTTTTTTGCTGATAGAGGACCAAAATACCTATCTAATAGTACTTGTTTGATCTCGGCTTTTTTGGTTTGGAGCGAGAAAAAAATTCACAAATTTTGTTGGTGAAAAATGCTTGTATATACGTTCGGAAGTCTTAAGCAGTCTGCATTCAAACACTGTCGTATGCTTGGCTCATCATTTGTTTACATTTGTATGCATGTATATAGCATCAATAGTGATATATATATATATATATGTGTGTGTGTAAATTCGTAATATAAAAATAAATATTTAAACATGAAAAAAAAGAATTCTATTCGTGTATATCTATATTATGTATGTTTCGATGTACAAACAATAGGAGGCTAACTCATGGACAAATACATCGCGTAACCAAAACAGCATATTAGAACTGTTATATAGAAGCTAGTTATTTTTACGGCTGCTTTGAAAGGTGCTTCTCGGGCTTGTGAAAAATTCAACAAAATTGTGAAATAACAATGTCCGAAATTTACTCTTCTAAAAGAATTTCATGTCCCGATTTTTTTCAAATGCATAAAAAGGTAGTTTATATGAGCAGTAATTCACGTTTTAGACCGTTGGAAGATTTAGCCATTAATTTGGCACAGCTTCATCCAGATTTAAATATATTGCCATCTACTAATGTATGTAAAAATTGCCATAAACGCATATCAAAAATGATTTTAAGTGATCTTGACTCTATATCTGAAAATGAAATCACTGAACTTTTTAGTGGAAGAGATGATGATTTTATTCCGAAGACACCCGAACGAATAGAGGAATTAAACGAGAGTATTAATTCAGTTTTACCTGAATGCATCTCACCCCTAAAAGAAAAACTGCAATACCTGAAAATTTTAGAGGAAATTACGTATCTAAAAAGGAAAAAATCCTTAATTTCAGCTTTTTCTGCTACTGTTGGAAGTAAATTAGAAGATGCGTATGGCATTTCAGTTGAATCAATAGAATCGGACGAAAATTCCACTGAAAACTATTGGAATTAATTTTTAGAAAATTTTAAATTGGCTTTAGAAAAATGCTCTTCTATTTCGGAGAAAATAAAACTTCTAACGCTACTACCTTCAAAATTAAGCAAAATAAAAGTTTGCTCACTATTCCCGAATATAAGCGAGTATATGATAAATAAATCAAGAAATCTCGTGAAAAATAAAGGAGTTTATTCGGAGCCAGATTTATATACTGGTCATCCTATTGATGAAAGCACAAAAAATATCGTTATGGAATATTTTCATGAAAAATCGATACAAAATGCTGACGATTTTATAAATTGGGTTCAAAGTTACACCAATGCAATAAAAATCATTTTACTACCAATAAATGAGATTGAAAGATTTAGAAAAAGAAAAATATTGAATGGAGTGGGGTTTCTAAATATAATGGAATTCAAAAAAGTCATATGTGGTTAAAAAAACTTGGGGAATTAAAATCACATATATTTATTGGCAGGACAGCTATACATGCACTAAATGAAATGAAAAACAAGAAAAAAAAAGCCAAGCGTCGTGAGACTACATTTAAAACTAAAAATAATAAGCGCAAAATAAAAAAAATAATTATCCATAATTATTTTTTTTGACGCATCCCAACAGTGAGAGGCAAGGGGAACTCACTCTAAAAAAGCACCCTGAAGGGAACAGAATCCTTCTACGTCCACGTCGTTGTTCCTGGATAATGCTAAACGAAGGATAATATTTAAATGTCGACTGCTTAAGACTTCCGAACGTATATACAAGCATTTTTCACCAACAAAATTTGTGAATTTTTTTCTCGCTCCAAACCAAAAAAGCCGGGATCAAACAAGTACTATTAGATAGGTATTTTGGTCCTCTATCAGCAAAAAAAATTTCAGCAAAAAAAAAATGGCCTTTTCGAGAAAAATGCATGTGCATAAAAAGTGCATTTTTTGGTAAAATGCATATATCTCAGTCATTTTTTAGTTTTTTTTTAAATTTCTTGCACGGAGTTGAAGAGGGCTCAAAACGAAATAAAATAAAAAAGGTTTATCAAAATTCATTGGAAATTGGTAAAACGATAGCTCTCTAAAGTTATTCTCAACATTTTCAGTTTTAACATTTAGTTTTTGTATGCAATTTTCAAAAGTGCATATCTGATGCAATTTTGATATTTCAGCAAAATAAAAAAATACGTATACCCTTATTTTTAGGGTAGAATAACATACTCCATTAGCGCAGTAATTGGTGACTTGAGTGTATACTGACTGTTCGATTTGAAATGGAATCAGCCTTATATATATCAAATAAAATTTGTAGAAAGTGTTTTAGTTAACGAGTTTTCAGCTGTAAGTTAACGATGAACTATTTATTTTCTTAGTTAATGAATCTAGCTAACTATTAATAAGCTAACCATCCGAGCTGGTTAATTTTCTACCAGGGTTATTGTTAATACTTATTGAAAGAAAAAAGATCAAAATAAAGTCTAGCAACATCAATCTATTAATTTAATTTAATTGATTTAATTTTTAAATTAATTATCATGGATACGATTACAACGCTATTAAGCTTAAGTCAAGAATATTTTTTATTGATCTAAAATTTATTTAAGAAAATAATCTATTTTGTTCTTTTTATCTGAGCCTCACTTTTGAGTTAACTTAACTGAGTGAGCTTTGCGCTAGAGGAAAAAAAAAGAAAAACGAAAAAGGGGAAGCGATCCCCTCATTTTTTTGTGTTTTGCTGGATTTATTTGACTTCGGTTTAGTTCAAACCTCTTAAATATTTTTTGATTTCAAGATACGTTTTCAAGATAATGTCAATAAGGTGGACTACACCAAAGATAGAGGCTCTAATTAGCCTCGTATCAGAAAATCAAATTCTTTGGGATAAAAAATTTTTTAACAAAAAACAAAACCGACTTCAAAAAAATGCACTAAACAGTTACAAATAATTTTTGATCTTCAATAATTATACGCATACTACGCATCTAACTCAACACTTGTGTAGCAAACATTTTATAGATTATCTAATCATTTGTAAACAGCACAAGCAAATTATATTTTTTTTTAATTCACAAAAAAACATTTCCGAAGTCGGCGTCAAGTTGTTGAATCGTTCTGCACAGATGTAGAATTTGACGCCGACTTCGAAAGTGTTTTTTTGTGAATTAAAAAAAAATATAATTTGCTTGTGCTGTTTGCAAATGATTAGATAATCTATAAAATGTTTGCTACACAAGTGTTGAGTTAGATGCGTAATATGCGTATAATTATTGAAGATAAAAAATTATTTGTAATTGTTTAGTGCATTTTTTTGAAGTCGGTTTTGTTTTTTGTTAAAAAATTTTTTTTTTAAATTGTTCGTTTTTGTTAAAAAAATTTTATTTTCTATCTTCTAGTGAATCCCCTTACTAAAAACGCAAATATAGGTAGACCCACTAATTACATTAAACTTTCATTATTAATTCATAACGCATGCATTAGTACACCACCAAGCAATATATAGCAGGAAAGAAGGAAGGCTCAACAGCACAGTGTCGTTATGTGTGCATGTATACATATTCAAGCTCAGGTAAGAGAGAGAGAGAGAGAGAGGGAGGGAGAGAGAGAGAGAGAGAGAGAGAGAGAGAGAGAGAGAGAGAGAGAAAACAAAACTCCCAGTTTTCTTAATTTGATAATTGGGTCATACAAACCGAATATTGGCCCAATAATTATAGGACACGTATGGGACCTTCCTGCAGACATTCTCTATCAGATAAGAAAAAGTTTTTTCGAATCGGTTAAGAAATGACGGAGTTATGAGGTAACAGACATAAAAAAAAAAAAAAAAATTCAGTCGAATTGAGAACCTCCTCCTTTTTGAAGTCGGTTAAAAACGATGAGACTCAGGAGCCCCAAGGAATTGTGCGAGATTTGGACTTTGCAAAGAAATTAAATGTTAGAAGTATGTTTGTTTTATCATCTCATTTTATTTATCATCTCACTCACGTTTTTTTTTATATCTTGGCTTTATCATAGCAACTAGTAATTAATCTATTGTATGACTATTACTAAAAATTTTTAAATTTAACATGCTTTCTCCTTCTACGTAACTTGATTGAAAAAAGCAATTAATTTAGAAACACCTTAAACTTATTAAGATGTACTCCAATTTTTTTATATTAAATAAAAACTTTATAATTTTGAAACATTCTAACCAATGTTGAAGGTCATGAAAGTTAATTTGAATACTTTTTTTTAAATTTGATGTGTAGCTTTCAACAAGTTTACAAATTATATAGTGTCTCATAATTGTAACTAATAACATGGCATAAACAAGAATATAAAAAAAGATTGTGTCTTCACTTTCAAATGCTATTCTATACCTACTAATACAAACTCACATCAATAAAATTTTTTTAAATCAAATCTGATATACTAATTTTTAAAATAAAATCCGACTTTTATACTGATTACAAAATCAAAAGTGTGAAAACAAAAATGCAGTTTGGATTGAAAATTTTTTTGTTGATGTTCAATTTTAGGACCAATAATATTATTAACAAAGAATCTCATGTTGAAAAACATGACAAAGACACCGAAAATGAGAAAAACAAGACAAGCAAAGAAATTTTGCCCAGCAAAGGTGAGAATTTTATTTCACTATTGTTCAAATTGTTCTTGTTTAAAATATTTGACACCAATTAAATTTTAAAATTATTTTTTTCTTTATAAAAATTGCAAGCTGCTCATCGTCACAATCATTTTCTCATTGCATCAAGCAAGAAGTAATAGATAGAGATGATAATGTGGAAGAGGTCGATGATGGTAAATAGTGAATATTACTAATATTTCTATTATTTTTGTTTCTAAGTTGTAAAATAATATATGATATAAAGCGGCCGTCAGTGGCTCACTCGGTAGAGTGATGGATTCGTTATTTTGAGATCGCGAGTTTGAATTCCGCTCTCGGTGGCCGATTGATAGAAGCACCTCTGCACTTTACATGTGCTTTGTTCACAAACACACTGATGATCGCTGTCGCTAATCAGCATCAAAATAATAGTATAAATACGGCAACGTTAAATAAGAATAAAACAATATTATTTATCTTTTCAGATTGCATTATTGTAGACTGCAACTTACCACCTATGTTTATCAAAAAAGAAATAAAACAGGAACATGAACATAATGAAGCAGATATTAAGCCATCTATGGACCTACAAACATAGCTGAAAAATCAATTTTTAAATAAAAAAGAAACATAAAAATATTTCATTAATGTTGAATGTTACGTCACTTATGAGCTATTAAGCTTTTCACTTTTGCGTTTTAATGAGCTGAAAAACTAACGTTTGTATCGATTATAATAAAATCATCTTGTTATGAATATATTTCATTCTTTAAAGAGTTATATTTACAATAATATTATAAAATCCTTTAATTAGTTTATAAGGATTCTCATTGATTTTTTTATTTTTAAAATTTTAACATTCAGCTTATTGATATGTAATCAAAACAATCAAAACGAAAGATGAAATCTCGATTGCGGTATTTTGGATTGCTGAAATTAAAAATTTTAATTTACTTATAGAATTTATGCTAAAGTTTTTTTAATTACATAAATAAATGTCACAATACATATTTAGAACCAAATTGAAAATCTATGGTACAAAAAAAGCTTTCAATAGAAAAAACAAATTAAATTTCCTTCCCATCTTAAATATTTGTAAATTTTATTTCACATATTTTCAAATAATCAGAATAGATTTTACTTAAGATAAAAAATGTTGACAAAAAAATTATCATCTTAAAATGTTATTTTTTGTTCATGTTCAAACCAATTTTGAAACTTGAATTTTTCATGTAAATTTTTAAATATTCGAAACATTAATCATTCACTCTAACAGCTATGTTTCATCATCTCCGCAACCACCACGGTTGTCAGAGAGCAGCTTAGTACCGGGTAGTGCACAACGTTTTTACTCTCGGTTACATATATATATATATATATATATATATATATATATATATATATATTTGGGTGTCCCTTATTTCCCAAGATTGAAAAAACCTTACTTACCACCCTTAAATTATTAATGTGTCACTAAAAACTAAGAAATATATTGATATATTCCTCTTGAATAGAGTGTAACCACCCGCACGTTTCAAAAAAACATTTTTTTAAATTTTTTTGCTGTTTTTCAGTGTTGTCATTTATTCGACACCCCTAACATTTTTCAATCTCTACCAGACTGTTTAAACAGTTGATTATGCTTATATATAAGCTATTAAAATTCTATTCAGACCCATAAAATTTTTTTAGGATAGCTGCAAAGTCGAAATATGGATGAAAAATTAAAAAAATTTACCTAAAATTTAATATTTTTGAATTTTTAATGGCCTTATCGTATAGTTGAGTATTTCGCACTTATATGATATTTAAGTAAAGATGAAGACCTTTAATTTACTTTTTTGAAAATATTTTTAGCTACACTAGAACCAGAGATATCGTCGTTTAAATTTGATAAAAAATTTGAACCATCAAATTAGTGAATATGTTGATTTGAATCTATAAATTTTTTCTGTTTTTTTTGTATAAACATGGATTATAAAGTATCATCAAGAGTAAACTCTTTAGATTTTTATATTGTATGTAAAAAAAGGACATACAATATAAAGACTTATAAAGAATTTCCTGTATTAACGGCATGTCGTAGTTTCCCCTTTCCTGAAAATATTTTCATTCAAAGTTTGTGAATATACGATGCGTCAAATCAAAATCTTCTACTATAGAAAGAAAATTTGTAAGATTAATCCTGAGCGTAGACAACTCAAAGGATTCACTAAAACACTATGCATAAAATGTTATAAACAAACATTCGATGTATAGTATTTTGAGGTTAGGTTTACCGATCGCAATATCTAATTTTTATTTATACACTCTGCAACAAAATTATCGCAACAAAATTTTTCATCGAAAAATTGTCATTTTTCAAATGCTTGTAACTCGGTCAATTTTCATCGTATTGAGATGATTTTTTTTAGTTTTGTAGGGAATTATGTGTACTTTTAGGAAAAAAATGATGTCCAATAGCTGCGAGATAATGCCACATTGCTACGTCTTAATCAGACCTACCAACTTTTTTTTCTTAAAAAACGCAATAGTTTACACGTTTGCCTGGATTACCAAAAATTTTTTTTTTTTAAATCACAAATACCATCATTAAGTGCATTTTCCAGCGAGTATTTAAATAAAAATCGACCCTCTACGATTTTATTTGACCGAGTTATGTCATTTTAAAGATATCCCTATGTTTTAGCTAAATACCGCCAACATCAGCATTACCCGATGCGTACCGCGAGGAGGTTGTTGGTCGGACTTACGCATCATTGTGGCCCTGAAAAGGGCTCATTGTGTGAACCGTTTCTTACATTAGAGACCCCGTGGCTCGTCACTTCCGCAATATTTTTTGACTCCAAACCTTATGCGCCCGAGATCTTTAATACCGTGTATTGCCACCTCGCTAACGAATAACTTCTCCTAAACGTTCTTGCATATTAATGCATGCTCTTATTGAATCTTAAGTTATCTCGTGCCAAATTTCATTAAGAATTCTCTCAAACTCTTGGAGGTTAGCAGGAGGTCTCTCTAAGTTACGTAATCGCCTGCTTATCATGTCCCACACATGCTTTATAGGATTGAGGTCTGGGCTATTAGCAGGATGAGGCATTACCTCTACGTGATTTTCTTCCAAGTGAGTACGAGCTACCCTTGCAGTACGGGGACTTGCATTATCCTGCATCAAGATGATATTATGGCCCATTTGCTGACGCATGCGAATTATGTGAGGTCGTAAAACTTCGTTCATATGACGTCCCGCTGTTAATCCTGGGGGTGGGATAATCACTAAGTCTGACCGATGGTTCATTGATATTCCACCCCATACCATAACGGATCCTCTACCAAATGCTCGAGTTGGATCAACGTGATTTGATGCGAAACGTTCTCGTCTACAACGCCAAATTCGAATCCTAGCATCGGTTCCATAAAGACGAAATCGAGATTCATCTATAAAAAACACATGTCTGCACTCTCTAGGTGTCCAGTGTCGATAATTACGGGCGTAATTTAGACGAGCTCGTCGGTGAACTGCTGATAAATTAGACACTTTAGCACGAATTCGTGATCTCAAACCCCTTTCGTAAAGGCGTTTCCTTATCGTTTATGCGCTAATTCATCTGCCTGGTGAAGCATTATTCCCAATTCGTCGCGCAACCTGCCTTGTATTGCGCAGGGTTTCATTAACAATGTGGCGATCCTCTCGATTCGTAGTAGTCTTATGTCGACCTACACGGTATTAAAGATTTCGAGCACATAGGGTTTAGAGTCAAAAAATACTGCGGAAGTGACGAGCCACAGGGTCCCTAATGTAAGAAACGGTTCACACAATGGGCCCTTTTCAGGGCCACAATGATGCGTAAGTCCGACCAACAACCTCCTCGCGGTACGCATCGGGTAATGCTAATAGTTGGCGGTATATTAGCTAAAACATAGGGATATCTTTAAAATGGCATAACTCGGTCAAATAAAATCGTAGAGGGTCGATTTTTTTTTAATACTCGTTGGAAAATGTACTTAATGATGGTATTTGCGATTTAAAAAAAAAAATTTTTTGGTAATCCAAGCAAATGTGCGAAATATTGTGTTTCTTAAGAAAAAAAAGTTGGCAGGCCTGATTAAGACGTAGCAATGTGGCATTATCTCGCAGCTATTAGACATCATTTTTTCCTAAAAGTACACATAATTCCCTACAAAACTAAAAAAAACATCTCAATACGATGAAAATTGACCGAGTTACAAGCATTTGAAAAATGACAATTTTTCGATGAAAAATTTTGTTGCGATAATTTTGTTGCAGAGTGTATAAATAAAAATTAGATATTGCGATCGGTAAACCTAACCTCAAAATACTTTACATCAAATGTTTGTTTATAACATTTTATGCATACTGTTTTAGTGAATCCTTTGAGTTATCTACGCTCAGGATTAATCTCACAAATGTTCTTACTATAGTAGAAGATTTTGATTTGACGCATCGTGTATTCACAAACTTTGAATAAAAATATTTTCAGGAGAGGCGAAACTACGACATGCCATTAATACAGAAAATTCTTTATAAGTATTTAGATTGCATGTACTTTTTTTACATGCAATATAAAAATCTAAAGAGTTTTCTTTTGATGATACTTTATAATCCATGTTTATACAAAAAAAGCAGAAAAAATTTATAGATTCAAATCAACATATTCACTAATTTGATGGTTCAAATTTTTTATCAAATTTAAGAGTAGGTCGAGTATATCTGTCCTTTTCTAATCAAAGAACTGATTTTTTTACAAAAACTAATAATTGTAGCAAAAAATAAGGAGACAGTCCCATCTTGTATCATTAAAAGCAATATTTTCTTTGATGAGGATAAATTATTTTTATCAATTTGTTTTGAGGAAAACCTTGAAAAACTTAAAAAATAGAAGTTAGGGCGGACAATTCAGTTTTTCAAAGTTTTCTTAAAAACGAAGCGATAAAAATTATTTTTCCTCATAACAGAATATATTGATTTTTATTGTACGAGATGGGGCTTTCTTCTTATTTTTTGCTACAATTATTAGGTTTTGCAGAAAAATGAATTTTTCGGTTAGAAAAGGATAAAGATATACGACCTGCTCTTAAACGACGATATCTCTGGTTCTAGTGTAGCTAAAAATATTTAAAAAAAGTAAATTAAAGGTCTTCATCTTTACTTTAATATCATATAAGTGCGAAATACTCAACTATACAATAAGGCCATTGAAAATTCAAAAATATTAAATTTTAGGTAAATTTTTTTAATTTTTCATCCATATTTCGACTTTGCAGCTATCCTAAAAAAAATTTTTTGGGTCTGAATAGAATTTTAATAGCTTATATATAAGCATAATCAGTTATTTAAACAGTCTGGTAGAAATTGAAAAATGTTAGGGGTGTCAAATAAATGACAACACTGAAAATCAGCAAAAAAATTTTAAATAACGGTTTTTTAAAACGTGCGGGTGGTTACACTCTATTCAAGAAGGATATATCAATATATTTCTTAGTTTTTAGTGACACATTAATGATCTAAGGGTTGGGAGCAAGGTTTTTTCAACTTTGGGAAATAAGGGACACCCTATATATATCATTGAGCTCCAAAGAAGACCGCTGGCTCCACAACAAACCATCTGTGGCGTGATCAACGGCTATTGTATCCTACATCGCATAAAATGCAGCTCATATTAGCGTGTAATTTTTTATTGTGCATTGATGAAAGAAAAAAAAAATAAATCTATGAAATTGATTGTAAATTATTATCATTGGTCGGTGGACTGATAATATTATTTTTAAAAAAATGGAGAAAAATGTGATAGAAAATGGCTGATTTACTCAACTAAATTAGATAAAGTTTTTTGTTATATCCCGGTCAAAAAAGGTTAGCTGTAAAATATAGCTAAAAAATAGTCAAATTTATAGCTGTATCGAGCTGTTTTTACAGCTATATCGATGTGTTTTTTTAGCTCTTTTTTATAGTTAAAAATGTACTTAATTTTATAATTAATAATTTCGTTATCTACCGAAAATATTAATAGCTACCTTTTCAACTATATTTTATAGCTATTATTATAGTTTAAAAAAAACACTTAAATTTTGAGTGTATTTATTCCCGGTCAAAAAAGGTTAGCTGTAAAATATAGCTAAAAAAATAGTTAAATATATAGCTTTATCGACCTGTTTTTACAGCTATATCGATGTGTTTTTTAGCTATTTTTTTTTTAGTTAAACGTTTACCTAAATTTACAGTTAATAATTTGATTAGCTACCAAAAATATTAATAGCTTTTAAGGCGACTTCGGATTTTAGGTTAGGTTTTATTTTTGAGTTTACAAATTACTCTTTCAAAGTGTAAAATTTTTCAGATTTTTTAATTTTCCACCATTCTACGGATTATAATAAATGGTGGAAAATTAAAAAATTCAAAAAATTTTAGAAACTGAAAGAGTAATTTGTAAACTACAAAATGAAATCGAACCGAACTTCCGTAGTCGCCTTAACAGCTAAAAATACAGCTGTATTCTCAGTATTTTATAGCAGTATTTTCAGCTGTATTTTCGATATTTTACAGTTGTATTTTAGCTGTATTTTTAGTATTTTACAGCTATATTTTTCATTGGTATTTTTAGCTGTATTTTCGGAAATTCACATAAAGATTAGTTATTAATTTCACAGGATAATAACTTGTTAGTTATTTTCCTGTAAAAGAAAGTTTTAAAAATGAGGTTAACCGTATAAAAGTCAGCTCTCCGATGATCGAAGAGCATCTACGATTCAGCAGGAAGTATCTTGCTCTTATATACCCGTGTCTTCGTAATTTGTCGATGGAATCGTAAAATTCAGAGAAACGCCACCTAGCGCCGGGAAAATGAATTTACCTGTCTTTAATCATTGGTAGGTGCACCGTCGCAAGGTGGCGTTTCTTTAGATTTTACGATTCCATCGACAAATTTGGAGGACCCAGGTATATAAGATCAAGATACTTTGTGCTAAATCGTAGAAGTTTTTCGATCTTCGGAGAGCTAACATTATGAGGTTTACCTCATTTTTGAAATTTTCTTTTACAGGAAAATAACAAACAAGTTATTATCCCGTGAAATTATAAAATAATCTTTATGTGAATTTCCGAAAATACAGCTAAAAATACTGCTATAAAAATATAGCTGTCAAATACAGCTAAAAATACAACTGTGAAATATCGAAAATATACAAATACAGCTGAAAATACTGCTCTAAAATACTGAGAATACAGCTGTATATTTAGCTGTTAAGAGGAGGCCGAACTATCTGTCTCTGCCTAATAGTGTTTTTCATCTTTTATATGAACACCACCAGTTTAAATAAGAAAAAAATAGTAGCCCCCGCTAAATATTAATATAATAAGTCAATTTTATAATCATAACGAAATAATTTTATCGCGTAATTTTTGAATATGATTTGACCTACGAACTGCCGTAAATACAATCTGTCTTCTTTTATAAAATTTTGGTCGGTCAAATCATACTTAAAAATTACGCGATAAAATTAAATCGTTATGATTATAAAATTTACTCATTATATTAATATCTAGCGGAGGCTGCTATTTTTTTCCTGTTAAAACCGATGGTTTTTATATAAAAGATAGAAAACACTGTTAGACAAAGACAGAGAGTTCGGCCTGCCCTTAAAAGCTATTAATAATTTTGGTTGGTAACCAAATTATTAACTGTAAATTTAGGTAAATTTTTAACTATAAAAAAATAGCTAAAAAGCAGAGATATAAACAGCTCGATACAGCTATATATTTAACTATTTTATTAGCTATATTTTACAGCTAACCTTTTTTGACCAGGTATTACTGCAAACCTTTTAGTAAAAATATGTTGAGTAATTTAGAAACTGAAGGATTTAATGATTGGAAACATTCATCAGATCGATTAAAAGAGCATGAAATTTCTCAAAATCATTTAGAAAAAACTAAAATATGGTTAGAATCATCGATTTCACGCAAAAATAATAAAAATTTGTTAAGACAAATTGACGATGAAAAAAAAAGTTGGTGTGAAGTTTTACATCGCATTATTGGTGCTATTCAATTTCTGGCTCAAGATGACCCTTATGAAAATAATCTGTAGATGAAACTGTAGAAAAATCTGCAGGAAAATCTGTAGAATATCTACAGAAAACCTACAGAAAATCTACAGAAAAATCTAAGATGACACTGCAGGATTTTCTGCAGGGAAGATTATGAGGAAATCTAAAGGTAAAACGTAGATGAATTTGCAGCTAAAACTGTAGAAAAGTCTACGAAAGACCTACAGGTCTCCTACAGAGTAATATACAGGATTTATGTAGGATTTTTTGCTAAATTTTTACAGGGTTTTCGCCCACATTATTTCCTGAATAATTTTCTACAGTTTTCTGTAAACCACCACGTAAGATTTAGTACAGAAAATATTTAAGAATTTCCTACATAATTACCTAAAGGAAATTCTTTCATTTTTTAAATATTTTCAAATTTTATTCTTTATGAAAAAATATTCCTCTCAATAATTGTCTGCATGATTTTCTATAGAATTTCCTACAGACTTTCCGACAGAAAATTTCAACGAATATCCTGCAGGATCACCAAATGAAAATTTTGCTTTATTTATTTTGATTCATAAAAAAATTTTCAAGAAATTCTATAAAATATTATGTAGAATATCCTGAATGAAACTTGATTATTATTAAATTATTCAGTTTTTTTTATTTAAGAGGCGGTCGGAACCAAATCGGTGACTTAGTTCGGTGCTTGTAATAAATGCTTATAATAATTTATTCATTTATTAATATGGTAAAAATATAATCATTTCCTCTAGTCATGTATATAAAGAATAATTTAAAATAGTTAAAGCCACAAAAATATACAAAATATTGTTATAAAGCGAAAAATGCCACCTAACAATCGACACGACAGTTTTTTGCATGCGGTATATGTCAAGTCAGTTTGATATTTGTAATAAATGCTTATAATAATTTATTTACTTATTGATATGGTAAAAATATAGTCATTTCCTCTAGCCATGTATATAAAGAATAATTTGAAATAGTTAAAGCCATAAAAATATACAAAATATGATCGTAAAGCGAAAAATGCTGGCTTGATATATACCGCAAGTCACCGATTTGGTTCCGACCGCCTCTTAAGTATAATAAATAATTACGAGTTAATGACTCGATAATTATTTTCCTATTATAGGATAAGACTAAAAGCAAGATAAACCTCGTAGTGTAAGCCCTTCGAAAATCGAAGAGCTCACGATTCAACACTAAGTGCTTTGGTCTTATATACCTGCGGCTTGAAAATTTGTACAAGCGATCGTAAAACTTCGAGAAACGTCACCTAGCGATTTTAAATTAAATTGACACAATATAGAAAAATCTGAAGGAAAATCAATAGCAAATTCTGCATGAAAAACTGAAGAAAATTCTGAAGGATATACGATACGAGATCGATAGAGACGATTTAATTTTAGATCGCTAGGTAGCGTTTATCTAAGTTTTGCGATCACTTGTACAAATTTTCAAGCCACAGGTATATAAGACCAGAACACTTAGTGTTGAATCGTGAGCTCTTCGATGGGTTCACACTACGAGGTTTATCTTGCTTTTAGTCTTATCCTATAATAGGAAAATAATTATCGAGTTATTAACTCGTAATTATTTATTATACTTAAATAAAAAAAACTGAATAATTTAATAATAATCAAGTTTCATTCAGGATATTCTACATAATATTTTATAGAAATTCTTGAAAATTTTTTTATGAATCAAAATAAATAAAGCAAAATTTTCATTTGGTGATCCTGCAGGATATTCGTTGAAATTTTCTGTCGGAAAGTCTGTAGGAAATTCTATAGAAAATCATGCAGACAATTATTGAGAGGAATATTTTTTCATAAAGAATAAAATTTGAAAATATTTAAAAAATGAAAGAATTTCCTTTAGGTAATTATGTAGGAAATTCTTAAATATTTTCTGTACTAAATCTTACGTGGTGGTTTACAGAAAACTGTAGAAAATTATTCAGGAAATAATGTGGGCGAAAACCCTGTAAAAATTTAGCAAAAAATCCTACATAAATCCTGTATATTACTCTGTAGGAGACCTGTAGGTCTTTCGTAGACTTTTCTACAGTTTTAGCTGCAAATTCATCTACGTTTTACCTTTAGATTTCCTCATAATCTTCCCTGCAGAAAATCCTGCAGCGTCATCTTAGATTTTTCTGTAGATTTTCTGTAGATTTTCTGTAGATATTCTACAGATTTTCCTGCAGATTTTTCTACAGTTTTATCTACAGATTATTTTCATAAGGGGACTGTGTATTTCGAGGAAGTAAGTATAAACTTTATGAACATAATAACGGTAATTTTTTAGGCGTTATTGAAATGGTAGCTAAATTTGATCCTATCATGCAAGAGTATGTATGTCGTATAATAAATCAAAATATTCATGATCACTACCTTGTACCAAAAATTCAAAATGAATTAATTGAATCAATAACTTTCAAAGTTCAAAAAAAATTATTTCGAATGTAAAAAAAACTAAATATTACTCAGTTATTCTTGATTGCACTGCGGACATAAGTCACCAAGAACAAATGAGTTTAGTTATACGATATGTTCATGAAAGAGAAGGGGAAGTTACAATAAAAGAGCAATTTATGATGTTTTTAGAAGTTCAAGAAACGACTGAAAAAAGTTTATACACGGTATTACTTGATAAATTAAAATTTCTCGAAATTGATATTGAAAATTGTAGAGGGCAAGGTTATGATAATGGCGCAAATATGAAGGGAAAAAATGAAAGTGTTTAAGCTCACATTTTGAATATGAATCCGAGAGCATTTTATCTCCCATGCGCTTGTCATAATTTAAATCTTGTCTTAGGAGACATGGCGAAGTGTAATTCTTATGCAATATCTTTTTTCGGTGTCATTCAAAGAATTCATACTATTTTTTCTGCATCAACAAAAAGATGGGAAGTTTTAATGAATCATATAAAATCATTGACATTAAAATCTTTATCAGATACTAGATGGGAATGTAGAGTTGAAAGTGTTAAGGCTATACGATATCAACTACCAAATATAAGAGATGCCTTACTAGATGTTGCAAGTACATGTAATGACCAAAAAGTAAAAAGTGAAGCAGAAAGTTTGGTTAATAATGAAATTGAAAATTACGAGTTCATTGTATCGACTGTAATGTGGTGTGAAGTGTTACATGCCACTAATACTGTAATATTTGCAGTCCAAGGATATGCAGTTGGACGTCGGAGTAAGACATCTAAATGGCTTGCTTACATTTTTAAAAAGTTATAGGCAATCAGGATTTATAGATATTCTTACTGCATCTGAAGAGCTTGCAAGTGATTTAGATGTTGAACCAGTGCTTAAGCAGTATCGTCCAAGGAAGAAAAGGAGATTATTTCAATATGAGAGTATCGATGATAATGCTGTAATTTCAGGAGAAAAAGTGTTTGAAATTAATTTGTTTATACCTGTACTAGATATGGCAATTAATTCATTAGAAAGAAGATTAGAGAATTATAAAATGGTTTCAAAAAATTTTAGTTTTCGTTATAATTTAAAAATTTTTCGTTATTTAGAAGATGTCAAATTACAACAATTTTGTAAGAATTTGGATTTATTACTGAAAGTAAATGGAACGAGTGATTTAAATGGTGATGATTTATTTATAGAAATAAAGATTTTCAAAATTATCGTCCCAAGTACAACAATTAACGCTATAGACGTTCTTAAATTTTTATTAGAAAATCAATTGAGTAAAAATTTTCCTAATGCATCCATAGCTTACAGAATTTTATTAACTTTGCCTATAACAGTAGCATCCGGGGAAAGATCATTTTCAAAATTAAAATTAATTAATCATACTTAAGGAATCCCATAAGCCAACAAAGACTGTGTGGATTATCTATTCTATCCATTAAGAAAGAAGAAGCCTCTTTGTTAAATTTTGATGATTTAATTAATATTTTTGCTTCGAAGAAATATTCTGAAATTTTAATATGATATTCACATTGCCTTCATTGAACTATACCTACGATTTCAAGAACATCTTGAAAAAACACGTTAGTCGAATGAACCACCTTCAGAGTCTTTAAAGCAACTGTATATATCAAAAGCAGGATTTTTTACATTAAATCGAATTTTAATAGAAAAACGCTGCCCTTAAGAGCATGACGAAGCTGCCCGCCTTCTTATAATATTTCCAATCCTAACTTATTAATAAATGATGCGTTTAATCGACCGTTGCGAACTTGGCGAAATGAAATGGATTAAAAAAATTAATATTAATTTATTAATATTAAATTTATTAATTTATTTATTAATTTATTTTAATCCATTTCATTTCGCCAAGTTCGCAACGGTGTTTAATCGAGTTTTTTTGCTACAAAGAAAAAATTCGTAAGATTAAACTCTAGTGCGGACAACTCAAGAAATCCATCAAAATATTATACATAGAAAGTTATAATAAAAACTTTCAATATATCGTATTTTAAGGTTAGGTTTGTCGAGTCTGATATCTAATTTCCAATCCAAGCTCATAAAAAAATAACAAGTCCAAATGGTTTTTTATTTTAACAAAAATTATTGTATTAATATAGCTTTAGTGCGGAAAAGTCATTATATTTGTTTAATTTATGAATTGAAAAAGATATTGATAAAATAAAAAAAAGCAAAACTCGATTGCTGCAGCTCCGACATCCCGTTAAGGAGGTCCTAGGCCCCACACTCTCTAAAGAGGCCCCGCACTCTCCCTGATTATCATAGATTTACGAAGATGTAACTTATCTCAAACATCAATAAGTAGAGTACCATCAGTCCTGGAAAGTGATGAGCGTGAAATTAGTAATGATCTATTAACTGGCGATGGAGAAATCGTTAGACATAAAATTATTCAATTTATTAAAAAAAATCCAATATAATTTTTATAATTTACAGTGTTGTCATCTATTTTCATCTATTTTCTTAACACGAGCTTAAACTACGAGGTAGTTAAGGAAATAAAAATTTGAAAATTTAACATGATTTTACGACAAAAATAACATTTATCCTTAGAAATCTATTTTGTTCTTTTATGAAACATATCTAACTTAAAATGATTGTACAGTTAAAAAAATATACAAAATAAAAATATACTTATATCATTGTCAGTTCGCTAGGATCGTTGTTTCAGCTTTGTGTTATTTTATATTTCTGACTTTTAAATTTAATTTTACCCACTTGTTAAGTATCTAAAACAGTGAGCCAAACATTAATTTTATGTTTTCTGAATAAAATTATACAGCAGATATTTATGTATTACGTCCTTCAAGAGAAAGTTTATACAAATAGTGCAATTAATTTGTATGCTTATAAAAATATTTTTTTTAATATAGTAAATAAAACAAATTTTGTTCCTCTTATTTTCTCTCCAATTAGTTGTGCATGTTAGATTACTATATGAGTACCAGAGAAAAAAAGAGACGCTGGATATAATATATGTCTTTTCTTTGGGTACCACATACTTTGTTTACAATTGTAGTATAATCATGTGTACTTAATAAGTTTTTTCAATGATTAATATCATTATTTATAATAAATTAATTAAAAATAACTTATTCTAATAAAATTAGAATTTGCATCATCTTAGGAAAAACAATGCAAATTTTTAAACTAATAACTTTATTGAGTGTCATAAATATTTTAACAATTCATTTATTATTGATTGTTTATTCAAGAATTTATTTACTGAACGATATATTTGTTATTATTCAAACATTTTATTTATGAATAAAATATTATAGTTCTGGTTAGAAATTTTGATATATTACCTTTAGATTCTCTATATAATATTGATGTGAAATTAGAGATTTTAAGTTTGAAATATTGTTGTTTATTTCATAACTAATATTTTTTGCTGAAACATCAAGGTCTTGTTAAAAATTTTAATTTTAGTAATATAAAATACAATTTCAATATCTAATGATCCTCTGCAAAAATCTTCGTTTTTATTATTAAAAAAGAAAAGTTATAATAAATAAATTACTAATTAAAATGTTTCTAAATACAATAATATAATAAAAAAATTTTGATTTTTTTTCAGCACTGTAAAGAGTTGAAAAAATCGTTTTAAATTAAAAAGTGCTAATTTTTAATTAAAAATGACCATTGAAATCGTCAGAAATTAATCTTCAATTTATTGCACTATGATTAGATGATCTTTATTATAATTACGTGTATATACGCATACAAAGCCGAAAACATTATTAAGAAAACATTGTTTCTAATTAATACATAAAATTCAATTGTCCATTGAAAGCTGTTAATTACTTTCGGAACGTGGTAAGCCGTAACCCCGTTGAAAAAATCCAATTGGATTTTGTTGGAAATCCATGTTGGAATTCCAATCAATTCCAATTGGAAATTCATAATGGAATTCCAATGAGAATTTTAGAAATCCAACATAGATTTATGGACATTTTTAAGCGATTGAAATATTTTTTTATATAAAATTTCATTTATTTTTTCATTGTTACTTATAAAAATATCTCTGTTCATTGAGTGAAATAGAGCGAGAGAATGCAGGCCGAATGATCATCGTTTTAGAACCAAATAAAACTACCAGCTTATAAGTTCTAAACTCTTTAATTTTTTTGTGCGCATTTGCTTGCCATAAGAAAGTCAATAGATAGATAGCGTTGTAGCCCCCTGGCGGCTAGTCATCGAATATAAATATACACATTTATATAATAGTACTAATAATTGATCACCAGGTGGCTACCACGCTTTCTATCTATTGACTCTCTTATGGCAAGCAAATGCACACAAAAAAAAATAGAAGAGTTTAGAACTTATAAGCTGGTAGTTTCATTTGATCTAAAACGACGATCGTTCGGCCTGCTTTCTCACGTTCTATTTTACTCAATGAACAGAGATATTTTTATAAGTCGCAATAAAAACATAAATAAAATATTATTTTAAAAAATATTTCACTGCTTAAAAATGTCCATAAATTTACGTTGGATTTCTAAAATTCTCATTGGAATTCCATTATGAATTTCCAATTGGAAATCCAATTGGATTTTTTCAACGGGGAAGACTCTCAAGGAGATGTAAAGCGGACACTACACCTGTACTCATAAATATTAACTGTCTTTCCATTTTATTGTTGAATTTTCAGAAAATAAATGCATTAGTTTGTAGTATGTACCATGATGATTATTTAGTTAAATTTTCAAATAAATATATTCATTAGTTTTTAAGATGTTTGGATTCTGGTGAAAAATCGAGAAATTTCAGTAATTATGATTGGAATTCAAAATTCTCAATAACTAATGAACGAATTTATTTGAAAAATTAACTGAATAATCTTCATGGTAAATACTACGAGCTAAAGCATTTTTTCTCAAGTTTTGCAATAAAATGAAAAGATAGACTAAATTCATGTGAACGGGTGTAGTGTCCATTTTACATCCCCTTAACCTAGCTTTTACAGAGCCTCGGTAGAACCAAGTTTCAACCTCGATATAACCTCGATCTAGCATCAGTCTAACCTCGATCTGACACCAGTCTAACCGCGATCTGTCATTAGTCCAATGTCGATGGGACTGATTGGTTCAATCTTGATTTAACCTTAATTTGCCCGCGATATAGAAGCTCGGCTAAAATCCGGTTGAAGTTAGCTTCGCGTAGTCTGGTGATATTTTATTTGTTATACACAGATTCTTTTCTGAATTCAATTTCATGTAATGTTAAGTTAGCAGAGTTATTCCTTATAGCTACATTCGGTCACATTGGTACTGATTTATTGATTATTAGACTGCGTGTTCGACAATAAATAAATAATATTATTGCAAGCGTTATACGTATAAAAAAAGTATATGTACTTGGATAATATTTTATTTCACAAAATCAGATAGGTATTTCTGTCACTGTGAACGCACTCAAAGAGTTTTCAAGTAATCTATAATAATCAAATATGGCACCATCAATGAGTGAAAATTGCCGTGACAATAACTGTTTAAAAAAGCATGGCATGCTTCCTCTAGATAGCATGCTCTTGTCGACTACCTATTCTCTCAATAAGTAGAACTTGCGTTTCTGAGGTTAGGTTTAGGTTTAGAGGGCTGAAAACTTCTATGGAGGTATATTTTTATATATAGAATATGATGGCTATATCAGTTTTTCTCTCTGCTTCTGGGGCCAATTCACCTATCTTACCCGGCTAGACCCTTTAACTATAAATTTTTAGTTTATTAACTTATGATATTGAATTAAAATGATTGTATTTAATTTAATTGTTCATGTACTGTTTCAAAAAATACTATTCTTCACGTAAATGTTGTTAATTGCTTCGAGAGAGAGAGTGAAGATCAGAGAGAGTACGTATGGAGGACGAGTGCAAGTACGAGTGCAGAGAGTGACTTATCCCTTCTTGATATCTTCTTTTATATATTATATCTCCTTAATGCCATTGTCCTTTCAAATTGCAAAGTAGAGATAGTTTTTTATTGTTCTTCTTTCTTGTGGGTTATTAACGTTTTCCTTATGGGTTATAAGGTTATTGATTTTAATCTGGTTTGATGATTGAAAGTTCTATTTTTCATTCCAGGTGTCTGTGACCTTTAATTTCTCCTTATAATCCAATCAAAAGAGCAAAAAAAAGGCTATTTTAGACATTAATTAGGGGCTTAATGAAACCTATATAGAGTTGTTAAGGGCGATGAAAAAACATACCCTACATAAAATATAACCAAAAAAAAAACGGTAGAAAATGCTCCAGGAGGCTGCAAAGTTGGCTAAAACAGCTTTTTTCATTCTCTGAAGCAACCTATGCATTTTAGCAAAAAAAGTAACTAATAAAAGTATTGAAGAATGAAAAAACCTACCATTCGAGTACTGCTGCGATTATTTTCGTCAATTAGTTATTGCAAAAAAGCCAAAAAACCATAAAAAATGGCCATTTTTTGGATATCAATTATTTATTGCGGAAATAATTTTTTAAATATTTTTAAACTCTTAAATGGAAGCCTTCATAAATACGAATAGAAAGAGAGGTTGTAAAAGCAAATTGGTTAATTTGTGGCTGAGATATTCCCTATTATTTATCCCAACACGCATCATGTTTATTGCTATAATTTTTTTTTGGCTGAACATATTGAGTTGCATAAGGGCTTAAACTCTTCATGAAGGTTCAAATTTTCATATTTTGTTAAGAGCAAATGAGAAAATTGAACTGCAATACTTTTTATAACGCTTTAAAAAAGAGGGTGTTTTTTTTATAAATAAATGAAGCTGGGACTTTATTTATAACTTTTACGAATTTGCTATTTGAATATTTTTATAGCTGTGTTCGAAACGAAGATTTAAAAAAAAGAACTCTCTCAGGCCAATAGGAGCCAAGATAAGATTTTTTTTTTTTAAATCACACTCTACAAGCAAACGGTGTCAAAGAGAGAATTAAAAAAGAATTCTTTATGTATACTTTCGTAAACGAAAGTATCAATAAAGAGTTCTTAATGATTGCTTTGTTTATTCACGAATGTCCGACCACTTTAGTTTTTAAAGTATTCACAAAGTATTCACTAACAATTCTTTTGATTGAATCAAATTCGCAAAATACTTTTTTTCATCATAAAATTATAAATAATCCTTCTATTTTACATTATTATGTAAAATGAAAAATGTTATAATTGATTAAAAATAAGCTATTAAATTAAAAAAAAAAAAAAAATTATTTGTTCGAGATTCGAACTACGGTTCTTGAGGATGTCGAACAAAATAAAAAAAAAGTGTTGCCCATGACTTAGTCTACTTGGCTACCAACTCATCTGTTAATATATTCTCGAAACTTGTACATGTTCATTGGTATAAGCATAAAAAAAGTTGGTAAATTTGTTAGTTAATTATTCATGGTTAATAATATTAGCCAAACTACATTTTTATTTGAATAATTTATGTAAAAATTTATTAAATATTCAAGAGATACCTTAATTTAATAAAAGAAATTTTTTGTGAAGTCATGGTTGATTTAATTTAAATTGAAGAATATTTAGATATTTGTTTAAATTCTCAAAATGAGAATTTATTTTAAACACACTTAAAATATTTATATATTTCGTTTTATAAAATGTTAACAATTTTTTTGTTTAAAATAGATAAAAATTATTTATATTATTAAATGATTAATTAAATTAAATTTTTACAATTTATAAAATTATCAGGAATTTCAAGTTTTCAATTTTGAATTTCATGAAAATCAAAATTAAAAATGATTTTTAAATAATATGAAAAGCAATAAAATATCCATTACATCTTTCGATTTTTGAAAGTGACTAACTAGGAGAGTGTCACACCTCCGGATCACGGATTTTGCTCAAACTTAGGGATAAGTTTTCAGATGATAAAATATGGAAAAAGCTAAAGTTATAGTCATAAATACTCAATATTTCCCTAGTTACAGGCAATTAAGGGAATGTAAAATACCGACATTACAGTTTTTCAAATTATTGGTTTTTAATCCAAGATTTTTAAAAATATCTCTATATTACAGTCTTCCATTTCTACTAATAAAAAGCCTAATATAGAGATATTTCTGAAAATTTTTTAATAAAGATAAAAAAATTTGAAACTGCAATGTTGGTAACTATGTAGAAATCATATACCCTATTACATCCCCTTAAAGAAAATCACTAAAAATGTTACTAGATTTTTAAACGCATATAGTTCTTTAGCGGCCATAGCTACAAGCTTGAAACCTTTTTAAAATTAAAGCTGAGCTTAAATCCTTTCGAATTAGTAGTTATAGCAAGTAAAAATATTATTTTTTCCCAAAGTTAGAGCGTGATAAACATTGGACCTGATTTTTCTTTTAAAAACATTAATTAATAATAAACGCTGAAATTAGGTCCCATCCTTATTACGCTCTAACTTTAAGAAAAAATAATATTTTGATATGCTGTAACTACTGTTTCGAAAGGATTTGAGCTCAGCTTTGATTTAAAAAAAGTTTCAAGCTTGTAGCTATCGACGCTAAAGAACTATATGCGTTTAAAAATCTAGTAACTTTTTTAGTGATTTTCTTTAATTGCCTGTAACTAGGAAAATATTGAGTATTTATGACTATAACTTTAGCTTTTTTCATATTTTATCATCTGAAAACTTATCCCTAAGTTTGAGCAAAATCCGTGATCCGGAGGTGTGACACTCTCCTAGTAAGTTACTAGAAAATCAGTGTTTCAAAAGTATACTTTTTGACTACTTTATAAATACTTTGGATTATGATTGCTGTTTCAAAAAAAAAATTCCTTATGAATACTTTCTTAATTCTTTTAAAATATTTATAAAGATAAGTTGAAGAACTATTTTTTATTTAAATTTTGTGGAAGAATACTTAGTGAATATTTGATGAATACTTTATTAATATATTTTATATTAACTTCAGAGCGGACATTCGTGAATTCTTAAAAAATTCTTTTTTCCAGATGTGTGCTTATTGGGCAGTTACTTTGTTTATAACAATTGAGAAACTAATCTAGCGTCATTTTTTAGTTGAAGACTTATATTTTAAAAATCTATGATTAGATTTTAAAAAATGCGACTCTTTGTTATTAACACTAAAATAATAATAACATACAAATAATAATAACATACAAATAATAACGTCAAGGTCGGAGTCATGGTGGGGATGCTTATCTTTGCACGTGAGGAAAGTTAACGAAGGACCCCGTTCCAATAAAATTCGTAAAAATTAACCGTACCTCCGTAAATAATGGACCGATTTCGATGTTTTTTTTTAATCTGGGGTACCTTGAAAAATTATTAATATTGGTGCAAATAGTTTTTCAAAATAGAGTGTATTTAAGTTAAAACAACTGTACCTAATACGGATACCTTAAACGCAAATGATTGTTATGGCTCACTAAATCAATATTTTTAGACGTGTAATGTCTCATTTTAAAGCTAAAAGAGAGAACTTTGAAATGAAATATCATGAGTTTCATTTCGCTCAATATTTACGAAATGCGCGCGGATTTACGTAAATGTTGTAAATGAATTTACCTTATTATTCCTCGTAATAATTACATTTGGAACCTGGAGATAATTTAATTAAAATTTTTATTGTTTCTATATTTTAACTAATTATTATATTTAATTTTTAGTTTCAATAAATAAAAAAAAAATTATTCATAATTGCAATAATTTTAATAGTAATAATAAAAATTGTTATCGCGATTTTTTTTTACTTTTTTCTGTTTTTTATGCAAAAAAATTTTTTCATCGTTAAATATATTTTTATTTTCTTTCTAAAAAAATCGATAAACAAAGGGTAATCAGAAAATTTAAATTTGTATTTAAATAAATATTGAATTTCAACAACAGCTTCTCATATCCTCTTTTAAAAAAACGATGGCCGGATGTTGTGAAACATTTTATACTAAGAACGTGATTAGTGTGTTGAATAGAATTATATGATTGGCGAAAAACGAGATTTGATTTACTATAATATGCTTAAATAAAATCATCGATTCCACTCACAAAAATTCCTTTTGTGTGAAGTTGTCGAGAGTGCGAAGGACCGCTCTATATTCATTTGTTATTGTATATTTCAAATTAGAACTTGTTAACAATTTAATGCCATTTACTTCTGAATTCTCTTTTTAAAAATTGTACTATAAAATAGTATATTAAGCAATAAATTTAGAAAATACAGATGTCATGAACTTTTTATCTTATAACAATATCATAAAATATTTATCTATGAGCCTGGCAAGTAATTCGGTAAATTTAAAATGAGATTTAAAATATTTCGGAATATTTTAAAATAAATAATAAAAAAACCAATAAGTAATACAATTTTGATAATATAATTTAGTATATAAAATATTTCTAGATTGACAGCTTAAAAATTTTTTTTCAAAAATATAGTATATTTGCCTAAAATGTACTATTTTTAAAAGTTTGTTTATTTAATTTCAAAATTTAAATTGAATCACGCTTAGAATAAACAGTTTCTCTGCAAAATAAAATTAAAAATCTTTTGTTTGAAAGAATGATATAATTACTATAAATAAGAAAATATAAATTAGAATTTTTATTTTTATTTGTATTTTAAAAATAAGAACGATATACATATCGTTAAGAATTGATTTGAACTATTTTATTTTTTATATATTTTATGGATTTCATATTGTTGAAAATATTAATTTTTAAATAACTTCATTCATTAGTTATTGAGAATTTAGGATTCCAATAATACATATAAAAATTTTTCTGGTACCAGAAATTAAAAATTTATAAATGCTAATGAATAAATTTATTTAAAAATTCATACCATCTAATGCATTTCTTTTCCTGAAATTTTGCACTAAAATGTGGAGATAGTCAATATTTATGAGTGTAAGTGCAGTGTCCGTTTTATGTCTCCTTAAAATGTGAAATTTGAAGTGATGATAAAATTGGAAAAGTCGTTTTTATAAACGACATTACATTGTATTGAAAAAACAGATGTTTTTAATCATGGATACTTTTCCATGACTATGTCTAGAGATTGATCTTGGAATTCTCTTAAGATATATCTTGAAATTCAAATACATTAGATTGATATTAAAAATTATGTGTATGAAAAGTTATATATTTGAAAAACAACTTTTGACTTCGTAATAATTTACGTTATTTAAATTTTGAAAGATTTAAGAAATGTCTAAAAAATAATTTAAAAGTTTACTATTTCTTCAATTTTTTAAAATAATAATAAGAAAATGAATATCGTGATAATATATCTTTTAAATGAGATTTATTTTTCTCGAAGTTTTCCGTGTCTATAAATTCACTGATGCTGCGTAAACTGCTCTGATACATTAGTATATAACATCAATTTCTTTACTGATGCTGATATTAGTATATATGAAATTATTATTATTTAATAATGAACAGAAAATAATAACACTATATTAACAGTCAATCATTAAAAATTTATATACATTTAGATTAGATATAGGGCGCGCTTGCGCGCATGGATTTTTTAGTATTATATAGATTAAAGTTATTATTTCTAGCAATTATTCGATATGAAATATGTGGACACGTTTAATTTCTATAGTAATAATAAAAATCGTTTTTAAGGGGTGTTCGCATACCGGCACAGAGATCTACCTTATCTACATTTGAATTATGCATTTTAATAAAAATTTAACTATTTTTGACTAAAATTCATAGAAGAGGCACATTCTTAACATTCTAAAGAATTTATTGCAACGTCAAAAGACAGAATAAAAGTGAAAATGAAGACAAAAACTGCATAATACGATTATTCATAACTACATTGAAAAGTTAATCGTATTAAGCAGTTTTCGTCTTTATTTTTGCCTTTATACTGTCTTTTAACGTTGCAATAAATTCTTTGGCATGTTAAGAAGAAAAACCTGTTTTTTAGATATTTTTTATCCATTTTAGGCTTTTTTCGCCTTACGGGAAATAATTACAACAAAACTGATGATATCATCGGATTCTAAGCCAAAAAATACATAAAAAATATATGTAATACTTCGCTCTAATATTTTTAGATCACTAGCTAGAAAACGAAAATGGAAAAAAAGCTGCTATGAGTATGTTAGGGCAACTCACTTTTTCTTTGGGATTTGTGAAAAGCTACTTAAGAGTATTAGCAACAATTATTATATGTATTTTTACATATTTTTTGGCGTAGCTATTTTTTCTATAACTGTCTTTGGTAAGACACCAGAGCCAAGTAAACAGCTTAAAATAGGTATTTTTAGTAGGTATAACACCTGAAACGTCTGGCAAAAGGAGGATGAATAATTTCTGTTATATATATATATATATATATATATATATATATATATATATATATATATATATATATATATATATATATATATATATATATATATATATACACGATGAAAGACATTTTTTGTATACATATATTTATATGTATACAATATATGTTGTAGACATATATATATATATATATATATATATATATATATATATATATATATATATATATATATATATATATATATATAATCGTGTACCTATAACGATTTTTTATGAAAGCGATGTTGCCCAATTGTGAAATTACATGTAAATTTTATATATATATATATATATATATATATATATATATGTATGAAGAAAAATGTTTTTTTTTCTTGTTTTTCATACATAAGATATAGCACTATTGCAATTTTTTATTCTCAATTATCTATTTATATAGCGAGTTCATGAACCACGTCTTCCGTAGACCTAAATTCATAGTCGTGTCTTGAGTATTAAATGTGACTTAAAACTTAAGTATAGTTACTTGGGTATCAGTTGTTACTAAATATTTACTATACTAAAGCTACATAAAGAGGTTAATTGAAAACTATTTGCACCAATATTAATAATTTTTCAAGGTACCCCAGATTAAAAAAAAACATCAAAATCGGTCCATTATTTACGGAGATACGGTTAATTTTTACGAATTTCATTGGAACAGGGTCCTTCGTTAACTTTCCTCACGCGCAAAGATATGCACCCCCACCATGACTCCGACCTAGACGTTATTATTTGTATGTTATTATTATTTCAATTTTAATGATAAAGAGTTGCATTTTTTAAAATCTAATCATAGATTTTTAAAATATAAGTCTTCAACTAAAAAATGACGCTTGATTCGTTTCTTAATTGTGTAACGGTTATTTATTACATGTTGCAAAAGAAATTAGATTTTTAATTCCATTTAATTTTAAGCTAAGACTATGTACTTTTGTTAGAATACGGAGCTGCCAGAATTTATATCAAATATGATGAACTAGCAACAGATTCCGGCAAAGCTAGTCAGTATATTAGATTGATGTGCGACGGAGTATTTTTCTATCAGCTCGTCGCTGCGCGTCTCTCTCTCTCTCTCTCTTACCTGATCGAGAGACGCGATGCCGCTAGCGCAGTTCTCCTTATTTTTATTCGGCTTAACTTTCTTAGTTAAACCTATTCAATATTTTATATCGAAAATATATATGTTTTACTATGATGAAAATAAGGACCGTGGGGGCGTCGGGGTAAGCAACAGGTACAGGCTTATTATATGATATGCACATACAGCAGAGATAAAATAAAGATTTTATATTTAAAGTGAATTTATTAAAAGTAATAAAGAAAAATACAAAATCAAGAATTGAAACGTTAATGATAAAATAGAAGAAATAATTAACTAATATGACAATGTTTGAATTACAATAAAGATAGCAATAGGGGAGGACGCGACGCGAACTAAATTGCGCTATAACACAAGTAATATCACGCACGCACTTTGTAACGTAAAGTTTCTACGAGGAAAGAAACCTTACTTTATGAAACTTACAATTACTTACAATATCGTCGAGAAGCTTCTCTTATACCGGAGATCCTACGCTGATCGCTCGCTCGTTGGCCAACGGTTATTACGCTGCAGCAATCCTGGTCACTGGAGCTAGTCGAAGCGCGCTTTCGAGAAGTCGTCACTGGACGAATAAAGGCAGCTATATTCCAAAATTAGGATAACACCTTGGGTTTGATAATGCACGTGTCTCACGGTTCGTATAGAACCACGAGTCTTGACACGGAATCAATGCACTAACAAAAGTTATCGACTATTTTCACCTATTGCAATGAGCTCTCAACGGCAGCTGGAAAAGGTCTGACGCGCCTCGTGGTCGACTCGACGTTCTTCTCTTAATGGTCAGTAAGTTACGTATTTCTTCGCGTAACTCTGACGGCTTGTATGACCGCGCGCACGTCTTATATTATCTACGCCTCGCGCGATATTTAAACACGGTAAAATACCGTGACATCCCTCCGCCAGAGGCAGCATAACCGGGTTTGTTACTCTGTATAACGCGCATGAGGTGTGTGACTGTTCTGCTAAGCCAGCTTTACACATCAGATGTAATATTTCGCTGCGCACGCGTTTTCCTCGGTGAAAAGTCGATTACATTTTTGACACGCTTCGCATTTGTAGAACCTTAAGGCCTACCTCGTTTACGCCTGATCGGTTCGGGCTCTGCTTTAGGCATACGCTTCGTTGTTTGCATTACGACGCCGGCTGTCTTGCGTGGTCGGCCTCCCTTTCTATTTGGTTTCTCGTTAGGGGTATGTACAATGCTCGCAGGCGGTCGCTCGCAATCTGAGCCCGATCCTCCGTTAGTACACGGAGTCGCATCGCACGCAGGAGACGGGTCGCTCATCGTCTCATTTTCGCTTGTTAGTTCCAACGGTGGTAGAGGCGGTGACTCGTCTTCTTGTCTTGTGATATATGGTTTTAGCTACTCCACATGTATGGAACCGTAAGCGTTATCATCGATGTCTAGTAATCTGTATGTGTTTGATCCACATTTAGCCGTAATCATATAAGGACCTACAAATTTCGGCGCTAATTTGCTAGCTATACCTTGAGCAGCTGAAGAAAGTATCTTATTTCTTCTCCATACTAAATCACCAACTTTATAAGACACTTCTCTTCGTCCTGCATCGTATACATCGGCCTGTTTTTGCTGTGCCAGCTGCGCACGGTCGATCACCTGATCGCGTAGCAGAGGTAACTTGCTTACACGCTCCCGCCAGTTATCTACTTCTCGTAGTTGTTCATTTTCTTGAGCAGCCTTATCTTCTTTCCTTTTTAATAATTTAAGAGGAACTGGCTGTCGACCATAGTTTAGCAGCGCAGGGCTAGTACCTGTAGTGCTTTGTTTGGCCGTATTATATGCGAAAATTAATTCTGGCAGTTTTTCGTCCCAAGAGCGATGGTTTTCATCAATAAATGTAGTGATCATTGTTTTTATAGTCCGGTTTATCCTTTCGACCGGATTTGCCTGAGGGTGGTAAGTAGGAGTAGTGCTATGATACACTCCTACTTCGTTCAGGTATTTATCTATCACCTGATTCCTGAACTCTGAGCCATTGTCAGACAGGAAGACCTCTGGCGTACCAAATCTTAGTACGATTCTTTCTTTTAATGATTTTAAGATCGTAGGTGCATTTGCTTTTCTAATCGGTATGCACTCTACCCATTTAGTGAACACTTCTTCAAAAATCAACGCATATTGATAGCCGTGTTTGCTTTTTGGGAAAGGGCCGGTTATATCACCTGCTACCACTTTTCATGGGCCTAATACTTCTCTCTTGCCCATTAGGCCAGCAGGTAATTTTTGTTCTACTTTACACTGCTGGCAGATCTCACAGCTCTTGACATATTGAGATACCGTTTTCTCAATATATGGCCAATAATAATATTGTTTTATTCTAGCTGTAGTCTTATCTCGGCCTAAATGACCAGCTGTTGGCTCATCGTGACATTCTTGCAGTACTTCTGCTCGATGTTCTTTGAGTACTACGATTTTCCATGCATTGTCGTCTCCTAGCCTTTCTTATGTGAACCTGTCCGGTACATAGCGATATAACTAAGCTCCGGTTATTTTCCATCTCGGAAAGTCGCTTGGGTTACTTAATACTTGATTGAGAAGTTTCTTATACCAATCATCGTTAGTTTGCGAAGCCCAGCTTAGTGCACTTAAGTGTGAGTCGCATTCTAATAAATCTTCGTGCATGCGTGATAACGCATCGGGCACGTAATTCAGAGCACCTTTCCTGTGCTCCACGGTATAAGAATAACCTTGCAGCTCCAGCGCCCATCGCGCTAGCCTGCCCGTTGGATTATGTAAGTTACATAACCAACGTAAGCTACTATGGTCCGTTATGACCTTAAAATCGTAGCCTTCTACATAACAGCGAAACTTCTTAACTTCCCATATGACGGCCAAGCATTCGCGTTCTGTAACGCTGTAATTTCGCTCTGCACCGGACATGGTACGACTAGCGAATTCTAATACTCGCTCTTCGTTGCTTACAACTTGCAAAAGTACTGCTCCTGGACCTGAGTCACTTGCATCTGTCTGTACGACAAATTGCAAGTCGAACTGTGGACGATGCAATAATGGAGCAGATGCTATTAAAGCTTTTATCTGCTCAAAAGCAATCTCCTAAACGCTTAACCATACGTACTTACAGTCCTTTCTTGTAAGTCTGGTCAGTGGCTCTGCTAACGTAGCAAAACCTTTCAGGAATTTCCTGTACCACGAAGCCATACCCATAAAACGTCTCAACTGTTTTAAGTTTTTAGGAGCTGGGTATTCAATAATGGGTTTAATCTTTTCTGGATCTGGCTTAAAACCATCTCTATTTACTAGAACACCCAGATATTTTACCTCTTCTCGGCAAAATATGCTTTCCTCATGACTGATCGTGAGACCTGCAGCTTTGATGCGCAGTAATACCTTCTCGAGCCACTTCATATGATCATCGAACGTCTCAGTTGCGACAATGATATCGTCTAGATATGAAAATGAGCACGTCAATTTTCTTTCATTCTAATTTGATGATAAGCACTGCTCAGATCCATTGTAGAGATGTATCTTACTTTCTGCAGTTAACGCAATACATCATCCATTCTTGGCAATGAATACGCATCAGGTTTTGTAACTGCATTAACTTTCCTAAAGGCAATACAAAATCTGAACTTACCGTTTGGTTTCTTAACCCTGACCACTGGGCTTGATCAGCCGCTCATTGAGGGTTCGATAATATCTGCTGTAAGCATTTGATTGACCTGTTCGTGCATCCACTCTTCGACCTTCTTAGACACAGGGTAATATGTATTCTGTTTAATTGGCCGAGCAGATCCTGTATCGATTTCATGTTTGATCCAGTCCGTACAGCCTATAGGAGTATCATCTTCTCCTAAGATTTCTATCACTAAACTCTTAACACGAGCTCGATCAGCGGCTGATGCATCAGCTAAACCTACTGATTCTAACTTTGCAACATGCATCTGTCTGAGCGTTGCCACTTCTAAGTTTACTTTCACATTAGTACCCTTAAGAGAAAGTTTATTTTCACAGGAATCAAACATAGCCTTAAATGCTCGAATAAAATTTCCTCCTAGATAACATGGTTCATCTAGGATCGGCATGATCGCAGAACGGATTGTCTTTGTAATTCCGCCTACTGTAAATGGGAGGTCAACATAACCTACTAACGAGCATGATCTACCATCTGCTACTTTGTCAAATCTATCTGTAGCTGGTATCAAAGGCGCGTTGCAGGCTGCCGCTAGTTGCAAGCCCGTAGAGTTCATGACCGTACGTGATGCACCCGGGCCATATAAGGCCCTTATACGGTAATCTCCGATCACTACTGTAAGCCACCATCGAGCTTCATCATCAATATCTAATTGCAGATCTTCTTCCTGTTCACTTTTTTCTGCCTGACAAGTGCGAGACTCGCTCTGCTCTGCTACTAAGATTTCCGGTAACTTCTTGTCTACCATCTTTCTAGTAGAGAGTTCTGAGGTCTCGTAGTCCTCGTTGGGAACAGTAGGTACCTCGTCTACTTGTTCCCTTGCCCTTTTTCCGCACATTGTGGGCAAGACCATTGCGTATATCCAGGTGGACCACAGCAATAACAACTGAGGTTAGGATTTCTACTTCTCGCACCTTTTTGATTTTCGTCGTTAGGTTTATCTTTGTTTGGATTTTCAGTCTGATTTCCTTTCTGATTTTGACTTTGTTCTAGTGATTCTACTCTCGTTAGGATGAGGTCTATGCTCTGTCCCCGTTCGCCTGAGAATTTAACATTCCAGCGACGCACTATGTGACTTACGTCCGCATTCTTATTTGCATTTGCCGGACGGTCACTCTGCCTGGTCAGATTAGCGTTATCCGTCGCACTGTTAGCAGTGTGAGGGATCCATCCCCCTCGACTGTACGTGCTCCTGCCGTACCGATTGGCGAATTATTACGGTTTCTGTAGTTTTGCTAATCTGTACCTGCATTATTATTCGCTTGGCTATTTATTGGGCTACTACTGTTATTGTAATGTATACTAAATGTATCACGAAAATTAACGTGCTGTTCTTTACTCTTATTTGCATGGTGGTTTTCTTGTCTAGGTGTTTCCCCACCTACGGCCTGATCGAACAGATGTGTGCTTGAGGATCTTGGTGTCGAAAGTACTTCAACTTATTGTGATAAAGAATTCACTGTAGTTGAAATTCCTTCCACTTTAGAGGACACTTCATGCACGTGTTTTGTCATATCTTTCATCTGGTTGTGTATGGCGGTAAGATAGTTTATCAGTTCTTTCGGTACGTTATAGACATCTAGTGCTATTCCATTTCTTTGTTGCACGTTGGGATCCTCAAGTACCACCTGATCGTTACGCATTTTGTTTTGAGTCACATTGCTTAACGTAGCGTTTAAATTTTGTGCCACATTTGGATCCTTTGCCAATATGGTGAGTGGGTGTCCTTCGTTTGGATCCACTTTTTCATCATAGATGGTAGATCCTGTTTTCTCGAACATGGTTTTTTCGATGAACTCCTTCTTGACCGAAAGGCGGCGTTGTCGTGTCGTCTTTTCGTCTTCTGTAGGATTTGATTGCTCAAAGTCCACCGTTGTATAATTACCTAATAGCCATTGAACTAATCGGTTTGCCTGTTCAAAAGAAAACCCTTCTTGCTTCAATTCTAATGTTTGAAGCGAATCTATTAAGTCATCTTCGGACAAGCATGATGCCCATTTATGGACCTTTATAGCGGCAGCTTTATAACTTTAGTCGACCGTTTTTTGTTGTGTAGCCATCTTGAATTGGTTTATTTTCTTTCTTGATTATATCTATATCTTGAACTTGATCGCACGCAAGTACGCTACTAAACGCTTGCAGTGTGTGTGTGTGTGTGTGTACGACGTTTATTTTTCTACAGAAAATTATATTACTGATCGTTTGTATATGGTTATACTAAAACCATATACATACGTAGCAGTCGAAATTTACTGAATATGTATACGTTTTAAAAAAATTAATTGTTTTGACTTTTGGATTTACACTAGAATTTTCAGTAATTATAATTAATTTATTAAATTAGAAATGCGATATATTACTAAACAAAATTTTGTAATATTAGTCAATTTACAATACAAAGTTTTAATATATATGACGAAATCCAAAAATCTGTGCGTTCTTAAACTTTTGTTAAAAATGCACACCTAACTGTGTAGGGACAATTTATTTGTTATACATGTGTATCTAATGTGTAGTGTAGAAATCAATGCTAATTTAAAGTCTTCGAGAAAATTCTAAAATTTCTCCACAACACACACAGCGCCAGTCGATTGCCACGCTACGAGTTGGCAGTCGTTGATGAGAGAAAATATATAAAACCAAATTTTCCACTATGTGTAAAAATAAAAAATTATAGCAATAAACATGATGCGTGTTGGGATAAATAATAGGGAATATCTCAGCCACAAATTAACCAATTTGCTTTTACAACCTCTCTTTCTATTCGTATTTATGAAGGCTTCTATTTAAAAGTTTAAAAATATTTAAAAAATTATTTCCGCAATAAATAATTGATATCCAAAAAATGGCCATTTTTTATGGTTTTTTGGCTTTTTTGCAATAACTAATTGACGAAAATAATCGCAGCAGTACTCGAATGGTAGGTTTTTTCATTCTTCAATACTTTTATTAGTTACTTTTTTTGCTAAAATGCATAGGTTGCTTCAGAGAATGAAAAAAGCTGTTTTAGCCAACTTTGCAGCCTCCTGGAGCATTTTCTACCGTTTTTTTTTTATTATATTTTATGTAGGGTATGTTTTTTCATCGCCCTTAACAACTCTATATAGGTTTCATTAAGCCCCCAATGAATGTCCTCAAAATGTCTCTATTGATTGGACTATCAATCTCTCCTCTTTATTTTTTTAAAAACCAGTAATGGGCAATTCGTGAGTTAATAAATTTGTTTTTATTAATTAACAAGAGAGTGAATGTTGCTAAGTATAAACGAAGCCTCACTCGATACTTTTCTTGGATCATATTGCTTGTCAATTAATAATTAATTTGATACTATACGCATTTTTTAATACATTCTTTCTTTTGTGGCCTTTTATGAATAAAATTTTATTTAAATAATTATTTTTAATATCATTAAATTTTTTAATTGATCAGCCAAGAAAAGAAAAATTATGTTTTACATATTCTAGTATCTCATTTTAACATATTTAACTAAAAACGTCAAAATAGTATATAATTTTTAGTTTCAAATGCTTTAATTGTAAAATCCTTAAATGTTATTTTGAAGCATGTATATGCTTTATAAATTCAAATTTCTAATATATTTGAGAAATGAAAAGAAATCAAATGGTAACTTAAATAATTTTTTTTTATTTGAAAAAAAAGATTAATATATAAAGGATATTGTCCTCTATATGATTAACCTTCTTTATATGGTGAAGTCGAGGGAGTCCAGCCCGGTACCCGTTTAACACATCACATCAGGCTAGACTGTCAGACCCACCATATCGAAAACTTTGACTACTGATGGATGGTCAGCCACTTTTGTGACCAACAATCAACCGATATCCAATGAGGTCGAATTTTTTAAGAGCCACGATATAAATGGCACATACACTAATTTTCTTTCGAAAAAAAAGTTAGAGGTACCTGGCCAGGATTTGAACCCATGCCCTCCGCGTTGAAGGCAAGAGCTCTATCCATTATGCCACCGCGCTCTTAACTTAAATAATGAATATTGATTAAAATAATCAATAATCTACTGATTGAATAATCTATCGGCAAATGAGTTTTTATCATATGCTTTTTTTATAAATCTTGCTTTTTCTTAAATTTTAAACTAATATGAGATTTTCATATTACATTAATATAATATAATTTATAATTATATAAACATAACATAATAAAACAATATAATATAATGTAAATAAACAATATGGTATAATATAATATAGTAAAACAATATAATTTGACGATGAAATATCATATAATATTTTCTTTTTACTTGTAAACTAGTTAAGGTAGTACTATCGTTAACGGATTGACGGTTTAGAAAAATCTGAAATTGGGCATATAAGTAGTTTAAGTTCAAATAAGATGTAGTTAAATTTTGGTAAACTTATGGAGCATGAGAGAAGAATGACAAACATTTTAATTTTCACATTTTTAACACGCGCTCTTATAAAAACCACACAGAAATTCTTTTTCAACTTTTGATTATAAGCTACTGATGGTTCAAAATTTCATAAAATTTAACACGTAATTAATTAAAGAACTAAAGAATAAATTTTTTAGTATCGAGTTTGAAACGATATTATATTGGTTTTTATGAGAATAATTTATATTTATAATTATTACAAATTAATATATGCATATATTTAAATATATATGTATTAGTTTTATATTATCATCCTAATTATAATGTTAGTAATTTGTAACTTAAAATTAGTTTATTTTAATTTTAGTGTTAATTTGAATATATCTTACCAGAATCATGTTGAATTATTTTAATAATAGTTAAATAAAACTAAATGAAAAAATCAGAGTTCGTAACAGAATGTTACATAATTTGCATCTTTTTGTAGATATTGTATAAGTCAACATATGATTTCAAAAATAATTGAAATTTATGTAAAGATAGCTTCATCTTTTCTTTTCGAATATTTTTTTTTTAATTTATATGCGATGCATATTTACCAATGTTATCGTGATTTTGATCTAGCACTTTTTTCTCTAACTAGGAGAGTATCAGACCTCCGGATCACGGATTTTGCTTAAACGTTGGGATAAGTTTTCAGATGTCAAAATATGAAAGGAAACAAAATTTTAGACTCCAACGCTGAATATTTCCCTAGTTACAGGCAATTAAAGAAAATCACTAAAAAAGTTACTAGATTTTCAAACGCATATAGTTCCTTAGCATTGATAGTTAGGAGCTTGAAACTTTTTTTTAATGAAAGCTGAGCTCAAATCCTTTCGAAATAGTAGTTATAGCATGTCAAAATATTATTTTTTCCCAAAGTTATAGCGTGATAAACATTGGACCTGATTTTTCTTTTCAAAACATTAATTAATAACAAAAGCTGAAAATGGGTCTAATGTTTATTACGCTATAACTTTGGGAAAAAATAATATTTTGACATGCTATAACTACTATTTCGAAAGGATTTGAGCTCAGCTTTCATTAAAAAAAAGTTTCAAGCTTCTAACTAATAATTCTGAGGAACTATAAGCGTGTGAAAATCTAGTAACTTTTTTAGTGATTTTCTTCAATGGCCTGTAACTAGGGAAATATTGAGCGTTGGCCTCTAAAATTTTGTTTCCTTTCATATTTTGACATCTGAAAACTTATCCCAAAGTTTGAGCAAAATCCGTGATCCGGAGGTCTGATACTCTCCTAGTAAGTGATAGTTATGTTAAAAAATTTAAGCCTGGGATTATTTAACTTCTCCTAACTTCCTACATACCCTCCTTCATTATTTGCAAAAAAATGAATTTACGTTTTTTTAACAAACATTTTCTCTTCCTTTTTCAATATTCATTCTATATTATTTTTACCTAATTAATTTCTTGTGTTGTAGAGATAACAGTTGGTTTATCGAGGATTATAATTACCAATGTGAAGGAAATGAAGATGTGAATTTGTATCATAATGCGGAATATTGCTCAAGTGCCGTAACTATTGACATAAGAACAAGGAAAGGTATGCATTAAATAATGTTCAATACTCATGAAATTTTCTACTCAAAATAAATATACATATCAAAAGACTTTTATTTATTCATATAACAACTTTTCAAAATAAAATTTCTTTTAAAGTTCACATAGTCAGATATTTGATTTATTGAATATATTAATTAGGAGTAACTAATGTCATTTATTATTCATTTGATAGTACATAATTATTTAAAGTTACTTATACACGAAGAGACAATTCATGCGAATAGAGCATGCGAACTGCCATTTACGTGAGTATATAAACTTCACGTCAAATATCATCATTATATTGATACAAATATGATAAGCATGAGAAACTCTATCAGTATTGGATTATCTTATGCTGAAAAAGATGGCATGGAAAGTAAATAAAGCATGAACGACATTCACTGATGGCTCACTTGGTATACTTCGATAACTCTCCAATCTTATATTCTTTGATTGCTCGCGTCGTATTCTCTCATTTTAAACTTATAATTCAATAATTTAAACAACCAGGGGGCAGATGATCATGTATCATTTCACGCCAAAAATATTTCGAAGTAACTTTGGTCTAGTGCGTAATGTTTGCATTTTTTCTTTTAAGTGCGCAAGTTCAGCATAAAATATTTATAAAATGTTTCATGGATTATTTATAATTATTCATAAATCTTATATGAAATATTTCATAAATAATTCATATAGTTCATGGGAGATTTTATAAATATTTTAGAAATATTTATAAAATCTTTATATTTATAAATATTTTAGAAATATTTATAAAATCTTTTATAAAATGTTTCAGGAAATTTTTAAAAAATTTGTCAGGAATCATTCATGAAATATTTCATGTAAGATTTCAGGAATATTTCTTAAATGTTTCGCGAAAGATTTATCAATAATTATAAATCTTTCATGAAAAAATTGTAAAATATTTCAAAAATATTTTATGTAAGATTTATAAATAATAAAAGATCCATAAAATATTTAAAAAATATTTCTGAAGGATTACTATTAAATCTTTACTATTAAAGTAGCATTCACATACATTCTATGAAACATGTTATTTATATGATACTGTATTGTATTATACCTCGTTATATTCACGAACAAATACATATCCGCATACAAATTTTCGCGATTATTTATAGTTGCATTTACATTGTAATCATATAAACGCCTACGTGTGTATGCACAGAGCTGCTAGATTTTTTCCTCAAATTCGCTTGGGGATAAAACATGCATTTAATGCGTGTCCTTCTTTCAGCTAAACTGAGGATCCAAAATCTTTCAGTGACATGCTTTCCAAATATTGAAAATATTTTGTGAAATAATACTTGATATAATTTTGAAATCTCTTATGAAATATTTCATAAATGTTTCAGAAATCTTTCGAGTAATCTCGAAAGATTTCTGCATTTGCATTCTGCAACTCGCATTTTGTGAAATATTTAAGAAATCTTTTAGAAATCTTAGAGATTTTTGTATATTTAACTATCCTTTAAGAAATATTTTTTAAATATTTCTTAAATATTTCATAAAATAATACATGATATATTTTAGAAATCTTTCATGAAATATTTTATGAAATATTTAAGAAATATTTCAGAATTCTTTCAAGAAATCGTAAAAATCAGGGCACATCAGACATTTTTACTATACAAGTTTCTAAATTTCTCAGGCACGGTAGCCCCGTGGCGTAATAGTATACGTGCTTGCCTCGCGTTTAAAGGGTCGTGGGTTTAATTCCAACTAAAGTCAAAAATTTTTTTTCGTGTTTCAATGAATTTTGATTTATTTATAATGAATGAATGAATAAATATGGGAAAATATTAAAAAATCAAATCGCAAAACTTTAGAAATGTCGCAGGTACCCAGCGGCCAGCAGCCAGGTCCTCGCCGCTCAGAACTGCTTCTGGCTCAATCGGTTGTTTCTCTCCCGTTTCTAGATTACTTGGGCAAGAATCAGTCCCCCTATTCTAGGTCGTTTCAATCAGCTGTTTCATTGTCCAATGTCACGTTAAACATCACTTGGGTGAATTGGAATCGATCTTCCCACCATAAATTATTTCTGACACAATCAGCTATTTCTCAAGAGATGATCCTTTGGTTATAAAAGATTCCCCTACCCTAGGTCATTTCAATTAGCTTTTTATGGTCCAATACTACGTTAAACATTGCTTCGGTGAATTGGAATCGGTCCCCCCACCCTAGGTAATTTCTGGCTCAGGCGAATTTGGAATCGACCTGAGTTAGAATAGGCCTAGCTCATCTACTGATATGGTGAAAAGCTCTGTGCATATATAAACGCAAGCTTAGCTGGCTCACGTGTCTATTCTTCTATTAACTCTCACAAGTCATGCATGAGACATACAAGTGGTTAGGCTTAACGCCCAGTGATACTTAAGTTGATATGAGATTACAATAAAATCTAATTTCTCTTAGCCATAATTTGAAGCTGATAATAAAAGAGGCATATAAGTGACTAGACTTAGCGCCCTTAGTTATCTATGGATTTTATTTAAACAATACATTAAAATTATTAAGGAGATGTAAAATGGATACTACACCTGTACTCATAAATATTTACTATCTTTCTATTTTATTGCAAAATTTTAAGAAAATAAATGCTTTAGCTTATCGCATGTACCATGAAGATTATTTAGTTAAATTTTGAAATAAATTTATTCATGAGTTTCACAGAATTTTAGATTTCTATTACAAAATCTAAAAATTTTAATATATAATATTGGAACCCAAACTTCTGAAAAATCAATGAATCAATTTATTTGAAAATTTAACTAAATAATTTTCATGGTAAATACTACAAACTAAAGCATTTCTTTTCCTCAAGTTTTGCATTATAATGAAAAGATAGGCTAAATTCATGAGTACAGGTGTAGTGTCCGTATTACATCCTCTTAAATAAATATTTTCCTAGTTCTTTGCAACTAGGGATGTACAAGCTACTAGGCTGAACACCTCAATATTTAAAGGCCAGCGTAATTTAAAAATCAAATAAGATTATTTATTGAGCTTAATTTGTACTAGAGATGTATATAAGTGACTAGGCTCAACCTTCCAGGCGATAACGAGCAATTGATAATTGAAGTAATTACAATGAACTCACGTTTTTAAAAAAGCTTCTCTCTTTTCGGAGAATTCCTTTTTTTATAATTATACACATTTCTTTTTTTGAATAAATATATTTTAATATAATTTATATATTTCCTTATTTTATTTATAAAACAGAATATATTTAAATAAACTTACATATATATATATAGATGAGCCATTCTAATACTTTTTCTAAAAAGTGTTCGCAGTGGGTCTCCAGAATTTCCCATTGACCATGGCATCTTTTTATACTATAAAACTTAGGAACCCATGCCAAATTTCGACCTTCTAGACCCAATAGATGCCAAGAAATGGCTATACAAAGTCCAAAAATGGGCCCTGTTTTGGCTGTTTTTCTCTAGTTTTCGAATACTCCTCATTAAGAGGAGACCGAACTCTCTGTCTCTGTCTAATAGTGTTTTTCATCTTTTATATGAACACCACCAGTTTTGATAAAAAAAAATAGTAGCCCCCGCTGAATATTAATATACTAAGTAAATTTTATAATCATAACGAAATAATTTTATCGCGTAATTTTTGAGTATGATTTGACCTTTGAACTGCCGTCAGTACAATCTGTCTTCTTTTATAAAATTTTGGTAGGTCAAATCATACTCAAAAATTACGCGATAAAATTAAATCGTTATGATTATAAAATTTATTCATTACATTAATATCTAGCGGGGGCTGCTATTTTTTTTCCTGTTAAAACCGATGGTTTTTATATAAAAGATGGAAAACACGTTAGACAAAGACAGAGAGTTCGGCCTGCCCTTAATCCAATATTGCACCAAAATGAACTCACAATACGTCATTTTCTTCGTTTTGAACTAAACTTTCAAGAAATCATTATCACATTTCTGCCGTCCAAAGTAAGAAAACCTTAACTCCAATGGGCTTCCAATGTAGTTAACCACTTTTATACTTTGGACGGCAGATTTGGATTTACGGAAAGAGCTTTGCTACATAACCTTGACGACAACGGGCGTTTTTTCGACTTTTTTCTACTATTTATCCTTCCATAACATCACGAATTTTTTATATTTTTACAATCAGCAAACAACGTTGGATTTCTCTTAAAGAGACCTGAAAAGACGCGTAATCTTTTTCCAACGAATTTTTTAACTAAATTTGTTGGATGATTTAGAAAGAAAAGAACGTGATTCTTTTCCTTTGAATTTTTATCTAATCATGAAATTCCCTAACTAATCTTATTTTGAATTTACCCTTGTTTGAATGAAAATGAATTGACACTTAATTTTACTTTAACCTTGAACCTTTTAATTGAATTAAATTTAAGTTTACACTGTATTTGACTTTACCACTAATTTTTACAGACAAAGATCTATTATTTTGCAAAAGAGAAATTAAATGAATCTACTGATACAAAGCAACTAACCTTGCGGTTGTTGTTGCTTTGTTTTAATTGATTTATCTAAAATTTACACTTTATTTATCGGGAAAGGATTCACTCAATAAATACACAAATATAAAGGGAAAAAGCCATGTGGCATAAAAAACCCTTGATTTATTTCCTATAATTTTACACACTATTTGCCGCACGATTATATTTTACTCGCACGCACGCACGCAAAAAGAGAAGAGAAAAAAGACACAATGAAATTTGTATAGCCGCGGCTTTGGTGGGCGAAGGTGATGCGTTGATTCGCAATCGACCGTTCGTCGCTGTACGGAAATCTTCCGTACCTTAAAGCACTGATCGCTTTTGAAGAAGAAAACTAGATGTTTTCAAGAAGAGAACCGATTGCTCTCGAAAATGAATAAACCGCCCTAGGCGAGGTCACGCTTGATACTAACTATTTTTTCCGCGGCACTTGAAAAGTCTCCCTGTTCTCTCCCCCCTTTCGTCTATGAGCTGACTTAAGGGAGGTGAGAACAGGCGACTGTAAGTGCTGCCGCTCATCATCGTTTTTGATTTTTACATAAATTTATGTTGCGACGCAACATACTGCGGGCGCAAGCTGCAAAATAAAGTTTTATGTTAAAATTGATTTTGTAGTAAATGAAATGAGTTAAACTAGATCGAAGCTTCGATTTCGCAACTAACCTAAAATTTAAATTTACATTAACTGGTATTTGACAAGTGTTTGACTAAACAAATATGTTTGAGCGTAGTTTCGTGTGGAGTGACTACGTCGTTGATCGCAAGTTTTATGAATGAGCGCAGTTTCCTTTGGAGTGACTACGTCGCTGATCGCAAGTTTTACAAATGATTGCAGTTTCCTTTGGAGTGACTGTTTTGCTGAATGCAAGTTTTAGAAATGATTGCAGTTTCCTTTGGAGTGACTGTTTTGCTGAATGCAAGTTTTACAAATGATCGCAGTTTCCTTTGGAGTGACTACGTTGCTGATTGATTTTATTCGCAATATTCGCAAGTTGAATTTGTGTTAATTTTTTCGTTTTTTACAACAAAAATAGATATGTACAGATATGAAACATGAATCAAAGATTCAATATACAGGTGAAAGACAAAGTCTTGTGATGTTACGCTGATAAACGCCAGTGTTGGCCTTGACAGAAGCCACTCGAGCGATGCCGCCGTCCCCGGGAGAGACTTCCAAGACAATACCATTTTGTTTAGATTTGTAATTCGGATAATTATTCCTGATGCCAGTGGGCCCAAAAAATGTTGACAAGCCCTTGCAATAAAATTGCAAGCTGATAGTTTGTTATCTGAAACTAAAAACAAATGTTTTTCTGGTAAGAAATTGAATGGTCTACCTACAAGAAAATGTGCTAATGTTATTACTAAATGATCATTAAGATCAGCAGAGATTGCATACAATAGTCGCAAATTTAAAATGTGTATATTTCTATATAAAAATCTTAAGTTGTTTATGAGTTAAATTGTTACCTCTCAAAACATTTTTCTCCAGTTGTACCTAAAATTTCTAAACTAATCGTTTTTACTAATTCTGGCTATGTATTTCCTGATTGTGCTAACCATTTCGGCCCTAAGAACCAAAGTTGATTTTTTTAAAGTCTGAAGGCAATTGTCGTCTGGACAATGCATCAGCTGGGTTGTCCTCTGATCGAACGTAACGCCAACTAACTTGGTTTTCTACTGCTTGTATTTTCTGATTCACCTAAGTTAAATTTACTATCTCTAAATAGAAGCCTAACAATATACCTTCCTAAATTATCTCCTTTGGTGTGAGCAACATAATGCTGCTTGCAAGCTACGTTTTCCCTAGATCTAATTGTGTTTTATTCAAAGTTTCTATAAACCAGAATTGTTTTACTAGTCTAACTAATTTAATTACATTATAGCTAACTTCTTTGTCCTAAATTTTATTATTGATTCCACCTGCTATTATCCAACCTAAAACTCATTTTATGTAATGTAATTTAGAGGTTAGTGTGTTCAAATTTTATTTGATTTATAGATAGATTAGAACGTGTTACATTTGATGTTAATAAAGTATCTATGTGGTTTGGTATGTGAAATCGAGGATTAGTTAAAGGAATGTTCTTAGGTATGTTCAATAAGTCACGAGGAAAAAACTTCATTGGGTATTGTGTCCGTTATGCTCGGTACAATTAAAAAACTAAGTTGATATTTATACTGATTGTAATTTGATTGAGTAGTTGATTTTACGTAATGCTTTGAAAGAGTACATAACCCATTAATTGCCCCTATATCAATTGAATAATAATGATTATTTAAATTTAAAGAATTTGCAAGAGTTTCTGTAATAAGATTAATTGTGGAACAAGAGTCTAATAAAGCGCGAGCCGCAATGAAGTTTCCTTCTTTATTTTGAATTTTGACTACAGCTGTAGTCATTAAGTTGGATTCTAAAGGAAAGCTACCGATAAGTATGATTGATAGTCTATTCACACCTCTGCAGTGTCTGGCTGTGTAACTTGTGTTGGCTCTTTATTTTTAATCTCGTGAAGCAAAGTTTGATGATGTTTGTGACATGTTTTGCACCCTTCCTTACTTGTGCAAGGAAAAGGGTGTCTACTTAAGCAATTAAAACAGATTCGTTGTGATTTTGCAAATTGCCATCGCTGTTGTACATCTAATCCCAAGAATTCAGAACATCTGTACAACCCATGAGGTTGCCTACACTTCGGACAACTAACTAACCTATTGCTTGTTGATGCTGAAGTTGCTAATACAAAATCTCTACCTCTTTTTGTTCTAAAATCTCCTACACTATCCTTTGAGTTTCTTTTTAAATTTGTCCTATCGTGATTCTTTGTATTTTCAAGAGATTGAAGCTTAAAAATGCTACTCTGTAAAAATTCGTACATTTCTTTTGTTGTAGGAAGTTGATCTAATTTAAGTCTATCCTGCCATTTACCTTTTAATCCTGATGGTAGATTTCTTTCTGCTATCCTAACTAACATATTGTCAAATGAAGCTTCACCCAACTGTTTTAGAATATGTTGATGCTGACGCATCTTGTCTAACAAAGATGACACGCCTTCTATAGTTGCGTTCGGTACTACGGGTAAATCTAAAATAGCGTCTAAATATCTATTACTAATTATTCTTTTATGATCGTAAAAATCTAGAAGGGCTTGCCAAGCCTTTGGGTAATTTTCCTCACTAGGCACGAATTCTATTATTTTTAATTTAGCAGGACCTGAAAGAGCGTCTAAGAGCTGTGCATGTTTTACTGTATTAGTTGAATCATCACGGGAGTGTACTAATGCAGTGAAAAGGTTTTTGAAAGCAAGCCATTCTTCTGATTTGCCATCAAACTTTGGTACCTTTGTTTCACTTAATTTCGGTAAAGTGTGTTTTCGTGTCAGAGTGATGTTAGAATTGTTTAATGTGGAACTAGCTATTGGTTCGTTTGCTTGACATAATTTCTTAGCCAAAGCTGTTGTAGAATAATACATTGTTTCTACTACCTTAAATTCATTTATTATTTCATCACCTAAATTAGCAACTACTGCTTTAACTTTCATTACATATGTATCTTTGTGCAAGTCTGATAAATGTTCTAAACGTGTTTTAATGTTTTCCGATTCTGTGTCGGGACTTGATATGTACGTTTGTAACGCATTTATTTGATCTTTAAAAATCCCTAGCTTTGCATTCACAACATTTATTCCTGCTGGATCATTCATTTTGAATGTGTAAAACTTAATAAGAGTTTAAGTAATAAATTGTCAAAATATACAACTATATGTTGTTATAATTAAACCTTGCTACCTGCCCGCTGTTTTTGAAAGAAACAGAATTTTTCGCTGATCCTTCGCCTTGCGTGCGCTCTTACTGTCACGAAGAGAATTCCGTCACTATTGGTGCGACGAAACCTCCTCACGAATGGCGCGGCTTGAGCAACAGCGATAATTTTTTCGAACTATCTAGTGTTGTTTTGAAACCTTTATTTAAAGCGACCCTAGCTACATGAATTACCTTAAACTGTAAAAACTGACAGTAAATGTTACAAACAATCAAAGCAAAATTTATTAAATTTAATTTTAAATTTAAATTTAGAAAAAACTAATGTGAAAAAAAAAAAAAATTAACTTGAAATCAATTTTGAAGTCAGATATGTATAATGAATTTAATTAAAAATTAAATGTAAATGTAACGATAAATTAATTTATCAAACAAAATTTACTTGAATAATAAACGTGAAGTTGTTCAAAATTTAATGTACCTTTATGAAATTTTAAAATTTATTTTTTAAAAAATGGATAAATTTATCAACTCGCTTTTCCTCTCGCAAATCGATCAATTTATGTTACACCTAGCTAACGTAATCTCCCTTGAGCCAGGAGCCGTCACTACACAACTTAATCTTTCATAAAAATTTTCTTAAAAATAGTTTTAAGTTGCTACGTCTTACTTTCTTAAAATCGTAAAGGACAACTTTCTATCTCATTGAGAGCACGTGATCTCAATCTGAGAAATGTTCGCTTTGTAAGACAAAGAACCTTTTGTGCTTTGTAAAATAAAATTCTATATTCTATTTTGTTGTTAACCTTTCAAAAAAAAGAATTTTATGAACTAAATTTTATGATGCTAAATCTTAAGTTTATGAAAAGAACAAATTTTTGAAAAAGAAATTTCTAACTTAAATGCAATTTTCAAAAGTAAAAATTTTAAATGTAATTTTCAAAAGTAAAAAATTTTAAATGTATGAGATTTATTCAACAAACAAAATTTTAATTTACTATTTAATTTTAATAGACTTTGAAATTGTGTAAGATTTTCTAAAAATGAACCTTTTATTTTAATGCTAAACTTTGGTTTGAACAATGTAACTTTCTGAAAGTTATATTTTCGACTGAGATGAATTTTTCTTTGAAACTGCTAAATGGAATATTAAAATATAAATTTCAATTTTAATTTTTATTTGTGCGTTGATATTTCTTAGAAACTAAATTTCTTCTAACCAAACTGATAAATAAAATTCTCGCTTAAATGTAAAGTTTTTCAAAATGAAACTTCAAATGAAAAATAAAATTTTTAAATTAAATTTTAAGTTTTACGTTAAGTTGTCTTAAATTTTAATAAACAAAAAATAAATTAAAAGAAACGTTTTCTACAATAAAAGTTTTGAAATAAACTAATTTATGAATCTCAGATTTGAATAAATGAAATTTTGATTTGATATTAATTTTCAAATTATTTTGAAGTTGAGAAAATATTATGTTGTTACCTCGTATATTGTACAAAAATACTTATCTTATTTTCCTAGAAGTCTCTAAGTTGAAGCTCTCCTTTGTCGGGGATGGCGTTGCTCGGTGGCTTGTATATCTATAGCTATGCTCGCCGGCCGGCGCCTGTTTTGACTTTCTGAGAATTCGCTTTGTTCGTCGAACGCTTTAGCGGTTATGATTTTTTCGTAAACCAGGGGATCGTGATTTCTGACTTCACAGGATTGCACCATGAAAAGACGCGTAATCTTTTTCCAACGAATTTTTTAACTAAATTTGTTGGACGATTTAGAAAGAAAAGAACGTGATTCTTTTCCTTTGAATTTTTATCTAATCATGAAATTCCCTAACTAATCTTATTTTGAATTTACCCTTGTTTGAATGAAAATGAATTGACACTTAATTTTACTTTAACCTTGAACCTTTTAATTGAATTAAATTTAAGTTTACACTGTATTTGACTTTACCACTAATTTTTACAGACAAAGATCTATTATTTTGCAAAAGAGAAATTAAATGAATCTACTGATACAAAGCAACTAACCTTGCGGTTGTAGTTGCTTTGTTTTAATTGATTTATCTAAAATTTACACTTTATTTATCGGGAAAGGATTCACTCAATAAATACACAAATATAAAGGGAAAAAGCCATGTGGAATAAAAAACCCTTGATTTATTTCCTATAATTTTACACACTATTTGCCGCACGATTATATTTTACTCGCACGCACGCACGCAAAAAGAGAAGAGAAAAAAGACACAATGAAATTTGTATAGCCGCGGCTTTGGTGGGCGAAGGTGATGCGTTGATTCGCAATCGACCGTTCGTCGCTGTACGGAAATCTTCCGTACCTTAAAGCACTGATCGCTTTTGAAGAAGAAAACTAGATGTTTTCAAGAAGAGAACCGATTGCTCTCGAAAATGAATAAACCGCCCTAGGCGAGATCACGCTTGATACTAACTATTTTTTCCGCGGCACTTGAAAAGTCTCCCTGTTCTCTCCCCCCTTTCGTCTATGAGCTGACTTAAGGGAGGTGAGAACAGGCGACTGTAAGTGCTGCCGCTCATCATCGTTTTTGATTTTTACATAAATTTATGTTGCGACGCAACAAGACCTTTAATTTAACATTTTGAACGTTCAAGAACATTAAAAATTGATGGAATTATTGAAGGTTGAAGTTCACAAAATTCGTAAAATATGCGTTTTTGGCCATTTTTGAACCCCTAAAGCTCAAAATAAGGTGTTTTTTTTTTGTTTTTTAATTGCATCAATTTTTAGTTTTAATATAAATATATGAAATATAACCGTTTCCAGAGGACCGTTTTTTGATTTTCAAATTATTTTTCGTGCATCTAATTATTGCTTTTTTTAGACATTTACAATGCTATATGCTCGTATGTATAGCGTTCTATACATACGAGCATAGGGTATCCTCCTAAATTAGCTTTCCAAATAAATTCTTATATTTTTTTCCATGTCTTAAAAAATATTTCAACACCGAACTCAGATTGAAAGTTTTTCACCAACCATAGAAAAAATACAAGTGACGGAGAAAAATTTTTTAAATAATAAAAAATTGTCTTTTTTCAAACACTGACATGAAAGTTGTTATTATTTTCACGCGCTACCACAGATTTAAAGGAACATGTAAATCAGACCATAGTAAACTACAGGAAGAATTTTATCTATATTTTAATATGCTTTTCTATCATTCTTATCAATTCATTTTATTTTTATTAATGCACAAAAAATATCTTTTTATGTTTTAAATTTTTAGTTTCATACATTCATTGTATACTAAAAAATATACAATAGAGATGTTTGTTATGCATGTGAAAAACTTACGTTATAGGAATACTTAGAAAATATTCTGTGAGAAACTTGTTAAAAAAAAAATATTTCGAGTAACACACTTCAAGAACGTTTAAAGAGGCTAAAAACTATATTGCAATTTCTTCTTCATATCAATTCTAAAGTTCTTATCATATGTTTAAGTTATCGTTGGCTATTCTACATCGTAAAATCGACGTTTCAGTAAAATAAAAAATTAATCAAACAAATTTTTGTTGTTAATTTCAAATTTGCGGACACATTAGTAGGTTATTTTGAAGTTTTCCAGCTAAATTCCGATCCATGAGAATATAGGGAAAAAATTTGTCGGAATACAAGAATACAGAATTGACTTATTATATTAAATTAATTAGATGTAAAAATAGTTAATAATATTTATAAATTTATATGATTTTCGTTAAAAATACAGATGCATAAAATGCATGCTCATAAGGACATGTAATTACAAAATTTAAGGTACGAGTGATTAAACTATTAAATTACTATAGTACCTATGCAATGAAAAACTATTAAAAACTCTTTAGTATTACAAATATACAATGTTTACAATAATAGAAATAAATAAAAGTAAACATGTCAGAAGATTTTTTTGCATGAATATAAAATAATAAGAAATATTAGAAGTTACAAATTGAATAAAGAAACGCAGGATTGTATTTAAATGTTTGAAATTTATATTTAAGAGGAGGTCACGTATCTCCGTCCTTTTCTAATCGAAGAATTAAGATTTTACAAAAACTAATACCTTTATCAAAAAATGAAGAGAAAGCCGCATCTTGTATTGAAAAAAGCAAAGTTTTGTTTGATAAGAAAGAATTAACTTTATAGCTTTATTTTCAAGAAAACCTTGAAAAACCAAATTGCTTACCCTAACCTCTATGTTTTAAGTTTTTCGAGGTTTTCTTGAAAACAAAGCGATAAATCAATTCTTTCTTATCGATGAAAATATTGCTTCTTTTGAGACGAGATGCGGCTTTGTCTTCATTTTTTACTGAAATTATTAGTTTTTGTAAAATAATCAATTCTTTGATTAGAAAAAAACAGATATACTCGACCTGTTCTTAAGTTCTGAAGGTTAGATATGATAAAAAAATAACAAACTAGATTTATATTATGCTCACCACTTATAAATTCTTTAAAACACATTTACATCAATAACTTTTACATTATATTTTAGTTTTAGTTAAAAAGCTATATTTGCGTATATGTAAAATCAAGTAGGGGAATATATTTGATTAACTACATTTAAAAATTGAATAAGTAAATATATAAATAAACCTGTAATCAAGTAAATATGAGAGCACCTACGCTAGTACAAAAATAACGAGCAATTTAAACTTAAGCAAATATTATCGCTATACAATGTCAAGTATAGAGAAAATCATTAGTGCATTTAAAAATAACATATAGACGTAAATAAACAAGATTGAATGTGCATTCATTACTAGTACTGTAAAAAATGCAATGAAACAAGAGCAATCTAGATGGAACATTTTCAACTTTCTATTGAACACAGAATATGTACCCCCAACGTATTCTACCACGGTTGTACGCTATGACCATGGCCCAAATTCGTAGATCCCATACAGCATGAAAGGACTTTGAAAGGATTCTGAAAGGATTCATGAAAGTACTACAATCTACCAGAAATATTTCACTGAAAGGATTCTGAAATAATTCTATGTCCGAGGTATTGTTCTTTTAAAAATAATACAAGAAAATATTTCATAAAGAATTCACAAGATACTTCAAAATCCTTTCAATGAAAGAATTCTGTAAGGATCCATGAATTCTTTTGGTAATAATTCGTAAATTTTTTCATACATCTGCCATTGAAAGGATTCTGTAAGAATGATATGAAATATTTTCAAAATATTTCATTGTATTATTTTTAAAAGGAATATACCCCGGACATAGAATCATTACAGAATCCTTTCAATGAAAGAATTCTGCAAGGATCCATGAATTCTTTTGGTAATAATTCGTAAATCTTTTCATATATCTTTAGTTGAGAGACGTGTAAAGTTGTAGAAACTTTATTCTTTCCTGTATTATTTAAGAATCAATTTAGAATTAATACATACACGCACACACACACACACCTATATATATATATATATATATATATATATAGCGGATATGATGATATAATTATTTATAGGATTACGAATAGTTTCACAGCGGTTGAAATCGAAGTCATCATAACACAGACATCGCACGCATAACAATTGATAGTTTTCATTTTAAATTCTTATTTTCCTTATATATGAAACGGGAAGCACTCTTACCGCTTGCAAGAGTGAGAGATACCGCCATCAAGCCGATAAATTATAAACTAATCCCGAAAATATTTCTGAATGATTCTGTTATATTTCACGTTTTCTTTCAAAAAGTCCTTTCAAAGTCCATTCAGTAAGGATTCATGTAATAACTGTTATTCTCGTCATGATAAGTTCTTTCATGAATTATTTCAAAAAGATTTCAAAATTATTCCATGTATGATTTCTTAAGACTTTGCCAAAATATTGCATGAATTATTACATGAATGCTTTTTGAAAGAATCTCGAAATGATTCGGTAAAAGAATACCTTAGATCATTCCGAAAATCTTTCTGAATTATTTTACGACTGGAACCTTCGAAAGAGTTCTGAGTTCTTTCTTGTTTCCTTTCAAGAAGTTCTTTAAAGTGCTTCCAGTAAGGATTTATGTAATAACTTTTATTCTCATTATAAGTTATTTTATGAAATATTGCAAGAAGATTTTAAAATTATTTCATGTATGATTTCTTAAGATTTTACCAAAATATTGCATGAATTATTACATAAATGCTTTTTGAAAGAATCTCGAAATGATTTGGTGAAAGAATACCTTAGATCATTCTGAAAATCTTTCTAAATTATTTTACGACTGGGAACTTCGAAATATTTCTGAGTTATTTCTTGTTTCCTCTTAAGAAGTCCTTTAAAGTCCTTTCAGTAAGGATTTATTTCATAACTTTTATTCTCACCATAAGTTATTTTATGAAATATTACAAAAAGATTTGAAAATTATTTCATGTATGATTTCTTAAGACTTCACCATAATATTGCATGAATCATTTTATTGAAGCTTTTTGAATGAATCTTAAAATGATTCGGTGAAAGAATACCTTAGATCATTCCGAAAATCTTTTTCAATTATTTTATGATTAGAACCTTCGTTAGATTTCTGAGTTCTTTATTGTTTCCTTTTAAGAAGTTCTTTAAAGTGCTTTCAGTAAGGATTCATAGAATAACTTTTGTTCTTATCATAAGTTATTTTATGAAATATTTCAAAAAGATTTCAAAATTATTCCATGTATGATTTCTTGAGACTTTACCAAAATATTGCATGAATTATTTCATGAAAGCTTTTTGATCGAATTTTAAAATGATTCGGTGAAAGAATACCTTAGATCATTCCGAAAATCTTTATAAATTATTTTATGACTTGAATCGTTGGAAGATTTCTGAGTTTTTTCTTGTTTCCTTTCAAGAAGTCTTCTCAAAGTCCTTTCAGTAAGGATTCGTGTAATATTTCATGTCTGAATTTTTGTTTCCTTTTTGGTATTATTTTTGTAAAGACTTTGTAATTTTCCTGTGTATTATTTTATAAATTCTTTTTAAAAGAATATAGTTATCTTTTTAAGTTCTTTTTAAATGCTTTTAACGTATTATTACTTGTAATATTTCATGAAATTATTTCAAAATTCTTTCATGCTGTGTGGGGATGTGACTTGAATATTGAGTATAGGCAACGAATATAGACGCTTATAGAAGCGTACTCCTGAATGGGAAATTTCGTCCAAAAATGTGTTACCCAGCAACTTGGAGGGCGCCACTATTCCATGTATTTGTATATCTACATATAGCATATTTTTTATATGTATAGATATACAGACAATGTTAAAGTGTTACCCAGGTTTTCAGACGAAAAATTTAACCCAGAAGAATCCTTCTATAAACGTCTATCTTCTTTAGTATAAAGGTGAAATTGAATGGAAGGAAAAATAGGCTACGGAACATCATAGTACGTCAATTTCGTATCCTTGTATTCCGTCAAATTTTTTCCCTATATTCTCATGGATCGAAATTTAGCTGGAAAACTTCAAAATAACCTACAAATGTGTCCGTGAATTTGAAATTAACAACAAAAATTTGTTTGATTAATTTTTTATTTTACTGAGACGTCGATTTTACGATGTAGGATAGCCAACGATAACTTAAACATATGATAAGAACTTCAGAAATGATATGAAGAAGAAATTGCAATATAGTTTTCAGCCTTCCTAAATGTTCTTAAAGTGTGTTACTCGAAATATTTTTTTTTAACCAGTTTCTCACAGAATATTTTCTAAGTATTCCTATAACGTAAGTTTTTCACATGCATAACGAACATCTCTATTGTATATTTTTTAGTATACCATGAATAAATGAAACTAAAAATTTAAAACATAAGAAGATATTTTTTGTGCATTAATAAAAATAAAATAAATTGATAAAAATGATAAAAAAGCATATTAAAATATAGATAAAATTCTAACTTTCTGTAGTTCATTATGGTCTGATTAACATATTTTCTTTGAATTTGTAGTAGCACGTGAAAATAATAACAACTTTCATGTCAGTGTTCAAAAATAGACAATTTTTTATTATTTAAAAAATTTTTTTCCGTCACTTGTATTTTTTCTATGGTCGATGAAAAACTTTCAATCTGAGTTCGGTGTTGAAATATTTTTTAAGACATGTGAAAAAATATAAGAATTTATTTGGAAAGTCAATTTAGGAGGATACCCTATGCTCGTATGTATAGAACGCTATACATACGAACATATAGCATTGTAAATGTCTAAAAAAAGCAATAATTAGATGCACGAAAAATAATTCTAAAATCAAAAAACGGTCATCTGGAAACGGTTATATTTCATATATTTATATTAAAACTAAAAATTGATGCAATTAAAAAATAAAAAAAGACACCTTATTTTGAGCTTTAGGGGTTCAAAAATGGCCGAAAACGCATTTTTTACGAATTTTGTGAACTTCAGCCTTCAATAACTCCATCAATTTTCAATGTTCTTGAACGTTCAAAATGTTAAATTAAAGGTCTTTTAAAGAGAAATCCAACGTCGTTTGCCGATTGTGAAAATATTAAAAATTCGTGATGTTATGGAAGGATGAAAAGTAGAAAAAAGTCAAAAAAACGCCCGTTGTCTTTAAGGTTATGTAGCAAAGCCCTTCCCATAAATTCAAATTTCTTAAAAGTTTAGTTCAAAACAAAGAATACATGTTGTGAGTTCATTTTGGTGCAATATTGGATTAATGAGGAGTATTCGAAAACTAGAGAAAAACAGCCAAAACAGGGCCCATTTTTGGACTTTGTGTAGCCATTTCTCGGCATCTATTGGGTCTAGAAGGCTGAAATTCGGCATGGGTTCCTAAGTTTCATAGTACAAAAAGATAACATAGTCAATGGGGAATTGTGGAGACCCACTGCGTACACTTTTTAGAAAAAGTATTGGAATGGCTCATATATATATATATATATATATATATATATATATCTTTCTATATTATATAGTTGTAAGGACAATTTTTATGACCAAGCTCTTCCTCTTGTCTTCTTTTTCTCTTCCCTTTACCGTATTTTGATCCTCATTTTTTCCGTTTTTTATGTTATTTTACGTTATTTCTATCTGTTTCTTTTTTCCTCTTATTATCTTGCTCTTCTCTTCATTTACTCGTCATTTTCTATTCTTCGTCTCTTTATTTTCTCTCCCCTCACACCTCCTTTCAAAAATCCTCAACTTTTTTACGTTATTTCTACGTTATTTTAAGTAATTTTAACTCTTCCTCAGGTAATCCATCAGAAATCCTCAAACTTTTCCCTGTTTTTTTTAACATTATTTTACGTTATTTTACGTGGTTTTAGCTCTTCCTTAACTCATCCAACTTATTTCTCAATTCATATGCAGAGACGATTAATTAAGTAACACATTAACTTATATCAGGACATTTAATTAAATCGTGACCAACATTTTCATTAAATAAAAAAAAAATATTACCTGTTCATTACTAATAAACTTTTATAGATAAATGCTATTATCTAAGCTACTGGAGCTGAAGGGTAATAAAATAGAATTAAATTAGAATAAAAATTCAATTTATATTGAAACAATTGATAATTTTTTTAATAAAAAACAATTAATTAATGAACTATTTACGTTTTATCTATATATGGGTGATTCTATTCTAACGGGTAATCACATGTAATCGTTTAATAAACTATCAATACAAGGTTCAAATATTATTAACCACAAATTTTTCATATACTTTCAGCTTCTAACTTTATGATCCGTTGACTTTTTAATCGCTAATTTCAATCTAGCTTTTGTAGGGACCCTTAGACAGTATAAAAAGTAATCTCCTCTGTCTGTAATCATATCTAAATTTTTTTTAAACGTTGTAGAGATACATGATAGATGAATTAATACTTCAGAAAGATCAAAAAATATTTTTTTCCATCCGTACATACATTTCAGCAGAATGGTTGAAAAAAAAATATTTTCTTTGACCCTTTGTTATTATAAAAAAAATGTATATTTTTTCATAGATAAAAGGCAATAATAATAAAAAATGTTATATTTGAATCTTATGAAAATATAAGCTATTTCTATCACATAGAAATATTGTTATTATATGTTTATTTCGCTAAAAAATTGCTTTGTTGATCATAGAATACATTTTTGTTTACGTGTAAATATCATTTCACTTATGAAAGCTAAGTTACCTTTTCTACGATAATTCCCCTGGCTCTAAACATTTAACTGTCACAGATGATATAAGCGCATATTCAAATACGTAATAGACGTTTAAGAAAGTAGTAATGTACAATTAAAAAACTTTGTATAGCAGTGAATGTTGGAGACCGTTTACTCGGTAAAAATTTCATTCAAATTATCAGGTAATCTCCCCTGGCATATAATTCCCCTGCCTTTTTTGAGACGCACTCACAAAATTCTAATTAAATAATAAAGTCAACAATTTTATTCATGAATTTCATACCATGAAGTGTTAAATTATTTGTACACTTGAAATTTAATACATATTATACTGCTTATAATTTTTAGATAATCAAAATTGAATATATATATTGTAACGAGGATAGCAAATTATACATATACTGTATGTCAGTATACTTCTGTCTCTCTCCTCGTTGTGAGTCGCACAGCCTATTGTAAGCTTTTATGCTTACTTTATGTGTATAAGAGTGAGACAGAGAGTGGATATTTCATCGTCTTGCGTGGCTGACGGTTAGTGAAGGCGCGCGCAAGACATGACGTGGAGACTCGAGCGGGATACGAGAGCGAACGCGTCGTGAAGCTGGTTGACCGCCATGAATTCTTTTGCTGTGCGTGCTTGAGCGTCCGTTAGTATTTTGTTGAATAGAAAATCGCCATCTTGTGAGGATTGCACTTTGATTATTGAATAGACAATCATCAGTATCTAGCTATTTGCTGCGTTCGACAAAATTCTTCTCGAGAACTTCACAAAGGACATGAGTGAGATAAAAAGCTGCACTGTGTGCATCCGGTGCCGCATCAAATAGACTTCGCGAGTGATCCATAGGTGAAGAGAAGCTCTGACCTAAACGTCGGCATAAAATGTAAGTCTGCAGACTTTATCGTGTCTTAGTTTTCTTTTTGTATTGTTTTTCGAACTTGCGGCGTAAGAGACTGTCGTCCGCGTCGACGCGTTGCGTTGTAGGTTAGGTTAGGCCTTATTTTCTTTATTTACCAAGAATGTGTAATTCTACTTTTAATACGTCATTATTTATTTTATATATCTACTTTTCATTGTATTAAATTCTAATAAGTTGATTAAATGAAGTAAAGTAAAATCAAGGTTGAATTTAATTATTAAGTAGAGTATGATCTTATTTCCTTGCTAATTATATATCATCTTATTCCTGTGTCACAAATAAAATTGAATACATTCTTTCTTAATCAACGGTATTTAACAGAGTTCTCGGGTACACGTCGTGGGTTTCGTCGTACCAGACGTCCGGGAGGCGGAGCTTCAAAGCGAAGTTCTGCAATAGTATTAAATATTGTTTAACTGATTTTCTTTGTCAGAAATAGATAGACGAAGTAGATCGGCGGTATTGAATTATGCTGATAGACTATAAACCGAAAGTCAGTTATTTAACGGTAAGTGCACGTGTACTTAAAGAGAGTACACGTGAAACCCACAAATATATTTAATTTGTTTAGTTAAATATATTCCCCGTTACATTATATATATATATATATATATATATATATATATATATATATATATATATATATATATTTGTGGAGAATCTCCGAGTAAGCACATTCTCAAATCTTTTTGTAAACAATCACTGTAGTCATATTTACATACTGCACTATATACTACGTATATACTACAAATAAATAAAGCGAAATCAAAGGTTACATGGTAGTATGCAGAAAATAAAAATATCAGTTTGTCATTAGCCTTGATGAAGAGTTTGTCGTTGATATCAAAGTAAGTATATAATTATTTAAATTTAAATGAAAGTTTTTGAAAAATCTGAATTGGAAAATCCATAAATTGATAATATATTATTTTAGATTGTATTGGCAATAAAATGGTTTCTACACGTGGACGTGGCGAACTTCCTACTAATCCTTTATCATCAAGTACACTTAACTCCACTCCCAAACACAAAAATAATGTTATTATATATTTTGAAAAAGAAAACTTTCTCAAGTATGGATATATTTGTTCTTTAACTTTCTTCTAATAATGTTTAAAAATACATATTTTTGCTGTAACTCGCACGGAGAAAAATTGTATGGTAACGACAGCAATAAGGATATCGCTTAACACATGCAGCGATAGTTTGGGCTAAAACAAACTAAATATTGTGAACTTCAAACATTAACTTTTTAGTTATTTTCATAGTTAATGCAACTAAATGCCATTTGCTAAAAAAGACAAAAAAAAAAGCTAACATTTTAGCGCGAGATAATGATTTCCGTAGCCAAAAAAATTGTAATCATAGCAACAATCATTAGCTAAAAAAGGCATTCTTTTTTCTTCTATAATTTTGTGTTCTGCAGCGATTAATATTACAACTATCGTCATAATCTTGACTGAAACAGCATGATTTTGTCGTCATTTTAACTATACGTAAGCGCTACATTAGCATAAAACTTTGTAAACCATTTGACAGCTAAACGATCAGTCATAACCTTTATTTTTTTTAAAGTTGATATTAAAACTTTTGAGAATTCAAACCATACAAAAAAATTTCATTCACTTTCAAATATGCATTTATTTAATAACCATAAAAAATGTCATTGAAGATGTCAGCGCAAAACAATAGCTAATATTCACATCGATGGCAGCAAATAATGATAGTCTATTTTCGAATTCAAATTTTCGCTGTCTCAAACTAGCAAAAATTTTCGCTAATGGAACTATCTTATTGTTGACTAATGCAATATATTTTTCTCCATGCGTCGTTTTTTATTTTTAAAAATTCATCCATATATGGTAATAGCTAATTCTTAAGTATTTCAGATAGTTTAGAATCTTTGTTCGACATAAATATTATTAGAAAATCGTATATCAAGTGATGGTAATAAAAAAAGTAATTCCCCTGGAATAAAAGTAATTTCTCTGTATCAGTATATTTTTTACCTATCAGTTTTTCTGGGAATAATCTATGAACAGCTTGGCTTCTTTGGGATATTGTTCTATTAGATATAACCATAAAAAAACCTGAGTAAAATTTTTAAAATGAACACCTTTATTTTCTATTATTTCAAAATTTGAATTTGACCCGTTCGAATAGAATCACCCATATACGACAAAAAAAAAGAAAAGAAGATAAGACAAATTTCTTTGGTATGAAAAATTTTTAACAAAAATAAAACCGATTTCAAAAAATGCACTGAAAAGTAACAAATAATTTATTATCTTTAGAAATCATACAAATAATTGGTAAAATACAATTTTAGAAGTCGGCGTCTAATTCCTCAATGAATGTAAACGTTATTTTTTAACAATAAATGTAAACGTTATTTTTGAACAATGAATGTGAACGTTATTTTTGAAAAAATGGACGAAGTCGTTCTGCTTACGCACCACAGATTTAGAATGAGACGCCGACTTCTAAAATTGTATTTTACCAATCATTTGTATGATTTCTAAAGATAACAAATTATTTGTTACTTTTCAGTGCATTTTTTGAAATCAGTTCTTTTTTTTGTTAAAAATTTTTCATTTGTCATTTTTTAGTGCAATGTTTTTAAAATCTTATTTTTTGTAAAAAATTTTGTTTTTATTCGATACTTTTAAAGTCGGTTTTTATTTATTAAAAATTTTTTTAATTGTTTGTTTTTGTTAAAAAATTGTTATTTTCTATCTTCTAGTGAATCCCCTTACTAAAAACGCAAATATAGGTAGACCCACTAATTACATTAAACTTTCATTATTAATTCATAACGCATTAGTACACCACCAAGCAATATATAGCAGGAAAGAAAGAAGGCTCAACAGCACAGTGTCGTTATGTGTGCATGTATACATATTCAAGCTTAGGTAAGAGAGAGAGAGAGAGAGAGAGAGAGAGAGAGAGAGAGTAGGCGAAGTATAAGGGAGGTAAATGAGAAAACAAAACACCCGGTTTTTTCCTTAATTTGATAATTGGGTCATACAAACCGAATATTGGCCCAATAATTATAAGACACGTATGGGACCTTCCTGCAGACATTCTCTATCAGATAAGAAAAAGTTTTTTCGAATCGGTTAAGAAATGACGGAGTTATGAGGTAACAGACATAAAAAAAAAAAAAAAAATTCAGTCGAATTGAGAACCTCCTCCTTTTTGAAGTCGGTTAAAAAGAGTATGCATTACATAAAACAATTCATGTTTCGGTAGATTATGTTATATGACACATTTCGTAGTGTCTACTTCCTCGTTTTAAAACAGAAATGAGATATGCTTCTTAGCTAATAGCTTAGTTTTGATGATAAAGCAAATATTAGTAACTCATAAAAATTTTGTTATATTAATATTTTTTATATTATCTCTATTTTATTTTTAATAAATTTACATTTACATTTCCTATAAAAAATAAATATAACCATATTCACATAGAATTGTAAAATATACATTATTTACAACAAAAGTAATTATGAATTCATCAAACTATAAATTTAGACACATATTATATTCAATATCTCTATATAATTTATAGTTGGCTGATTCCATTCAGATTCATGCAGGCCGTCACTGATTGAATTTTTTTTTTCTTCTAAGTAATAAAAATACCTTCTATTATTTATATAGAAATAAAATTTACCTCGTAAAACGCTCAAAAAAATTTTTTTTCTTTACTAAAGCAATTCTAGTGTTGGATGTAAAAACGAAAATTCAAAAATTGAAAATTAACCTCTACTTTTAAATGACTATAGCTCCGTCAATTTTTAACTTTTTTGAGCGTTCTTCTAACGAAAGTGTGCGGAATTTTGTCTAGTTTTAAATGCAATCTCGATTTTTGTAATACAATTCGATCTCACTGAGTTATTTACGAAAAACCGAAAAAAAGCGATTTTTTCAAACACGATTTTCTCAAAAACTATATATTTTTTTTGTTGAAATTTTTATATGATTTTATACATAAAAAATACTCACTTTTAGGGTAGGTGAGAATATGCGATTTTGCCTTATTTTTTTTTAATAGATTTTTAAACGTTTTTTTTATATTTTCGATTTTAAAACATTGATACCATGGCGCATTGTACTATTTTTCCAACTTTACGTGTTCTTACAACTATTTTTATGCTTTTATTTATTAATATATGAAAAATATCAACAATAATCTTTAAAATAAACCCCGGATGGAATATTTTAATCAATTAGAACCAAAGTTATAACGATTTCAAGTTTTAAAAAAAATGCTGAAACTTTAAATAAATATATTTACTTTGAATTTTGAATTTTGAATTTGAATTTCAAATTTTGAATTTTGAATTTGAATTTCAAATTTTGAATTTTGAATTTGAATTTTGAAAAGGTGAGTTTTTTAAATACTAAAATATATTATTTGGTCATTTTCAATGAACAAATAATATGCGATACAATTGAGAAAGAACACTAATGAATTGAGAACTAATGTGAATAAAAAAATCCGAATTTGAATAAAACCTTTCAATTTACTTCTTGCCACTTATGTCTTGAAGTTTTGGCAGTGTAGATTTGGTTTTGTTCACTTTTACAACAGTGAATCTTTTAAATACCTTTAATTTCTTTTGCATTGCCTAACCATTCCTTTTTTTTTTGTCAGTCGAAAATCTTCTAATTCATCCTTGCGGATAACAAGAATGTTAATCGACGGAGTATATTTTGATACGTGAGTGGCGAAATTTTCAGCGTTTCTAAAAAAATCTGCACTCTTCTTGGACAGATTATGCGTGGTAGCATAATGTTTAACGAAACCACCAATACCGTCACAAGCGCCTTTACCATGACCTGTTGCAGAAAAAAGCCATTTTCTGTTTACTTTTGAGTTTTGAAGCTCATAGAATTGAAATCTATTTTTAAAATGACTGGCAGCTCCATCAGAAATGGTTATGATTTCATCAAGATCTTGCGCAATATGTTTTTGTTTTAAGTTATTGATAATTAAATTTATAGCTATTAGGGCATGAGACGAATCATGTTTAATATCGTCAGAGACGGTGACATAACTGACTGTTTTATCATTTCCAAAATAGCATACCGACGTAAATATTGATATTTAGTTTTTACTCCAATGATAGCTTTGAATTTCATTTTGAAGCAGAACTGTACAATTTTCTGCAAAATCGACATGAATAACTAATTGGAAGTCATTATTTTTCGCTAAAAGTTTAACCTCTTTAATTGCTATACGTTGAATTTCTTTGACCAATTTATGAGCTCTTACAGTGAGAGCACGCTCTCTTAACTCTATTAAGAAATTTTCAATTGTGTTAGTTTTATTCAGTCAATTTGATTTTTCCCAAACACCATAAATTATTTCTTCATATAAATCTTCTTCTGTCAAAGAAATTACTTGTAAATCAATAGAATCTCCAATGGGACATTCTTTACATTCTCTTAGTACACATTTCATATCATTTTTTGAACAAAAAAGTGAATAATATATTTTCTATTCCGAATCTGCAATGTCTTGTTTATTCTCTTTTTTATAATTATTCAAAGCATCTAACATAAGTTTAAGATTCTCGCAGTAAACGCAAAGACACGAATCGGTGGGTGGATGTGGCATAACCCACTTCGGTCTTAAAGCGTAGAATGTTGATTTACCAATTTTGGTTTTCATTTCAGGATTTTCGTCTTTAAATAATTGATATATTTCTTTTATACTTTGCGTAAGAAAGCTTTCGACTTTTTTAGTTTTTATACCATTTTCTTTGATAGATACTGTGTTGCTTTTATTCGCACTTTGACGAGAACAATTAAAATTATCGTTCAGATAATAATCCTTCACTTTCATTACAATTTCACTATCCAAAGAATGGCCATAATAGTTCTCAGACTGCTTGTAAATTTTTTTATTATTCACCAATGATCGTGCTTGATCAATCATATAAATAGTTACATTTGGTAAAACTGATAATAAATAATCTTTGGAAATATCACTTGGTATAATACTTAACAATCGCACTTTCTCAAGAAAATTTGAACAATTATCTAATGCAATTTTAATATTCTCAAGCCATTTATCATTTGTTTTACATTCATTATTTTCATTCAATGCGGGCAAATCCGTTATATCGTAGACTTTCATCATTTTACTTGCTATTTGTGAATCAAATGCATCGTTTATTTGTTTTCTTTTTCGGAGAGCATAAGATTCTCGCATCTTGATATTGATACTTTGAGGCATTTTAATTGGTGAAATGTTTAATTTTAAATTACTTGAAGTCTCGTTGAGCTGTTCTACCACAACCTCACTATGAATAAAATCTTCCGAAGATTGTTGACTGCTTGAAGTCGATGAAATAGGCGCATTTTTCACTTCATCTAATAATATTTTGTAACACGAAGGGCATACTTTATCTTTTCTAGAGAAAGAAGTATTTGGATACAAGCGCTTCAAAGACTCCGTTAGATCACCTAATTCTCTAAGCGGACTTTTGGAGCAATCATAAACAACTTTTTTGTGCCTTTCTTTTAAATCCTTGCAATTCATTTTAACAATCAGTGATGCCATTATTGATATTCTGTTCAATGACAGTTCGAAAAAAATAATTTTTCTTAAACAACTTTATTTTTTATCTTCCTTTTCTTATATTTTTAAACGCGTCAAGTCGTTGATGAGAATGCAAAGAACGAATCATCGCCACCTAGTAGTGACATGCGTCAACTCCCTACAAAATAAATTCAAATTCAAGGCGCGAAATTCAAACTGATAAAAAAATTATCTTCTTCAACAAAAAAAATGTTTATTATAATAATGTACCATAAAAAGAGGATAAATGGTTATATATTCTTTCATCAAAATAACTTTTTTTTAAAATTAAAAAATATATCTTCAGATTTTAATCTTTAACGAAAATTGCGTTTCCTCAATGTAAATATCATATTTATTTAAAGTTTTAGCATTTTTTTTAAACTTGAAATCGTTATAACTTTGGTTCTAATTGATCAAAATATTCGATCCGGGGTTTATTTTAAAGATTATTGTTGATATTTTTCATATATTAATAAATAAAAGCATAAAAATAGTTGTAAGAACACGTAAAGTTGGAAAAATAGTACAATGCGCCATGGTATCAATGTTTTAAAATCGAAAATATAAAAAAAACGTTTAAAAATCTGTTAAAAAAAAAATAAGGCAAAATCGCATATTCTCACCTACCCTTAAAGTAAGTATTTTTTATGTATAAAATCATATAAAAATTTCAAAAAAAAAATATATAGTTTTTGAGAAAATCGTGTTTGAAAAAAATCGCTTTTTTTCGGTTTTTCGTAAATAACTCAGTGAGATCGAATTGTATTACAAAAATCGAGATTGCATTTAAAACTAGACAAAATTCCGCACACTTTCGTTAAAAGAACGCTCAAAAAGGTTAAAAATTGACGGAGCTATAGTCATTTAAAAGTAGAGGTTAATTTTCAATTTTTGAATTTTTGTTTTTACATCCAACACTAGAATTGCTTAAGTGAAAAAAAAAAATTTTTTTGAGCGTTCTACGAGGTAAATTTTATCTTTATATACATAATTGAAGGTATTTTTATTACTTAGAAGAAAAAAAAAAATTCGATCAGTGACGGCCTGCATGAATCTGAATGGAATCAGCCAGTTGTTAAACAATTCGATTTTTCTTTAATGATAAGTTTTAATATATTGCAGTCTTAGTTCTCCTTCTGTTGAGAATAAATTTTCAATAAAAAAATTTGTTTTTTTATTCACTTAGTACTTTCTATAAAATATTTTTTCTTTTTTAATAACCATTCTGAAAATAAAATAGTTTATATTTTTATATTGCAGTTCCGTTTAAAATTTAATTTCTATATATTTGAAAAAAAAGAAATTATTAAAGTTTCAATATGCATAAAAAATGTTTAAATACAAATCATATCATCATGATAAATTAAAAATTTGTTTTACTGAATTTCATTTGAATTAATGAAAAAATATGATAGAAATTCATTATTTTTAATCATGTGTTTCAGACAGAGGGACGGAGATGAAGAAACGGAGATGTAGGAACGGAGACGGAGAGACAAAGAAACAGAGACAGAGAGACGGAGAGAAGAAGACAGAGAAACGGAAACAGAGAGACATAGACGGAAAGACGAAAACGGAGGATAAAGACGAAGAGACATAGACAGAGGAACGAAGAGACAAAAACAGAGACAAAGAGACAAATACGAATAAACGGAGTCGTAGGAACAGAGACGGAGAGGTAGAGATGGAGAGACATAGACATAGGGACGGAGATAGAGAGATGGAAAGATGGAGACGAAAAGACGGAGATAGAGAAGCAGAGACGAAGACAAAGAAACAGAGACGGTGAGACGGAGTGACGGAGATGGAGGGATGGGAAGACGGAGGCAAAGAGACGGAGATGGAGAGGCAAATGTTGTGTATGTGTATGTGCGTATATGTATATGTGTATGTGTTTATGTGTATGAGTGTATGTGTTTATATATACGTATGGGAATATATATGTGTATGTGTATGGGAATATATATATATATATGTGTGTGTGTGTGTGTGTGTGTATGTGTGTGTATGTGTGTAAATGAGTGTGTATGTGTGAATGTGTATATGTGTAGATGCACTCGTGTTTGTACACACATATATATAGTTGGTTTGCGTTTAAGGAATTTATCACTGAAAAACTTTTTTTTATAAAATATTTTAAATTTTGAGAAAGAATTAATTCTTAAGTGCTAATGTAACCATTTGCTGAGTTTAAGTCTTCTTCTTCTTCTTAATTATTATTTTGGCCTCTTGGCTTGCTTCATATGAGCGTTACGTCTTAGGCCATCACCAAGTGATTATTATATTTTTTGTTTTTGTTGCCCAGTGGGACTTTTTATTATAATTCGAGTTTTGCCCAGAGGGACTTTTATATATATATATATGTTTTTGTGTTCTTCGGGTTTATTCCCTCGGAAAACTTCGAAAACTATTTTTTCTAATTTTTCCTAGGGAATCAAACCCCGATCCACTGGGACGCAAGGTCAGTTGATTTTTACAACTGCACTTTTTCATCCCTTAGCGACGGAGCTCGTAAGTGTGTACTGTGTACAAAGCACATGTGACAGAGGTGCTAGTTTTGAAAAACAGCCGAGAGCAGGATTCGATCTCGGTTCCCCAAGAATACGAATCCAACGCTCCTACCGACTGTGCCACAGACCGGCTCGATGGTGGTGAACTCTTCAAATTGTGTTTATAAGTTCTCATATATCTTAGGTACCAATATGCTGAGAAATAATAACAATCCATGAGTTACTAGGAATGTTGTTGAGTTTAAGTCATTTAAAACATTAAAGTACCACTTTCAAGATTTCGAACCATGATCCCATTTCCAAAAAATTCATCGAAGGTTATGTATGTATAGATATAGCCTACGAATTTTAGAGTGGTGCAGGAGGTCGATCCCTTTTAAAAAAATTTAATGTAAGGTAAAAGAGGCGCGATCGGGACAGATTTCAGAGCCTATGCCCATACAGCATAAAAGGACTTTGAAAGGATTCTGAAAGGATTCATGAAAGGACTACAATCTTTCAGAAACATTTTACTGAAAGGATTCTGAAATAATTCTATGTCCGAGGTATTATTTGGAATTACACACACACACACACACACACACACACACACACACACACACACACACACACACACACACACACACACACACACACACACACACACACACACACACACACACACACACACACACACACACACACACACACACACACACACACATATATATATATATATATATATATATATATATATATATATATATATATATATATATATATATATATAACGGATATATGATGATATAATTATTCATAGGATTACGAATAGTTTTACAGCGGTTAAAATCGAAGTTATCATAACACAGACATCGCACGCATAACAATTTATATTTTCTATTTAAGATTCTAATTTTCCTCATATATGAAACGGTAAGCACTCTTACCGCTTGCGATAGTAAGAGATACCGCCATCAAGCGGATAAATTATAAACTAATCCCGAAAATATTTCTAAATGATTCTGTTATATTTCACGTTTTCTTTCAGAAAGTCCTTTCAAAGTCCATTCCGTAAGGATTCATGTAATAACTTTTATTCTCGTCATAAGTTATTTCATGAAATATTTCAAAAAGATTTCAAAATTATTTCATGTATGATTTCTTGAGACTTTACCAAAATATTACATGAATTATTTCATAAAAGCTTTTTGGAAGAATCTTGAAATTATTCAATGAAAGAATAACTTAAATTATTCCAAAAATTTTTCTAAATTATTTTACGACTGAAAACTTCGAAAGATTTCTGAGTTCTTTCTTGTTTCCTTTCGAGTAGTCTTTTCAAAATCCTTTCAGTAAGGATTCATGTAATAACTTTTATTCCCATCATAAGTTATTTCATGAAATATTTTAAAAAGATTTCGAAATTATTTCATGTAAGATTTCTTGAGACTTTGCCAAAATATTGCATGAGTTATTTCATGAAAGCTTTTTGGAAGAATCTTGAAATTATTCGGTGAAAGAATAACTTAAATTATTCCGAAAATCTTTCTAAATTATTTTACGACTGTAAACTTCGAAAGATTTCTGAGTTCTTTCTTGTTTTCTTTCAAGAAGTCTTTTCAAAGTCCTTTCAGTAAGGATTTATGTTATAACTTTTATTCCCATCATAAGTTATTTCATGAAATATTTCAAAAAGATTTCAAAATTATTTCATGTAAGATTTCTTGAGACTTTACCAAAATATTACATGAATTATTTCATAAAAGCTTTCTGAAAGAATCTTGAAATTATTCGGTGAAAGAATAACTTAGATTATTCCAAAAATCTTTCTAAATTATTTTACGACTGAATCCTTCGAAAGAATTTTGAGTTCTTTTTTGTTTCCTTTCAAGTAGTCCTTTTAATGTCCTTTCAGTAAGGATTTATGTAATAACTTTTATTCCCATCATAAGTTATTTCATGAAATATTTCAAAAAGATTTTAAAATTATTTCATGTAAGATTTCTTGAGACTTTACCAAAACATTGCATGAATTATTTCATGAAAGCTTTTTGAATGAATCTTGAAATGATTCGGTGAAAAAATACCTTAGATCATTCCGAAAATCTTTATAAATTATTTTCTGATTTTAATCGTTGGAAAATTTCTGAGTTCTTTCTTGTTTCCTTTCAAGAAGTCCTTTCAAAGTCCTTTCAGTAAGGAATCGTGTAATATTTCATGTCTTAACTTTCGTTTCCTTTTTGGTAATATTTTTGTAAAGACTTTGTAATCTTCCTGTGTATTATTTTATAAATTCTTTTCAAAAGAATATAGTTATCTTTTTAAGTTTTTTTAAAATGCTTTCAACGTATTATTACTTGTAATATTTCATGAAATTATTTCTAAATTCTTTCATGATGTGTGGGAAGGCATATGCCCTGATTTTTTAAAAAAATTGTTGCAAATTCTTTCCAAGTAAGTATATTTAACTTTATAAGGCCTTAGTTACTTTCTTAATCGTCGTATAAAAAAAAACATCTATGATAAATAAGGAAATATAGCTCTTTAATTTGATGCTTCTAAGGAGCGAAAGCTGGACTATCTTTTTAAGCTAGCAGACATATCTGGACAGAAATGATATGGAAAGGTGGACAGAAGTGTAATTTGTTTTCCCGTGCAATATTGAGTAGTTGATTTGTTGACGTAACATTCGTTGCTTTGATAGTAATATAAACTAATACATAAAAATACACTGTTATGATTAAAAAAAATAATTATATATATCCAAAAATAATTTTATATTATACAAATCTATAATATGATACAAAAGTTTAACTATAATATAGGCAGTGTGATCGAAATCAGAACAGAATGTAATCGAAACAAAAAATAATTTTAAAAATTAACTTGTAACTGTATTACAGTTTTTCTTGTTTCATTTTCATTTTATTTTTTGTAAAACTTCCATTTCATGATTGACTAATAGTCTCTCTATCTCTTCACGTCTTAGACAAAAATTTTATTGTTTATCCAGTATTTCTGTTTCATTTTCTTGCTCGAACTGAGAATTCAAGATTTTTTTCAAACTTTCAATTTCTAAAATTATTTCTTTATTCTCCTGAATCAATCTTTTTTTACGCTTTTGAAAATCTTTATTGACACTATGCTCTTTTTCCTTTAGTTATTTTATCCTTTCTTTTTCTTTCTTATTTTGCCGAAGTCGTTACTCCTTTAAGTTTTTTTTCAAATTATTTATTTTCAAGCATTTTAATCATATTCCCTAGTACCACACGGAGAAAAATTGTATGGTAAAGACAGCAATAAGGATATCGCTAAAAACATGCAGCGATAGTTTGGGCTAAAACAAACTAAATACTCGCTGTGAACTTCAAACATGAACTTTTTAGTTATTTTTATAGTTAATGCAACTAAATGCCGTTTGCTAAAAAAGACAAAAGAAAAAGCTAACATTTTAGCGCGAGATAATGATTTCCGCAGCCAAAAAAATTGTAATCATAACAACAGTCATTAGCTAAAAAAGGCATTATTTTTTCTTCTATAATTTTGTGTTCTGCAGCGATTAATATTGCAACTATTGTCATAATCTTGACTGAAACAGCATGATTTTGTCGTCATTTCAACTATACGTAAGCGCTACATTAGCATAAAACTTTGTAAACCATTTGACAGCTAAACGATCAGTCATAACCTTTATTTTTTTTAAAGTTGATATTGATTTTATTTTTATTTTTAATTTTAGTTTTTTATAACAGAACAAAAATACTCTTAAAAAATATTTTTAAATATATACATACATACAATATGAAGTTAAAGAATATTTTTAAATATATACATACATATATATGTATATAGAATAATTAATATTGCATATTATTTAAGGAGGCATGAGCGGATCACGCCTAAAAATATAGGATTATCTGAAACTAATACAAATAAAAGTAGAAACTCAGAGCTTTACAATGGTATAAAGAACAAATGGGGTCAACCATCAAATAAATGAGTAAAATTAAATTAAAAATTCGTAGCTTAAACATGTAACTTTATGGAATTAAATGCAAAATTATTCATTATTTTCAAATAAAAATATAGACACGTATAAAATGGTGATCAATCATTAACTTTTTTTGTTAAGATTAAAATGAGCTATCTTTTAAATTAGGTTAACCACTAAAAAAAAGATTTGTTTATGATTGAATAGAAAAAATTTCATGTGTTTTTGTGTTCTGTCAACATTTCACGGCTAGGGTTGGATCGAATGCGAGAAGAACACATGGATAGCATATGGAATCATACAGAACATACAGTTTTTAAAAACGTTAACAAAACAATGTTGACAGATCTAGGGTTAGAAATAAAATAAGTCGCATTCTACATTATCTACGATCTTAGCCCGTTCATGCCTCCTTAAATCTTTTTTAACTACTAGAATAAAAAAAGGTAAAAACGTTAAAAAGATCGCCATTTGCTTTTTTTACCAAAACTTTTAAGAATTGTAACCATAAAAAAAATTTCATTAACTCTCAAATATGCATTTATTTAATAACCATAAAAAATGTCATTGAATATGCCAGCGCAAAACAATAGCTAATATTCACATCGATAGCAGCAAATAATGATAGTATATTCAGCGACAAATTTTAGCTGTCTCAAAATAGCAAAAATTTTTGCTAATGGAACTATCTTTTTGTTGACTAATGCAATATATTTTTCTCCGTGCAACCTTATTTAGGGTGGACTCATCAGTTTTGGATTTTAAAATAGCTTCATCTTAGCTGTTTTTTTCGCCGTAATCAATCTGTCAAATCAGAATTTTAGCCATTTTAAGTGAACGTTTTTATCATAATACTTCGATAATTTCCAATCTTATTGGCATGGTATTATGTTAAATATTACTGCAAAGTAATATTTAACTAGAGGAAAATTTTTCGTGAATTATTTATGCATTATCCATGGAGTAAAATATTTTGCCGCAGCATATTGTCGCGAAAAAAGCTGGTACAAAAACCACTTTAAAAATATTTAACGGAGTGTCATTATAAAATCGATGTAAAGACTAAACTGTAGCTGAGAGTAAGCCGCTTTTTTTGAAAATCTATCATAATTTTTTCATATTATACACTTTCCAATTACTTTGAAAAATTTGAAACAAAAAATATTGATTAAATATATGCTCTTATAATTTAATCAAGTTACATATGCATATAGAAACTAACAAGGAGTGTTTTATTTTCGGGTCACTGATTTTGCTCAAATTTAAGGAATATTTTCTGGATGCAGAAACATAAAAGAAGCCGAAATTTTAGATTTGCAGCCAATTGAAAAAAAATTACTAAAAAAGTTACTTGATTTTCAAACGCTTATAGTTTCTCAGCATTGTTAGCGAGAAGCTTATATCTGTTTTAAAATGGAAGCTGAGCTCAAATCCTCTCGAAATAATACTTATCGCATCTCAAAATATTATTTTTTCCCAAAGTTAGAGCGTAATAAAGATTGGGCCTGAATTTTCTGTTTAAAACATTAATTAATAATGAAAGCTGAAATTGGGTCCAATCTTTATTACGCCCTAACATTGAGAAAAAAAATTTATTTTGAGATCTTATAGGTGCTATTTCGAAAGGGTTTGAGCTCAGCTTTCATTGCAAAACACGTATAAGCTTCTAGCTAATAAAGATGAGAAACTATAAGCGTTTGAAATCCTAGTAACTTTTTTAGTGATTTTCTTCAGTTGGCTGTAACTAGAGAAATATTGAGCGTTGGCCTCTAAAATTTTGGCTTTCTTTGTGTTTCTGCATCCAGAAAACATTTCCAAAATTTGAGTAAAGTCGGTGACCCGAAAGTGAAACACACTCCTTGTAAGGTGAAAACAACTATTTTTAACACTAATTTAAGGAAGTTGAAAAAGCCTGTACGTTATATTCAAGTATCACTTATCAAAAACCGGTGAAAATATTTCTTAAATTCACTAATTGTTATCTCCTGTAACTGAATTCGTATTATTATTGATTTATTAATTCATTCTAATAATCCTATTTAATAATTAAATTACTAAAAAAAAATAATATTTAATCAAATTCATTTAGTCTTTTTGAATTTTTTTTTCAAGTGATGTAATAGGATGCATAATTAATTTGTACATAAGAAATATCTCTGTCATGCCTTTTATTATTTAAAATCGGAAGGTATAATACAAAAATATTTTAGAAACTTAGAATCAAAAATTTCAAAAACTGTAATAATAGTAATTTATATTTCATTTATGTAAGAGTTTTTGCTACTTTCGTTACTCCCTTTAAAAATGTTTTTTAACCTTCTAACCCCTTAAGAGCATGACGAAGCTGTCCGCCTTCTAATAATATTTCATATCTTAACTTATGAATAAACGATGCGTTTAATCGAGTTTCTTTGCTACAAAGAAAAAATTTGTAAGATTAAACTCTAGTGCGGACAACTCAAGAAATCCACCAAAATATTATACATACAAAGTTATAATAAAAACTTTCAATATGTCGTATTTTAAGGTTAGGTTTGTCGAGTTTGATATCTAATTTCCAATCCAAGCTCATAAAAAAATAACAAGTCCAAATGATTTTTTATTTTAACAAAAATTATTGTATAAATATAGCTTTAGTGCGGACAAGTCATTATATTTGTTTAATTTAAGAATTTAAAAAGATATTGATAAAATAAAAAAAGCAAAACTTGATTGCTGCAGCTCCGACATGCCGTTAAGTTTGTTTGTAATATGAGTGTAACATTATTTAGCCCTCTTTTTAATTCTTTGTGGGGATATGAAACGGACATTACATCTGTACGCATAAATTAAGGTGATGTAATAGAATTTATACATAATAAATCTGAAACAATTAGCCTACTATTAAATACACTTTATATTAAAGATATTAAAAACGTTTCACAAAATCATTTATACGTCTATATTGAGAATTTATATATACCCTATTAAAAAAGTTCGTGCTGATTCTGTACTGATTTTACACTGAACTCAGTATGTGATTCGTACTGTATGGACGTAGAATCAGCATGATATTCATATAAAATCCGTACTGAGCGAACTCTGAAAAAAGTCTCAAAACGCAATGCGAATAACGTACGAAATTTGTACTAATAAGGTTAAAAAACTATACGAAATTCGTGTAAAATCAGTAATAAAATCTGCGAATGCATATTTAGGTATATATTCAGTAAACCTACTCAGCACGTAATCAGTAAAAAATCAGTACACAGTTTGTACAATTTTGAAGCCCAGTCTGTACTTAATTTTATCAAAATAAATGTTCAATTGGTATTGATTGACCGTAAAATCTGTACAAATTCCCAAATTAGGCATTAGAATGTAGAATAATAAAATAAACTCAGTACAAATTCAGTACGTAATTGATACAAAATTATAAGTGATTTCACACACAATCTTTTTACAATACGTGATTAATTCATACTGAAACTGCATAAATTCTATACAAAATTTGAGACTAGGGGTTCAGACAAAATGATTATATTATCTCAATACGAATTCCATACAAAAACGGTACGTAATTAGTAGAAAAACTGAACAGAATTCGTTCAAAATCTTACGGCAATACGTGGTTTATCAGTACTGAATTTGAATAAAATAGGTACAGGATTCGAGATTTAGCAATAAAATATTTGTCTGAAACTTGGTCTCAAATTTCGCATAGAATTCATGCAATTTCAGTATGAATTAATCACGTATTGTAAAAAGATTGTGCGTAAAATCAGTTATAATTTTCTATCGATTACGTATTGTTTTCGTACTGAATTTGCATCAACTTTACCTAATTATTCCATATTTTATTGCTTGATCTCGAATCCTGTACGTATTTTATTCAAATTCAGTACTGATAAATCACGTATTGCCGTAAGATTTTGAACGAATTTTGTTCAGTTTTTGGACAAATTACGTACTGTTTTCGTATTGAATTCGTATTGAGATATTATAATCATTCTGTCTGAACCCTAGTCTAAAATTTCGCATAGAATTTATGCAATTTCTGTATGAATTAATCACGCATTGTAAGAAGTTTGTGTATGAAATCAGTTATAATTTTGTACCAATTACGTACTATTTTCATACTGAATTTGTACTGACTAGGAGAGTATCAGACCTCCGGATCACGGATTTTGCTCAAACTTTGGGATAAGTTTTCAGATGTCAAAATATGAAAGGAAATAGAATTTTAGACCCCAACGCTCAATATTTCCCTAGTTGCAGGCAATTAAAGAATATCACTAAAAAAGTTACTAGATTTTCAAACGCTTACAGTTCCTTAGCATTGATACTTAGGAGCATGAAACTTTTTTTAAATAAAAGCTGAACTCAAATCCTTTCGAAACAGTAGTTATAGCATGTCAAAATATTATTTTTTCCAAAGTTATAGCGTAATAAACATTAGACTCAATTTCAGCTTTTGTTATTAATTAATGTTTTAAAAAGAAAAATCAGGTCCAATGTTTATCACGCTATAACTTTGGGAAAAAATAATATTTTTACATGCTATAACTACTAATTCGAAAGGATTTAAGCTCAGCTTTCATTTGAAAAAAGTTTTAAGCTCTTAGCTATTAATGCTAAGGAACTATATGCGTTTGAAAATCTAGTAACTTTTTAAATTTTACGGTCAATCAATACCAATTGAACATTTATTTTAATAAAATTAAGTACAGACTGTGCTTCAAAATTGTACAAACGGTGTACTGATTTTTTACTGATTACGTGCTGAGTAGGTTTACTGAATATATACCTAAATATGCATTCGCAGATTTTATACTGATTTTACACGTATTTCGTATAGTTTTTTAACCTTATTAGTACAAATTTCGTACGTTATTCGCATTGCGTTTTGAGACTTTTTTTCAGAGTTCGCTCAGTACGGATTTTATGTGAATATCATGCTGATTCTACGTCTATACAGTACGAATCACATACTGAGTTCAGTGTAAAATCAGTACAGAATCAGCACGAACTTTTTTAATAGGGTAGTTACTGACGTCCCAATTTCTCACTTAATTCACAAATTTTTTGAAATTTCTTCATATTATGTTTTTTATTACTGAAACTGAAAGAAAATAATTAAAGGATACTTTAAAAATTTTGAGGTTTGGCCGACAGAAGCTATGATTTTATTATATATATAGAACTGGAGAGAGAGTGTGGCAATTGCAAATATTATAATTTTTTTCTATTAGAATCAGTTATATTTAATTTGATCTATTAATAATTTTTAAAAAATAATATAGAATTAGATATTATTAGTATTATAAATTATTAGAAAAAACATATTTAGGTATATGTGATTGCGATTGTAAAGAAAGTGCATGATAACTAAAGAAATAGAGAGAGCAAAGAATAAATATATATATATATATATATATATATATATATATATATATATATATATATATATATTGCACAAAAATCAACCATATCATATTCAACACGCACATTTACTTTAGGTAGCGTATATATGCATGCATATTTCTATAGCGGAGTGAGATTTAAGAGAAAATGAGAGAGAGCGAGAGGAAAAGAGAGTAAAGAATATAAGTGTACTTGTTGATACTAAAGTTCGTAGCAGCAGACCGTATAGAGTCGAATGATTTTTGTTACATCTCGATTTTTTTTCGTTATCCCTCTATCGGCCTAGCCTTGTGTATTGAGAAGCATAGCTTCAAAAATTATGAAGTCTGTGATGTCAGTATTTTACATTCCCTTTAGAATTTGTCATTTTGCATTATTTAATGTGTCAAATTACGATTCTTAGTAAAGGAAATAGTTTTTTAACAGAATGCAATACTAACTTTAAATCAATTAGTACAGTACTGCTTAGAAAGACTTAAAATGTTAATTTTTGAAAACAAGCCTTACTTTAGATAGTTTGAATATATCTTTTTAAGGTAATTGTTCACCAGTTACATTATAAAAAATTCATTGTATTAAGAATGCTTAAAAATTTTTATCACAATTTAAAAACAACATCATAAATAAGTGGTTAAAATTTCAAAACGATTCACCGTTTCTAAATTGAGATAGAAAACTTCAAAATTGCAATTATGACGCGAATTTCTTCAAAATTGTAATTTTATGGTTCTGTATCTCTATTTAGAATCGGTAAATCCTTTTGGAATTTTTACCACTTATTCATGATATTTTTTTAAAATTTTGATATAATTTTTAACGCATTCTTAATAAAATGAATTTCTTATGATGTAACTGGTGAACAACTGCCTTAATTCAACAATTACAATATTTGATTATTGAATTATTGACAATATTTATCAAAATATATAATAAAATATATGAAACTTCAAAAATACAAATTTAAAATCGTCACAGTTACTTTAAATTTAATGTTTTAAAGATTTTATTTATAAAAATAAATATAATTCAATTGAGCCCGCTTTTTTGCAGTTAATAAGATGACCATGGTTAGGGTAGGAAAAAAGTAAGATATGCAACAAGAGAGTATATTCTATTTCTCCCTCGGAAAGTTACTCCCCTCGCTATGGTTGGGTCGCAAACTTCCCCTAGAGAAAAATATACGACTTTACTCTCTAGTTGCGTAATGTACTATTATCTTGAAATAAAACAGAAATTTTTCTGTAGCGTTTTTAAAGAATTTGTATATTAAGGGCTAAAAGTGTTTGCACGTTTATTTTAGATTATAAATTATGAAAGTATAACAATGAAGAACGTTAACAATAGTGATCATGGTTAGGGTAGGAAAAAAGTAAAATATGCAACAAGAGAGTACAGTCTATTTCTTCCTCGGAAAGTTACTCCCCTCGCTATGGTCGAGTCGCCAACTTCCCCTAGAGAAAAATATACGACTTTACTCTCTAGTTGCGTAATGTACTATTATTTTGAAATAAAACAGAAATTTTTCTGTAGCGTTTTTAAAGAATTTGTATATTAAGGGCTAAAAGTGTTTGCACGTTCATTTTAGATTATAAATATGAAAGTATAACAATGAAGAACGTTCAGCTAAGATATCTATGATTGGAATTTCACAGATTAATTACGGCAAAAGAGCGGCAAATTTTGAGCTATTTTATGATGGTAGACGTCATTTTTTTCTAAGATATCTGTGATTTGTATTTGACTGATTGATTGCGGCAAAAAAGGAGCAATCAATCAGTCAAATTTTAATCTATTTTACGATGGTCTGAGTAATTTTTTTCATTGATTTTCAAAGGTACGCCGCTATTTTCTTTTTGAATTAAGAGGTGTACTCACTTTGCTCAATATACTATATCGGTTTAAATTATTTGATTTTACGAATATTTTACACAAAAATTTACGGCAAATTATCCACTTGCTATTTTTCACTTTACAGTGATATTTCTCATAATACCATACTAATGAGATTATGAATTATCAAAGTATTACGATAAAGAACGTTCAGCTAAGATATCTGTGATTCAGATTTCACAGATCAATTGCGGCAAAAAAGTGTCAAATTTCATTCTATTTTACGATGGTCTGAGTAATTTTTTTTATTGATTTTTGAAAGTACACAGAAAAACCTTTTTACCGATGAATAAGGTAACCTCTGACGGATATAATAAGAGTTGGCGGTCATCGTAAAAGATGATACTAGGCACCGTTTTTTTCGGTGCCAACTTGTCCTTTCTTTTTCATTTGCGCTCACTCTTAAATCGTTATAAAATCGTAACTACGTATTTTATGTAATCTATTACATAGCAAATTATCATTTTAAATATTAATTAGTTTAAACAACAATAATATATGTAAAATTACAGAATAATTTAATTCATTTTCCTAATAGAATAAATAATGAATATTGTCTATAATTTTTCATATTTTTATTGTTTTTGAATCTTAGACTTATGAAAATTAAGAATTTAAAATAATAATTGACTAATAATAAAATTAATTTTTATATGAAATTATTTGAAATTAATTCAAAACCATGAGTATAAAAAAGAGAATTTATTATATTTGTTCTTTAATTATACATTACATTTATAAAAGATGTCTTACAGCTATATACATTTTTCCATTTTTTTTATCAATTACACCCTGCATTCTTGATGCCAACATATCATAACAAATAATTCGTTTATTTATATCTCGCACAACACCGTATGCAAAAAAAATGTCATTAAAACCAATAATTTTAAAAGGTAAGTATTCAAAATAAATTTTATCATCTACTAAATATATATGCGTTATTTCTCCAAAACCTGGGCAGCTTTCATCAAGATCTACAGTTATAATAGTTGAAGGTCTATAAATCAAGTCATTTATTTCTATTTTTTTTAATGTTTTCATACTTTCGGCATTTTTAAAATGAAATAAAACGGTATCATCTTCAATTTCAGATCCTAAAATTAAATAATTGTTATTGTATTTTTCAAATTTGAGATTCATAAGACTTAGTTGATATCTTGTAGCAACTGTTTTCAAAATTTTTTTTTTTGAAGCAGTGGCTTGAGAAATTTGTTTTATGATTCTATGTTTTGATTCGAATCTCATTGTAGATATTTTCATCGCTGGTCCATTTTTTCGTATTAATCGAACATAGTGTAGTAGAAAATGAAATTTCGGCTTTAGGTATCCAAATAATTTTACAAATATTCTGTTATGTTCTATTATCAATTTTTCTAAATTAATAAGCGCTTCATTTGTAATATGAGGTGAAGTAATGATACTTGTAATCTCGCGTAGTTTAGTATACAATATCCATGTTTCGTCAGATTCATCAATGTGTTCCCCTACCATAAAACCAAAGTATCGAGTGAAAAAAAACATTTCTGATGCAGACATTTTTAGCCTATTATTGTTTTTTACATAATCTAATTTTATATTAATAGGAACATTTTGTTTTTCAAAAGCAAAGTCAATTGTATGCATAATATTATTTAAGAATTCAATGGTAAATTTTTTGGCTTCTATGAATCTTAATAATACAAAAGTCATGACGACATTCGCAACTCCTTCGGCTAAATCATGCATGCAATCAAAATAAGAACTATCAATTACATTATAATCGCTTAATTCATTAAAAATGCATTCCTCTCGCACACCTGTCAAACTCGTATCAGTCACTTTAATATCATTTTCATACTTTTCTTTAGTTCGCAATAAATTATAATCTTCTTTTACTGTATGCTTTATTTGTTCTGGGCTCGCATAGCATACTCTACAACATCTTGAATTAGAAAATGAACATGTGAAACCTAATATAGAATTAAGGCCTAAATTATCTCCTATTATTAACGATGGAATAAAATATATTTTGTACATTTTAATTTTAGTTTTTACTACTAATCCATTTTTTCTTAAATCTTGAAGGTCGTTAATAAGTCTTTTGAAAATGATTTTATTTCCTACATTTTTTTTATCATTAGCATGAAATAAATCTGAAATTAATATGCTATCTAGTTTAGAAGCAAAATTGGGAGGAAAACAGGGTATCGTAACATATACACCACCAAGATTGTTTTTTCCAGCTCGTGATCCTTGTGCATTACCTATTTCGATTTCATCGTAATAAATTAACAATGGTAAAGCGACTCCATCTTCTTTAAAATTTTCTAATTGTTTCTTCCAAAGTGTTCCTTGAGTGAAGTTACATAAAACTTTGCTTTCATTTTCTAACGCCTTTTTATAATTTAATGTTGCTTCGATTAAATCTTCCACTTGAAGTAATTTAGTTAATCCATATCTCAAAGGGCTATGCATCAACTGGATAGTTTTTGATTTTACAATCAATTTATCATTTAAAATCTTATCTACAGGAATTTGATTAATTATTTGTACTTCAGGTTCGACAAATAAACCTGTTTTTTTATATAATGTTAAGCGTGACTTATCAGACCTAAATTTATAGAAAGGATCTTCGAATTTTTTAAATGTTGATATAATATCATCAACAACTTCTTTTCAAGTATTTTAAATACTCCTGAATTTAATTTATCTAATAAAAAAGGATTATATACATCTTTTATGAAAAATCTCAATTTGTCAATTATAAACTGTATATTATTCTTTGAAAAAGTTAAGTTATTATACAATTCACAGGTGATTTTAAGGATTTCAGAATCAAGATCCATTCTCGAAAAGTTTAATTTAATTTAAAATAAAAATTTTTAGGAATAAAATATATTTTGATAGTACTTAATTATGAAATATTTCTATATGTTTCTAGTTTTTTAGTTATGTTAACGAATTTTTTATGTTAACGAATTCTACGCATAGATGTGTATATATCTTCGTAAGGTTTACATGTACTGCACACTTTTCTGTGCACAATGTTTGTAAATTATTGAATGAATTACGAATAAATATACAAAATAAGTTATAAAATTAATGTATTGAATATAACTCTAAATAGAAATTATTATAACATTAAAATGTGCATTTAATCTAATAAAATTTTATTTAATTCGTTCATAAAAAACCAAATTTTATTAGAAGCAACGGTAAATTTTTCTTTGTTAATTTCATAAACACATTTATGTAGAAACGACCATAAATGAATGCACCCTGGAGAGTATGGAATATCAAATGCAAAAAACGATTTGAAACATAAATCTATGGCTTTAAGAGGCGAATCAGTTTTATAAATAGTACTGTCTAAAACGACATATGACGAATGTATCGCATTTAAAGGTCCGCAGATTATCACATACGGTTGTATTTTGCGAAGATTTCTGTCAACGTAATATAGAGCTCTTTTATTTACAAAAAGCTGTAAACTATCTTCTTTATCGGGGATCTAACAATCAAATTAAATAATTGTATGAGTATATAAAAATAAAGATATTATTAAACAACATCGAAAATAAATGTTTACCTACCTCAAGATGCTCGATGAAAGATGCAATAATTTCGCTTTTTAAAGGTTTATATGAATCATCATTTTTTTTTACGAATACATGTGGTATAAAATATGAAAGGAGTAAAAACGCTAAAGTGTGTTTTTGATCTGTAAATAATAAAAATTTATAACTAATTAATTAATTAGATTTTAGGGTAAGTATAACAATACATAGTTCATAAGTATTAATTTCTATCAAATAAATTTAAGTATCACGTTTTTATAATCATTTCTACATTTTATATGGTTTCAAAAAAATATATGCTCGATATATTATAAATAATTTTTATTATAATTATGTATTATTTTATTTAAAACATTTCATTATAAATAATTTTTATCATTATATAATAATATATAAAAAGAAAATAAATACTTCGTTTAATAAAAAATTCTAAAATTCTGTACTGATACTACATTAATCGATTAAAAATAATTATTAACTTACCATTATTTGTAATTTCAGTGTTATTCATGAAGACTTCTTTTAAGTTGTAATAATCTTGCGGTACGTGTTGAACATCCGTTGCATAAACGTCAATAGGATTTTTTTTCAATAACTTGGGCTCATTCTCTTTTAATCGAATTGATACATTTGTTTCTTCATCATTAGAGCATTTTTCACTCGCTTTCCCCGATAATTTTTTAAATCTTTTTGATTTTTTTTCTTGAGTTTTTTTTGATCGTTTTAATTCTACTACATGCAATGATTTTGCTAATACTGATTGTGCATAAGTAATAATTTTGCTGGAAATATCATCCCAATGAGTTACTAATCGCTGAGAGATAGGGGTATCTTTATGACGATCTTCTTCGTTCACCTTATAAGATTGAAATATATATTCAAAATCAGAAGCAATCTAAAAATTATAATGATAATTTAATTACACGAATCTTTGAATAAAATGGTATAGAGAAACTTGTATCAAAAACATAATATTCACCAATGTCGGTCCTAAATGTGTTTTGAAAACTGGAAACTTATTTATTATTTCGGCACAAGTTAAGTTTGTGTACGCGATATCATGTCTTTGCCGATATGACCATTTCCACGTTGATAATACTAATTCTTCATCCAAAACATCTTCTTGATTTAAAATGCTTAAATCCAAAGTAGCTAACGTACCTTTAAAAATTTCCAATTATATATCTTTTCAATATTTTCAATTCTACGAAATTGTTTACTATCAAAATTATTATAAAACTATATAAAATTTTTCTTTAAAATAAATTTATGATTAAATTTAACTGATTTATTTATGATTAATCTTATAATTCATGACAGTTTCGATTACTAATAATAGATATTTTTCTTTGAATAAATATTTATTTTACATACCACTATTATCAATATTAATATTATCTTCAGATGTAGTGGGTAAACAATCAATTATATTTTCATTCCCTAGTTTCTCCCTTAACGACAGGTATGCTCTTTGTAAATATCCAGAAGCATGAACTTTCTTGGTTTTTCCTTCACTTTGTACAGAATATGCTTTTGTGTAATAAAGTTTCTTTTGAGTTTCAGTTGGAAACACTTGAAAAAATTAAATCGTAAATTTCATCAAAATTACGATTGCTCAATCTGTTAAGTTATTAGAATAAAATTGTTTATTAGAATATTGTTTATACTTATAAAATATCATTTAAAGTTATTGTACATTTTAATTTAATCAAATATTTATTATATTAAAAGCCTAATAAAACCTAACCTATGAAAAAAATCATTGTTGTCTATTAATTTTTATTTAAAATAATAAAATTATCTTACGAAAAGGGTTTCCCTAATTGAGATGTTATTGTTAATTTCATATAATAATCCATAACAAGTCTAGATAACTCTTTGTTTAAAACTTCACTTGTTTTTGAATAGTGATATAAGATAATTTGGCCTATTAAAGTTGATTCTAATAAAATATATAAAGGTTTTGTTTTCTGTACTGCAAAATATAAAGTAAATTATAATTAACTTTTGAAATTTTGCCCTTTAAGTTTAATGATTGACTTTAAATAATTTTTGAAATTAATAATTTTTAAATATTCTATATTAAAAAAATGATAAAGATTTACATTCTGAATAAAATTTAGAGTAACTTTGCAATTGATAAATAGCTGTTGCACTGGGTATTACTTCATGCTGCATTTCATTATCTTGAGTCTGCAAAATTGAGTTATTAACAGGATTGTCAATTAAATTCATTAATTTCCCACTGTCACACATAATAGCATCCATAGATGTCCCTAATATATTTTTAGATTCCTTATTATTAGACAAATCGTTAGATAAACTATCAGATTTTAAAATAAGAGATTTTGTCAAGTTACTTTGCAATTTAGATTTTGAATGTGCAACCAAAGCTATTTTGTATTTAGCTATGAAATCTACCCGATCAACTGAAGGGTCTATTGAAATTATTTTATCTATTGCTTCTTGATTCAATGTAAAAAAATTTTCCTCTTTAATATTTTCAACTGCAATAGTTAATAAAACTTTATTGAATCAATGTTTGAAAAAATAGTTTTGCAAAGTATATAATACTAAATAGGAAAAAATCAGCTATATTATTTCGTTATAACGAAATAATATACCAAGTTTACAAATAATAAACTTTGAAAAAAGAAATTGTTTTTGTGAAGAAAATATAAAATGATAAAAATTAAGAATTAATAAATTTTCAGGTTATACTTACAAGTAAATAGAGCATAAAGATGAGAGTATCCCATTGACGATAATATATCAGCAAATCCATCCATTACTTTAATATTATTAAATTTATTTTAATATAAATTAAATATTAATTAATTAGACATTTTAGCAAATCACAAGAGTAGTTTTATTAAACTAAAATATCAAACTTTCGTATGTTATTTGCGATACTTACATTTTGTGCCAAGGTTCAGTACAATAACATGTAAGACGCTTAATTCACGATGTCGAGGAGCGTGTTTCAATGTGCGCACATCATTTTTCACGGTAACTCTGAAAATATGAATATTGCGCGTGCGGGGACCGAAAAAATGGGTGCCGGCTATAGCTTTTGCGTATCGACATCGCGTTTTATTATACTTGTCATTTTAGGGACATTATTTTACAGTAAAAAGGTTTTTCTGTGTATACGCCGCTATCTTCTTTTTGAAGTTGGCGGTGTACTCACTTTTCTCAATATACTATACCGGTTTAAATTATTTGATTTATCGAATGTTTTACGGAGAATTCACAGCAAATTATCCACACGTTACTTTTTTGCTTTGCAGTGATATTACACATAATACCATGCTAATGAGATCATGAATTATGAAAGTATTACGATGAAGAACGTTCAGCTAAGATATCGGTAATTCGGATTGGATAGATTGATTACGGCACAAAATCGGCAAATTTTGTGTTATTTTACGATGGTCTAAGTAATTTTTTTCATTGATTTTTGAAGGTACCCTACTAAAAAATATCAGGTGAAAAATCACCTGATTTCTCATTCCAAAATCTCATGTGACTATGAGCGTAAAAAACAAAGTTTCAAACCTATTGAAAAATTCTAAGTTTTCATCACGGAAAACAATATTGAGAAGTATGATGTTTTTTCATTTCTTGTCATTTGAAATTGATTTTTTATATGTAGAAGTTCAATTTTTTAATTTCATTTTTCTGATCATAGAAATATTTTAAATTTCAAACCACTCTAAAAATTATAAGTCCCGATCTTATAATTTTTAACACAAGCCTCCCACAAAACTACTCTATGGTTAAAATACAAATTTTTCTTCTAGTATGAGTGAATATTATTATTATTATTATTTATTGAAATATTCCTGAGTATCTATTGTTAAAGTTAAAAGAAAAAAGTTTCAATAAGCTACTATTGATATAACATAGGTATAATTCAATATATAATATATACATGATCACATACATATATATACATCCATACATCTATATATGTCGTTTAACATTAACCTCTGTCGTATTGAAATATTATTATTTTAACTTATATTATTTTATATTTACTTACTTATATTAACTACGTTAGAAAAAATTGTTATTTCTTATTATAAATATATTTACTTACTAGGAGAGTATCACATCTCCGGATCACGGATTTCGCTCTAACATTGAGATAGGTTTTCGGATGTCAAAATATGTAAAAAACCAGAGTTATAGACCCCAACGCTCAATATTTCTTCAGTTGCAGGCAATTAAAGAAAATCACTAAAAAAGTAACTAGATTTTTAAATGCTTATAATTCTTTAGCATTAATAGCTAGATGCTTGTAACTGTTTTTAAATAAAAGCTACGTTTAAATCCTTTCGAAAAAGCACCTATAGCATATCAAAATATTATTTTTTCTCAAAGTTACAGCGTTATAAGAATTTGAGCTGAATTTCCTTTTAAAAATATTAAGATAAATGTTAAAATGTAGTACCATTTCCATAACGCTGTAACTTTGGGAAAAAATAATATTTTGATATGCTATAGGTGCTTTTTCGTAAGGATTTGAACGTAGCTTTCCTTTACAAACAGTTACAAGCGTCTAGCTATTAATGCTAAAGAATTATAAGCGTTTAAAAATCTAGTAACTTTTTGAGTGATTTTCTTTAATTGCCTGCAACTAGAGAAATATTGAGCGTTGGGGTCTATAACTCTGACTTTTTCCATATTTTGACATCTGAAAACCTATCTCAAAGTTAGAGCAAAATCCGTGATCCGGAGATGTGATACTCTCCTAGTTAGTAAAATTGGTACGAATTATTGTCATAAATTTTATTCAATGAGTTAGTTGAACCTGATGTAACTGGGTCAACAGTAAAAGGCTGACATTGTATTTTTGATGACAGAGTTCATTTAACTTTGAATGTCGCGATTCAGCATTTTATTTTATTAGAAATATATATAGCCTATTTCCATTCAGATTTATGCAGGCAATCACGGATCGAATTTTTTTTTGGCTGAAAACTATGTGAATGTGTTCTAATACTCAAGGGAAGATGTGGGAACCCCGGAAAACGACTTAAGAAAATTTTGTCACGATGCTATAGCCTATTTTGTTTAAAATGTTAAAATGAGAGGTGAAAAAATAAAAATGGACCTCCGTATTCAAAATGCTTTATCTCCGTCAATTTTTGACTTTTCAAGACGAATTGTTTTTTAAGGAGATGTAAAACGGACACTACACCTGTACTTATAGATATTAGCTTTCTTTCCATTTTATTGCTGAATTTCCAGGAAAGAAATGCATTAGCTTATAGTATGTACCATGATGATTATTTAGATAAATTTTCAAATAAATTCATTAATTAGCTTTTAAGATATTTGGATTCCTGTACAAAATTGAAAAATTTTAATGATTTAATTTTGCAACCCAAAATTCTCAATAACTAATGAATAAATTTATTTAAAAATTCAACGGAATAATCTTTATGGTACATACTACAAGCTAATGCATTTTTTTATTGAAAATTTTGAAATAAAATGTAAAGATAGTGAATATTTATGAGTACAGGTGTAGTGTCCATTTTACATCCCCTTAAAATGTGAGGAATATAGTCTAGTTTTAAATGTTTTTAAAATCTTTTTAATTTAAAAATTTTTAATTCCATATTATTTAAAATATATTGTTATTCCTAATAACATTATTCTCGATTTTAATAACCTAACTATTCTTAATTGAATTATTTGGTTCAATATATCCTGATCTATAAAATGAAACATATGTGAGTGTTACTTACTTAAGTTTCGGACAATGTTGATTTCACGAGGATTCATCTATACATACTAAGGTACTACTTAGATCGCATTATAATGCGCAAACAATAATACTTAAATATTAATAACGAATAAATATATCTATAAGTAGTTAACTTATATTAATTTTTGATGTTTTAGAATAAAAATTTATATTGCGTATATGAAATACTATATGAGAAATAGTGTTTATATATATGTATAATGGAAATTAAAAGTTCATTTTCTTTAAAAATCAAAATTTCTATAAGGATTTAACCTAATTTATCTTACAAATTCCTTTTTTCTTGTTCAAATCATTGCAGTTAATATCGACTTACATTAATCTAATTGCCTTATAAGAAGAGAAAAAAACTTTTTTATGAGAACTTTTAAGAGTCAGCCGTATACCGACACAGTCACCTGTTTTACCGAATCTGTTTAAAATTTATTTTTTATAAAAACTAATAACTCGAGGCAAAAATAAAGAGATAGTTTCGATTCGTATAATAGAAAACAATATTTTCTCTGATAAGAATAATTTAATTTCACCGCTTTATTTTCAAGAAAAGTTGGAATAACTTGAAAATTCCATTATTTGACACTAATTTTTAATTTTCTAAGTTATTCCAACTTTTCTTAAAAACGAAGCGATAAATTTAATTTATCCTAATCAGAAAAAATATTACATTTTATTAAACACATCGATGCCATCTCTTTATTTTTGCCTCTAGTTGCTAATTATGGGAAAAAAGTCAATTTTTTAATTAGAAAAGGACAGAGATACGTTGACATTAAAATAGCAGATTCGCCTACAATACCATTAATAATAAAAATTTTATATACATATATAATTATTATATTTTAATGCATTTGCTTTATAATTTTTTTAACATTCAACACAATTGAGGTATTAAGAGGAGGTCACGTATTTCTGTCCTTTTCTAATCAAAGAATTGAGTTTTTTACAGAAACTAATAACTTTAGCGAAAAATGAAGAGAAAGCCGCATCTCGTATAAAAAAAAAGCAATATTTTCTTTGATAAGAAAGAATTAATTTTATTGCTTCGTTTTCAAGAAAACCTTGAAAAACTTAAATCATATAGGTTAGGGTGGAAAATTTGGCTTTTCAAGGTTTTCTTGAGAACGAAGCAATAAAATTAATTTTATTGTTAAGAGTGTGCGCATATTTTATGTGTAAATTTTGTTAAGGTTGCCGTGGGCAGAAGCGCCCTCTTAGCTTCTCTCTCTCTCTGTGTGTGCGACGGTCAGTCAGTCCTTGTTGAGCGACGCATCGCAGAACTTCGTGACAACCTTGGAACTGATCTACTTGCTTGAGTTTTAGATACGAGTGTGTAATATAAGGAGTGTATCTTAGAACATTAAATTATATATTAAAGCTACAACTTGTGTGTAAAATTGCAGTGTCTGTTTATTGTAATTTTTGATTACCTCGCCCCTTGAAGAATAAATTCAATAGGTTATGAAAGCCCAGCAAGCTTCAGCTGCGCAAGGCCCGGCAACAGCGGAGATGGAGCGAGGTAAGAAAATTAAAAGAAAAATAAAATGCATTATGTACGGGAGAGGAGGTGAGGAGTTTCACTTTGCTACGACAAAACGTGAAAGTGGTTAGTGCGCGTTTCTAAGTGTCGTGAAATGGAGAAAGCCATGAGCGTGGCACACATGTGCATTGGCATATGTATGGATGTGCATGCACACGTGTATGTGTATGTAAATCAAAATGATTATTAGAGGGACGAGATTCGTGTTAAAGTTGGAGCTGACATGTCGGTCGGGTTTTTCTTTCTCAAGATTAACGTTCTTTCTTGATTCTTTGTTTCGAGGCAAATCAATATGGCGGATTTGCGTCGATCAAGGAAAGAGACAGAAAGAGACAGAGAAAGAAGAACAGTGAAAAGATGGCGCGAGGCGTCAAGCACGCGCGAGAACAATGCCGCGCTTGTACGAGAAACGAGGAACGAGGAACGCGAACGTGAATAAAAGATGGCGATACACGATATGGCTATACGAGTACGATATGTATATATATATATGTGCTATATGAAAACTATGGGACGCCATAATATATAAAACATATATATCGAAAGTAAAAGTAACAAAGCAATTAGCAAAAATAATAAAATAAATAAATCTAGATTTACTAAAATTAATAAATTAAAAAGGAAATTATATTTATATATATATATATATAATATAAAAAGGTTAATTTCTTTGATTTCTGTACAGAAAGGAAAAATCTGCTTCTTTTCTTGAAAACTCAAGAAGAAGCCTTTGGATTTAAGGACAGGCATGGCAACGAGGACACGAGAGTTTTTATAAAGGAGAAACGAGTATGCTTCGAGACGGAGTCTGGAGTTTTATACACTCTAGGTATGTATGTATGCGGGTATGGATATATGTATCAGTGCAAAAGATTTAGGTATGAGTGACAATACAAGTATACGTACGAAAGTACAAGCGTGTGAATGTGAACGTATATATGTATGAGAGAAAACATGTGTATATATGTATATGTATATATGTATATGTATGTGTGTATATATATATATATATGTAAATGAATTTAAACCTAATGAAGTTTAATTTATTGCAAAATAATTTATTACAAACTAGTCAAAACTTCACTAGTGAATACTTGAGTTCGGTATCTCACATCGAAGTAAACTAGTGACAATTTTAATATACAAATAATCCTTAAAGTTTGATTCTGATACGACTTGTGTTCAGTCTGTCAGAGACTTAACGAAATAAGGAACAAAATGTTGATTTGATCTGAGTTAGTCAAAGCTCACTGATGAAAAGAAATTGAACTAATATTTAAATTCGTATATTACTTGTGTTCAGTAATGTTGAATTTTTCTATTTATTATAAAACTGATTTATAGATAAGGAGTTCGTCACTGAGGAGCAATTGGAGGCTTTGGCTAAAGAAATAGCCAAAGAAAACGAGAGAGGTATGCGATTGCTGATGCCTTACTGTCGAGGCGGAAAGAAACGCAGCTGCGACAATGGAGTGGAGGAGAAATCTGGAGGTAAGGAGGCAACTAAGGAGGACGAGTTCAACGAGGCCGAACCAACCAACGAACGAGCAGAAGATACTTCTGCGTCGGTATTGGGAGGTAAACAAAATCTAAAAATCAAAAGTATTGCAAATTGCAATTTCAATCTTAAGAAAATATTTTTGAACAGAGATAAAATTAAATTTGAACGAGAAATAGATAAAACAAGTCTTATACCAGATAAATATCTCACCTCTAACCATTTTACAGAAATTTTGAATCAGCTGACCGCTCTCTCGACCAGGTTCGACAGAGTCGAACATCGACTCGAAGAGTACGAGCAACGACTCGACACCTTCGAGAGAACGATGTCAAGACGAGAAGGAAGGTTCAGAGATTGGGCGAGGGAGAAGTTCAGCAATGACCTGAAGGAGCTGAGAGAAAAACAGGATGACGAGTTTGACCATCTCAAGACTCAGGTTTATAATGTTGATCATGATTTCAATACAAATAGCTGCTCGAGTGAAAACGAGCGAGAACGTTGCTATAAAGGTTGTTGTAATGCTACGGAGATCGAAGGAGAACGAGTAACTAAAGCTGAAATATCTCGGATGGTAAGAGAGGAAGTGAAGGCGATGAGCGGAAATAACTCAGCTAATTATTCCTCAATTGAGTTAAAAGAAACCTTGAAGGCTGGTTTGATGAATAAATCCGTTCTTCGCAAATACCAATTGACTGAATCAATGAAGATGGATTATTTCATGGACTATCTTACATCCGAGTTACAAGCTAACGATCTTTTGTACGTGATTGATGAGTCTAAACAGCCAAACGATGATCTAGACGAGAGTGTAAAAGAAAAACACAAATTTCGGGTTCGAGACATTATCATCAACCACATTGATACGAATTATCATAGTAAAGTGGTGGACATTAAGGATCCGGTAAAATTGCTGAACAGACTTAAGGAGATAAAATTACGAGAACGAAATGTAACAACGGCCACAATCAAACGACAGCTTTACGGTCTGCAATATAACCCGAACAAGGAGAAAGCAAGCGCGTTCCTAGATCGTTTTGATGAGTTAGTTAGGAATTACAACAACCTACCAGATGTAAAATCTCTGTCTGATGAAGATATACGAGATGCCTTTTTTAATGCTATCGTAGCAAACGTACCTCAGATTCAAAATATTGATTTTATGTACAAAACCACAACTGAAAAGGATTTAAACTATGATAAACTGAGAATGTACATTTTGCAGATGGAGAGTATTCAGAATCAGCTGAAAGGAGGTACGAGTGGAGGAGCTGCCGCGATGACAGCCACGAGTGATGTACGCTGTTACAGGTGCAACAAAATGGGCCACTGGAGTAAGGAGTGTCCCAGTAGAAACCTTCGTCTTTGTTACGAGTGTAACAAAATGGCGGACCACATTGGTGACAATTGCCCACTAAGGAGGCAGAGACGAGGAAATAACAGGTATGAAATTCGAAATAATAGTAATAATAAATTTCGAGGTGACGGGCATTACGGACGCGTGCGTGGTTTTAAGAGAAAAACTAACAATACCGGAGACGAGTCTCGAGCAAAAAGAACTAAACTTCACGAAAAGAATAGTCATCACACTAATATTAATAAGTCAGGATATAACCATAAGAAAAGGAGTAACGAGTCTCGTAAAGGGAAGGAAGCTCATAAAGAGAACGGTGAGTGCTCGGGACTAAACGAGATAAAACGAGTAATTGATACAAAAGTCGAAAATGCATGTAAAATTGCGCGACTAAATTCGAACGATAGGGGTTTAAATAATATAACGCAATTTCTTGCTGACTCCGGAGCAACTCAGCATTTAACTAATTCAAAATTAATATTTAAAACTTTTAACGAGAATTTCAGTGAGGTTAAATGCGCGAATAAAGATAGCGGCGCAAACTTAAAATCGGAGGGAGCAGGAGTAGTTCTAGGTACCACAGGTCAAAACAGAAAAATTATGTTGGATAATGTATTGTATGCAGACAGATTGTCAGATAATCTGCTTTCGTTACGAAAATTCGCTGATCAAGGCTTAAGCATCTATCTGGATAACGAAAGGATAGATATCTATGATCCAATGTCAAATGAATTATTTATTTCTGGAATATATCAAAAGCCTTATTGGATAGTAGAACTAGAGACGATTGAAAGGAGTGACGATATAAATTCTGCAACAAACAAAACTGTGGCATACGTAATCACGAGGAGTATGTCAGATGAAGAAGATACGAGTAACAAGGAGAATAAAGAAGAAAACAAAAATAAGGAGAAACAAACAAAGGCCAAAAGTATCTCAGACTTCAACAACACTCTGCGAGACAGAGTTATAAATAACACTGAGGAAGTGGATGAAACAGATGAGATTGTTTTGGATATGGAGCATTCTAAAACCACTGAGGTTGTTTCTCCCTATAGTAAAGCTATGATCTGGCATGCTAGACTGGGACACGCGTCCCTTAAATATCTAAAGGAGTTACAAGGAAAATATAAGGAGATTAAGGATTTAAAGGAGACAAACTTCGATGAATCCATATTAGATTGCGAAGTATGCATGATATCGAAGCTCAACAGGAAACCATTCAATTCAACTAGACAACGAGCATCTGAACCACTCCAGATAATACACTCAGATGTAATGGGTGTAATAAGTCCGAGTACCTATCCAAAGAGATACAGATTTATATCTGTATTAATAGATGACTACTCCCGCCTGGCCATGGCATACCCAATGAAAACCAAGGACGAAACCGGCCAATGCCTGGAATCTTTTGTCAAAAGTGCTCGAAATTTATTGGGAAGAGATGCTAAGGTCTGTTACCTCAGAACAGATCAAGGCACCGAGTATACAGGAGGACACACCGTGGAAGTACTGCAAAAACTAGGAGCAGAAAATCAACTGGCTTGTCCTGATACACCTCAACACAACGGTGTTGCCGAAAGATTCAACCAAACTATTCAAAGGAAGGTACGAGCGATGATTTACGACTCAGGACTGCCAGAAAACATGTGGGATGTGGCTCTGGGATCTGCTGTGTTCGCATATAACAGATTGCCACATGCATCTAATGATATGATGTCACCGTTAGAGAAATTTGCTCCTTATCACAAGATAGACATCACTCAACTAAAACGGTTTGGTAGTCTAGCCTACATGAAAATACAAAGAAAAACTGGTCCTAAATTTCGAGGTATTGGAAGTCGAACTGTCTTGGTTGGATACAAGGAAACAGGCTACGTTTTGTTCAAACCTGAAGAAGGAAAGTTTTACGAGAGTCGAGATGTCAGATTCAACGAGAAGCTAGTCTTTGCTGACAAGTATAAACGTAGAGAACTGAATAACTGGGAGACACTGGACTACGAGGTAAATCGTGATACATGGTTTACTAAATTCGAGAATGAAAAGGAGAACCAGACAACGAGAACGGAGGGAGTGCCTAAAAGAGGAAGAGGTCGTCCGAGAAAAGTGAAGGAAAATATCACTAATGAAGAAGTTTCAACTGAAGAAACTACTACAGCACTGATTGCTAAACTTAATGGAGACCCTGCCACGTATCAAGAAGCCATGTCATCAACTAATAAACAACGATGGAAGGAGGCTATCGAGGACGAATTAAATTCCATGCATAAAAACAACGTTTGGAGAACAGTTGATAGACCAGAGACGAGAAATGGAAAGAAACCCAACATCATTGATTCTAGATGGGTTCTGAGGAAAAAGGAGGACCCAGATGGTAACACAAGATACAAGGCTAGGCTTGTTATTAGAGGCTTTAAAGACAGGAACGTTTATGACTTGCAGGAAACCTACGCACCAGTTTCACGTCTGCCTTTAATCAGATCTGTGCTAGCCATCGCAAATCGATTCAATATGGACATCTGTCAAATGGATGTTAAAACAGCTTTCTTGAATGGCATTCTCAACAATGAAGTCTACATGGAGATTCCCGATGGAGTAAACTGCACAGCAAAAACGAGACGAGACAAAGTGTGTAAACTTGAAAAAGCTTTATACGGACTGAAAGTCAGTCCCAAGTGCTGGAATGAAAGATTTCGTGCAACTGCCCTCAAACTTAATTTAAAGGTCTATGACGATGAACCATGTCTGTTTACTTGGTGCGAAAACAACAGACTTTTGATTCTTGTGCTTTATGTAGACGATGTGATGCTGGTCAGTAACGACATAGGAAAATTGAACGAGATAAAGCAAAATTTAATGAAGGAGTTTGAAATGACGGTCATTGGAGAACCTAAGGTATTTCTAGGACTGGAGATACACAGAAACCGAGAAGAGAAAAATCTTAGTATCAAACAAGAGAAATACATTGATAAAATGCTGATTAAGTTTGGATTCGATAATGAACATCCTCAAAGGACACCTATGGTCACAAATCAAGTAGCCAACAGAGATAGGAAAGATCACGAGGAAAATGAGGATTTAAACACAATTATAAACACAGAAAATAGTTCAAATCGACCTTATCGAGAAGCTGTTGGTACTTTGCTATACTTGGCTAACACTTGCAGACCTGACATTGCTTACGCAGTTAATGTTTCTCAGTCGACATCAAATCAACCCATCTGAAAAGGAATGGAAAATGTTAGAACGAGTTTTCAGATATCTGAAAGGCACAAAGGATATAGGCTTAAATTACTTTGGGAAAGGTGACTCCTTACAAGGTTTTTCAGATGCGAGTTTTGGAGATTGTAAAGGATCGCTGACAACGAGTGGATACGTCATAAAGCTGTATGGAGACACTGTAGCTTGGAGAACGAAGAAACAACAGTATGTTGCTCTATCAACTTGTCAGGCTGAATACGTAGCCATGAGCGACTGCTGCCAGGAGCTGATTTCTTTGTATAACTCCTTAAGGAGATTCCTCAAGAACGAGTTCACACCCATGGCCTTATGGTGTGATAACCGAGCTGCGGAAGCGAGTGTTAAAACTGGAGGAGGAGGAAAACTGAGACATATGACTGAGATTAAGGAGCATTACGTTCGAGAATGTGTCACGAGAGATCTGGTTAAAGTTAATTGGTTAGCCTCGAAAGAGCAAATAGCGGATGTATTGACTAAGCCCTTATCGTTCGAGTTGCACGCTAAATTGATGAAATTAATCTTAAACACATAAAATGTCTTTATATAATCTATAAACTGTTTCTCTGTTACAGGAAGTAAAAATTTGAAGAAGTGATTGGGAGTGATGGTTGGTCGGAGGTTTTCTTTTAATTTCCTTTAATTTTCTTAAAATATGCGGGAGGGAGTGTTAAGAGTGTGCGCATATTTTATGTGTAAATTTTGTTAAGGCTGCCGTGGGCAGAAGCGCCCTCTTAGCTTCTCTCTCTCTCTGTGTGTGCGACGGTCAGTCAGTCCTTGTTGAGCGACGCATCGCAGAACTTCGTGACAACCTTGGAACTGATCTACTTGCTTGAGTTTTAGATACGAGTGTGTAATATAAGGAGTGTATCTTAGAACATTAAATTATATATTAAAGCTACAACTTGTGTGTAAAATTGCAGTGTCTGTTTATTGTAATTTTTGATTACCTCGCCCCTTGAAGAATAAATTCAATATTTATCTTATTAAAGAAAATATTCCTTTTTTATGATACAAGATGCGGCTTTCTCTTCATTTTTTTCTAAAGTTATTAGTTTTTGTAATAAAATCATTTCTTTGATTAGAAAAGGACAGAGATACGTGGCCTCCTCTTAAAAAGATATATATGTCTCATTCTATTCAGATTCATGCAGGCCGTCAAGGATCGAATTTTTTTTTGGCTGAAAACTATGTGAATGTGTTCTAATACTCAAGAGAAGATGTGAAAATCCCGAAATACGGCTTAAGAAAATTTTCTCACGATGCTATAGCCTATTTTGTGCTCTATTTCCGTCAATTTTTGACTTTTCAAGATGAATTTTTTTTTTAAATGTGAGAAATATAGTCTAGTTTTAAATGTTGTTTCGATATTTGCGATGCGAGTTGATCCATCCGAGTTATTCATGAAAAACCTAGAAAAAACGATTTTTTTTAAATGCAATTTTCTTGGGAACTATATTTTTTTATTTTTCAAATTTTTATGTTTTTATTCGTAAAAAATGCTAACTTTGAGGATCGGTGAGAATATGCTATTCTGCCTTATTTTTTTTAAACAGGTTTTCGAACGTTTTTTTATATTTTTCATTATAAAGCATTGATACTATGGCACATCGTGCCATTTTTTCAACTACTACGTCTTCTTACGATTCGTTTATGCTTTTATTTATCAATGTAATAAAAATATTAACAAAAATCTTTAAAATAAACCTTCGATCAAGTTTTTGGATCAATTAGAACCAAAGCTATGACGATTTTGAGTTTATAAAAATAGATGAATTTAAAAAAATTTTTTCAACTATCAAGACCATGTACACTTGGCGGAAAGGATATTTTTCCGAATGCGTACTTCAAATGGCAGCGCTGCATATTTTACCACAAACATAAGAAAACTTCGAATTATGCATTGAGTTCTGCATCACAATTATTTTGTTTTTTCTTATAGGTTATTCATGCAAAATTCAAATGATAACAACTTAAATTTTATTGCTTATATAATTTAAATTCACAATATTAGATTCTATATGATTATTGAAGAAAGAAATAAAAATTTTATTTAATAAAATTATAATTCGGATTATGAAAAAAGAAAGTAATATTGTTTGTTTACTAAAATTATGTCATTAAGTAATAAGTAACGATGATGCGAAATTTGCTCTATAATTTGAAATTGTCTTATGCCTGTGGTAAAATATGCGATGTTGCCATTTGAGGTACACATTCGGAAAAATATCCTTTCCGCCAAGTGTACTCTTTCAATAATTATGCTCTTTTACTATTCGTTCACTGTTATATTTATAAGTATATCGTTAGTGTTTGCAAAAACATTGAGAATGAGCCGTTGCTTAACTTTCTTGGTCAATTAGAACAAAAGTTATAGCAATTTTAATTTTAAAAATGTGTTAAAAAATAAATAATTATTTATTCAGTTTGAATTTATAAATTTATATTTTTCCATTCATGCAATGAAGTTCTAGAAGTGAACACGAGATTTTTTTTCAGCTTTCCAGCAGTAAATTCTTTGTATTCCCTTAACTTCTTTTACTTTTTCTTGCTATTCAACTTTTTGCGTTTGTCGAAAAACTTCTAGTTCTTCTTTATTTGAAAGGAAAATGTTGATAGATGGAGTGTACAGTGACACATGAGTTGCTAGATCCTCTGCATTTCTAATAAATTCTGCACTTCGCTTGGACAAATTGTGCACCGTGGCATAATGTTTAACTATACCTCCTATTGCATTACATGCACCTTTTCCATGCCTGGTTGCAGAAAATAACCATTTTCTTTCTTCTTTATAATTTCTAAACTCGTAAAATTGGTATCTATTTTTAAAATGACTGGCGGCTCCATCCGAAATGATTATGATTTAATTTATTATTTATTTATTAATTTATTTTTAAACCATTTATCACATGTTTTACATTCGATGCTTTTATGCAATTTAGACAAATCCGTTATATCATAAAATTTCACCATCTTAATAGCTACTTGAAAACCAAATGCATCATTTATTTGCTTTTTTTTCAAATGGCATACGATTTTCGCATCTTTACATTAAGAGTTTCAGACATCTTGATAGGTGAAATCTTCAAATTCAAATTATTTGCGGTTTCGTTAAGCTCATGCACCACAATCTCGCCGTCATTAATTTCTTCTGAAGATTGTTGACTGCTAGAATTAGATGAAGAAGGAGTAGAATTCTTCATTTCTTCTAAGAATAATTTATAACATGAAGCGCAAACTTCATCTTCTCTAGATATCAAAATCTTTGGATACAAGCGCTGCAAAAACTCCGTTATATTTCCCAATTCTCTAAATGAATTTTCAGGGGAATGGTACATAGCTTTCATGTGCCTTTTTTTAAGTCCTTGCACTTTATCTTGGCCACTGATGATGCCATTGTAATTAACTCAAAATCTTTTAATAAAGCAAAAAAAAAGATTATAAAAGTTGGACAACTTTTTTTTCAATTCGATCTCTTTTTATCTACTGCGATGCGCTATATTGCTAATGAATACGCTTGGAATGCGACTTTGCTACGTAGCGGTGGCATGCATTAACTACTCTTGAACTGACTAGGAGAGTATCACATCTCCGGATCACGGATTTTGCTCAAACTTTGTGATAAGTTTCCAAATGTCAAAATATGAAAAGAAATAGAATTTTAGACACCAACGCTCAATATTTCCCTAGTTATAGGCAATGAAAGAAAATCACTAAAAAAGTTACTAGATTTTTAAACGCATATAGTTCCTTAGTATTGATAGCTAGAAGCTTGAAACTTTTTTTAAATGACAGCTGAGCTCAAATCCTTTCGAATTAGTAGTTATAGCATGTCAAAATATTATTTTTTCCCAAAGTTATAGCGTGATAAATATTAGACCCAATTTCTGCTTTTGTTATTAATTAATGTTTTAAAAAGAAAAATCAGGTCCAATGTTTATCACGCTATAACTTTGGGAAAAAATAATATTTTGACATGCTATAACTACTAATTCGAAAGGATTTGAGCTCAGCTGTCATTTAAAAAAAGTTTCAAGCTTCTAGCTATCAATACTAAGGAACTATATGCGTTTAAAAATCTAATAACTTTTTTAGTAACTAATCTAGTGATTTTCTTTCATTGCCTATAACTAGGGAAATATTGAGCGTTGGTGTCTAAAATTCTATTTCTTTTCATATTTTGACATTTGGAAACTTATCACAAAGTTTGAGCAAAATCCGTGATCCGGAGATGTGATACTCTCCTTGTGAGTGTCACTCGCAGGTGCGAAATTCAAACTGAATAAATGATTATTTATTTTCAACACATTTCGAAAAACGTTCGAAAACCTGTTTAAAAAAAATAAGGCTAAATAGCATATTCTCACCTATTCTCAAAGTTAGCATTTTTACGCATAAAAACATATAAAAATTTCAAAAAGAAATATAGTTTCTAAGAAAATTGCATTTAAAAAAAATCGTTTTTTTCTAGGTTTTTCTTGAATAACTCGGAGGGATCAACTTGCATCGCAAAAATCAGAACAACATTTAAAACTAGACTATATTCCTCACATTTAAAAAAAAATTCGATCCATGACGGCCTGCATGAATCTGAATGGAATCAGCCATATATTTTTTTTCAAAATCTTAATTGTGTTGAATGTAAAAAAAATATTAAGCAATTGCATTGAACTATAATAATTATATATGTATATAAAATTTTTATTATTAATGGTATTGTAGTCGAATCTGCTATTTTAATGTCAATCAAAAGTTTTCATAAAAAAATTTTTTTCCATAAGGTGATTAGATTAATGTAAGTCGTTATTAACTGCAATGATTTGTACAAAAAAAAGGAATTTTTAAGATAAATAAGGTTAAAGTACTTATAGAAATTTTGATTTTTAAAGAAAATAAACTTTTAATTTTCATTAAACATATATATAAACACTATTGCTTATATGGTATTTCATATACGCAATATAAATTTTTATTCTGAAATATCAAAAATCAATATAAGTTAACTACTTATAGATATACTTATTCGTTATTAATATTTAAGTATTATTGTTCGCGCATTATAATGCGATCCAAGTAGTAACTTTAGTATGTATAGATTAATCTTCGTGAAATCAACATCGTGCGAAACCTAAGTAAGTAATACTTACATATGTTTCGTATTATAGATCAGAATATATTAAACCAAATAATTTAATTAAGGATATTTAGGTTATTAAAATCAAGATTAATGTTATTAGGAAATAATAATATATTTTAAATAATATGGAATTAAAAATGAAGTTACCCTTAATTTATAAAGCCATAATCCTTAAACTTAAGTTATAAATTCTTTTATATTCCAATGAAAACATATCAGTAGAAATGGCTATCCTCCTATCACACGTCATACAATTGATGTTGTATTTTACGGATAGTAAAATAAGAAGTATCTTTGTTAAACTCGTTAGTGATGGCCGGTCTTTTAATATCCTTCGGTATTTTCCTTTACTTTGTATTATAAGAGTTTCTTCATCGTTAATACTTCCTTTTGACAAGCGAGTTCCGTTTCCTTGAAGTTCTATCAAAGATATAAAACTTTTCGTTTCTCTTGGCATCAGGTAAGGTTTATTTGTCTTGTTGTTTGTAAAATTGATATAGAAAGGTTGATAGTCGTTTTTATCAGGAGGCTCATTTTTATTTCCCATATCTTCCTCCTTAAGTTTTTGGTCCAACCCTAAATAGTTTTTAAGGCTGTTCCCTTTGCTTTTTTGCATGTACGAATATTTGAGTATTTTGTGAGTTGGATTTGGTCTTTCTAGTGAATTTGATAATCTTTTAGAGGCCGTAGGTCCGGCTTGTCCGAACCCGGATTTCTCTTTATAGATTGTTTTAGAACTGATGTAATTATTTTCTTGGCCTTTGAATGAAATTCTGGTTATTATTGATTTTAACTGCCGTTTAATTAAGTTACGTTTACGGATGTTAATTAATCCAATTTTAATTATACTAAGTTTCTTTTTGATTTAAATTATTACTTTAGTAGTCAAAGATTTTATGATCTTTGTCGAAAATTCGTTGACGTTTTTAATTGTATTCAATTGATTTTTAGGAAATAATTTTAATTTATTGTGAGTTTTTAAGCCTGATTTTAAGCATGAGCTAAATTTTAAATTAGTTGAAATATTAAATTTTTCTAATGTTTCAGGTTGTATGAATTGAATAGTACAGTCGTCGACAATATTCGCATACTGTTCTTCTGTGCTCTTAAACTCCTCTATTTTAGTGATATTTTCTATATGTTCATAACCGCAATCAGGCATATTAAGTATTTTCGTTGTTTCATATTATATCTGAGATTCTCGTGCAGAGTTTATTATAATTGTATCGTTCAATACATTAGCTGATTTTTCGTTTATTACTTTATAATTCTCTAATTTTGCTGTTTGGTTTTCTTGGGCGTAGCATTCGTATGCGTAGCGACGTATTGTCCATTTTCTTTTTTTTGGTGCAGCAAAATTCGTTTGCCATTCGATGTGCGTCACTCAAGTCTTTTGATTTTGTTTTTAAAACCTTGTCCTTCAAATCTGACGTCAGTTCTTCTATATAAATGTCTTTTGCAATTTCTTGTAGTTAGTTTAATATAATAAATTTAAAAATGTCTTGAGAGTGCTTAGAATTATTGTAAGCGGAGTAAGATTTATTCAGACTGTTACGAAGCCGTTGAAATAAATTTAGAGAGTCCTTTTGTAATTGATTATAGTGTTTGCAATAAGATAGTTCATCAGCAAAACATCCAAATATGTTTGGGTAGTCAAAACATTCTTGTAAATAAAGTCCTAAATCGTCCATTGAATCGAATGATCGGTTTTTAACTGCAAGACTGGCTGTTCCATGTAGTTTAGATGTAATAACATCGACTAGGATCCCTTCTGTGTGACTTGGTATTTTAAGGTAAATAATTTTTATTAAATTTAGAAAGTTTATTATATTGTGATAGGAATGATAGTTCGGAACCTTTAGTTTACTTATAAGGACTTCTATTCTACGTCTCTAATATGTCTTTTCTTTTATATAATCTTCATCTTCAGTATCATCATAGTCAGAGGAACTCTCCTCTTTGTGAAATATGTTCCCTCGACTTCGTTTCATTGTTGTTATATATTGAGTAGATTATGATATAATAATTATTAATTCAATTTTAAAATACGGTAAGGTAAATTAACTTGCATAACTATTATTCCATGTATAATCATTAATTTGATATATTATATAAAATAAATGTTTTTATTGATTAAAATTTTGAAATTCATAATATTTCATCGTGAATTATTTGTTTGGTTATATTTAGTGCTTCTGAATCTAACTACCTTATAGTAGTACAGGTTTTATAATTATAAATTCAATTTTAAATTATATATTACTAGTCATTTCTCTATATAACAGTTATATATGGCGCAATATAAATTTTATGAAGTGTTATTTATTATTCATTAACCAAAAGTAAATTATGATTTATAAAATTTATATATGCAAGTGACAAGTCTTACTGGTTCCTCACAAGGGATGCCATTAGTTATGGCCAAACTTGGTTTGGGCATTGAGTTCTTCACAACAAAAATTCATTTAAATTTTCCGTTCCAGGATTTACCTTGTCACTTTATTTATTAAGCAAACACACACACACACACACACAATTTAATCATTCGTTCTATAATTTACTAAAGATGTTATATGATATGATTTACATTTCATTCATTATATTCGTCACATTCAATTTGAGTGACACTGTTATGTAAGTTACACCGTGCGCACACTATAGCTGTGTCACATATAGTTTGACTGCTGAGTGTCACCTACATCACTGGCCGTTTGTTCGGTTATACGTGTCGCGTGAAGTTACGCCGTACACACACTACAGTTGTGTCACAGATAGTTCGGCTGCTGAGTGTCATCTACGTTACTGGCCGTTGTTATTTGTCTCATTCGTTATGAATTAGGTAATATTTATATATATATATATATATATATATATATACTAGGGGGGGTTCCCCCCTGCTCGCTTCGCTCGCCAACCCCCCATTGTCAATATCAATTATCAAATCAATATCAATTTCCAAGAGAACGTTCTTAAATTAGATAACAATTAATTAAATTAGCTAACAATTAACTACCTTTCAGCTATCTCTCAGCTAACTTTCAGCTAAATTTTATCTGAATTTCAGCTAACTTTTAGCTAACTTTCAGCTAAATTTTAGCTGAATTTCAGCTATCTGAGGGCACATAAAATTCTTATACACGGCGGCGGCGGCGGCGGCGGCGGCGTAGGCGATATATCTTTATTATATAGAGAGATATATTTATCATATATGTGAATATATATGTAAGATTATTTATTTAATTAAATAACATAACACACAACCATATTATTATAACTGATTTTTATTCATTATAAGATTTTTATTATTTTTTATTCTAGATAATAATCTTATAATAATTATTGTAGAGTTAAGAAAAGTAGTTGAATGATTTTATATAAAACTTCTGAATATTAGCAAAGAATAGTCGCATAATTTTATTATCATAATTTACTATTTATATGTTTTAACTGTTGTTAGTTTGGTTCGTAAATTTTATTAATATAAGTAAACTCACTAATTGTGAGAGAAAGAGTAGGATTTGTTTACGACACGCTCGTCCTGATATTTTCTATACTCAGATTCCTTAAACTACACGGTGAGGATATCCGTGGCAAGATAAAGTTGGGCCTCCTCCTTTAATCACTCGAATGTTCGATTAATATTTCAGATTATTACCTCGAACGTCGCCTTGGTTCACCTTAGATCTCAAGTTTTTACTCTTTGTCATTATTAACTGATTTTATTTTAATTCAAAATTTTGTAATTAAATTTGAATTTTATATCTTAGTGTTTTCTTATTTTTATTTAATAGTGAAGTAGGACTCTAATCTACTCACTAATATTTTTCAATATTTAAATAACTTAAGTAATAAAGACTTAAATTAACACTGACTTTCCCAGTAGAACTGGCAGAGACGACTCTAGCGGTCGCCGTCTTATTGTGACTAAAGGCGATGTACAGACGTAGAGGTTTTTTTTTATTACCTCGCGCTTGGGCGATCGGGAGATGGAAGCTCCAATCACACCTCAACGTGTGGTCGAAATTTTGGACAGGAATCGTTTAATTCCTTAAAAGTTCATTCGCCTGCTTACTAATGAATTTTTTCTTCCTTCTCCGTCTCTCCTTTACACTTGTATATAGTTGATGATTGAGTTTTCGCAATGAGTCGGTATTGGAAAACGCTGACTCGGGACATCGCATGGAACTAATTTTGGTTGTTAAGATGAGGTCACGTATCTCTGTCCTTTCCTAATAAAAAAATTGAGTTTTTTACAGAAACTAATAACTTTAGCAAAAAATGAAGAGCAAGCCGCATCTCGTATCATAAAAAGCAATATTTTCTTTGATAAAAAAGAATTAATTTTATTGCTTTGTTTTCTAGAAAACCTTGAAAAACTCAAATCATAGAGGTTAGGGTGTACAATTTGGTTTTTCAAGGTTTTCTTGAGAACGAAGCAATAAAATTAATTTTTTCTTATCAAAGAAAACATTGCTTTTTACGATACAAGGTGCGGCTTTCTCTTTATTTTTTGCTAAAGCTATTATTATAAGCTTATATTAGTTTTTGTAAAAAAATCATTTCTTCGATTAGAAAAGGACAGAGATACGTAACCTCTTCTTAACCTTTTAAAGAAAAATGAAATTAAGATTTATAATTTTTAAATTAAAGAATGTTTTAATAATATTATATTGATTCAAAAGGCATAGTTTCATGGGATTTCACACGACTAATGCTCGATTTTCATCAATAACAAATCAGGGAAGTTTATCAAAAAAGGTTAATTATAGTTAATGTGATTTAACATTATTGGCCCGTGATTTAGCTAGCCAAACCATTTGCGTTTTATCAATGTGAATATCATCTAACATATAATCTTTGTCATTATGAAATAACAGATGAGGGTACATATTTCTTTGATCGTATCTTAGATTAGTTTACATGTTAATATATCAAATTTTTTTTTTACTTGTGGAAAAATTTTGTTTTTTATTGCATCTAGAAAAACGGTTAAGAGAATCATTTCCGTTAGACTTTTTCAGTCATTTTGAATTCTTAAGGGACCTATTAGTGCCTCTGATTTTAGGGCATTCCTATTTTTTTTTTGGCATCGCTTAACACGAACGTGGTTACACATAAATAGAACCAAGTTCAGATTTGTCTATGTGCATGTAAATATTCTGTCTCCGTGTGGAATTGCTCCATTGCATACAAAGTGTTAAATTCACTGATTCTTTGTAAAGAATAAATCTATGCTTGTTTGATATTTTTTTATGCTTTTTGTTTTCGCTACTTTGAATATGAATATCAAACTAACACATATTTATTCTTTACTTAAAATCAGTAAAATATAATGCAACAGTACCTCATTAAAATAGAATATGTTCTATACATTAGGCAATTGTAAACTCATACATATTTCTTACTTATAACTTACTTTAATATTTTACAATAAAATTTATATGTAAGCAATTCTATAAAAAATCTTCCGTTTAGTAAGAAACATGAAAAAAAAATTTATGACAATACGCGAGTACTAACCATTGGGAATTGTTTTCGAGGGTTATAGAAACAAGAAAATATGGTAGTAAGTATAAAAATTCAATAGGTATTTTTTAAAAACTACTTTGAAGGTCGAAATCTTACGAAATAGCTTTTTTTCATAAGCTATACAGTTTTTGGTTCCTGGTTTGGAAATCCTGCTCCTACTCTTGAATTAACCTTTTATCTGAGCCGGTCTGTGGCACAGTCGGTAGGAGCGTTGGATTCGTATTCTTGGGGAACCGAGATCGAATCCTGCTCTCGGCTGTTTTTCAAACGAGCACCTCTGTCACATGTGCTTTGTACACAGTACACACTTACGAGCTCCGTCGCTAAGGGATGAAAAAGTGCAGTTGTAAAAATCAACTGACCTTGCGTCCCAGTGGATCGGGGTTTGATTCCCTAGGAAAAATTAGAAAAAATAATTTTCGAAGTTTTTCCGAGGGAATAAACCCGAAAAACACAAAAACATACAAAAAAGTCCCAATGGGCAAAATACAAAAATATAAAAAAGTCCCACTGGGCAAAAACTAAAAAATCAAAATAATAAAATTACCAGATGATGGCCTATCATATAGACAATAAAAAGTCTGGAAAAGGCCAATAAAAAGAGAGAAGAAGAAGAACCTTTTATCACCAAAATTTCAAAGGGAAATCATCACACATCTATGGAAATCGATTTATACGGTACCGGAAGGCCATCAAAAATGATTTTTTTTTCATTTTTTTCAAATTTTTCTAAAATATTGCTATTTTATAATGCAAAAAATTATTTCTACTATAGGATCGATTTCTCTCATATGGTTGTATAAAAATATTAAAATCCATAATAAGTTGTCTATATAACAAGGCAAATTAGAGGAAAAAGCGGAGAAAAATCTTTCACAACTAGAAAAACATCAGCTTACAACAAATAAATTTTTTTTCTTGAATATTACAATTTTTGGTTGATTAAGATAAAATTTTATACATATTTTGATCAATTTCATATATCTTATTGGCAAAACGAGTTATTTTTTTTCTGTGCATCGTGTACTGAGAGACTGTTCTCTTAGAAACAAGTAACTTGAAGTCATTGCAATTTGAATTCGCCAAATTATAATAAACCTGGTGAATAATTATCTTCAAAAGTAAAATATGTAAATCAAAATTATATTCGGGCTTACGCTACTGAATCAGCAATAGTTGATGCTCGAGTAATTGTTATTTATGAAGACTGATGGTAATCAGGTGTCATCGCTGAAATAGTATAAAATATAATTAAAATTAAAATTCTAGGTAAAATTAAGATTTATTTTACTGCCCGAATTTTGCGGATATCCAGATTGTATTTATAGGATTTCTATCGGTGCGTCAATTACAAAAGTTGATAAATTAATATTTTAACGCAACTGTTATACTTATTATACAAACATTCATTCCTTAAAATTTCATCAAAATCTAAACGGCTAATTTTATGAATTTAATGATTAAAGCTGCTTTTTGTATAAAACTACGTGTTAATCGCATGGATAAATAAATGGTTTTTACTGATATGGTATAGCTTTTCAAAAATTAATATGGTTTAATTTCAGGCTAGAAGATATATATATATATATATATATATTTGTAACAGTTTACAAAAAAGTGTGTAATAATAAAATAATATATGTGTGGGTTAGAACGAGAGTGGCATAAGTCACATACTTCTAATTTCGAGATATTTGATATTAAAGTTTTAAATAAATATACATTTCTATTAAGTGCCATTTTTACAGTGCTTAAATATTAAAGAAAAATAAACAAAAGAGCCACTCTATTTTGAAAAATAAGTTGTTTTAATGTTAAAGAAATGAAATATACCACTAACTAAATTTTTTCAGAAATGTGACTTATGCCACTTTCATTCTCACCCACACATATAATACATAATGAAATACAAAATAAGATAATATTGTAACATTATGTGTAAATATTGCACTCATGATATCATAGCCGATTTCCTAAAACTAACAATACTACATAAGTAAGTCACCTTTCAGAGTGATATCACAAATCATTACCATAATGAAATACACACATAAACATTAATAGAAATAACAATAAACAAATCTGTTGAATTAATATCTATTAGTTAAAACAATAAATAACAATAAACAAATCTGTTGGATTAATATCTATTAGTTAAAACAATAAAAATTGAAATAAAATAGAATAAAAATCAAACGAGCCAAGTCAAAAAGTAAAAGATAAACACATTCACTTTTAACTATGCGCTTATCAACCATACTATGAATACAAGTACACCTTAAAGCAATATACGGGACTACATAAAATAAATTAACATAAAGAGAGTATATATTATTCAAGGTCAAGCAAGTTTCCCCTAACTGTTGTCTTAAACCTGCTGAGAGATGGAAGATACTTAATTTCAGCAGGTAGGGAATTCCAAAAATGCACACCTTTAATTGGGAAGAAATTCCTTCCAATCTCAGTGCGCATAAGGGGCACTGCAAGATCCTTTGCCTCTCCCCTAGTAGCCACCCTTACACATCTAGTGAAGAGACTCACTAGATGCTCCGGAGTATTCATGCACACGATTTTGTACATAAGTACAGCCAAAAATACTGTCTCCTCGAATCAGTGCCCATCCAACCAAATGCGGTTTTATAAGGAGAGACATGATCACCCATTCTCAAACCCATTACATATCTCACACATGAATTTTGTAACTTTTATATTCGTCTTCTCAACCCCTGAGAAGCAAATGCGTAGAAACCATGTTTCCTTCCTGATATATAGGAGTTAATCCATAAGAGAGCGGACCTGGAAAGCCCTATCAATCTAAGCCTAGCAAGTAACTTGGAAGGAGAGACCATGTCGAATGCCTTACTAAAGTCAAAAAGCAAAAGTAACATAACGAGTTTCTCATCTAAACCCGATCTTATCAGTTAATTTAAGAATAGCTGTCTGCGTCGAGTTGTGCTTCCTGAAGGCAGTCTGCATTGGGTCAAGTAATTTATTTGTAGTAATGTGCTTCTGTAATTGGTCATGGGCGATCTTCTCAAGTACCTTTCAAAGGAAACATAGAATAGCAATAACCCTCAAATCCTTAGGCGATTTGGGTGCAGATCACTTCTTCAATGGCACAATACGTGCCTGCTTCCAAAGGCCAGGGAAGATCCCCCGAGCAAAAAAGGATTTAAACAGAGTTACAAGATGTTTACCTATACGGTAGTGCTTTGAGTATCACGCTTTGCGGAATGCCATCATCACCACGAGCCTGCGATAAGAAGTGAGAAACTACAAGAATAACATCGTTAACATTGATTGGTTTAAAAGTGAAACCGTTTTCGCTGCATTCAAAGAGAAACTTCTTGCGTTTCCCACCATCATCATGCGGCGAAACCGACACCCGAGCAAAACGCGCATTAAGCTCATCTGGAGCAAATCCATTCAGATCCTTTTGGGGTCCGGATAAAAGTCCCAGCTATTTCAACTCTTTTCAGACATTACCGTTTGCAAGAGGCTCAAACAGTCTGTTATGGTAGTATTCGCTAGTCACGCGTTCAATCTGTTCGTCCACTGCCTTACATAAAATTAAAAATTCTGAAAGATATTTATTGTCATTTGTCTGTTTGTATCGCCTATATGTGGCATCCTTCTTGCACTGCATCTGTGACAACTCTCCATCCATTTATGGTGGCTTCTTTTGAAGATACACGTATGCAAAATATCGTGATTTTCTAGACAGTACTTGAACAGTAATAAAAGATCGATAGAACTCCTTGATGGCTTCAGCGTTGGGTGTCGTATCAAGCAGAGACCTCGACAAAAAAAACAAAAAGGAATTTTTTTTTTTAAATAAATTTAATAAAAAAGCTTTTCAATCCATTACTATATTTGTAATTTGTATTACATTTAATTATTTGACGACAAATATTTACGATTCATGCCTAATAGTTTTATAATCGCATCAATTTTAATCAATTTTTTTAATAACTTTTCTATTTTATCGTTAATATGACATATTTTTATGGATTTGAAGTTGTAATAGAAAAATCTATAATTCAGTTTTTGATTCATAAAAATTGATCATTTAATTACGAAGTTATAAGCATGAATGCTGTTTTTTTCCATAAGAGCCAATGTTAAATTTTTTAACTTCTGTAATTAATATAATTTCTTTCTTATATTTTCAAAACTGTTTTGAGAAGTTTGTAACTCATACACTGAAAAACTTTCGGCGCACCCTCTATACTCAAAGTATATGTGAAGCGCCGATTCGTGGTATCGTCAGTTATACGCGCCATCGGAGCATTACAAAGAAAGACTCTTGGCGCTACCTGTATATATGGAGGTTATGTGAAGCGCCGATTCGTCAAGTCTCGAGTTATACACGCAATCGGAGTAACAGTTACTCAGATTCGAGTTTCTCTTGCGCCGATACGGCACATGTGACGCGCAGGTTTGTTCATGCAGCGTTATGCTCAGATGATCGGAGCATAGACAATTCGAATTCAGCACACTATCCGCACCGATTGCCTGGCGCTGGCATACTCAGAGAGAAGGGCATCTTGCAAGCCGAAAGTTTTTCAGTGTACTTTTCTTAACATTTTTTACTTAATATATAATCATTATATTAAAAGTCGCTCAAGCCACCTTAAAACGCAAATATTGCGCGTTATTGATGCGCTTTTTATGAGGATCAGCATAGCAAATGTATAGAATCGATTAAAATATGTATAAAATTATATCTTAAACTACCAGTAATTGTAATATTTACGAAGAATAAATTATTTGTTATAAGTTGATGTTTTTCCATTAATGTGTAAGATTTTTCTTTGTTTATTTCTTTAATTTACCTTGTTTATATGTACTAGAAATAATAGATTCTCGTATTTCTAATACAACCATTCGAGAGGAAGGTCGTATTAGAAAAAAAAAATTAAATTTCAATGATCTGTAGCTCTTGATCCTTTCAATCTAGATCTTTGAAAACTTCTCTCCATATTTTGGGTAACAAAAAGAATATATTCTCAAAGTTTCAGCGATTTTTATTTTTTTACCCTTCCAGTTGGTGTATTCTGCCATATACAGGGCAGAATACACCAACTGCTCAACCAAGTGCAGAAACAGATGAATATTATGTCTGGTGAAGTATTTCTGAAAAAGGTTAAAGCCATTTCTTCAGTAACTTTTAACGAGAAATCTAATGATAACCTTTAAATAAACCTTGAAATCTACTCTTAAAGTCATTTCGAGGTCAAGTTGTTTATTTAAGTGGATACTTCTCTTTTTAACTCCAGAAATCGATAGAGCGGGAAATTTTGTATTTATATACTTACTTAAGGGGAATCCTCATACCGACATAGAGTTCTACCTTATCTACATTTAAATTATAAATTTTAATAATAATTTAACTATTCATGACTAAAATTCGGTGGAGAGGCACATTCTTAACATGCCAAAGAATTTATTGCAACATTAAAAGACAATATAAGGGTAAAAATAAAGGCGAAAACTGCTTAATACGATGAACTTTTCAATGTAGTTATGAATAATCGTATTATGCAGTTTTCGTCTTCATTTTCACTTTTATTCTGTCTTTTAACGTTGCAATACATTCTTTAGAATGTTAAGAATGTGTCTCTTCTATGAATTTTAGTCAAAAATAGTTAAATTTTTATTAAAATGCATAATTCAAATGTAGATAAGGTAGATCTCTGTGCCGGTATGAGGACACCCCTTAAGTCATGTTTTCTCTGTCGATAACTAGGGTCAAAAATGAGGATTTCCATTTTAAAAAATAAGGGTGACCTTGAAATGACCTTGAAGGTCGAATTTAACGTCAAATTAAATTTCGCCATTGGATTTCTTGTTGAAAGTAACTTTGACATTTTTCAGGAATACTTTACCTAAGAAAATATTGACTTATCTTAGGACTTAATTGACACGCTGTATGTGGGTAAATCTCAGAAGTTGTTAATTTTTCATCACTAGCTTATACAACCAGAAAATGATAATTATTATCCACTGATATGAATTAAACTTAAGAGAACAAAGTTCTAGAAACCTACCCAATTAATAAAAACGTAAAATATTTCAAATATTAATCGATAAACAACTTCTAAAGATCGAAAAACATTAAAAACTTGCAATTTTTCTGTGATATTTAAAAAAAAACTAGAATTTTTTTTTCATAATATTTTCAATTTTATCTGGGGGCTATGTAACGACTTGTATCAATTTCGAATGAAATTAATAAATTTTAGAAAAATAATTTATAAATAATTAGATATTATTTAAAACATAGAATAATTTAAATAATTTTCTGTAAGAATAAATTTAAATTACAATTAAAATATGAATAATTAACATAATCAAAAGTATAAAATTAAAAAAAACAGACCTATATTTATCGATAGGAGCTGATAATGAAGAAAACTCCCAAGATCTGTATATTTAGATATAGTAAAATGAATATAGATAAAATGTTTTTTTTTTAAATAAAAAAGTATTATAAATATTTGATTGTTAATAATAAAATATATTGGATGTAATTTTTTATTAAAATTTTTTATACATAATTAGAATATTCGATTTTTATAACAAATAGAAATATGATTATTCTATTTAAAGTTTGAAGACAGAAATTAAAATATACAAGATTAGCTTTTTTAGTTAGTAAATAATAAAATGAATAATTAAAAATAATTTTTTGAAATGTAAAGGATATAGAACGTTTCTTTTACAAATATATTTATCTTAATTAAATGTTTCTTTAGCAAATATATAAAATGAATTTAATCGAACATTCTATTTCCTAAAGTGTAATTCTTTAGTGAGAAATAAAACTTCATAGAAGGTTTATGAAATGATATAAAAGAGCGTGAATCCATCCAAACTCCTTAAGAGGAAGTCGAGTATTTCGGTCCTTTTCTAATCAAAGAATTGATTTTTTTACAAAAATTAATAATTTTAGCAAAAAATGAAGAGAAAGCCGCACCTCGTATAAAAAAAAGCAAAATTTTCATTGATGAGAAAGAATTAATTTTATCGCTTCGTTTTCAAGAAAACCTTGAAAAACTTTAAACATAAAAGTTAGGGTAAACAATTTGGTTTTCCAAGCTTTTCTTGAGAACGAAGCAATAAAATCAATTCTTTCTTATCAAAGAAAATTTTGCTCTTTTGATACGAGATGCGGCTTTCTTTTCATTTTTTTCTCAAGTTATTAGTTTTTGCTAAAAATTAATTCTTCGATTAGAAAAGGACGGAGATACGTGACCTCCTCTTAATTCTCTCTTAGATGTTCGATTATGTAACATCTAAGATGAATTCTATCTCATTCTTGATTCTACTTTACGCAGTAACATGTAGAGACTAATCTATTATAGAATTCTCATTTCGTTTGAGTGTTTATTTAAACAAATTACTGTATATCTGGAATTTATTTAAAAAAGGATTGAATAAATAAAATAAAGTTAATAATTTAAAATGGATAAAAATGACTATAAATTCATTAAATTAAATGTGTTTTCAGATAGTAAAGGTAATAATGCATTTAATATTTGAAGTGCACATTATCGCACGTTCAATTGTAAAGCATCCAGCGAACGTCGTCGATAGTAGTATAAAAACGGGTATAGCGAGTCATAACAAATGACGTCATCACCCCTACCATCCTTATCTTTGTTTACATAAACAAACCATTAAGATAACGATTCATTTACGTAAATAAACCATTAAGATAACGATTTATTTATACAAACAAACAATTAAGATAACGACATCTTACATAAACAATTAAGATAAAAACTTATTTATATAAACAATCAATAAAATTAATCACCTGTTTTATATAAATAAGTCATTATTTTAATCAACAGAAGATGATGACGTCATACACTACACTGCTTTATACTACTACAAAGGTTATAAGTTTCAACGTTTATTATCAGTGGTCCTGAAAAAGGCCGATTACGGTAAATATATTATTTATATTTTCTTATATCCCTGCATTTTTGGAAATGTATGTATATTAGTTGAATATTTGGAATGAAACTGTATTTTCTCAGATTTGTCATCTTTAAGAAGAGGTTTTTTCTCTTCCTTGGTTCCATCGGTAACAAGGTAAGATGGTCGTTTCAGCGTTCCTTGAGATTGACCCATGTTTTTGCTGTCTTCAGTGTACTCTTTGGTTAATAAAGTTGAAATGAAAGATTTAATATAATGCAGCAGTATTTATATTAAGCAAGAATAAGGAAATGGAATAAGAAGGGATGAAATAAAAAATAAATTGTGATTAACAATTGTCAAGTTTATTCATGTATAAGTTTGAATTACAAATATGTTAAAATAATAATAATAAACGCTAATCTATTCATTTATTGTTCATATATTCATTATATTTTTTTAATAATATAGGTTTAATAACTGATTTCATTCTTTCAATTCTCATTCCGAATCTTTCTCTATCACGACCTATTTGTTCCCACTCATCGTGACGCGCACATTGGCTTGCATAAGCCCACACATACATTACTTTAACATTAAGTTTTCCTTCTTTAAAGTATACACGTTTCATTTTTTTATTACAATATTTAACCAAACATGAAAGCATACATATCGTTATATATATCTTGTAAAATATGCGCGTTAATTTCTAAAATTACAATTTCTAACGTATATTTATCCAAGTCTCTATCATCAAGCATTTTAGTTAAAATAAATGTCTTTACATCGTGAATTTTTATTGCGTAATACTGATTAAAGGCAGCAAATGATTTCATTATACTCAGCTTTGGATTGTCATCTTCTGTATCTTTCTTAATTTCTTCCAATAGATATTCTTGAATGTAGTCTACAATCCTATTAATTTTTCCAGCACGTTGTTCCAGTTGTACAAGATGTTTATCTATGCACGACGCAATATGTTTAAGACCATCAAATGTCACTTTTTGAGAATGTGTTGCAGCAATTTCGTATGTACTGTTCATTTTTTTATTCGATGGTTCTTTAGATTCTCCATTGCTGTCATCTAATTAAGATTTGGGTGGTGGTGGTTGATATATGGCCCGCTCCTCGATTTTTATGCTTTTTGCATTATAGGAGTTTGTGAATAAAATGTCATGAGTCTCCATGAATATCTTTTATGGGTTTCCGTATTCAGCTTTGAATCTATATGCGTCTTCAAAATATGCAGTATACACATCAAAATCTTTCTTGAATTTTCTCCATTCATGGGCATCAAAATTAACCCATTTTGCAAAAGAACTTGTTGATATTTTAACGTATGGTTTGAAATATCCACCCACGTATAATAATCCGACAGATGCTCGTTTGCTTTGCGACTTGTTAAGAACGTATGTTGTCGGAAAGAGCATATTATCCAGAACAATAGTATGCTCTTTTAATTGACCACTCTCACGGTAGTTAGATTCAGCCATATTTGAATAGTATGTATTACTTGATAAAACTGTTAGTTTACGAGCGTTTGAGACTTATTTTAACTGTGGCTGCAGTGGAACTGATCTGGCACTAGTACTTGCTCTCGCTTTGTATCCATAACCCCCTCTACAGAATTCATAGGTATGTGGAGGTGCACATGGATTTCGTCACGTATTTTCTAAGAACCGTGTATTTATCTTAAAAGATAACAACGACGGTTATGATTTCTTAGTATGTAATATTATATTTCAATACCAAGCGATATATAAGTGTTATATTTCATTATTTCCTGTCTCAAAACATTTCTTAGCTTGAATTGTTTATAGATTCCGATATCTTCACATGTAATATTATATATCAACGATAAGCGTTATATAGACGCTAAATTTCTTGGTATAAAATATATTTAAGTTTAATTATTTATTTCATCACATCCTGTTAAAATAAAATATTCCATTGTACCCCTTTGATAAACTAGCATGTAATATTAAATTTCTTTGATAAGCATTACATGGCATAGAAATTTCATCATTTCCTGTTAAAGCATTTATTTAATCATAATCTATGTAATATTATATTTTAAATGATAAGTAGAATATAACGGTTGTGTTTCTTTAATATATTTGATTATAGATAAAACAGAATCCAGTTATATGTATGAGAAAAATTATATATGAAATAAATAAGTAATATAAAATTTAGGAAAAATAAGTTTTCGATCATAGGAAGGAAAAGGTAAATAATTTGTTACAAAAAATGTACATTTTTTATTAATATTTATTAAATATAAATTTCATGTTACAATAATAGATTTAATATGATAATCTCGAAGTACATGTCTGATTACAAAAACCAAATCCAAATGAACGTTCGTCACTGAAAGTTTTTACTTAATTTTTGCGCTTCAATTTATTTCTTACAGTTTTATTATAAAATCTTACAACTATTTTGTCATTCTTTTTGGTATTTCTTGAAAACTTACTACAAAACACACGTAAATTATGAAAATGACACATATAATATAGAAACATAATGCAATATTGACCACAAACTTGCGAATCGTAGATCTGCATTGATTGTCTGTTCCGCTCGTATCGCACACAGTTTCTTTTGAATCTATTGAGATAATGTGGTGAGGACGGTGGCATTCCGTAGCTGTCAAAGAAGTTTCTGTATCCATTTTTATTTATATATATGGCCATCCAACGAGAACCACCTTTCGTATGATCGTCGATATTTGCAGCAATAGCTGTTGGATGTTCGAGAAAGTTCGGGATTCGATCTGCTGCGTAAACTCCCTCTGTTCTAGCGTTGACTGAGGCTAGTGCTTTGATTATTTGTCGAGTATTCATTGTTCGTCAGAATCATCATCTTCTGAATCGCTATCTCTACAGGCTTTAGTAGAGTCTGTTGATGATGCAGGACGATCATCAACTTCATCCTTACCTCCGTCGTCAACTGCACGAGCTAATCTTTCTGCTATTACACGCTCAAGAAGTCGTTCGCTTAATTTCAATGGGTCGTCTTTGATTTTGTCAGCTGTGATACACAATGATAGTTTCGTGTGCAACCACTTCCTCAGAATATATGCCTGATTGAGAGCACATACACTTCTTTTATACTTATCTTTCGTACTGTGAGGGACGCATGAAAATTGATCCCTTTGATATCTTGTTAAGAGTTCATTGAATGATGGTGAGTATATTTCTAGGTTAATGATTTCGCGTGACATGGCTGCTTCTAGATACTTTGCTTTTTCGTATCCTCTGGTATAAATTTTTACAGCCACTTTTGCAATATCGTATAGATTGAATAGCAATTGCCCGATGGAAACATCGCCTTCTATCCATTGAATTCCGTGATGATGATTGATTACGTATTCATTTGTGCGTTTAACACCTGCAGGCAACTCAGAAAAATTATGCGGTGATTTTACGATCGAGTGTAAAAATACTCTTGTTTTCAAACTTATTACTGTCACTTCTTTTGGAAAAAAATTATTATTTCGGTCTTTGAGACTTTGAATGTCTATAACGAAATCCATCTCAATTATTTACAGTTTCTACAACGTATAACGTGGTATTCAAAAAGCCAACTGATGTTTGATGCAAAACAGCAAATAAGTTTTATACCAAGTATCCCCACTTTTTTTCATCCCTACCTTTCAGTTTAAGCAGGGAAATCAGTTATAATATTACGACTTGAATCTATTTCCAGAACGTTATCGTATTCGGCGTAAATGATGCAATTTATCGTTTTTTCCAAGGCCTGATCAAATTTCACTTCTATCCTTACACTTCCACGTTTAATTAGATTCCAGTGTTGAGCAGAATTTGCAGAAAGATCAGGTGTCAGGTCGAATGCAAACAAACAGAAACCTCTAGAATAATCTACTCGGTTGAGACAAAAGGACTCATTGAGAAAATGTATTCCAGTACCAGAAAATAGCGTATGATAAGCTTCAATAAACTGAGGATTATCACCAGTGAATTTTGGCTGTAGAGGTTTACCTGGTACTTGTACACCGTCAATGTAGAGCGAGAAATAATTTATAGAAAAATGTTAAAAGTTAAATGGATTGAATTTTCTATTGCCATTAAATGCTTTGTTATCGACAAAACCAATAATAATTCTTTTAGGTTACTGGCCTAAAATAGCGTTGTTCAGAGTTTCACCATGTATACCTCTATGCATGGTAAACGATTTTACTTCAACACGTGTAATAGGATATTTTGCGGTTGTCTTTGTTAAAGCATTGGCATGGACCAGTAATATTCCTGGACTAATTTTTACACGGCGTATCATCAAAGAAGCTTCTTTTATGCTAACGCTAAATGTACCATTTTCAGAAGCATCCATGAGACAAAATGTGTCTTTACTTCGTACAAGTCGTACTCTCACTTCAAAATCGTTTAATAAAAATTTATTTTGATTGAAAACATCGCAATGTAAATGACCAATTAAATCTATTGTTTTTGAATCTCCTGTAAAATATTGTCCGTTCAATAGACCAAGGTTAGCTCCGGGTTCATTACGCCCCACGTTGGGGAGAGCTTCCATCTTTCCTGCAGTATCGAAGTACCAAAGAGACGTGGATGGATGTGAATTCATCGTGGAAGTTAAGTAATTCAACAATGTTTCTATATAAGCTCTGTACGGCTATGCGTTGTTTGGTGGTGAAATGAGCTTTTGGTTAAAGAATATATCAATCTGATTAAAGAGTGAGTGAAGAAAATTGTTAACAGCTCTTACTTTACTTTTGTCAGCCGGAACATTAGGCACGATTTGTACACGAACATTGAGCATCGTGTGAGCTAGATCTATGTAATCTTTACCACCTGGTACTACAAATTCAATCGGACCATCGTTAGTAAGCAATGAAACTGGTTTATATTGAATAAATTGTGAAGATTCCAAGGATGTCTGCGTTGGTGGAAGCGTAAATAAGTCCAATTCTGATTTCATGCATTCGCATGAATTTGTATGTAAGAAAGCCATCTTGTTTTTTCTAGTTAGGTCCAAAAATGTCCGTCACACTGCGTAAAGCTTGTATTTTCTTTTTACCAACTCTTTTGCGTTTTTGAATACCATCTTTTTTCTTTTTTATAACACTTTGTTTTCTTTTAACTTTAGTACGAGCTGTTGAGCGTCTTTTGGAAGACTGACGCTTGCGCTTGCCAACACGATGTTTATATCCAGATCCCTTCATCATTTCAGAAATTTTACCAACTGCTTTTTTCTTGAGATTTTGACCTGATTCGCGCATTTTTGTATTCACAGCCTGTTTAAAATTTGCACCATTACTGGTAACATCGTCTAGTACATAGATACCTGCGCGTAGAGCTTCTTTACCGACTGCTTTTACTCCACTGATAAGATAAGGTAGAACTCTTCGGAAAAGACCTCCTAGAAAGCTGCCTATACCGTGTCCACGTTGATAATGTGAACCGCTAAATACGCGATGGACTTCACCGCCACCAATCTGTTCTGAATAATAAGCGGCATAATGACTCATTTTTTTAAGTTAGTGATTACGCTTAAAGTGAAGCGTAACCGTCAACGTCCCGTACTTAAATGGTATACGGTGGCCGTGTTGATCCCTTATATACACAATGATATTCTGAAAAGTGTTATTAAGTAAAGGAATATAATTTATCGGAGAAAACTGTTTGACGACGTTAAATCCAAAGGTGTACTTTGTATTATTAAATGTGATTATACGTAATGGCGAAGCCTGCGTATCACCCACTGTGTAAGGCACACATATATCTGTATATACATAGAATTGATCAGGTATTGCTATCGCTAAACATGCCGGTCTATCTCCGATAACCGCTGTATCTTTTGCGCTTTCCTTATTTTTCTTTGGTTTTAAAATAATGAACTCTCTGTTACCATAAATTTCGTTTGCGATTCCAAAAATACTTCTGAGCTTTTCATTTAATTGAATGTAATGTGTTGCTTTACACTCGCATATTCGTTGTATAGCGTAAAATCCTTTTCTTTCCTTCGAGGTATCGAATACTATATGCTTATTAATTTTGCCAGCGTGGTTATTAATTGCTCGAGCCAATTCATTAATACTTTTATATACTCCAGAGGGAAATGAACATTCAAACTCTTTTATGTTCCCTATACTGAGTATATTTTCAAAAGGTTCTTCGCCTTCTATATAGAAGATAAATTTTGCTTCAGATTCTTGAATGTGTAAAATAGTAGCGGGTATATGAATTTCGGTCAATCCAACACTCCAATCACCATGTAATCGTATCTCGTGCGGTAAGTGCGTAGTAAAGCAGGGTGTTGTGTTATCTGGAAAGTATTTCATACTACTGTTACTGGGCAGAACCAAGTCAAAAGCATCCTCATCCATTCTAAAGGTTATCTCACTTGCGTTTATCCAAGAATTGAATTTTTCAGGATACCCGTACCATTTAACGAGTACTTGTTTATTCCGTCCTCGTCCTTTACTGCGTATTACACGCTCAATCTTAAATTTTTCTGTTTCAGCTAAGCGTTTTTTTCAAACTTTAACCAACTCTTTGGGATAGAAAAACCCATTAATTTTTTCACCACTCAAATCTGTAAATTCGTAGTTGTAAAGCTGCTGGCGTCTGGATATACGCGAGATTTTGAAAATTTCTTCGCTGTAATTTTTTCATATCCTTTCTCGAAGGTGCCTTTCGAACGACTGATGCAGACAAAGGACCTCAGCGTGTATATAGGTGCTCGAGATGGTTTTCTCTGGGCAAGAGCTCTTTTTTCTAAATTCAATCTGGCTCTGGCAGCGTTATAAATTGTCACTTCTGCAGGTATCATTCTAATACCCAAATGCAACGCATGATTGTATGCTTTTACGATTTTTTGTATGACATCGATATACCTGTGAGTATTCTTATGTGTAAAATATCGAAACATTCGCTCTTTGAGGGTTCGATTTAAACGTTCCACTACAGCTGCCTTAACATCAGGATTACGTATAGTACGGAATTTTATACTTTTCTTTTTCAAGTAATCTTGAAAGTCAGAGCCAACAAATTCTTTCCCTTTGTCTGACCGAAGAGAGATGGGCACTCGACCACTAGATCTCTTGAGAATTTTGTCAAAAGCTACAGCAACACTATGAGTACTTTTATCACGAAGCGATTCCACCCAAATGTACTTGCTGAGTACATCTATTACAACGAGAATATAGCAAAAACCATCATTGTATTCCTTGAATGATTGCATATCGCATAAATCAATTTCCCAACAATCATCGATATTTGTTACGTTATAACTTAATCTTGGAAATCGTCGATGAATAGGTCGGCATGTTTAGGTCTATGGAGAGTGTAGGCATCTTGATTACTTAACTACTCGTAAGTACGTGCTTTTCTGCATTCATTATTCTTTGCATTGACACGAATTAAATTACGTGCACCGACATACCCAGCTGCGTGTGAAGTATCGTAATATATATTTTTAAAAGACATTTTCTTAGAAGCTAAAATTTTTCCACTTATCCTTATTTAATTTTTTTTTTTTTTTTCATCTCCACGAGTGTTGTATTTGTAACGAGAGTGAAACTCTTTTTCCAACTCTTCTATATCAGTTGAATTTTTCCGCTTACGATTTCTACTGTATGGTTTATTAGGCTGTGATATTTTATACAAATGTAATACATCTGTATTACCAATGAGTTTTGCTGGTGTTTCCGTCAAGGTTGAAAATCTTGTAATTTGTATTCTACCAGGAGGAGGAGGAACGTAATCTGCCTTTTTTCTTCGTACAACGTCATTAACTAGCTCTATAATATTCGAATTTGGAATAATACTACCCTCTAGTGTAACTTGTCCTGTATTATCCCATTTCAATAGGTTTCCTACACTGCTTGTTTTCCAATGGTTGAGTAACAGGCGTGCACCCCTCTTATAACTTTTTGGAACATTTTCGAGAATGGTTTCTTCGTTGAGTGGCGCTGCTAGCGTAGCATCTGTTTCTTCGATTTCATGTTCCGTATCATTTGCATTTTCGTGTCGTACTACATTCTTAAAGTGAAGATATTTTTGGAGTATTTGCATGTATTTTTGATACTTTTTGCGTTAATCTGTAATACTTTTGGAAAAAAGGATATCATGCATTTCGGGGTCTATTCGTGACAAGTCGTCACCCTTAGCCTGGACAGTATGTTCTGTTTCACCGTTGTCTTGCTTTTGTTTCGTTGAACATAAGCCTTTTTCGAATTCATTTTCGAGAATCATTACCATTTTTCTTGTACGTTCCATTGTTTGTTAGTTATTTGACCCAAATATTTTCGATACTAAAGTACCTATGATCGGTGCCAAAAGTAAAGGTAAAAAACTTCCTCCGTTTTGAACGATGACACGTTTCTTCTAATGCCAGCTAGACCCAGTTTGTGTGCTTTTTTTATCTTTTTTCGTTACTAGTTTACGCAAAACGTGTTTGTATTTCTTCAAGCGCTCTTTTTGTAATTTTTTTAATTTTACAGTACCGTGTAATATGTTCAAGGCACACTCGCATATACACTTGATTAAGTTTTTATCAGCTGAGCGAAGTAAAGCAGCTCGCTGATGATTGTCCGAATGACAAAGAGCGTTTAAAATTGCGATACACTTTACTAAAGTTTATCGGTAAATAGCCGCACTGACCACCGGTCTGGTTAAATTTCTTCTGCTTTTTAACCCTCCTCTTTATCCTCAATGTTGTCGAAGCGATAACAACTGTTGCACTGCAAAAGATTCTCTGAAAGTTTGCTATTTATATCCAACTCAACGAAATTTGGAATGATACTTTGGTAAGTATACGTAGTGTGCTCTGTCATCGGGAAAAAACTGGTTCGAAAACGACATTCATCCTTGGTGCTTTCTTTCAAGTCCAAGAAAAGATACCCGTGCGGTACTTGTGTACTGTCTAAATAAGCTTCTTGCAAAAATTTTGGATCTTCGGGATAAACTTGACGTGCGAGATATTGAATTTGAGCCCGATCTCGAGGATTCTTAAAAATTACGATGTCATTCGCGTTTAATGAGATATCCCTTTGACCGCTACCCTTGTGAAAAAGATTTTGCGTAATAAAAATGACACTAATATTTTTATGATGACTACCTTTTGTAAACAAATCCAAAATCACATTGTTAGAAGATTCTGGCATCAAGTCATCGATAATTATTAATTTTTTCTTTTCATTATCGTGAGAATAATCGGTGGGTTGCGGTAATCCTTCGTGAAATTCTATAGTCTGATGAGATGGCGTTTTCAGCTCAGTTTGGTATGCTTCTTGCCACTCTGCGTAATAAAATAAAATTCTATCGAATGTTACATCGCAAATATCTAATAGGTTTGATAAAAATCGCCTAGCAAATACTGTTTTACCACAACCTGTAGGTCCACTGACGATACACGTAAATGGATGTTTGAACCGTGTATCCATCTTGGCGTCTTTATTCATACTGACTATACTACCTTTACAATAACCGTACTTAACAGCCGACATTTAATGACTGTGGCGGGCGGCAACGGCGGCGGTGCGCGTGATTTTCTTATTACCGCGGGCAAGATACGCGCGCTTATCAGCAAATTTAAGGCGTGTCTTGTGATTTGCTTATTACCGCGGTCAAGACACGCGCGCTTATTAGCGAATTTAACGCGTGTCTTGTGATTAATCTGTAAATTTAGCATATGATATTCTTAATAGTTATAATACATTTTTATTTGTTTGACAATATTAAGGATGAAATAAATATTAGAAAATAGTTTTTAATATTTATTTTATTGTTTATAATCAAAAGGTAAAGAATGTTTTTCTGAAATATAACGACGTTTTTTCAATACAACGCAACATGTTTTAGTTTCTGTTTTGGTAACGACATCATGAGTTTTTGTACGACGAATCGCTAAAAAATTGAGTTTTATTTTTTTACAATCCTTGTTCGTACGATTATAAATTTCATCATCATTATCACTCTCATATTCATATCATCACTATTATTATCATTCAAGTTAAACGCGTCAATTATCAAATTTTTTATACTTTCAAAATTAATTTTTCTTCCGTTTGAGAAATTTAATCTTATACCTTTTACTTTGCAACATTCAACGTTTTGATTATCGGGTAAAGCAACACGATATGCGTATAATTTCGGGCCTCCTGATATAAAACTTTCAATGTACGCATTCTCACCATAACATCTTAGTTCGTCTATCATATCTCCGAGCTTTGAACCAATGAATGGGCTATATTCTTTGGTGTTTGATTCGCAAGACGTAAATATACAGGAATCTGTATCGTAATATAATACACGCCTGTCCAATTTTTCCAAATGTTCATAAGGTTTTAAACGCGCTTGAGCAGTTGTGTATGGTGCTATAGTGACACTTGTATAACCTGTAGAGCTTATGGCTTCTTCTGTGTATTGCCAGTTAACATATAAAATTTCTTTGCTTACAGGCAATATTTCGAAAACTTCTTTTTCTGGATATGATAAGAGTTTCAAGAGATTTTCACGAGATTTAACAATCTCTGTTTGTTTTAAATTACTTCTTTGACCAAATTTTCCCCAAAATGAATTAACCCTTATTGACCCAGTTTGCCCGTTTTTGTCCGTCAACTATAAGCACGGACAACTGTATTACTTATGCTTCAAAAGATCTGAAAATTATTTGATGGGTGTTTTTGGGTATGCTCTTTCAGAATCTGGTCCAAAAATTTCGAAAAAACTACGCCTCCCACCACTATTTTTCACTTTACAAAAAAAAACATGATTTTTTTAAGTAATATTTTTTTTTTAATTGGCTTTTCGGTACGAAACAGGTCTTGTTGATAGCTGAAACCACAAAAACTCTGGCTCAAAATTTCCAAATGATAAGATTATATGCACAGAAAATACATTTTTCATCATTGATGGGTTGTACGACCCTTCAGAAATAATATATTTACAAAAAATTGCTATTTTACAGATTTTTCTGAAAAAAATTGTTTTTACTTTGGAAAGCAAGTAGAAATAAGAGAAAACATATTACAGATAATGGAAAACATTTTTTTTTATCTAAGGTCACATTTCGTTACCATCCCATAAATTAATCTAAAAAGGTAAATATTGGCAGTTTTTAAAAAATACTATTTTCAATACCGAAAAATTGCAAACAAATGTACTTCTATTTATAAATAAAAGTGGAATTAGTTTGAAATTTTGAAATACTGCAAAATTTGATTCACGTAGAGCTTTATGATTTTTGATGGTGATTAATAAATTTTTAATAAACAGGTTCGAAAGTTTTGTATGTGCTTGCAAACGTCTTTAGCCATTTTTTTAACAAAAATGTTTCCAGTTCTTACTGCTGGGAGGTAGACATTTATAAAGAACCTTTTTTTTATTCTTTTTTCATTTTTTTTTTGTTTCATTTTTGTTTTTTTTGTTTTTTTTGGTTTTTTTTTTGTTTTTTTGTTTTTTTTTTGTTTGTTTTTTTAGTATTCTGTTTTTGTTTATTTTATTTTATTTTTCAAGTTTATTTTAATTTTACATATGGTCATGATTGGAACATTTTTTGCAACTATAAATTTTGCAAATTGCACAAAATCTTTGAGTTCTTACCTTGTATAAATCATTTCTACAAACACCTTTTTTTGGCGATACGATCAGGTTATGCTTTTCAGACATATTTTCATCTTAATTTCTTGGGTTGATACTTTCATTTGAACAATTCTGATTTATTTGTAAACATTTTTTACAAATGTACGATTGACAGGTCTTGCAGAAATTTCTAGTTTTGATTACACATTTTTCAGTGTTACAAATATTATTTGCATTTTTCGAGGGTAATATGTTATGTTCTTTTGCAGCGTTTGCTCCCTTCAAGTATTCTTCACATATAGTCAGCACAGCGTCTTTGGTTTTGATGTGATTTTTTTTCTCTCTTACAGTATTATATAAAATTGTTGCATTAGTAACAGAGGCCTGCAGAATTCTCACAAAAAGGATCCAAGTCCACTGCTTTGATCTTATAGAGGGTAGCAGCCGATTACAGTGTTGATCATGCAGATCAACACCTCCCATAAATTGATTATATTTGGAGAAAGCATTTGGAAAATTCACTTCTTTTTTTGCATGTTCGGTTTTCACGTATCGTTTCATAGGAATTTGTGGAGAAACACCAGCTGCTGTTGATAAAATAGATACGTCTTTGGAATAGCGCGCAGTAATAAAGTTGAGGCCACTATTTTTATCATACTTAACTGCATAGGTTCCTTTAGGTGCATCCTTATCGATGAAATTTTTTTCTCTTATTCGATCGGAACGAACAACTCCAGTGGCTCGTAAACCTAAGTTTTTCAGATGTACCATGAGATCAGGACAGCAAAATAAGTTGTCAAAATATAAATGAAACAAACGAAGCTTGCGAGGAGACGTGTGTGTTAGAAGCTTGTTTAGCTTTTGAATAACAACACGGCTTCTCATTGCAATTTTGCCCAATTTCAATCCTTTATCCGAATTTTCGCCACAGTAGATATCAAAATCATAAAGAAATCCGTTTGCGCCGCAAATTCCCCACATTTTAATCCCAAACCTAATGAGTTTGGATTTTATGAATTGCTTGATTAATAGTCTTCCAAAAAACTTTAGCATCATCTCATCCACTGACAGAGCTGTTGAGAAAAAACCATATGTTAGAATGTTGTCCCTAAAAATATCTATAATTTTTCTTACCTTCCACACTTTGTCCTCATCATTTCAATCTTGTAGTAAAGCATATTTTAATTTTGATTTGATGGCCACAAATTCATTTCGGCTCATAGCTTTTATAATGACTTCTGATCTTATCAGTGGATTGTTTGACCAATATTCTCTTTGTGAAGGTAGCTTATTTATTGACGATAAAATAACTATCCCTATGAAAATTTTAAAATCTTTTTCAGTGAGACGATGACCATTTATATTGGTAGCATCAAGTATATACTTCCTTAATTCCGAAGAAAAAAATATTTCGAATAATTCGACAATAGATTTTTGCATGATACCTAACTTATGCTTTTCAGATAATAATATTTCGTTAGATAAATTATCTTCATATAGAGTCAGGCTACCTGAAACGGGCCACTAAAAACCCACCGTACAAATTTAATAGTTTTTTTTGCAAATTGTTAAAGGTTTATATGTTAAAAATAAAGTCCTAAAGTAATTTTTGAAAATTTTCATTCTTCTAAAAGTTATTAGCAAACTAACCTCTAAGCACTTTTTTTTTCAAAACACGATTACTCAGAGACTATCAGATAAAAGTGAACGAAATTTTATTTACAAATTCAAAAATAGCTAAAGAATCGAATACAATATAAATAAATTAAAAAAATATTAATTATTAATAAAAAATTAGTTTTGCAATAAATAAATTGAAATTTATGACACTTCTCGTAGGGCTAGGAAATTTTTTTTCTTTAATCATTTATTCCTTAGACCTTCCTTTACTTATAATCGCAATAAAATTTGGGGGATCTCTATTAGGAAAAGATTTACAAATTTTTGAATATCACGTAGCGATGATAGACGCGACAGTGAAAACGGTTTTGTTGCTCGCGGCCGCATTTGAATCGCTTAATAAACAAAAGCTAATCGTTTCTTTTGCAAAATCAAACATGCATTTGTTAATATTCATTAATGTTATTGCTATCATCATGACACCACCCCCTAAGTGTTGTAATCCATTCCAAAAAAAAAATCATAGTTGTTTTCGGAAAAATTTAACTTATTTATCAAAAAATCGTGACACAAAGTTCAGTGCTTTATTTGGTTTATTCGTTTGTGCTTCTTGTAGACGACAACTGTATTTAAATAAAAATTCTATTCAATTTGAGGTTAATAATACAACAAATAAGCAAAATAAAGAGCACGTAGAAGAAGTAAATAATGAAATAGAGGAGTCAGAAAAAGAAGAAAATGATGAAGATTTTGTCTGCAAATTTGTTGATAATAATATCAAAAGACAGAAATTAGCATCTTCATTTGAAGAATGGATTGCAGCTCCGGCTAAAAAAAGATGCTCCTTAATTTGTCGAATGATGATCAGAAGATATTGCAGAAAACAATTAATAGTAGCAATTTGAATATCTTTAATAAATCTGAACATTGTACATGGATAAGTAAAGTCAAAGAGGCATTGTCTCACGCATCTACTCGACATCAAAAAATTGTTCTTTTAATGACATTACCTAATGAATGGTCAATTCGAAAAGCGGCGAAAGTATTTGATGTTAGTAGGCGCATGGTTTCTACTGCAAAGAAGTTGAATAATGATAAAGGTCATGATGTTCTGCCAGACGTAAGAAAAGGTCGAGCTATGAGTGTAGATCTAGTTGAAAATGTTAATAATTTTTTTCTTTCGGATGAAGTCAGCCGAGTAATGCCAGGAGTGAAAGATGTCAAGTCAGTTATTGTTAATGGCAAAAGACATCTAGAAACGGTAAGCAATATAAAAAAAACAATGATAGTGATTTTTAAACAATCAGAAAGTTGTCAATTTATTTCTATGGTATTTTTTAAAATTAAATTTTTTTTCTGGAGAAATTTATGTAATTCGATTTTTATATTTTTTATATGTAAAAGCAATATTTCTTTTTAGAAACGTTTGTTGTTAAGCAATATAAAAGATTTACATGAAGATTTTTTGAGCAAAAATCCAAATGAAAAAATTTCATTGGCATCTTTTAAAGCGCTAAGACCTCAACAGTGCATTCCAGTTGGTGCTAAAGGAACGCATAATGTTTGCGTTTGCAAAATCCATGGCAACATTCGACTTAAATTTAGAGGAATCAAAGAAGCATTTTCTGGAAAAAAATCTGATTTTAAATTAACTTATAGAGAATTCTTAAATAATATATGTTGTTTAAATCCATCTGAAGAATGTTTTCTGGGAAATTGTGAAAAATGTCCTAGTACTCGTCAAATTTTTAAAGATTTGAAAACGTCTTTACAAAAATTAAAAATTAAAAAAATTTCTTATAATCAATGGCTTACAACTGATAGGTAATTATATTAACAGATATATTTATATATTTTATGATAATTAGCTTTTTACAACCTAATTATTTTTTTAGATGTCAATTACTTCATAAAACTGAGACTGTTAATATTTTTCTTAAAAATCTTGCATCCGATTTACCCGATGTTTTGAAACATGATTTCATTGCTCAGACTCAAGCAACGTATTTAGAACAGCTAAAAGAAAAACTTGAAGATGAAGAATTCATTGTAACCTTAGATTTTTCTGAAAATTATTCATTTCATGTACAAGATGCTATACAATCGCAACATTGGTGCAAAGACCAAGCTACGTTACATGTATACGTGATTTATTACAAACAGGATAAAGTTATCAAAAACATTAATTATGTTGTTTTCTCTGAATACGAAAATCACGACGCCATTGGAGTGCATCTGTACAATTCAAAGATGATCGAGTTTTTAAAAAGAAAGTTTTGTGCACAAAAAATTAAAAAAATTTATTATTTTTCGGACGGAGCTGGCTCCCAGTACAAAAATAGATTCAATTTATCAAATTTACTGCATCATGAAAAAGATTTTGGAATCAATGCAGAATGGCATTTTTTCGCTACTGCACACGGAAAAGGTGCTTGTGATGGTATCGGTGGATGTGTGAAAAGACATGCATACAGAGCCAGTTTACAAGATAAGACGATAACTACAACAAAAAAACTGTTTGAATGGGCATCTGATTTCTTCAAAAAAATTAATTTTGAGTTTTGTTCACTAAATGAATATAAAAATCATCAGAAAAAATTAGAAAATCGCTTTAGTTCGGCAAAAACAATTGTTGGAACACGTAAATTCCACTGCTATAAGCCATATGACATGGAAAAATTAGAATGTAAAATTTTTTCAAATTATTCAAAATCTGCTGTAATAAATGTTAAAAAATAATTGAACTTTAATTCTACAATAAATAGTATAGTATTCTAGGAACAACAGACTTACGATTTATTTAACTTATTTTTCAAAGAAGAAAAGGCGTGATGCATAAGGATCCATACAACGGTAAAGTACTAGAACGTGCGCCGCCATCTTTGATGCGTTAAACATTCACACCGCAGATTTAAAAAATTTGTAAATCTTTTCCTAAAAGAGATCCCCAAATTTTATTGCAATTATGAATAAGAGAAAGTCTAAGGAATAAATGATTAAAGAAAAAAAATTTCTTAGCCCTACGAGAAGTGTCATAAATTTTCATTTATTTATTGCATGGCTAATTTTTTATTAATAATTAATATTTTTTTCAATCTTTTTATACTCTATTCGATTCTTTAACTATTTTTGAATTTGTAAATAAAATTTCGTTAACTTTTATCTGATAGTTTCTAATTAATCGCGTTTCGAAAAAAAAAGTGCTTAGAGGTTAGTTTGCTAAAAACTTTTGGAAAAATGAAAATTTTCAAAAATTACTTCAGGACATTATTTTTAACATATAAAACTTTAACAATTTGCAAAAAACAGTATTAATTTTGTATGGTGGGTTTTTAGTGGCCCGTATCAGATAGCCTGACTCATACTTTTTCACCCAAAAGCCACTCAAAGTTATGATCATTTTCCAATTTTTGTTGAATTGCATTATAATTATTATAGATTTTCGAATATGATTGTGTAGGAAAATTAGAACTTGGAAAACCTTCATCGATTTCTGAACTGTCATCAGAGTCATCATTTTCTGAATCCGAATGCAAATACTACTATTCGAGTCATAATCTGTATTATCCCCATTATCATAAATGTCAGATTCTTCTTCTGATTCTTCAAAATCTATGGTTGACTTTTTTCTCTTAGACATATCAGAGTTTATTAACCAAAATTTTCAATGTTCCATGCACTTGTTAAAAAAAATGTTTTGCGAGATAATATTCGTAATTTATATTTTAAAATAAATATTCAATACTTTTTTGACCAAATACGTAGAACATGTATGTGATTAAAAAAAAATTTTATTGTGAAAAATATTTTCAATTTTTTTCACCTTTTGAAGTAATTTACAGTTACAAATATAAAGTTCTGTTCAAATAAGTTATGCTTTTAATTGTTCAAAATAACGTTGGAAAAAATATAAATAAGTAATTATTGTTTCAAAAGATTTTTTGTGCTGAGAACTAAAAGGAAAAACTACAGCAGTATAAATTTTTATAATTTATTTTTGATTTTTCATAAAGTTGGCGGCTAATAATAACTAATAACGACCTATTATATCAAAAAGTCTGTATGAATTACAATTTAACGACTATGGAAACAACAATTGTTACTGATGCAAATAAATGTCACTTATTCTCATATTTTCAACTAACATTCATCTCTGCAAACTCTACACCCTATAAAAGGGTTGTAGAGCAAAAATGGTTGAAAATTGAGAATCTGCGTTTCCAAAAACCTCCGAGTTACGTCTTTTACTCGGGTAAAATAAAAGCTACTAATTTTCTAAATTTCAACCTCTACTCACCCACTACAATGCTTTTACAACGCATGAAAGCTGTGTAAAGCAAAAATGGTTGAAAATTCAGAATCTGCACTCCCAAATATTACCAAATCACGTTAGTTGCTTGAATGAAAAAAGCTACTAATTTTTAAATTTTCAACCCTTACTCACATCTAGAACACTTTTACATTCAATCAAAAGGGTTATAGAACTAGAATATTTGAAAATTTACAAATTGGATATTATAAAACATTATAGTTTATATAAAACGATACCTGATTATATAAACGATAGTTTAGATAAATGATATAAAAACGATATATGACCAAAACCGTGCGACTTTAGGTCTTCATCCATAAAAATATCAATAATGGGTAGAAATTATTTTATAACTTTTTCGTGGGCATTGTTTTTAGTATATAAGAGTATGCAATCTGCTCTTTTATATTTTTGAAGTAAATTTATTTGCAATTTTTTGGTATTGAAAATGGTACTTCTGACGAACTACCGGTTTTCACTCTTTGAGTCTATTTAATGGGGTAGTAATAAAATTTAGCCTTGGATATCAAAGAAAAGATGTTTTCAATTATCTGTAATTTGTTTTCTCTTATTTTTACTTGCTTTCCAAAGGGAAAATAATTTTTTTTCAGAAAAATCTGTAAAATAGCGATTTTTCGTAAATATGTTATTTCTGAGGGGTGGTACAACCCATCAATGATGAAAAATGTATTTTTTGTGCATATAATCTTATCATTTGGAAATTTTGAGCCAGAGTTTTTGTGGTTTCAGTTATCGCCAAGACGTGTTTCGTATCGAAAATGCAATTTAAAAAAAAATATTACTTAAAAAAATCATGTTTTTTTTTGTAAAGTGAAAGATAGAGGTGGAAGGCGTAGTTTTTTCGAAATTTTTGGGCCAGATTCTGAAAAAGCACACTCAAAAATACCGACCTAATAATTTTTAGATCTTTCGAAGCATAAATAATACAGTTGTCCATGCTTATAGTTAACAGACAAAAACGGACAAACTGGGTCAATAAGGGTTAAGACACAATTTTGCTACAGCGCGCAATCCGGCATTTTTTGCAATTTTATCTTTATCTAATCGTATTCCTTCATCTTTCTCATATTGTTCTATGTATTCTGTCTTTCTATTCTTGTTATCACACCAGGCTGGCCACCTACTAGCCTCCTGCTTGATTTTTAAAAACGTATTTACGTATTCCGCAAAAAGACTACTTGTATCTGTAATTTGATTAAAACGTGTCATTTTATAATGCCGAATAGTATAGATTTCTATAATTTGATAACCGATCTCAATTGCCTTTCGTAACTCATCTGCTACCCATGTTCCGCAGAATTCACGATCTTTGGTATTCTCATGGTTACAGTCTCGTTGCCGTCTTTCCTCGCAACATGAACAGCAAAGCGCAAAAAGCAAACGACCATGCATCTTTACGGGTAATAGAGGTAGGAAAAAATTTCGTGGTGGTAAAACTCTGCACTTGACCAATCCCTCAACATTTAATAAATTATTATTATTACCGCTTGTAAGCTCTTTGCACTCTTCACCTACAAAGATACGACGGTGTTCTACAGGAAATTGACCTCTTTCACATACGTAAGGAATTGAGAGAACAAATGTCTGTGTATTTGATTTTTTCTCCAGGCTCAACATTATAATAAGTCACAATATTCTCCGTTCTTCCTATAAAGAAAGCGTCACTTGGATTCAAACATGTTTGATTCATTAATGGATGGTTTGTAACATATTCTTTTAATCCTAAATTTTCTGCCTTCAGTTTGTCAAATGTGCATCCCCACATTTTACGTACTTCATATCCGCACGATTTAATTTTCTCAATTTTTCTACTAGTATTTTCAAATGCTTCGTTGATCATTCTTCCATAAGCCATATTTTTTCACAATCTTTTACAAAACATTTCACCCATGCACGTAACAGCCTTGAAATTCAAATACTATGCCTTTTTCATTTGAAGTTTCAGGATCACCATGAGGTAAAAATCCATCTACGAGGAAGCCTTCTGGAAGTTTAAATTCTCGAGCTCTTCCTGCATTAATAATTGTTTTTCCTAGTTCTTTTTCGCACTGTACAAGCCATTGAAGGACCTTTTGCGAATGTTTGTCCGCTAAATGATAGCCTGCAGTAGAAATCAATCCAATTGTATTTTCCTTTAAGGAATTTTTTCTGTAAACAACAGAACATGCAGATGCGATGGTTGTCGCTTCGGTAAAGAGACATGTATTGCCACAGTATATAAAAATCTTCCTGAATGCCGTACACGCAAGTCTCAAAATTTCAACGTCCATTTTACAATATTCAACAATTTCGTGCTGAAAGTCAAATTCACTAGTATCACGATTTTCATTGTACCACTTGAAAAATTCTTCCCTCTCGCTTGTTGACATTGAATCCAGCGTGTAATATTTAGCATCAAGTGAAGCTCCTACGTAGTTTTGGTTATCCATAGTATTAAAAAGATGCGGAAAATAACCTTTTTTTCTACTTGGTGGTAATGCAAAGGCATCTGGAAGAGCGCCCAATTTCATTTGGAAGTAATTTAAACTGTCGATAAATTTTGTTCGTCCACACTGTAACATTATAATATTTTGTCCGTTTAATATCACATCAGGAACTTTCAACAATTTCTTTGAGAATAAATTGTGCGTCAAAGCCTTTAGCATTATGGGCTATACAAATGATTTGATCAAACGCTGAATTTCCTCGTAACGTCAAGTCAAGTAAAGCTTTCACTGGATTATTGCGGAAAACATACTCGCGGACACCGCACGTTGTACAGATTTGTTCGATGTTTGGTGAATCAAGACAATCATCGCAAGCTTGCTGGACAACGCAGAGATTTGGTATATGGACTTTAATTGTCGGGTGATCAAGATACGCAGAATCTTGTCGTGTTTCAAAATCGTAAAAGACAAATAAATTTTTTTTTCTTGTCGAAACACTTTGCATTTTTTTGCCGGCTATAGTCAAAGGTTTGGAACGATCTAAAATCAGCTGAATATAGCATAATTCATTTATACTATGATTTTTACGACATGTACCACACCATTTATTACCACACACATGCGCACGATTGTAAATATTATAACGTTTATTACAATTCGAACAAATTTTCAAAACTTCGCAAATCTTTTTGTTGTTTTTTTTGTATGACCCCGTTTTTTTATGGTTAGCCTAACATTGATCACCCTGAAAATTTCGATTTCAATCAAAACATTTTATTGAATTTACATTTTCCGATTCGCATGGCGGCTTTACAAAACACGCAGAACAAACCGATGTTTTTATTACAATGTTCGCAAAAGAATCTGTCTCGTGCAGCACCGGTCAAATTTAAAATTGTATCATAATGGCATGTTCTTCTATTATATAAAATATTTATTACACCATACAATTCAGAATTTACATATTGACGACCATTGAAAAACGGAGGCTCACCGTCACCAAAAGCCATACTATCAAATACGATCCATGTTTAGAATAATATTTGAGATGACAAATATTTCCATCGGTCTTACAGTCAATTTAAAATCTATATAATAAAATAATAAAATAAATATGAACAGTCAGACTGCCCTTGTTTATAAACACCCCTGTAGAATAACCTGAAATAGAAACTTAAAAATTAGCTGAAAAGAAACCTGAAAATAAATAAAATTAGTAAAGCACAATCTGACTGTCCCCCACCACCAAAAAACCTTTCTTCAATTGTGATCTTCAAAAATGTCCAACGTTTCGAGCACGCTTCTGCTCATCCTCAAGGACTGAACTCCTCTCGCCGCACGACTCTCAATTTATACCTAAAAAATTATTTAAATATCCCCTCCGATATCAAAAACACCAATATAAGTTAATATACCTCAACCACTTTAATTCTATATTATGTTAGAAAAGGATGATAAATACTATTTAATTTACTTGATTCTAACATTAAAGAGTACCCCCCGTTAAGATAGGTAAAATGCCCTCCCTCATATATTTTAAAACTAATATTTTTTCTTGTTTTTATACTAATTAAGATTAGGTTTTGTTATATTTATAGTTTCCTAACACATACCCAAACCTCAACATAACCTAAAAATCACTTTTTTTATAAAATTTTTTTTTATCCGGAAAGATGAATCATATTAATCCCGCGAAAAACATATGACTAGGTCTTAGCACTCTCTTCAACTGTGATTTTTTGCGAGTCCTAGAAAGCAGTTTTTCTAACATAAAAATAACATTTAAATCATAAAATCTCCGTAACTTTGCTCTGGGAGGGGCTACAAGTAATTTTCTGGGCTTAAAATTTGTATTTTTAAAAAACAAATAAAGTTTATAATGACCAAAAATTCGATTCTGGCATGGCGCCATGGCGAAAAACTCGAAAAACCATTTTTTCATAGGTTTTCTGTCGGTTATTGGTCTCTAGCAACTCACAAATCATTTTTTAAGAAAAAAAAATAGCTTCATTAAATTCTACGTAAAAAAATACATTGAAAATGTGCATGATTACTTTAGGAATACTTGGATGCTGTTACAAAACAATTAAAAAAATAGAATAATTCTAAAATTATTACATAGCTACTTTGCGTCGTTGCTGCATTTTATGTTTTTATGACCTTGGTCATCTCTTTAGAGTCTCAAAGCTACTATTCAATGTATCCATAGGCAAATGACGTCCACTGTACGCGAAAAACAGAGACAAATACTAGACAGATAACTATAACTCCTATATATACATATATATATATATACTAAGGGGGGTACCCCCCTGCTCGCACTGCTCGCCAACCCCCAGTTGTGCTATAAATATAATTATATATTAAACATTTAAATCATTTTTAAATTTTTAAATCATTTTTTTTTAGCTTCGTTGATAATTTAGTATATTATTTGATATATCGTAATGATTTTGAGTTTTATAAGATTTATAGGATTATTTTGTTATAATTCCTTTTTTATATCTTTTTTCTCATTTTAAACATTTTATGAGATATATCAAAAATTCATACTAAAATTTATAAATTTATTATGATATTGTAAATGAAATTATTACATGATCATTATATCATATTTTATTTAAAATTTAGTTATTTATATAACAAATAAATAAATAAAATAATTTTAAATTATTTTATACTTACTTATATTACATTTACCTGTATAAAAGTTATGAATATGTTTTTTTTATTTATTGTTGTTGGTAGTTAAATTATTCATTTATTAAAATATCGATTTATAAATTTTAAATAATCATAACTTTTAAATATTTTAGTTAATTTTTAAATATTTTATTTTTTTTTTATTTTTAATAATATTGATAATGTTTAAAAATTTTTTTTAAATTTATTATTATATATTGAAATATTTATGATTTATTTTAATTTTTCATATTTTATTAATAATGTTAGCTAATCTTAATAAATATTTAGAATAAATTTCATGACTTTGATTAAAGTAATATTCTGCTATTGGTTCGCGTATTATTTTTTTAATATTTCTTTTTAAATTATGTTAGGTACAATATCTCTGTTTTTCGATTCATTTTGAATATATATTTTATTTACATTTTTACAACGTGAAAGAGTTATTTGTGCTTCTATGTTATATTTGAATAATTTAGTTATTTTTAATCGCGTTTCATTACATAATCCATTTTTTATACTTAAATTTCGAATTAACATAATTATGGTATTTACTTTTAATTTCAGTTCGTGTGGAGGTAATCCTTCTCTTATGTTATTTAACATTTCTATTGAATAATTCAAATGAATATTATCATCCGTTTGATCTACACCTTTGTAAAACAAATATAAATAGTTATTAATCTTGAAAGTTATATAAATTTAAACATAAATATTAATATCAATTAATTTTAAAAGTGGTATAAATCAATACTATTAAAGGTTTATAATGTAAGGTGGTGTGGAAATCTGAATCCTCAACACTATACGCTTATTTTTATTTTAATACAATAAAATATTTATAATATGAACAAATTATTAAAAATCATTATGTTTTCAACAAATGAATTAATTATAGTGTTGAGGAATTGTAATAGAATTAATTTAAATTTATATTTATTAATTTCAGATAAACTATGTAAAAAATGGTAATAAGATATCTGATGAGGCACATGTTTTTCATTCTAAATATAATAAATTGTAATTTTATGTAACTACTTTCGAGTATTCAACAAAAAAAAAATTAAAATTTTTATATTTTTATGTAATATTATACTTAAAATATAATTAAAAAATATAAAACTATATTATGCAATATTTGATGGTTCTAAAAGGTTGTTGAGGGGATAGTGGGGGATTGTGGGGGGGGTTGTGGGGGGGATTGTGGGGGGGCAAGAGGGGGTTAGTGGGGGTCTATGGGGATATGGGGGCGCGGGGGGACGTGGGGGGTAATGATCGATAACATAAAATAACGTAAATTTACGTTATTTAATTAATAAAAATCATGTGGGGGGCTGTGGGGGGGGGCGTGGGAAGATGTGGGGGGCACCGACTGAATTTTGGTTCATATAACTATATAATATAGGGAGATATATATATATATATATATGTGGAATTACTTGCTATCCCTCGTATATACATAAGGAATAGTGAGTTGTTCTTAGGAAACGCAAATTATTTTTCTTATACATAGATAAAAAACCAATGTTTATCTATTCCTGTAACTATTCTTTTTAGTGTTCTTTTTTAGCTTGTAAGAGACCTAACATGTTTTCTGTCCTCCATAAATCACGAACTCGATAGATTTGAACAATTAAATGATTCCAATTAAGTTCCGAATTCAAAAATTAAGAGATCATTATCTCTTTAGAGTCATAAAGCTACTATTCGATGTATTTACAGCTAAATTACGCCTATTGCACGCCAAAATAAGATTTTTAAACATAACTAAAGTAACGGTCGTATCATCTGTCTTTTTGTATTACAGTAGACTCTGGATACAAGAGAATCAACGGGCCTTCAGGAGAGGAATTTTCTTGAAAATTCTTTCATACAAAAAGTCCCCAACACGCTTGAGTCAAGAGTGATACCCACACCTACTGTTTTGTTGTGTGAGTTGTATCCAACATGCGTGTATATTTTGTCTCTCTCACTTTCATAGTGGTATGATAACGCAAATACTTAGGCTCACGCCCATATTTAGAAGAAAGAGCTCGAAATCTCTTATATCGCAATCTCTTGTATCGAGAGATCACTGAATCATTAGAGAGACAAAGACGGAATAAGGTTTTAGTAACAATCGTGTTGGGTCTATAAATTCGAGCCCGAAAGTACACTTCTATGTGAGCATTTATATTCATTGTTAGAACTGCCACAATTATGATTTGTCTTCAGGCCATTATACGCAAAAAATAGAGTAGCAACTGATATAAGAAATACATTGCTTCTACATATATGTGAATCAAGCGCGTTGTTTCTAGCAACAGCTCACTATTCTTTGTATATATATATATATATATATATATATATTGTTACTAAAACGTTATTCCGTCTTTGTCTCTCTAATGATTCAGTGATCTCTCGATACAAGAGATTGCAATATAAGAGATTTCGAGCTCTTTCTCCTAAATATGGGCCTGAGCCTAAGTATTTGCGTTATCCCACCACTATAAAAGTGAGAGAGACAGAATATACACGCATGTTGGATACAACTCACACAACAAAACTGTAGGTGTGGGTATCACTTTTGACTCGAGCGTGTTGGGGACTCTTTGTATGAGAGAATTTTCAAGAAAATTCCTCTCCTGAAGGCCCGTTGATTCTCTTGTATCCAGAGTCTACTGTAATACAAAAAGACAGATGATACGACCGTTACTTTAGTTATGTTTAAAAATCTTATTTTGGCGTGCAATAGGCGTAATTTAGCTGTAAATACATCGAATAGTAGCTTGATGACTCTAAAGAGATAATGATCTTTTAATTTTTGAATTTGGAACTTAATTGGAATCATTTAATTGTTCAAATCTATCGAGTTCGTGATTTATGGAGGACAGAAAACATGTTAGGTCTCTTACAAGCTAAAAAAGAACACTAAAAAGAATAGTTACAGGAATAGATAAACATTGGTTTTTTATCTATGTATAAGAAAAATAATTTGCGTTTCCTAAGAACAACTCACTATTCCTTATGTATATACGAGGGATAGCAAGTTATTCCACATATATATATATATATATATATATATATATATATATATGTATATATAGGAGTTATAGTTATCTGTCTAGTATTTGTCTCTGTTTTTCGCGTACAGTGAATGTCATTTGCCTATGGATACATTGAATATTAGCTTTGAGACTCTAAAGAGATGACCAAGGTCATAAAAACATAAAATGCAGCAACGACGCAAAGTAGCTATGTAATAATTTTAGAATTATTTTATTGTTTTAATTGTTTTGTAACAGCATCCAAGTATTCCTAAAGTAATCATGCACATTTTCAATGTATTTTTTCACGTATAATTTAATGAAGCTATTTTTTTTTCTTTAAAAATGATTTGTGAGTTGCTAGAGACCAATAACCGACAGAAAACCTATGAAAAAATGGTTTTTCGAGTTTTTCGCCATGGCGCCATGCCAGAATCGAATTTTTGGTCATTATAAACTTTATTTGTTTTTTAAAAATACAAATTTTAAGCCCAGAAAATTACTTGTAGCCCCTCCCAGAGCAAAGTTACGGAGATTTTATGATTTAAATGTTATTTTTAGGTTAGGAAAACTGCTTTCTAGGACTCGCAAAAAATCACAGTTGAAGAGAGTGCTAAGACCTAGTCATGTGTTTTCCGCGGGATTAATATTATTCATCCTTCCAGATAAAAAAAAATTTTATAAAAAAAGTGATTTTTAGGTTATGTTGAGGTTAGGGTATGTGTTAGGAAACTATAAATATAACAAAACCTAATCTTAATTAGTATAAAAACAAGAAAAAATATTAGTTTTAAAATATATGAGGGAGGGCATTTTACCTATCTTAACGGGGGGTACTCTTTAAATTATTTTTATTCTGAAAAATGTGAATATTCTCAAAACTCTCCCCTTTAATTTTATTTTTAATATTATTTTCTAAAATTTCAACATTCACAAAATCAAAAGAATGAACGGAATTCAAACAATGTTGCTTCAAACCCGACACAACATTTGGACTTCTCAAACTATATTTATGTTCATAAATTCGTTTCTTCAAATATCTACTTGTCTGTCCAATATAATATTTATCACTATCATTACAATTGATCTTGTAAACGACATCCGATTTTTCATCCTTTTCATCCTTATCTTTACAATTATTAAAAAACCTACCTAAATTATTATTATTTTTAAAGAAAACTTGAATTTTATGTTTTTTGAATTCATTTCTAATTCTTTCTGACAAACCTCTAACATACGGTAAAACAAAATACAAGCTTCTAGTTTCTACATCAATTTTCTTTTTTAAATTACGATTATAAAGTTCATTCACTCTCTCCTCAATCATTCTATTAACAAATTCGATTGGATAACTATAACTAAAAGGGTACTTTTTTATTACTAATTTTTGTGTTCCGAGAAACTCTTTATTTTGTGTTTTTCTGTTCTTCGGGTTCTCTTCCCGATGGAAAACTATGAGAATTGTTTTTCCCAATTTTCCCAGGGAGTCAAAACATGATCCACTAGGACGCTAGCCAGCTGTCTTAAGCAACTGAGTTACTTTTCGTCCTTTAATGACGGAGCTCGTAAGTGTATTTATAAGAACAAAGCATATGTAACAGAGGTGCTTGCTTGAAAAACAGCTGCGAGCGAGATTCGATCCACGGTCCCCCTAAAATACGAATCCAATGCTCTTACCAACTGTGCCACAGACCGGCTCTCGGATATACCTCTAAAGATGGTCAATGAGATCATTTGCGAGCGGTGGTCTAATATCAGTTAATATACTAATTTAACTCAGAGTAAAATGATTAAAGCACTTCAATTACTTTTTCATAATACAGTTTTTTCTTTTGATAAAATTTTTTTTATGAGCAGAGGTATGGTTGCCCGATGGGATCACCATTGTCACCTGTGATAGCTAACTTGGTGATGGAAAAATTGGAGGATGTTGCTTTGTCGAAGTTGAGTTTTGAGCCAATAATTTACAAAAATGCTTGATGTTTTTAATTCTGTTCATGATAGAATTAAATTCACTAAAGAAATAGAGTCAGATAATCAGTTGAGTTTTTTTGATATTAAAGTAATTAGAGACAGTAATAATAAAGTTAAACTAAATTGGTATAGAAAGCCAACTTGGTCTAGTAGATTTTTAAATTTTAGTTCACATCACCAGTTCGGAAACAAAATTGGTACTTTGAAGGTTGTGTTTGATCGCGCGATTAAGTTATCATGTATAGATTTCAGAAAAGAAAATTTGAACATTTTTAGAAAGACTTTTGTTAGTTATAGTTATCCAATCGAATTTGTTAATAGAATGATTGAGGAGAGGGTGAATGAACTTTATAATCGTAATTTAAAAAAGAAAATTGATGTAGAAACTAGAAGCTTGTATTTTGTTTTACCGTATGTTAGAGATTTGTCAGAAAGAATTAGAAATGAATTCAAAAAACATAAAATTCAAGTTTTCTTTAAAAATAATAATAATTTAGGTAGGTTTTTTAATAATTGTAAAGATAAGGATGAAAAGGATGAAAAATCGGATGTCGTTTACAAGATCAATTGTAATGATTGTGATAAATATTATATTGGACAGACAAGTAGATATTTGAAGAAACGAATTTATGAACATAAATATAGTTTGAGAAGTCCAAATGTTGTGTCGGGTTTGAAGCAACATTGTTTGAATTCCGTTCATTCTTTTGCTTTTGTGAATGTTGAAATTTTAGAAAATAATATTTAAAATAAAATTAAAAGGGAGAGTTTTGAGAATATTCACATTTTTCAGAATAAAAATAATTAATATTTAATGTTAGAATCAAGTAAATTAAATAGTATTTATCATCCTTTTCTAACATAATATAGAATTAAAGTGGTTGAGGTATATTAACTTATATTGGTGTTTTTAATATTGGAGGGGATATTCAAATAATTTTTTAGGTATAAATTGAGAGTCGTGCGGCGAGATGAGTTCAGTCCTTGAGGATGAGCAGAAGCGTGCTCGAAACGTTGGACATTTTTGAAGATCACAATCAAAGAAAGGTTTTTTGGTAGTGGGGGACAGTCAGATTGTGCTTTACTAATTTTATTTATTTTCAGGTTTCTTTCCAGTTAATTTTTAAGTTTTTATTTCAGGTTATTCTACGGGGGTGTTTATAAACAAGGGCAGTCTGACTGTCCATATTTATTTTATTATTTTATTATATAGATTTTAAGTTGACTGTAAGACCGATGGAAATATTTGTCATCTTATTTATTATTCAGTCGACATAAGTATTGTTTTTATTCAGAATAATATTGTTGAAAAATTTCAATCTCGTGGACACCGCATACATCTGGTGGAATCTAATTATTTGCTTTATTTATAAGCAAATTCGCTCGATTTTTCTTTAGTGCTCGTCTACCATCGCGAATATTTTTCCAAATTTCACGCGTTTCATCGTTTGCTGATTTTTTCAATTCAATATGTGCTTCGCCCACAACTAGTGCTCTAGGAAGACACAAATTATTAGTGTTGCTTATAGATACAAAGGATCTCTGACCTACGGCGTCAACCGATAACTTTTTACGTCTGTTTCTGCCACTGTTCGGCACATTAACAAATAATGCAGATAAAATAAAACTTTCATCTATGTGAAAGTTTTCATTACTTTGGGCCAAACCGTTAATTAAACCCCATAGATCATTATAATGAAAGTTATCTATTGGCCTTATTGATAGACCTGCTGCACCTCGTGAAAAGTTTGCACTTTGTACGCTTACACCTAACCTATCATTTACGCGCGCCAGTGAAATTAAATACGTATGAATATCACGCATAGCTAATTCTAACCATACAATAGGGTTTATATTTTCTGGCGGTAAAATTATTTTTATTGACATTCGTCGACCATTTATTTGAAAACGTTCTACAAACTGTTCAAAATCTTGAAAAACGGTAAATCTTTCACTGGGTGGTTGAATGTTGAAATCATTATTGTCGTCATCATCATCATATCGCTCTTCATCATTTTCATTAGATCTGTTCCTGATATCTTCCACATCATCATCATCATCGTTGTTGTCAGAATTATTTAAACTATCTACAGAATTACGAAGAGTTTGATCATTATCATCACTACTATTCCCACCATCACCACCACCACCTCCTACCTGAATGGAATTTGCCTCATCAGAAGATGATGATGATGATAAGTCGCCATCGTATTCCATACTTTCAGCCTTACTTGAAATTATAGTTGCTGATGAAGAGTTTGATATGGGTGAGATGGAGGATGAGGATGAAAAGTCGGAAAAAAGATAATTTTCATCATCATTCGCTTCATTACGAGCTTGTTGTTGTTGATGTTGTTGTTGTTGTTGTTGTTGACGACGTTGTCCTTTAACATTGACTTCTTCTTCATTGGACTCTTCTTCGACAATCTCATGCACATTATTTTCTTCTATATCAGCTGCAGCATTTTCAATTACAGCACTCCCACTCTTCTCATTTTCTTCCATGCGTGGTGGTGGTGGTACTTGTTCTTCATTCTCTATGTTGTCTTCATCACTATCAGATATTTCAATCCCCGTGTCATCTAAGGTTTCATTATCTTCGGACTCCGAGCTGCCCGGTGACGTATATTCTGTCTCACTATCATTATCATCATCATCATCTTCATCCGAATCCCTCAAAAGAATCGCCAAAGCTGTAATGAAAAAATTTGAAAAATATGTAACTAAGGGGTGTCCTTTTATCGGCATAGAGTTCTACCTTATCTACATTTGAATTATGCTTTTTAATAAAAATTTAACTATTTATGGTTAAAATTTATAATAGAGGCACATCCTCAACATCCTAAAGAATTTATTGCAATGCTGAAAGACAGTATAAGTATAAAAATAAGGACAAAAACCGCATAATACGATTATCTACGACCGCATTGGATAGCTAATCGTATTAAGCCCTTTTCGGCTTTATTTATACCCTTACATTGTCTTTCTACATTGCAATGAATTCATCGGAATGTTAAAAATGTGCCTCTGCCACTAGCGTTAGACAGAAACAGTTACATTTGTATTAAATCATAAAAAGTACATAATTCAGATGTAGATAACGTAGAACTCCATGTCGGTATGAGGATTCCCCTTAGGAAAAAAATTTGTTTTTATATTAAATAAACATTTGTATACATTAGATGCAAAAAATAAAAATTAAGTGAAATATTTTTCTTTAAATATTTATTATAATAAAATTTGTAATATAAAGTAATACATTCGTATTATTATATATATATATATATATATATATATATATATATATATATATATATACTAATACAAGATATAAATTTTAAAAATTATTGAAAATCAGAAAAAACAAACTGACATTTTTGAAACACCTTTTTTTAATTTATTTAGAATATGTTTAATAAAAAGTTAATAGTGATTTATTTTTTATCATTACTTAATACTATTTTAAATCCTTATGTTTTTTAATAATCAGAAATATAGGGTCAATCAGACTGTAAAAAAGGACACATTTTGAAGTCTTGTTAAATTAATATTATTGCAATAAATACAAAATTTATTGCAGTATGATTGTACGTTGTAATTACTCTATATGTAAAAGAATGTTTAAATAAGAAAAGCGGATATTCAAGATTATCTTTAATTTTTTCAGTTACTGAGTGGTGTCCAACTTTCAACTGATTTACCCTATGACGAAATATTTTATGTAAACAAGATTATAAACTTTTAATATAAAAATTTTATTTTTAATACAATATATTTTTGTTTGTATATAAAAAAATAATTTTATGTTTCATGTCTAGTCAGGAGTTATTATATATATATATATATATATATATATATATATATATATATATATATATATATATATATATATAAAAGAGAACAGAACAAGAACATATATAAAGAAAAACAGATGGAGAGCGCATAAATATAGTTAGCATAAGAGAGGAAAAACTACCTGTTCTTTACAGGCTTACAAAGAATATTTTTATCTTTCTTCAACTTCATGGCCGTATGTTCCAACTCTCTCTTTCTTAAAGTATATAGTAATACGAAGTTTAGCACTTTATATTAAGATATGAAAAAAATATCTTTTGATAAAAATACAAACACAACAAAATCTATTATTTTAATAAAAACATTTTACAAATTATGTTCATAATTAAAAATTTAAATTGTATTAATAAATAATATTTATTTTAAAGAAATATAAATTTGATCATTTAAATTTTTGATAAAAATATTCTTGATTAATAGAATTTAAAATCGATAAAGCGTACAATATTTTTAAATAGAAAATAATGTTAAATGTAACAAAAATTAATAAATATAAAAAAAAAAATTTTCTTTCTTCATTTTCGATGATCATATCTTGCAAAACTGCAAAATCGTTCCATCTCTTTTTTTTAATGAATTCAACTGCAATATCATGTGCGTGTTCATTATGTTTAAAAAATATTCTGTAAAAAAATGCAATTTTTCGCGGTCCACAACTGCTTAAAAGATAACAAAGTTCATGTTTTAATTGTATAAATACCATACGTTTAACACTTCGACGCCATAGAGAATTACACTGTGTATTAATGTGCGGATTACTCGTCCGAAGATGGTACACAATTTTGAAAATTTGTTCGCGTAATGTTATTTCAGAAGGTGAAATCGTGATAGACCTCATTATGACTGATACAAATTTTTTAGAGGACTGCCTTTTATACCCTTCGAGAGGGAGAAAAATAGTTTACAATAATTAAAATTTTTTCATCATGTTAGGCTTAATGTCACACGATATCATTGAGAGTCTGTACGAAACTTAACAGGAATTATTTCAGTATAAGAGATATATTTATTTCTTAGAAATAATATAATACGTCATAAAAACGCTGCCAAGTGCTTTGGCGCAATGTTTTCTCATAGAGCGCATTGAGTTAGAGTATTTTGATTTTATTTTTTTAAATGCAATTTTAATATAAATGTCCCTCTCCTCTGTATTGAAGGCTGTCTTAATACCTACGAAAACTATATGAATTTTACTCTTTCTTACTTTTGCCATTTGCATAATGTGATTTTATAATACTCTAAAATTAAAAATGCGTTTATAAAATTAATTTTCCCAAGCTTGTCTTCTTAACACTATAACCAATAACTTGCATACAAATTTTGGAACATTTTCATCGAATAGTTTACAAAAAACACCAAATAATTGAAAAATAAACATTATTTTAAAATTTTCAAAACGCTTTAACGTTACAACTACGCTAAGAAAACCAGTTTTCAAAAGTTCATTTTATTTAGGCAATCGTAAATAATTCCCATACATAATTTGAAGCTCCTTCATCGAGTAGTTTACGTAAAATACCAAAAAATAAGTGAAATTCTATTTAAAATTTACAAAATGCTCTAAAATTAAAACTGCGCTAAGAAAATAAGTTTTCCCAAGCTCGCTTTAATTAGGCAATAACAAATAATTTGTATGAAAATTTTTGAGCAAATCTATCGAATGACTTGTGTAATAGAAAAAAAATGAAATATGAACATTTTTTCCAAAATTTTCAAAATGCTCTAAAATTAAAACTGCGCTAAGAAAATAAGTTTTCCAAAGCTTGATTTATTCAGATAATAGTGAATAATTTGCATGAAAATTTTTGAGCAAGTTTATCGAGTGATTTTTGTGCAATAGAAAAGAAATTAAAAATAAAAAATTTTTTCAAAATTTTCAAAATGCTCTAAAATTAAATGTGCGCTAAGAAAATTAAAGAAAATTAGTTTTCAAAAGTTCATTTTATTTTGACAATCATAAATAATTCCCATACATAATTTGAAGCTCCTTCATCGAGTAGTTTACGTAAAATATAAAAAAAATTAGAAAAATTTTATTCAAAATTTTCAAAATGCTCTAAAATTAAAACTGCACTGAGAAAATAAGTTTTTCAAAGCTTGTTTTATTTAGGCCATTGCAAATGATTTCCATCAAAATTTTCGAGCAAATCTATCGAATGGTTTTTGTGTAATAGAAAAAAAATGAAAAATAGAGATTTTTTCCAAAATTTCTATTATAATATATCTATTATAATCCATATAAAGTGCGCTAAGAAAATCAGTTGGTAAAAGTTTTTCTCCTTTTGGCAGTCGTAAATAATGTTCATACAAATTTTCAAGAAAATTCTTCGAGTAGTTTACGTGAAATATCAAAAAAATGAAAAATTAAATTTTTTTTTAAATTCTTAAAATAGCTCTAAAAAAACTGAGTTAAGAAGATCAATTTTCAATAGCTTCCGCCCCAGTTAGACAAAAAAATTAATTGCATGCAAAATTCGAAGTTAATCCATCGAGTAGTTCTCGAGATCTTATTGGCGTACTGAATACATACACACATACATACATACACACACACACACACACACATACATACAGACATTTTCTGGAAACCACTTTTTTCGACTTCCTGAGTCTAAATATGTACAAATTAATGAAAAAATGGGAAAAAATTTTTTTTACCGATACAATGCTTTCTCTATGAGAAAGCAAAAGTTCAAGAGAGATGTATAGAAAAAGGCAAACCCGCGAGTTACAATTGTTTTCATAAATATCTGATAATACCACCCGTAATCTACGCTAAGTTCCCGACATACGAGAAGCGTTGAGACTTTTTTAATTCTCGTTTCTCTTCTATACCATATTCTTAAGAGACAAAAAAATTTTTGTTAAATTATTTAAAAATTTAAATTTTCATTATGCTATCTTATAGAGAGCACCCATGTTCGTTTCTCTAGGGCTAAAGCTCTTAAGAGTATGAAAATTCAGTTATTTTTTCGATATTTTCATTATTTTAGGAGATATCGCGTGTCAAAGTTTCCGGTTATCGAATTTAATTTTAAGTGAAAATTATTATAGATCACTTACTTTTTTGTAAGAAATAGCCTTGCAAAAAATTTTTTGCAAAATTAAAAAGATGATATTTTTATCTTACGCACGGTATTAATGTCATTTGATATTAGCATGGAGTTGTGTTTATTTTTATGAACAGGATATTCACTAAATGGTTTTTGAGATCTCTTATACTTACGTACCGAAAAAATTCTAAAAATAATATGGTGCATTTAGTTTTATAAAACAAATATAATTTCAAACAGTAAAATTATATTCTGATAAATAAAATTAATGTTACAATCATTTTATATGACACAAATAATTTCTTAAAATAAATTGGTCAGTTTCTTTTGGAATCATTTTTGCTTTTACATGGATATCAGTTTCGTCTACTCCACAGGAAATTTAAAAATTGATAATACGCAAATTATTTGGTCGGCATCTTTCTAATCTTAATGTTGTATATGCTTTCATTTAAAAATAAGCCTTTTATTTTTTAACACTGCTTTGAGGTACGACGGAAAAAGGGTATCATTTTACTTTTGTCGTAGTACAATGGTGACTTTTATTTTTCCTAAACGTATGTACCACTGCAGCTATCTTATGTTTCGACAAATGTAAACAGTTTAAATTTATTTCGGTATTTTATCACGTCTCATAAATCCAAAACATTTTCTTCCTATGTTCGAAGAGATTTAAGACGTGTAGAAAAAATGTTTACAGCTATCCTCATAAAGGAGATCTTGTTACTTTTCTCCGGTAATGAGCATATTGTTTTATTTTCTGTCAACATCCGGCGTTAATATTAATATTAAGTCTAAAAATTTTTCGTCAAAGGTTCAGTTCTGCTTTTGACTTAGAGTTGAAAACATCGTAATCATGAGTAAAATCGTCCTACGACCTGCACTCATACCGTGTGGACGAGAGCATGAGTCACTGCGTGGGTTTGATGCATGCGGATACTGTGAGAAATTATTTTACCGTCAAGCCCGTAACCAAAGGGTTAAATGGTATTACTGCTATAAATGTAACGAGTGGGTATGCCTTTCTTGTAGACCAGAATTCGGGTACAACTGTAGCCGAATCAATCAAATTAAAAACAATGTGAACAACTTTTAAAAATGTATAAACAATGTAAAAAACTTTTAAAAATGTATATATATATATATATATATATATATATATATATATATATGGGGCGTTTCATATCAACTCACCTGGTCAAAAAATAAAAATCGCTAAAAATCTGGGAAAATGTTCTATTTGATACCCAAAATACCCAAAAAATTTTTTTAGAGCTCTAGGTCAAAGAGGTCAAGAGCAAGAGGTCATGGAGTTTTGTGATTTTTTCAATTTTTTGTAAAATCATCATTTTTAATATTTTTTTATTAAAAAACTAAAGGTTTTTAGAAAAAATGTATAAAGACATTTTTTATTGGAAATTATGTGTAAAAACTATACAAATTTTTTCCAATCCCAAAGTTGCTATCTTCTGATTGGTCCATTATATATTTTGATGTGATTTTCAATAACTTTTCTTCGCCAAGGTTGATTTTACTCATTTGGCACTAAAAGTTTGTAATTTTTATAACCTTTCACTGAAATTTTTCCCTACATGGTAAAATAACTCTACAGGCAGTTATGGTACTTTTTATTTAAGGTATCAAGACTGAGTTTTAAGCCTGAAAAAAATGAAATTGAAATGTAGTCATAATTTGTTTTTGTAATGATATTAATTAATAAAACTTCTTTTTACCTTAAATATATATTAAATACAAGACTTTGACCTAAAAATAATTTTAAAAATCCCATCCGTTGGTTAAAATCCCTTGCTCTTGTCGATAACTTGATTTTAAAAATTTTTTTACTTACCGTAGAGTTTCTCAGCTAATTTTCAATTAATTGACCTGAAAATTTCCAGAGATCTCTAATTTATATATCTTCACAAAATAATAGTTCTGGAATTTTGATAAGATAAGTTAAAGTAAATGTTGAACTGAATTACTTGTATGAAATTCACAAAAATATTGATTTTTTTCAACTTTTTCTAAACCAAACTTAGAAATTATTTTTTTTTCCTAAAACTAAAACTATTATTTTGTGAAGATATATAAATTAGAGATCTCTGGAAATTTTCAGGTCAATTAATTGAAAATTAGCTGAGAAACTTTACGGTAAGTAAAAAAATTTTAAAAATCAAGTTATCGACAAGAGCAAAGGATTTTAACCAACGGTTGGGGTTTTTTAAAATTATTTTTAGGTCAAAGTCTTGTATTTAATATATATTTAAGGTAAAAAGAAGTTTTATTAATTAATATCATTACAAAAACAAATTATGACTACATTTCAATTTCATTTTTTTTCAGGCTTAAAACTCAGTCTTGATACCTTAAATAAAAAGTACCATAACTGCCTGTAGAGTTATTTTACCATGTAGGGGAAAATTTCAGTGAAAGGTTATAAAAATTACAAACTTTTAGTGCCAAATGAGTAACATCAACCTTGGCGAAGAGAAGTTATTGAAAATCACATCAAAATATATAATGGACCAATCAGAAGATAGCAACTTTGGGATTGGAAAAATTTGTATAGTTTCTACACATAATTTCCAACAAAAATGTCTTTATACATTTTTTTCTAAAACCTTTAGTTTTTTAATAAAAAATATTAAAAATGATGATTTTACAAAAAAATTGAAAAAATCACAAAACTCCATGACCTTTTGCTCTTGACCTCTTTGACCTAGAGCTCTAAAAATTTTTTTGGGTATTTTGGGTATCAAATAGAACATTTTCCCAGATTTTTAGCGATTTTTATTTTTTGACCAGGTGAGTTGATATGAAACGCCCCATATATATATATATATATATATATATATATATATATATATATATATATATATATATTTAGTGTTAGATAATAGATAGATAATTAATTTTATTAATGTACAGTATGTTGTACAACAAAAATAAAGTTTACAATAGATTATAACAATAATAGCCGATAAAAAAATAAAAATAGAATATAAATAAAAATAAACTACAAAAATAAAAAATACGAGTGAAATGTAAAACCAAAACAAAAAAAGCAAAGAGAATCTTAAGCTGGGAGAAGAGGTCCAAACTCTTGGGAGAGGAAGTGCGCATGTAAGGTTGACTTGAAAGATGAAAGTGAAGATGAAGTCCTAAGTGACGATGGAAGTTCATTCCATAGTCGCGAGGATGAAACAGTGAATAAGCGTTGATGGTATTCGGTGGAAGAATGAGGAATGGTCAATGGCCTCACATCCCCCCTCAAAGCCCTAACAGGCCGGTTCCACTGATATCTAGAAAATAGATATGAAGGTGAACATTATAAAAACATTTTGAAAAGAAAAGTAGAGGCAAAGTAGTTCCTTCAACCTGCAGTAGATAACCAACCCAGAGAGAGCCTATAAGAAGAGATGTGCTCGCGCCTACCTACACCATAGATATAACGTATACCAGCGTTGATAACTCTCTGAAGCCTAAGGTCGAGTTCAACAGAAAGGTCAGTAAACACAAGACAACAATAGTCAAGAATCGGAAACAGCGGTGTACAAATAAGGTGCTTACGTAGAGCAAAAGTAGTGCTCTGTTTCAAGAAATTGAGTCGATAGAGGAGAGAAAACGACCTATTACATACATGTGTGATATGGTCCTTCCAATTCAGCTTGCTGTCAAGATACACGCCCAAATTACGAACAGATGACTCAAACCCGATTATCTTACCATTGATGCAGATACCAGTAGACGGCATGGAGATTAGAATATTGATGTAATAATAAGAGCCGATTATGATTGCTTTAGTCTTGTTAATATTCAACTTGAGGTGATTGCTGGATGCCCAATCTGCGACCAATGAAGCATGTTCATTTTACTTCACTCATTAGTGAAGTATAATGATCAAGCTCAGCAATCGGAAAGTGCACATATAGTTGCAAATCATCAGCATATAAGAGGTGCTGAACATTCAGATGGAAGACAGAAGAGATGTCATTGATATAGATAGAGAACAGCATAGGACCCAGAACGGAGCCCTGAGGAACACCAGTGTTCAGACAGACAAAAGCTGATGACCTACCAACAGTATCAATGACAGCTTTACGACGATCAGAGAGATAAGAGCCGATCCACCTGATAACGGTGTGCGAAATATCGAGTTAATGCAGTTTCCGAAGTAAGGTGACATGGCACACCGTATCGAATGCCTTGCTGGAGTCGAATAACAGAAGCATCGTAACGTACCGTCTGTCCATATTAAGTCTCTGTCAATGTCCTCTGTCAATTTAAGTAGAGCAGTCTGAGTGCTGTGGCCAGCTCTAAAACCAGTCTGATAAGCGTCTAGTAACTGTCTAGTTGTCAAGTAATTGCACAATAGATCATAAACAAGGCGCTCAAGAACCTTGGACATAAAAGACAACAAAGAGATGGGTCGTATATCACCCATGGTGCGCCGGGAAGAGACCTTGTTGATCGTAGTGACCAGCAAGGTCTTCCAACAAGAAGGAAAAACGCACTCACGCAGCGAATTATTATAAATGCGACAGAGCTGAGGGCCAATGACAGGAAAAGCAGATTTTATGATAGATTGGGGGATAGCGTCAAATCCTCTAGCCTGAGAATCAGAACATCTAATAGCCATTCCAACCTCATCCAAAGTAACATCATTGAATTTGAACAAGGGTATGAAAGGTTCATCTACAGATAAAGTCTTTAAGTAAGCATAAATAGAAGGTACCAAAGGATCAAACGCGACCCCACCAAAGTATTTATTGAGTTCATCAATAGAAAAAGTATGACCAGATCTATCACCACTAGAGCATATACTAAGGTTCCTGAGCTCCTTCCAGATCAGTCGAGAGTCAGTGATACCAGATAGTCTGTCATGGTAGTAGAGCAGTTTAGCCGATTCAATGCGCTTATGAGCCTGATCACGAGCGACCCTGTAGCAAAGTAAATCAGCATGTAGTCTTGAGCGTTTATAGCGTCTGTACAGCCGATCCCTCTCTCGTATCAGATGATGATGCTCAGCAGTAAACCACGGTCGACGACGCCCCCCCTGACGGACCCTCCTGAGAGGCACAAATAGTGCAACTGCCTCATTCAGATGGTGATAGAGACATTCAAGGCGATCTGACAGGGAGGAATCGCCGACACACACGGAACAATTCAGTGAACGAAAGTAATCTAGGAGAACAGCATCATCAACGGAACTGTAATCACGAAAGCTAAAGTCATTGAGCAAAGGCTTAGAGAGAGATGACTGGACAGTAGCTGCAATGAAGTCATGTCCGTCGATGAATGGAACATCAGTCTTCCAGTAGTCAAGCAGCAAGTCATTCGCATCAACAAGGCACAAGTCAAGCCATGCATCAGAAGTAGAGGTGTGGTGAGTTGGTCCATATGGCACAGAAAAGAGAGCATTTTCAATAATCAAACTCCTGAGAAACACAGAATCATCAGAATCAGTACATAAATTAGTGTTGAATTCGCCCAGAATAACTTTAGTACTGTAATTATGAATGAAAGAAGTTAAGTCGGGATTAAAATCTGTGTTTAACAAAAACGGAGCATGTGGGGGCCTGTAGACGACACCAACAAAAACAGGCGAGGCCAAGTCATTAGAATTGACTTCGAAGAATAAATATTCTGGCAAACCAGGCTTATCACACCATCCTCCCTTGGAGGAACATAAGCGCTTTGAAGAAAGAGAATTATGAATAAATAAGGCAACGCCACCACCCCTGGTATTGCGGTCCTGCCTATGAAGAACATAGTCATCCAAAGCAATCAAAGAGTCACCAACAATCTGGCCCAATTTGGTTTCGGTCACAGCTATCACGTGGAAGTAAGGGCGAGAAGCCAGAAAGAGCCTAATCATCTCAATGTGTGCTCTGATGAAGTTAGCATTGAAATGACAAACCCTTAGACCATCCTTAGCAGTATAGTGGTGATTATTGGCAGATGAAGCTATGTTGTTAGTAGAGAGTAGAGTGTTAGGCGCGACTGGAAAAGAGAATGGACTTACCTCAGCATCACAAGCTTAGACATTGTCAGATTGCTAGTAGCAGCCTGAGAAACCTTCGCTAAAAATAGCATCCAGATCCGCATAAGTGGTAATGCGGATAGGAACACCACTCTTCTTCTTGCGGACAAACAGCTTACCATCTCTCACAAAAGTAATGAAATCAGAATGCTCATCCTTGGACTTGATTAGCGCCCGGAGTTTCAATTGGTACAGAGCAGAGGACAGAAACTCATTTATATTGATGAATCCAGAGGTAAGAGTATCGACGAGTTTAACCCCATAAAGAAGGTACTCCTTGATTTTAGTAGTGTGCAAATTACCGAACCTGAGTTTAGCAGCGATGATAGACCTGGCAAGCGAAGGTGACTTTAAGGAGACCAAGAGAGGAACCTTAGACGTTAAAACACGTTGTTGTTCAGATGCAATTTCCACAGAAGCATCATAAACAGCAGCATCAGTTGAGACCCTGGATCGCCGAAGCGGACGGACAGAAGTTATATCTGTTAAAGAGAGACCAGGATCCAGAGTGGCCAGTACAGCGAAAGCTCCAGACTTGAGGTCTTTGAGTTCTTCGGGCACCAGCCCCCCGAGCACCAGATCAGAAGCACGCTCAAGGCATGATTGCTGCGCTTACAATGCCTCGCATCGCTGCAAAAGAGACCTATTCAATGTCTCCAACTCCTGAAGCTCACCAGATACAGGCTCAAGGACAGATGAATTAGGTGTCTCCACAGGTGCGCTCTCTAGCCTCTTCAAAAGTTCATGATGATCGGCAGAGACTCGATCAACTCTAGCATCATAGGCAGCGAAGCGCTCCTCAGTAGAGGAAGACAGTGTATCTACAAGATCCTTAAGTGCAACAAGCCTGGTATCAAAAGCAGAAAACTTCGCGCCGATGGCAGTAATCTTCTTATCCATGGCATCCAGCTTGTTCACCTTCACCTCCAGGACATCAAGTCTATCAAGTTTCTCCATCTTAGAAAGAATTAACACCAAAGTGTCAGGAGCAGCAGGAGCAGGTGACTTAGCAGCAGAAGAGGAAGTAGAAGGTGAAAAAGAAAGTCCAGAAACAGAGCCTACAGAACTGGAGCAAGCGCGCGAGCAATCCAGATTAGAAGCAGCAATACAACCTTTACACACCTTCACAGTTTGCTCAAGGTAACGGACATTATTAAGCTTATCACATGTACTGTGGAAGGAATTTTTATATCGCGCACAGACTTGAGGTTTGGATGTGTGAGTGAAAGCTTTGCTACAAAGAAAGCACTGATTAGGCATTGTAAACTGTGGTGCAGAAGCAAGTGGAGAACAACCTTTACTTCAGTTGAGCAATTACAAGAGAAAGTATTAAGAGTAGAGTAAAGAGAAAAGAGTTAAGTGGAAACCAACCTTAATAGCGGATTTCACAAAGAACAAGCATTAAGAGGAGGTCACGTATCTCTGTCCTTTTCTAATCAAAGAAATGATTTTTTTACAAAAACTAATAACTTTATCAAAAAATGAAGAGAAAGCCGCATCTTGTATCAAAAAAAGCAATATTTTCTTTGATAAGAAAAAATTAATTTTATTGCTTCGTTCTCAAGAAAACCTTGAAAAACCAAATTGTCCACCCTAACCTCTATGATTTTAGTTTTTCAAGGTTTTCTTGAGAACGAAGCAATAAAATTAATTTTTTCTTATCAAAGAAAATATTGCTTTTTTTGATACAAGATGCGGCTTTCTCTTCATTTTTTGATAAAGTTATTAGTTTTTGTAAAAAAATCATTTCTTTGATTAGAAAAGGACAGAGATACGTGACCTCCTCTTAATAATGTATAAGCAGCAGAGAAGTGAAAAAGCAGTGGAGAAAAACCTTAATACTGGATTACACAGTGATATAAATGTAGATAAGATAGAGAGATAAAAATGTATGTAGTACAGTACGTTGAGCAAACAAGAGATGGCGGCAAAGGTACTAAACAGAAATCAGTATAACAGCTGACGACGCTCAGAGGCAAATAGAAGCAAATTAGACAAGGTGTGATGGCAGCACCAAAGCATGCGTGAGAGAAGGATAGATAAAAAAAAAATAACACGTCGACAATGCGTGGAAAAGAGATGGAAGTATTTGGCGCCACAACAGAGATAGCAAGCAGGAAGAAAAAATGCACAATGCGATGCACTCAATAAGGAACGCCACCACTCACAAAAAGCACTACACTACTAATGCACTCCTCTGAGTCTGCACCACAGATGAAATAAAAGAGCGAAAAATAGAGCAAAGCAGCAGGACAGGCAGTCAGCGCAGCAGCAGAGACAAAAATGGCCGTGGAATAATGCAAAAAAAGAAAGTCGCCCAGAGTCCCAAAATGCAGCAGAAATGCCGCAAAATTGCAGCCAGAGCTTGCAGGACTCGTTCCTGGACGGCTTCCTGCAAAAAAATGCACTCTCAAGAGTGCAAAAAATGGTTAAAAGAGCGTGTATAGCAGGAGCAGAAAATCGTACTTACGCTGAGAGAGAAAGAGAGCAATAGTGTAGTCGTAGTAATAGTGTAGTAATAATAATAATAGTGTAGTGTGTGCAAAAATAAAAATTATATATAGATATTAACTGGTAAAACTCTCCACGGGTGGATATGACGTCTTCAAGAAAAAATGTAAGTTTTTTATTTTATTCAATATAGCATCTCATATCAAAATCACGCGCGCGCCGCCGTCGCCGCCGCTGCAGTCATTAAATGTTGGATGTTAAGTACGGTTATTGTAAAGATAGTACAGTCAGTATGAATAAAGACGCCAAGATGAATACACGATTTAAACATGCATTTACGTGTATCGTCAGTAGATCTACAAGTTGTGGTAAAACAGTGTTTAGTGATAAAACTCAACGGGTGGATATGACGCCTTAAAGAAAAAATGTAAGTTTTTTATGTTTTTTATTATTCAAAATTAATATGGAGAGTCATAAAAATGACGTCACTATACCTACCATTCTTATCTATTGTTTACAAAACAAACAATTTGTTTACAAAATAAACAATTAAGTTAACGACTTATTTACATAATAAACAAATAAGTTAACAACTTATTTATATAAACAAACAATTATTTTAATTGATTTATATAAAACAGGTGATTAATTTTATTGATTGTTTATATAAATAAGTTATCTTAATTGTTTATGTAAGATGTTGTTATCTTAATTATTTGTTTGTGTGCATAAATCGTTATCTTAATGGTTTATTTACGTAAATAAATCGTTATCTTAATGGTTTGTTTATGTAAATAAATCGTTATCTTAATGGTTTGTTTATATAAACAAGTCGTTATTTCAATGGTTTGTTTATGTAAACAAAGATAAGGATGGTAGGGGTGATGACGTCATTTGTTAAGACTCGCTATACCCGTTTTTATACTACTGTCGATTATTGTACTTTTATAAGTTGCATTTATGACAAAGATATAATATCGCTCCTCCAATAGTTATGCATCTAGCGGAGGTCGTTGATCACATATCCTTGCATAATTATTAAAATACTAACTGTCGCATCTCTGTAGTATTCCTGAGTCAGAGTTGTGAAATTCAAAATGGTGGATCTAATATGTCTGCTTTTTCTGACTGCCTTCGACACTTTGCCTTCAAATTTCTTGACAATTACATCTGTAAAAATAAAATTTCTGAATGTATTTGTAAAAATTATATATCTTAGTTCAAATATTTTTATAGCGTTTGTACTTTTTTAGGTGAAAAGAAAATATACAAAAAAACACTGAATTATCAAACGTTTGACAAAAAAAATTAAAAAACATGCTCTCTCTCAGCTTTACCCAGAACCAACGACGTGAACGTAGCGAGCTCCTGATTGTGTGTGCATGTGTATGTGCGCGTGCGTGTGCGTGCGTACTTGAGTGTGTAAGCTCTTAAATCTAAATCTTTATTTTATTTTGAACATTTTATTACTTTCTAGAAAGTTATTAATATTTTACAAATAGTAACTAATCAATTATTAATGGTGAATCTTTTTTCGCGTGATAAGTATAAAAGAAAGGGGCAATACATAATGGAATAGAGCAATTACTGCTTAAAAATTTTTATTCTGCTCTTTTTTTTGTTATGAGGCACATCACGCACCTTTTCTTACTTTCTGAGAAAACAGGTAGGTGTTATCCCAGGAAACGTTCAGAGGTAGCCTCATTGCTTTCATTCAGCTCATTTTTTAATTGAAATATATCTGCAAAAATTTTCATTTCAAATTCGGGAAAAGATAATCCAGTATTATTCAAGTCATACATTGCATGCGCATTTACAAGGATTATTCGACTAACAAGGAGAGGTCCCCACCTTCGGGAAACGGATTCGGCTGAAACTGCAGGACATGATTTTTTTTTACTATTTTTGATGAGAAAAAATAAACCCGCGTTTTCTCTTTTCGTCAAATAGGCCTCCTAAACAAAAATATAAACATTTTTTCGAAAATATAGTAAAAAGGAGCCTTTATAAGAACTTGAATATCCAAACAACTAAAACTCTAAAAAAAAAATACAGAAAAGATGAAATAATGTGCAAATCAAATGCTTTGATTTAAACTTTGCTGCATTAAAAAAGCTCTAGTGGTTCAAAAGTTATGCTTTATTGAAAATTACTACATATTTCTTAATTTTTCAAGCATATAAAAAATCATCAATTTTTTACGCTACTTAATTAGCATATCAAGAGGCGCGGTAGCACCTCGACGGCGAGTTATCAAGAAGCGCGGTAGCGCCTCGACGGCGAGTTAAAGTACGAATACGAAAACGTCGAGGCGCTCCTCTTATACTTTAAAATAGAGTTTCAAAAATTTCAAAATCGAATCCCATAAAAATACATCGATATATACACATAAATACAATTATTAATATTTAAAGATTTCAATTATCTTTAATTTAAAAAAAAATTGATTACAATCGGTTCACTCAATCACGAGAAAATGCAGTTTGAAATTTCGAAATGTCGTATTCTCGTTATTTTTTTTCTTCTTCATTGTTTTCAGCCAACATAAACTGCGCAACCGGAAATGCGCAGTATCAACGAATATAGATGCTTTATAATATATTTTAATGTTCATGGTATATGTGCATTGATACATATGTTATGTATGTATATATGGCCGTTTCATGTCAACTTGCACCCGTAGACCCGTATATTTTTTGGTTTATATATATGTATATACATACATACATACATACATACATGGGACATTTCATGTCAGCTAGCACGTACTCATAAGAGCAGGTTTTCTATATATGTGGTACATCTCATGACAACACGCACACACTCATCCGAGTACCCTTAGGTTTATATGTATGGGACATTTCATGTCTATTCGCATGCATGCACACAGCCTTTAATAAACATGGGATTTTTCACGTCAATTGAAACGCACGCACATACAGGTTTATATATATGAGACATTTCATGCCGATGCGCACGAACACACACAGGATATAATATATATATATATATATATATATATATATATATATATATGGGACATTTCATGTCAACTTGTACGTACTCATAATCACAGGCTTTTCTATACATGTGGGACATTTCATGTTGATTCGCATGCATGCACACGCACGTTAATATACATAGGATTTTTCACGTGAATTCGAACGCATGCACACAGACTTTAATGAACATGAGATTTTTCACGTCGATTGGAACGCACGCACATACAGGTTTATATATATGAGATATTTCAAGTCAATGGGCAGGCACGCACACACAGGTTTATATATATGTGGGACAGTCCATGTCGTTGCGCATGCATGCACACACACGTTAATATACATGGGATTTTTTATGTCAATTCAAACACATACAAACACACAGGTTTATAAATATTAAACATTCCATGTCAATTCGCATGCATGCACACACACGTTAATAAACATGGAATTTTCCATGTCAATTCGAACGCAAGCACAGACACAGGTTTATACATATAGGGCATTTCATATCGATTCGCATGCATGCACACACATTAATATACATAGGATTTTTCACGTCAATTATAACCCACGCCCATACAAGTTTATATATATGGGACATTTCATGACAACTCTAACACACCTATCCGAGTGCCCTTAGGTTTACATATATGTGACGTATCATGTCAACACGAACGCACCGGTTTTCATATATTTAACATTTTTTGTCAAGTCGTGCGCGCAAACACATCTAAACATGTACTTGAGATTTGTATTTATATATATGGGACCGTTTTGTCAATTCGCATGCACGCACACACATGGGCTTATGAATATATATATATATATATATATATATATATCTATATATATATACGTATATATACGTGTGTGTATATCTGTGTACACATATACATGGGATATTAAATTTTAAATCACACGTGCGCGCGCACACACAGGTTTATATATACGGGACGTTTCATGTCAATTAACATGCATGACACACGTACTTGAGTTTATATATATTTTTCTTTATATATATATGGAACTGTTCCTGTCATAGCGCATGTACGCACACACATGGGCTTATGATTATATGTATATACATATACATAGGATATTTTATGTCAATTCACATGCGCGCACACCCACATACACACACAGGTATAAATACGGCTATTGGCAGTTTCTGGGAAGAAAAATATATCTAATGGCAGAATCTGGGACTTTTGTCGGATCCTGGGAAGTCCCAGAAACCAAACTTATGTAATGGCAGTTTCTGGGATGCATTTAACATTGATTGTATATCTATAGATATGAGGGAAACATAAAATAAAATTATTTCTTCAGATGATGCTTCCCAGAAACAACCGTAAGGTGATATTATATATATATATATATATAGGACGTTTTATGACAATTTTTCCCATGTATATTATTATATTTTTTGTTTCAAGTCATTATTCAAACTGATGAATACTATTTTATTATGTTATTATTACTTAAAAAAAAGTATATTTCAGGCGAGTTTAGTTATTAAACAGTATAGTATTCTTTAGAAGATTTTTTCTGAATATTTCTTTTTTTTACTACATACATCATATTTTTTTTTAATTTCAGTTCTTGAGAGTACTAAAATGAATTGAGTAATTATTATTAAGTTTATACCTTTTACTAGATTTATCTATAGCTTTTGCTTAAGAAAGTTTTGAAATCAATCAAGCAATTGTCGAGTACTTCTGTATTCAATTCATTCTTTTTAATAATATAAAATTCATGAAATATTCACAGTTTCGGCTAAAGAAAGTTTTGAAATCAATGAAGCAATCGTCGAGTACTTCTGCCGTCCAAAGTGTAAAAGTGGTTAACTACATTGGAATCCCATTGGAGTTAAGGTTTTCTTACTTTGGACGGCAGACTTCTGTATTCAATTCTTACTTTTTAATAATATAAAATCCATAAAATGTTTAATTTATATTCTCTTTGATAGACGAATATTTGGAAAAACTTTGCCAAATAATTTTTGAAAAAAAGGGATTATTGAGATGAAGATAGCGATGATAGTACACATCAAAATTGAAAAAAAAATTATATATCAGATCAACTTATTATTTCATTTATGAGTGAATATTACTACTTGAACATTGATGAACTATACTTGATCTTAGTGATATCTATTTAATTTTATTCCTGATGAAAGATTTACTTGATAAACAATTTTCGAAACGATTAACTTCAAAGTTTCGGAATAATTTTCTATTCAATATGCTACGGTTGAAGACCAAAATTGTGCAATTTTATTTCTAAAAACTTGGCAGAAGAGCCATTAGCTTCTAACAACTTATATTTGAGAATTTGTGGCCATTAACTTCAAAATTATTTATGCCTTTTTAAAACTTCCAGGGAAGATACCCATTTTAATTGTAATACTTTTAATAAAATAAAATTATGCATTCTCTATGTCATCACACTATCTTTTTATTTTCAAGTGCTGTAAAATATATTAAATTTTACTAAATATCTACATAATAACTTACCAGGCCCGTGGTTCAATATTTTATGGTGTAGTTGAAAATTGAAAGGTTTATATAGTAAAGATAAGTGAGAGAAAACTAAGAATTTTTTTTCGTATTACATCGCATGCATTATAAAAATTAATTTTTGTGGTCAAAATAGAATTTTGTTCATTGTATTAGGATGTATCTTTGTTCTTTATCGTTGAATATTAAATAAAATATTTTCTATTAATATAATACAGAAAAAAATCTCATGCACCGTGATATAAAAATATATTGTACAATATTTTGAGCGGAATGTTAATGTTCTTAATAATATTCTTTGAATATAGAAAACTACTATCCATCGGGTGTAAATAATCATTGCAAGGTATATATATATATGTAGATATATATATATATATATATATATATATATATATATATATATATATATATATATATATATTGTGATATATATATATATGGAAAATACAAAAATTAGTAGATCATGTTAACCATTACATAATAATAAATACGGATTGATTCTTGACGTTTGAGCTTTACTATATACAGTTAGTATTTATTCTCTTTTATTTAAAAAAGTTAGAACATAGAAAATTGGAAAAGCATATTCTATAAGACTAAATTTTTTTACTCCTTTACATTGACAATATATTGTGACAGATAAAAATTGTCCATGTACACAATTGGTTTATAGATTCATATTTTTACTTATCATTCAACACACTTGAATTAGCTTTTAATTCAATTATAAAGCAATACTTACATACATTGAGCATTTCACCAACAAAATATTAAACCACGGGCCTGGCAAGTTCTTTTGTAGATATTTAGTAAAATTTAATATATTTTACAGCACTTGAAAATAAAAAGATAGTGTGATGACATAGAGAATGCATAATTTTATTTCATTAAAAGTATTACAATTAAAATGGGTATCTTCCCTGAAAGTTTTAAAAAGGCATAAATAATTCTGAAGTTAACGGCCGCAAATTCTCAAATTTAAGTTGTTAGAAGCAAATGGCTCTTCTGCCAAGTTTTTAGAAATAAAATTGCACAATTTTGGTCTCCAACCGTAGCATATTAAATAGAAAAGTATTCCGAAACTTTGAAGTTAATCGTTTCGGAAATTGTTTATTAAGTAAATCTTTCATCAGGAATAAAATTGAATAGATATCACTAAGATCAAGTATAGTTCATCAATGTTTAAGAAGTAATATTCACTCATAAATGAAATAATAAGTTTATCTGATGTATAATTTTTTTTTTCAATTTTGATGTGTACTATCATCGCTATCTTTATCTCAATAATCCCTTTTTTTCAAATATTATTTGGCAAAGTTTTCCCAAATATTCGTACATCAAAGAGAATATAAATTGAACATTTTATGGATTTTATATTATTAAAAAGTAAGAATTGAATACAGAAGTACTTGATGATTGCTTCATTGATTTCAAAATAAATTTTAGCCGAAACTGTAAATATTTCATGAATTTCATATTATTAAAAAGAATGATTTGAATACAGAAGTACTCGACAATTGCTTGATTGATTTCAAAACTTTCTTAAGCAAAAACTATAGATAAATCTAGTATAAACTTAATAATAATTACTCAATTCATTTCAGTACTCTCAAGAACTGAAATTAAAAAAAAATATGATGTATGTAGTAAAAAAAAAAAGAAATATTTAGAAAAAATATTCTAAAAAATACTGTACTATTTAATAACTAAACTCGCCTAAAATATACTTTTTTTAAAGTAATAATAATATAATAAAATAGTATTCATCAGTTTGAATAGTGACTTAAAACAAAAAATATAATAATATACATGGGAAAAATTGTCATAAAACGTCCTATATATATATATATATATATATATATATATATATATATATATATATATAATATCACCTTACGGTTGTTTCTGGGAAGCATCATCTGAAGAAATAATTTTATTTTAATTACCTGTAATTTTTAAACCACTAAAGCTTTTTTAATGCAACAAAGTCTAAATCAAAGCATTTGATTTGCGCTTTATTTTATCTTCCATGTATTTTTTTGTTAGAGTCTAAGTTGTTTGGATATTCAAGTTCTTATAAAGGCTCCTTCTTACTATATTTTCGACAAAATTTTTATATTTTTATCTGGGAGGTCTATTCGACGAAAAGAAAAAACACGGGCCTATTTTTTTTTTCATTAAAAAATCATATCTTGCAGTTTTAGCCGAATCCGTTTCCCGGAGGTAGGAACCTCTCCTTGTAAGTGAAAAAATAATTTTTTGGACCCCTTCATTGACTTTTTCATGATCTCAGATAACGATAGTTGTTTGTCAATCAAATCTACTCCTCCCATATTTTTATCATAATCAATTAAACACGTTGGTTTCATTGTATTTTCTCAAGTTTTCCAGTTTTTTTTCCCTGTTTCTGAATATTCAAGTTCATGCACTGAAGTTATCATATACACTTCTTTTTTATCTTGCTATTTTATAGCTATCCAGATCATGTTATATGCGAGTTGAAGTTCTCACTTTTCGAATTTCGAATCCAAGTATGGTAATCCTTTTCTGTTTTTTTTTTCATCGTACCGCATAAGCCTATGTCTTTATCGTCCAAAAATTTAGCCAATTTCGGAAAGGAATACCAACTGTCAACATAAAGAGTATGACCTTCGTTGAAATAAGATCTCATAATATGAGCGACAACATCTCCTGAAATATCCAAATCGATCTCCTCAAAATCGGTATTGGCTGCGTAAATAATGAAGTTCGAGATAATTCCGGTCTCGCAATCAATAAGTACAAATATCTTTATACTAAATCTTTGGTGTTTCAAAGATAGATGTTGTCTGAAAGCTAGTCAACCGTTCCACAAAACAAGACTTTCATAATTTTTCTCCTGGATCTATGATTGTTGCAAACATTGTTCTGAGATGATTTATAACCGATTTCAATTTCTTTAATGGATGATCGAAAGTAACATTATTATCTGTGAAATGTAGAAAGCGTAAAATTTGACAATAATAATTGCGAGTTATTAATTTGGAAATATGGGAGTTGATAACATTGGAGAAGTACTCCATGGTCTTTGAAGTTTCTTTTTCTGACATATTCCGTAAGAATAGATAGAGCTAAAAATATCAAAAGTTTTTCTATTTCTAAATCTATCCATTTATTCATGTTGACCCGTTCTTGTCATGGGTTTTGATCTTAAAATCAATCTGTTTCCTCGCATATAGTTTTAAAAGAAGTTCATCAGAAAAAAATTCTCCAAATAATGAATGGGATCATTCCCATTCAATTCGATATTTTTGCTAATACCAGATCGTGAAGTAAATGGTTTGATAAGAGGGAACAAAAATTTTTATAAATTATTTTTTTACCTGGAATGTCGTGTGATTCATTGGTATCGATTTCATTAATTTCGTTATCAGAATCAGATTTAATTTCTGATTCCGACTCCCCTCTGCTAATTTGCATATTTGGAGAAATAATCAATGGATGATTCTGATGAAAAAGAAAGTAACGATATAAAAATATTTTTACAATACCAATAAATTGTAATAATTGATTTTGTCTGAACAGTATCATAATAACATAGCTATTTTAGGTTCAACTTGTTTCTGCAGCACTTCTACTTTATGTTAATCAATGAGCTACATTAGATGTGGATAATGATTTAGGGGATTTTTGCTACTATTAGATGAATATTGTAAAATACATTGATAAATGCTCAGTCACTCGTAAAAAAATAATGCTACAAAATAATTTTATTGGACTAGATAAAACCTAAAAATTTAAAAAATAGTGCAATTGAATGTTATTTTAAAATTTTAGAAAATCTTAACATTTGTCCTTACCTTACCGGACCAGGATAAGCCTTTAGGCGTAAGGGATTTGACTTGCCAACCTCTCAACTTAGTTTGGCTCTAACTTAGGAGTCTAAGACCATATTTCTATAGATAAATGCGATTTGCAAATTTTTCTATACACTGGCCCTCCAAAAATTAGTAAATACATCATTACTTAATTTGTATTTGTAATAATTATATTATAAATATAATATACAATGAGCTCAATTAAAACATTCAGCACACAATTTAATATGTTATAACTAACATGCTTATTTCGGCAAAGTTAACTTTTAGATTTTAGTTAGTCATATAGTATGTGCCACTGTTTTGTAGTGAACCATGATTTTTTTTTAACTAATAGTGAAATTCAATTTAACTAAACGATAAAATCTATTAGTAGCCATATTAAGTTATATTGAATGGTAATATTAAAATAATAGCCATTTTATATTTTATGGTTGTGACAATAAATTCAGTTTTACTATACCTTACAGTAATTTTCATTAAACAAATTTTTCTCATAAGGAGAGGTCCCCATCTCCAGAAAACAGATTTGGCTGTAACTTCAGGATAATTTTTTTCATCTTGTAGATTACTATAGTAAAATGGTTCCTTTTTTAAAAACTGATGAAAGCTACAACAGACAAATTTTCGGCTCCCTATTTTCCATACACGCGAACCGAGGTCGAAAAACGTGTTTTTTTCGATTGTATTGGTTCTTTTTCGCGGGTGAAATGATGTAACAGGAAACCTTATCAGAAATGATTTTCGGTCGAACTGTTTGAAAACAACTGATTTTGATAGACCTTACTTATCAAATTGAAAGTTCCAAAGGACGATAAGCCTTAAAAATTAATGTTAAAAAGTTATAGTTCGCTCAAGTTGCTCTGTAACTTGTTAAAATCGTATTACCTTGTATTTCATTGCCTGTGTATATGATACTATACTATTTTTTATTTGCCCAGATTACATAAAACAAGTTGCTTGAAAACAATCTCAATATTCAACCTTGAGTTACACTATATTTAAAAATAATGCAATGAAATATTTTGGACATAAATATGAATTTCATTTATCATATTTTTAATTAGCGTTAATGACTATTTATTTCCGTTCGTACTAATAGTTTTAAAAAAAATAATGGGAAATGTAATTAGGTAAAGACAGAAACTTCAGCATTTCCTTTAAAATGAGATTCTGATAATGCAGTCAGATCATTGACTAATCGACCCTCAAGACTATTTATTTGCTCGAACGTGCGGACTGTGACTCTCCAGCATTCTTTTAATCTTAAACAGCTCTTTTTATTTGGAACGATCACGTTAGGAGTTTCTTATGCTTTTGAGCGATTTTTCCGTAAAATGCTTCTGAAGAGTGAATATGAATCATGATACCTAATTTAATTGTTGGCTTCATTATTCAGATTTTTATTTGTTTCGTTTAGTTTTGTTTGTATTATGTACTGGTATGCTTTGTATAACATTTTATTTATAAAAATTATTTTCATACTTGTGCTATTCACCTTGCTGTGAATATTATAGTTATTACTGATGTATTTTTTCAACATTGTTAACTACTTTTCATAGTTACTGTCACAAATTTTATATTCACTATTTCAATTTTTTTTATACTTCGATGTTATCCAATAGTGCCCGATACGAAGTTTGACTAGGGAGTGGTAAAAGAGACTGTATGACCTTCGGATCATAGATCTTGATGAAATTTTTCGGATATGTTTTTAGGTGCCAAAATATGAATAAAGACACAGCAATACGGTCTTACGCTTTGATAAACTAAAGTCATGGACGTTTACAGTCATATTTCCAAAAAATGTTAAAAAACAGCTCCTAATTGGACTGTAAATAATTCAAACCATTCAAATGTCTTTAATAAATCTCAATGACTCAAATGCAATAAGAGAAACTTATATTTAATCTGTTGTTTTCAAAATTGGGAAATAATAATTTGACCGAAATTGTGCTTGTTTAAAGTTGAGCAGCAAGAAAGTACTAAAAATAATCTAAATTTTGAAGAACGGTGATTTTTAGTACTTTCTTGTTGCTAAACTTTGAACAAGCACAACTTCGGTTCGAATTATTATTTCTCAATTATGAAAAGAGTAGATTGAAGCTCACTTTCTCTACTTTTATTTGAATAATTATATATTTATAAAAGGCATTTCTAGACTGAATTATTAAGAGTTTAATTACGAGGTGTTTTTAATATTTTTTTAGAAATAAGACTGTAAACGTCCACAATTTTAGTTTTTCGAAGCGTAAGATCGTATTGTTAAATTATTAAGAGGAGGTCACGTATCTTCGACCTTTTCTATTCAAAGAATTAATTTTTTGCAAAAATTAATAGCTTTAGCAAAAAATTTAGGGGAAAGCCGCATCTCGCATAAAAAAAAAACAAAGTTTTCTTCAATAAAAAAGAATTCATTTTATGACTTCGTTTTCAAGAAAGGCCTGAAACACCAAATTGTTTGCCATAACCTCCTATGTTTTAAGTTTTTCAAAGTTTTCTTAAAAACGGAGCGATAAAATAAATTTTTTCTCATCAATGAAAATATTGCTTTTTTGATACGAGATGCGGCTTTTTCTTGCTAAAATTATTAGTTTTTGTAAAAAAATGAATTCTTCGATTAGAAAAGGACAGATATACTTGACCTGCTCTTAAGTTCAATTGGATGCATGATTATTTATAGAATTGCATGTATATGTTCCGTTTTGCAAATTTTTTCTATAAATATGAAAAATAAGAAGTTTAGCATTAAAAATTTGAATTGAGAAAAAATGAATCAATTATCGTTTAATTGCGATGTGACAATAAAATATTTCATTACCTTAAGATGTATATTGTATTGAATTTATTAAATATTTTATATTATTAATTGAATAAGTTGATATTCAGTTAAATATTAACTTATTTAATTAAAAATATAAAATATTTAATAAATTCAATACAATATACATCTTAAGGTAATAAAATATTTTATTGTCACATCGCAATGAAACGATAATTGATTTAATTAAATTTTTTTCTTAGTTCACCTAATTAAAATGTTATTATATTGTTGAATGATTTTCAATAATTTGATTTGTATATAGATACATTAATTTTTATTTATATATTTTATCAATCTTGAATGATTCTTCAATACTTTTTTTTAATTGATACTAGAATATCGATACCTTTTTAAAACTGATTTTTAAAAATCGATACTTCTTAAAAGAATTAGCCGTCGTTAGAACCGAGCAAAGTGCTGGAGAAGATATGGAAGTAGATCGACGCGTGCGGAATGGCCAAATAGTGCATTAGGCAATGACCTTTATGATACATTTCGTATGCAAAATTGTGTTAATGATGGCTCAGGTTATTTGTTACGCAATATATTGCAAATGAAACGGCAAAAATAGTAGCGGTAACATTTACTTTCTTTCTGTAGTCAAATATGAATTGAAGAAAAAAAAATAATGAACGCATCAAATAAAACAATCATTAATATAAACTATTCGTTAGACTTCAGAAAAACTATTTTATTATAAAAAAATTTAGGATTTAATTTTATAAATTTTTAATTTTCTTATTATTATTTAATGATTTTTGATATTTAATATACTATTTTACTTGTTTTTGAAGTCAAAATAATATTTATTATTTGTTATTGTAACCTATAAATTTCGACATTATCTACCTTCCTACGGATCTAACCTTTGAATCTGAATATCATCATTGAAATAATTATAATACTTTCGTAGTGCTTACTTTTTGAAGTAGCTATATAAATTATATTAAACACTGTAAATGATAATTCTTAATTGAAACTAATATTTATTTTCTAATTTTACTTCAATATTTTTTTTATTGTTCACTGCGTATAGATTGCAGCTAAAATGTACTCAGTAAGTTAGTATTTTTAACCACTAGATGGTGTTACCTGTTCTGCACAGTCCCAATAAAAAATTAAAATTTGCCCTTATTGAAAGATAACCTACCAGTAAAATTCAGATCCTCGAAATCAGTGGAGATATTATAAAATGTTTTTCCTATTTTCAAATTCTTATTATTTTTTTTATAATTTTAGAATTATTTGTACATAAATAAAAAATAATTGATAATTAATATTATTATAAATCAATTAAATTGAAATAAAACTGTTAATCAGTATTTTTTAAATGATGATTAGGATATAATTCAATAATAAAATATTTTATTTTAGGTCCAAAAAGAAGACCATCTTTGGAAAGACAGACGACTTTGTATGATGAAAACTCTCAATTTGAAAATTACATTAATAATGATATTAAAGAAATAGATATGATTCATCCAAACATGCAGACTAACTTCGGTTACGAAAAATACTATGATGATATTTTGGTATATGATTATAAAGACGAAAGGTATCAATTTTTGCAGCATTATCATAATGCAATTACCTTGAGAGAATATTATATTTCAAATCAGAATATAATAAATGATTACTTAAGGTGTCCACAAGATATTAAAAAGTATAATTTTACGAGAAATATTCATTTGAATAAGTTTATGCGCATAAATTCGTAACGAAAATTCACACACCTCAATATATTGAACTGAAAAGCCTCATTTAAAAAAAGTAGACCAGTCTTATTAATTTTCTGAAAATTTTTAAATATTAATTTTACAACATTTATAGAATAAGGGATAATTTATTTTGTAAACATTGAAAACTTTCTTTCAAAAATTGTTGTTTGTTTCAATAGTTGTAATTTAAAAATTTTAATAACAATTTTGATTGATCTTTATGGAACAAATTCATTTACCAATTCATATTAGCAATTGTTAGAAGTTTTTTTCGGATTCCAACTGTATAAGTTGTTCACAACTTACACGGTTGAAATCTAGAATAAATCTTCTAACAATATATTAGCAATGTTTCGTTGACATTAGTACAGCGTTGGGGTTCTATTATTTTTCTTGTACCACTATGCTATGTTCAAAGTGTACCAGATTCAGAAGTCGATGATATAGCTACCCGAGTAAAAACGTATAAGGGGCAACTGTACTTGTAATCAGTACCCTATCCGGCTTAACTTAAGATTCAAATAAGGGTCTGTAACCAGGGAAAGATCCGTGCCAGCTACTAAAATCCTTATTTCAGGCTCAACTGACAAGTGCCTATGTAGCGCTTGTAAATGATTCTTTTTTTTATTTTTTTGAAAACATATAATTAGCTCATATTTTGTTTCCAAAGTAATAATTTAAGTATTTTATTAAAAATAAATGAAGCAATTGTTCATTGAAACGATAAAAATATGTTAATAAGTGTTTTATAAAAATTTCACAAATTAGTTTAAAAATATAAATGGCAACATGAACTAAAATATTACGATACCACTCCGGTATTGATAAGTTTTGCCTAAAATAAGGGTACGAGTGCCCAGACCGAAACTTTCCCTCGTTACATGGCGGGGGCCGGATCGGACAATAATCTTCAGGCTCCGGATCTGGGATGGATGTACGCCTTGATTACATTTCTACTCGGGAAAGTTCGAGAAGCGCAATTTCTAAATTTAAAATAACTAGATCAAAACTAGTGATAAATTGCGAGTTATCCTGTAAATATAACTCGCACGTCGATTTAAATGCAGCACTGCCCCGTTCGAAAAGTACTTTTCTCCCGCAAATTCAATTTCTCTTAAATAAAGCAGGAGAAGCGTACTTTTTCTTGCAAAATTCACAGGGCGAAAAGTTCTTTATGCCCGCCAACATCACTGACACTAAATATAAGAGTGAAAAAAAATACTTTTCTCCCGTAAATTTAATTTCTCTTAAATTAAGCGAAAAAAGCGTACTTTTTTCTTACATGTTTGAAGGCCAAAAAGTTCTTTACGCCCGCCACCATTAATTACTCTAAAAATAAGCGGGAAAAAAGTACTTTTCTCCCGCAAATTTAATTTCTCTTAGATAAAGCGAGAAAAACGTACATTTTTCTCACAGATTCAGAGGACGAAAAGTTCTTTAAGCCCGCCAACATTAATTGCTCCAAAACTAAGCGGGAGAAAAGTACTATTCATCCGCGAATCCGATTTCTCTTAAATTAAGCAGAAAAAACGTACTTTTTTCTTGCAAATTCAGAGAGTGAAAAGTTCTTTATGCCCGCCAACATCAATAACTCTAAAAATAAGCGGGAAAAAAGTACTTTTCTCCCGCAAATTTAATTTCTCTTAGATAAAGCGAGAAAAACGTACATTTTTCTCACGAATTCAGAGGACAAAAAGTTCTTTAAGCCCGCCAACATTAATTGCTCTAAAACTAAGCGGGAGAAAAGTACTATTCATCCGCGAATCCGATTTCTCTTAAATTAAGCAGAAAAAACGTACTTTTTTCTTGCAAATTCAGAGAGTGAAAAGTTCTTTATGCCCGCCAACATCAATAACACTAAAAATAAGCGAAAAAAAAGTACTTATCTCCTGCAAATTCGATTTTTCTTAAATAAAGCGAGAAAAAAGAACTTTTTTCTTACGAATTCAGAGGGCGAAAAGTTTTTTAAGCCCGCCAACATTAATTGCCCATTAAATGAGTGGGAGAAAAGAACTATTCACCCGCAAATTCGATTTCTTTCAAATTAATCGGATAAAACGTACTTTTTGCTTGAAGAAAAGTACTATTTATCCGCAAATTCTCATAGATTAAGCAAGAAAAACGTACTTTTTTCTTAAAAATTCAGAGGGCGAAAAGTTCTTTACGCCCGCCACCATCAATTGCTCTAAAAATAAGGAAGGGGGAAAGTACTTTTTACCCAAAAATTAAATTTCTCTTAGATTAAGCAGGAAATATGTCCTTTTTTTTTGCGAATTCAGAAGGCGAAAAGTTCTTTACGCCCGCCAATATCAATGATACTAGAAATAAGCGGGAAAAAAGTACTTTTCACCCGCAAATCAAATTTTTTTTAGATTAAGCAGGAAAAACGTACTTTATTTTGCGAATTCCGAAAGCGAAAAGTTCTTTACGCCCGCCAACATCAATGATACTAAAAATAAGCGAGAAAAAAGTCCTTTTCTCCCGTCAATTCGATTTCTCTTAAATCTAGTGAAAAAAACGTACTTTTTTCTTACGAATTCAGAGGGCGAAAAGTTTTTTGAGCTCGCCAACATTAATTGCTTTAAAAATAAGTGGGAGAAAAGTACTATACACTCGCAAATTCGATGTCTCACAAATAAAGCAAGAAAAACGTACTTTTTTCTTACGAATTTAGAGGGCGAAAAGTTCTTTAAGCCCGCCAACATTAGTTGCTCTAAAAATAAGTGGGAGAAAAGTACTTTTCACCCGCAAATCAAATTTCTTCCAGATTAAAAGGAAGGAATGTGTTTTTTTCTTGCAAATTCAGAGAGCGAAAAGTTATTCATGCCCGCTAACATCAATGACACGAACAACAAGCGAGAAAAAAGTACTTTTCCGCAAATTCAATTCCTCTTGAATAGAGCGGAAGAAGCGTACTTTTTTCTTGCTAATTTAAAGACCGAAAAGTTCCTTACGCCCGTTAACATTAATCACTCTAAAAATAAGCGGGAAAAAAGTACTTTTCTCTCGCAAATTCGATTTCTTTTAAACTAAGCAAGAAAAACGCACTTTTTTCTTACAAATATAGAAGGCGAAAAGTTTTTCAAGCCCGCCAACATTAATTGTTCTATAAATAAATGGAAGAAAAGTACTATTTAGTCGAAAATTTGATTTCACTTAAAATAAGCAAGAAAAACGTACTTTTTTCTTACGGATATAGAGGGCGAAAAGTTCTTTAAGCCCACCAACATTAATTGCTCTAAAAATAAGCTGGAGAAAAGTACTTTTCTCTTGTTTATTTCAAGAAGAATCCATATTAGCGAGCGTAAAGAACTTTTCGCCCTCTGAGTGCGCAAGAAAAAAGTACGCTTCTTTAGCTTTATTTAAGAGAAATTCAATTTGCGGAAGCAAAGTACTTTTCTCTCACTTATTTTCAGAGCAATTAATGTTGGCGGGCGTAAAGAACTTTCAGGCTCGTGATTCGCAAGAAAAAAGTACGGTTTGCCCGCTCAATTTAAGAGAAATCGAATTTGCGGTAGAAAAGTACTTTTCTTTTGCTAATTTTTAGAGAAATCAATATTAGCGAGCATAAAGAACTTTTTGCCCTATGGATTTGGGAAAAAAAGTACGCTTCAATCGCTTAATTTAAGAGAAATTGAATTTCCGGGAGCAAAGTACTTTTTCCTGGCTTATTTTTAGTGTTATTGATGTTGGCGGGCGTAAAGAACTTTTCGCTCTGTCAATTGGCAAGAACAAAGTACGCTTTGCCCGCTTATTTTTACAGTAATTGAGCGCCGGGATTCGATAACTCGCCGCGTCCCATAAGGTTTACATTAGGCGCAGCGAGTTATCGAATCCGGGCGCTCAATTAATGTTGGCGGGCGTTAAGAACTTTTCTGCCTCTGAATTAGTGAGGAAAAGCAAAATCATGTATAAGTATGAATATCATTGGAATTTCAATTGGAATTCCATCATTGATTTCCATAAATTTCTAAATTGGAATTTAAATTGGAATTCCAATTGGTAATTACAATTGGGATTCCAATTAGACTTTCAAAACGGGGTGTTCAAATGTAAACAAATAATAACATTCAGAAGAAGCAAGAATTGTCTAAATTTGATTGGTATGTTAAGAATAATAAAAACGTTAAATTTAAGTCAAGGGGACGCTGTATCTCTCTATCCTTTTCTAATTGAAAAATGTAAGTTTTTTGAAAATCTAGTGATTATTGATAGAAATTAAAGGTTGTCCGCTACTTGTTTAGTAAAAAGTAATATTTTCTCTGATGAGGACCAATTAATTTTGTTGCTTTTTTTTCAAGTAAAGTTTGACATACTTACAAAATCCTAAGTAAGGCTAGAGAATACGTTATTTAAGTATGTCAAACTTTACTTGAAAAAAAAGCAACAAAATTAGTTGGTCCTCATCAGAGAAAATATTAATTTTTACTAAACAAGTAGCGGACAACCCTTAATTTCTATCAATAATAACTAGTTTTCCTAAAAATTTACATTTTTTAATTAGAAAAGGATAGAGAGATACAGCGTCCTCTTAAGTTTATTTTAGAAATATGAAAATAAAATATATGAACATAATTATTTTATTTATAGGAATAAGTATCATGAATTAAGAGGACGCTGGATCCCTCTATCCTTTTTTACTTAAAAATTGTAGGGTTCTGGAAAAACTAGTGGTTATTGATAGAAATTAAGAGCTGTCCGCAACTTGTACAGTAAAAAACAATATTTTTTCTTATGAGAACAAATTAATTTTGATGCTTTGTTTTCAAGAAAAGTTTGACATACTTGAAAAATCATAACTTAAGCTAGAGATTATGATGTTTAAGTATGTCAAACTTTTCTTGAAAACAAAGCATCAAAATTAATTTGTCCTCATAAGAAAAAATATTGTTTTTTACTGTACAAGTTGCGGACAACTCTTAATTTCTATCAATAACCACTAGTTTTTCCAATATCCTAAATTTTTCGATTAGAAAAGGATAGAAAGATCCAACGTCCTCTTAAGAGTAACACTTGGATGAGAGAGGTAATAATAAACGATGATGTAACAAAGAAGAGCTTTTGAATTTATAAAATTGAAATTGAAAAAATTGAAAATTATACTTATTTTGATTTTAGTACTATCATCTAAAAACCTGAAAGATACTTGAAACACTGTGGCACAATTGCCTTTTGATTTCTCTGACAACAAGAAGAAGCTAATTAACTTCAATTATATTTAATTGAAGCAGGTATATTATTATATTGTAATCTCTTTTTTGCTCCTTAACCTAATTTACATTTGTTGTTTTATCACCGTGACTAAAGTATACAAAAAATGGATACAAAATACTTAAAAATATCAACAAAATAAAAGCTTTCTTTTCTTTATGATCTTAAATAACAAGCTTGACTTTTTATTAATATCTCTTTTTCACACGGATACAACGTTTAAAATAACTTGTTTTTTAAATATTAATCACTAAATTTTAACTAAACAATTGGTATTACTTTTATTAAGATAATAATAAACTTACATACGTGAACTGAAGCAAGTATATTTTGTTTAGATTTAGTTTCAAAAATATTTCATTGTTCTCAGCTAAACATCTAATTTAATATTTATGCGAATATTAAAAAATAATTTTTGTCTCTAGGTAACAAAGACGCTATTGTTTTTCTTTTTTCACCTTAAATTCTAGGACTACTATTATGTAAAAGAAAAGATGCAGATCACATTCATGGCTCTTCACCTTAAGACATACAGATTTATGTAATTTTAATGTACAGGTACTCTGGTAGAAAAAAGTCTGAATTTACGGTGTCATTATGGTGTATTTCATGGTTTGCAACCATATTATGGCCACAAACCCAGTCTTATTTTGACGGAATATGGCCAGCTTATAAACTTGACAAGAAATACAAATTTATAATTTTGAAAAATAATTAAAATTTTGGATCGATAATTAAGAAAATTATAATTTGTGATCATTGGAAAATTATTTATTTTACTTCATCATCATCATCATATATTATTTATTTCTATAATTTATTTATTTTATAACCTATTTTTCATTAACTATATTTTATAAACTATTTATTTTTATAATTAACAATAACATATTTAAGTTCCATTTATAAAGCTATAGTTAATCTCCTGACATTATTTACAATTAATAACAATTACTTGTTAGTATATCACTCAAATCGACAAAGGTTATAATAAACAATACAAACTTTATAGGTTATAATTTATGTCAAAAATAAATTTTGTAATAATATAAATTACTGGAATATTAGTATTATTTAATATTAATTGTAGTTACATCCATATAAAATATCAATTAATAAAGAACTTAAGGTATCAGACCTAAATTCAAACCTAAAATAAAAATTAAATTTAAATGTCATAATAATTTTTTTAAATAATATTATTTAAAAAAAGTTTTTTTACCTTAGATATATAAAATTCAAGACTTTGGCCCATGAACAATTTTAAGTAATCTCATAAAATGATTGAAATCCTTTCCTCTATTCGAACACTTGATTTTGGTGGTCGCTGCAAGCTTTCTCAGCCAATTTCAGCGAATTGACTTCAAAATTTCCAGAGATCTTTAATTTATATATATTCACAAAATAACACTTTTATTTTTTAAAAAAAAGAGAAAAAATTTAAAAGTTCGGTCAAAAAATTTGAAAATATTGGAAAAATATTTAATTTAGTTCAACATCCACTAAAACTTCTCAAGAAATTCCATTACTGTTATTTTTTTATACAAATGAATAAAGATGTGTAAATAGAAGATCTCTGCAAATTTTGAAGTCAATTTGCTGAAAATTAACTAATAAAGCTTACAACAACCAACAAATTGAAAAAAATCACATTTTTGACTAATTGGAAGAATTTTAAGCATCGGATGAGATATTTTAAAATTAATCATAGACTTTGTAAATAAGTTTAGAGTATTCTGCCTATTATAATATCAATACAGATCCATGTAATGTGGGTTGTATTGTAATTTCACTTAAAAAAACTTGATGGCAAGTTTAATTTTTGATCTAGCGACAAATAAAATATTTAATAATGCACATGTTGGACTATTCGTTTCAAAATTATGGCACTCAAAGCTCTAAAATTTTGCAAATAATTTTAAAATTTCCTACTGTAACATAATGTCAATGTAAATCAATGTAATATAGGTTGTATAATAAAAAAATAACATTGAATTCTATAGTTTGAAAAGAAGTAGTCTGGTACGTATCATATAAAATGATTCATCATAGACTTAATCAAATGTTACGGTTAAACTAATTCGTACGGGAACCAAAATGTTAAGTCCTGGCTTTACACCAGGACGGAATTAATGATTGATTACGTTGTTGTTGTTAAATTATAATATTAAAAGTTTGATTTTAAAATGTTTAATTTGAAAGTTAAGTCTAGTGATAGAAAAGCTCTACCAATTTTAATCGATATGAATCGTTCTCACGATTAAATATACTCGAATTGAAAGGAAATATAGATCAGAATATAATTGTAATGATCTTACCTTGATTTCAGTGTAGTATTTAGAGGACAGGTACAGCCAGACGATAAATGAACACACTTGATTAATATTTAATTAGATAGATATTTATTTCTTATTTTGAACAGTATTTGTAATCAGTCGAATATAATTATTTTGTATATTTTATAGTGCAATTTAATTGTATAGCGCGATTTAATTTATGTGCTCGAAATTTCTATATAATAATATCTTTTCAAGTGCTTTTATTGAAGTGCCCGTAGAAATTCTTTGATAAAGTGCTTTAAAAAAGTGTCTGCTTTAAAGTGCGCCTTTATCTTGATTTGATCTCTCTTTTTATACTGATGATTCCTGCTTTTATTTAAGAATAATTGTTTTATAATTTGAATTCTGAATTGATGTAAATCGATGGAGCAATGCTTATTATGCATTTTGATTCTTATTGAATGATATGGTTAACGTGGTAAATCTGGTTCATGTAGTCTTCGTAATTCTTCTTATTTTGTTGATTCTGTAAATCGCATTGCACTTTACTTTGTTTCTTAACAAATGACTTAATTTTACAATATGCTTTCTAAGGTAAATTAGCTGATTGATCAATAACTGCATATTTTTGGAACAATAAATTTTGAAATAAAAGATACGTCGTGACGTAACACAAATATAAAACTCTGCCGTCCAAAGTAAGAAAACCTTAACTCCAGTGGGATTCCAATGTAGTTAACCACTTTTACACTTTGGACGGCAGAACTGCTTACTAACTTTTTTAAGCAAAATAACAGTACAATCTAAATTAAATTCATAAGCATTAATACTATGTTCGAGGAAGATATTTTAAAGCAATATACAAAGTATTATAGCTTTGAATATTAGTTTGATTAAAAGAAAAAATCTAACATGTATCACATGAAACATTTTATTTAACATAGACTAAAAATAAAACTGAACATCAAGCTTTTTAATCAACTAACAAAACTTAAGAATCTCATTAACGTATCTGTTTTCAAAGTTAATGGTTAGGTTAAGACGTCGAATATGAAGTCATTCCATATGGAAGTAATTTCTGTGAATAACTGTAAATAATAGTAAATAATTGTAAATAACTGTTAAAAAATGTTGAAATTGAGACATAAATAATAGTTATTTACAGTTATTTACTGTTATTTACTATTAATTACTATTATTTACAGTTATTTACAGTTATTTACAATTATTTACAATTATTTACAGCTTTTTTATAGTAATTTACAATTATTTATAATTTTCTACAGTTATTTACATTTTAAAAAATTTTTTGAATTAGTGAATAATTTAATGTTATTAATAATTATTAACAATTATTTATAGTTATTTACAATTATTTACAGTTTTTTACAGTTATTTACAGTTATTTATAAATATTCACAATTATTAACAGTTTTTCATAGTTTTTTACAATTATTTACAGTTATTTACATTTTCAAAAAGTTTCACATACATATAAAAAAATTGAATAAATTTGTGAAAATTTTCGAAAAAGTAAATAACTGTAAATAACTGTAATTAACTGTAATTAATTGTAAAAAAGTATAAGTAATCGTAAATAAATGTTAATAATTGTAAAAGAAATAAATAAATGTAAATAACTGTAAATAAATATAAATAACTGTAAATAAGTGTCAATAACAGTAAATAATTGTAAATAACTGTAAATAACTGTTATTTATGTTTCAATTTCAACATTTTTTAACACTCATTTATAGTTATTTCCAGTTATTTACATTTATTTACAGCTATTCACTTATTTATAATTATTTTCACAAAATTTTTCCATATGGGATATTAGAAAATTGGATTATAATTTAAAAATTCATTTTTAATTAAAATCTGAAGAATAGTAAATGAAAAAATAAAATGGAATGGAGAAAGTTCGCAATTAAAGTTAAACTTGTTATACTACGAATACAAGTTTATTGCAGTAGTACGCACAAATTACACATTATAATAAGTCCATATTACAGCCGACTTATGGTGAAATTTGACTATGTAATTATACCGTACAAATATGGCCATATGTTGGTAGACACGCCATATTTTATGGTAAACTTTCTACCAGGGTATTGTTTGTTTTAATAGTATATTACGCTACGTGGGGTAAAAATGCGGCAATCTAGGCCGGCACGGATTTGCCGGCCTAAAATGTCGCATTTTTATCCCAAGTAACATACACGATTTTTTCCCATGCCGGGCTAAAAACATGTACAACTTAAAGTTCGCGATAATTCATTTATTGATGAAAAATCAATAAATAAAAAAGTATCGCGAAGAATCATCTAATACTCTCCACCGAGCATGTGCACTCTCTGTCTGCCCGACTGCCACTGATGATAATTCATTTAAATAATCCATAAATATATTACTCTTATTAAACAGCACAATCAACCAATTATTTTATATTTTAATACTTTAAAACAAATAAATATTGTTTGTCCACTATTTTGTAACACATATCAGACAGAGAGAATCGATGCATGTGACTGGTAAACAAAAAAGGATAAACTATAGCAACGAATATAGGCGGCGTCTAGTATGCATATGAAAGAGGGAAAGAGTTCACGCTTATAACTTATAACGGGTGAATAGAAAAAGATTAACGTACAGTGTGGTCCAATAAAAAAGAGCCACCCTTGAAAAAAAAGTACTAATTAAAAAATTTTGTATCTCAACAAATAAGGGTCGTACAGAACTCTACGACCACTCATTTTAAACGTATTTGTAAGAACTTTTTAATGGTGTACTGGCAATTTAATTTTGAGTACTTGTCTGGGGAATATTACGACTTAAAAATAGAAAGAAAAATAATTTTTTGTGTTTAAATTTGAATCATTTTTCGGAAAATGATGGTAGAAAAATTTTACACGGTTAGTTTTAAAGGTATTTTGCTTAACTTAAAATTTATATTTCAGTTTAAAAAAAAAAGTATATTTTTGTATGTAGAATAACCTAAAATTTTCTCAAAATTTTTTGTGCATTATAATTTTTTTGATATTGTTGCGGTACTCTTATAAGAGTGTGGTATACATGTATATAAGAATACAGTAACAATATCAAAAAAATTAAAATACACAAAAAATTTTGAGAAAATTTAAGGTTATTCTACATATGTAAATACACTTTTTTTTTATTTGGCATTTTTCTATATCTCCCCTCATCAAGCAGATATCGGAAAAATAAAAAAGACCTATTTTTGAATAAAAATCGCTAAATCTCGGTCAATTTTGAACCTACCGCGTAAAATTTTTCTACCATCATTTTCCGAAAAATTTATTACACGATGAGCAAAATCATGATATTTAATGAAATTTCAAGTCATTATTACGTGATATTTCTTGTAAAAGAATCATTTTAAAAGTAAGATAAAAAAAGAAAATTTAAAAGCTTGTATCTATACTAGTACCATATGCTAAAATAATAACTATTTTTGCCATTAAGTAATCAATATTGAATGAAAAATAAATACTTTTTCATATAACACGTAGGCAATATATTCGTACAAACTGTAGTGTAAGTTGATGATTTCTAATTCTTTATTTTATCTAAAAAAATTAAATTGAAGTATATAAATCCACATGGGTTCTTTATAAGAATTCCAAGTTTTAAAACAACAGTCTTTTCGTGTCTTATGCACTAAGAAACGGCAGTGAGAATAAGTTTAAGGAGATGTAAAGCGGACACTACATCTGTACTCATAAATATTAACTGTCTTTTCATTTTATTGTGGAATTTTCAATAAAAAAATGTATTAGCTTGTAGTATGTACCATGAAGATTATTCGGTTGAATTTTTAAATAAATTCATTCATTAGTTATTGAGAATTTTGGGTTCCAAAATTATTTATTAACATTTTTCAATTTTGTACTGGAATCCAAATATCTTAAAAACTAATGAATGAATTTATTTGAAATTTATCTAAATAATCATTATGGTACATACTACAAGCTAATGCATTTCTTTTCTGAAAATTCAGCAATAAAATGGAAAGGAAGCTAATATCTATAAGTACAGGCGTAGTGTCCGTTTTACATCTCCTTAAGAGGAGGTCACGTATCTCCATCCTTTTCTAATCGAAGAAGTAAGTTTTTGCAAAAACTAATAACTTTATCGAAAAATGAAGAGAAAGCCCCATCGCAAATTAAAAATAGTATATTACGTTCCGAGGCACGGAACAGGCTCATTCCATGCGCGTGTTGGTTTGCTTCGCGAGGCGAAGCCGAGCGAAGCAATACACGCGCATATGATGAGCCTGTTTCGTGCCGAGGAACGTATACGATTTTCCTTCATGCCCGGCCGGAACTTTGCCACCCCAAAAAGTGATAAAACTCCATTTTTAATAAAAAAAAATTCGTCAAAAGCGAAGAGTCATCTGTTGCGTTATTTCGTTGTAGCGCGCATGCTCAAGCAATTACAGTATACAGTTGAATTCGGTAGAGAAAGAGAGAGAGAGAAAAACCGAACATAGCAGCACACATAGCAGTTAACATAAGATACACAATAAATATATGAATGATAATTCAAATTTAAAAAACGTGAGAAATAATGAAATGTGTTTATAATACTTTTATATTCCTATATTTTGTGTATGAAAATCTTTTAAAGAGCAAAAGAAAAAATTGTGAGTTAAAACAATTGTGTATGTTAGTAAAGATATAGTTCATTTTAATAAATATAAATGTATTAATATCAAATGCACAAAAACAAAACGTGTAAAGCAAAACGTGTAAAAACGTGAATTTAATTATTTTCTTTGTACAAAAACAATCATGAAGTGTTTAAAAGAGTGTCGTGAATTAAAAGAAACGTGTATGAAAAAGAATATCTATTTTAAACGAAAGTTATAATTCGTTATAATTTAAACTATTATATGTATATTAGTGTATTAATATCGAGTGTGTTTGTTTATTTAATAACTACAAGTATGATTTATGCATTTATCTATTTAATGCTGAGGTTAGACATTCGCGTATATATAGATATAGTTTAAGTATACAGCAGACAGCGAAGCGACCGAGAAGACGTACAGTTCGTAGCTGCGCGGTGCGTTCTGCGCACGTATGTAACGGAATAACACGAATGTATTCGGCCGGTTCCCTGCCGCATGAGGAGCACTTTTAGGCAAAGTTCCGGCACGGGTATGAAGGAAAAGCTATTTTTTCTTTAATAAAAAAGAATTAATTTTATTGCTTCGTTCTCAAGAAAACTTTGAAAAACCAAATTGTCCAACCTAACCTCTATGTTTTAAGTTTTTCAAGGTTTTCTTGAAAACGAAACGAGAAAATCAATTGTTTCTTATTAAAAAAAATATAGTTTTTTTTAATACGCGATGGGGCTTTCTCTTTATTTTTCGCTAAAATTATTAGTTTTCGTGAAAAAATCAGTTCGTCGATTAGAAAAGGACAGAAAAAGTCGACCTGCTCTTAATTGCTATTATTTTTTTTTAAATTGAATAATATGCTTAGTACTATTTTACTTTCACATTGTAAATTTAAAAGAAATATAAAAAAAGATATATTTAGTACTACAAAGTATTTAAATTTTGTAATGCTTACATAATATATATTATCTTTATATAAGAAAATGGTTCCGAAAAGCTGAAAATGTTATAACTCGCTTTGTTAACCAATATCGTGAAAACCTCTGTGACTAATTGGCACCGATATTATAGCATAAACGCAGTGACGTTAAAAATTATAATAAAAAATTATAATAAATATTATTGACAACCAATTTTATACCTCAAAAAATTGAAATAAAGTTTTTAATTATAATTAATGTCACATTTCACAGATCAAAATATTGTAATTAAAATAGTATATTTTAATGGCATAGATTTGAGGAGATGTAAAACGAACACTACACCTGTACTCGTAAATATTAACTTTCTTCCAATTTTATTGATGAATTTACAGAAAAAAAATGCATTAGCTTGTAGTATGTGCCATGATGATTATTTAGTTAAATTTTTAAATAAATTAATTTAATAGCTTTTAAGATATTCGCAGTGCCGTCTTATAACGTTATGGGGCCCTAGACATAACAGTGATGGGGGCCCATGTAAGGGCATTGAAAGTGGGATTTTTATTTGATTCCTGATTTTCTTAAAAAAGTCCTAGGCTCGACTGAGAAGCCTATGTTTTTACATTTTTTATTATTCCTCTCAAAGTTAATTTCTTTGTCTTTGGTTTTGGTTTTTCGTCTGTCGAAAATACAAATCAACCAAAATATCATGAAATTATTTTTGAAAGTTATTTTTCAAAAAATTGATTTCATATGACTGGTAGAATCTTAAATAATTTAAAATAACAAAGGAAATATCAAATTTATATATTAGGTATTAAACATAAAATAAATTTATTTTTATTTTCATGTTTATTTTATTAAAATTTAATGTTTTAATGGTTCGCAACTTACATCATTTTGTTGAATTTATTTATATTCAAACATGAGACTATATTTAAAATAAATATACACGATCTTTGAATTCAAATGTATGCACTCCCATGTGCACACTTGGAATAATGGAATAATGAAATATTTTACAAATGCATCTAATATATAAATTTATATATTAGAGTTACAGTATATTTTTTACACTCAAAAGAACTCTAAATAACATTCTTCATTCTAGTTTCCTCGTTCGTCCCCTTTACAAATTTTGCAAAGGAAACTTTTTGTTTGCAAAATTTGATACAAGAGAAAAATGGAAAATTCAATAATATTTTATTTATTATATAAATAATTAATTTTTAACAATTTAATAAAGGTGCTACTATTTTTTTTAAATCATTTTCTTTACTATCACTAATAATAATTAGTTAATAAATAATAGATGACGCTTTACAATTTAAACATTTCATGTATTTTTTTTTAATTTATACTGTGAATTTTATATATTATTTTTTCGCACTCTATGTGTAAAATTTGTTTTGATGCACGCTTTTATAAAAATGCATGTCAAAAAACAAGTTTTTGCACGTCGTATGAAAAAGTTTCGTTCAATAATTGTTAGAGAAAATGATTTTAATCTCGTGTGAACTTATCACCTTCGCTTCGCTCGGATGCAAACGACCTCGTGAGGTTTAAGAGGAGGTGGAGTATATCTGTCCTTTTCTAATCAAATAATTGATTTTTTCACAAAAATTAATAATTGTAGCAAAAAATAAGAAGAAAGCCCCGTCTCGTATAATAAAAAGCAAGATTTTTTTTTATGAGGAAAAATTATTTTTATCGCTTTGTTTTTAAGAAAACCTTGAAAAACTGAATTGTCCATCCTAACCTCTAATTTTTAAGTTTTTCAAGGTTTTCTTCAAAACGAATCGATAAAAATGATTTTTCCTCATCAAAGAAAATCTTGCTTTTTATTATAAGAGATGGGGCTATCTCCTTATTTTTTGCTACAATTATTAGTTTTTGCAAAAAAATTAATTCTTTTATTATAAAAGGACAGAGATATACGACCTGCTCTTAAGGTGGATCATCCGCTAACTATAGTTTGTTGTTCATAAAAATTAAAAGTTAAAAAAATTCTTCAATATTTTGAAAATAATTAATTTATACCAAGAAAAAAATCCCCGTAAATTTTCAAGTAGCCTTAAGGTGACTACGGAAGTTCGGTTAAATTTCATTTTGTAGTTTACAAATTACTCTTTCAATTTCTAAAATTTTTTGGATTTTTTAATTTTCCACCATTTATTTTAATCCGTATAATGGTGGAAAATTAAAAAATCTGAAAAATTTTACATATTGAAAGAGTAATTTGTAAACTCAAAAATAAAACCTAACCTAAAATCCGAAGTCGCCTTAACGATTAATTTTTTTATATGTGCTCACTCAAAGTTTGCGTGTTTTGTATCTTATAGTAGTAAAAAGATAAACTTTAAGTGAGCATAAATAATAAAATCAGTCTTTAAGAGGCGGTCGGAACCAAATTGGTGACTTAGTTCGGTGCTTGTAATAAATGCTTATAATAATTTATTCATTTATTAATATGGTAAAAATATAGTCATTTCCTCTAGTCATGTATATAAAGAATAATTTAAAATAGTTAAAGCCACGAAAATATACAAAATATTGTTATAAAGCGAAAAATGCCACCTAACAATCGACACGACAGTTTTTTGTATGCGGTATATGTCAAGTCAGGTTGATATTTGTAATAAATGCTTATAATAATTTATTTACTTATTCATATGGTAAAAATATACCCTGGTAACACAATCTGTTGCAAGCACGATTGCGCAGAACTTGCGTGGTCTGTTTCCACATTTTAATGCATATCTGCTAAAATTTAATTGCGACTGAAACGTGCGTCAGATTTGTAACAGATTGCCAATCGAAACGTGCGATTCTAAAATAAGAATAAACACGCAAACTTGCAGCAGAATCGAAGCAGTCTTCCGTAAGAATCTTGCAGCAGCACTTAACTCCAGAATTACATAAGAATGACATAAGTTGAGCGCAATTATATGACGAGAATAAACACGTAAACTTGTAGCAGAATCAAAGCAGTCTTCAGTAAGAATCTTGCAGCAGCACAGTTTATAGAATTTCAAAGTTAATTAATAGTTCAAAAATTGAAGTCACTTTATAGAATAAAGATAATACATTGTATTTTAATAAAAAATTTTCATTGTGAATATTATTAACATTTAACTAACGAAAACATGTTCATGAGAGTTGTTGACAGATTTTAAGAAAGCAAATGTTGAATTTAAAAATTATAATTTATAATTTAATGAAAATATAATAATTTATAATTGTGATTCATTTAATGCATTTCTTCAAATTTTACGTGTTCTTACTACCAATGCCTACACCTATAGGCACATATTGGCTAAAAGAAAAAAGAAGAAACATAAAAAACAATCAACATATATACACAAAGGGGTGGGCGCTGATGTTATAGTATAAAATTATATACATGTAGACATTGGGAAGAAGAGAGGAGACCATTGCAGCCAACTGTCAAATATAAAAAACGTAGATAAGAAATTTTTATAATATCTAAGAAAAGTTTTAAATGAATTTCTATCAATAAAAGATGATAAATATTTTGGTTCTACATTTATACGTAATTCTATAGTAAAGTTTTGTCGCAAGATTCTTATGCGAGATAGCTTCAAGTATGCTGCATACTCGCGTGATTATTCTTATGATAAGATTGCATTTAACTGTTGTCCTTCCGATGTAATTTTAGCGCAAATCTGCTGCATGATTCTCACATAAAACTGCTTCAATTCTTCTGTACATTTACGTCTTTATTCTCATCAATAAATTACACTTAACTTTTGTCATATTTATGTGATTCGGGGGTAAAGTGCTGCTGCAAGATTCTTACGGAAGACTGCTTCGATTCTGCTGTAAGTTTACGTGTTTATTTTCGTAACATAATTGCACTTAACTTGTGTCATTCTTATGTAATTCTGGGGTAAAGTGCTGCTGCAAGATTCTTACGGAAGACTGCTTTGATTCTGCTGCAAGTTTGCATCTTTATTCGCGTCATATGATTGCACTTAACTTTTGTTATTCTTATGTAAATCTGAGGTAAAGTGCTGCTGCAAGTTTCTGATGCAAGACTGTTTCAATTCTGTTATATGCTTGTGTACTGATTACGATTCGCAGAACAGCACTTGACAATTTGCAATTCTTACGTAATTGTGCTGCAAAACTTTGTCGAGAATTATTTACTCAATTTTTTTGCTAGTGTCTGTAATAAGTTTTTTCCGCAAGTTTACTGCAAAATATCTTCAAGATTCTGCGCATTCTTTACGTTCCGTAGATTGCACTTTCTCTCTGCCAGAAACGTGCAATTCTGTTGCACTTATCTGCTGTAATTTCTTTTCATAAAAAACCCTATGAAATGCGGAAACAGACAGCACATGTTCTGCTGCAAGTTTTTGATTTAAAAAAAAATTGCAGCAAAATTGCAGCAAATTGCGTTGACCATGTTACCAGGGTAGTCATTTCCTCTAGTCATGTATATAAAGAATAATTTGAAATAGTTTAAGCCATAAAAATATACAAAATATTATCGTAAAGCGAAAAATGCTGACTTGATATATACCGCAAATCACCGATTTGGTTCCGACCGCCTCTTAAGGCTAGCTGAAAATTTACGGGGATTTTTTTCTTGGTATAAATTAATTATTTTCAAAATATTGAAGAATTCTTTTAACTTTTAATTCTTATGAACAACAAACTATAGCTAGCGAATGATCCACCTTAAATCACTTTCTGGCACATGTATCGAAAGTAATTATTTCAAGTCTTATTAAGAAAATTAAAATATTTAAAAACAATACTTCATATTTTTTTAAAATTAAAAAAAATTTCGCTGATGCGGGGCTCTTAAAACAAGGGGGCCCTAGGCACGAGCCTATAATGCCTATTGGGAAAGACGGCACTGGATATTTGGATTTCTGGTACTAAATGGTCGAAAAATTTTAATAAATCATATTGGAACTTAAAATTCTCAATAACTAATGAATGAATTTATTTGAAAATTCAACTGAATTACCTTCATGGTATACACTATAAGTTAAAGCATTTTTTTACTAAAAATTTTGAATAAAATGAAAAACTAGCCAATACTTATAAGTACAGGCAATTTTACATCCCCTAAAAAAAAATATTTACACATATAACGTTTTGGTGCCGTCAAATTTTTTCAACAAGATTACGCGAGTATCTGGAATTGATATATTTGCACATTAGCTGAATAATGAGCTTCACAAAATAAATTTGAGTCAATAATAATATTTATTTATAATAATTTAATCAAAATTCCACATTTAAGTTATTTCAATGATTTTTAAACCGTCAAACTTTAATTTATTTACGATCTATAACAGTGTCTTAATTTCTAATTATTACACTTTTAACAAGATGCCGGAGCTGCTGGACACAATTTTTGCTTTTATTATTTTATTGATATCTTTTTAAATTTGTAATTTAAATAATTGTAATGACTTGTCCGCACTAAAGCTATGTTAATACAATAATTTTTGTTAAAATAAAAATTCATTTGGGCTTGTTATTTTCTTATAAGCTTGGAATGGAAATTAGATATCAAACTCGATAAATATAACCTCAAAATACTATATACCGAAAAATTTTTTATAACTTTTTCTGCACAGTGTTTTGGTCAATTCTGTGAGTTGTCCGCACTCAAGATTAATATTACAAATTTTCTTACTGTAATGAAAGAATTCAATCTAACGTATCGTTTACTCGTGAACTTGGAATTAAAATATTAATGAATTATTTTAGAAAGTAGCGAGCTCCGTCATGCCCTTAAGCATTTTTATAAGAAAGCTCGTATTCTTTATTAGATATTTATTGAAAATTAAACATCAGCAATCAACAAATTTTTTTTTTTTTTTCATTACCTGCAAATCACTTACAGTGGCATTTTATTATTTACATTTTATTTTCTCTATCTTTTTGATAAGATATTTCTTAAAGCATATTGCAAGCAACAAACTGCAAAAATCAACTCACAGCTGACTTTCGATTAAAGATACTTAGATGCTTTTTGACGTATGTGCAAACAATTAAATGGTAACGTGTAATATAATGTGCTATTGCAAATACTGATCCATGATGAAGAAGTTTATTTTATTCTAAAAGAATTTTATTTTTCATTATTAATTTTAAATAGAATTGTAGAGTTCAGTGGAGTAGTGGCTAAGGCGCGTGACTCGTATTCCCGTTGGCGCGGGATCGATTCCCCGTCTGGTCGCTTTTTCGCTGTCTCTGCCGTGGGCTGACACCACGTTAAATAATACGTCAAACTGTGTTGTATTAAATGAATTTCTATGTGTTAAAAAGGGCAGTAATGCCCGTGAATATAAAAAAAAAAAAAAAAAAAAAAAAAAAAAAAAAAAAAGAATTCTTCAACCATGGTTTTTATATAAATTATAAAATTACATAATATATACATGTAGATGACTTTTTTACAAGTTTAAACTATGTATTCATAATTGAAAGGAATTCATTTATAATTTGATATTATTCAAAAATTAAATTGCACTGTAAATTAATTTAATTGATTTATTTACTCTCAAAGATACGAAACTTGTATCATACAGCACCCTGGTATAGATTTCACAAAATTTACGCACCATTCAATAAATTTAAAGCCATTATATACATAATCCATTTATTTTTTTCATTTGATGTATATACTTATTACAGTTTTCTTGTTATTGTTGTTTTTTCCTTATTATTATTTTGGCTGCTCAACGATTACTACAAATTCGTTTTTCCTATAATATAAGAATTAATTTTAGTTTCAGTATTAATTAGAATTATTTTGTATAAGCATGGATATGATGATTAAGATTTTATTAAGTTACAGAAATTCTACCAGTGTAAGTTCATCTTATACTGACTGACTGAAAAAAATTACCCTTAAGAGGGTGCCGAACTATCTGTCTTTGTCTAATAGCGTTCTTCATCTTTTTTATAAACACCATTCATTCTAACAAGAAAAAATAGCAGCCCCCGCTAGATATTAGTATAATAAGTAAATTTTGTAATAACAACCTAATTGTTTTACGGCGTGGTTTTTGAATAATATGAGACCTACCAAAAAAGATAGGTTATATTCTAGTTTGTTAGTAGGTCTCATATTATTTAAAAACTACTCGATAAAAACATTTTCTTGTTATTATGAAATTTACTTGTTATACAAATATCTAGCGGGGGCTGCTATTTTTTTCTTTTTAGAACGGATGGAGTTTATAATAAAGGTGAAAAACGCTATCAGACAAAGACAGATAGTTAGGCCCCCTGTTAAGATACATAAACTAAAAGTTAAAGTTTTCAAAATAAATTTTAAAAAATTCTGATTTTAATGAAAAATTTAGTGACAAAGGAAATTAATTTTAAAACAAACAATACCTGTACATTAAAATTACATAAATCTGTATGTCTAAGGTGAAGAGCCATAAATGTGATCTGTATCTTTTCTTTTACATAATAGTAATCCTAGAATTTAAGGTGAAAAAAGAAAAACAATAGCGTCTTTTTTACCTAGAGACAAAAATTATTTTTTAATATTCGCATAAATATTATTAGATGTTTAGCTGAGAAAAACAAAATATTTTAAAAACTGAATTTGAATAAAATATACTTGCTGCAGTTCACTTATCATCACATTATCTTAATAAAAGTATTACCAATTGTTTAGTTAAAATTTAGTGATTAATATTTAAAAAACAAGTTATTTTAGACATTGTATCCGTGTGAAAAAGCGATATTAATAAAAAGTTAAGTTTTGTTATTTAAGATCATGAAGAAAAAAAAGCTTTTATTTTGTTGATATTAAGTATTTTTTATGTAGTTTTTATATAATTTAGTCACGTTGATACAATAACAAATGTAAATTAGGTTAAGGAGAAAAAAGAGATTACAATATAATAATATACCTGCTCCAATTAATTTATAATCAAAGTTAATTAACTTCTTTTTTTTCGTCAGAGAAATCAAAAATCAATTGTGCCACTGCGTTTCAAGTATCTTTCAGGTCTTTAGATGATAGTACTAGAATCATAATAAGTATGATTTTAAATTTTTTCAATTTCAATTTCATAAATTCAAAAGCTCTCCTTTGTCACATCATTGTTTATTATTACCTCTCTCATCCAATTGTTGCTCTTAATTCATAATAATTTTTCCTATGATTAAAATAATTATGTTCATATATTTTATTTTCATATTTCTAAAATAAACTTAACTTAAATTTAACTTTTTTATACTTAAGAGCAGGTCGTATATCTCTATCCTTTTCTAACCAAAAAATTCATTTTTCCGCAAAACCTAATAATTGTAACAAATAATAAGAATAATCTCGTATAATAAAAAGCAATATAGTAAATTAACCAATTAAAATAATTGTTTCAGTCATCACAAATCCAACCTACGCTTTAGAAAAATGTGTTGTGGAGTTGTTTCAGTTATGTATACCTGAACCAACGAATATAGACGCTTATAGAAGCGTCCTGGGTTAGACCGGGGGACCAAAATTTGGGGGACATTGTAACATACGTGTATATATATACAGGGTGGGCCAAAAGTACCGGAACGGCGAAATAACTCTGCGGGATTGTATTTTAGGAGAAAAAGCTTAAAACAAAAGATAGAGGATATTTTCTTGGTTATTCGACGGTGATAATGACCATGACCTTGACCATAACCTTGAACGTTATTTCAAGGTCAAGTTAATTTCTTTAAATGGGAACCCATAATTTTCACCTTGGAAGAGCGGAAAATTTTACATCCAGATATGTATTCACGTAAAATTTTCCGCTCTTTTCATTTCTGGTTATTGTCATTGTCACCGTCGAATAGCCAAGAAAATATCCTCTATCTTTTATTCTAAGGGGATGTAATAGGGTATATGATTTTTACATAGTTATCAACATTGCAGTTTTCCAAATTTTTTATCTTTATTCAAAAATTTTTAGAAATATCTCTATATTAGGCATTTCATTAGTAGAAATGAAAGACTGTAATATAGAGATATTTTTAAAAATCTTGGATTAAGAACCAATAATTTGGAAAACTGTAATGTCGGTATTTTACATTCCCTTAAGCTTTTTCTCCTAAAATACAATCCCGCAGAGTTATTTCGCCGTTCCGGTACTTTTGGCCCACCCTGTATGTATATGTATATATATATATATGGGACATTTCACGATAACTGATAGAGCAAAAAAATAAAAATCGTTGAAACTCAAAGAATTTATTCTTTTTGTTACCCAAAATACGTAAAAAAATTTTCAAGGATCTAGATTGAAAGGATCAAGAGTTACAGGACCTGGAAATTTAAAAATTTTTCAAAATTTTTGGAAAAGTCCCAACTTTATCATTTTTTTTCTGAAAATCCTGATGTTTTAGAGAAAAATGCATAGTAACACTTCTTGTTGTAAATGAAGAAGAGAGTTAGCAGGATTTTTTATAGACCTGAATTTTATAGACTGAATCTCGCAGTTTTCTGATTGGCTCTTATATGTAAAACATGGTTATTGAAATTATTTAATGTTTGCCACTGCTAAAATTGGCTTTCGAAGGCTTATTTTTTTCTATTTTTTATTAACTTTAAAATAAATTTTGGTTCGTGTAAGCAAAAGTCACCAATAACGAGTTATCACAGTTTTAAATATACATTTTCATGTAAAATTTATTTTTCTTATTGAAAATAGCCTGTCACATACTAAACATGATCATCTGGTTTTAATACTCAAAAACTATTAAAATAAGTTTAAAAATCATTCAGTTAAATGTCATTTATCAATTATAAGCCTAATTATTAATTAAACAACACTCGTTATTATTATAATTACAATTAATTTCAAAGGAAAATAAGAGTTATCCCAAAATTAAATAATTATTTTTCAATAAGAATTTACTTATTTCAAAGAATTGATTCATCAATAAAAAAGAATAATTAAATAATCACTATTTTCCTTGCCTTAACTTTCTATAAAAAGTATCAGTAAAATGGAAAATGATGATATCATTTTGGAACATACGCTTAAAAGAAATGATAGAGGCTTTTATTACAATGCATTACATTAAATAAGCTGTTATAATTAGAATACTGATTTTTAGATTAGCATTAATAATTTCATTAATACAAGGTATATCTCGAGTAATGTTCATAGGTGCTATACGAACAAAATGAAAAGTTTTCAAGGTTATTCAAGTACCAGGTCCTCTAATACTTTGAGCAGCTAAAGTACCAACTGCAGTGACTGGTTCAATTTTTGCTTTCATATATTTTTTCTTGCTTGTATGAATAAATTCAAGAAATTGTGACACAGTTAAACGTATAATATACCTGTAAACTGGGACATCTGGTTTAATATGTTGTCTAATCCTATCAATTATAATTGCAACTGTTTTCAAAAATTGAGCTGATTCTTGCTTAAATTCTTAACTTACACAAGAATATTTCTCTGACATCAAAAGTTCAGGGGTTACTTTAATAATACTAGGGCTGTCTAATGGATTTTCAATTTTGTACGTTCATGTAGATTTAATATATCATCAAGAACTCTTTTATAATCAATAAGACAGTCTTTGCCTTCCATATACGTTGGATTCATAGAATCTAAAACGATAAAGAATTTAAACAATATCAACAAAAGAATTTTCAACTGTCATATCATAATGTAAACTAAGATCTTCTAAACTCTTACCATTCTTCTTTGCGTGTATCCAGTTTCAGCAATTTTAACAGCTGTATCTACAGCTGTTCATGAATCAAAATCCATTTTTCTTTTTCCATCCAATGAATATAATTTGAACTATATTTCTATTATTTGTTCTTCATAATATTCTGAAAAAAAAACAATTTATAAAACTAAGAGAATTTTTTGGTAATTAACTTCTTATTTACTTTTCATATGTAACGGTCTTAAGAGCATGACGAAGCTGTCCGCCTTCTAATAATATTTCCAATCTTAACTTAAGAATAAACGATGCGTTCAATTGAGTTTTTTTGCTATAAAGAAAAAATTTGTAAGATTAAACTCTAGTGCGGACAACTCAAGAAAACCACCAAAATATTATACATGCAAAGTTATAATAAAAACTTTCAATATATCGTATTTTAAGGTTAGGTTTGTCGAGTTTGATATCTAATTTCCAATCCAAGCTCATAAAAAAATAACAAGTCCAAATGATTTTTTATTTTAACAAAAATTATTGTACTAATATAACTTTAGTGCGGACAAGTCATTATATTTGTTTAATTTAAGAATTTAAAAAGATATCGATAAAATAAAAAAGCAAAACTCGATTGCTGCAGCTCCGACATGCCGTTAAGGGCATACCAAAACTCCTCCTTTTAACAATATTTCCAATCCAAGTCTATCAATGAACGGTGCGTTTAATCTAGTTTTTCGCTACAGTAAAAAAATTTATAAGATTAAACTTAAGTGCGGATAACTCAAAAGATCCATTAAAATACTACGCATAAAAAGTTATAAACTAACATTCAATATATAGTATTTTGAGTCAAAGAATACGTCTATCTGTTAAATAAAAATAAAAATATATATTTAAATAAATAAATAAAGATGGGTAGTCAGAAAGCTTTTGTTTATAATCATCCCCAAAAAATTCATTTAGTGTGTGTTCCAAAATTCTATCATCATTTTCTATTGAACTTTTTTTAGAAAGTTAAGGTAAGGAAAATAATAATTATTATTTAATAAGAAATAGTAATTATTTAATTATTCTTTTTTATTGATGAATCAATTCTTTGAAATAAGTAAATTTTTATTGAAAAATAATTATTTGATTTTGGAATAATTCAGAGTCCAATTTTCCTTTGAAATTAATTGTAATTATAATAATAACGAGTGTTGTTTAATTAATAATTAGGCTTATAATTGATAAATGACATTTAACTAAATGATTTTTAAACTTATTTTAATAGTTTTTGAGTATTAAAACCAGTTGATCATGTTTAGTATGTGACAGGCTATTTTCAATAAGAAAAATAAATTTTACATGAAAATGTATATTTAAAACTGTGATAACTCGTTATTGGTGACTTTTGCTTACACGAACCAAAATTTATTTTAAAGTTAATAAAAAATAGAAAAAAATAAGCCATTGAAAGCCAATTTTAGCAGTGGCAAACATTAAATAATTTCAATAACCATGTTTTACATATAAGAGCCAATCAGAAAACTGCGAAATTCAGGTCTGTAAAAAATTCTGCTAACTCTCTTCTTCATTTACAACAAGAAGTGTTACTATGCATTTTTCTCTAAAACATCAGGATTTTCAGAAAAAAAATGATAAAGTTGGGACTTTTCCAAAAATTTTGAAAAATTTTTAAATTTCCAGGTCCTGTAACTCTTGATCCTTTCAATCTAGATCCTTGAAAATTTTTTTACATATTTTGGGTAACAAAAAGAATAAATTCTTAGAGTTTCAACGATTTTTATTTTTTTGCTCTATCAGTTGGCGTGAAATGTCCCATATATATATATATATATATATATATACATATATATATATATATATAGATATATATACATACATACATACATTGATATTCTGAGTAGCGCCATCTAGAAAATGGGTGATAAACTAAAATTTTTGGTTACACTCAGCCTATTCAAAGTGCGTTTCTATATTCGTCTATATTCGTTGCCTGAACCAAAATTTCCCACAAAAAAAAGTTTACGAATAAAAACGAAATAATACAAATTCATATTCCTAATAACTGTGAATTGGATTCTTTGGATGTGGTTTCTTTGTTTGCTGATTTGGATTGTTTTAAAAATAAGTGGAATTTAATCAAGAAAACAGTCTCTCTCACAAGAGAAGAATCTTTAGAGATAATTATATTTCTACTAAACATATTTTTAATTTCAGGAAAAATGTTTAAACAAATTCAAGGAGCTCTTATGGAAGTTTGTTGAAGCCTTTTGTCTTGATTCTATACAATCAAATTGTTTAGATGAATTGAAATCGAGTGTCCTTTTTTATAGGAGATATGTTGATGATATATTAGTAGTTGTTAAGGAGACATCTCTAGAAAAGGTCCATAGCACTTTCAATAAATCTAATCAACATTTCTGTTTCACCATTAAAAAATGTTATAAAGATAGCTTTTTATATTTTTTAGAACTGAAATTAAAAATAACAGGTAATAGTCTACAAAGCAATTGGTATCGGAAAGAAATTTCCTTCTTATGGACATTTAAACTATGAATCACATCATCCTCTTTATAAAAAAATTGGTATTGTTTATAATCTTGTAGATAGAGCTATTCTCTTGTCAAATGAACAGTTTCATAAAAATAATATAGAATTAATTAAGGATTTGTTAACGTATATTAGTTATCTTATCGAATTCATAGATAAATATATTTAAAAAAAAACATAAATACCTTAATATAGCTGCTATTATACCTAAGCCGCTAATTTTTAATAGACCGAAAATTATATCGCCTATGATGCATATAAATATATGCATATAAATATATGCATCATAGTGCGAAAAATATCATAAATAAATACGAGTGCTCCCCAATTTATAGAAATATAAATAGATTAAAATAATTAATGGCTTTAGAAAATGATGTAATAAATAATATGGATTATTATTATTAGAAAAAAGAGGGATAGGTAGCTTTGAAAAACAGAGCCACCTGATATTGCCTAAGCCAAAGCCTTTTGCAACCTCATAAGATAGTCTCACCAGCAGCCCCTTGCCACAACTTCATGGATAGGTTCAGGGCATATACAGTTTGACATGATTGGAATTTATTTTGTAATACTTTATTTGTTTATCTCTTTATATAAGGAGATCTCTTTGTTTAAGAGAAGCACTCCGATTCTGTAGATATCGAAGTACTCCTTTCCTATATATTTTTTTCTGGTACTTTTATGTTATACATGTGGTAGTTAAGTTTTCATACTCTGTAGCTATTTGTGTGACTATGTTAACATCTCGTCTACTTAGGTTTACCCTCTGTGACAACCAAGCATGAACGGGAGCATCACCCAGCAGAGCCTTCGCTTGTCTGCATGCTGGTGTGTTTCTCCAGATTGCCCTCTGTTAGGTCTTCAACCAGTGACACATTATTTCCTTAATTCGACTCAACTGAATCCCTAACAAAGGTTCAGGGTCAATTAGTGGTGTTTTCGTAGACAGTTTTGCTAAATCATTAGCCACCTTATTGCCTTTAATTCCCGCATGACTGAAAACCCAGTAAAGGTGGAGTTTCTTGCATCTCCCTTCCTTAGCTTTCTACAGTAAATGACTGCTCCAGTACTAACACCAGACTTCGATCCGTCCGTTTACCAGATGTCGCCTAAGTGCGGTGTTCTTTCGTTCTTCCTGCCTTCTGCTAGCCAGTCTTCTCTGGTTGGGAGAATCACCTCAAATTTGTTATTAAAATGATATTTCGTCACCATTAGATCTGACTTTATCTTTAATAATTCCTCTTATTTAAGACAAGGAAGGTTAGTTCACCTTTCCCTGTCCACATATCAAGAGCTATCAGTCTGCATGCAGACCTTGTTGCAGCCTCCTGTACATATAGTTATAGTGATTATACGCTTATTAAGAAGCCTAGGACTCCTATGGGAGGAGACCTCATTGCCCCTGTCATGGCTGTCAGGATTAAACCTCTCAGCCAGTCTAGAAGCTTCACTGTTATAGTTTGACTGGTACGTTTCCACTATACCACTGCTGTATAAGTTAGTCTAGTTATTAAGATTGTCCTAAACAATCAAAGGATGGTAGCGGGTATAAGTCCCCTGTTTCTTCCAATAGTTCTCTTGCTAAGCCAGAATATATTGGTAAGCTTCCTGCACCGCTCTTCTACCTGGGATTTGCAGTATAGTTTGCCAGTATCACCCCAAGTATTTTGCCTCCGGTCTTGGTGTTTACACTTGACCTCCTAGCTTTAAGGTTCTGTGCAGTCTTCACTTGTATTTCCTTGTGAAGACCATCACCTCTGTTTTGCTAGGGTTGATTGACAACTTGTCGGTTGTGCACCAGTTCCAAAGTCTGTCTAGGGCTACCTGTAATATGTCTGCCAGTGGTTCGAGAAAGCGCCATCTCACCACTATCATCACATCATCAGCGTATCCGATAACGTGGCATCTAGTTACTTCAACACAAATTAAGGCACCATCAGCCACCAAGTTCCAATCAAGGGGAGAACCTACACTACCAGCCATTTGCGACTGTGCCCCTAACCGTAGTATCGCCCCTTGTTACTTTCAATTATCGGTGGCTCAGCATATCTCGGATCCAGTCCGTGATCATAGCCGGCACTCCTTTGTTCTCGGCCGCAATATAAATAGCCTCTGTTCACGGTGGTCGGCAAGGCAAAAAAAGTTTGCTTGACGTGTCGGTAAAATCGGACTGGTAGGATATCTTCGTCTTGACCTCACTTTACAGGAAATCTTGGTCTGAAAATCGGATCTGCTTTTATTTCAAAAATTTCCAAGAAAAAAGGTATTTTAATGTTGAATTCTTTTTGGCAAATATCGTCGATACTTTATTACATTTTTCCAAAATCACTTTTATTAAATATATTAAATATAATTGATGAAGCTAAAAAAAGAAGTAATAATTCATATTCTTTTTTGTAATTCAATACATCTAAAAATAATAAGCGATAAAATAGTAGTTTGCTCTCGTAATAATACATATTACAATAATACGTATACTTGTGGATAATATAAAGAGTGCTGTTATGAAATGTTATCGATTATAAAGTGTATGTAATACTTAATGTTTACGTCCGGCGCCATTAAGGAAGTGAGTTGAGTGTTACGCATATTTCATACAACGTGAAGAATATATTTAATTGGTAGTCAGTTTATGGTCTGCCGTCCTACAGGCATGATCGATATATACCTGAAAGTATTCAGTATAGCGTTGAATAAAAAATTAAATGATCTTATAAAATTTATTTGTGCTTTCTAATAAATTAAATTCCAAAATTTTCAAAATGCAGGTACATTTAGACCATAAGTGATCTCACGAAGAGAACAGGCAAAAAGTGTGTGGATCATGTAGTCGAAAAATTATCGTGGGTAAAAAAAAAAGTTGAAACATTTTTATATAACAAACAACATTTATCAACAGATTAAAATGCATGTCGATGAAAATTATGATTTGACTAGTGAAAAATATCCCCTGAGCATTTGTGTGATGTACCGTAAAAAATTATCGGAGTATGCAAAAGGTTCAGTATGCAGGGCCTTTCTCAGATATTTCAAATTATTGTGCTTTGATGCTACCAAAAAAGTTTCGATCAAAAAGTAGTAGTGTTTGCAATTGTTATATTTGTTTGATTGGACGACGAACGAGTCATTCAAAAAATGTTTTGGGGCAGAAGCTTCACTTGAATACATGTATTGACAAGTCGAATGGATTATTTGGTGCATCAACATCAATATAACTAATCAAATGAAAAAAAAATAATACAAAGCAAAGTATAGTGCTTAAAATATGTGATAAATGATTGCAACAAATAGGTAAGGGCATCAAGCACAAGTGTGAGCCAAGAGAATCGACAGCTTATAAAAATGTTATAACGCTAATAAATTCGTTATCTGACAAACAACAAGAATATATTGCTTTATCTATTTTGAAAAATGTGGCCGAGAAACAAGATGACAAAGATTCAATACAATTGAGAACACGAGGTCGTCCTAAACAAATTTTGTTTAAGAATCGTCAACATCAAGAAATCTCATTTTCAAACGATCCGTTGGATGATTTACAAACTCAAACTGGCTTCACCACTAAGCAAATAATAAAGGCTACGTCTTTCATTCGTAAAACTGCAGGTAGAAAATCTGTGCCCACAAAATATGAAGAACATATGAAAGATAGATCTCGGTTATTAGATCAATTTTATCATACATATGTATTCCAATTTGAAACAGCGGATAGAAGTAATGAGAAAAGACCTGTTGTTTGGGCAGACACACAAGATTTTTTATATGAAATCATAGAAAGACGTAACCTGGTAGGAGATTATGTGGTTAAGCTGATGGCAGATGGCAGCCAAAATTTTTTCAAAGTATCAATGTCAATAATTCCAAAATCATCGAATGAATCAGAAAGTTGTAATTTAGATAACTGGTCAGAAGAAAACATTAGTGACAATACTCCGCATCCACCAAAAAAAACATATCTTCAGAATATGAATCTAAGTCATTTAAATCAAGTGGTGTCAAAAAGTTGATTATGATTTGTAATGTTCTAAATATCAAAGAAACTTACAATAACATAAGTTTCTTTTTGATTTAATAAAAATCAATAATGTTTCTTTTAGATTTGTCGGCGACTTCAAACTTTTATTGATTATCAATGGATAGCAAACAGCAACTGCTGTTTCCATGCCCTTACTGCTCGGTCAGTTTGACTGATTTAAGAAATTTTCGAGAAATATTTGACTCACAATCAACAATTTCAGCCAACAGTGAAATTTATACACCAAAAACTTATGGTAATTTGAATGATGATTACAAAATATATGTGTCTTTAGGAAACAACAAAAAAATTCAAAACATTCACATAGCGTAATAAATAAGCCTTTTTTTAAAGAAGATGCTAAGAGATATGTAGTAGACTAATGTTTTGTACGTGAATTACATTTACTACAAGGCTTTGTAAATCATCTTTTCTGGACTGGCTTAGTGCCGCTCGTAGGTCGAAATAAGGCATTATTATGGCCTGAAAAACTGAAGATAGTTTCCAAGCATTACCAAGGGGAAATTTTTTAGGGTAATGTGTGTAGAAAATTACTTAAAGAAGCAGATGCGTTATATGATGGTGAAATAAGCAAGAATAACTTAGCTCTTGTACCATTCATATCTGCTTTCAAAACTATGAACAAGATAGTGAGGATTTTTTTTTCTTTAGTGAGAAGTCGTCCTATTGATGAGATTGACAAGTTTGTTGAAGAATTTAAGTAATCCGTACTAGCAACTGGTATATCAGTCACTTTAAAACTGCACGTGATAATGCAAGATGTGAAAGAGAATTTGAAGTTGGAAAATTCTGAAGGCCTTGGAAAATGGTCAGAACAAGCTGTTGAGTCCGTGCATCGTGAATTTTTAAGGTATTGGGAAAAACAAAAAATTAATTTGATGACCGATGCTTCATATCCTCAACGATTAAAATTTACTACAGTTCAATTCTTTTCGTTTCATTTATAAAAAATATTTTCTCACAAAATGTGTGTACAGATATAAAATGTTATATTTTCAGTTTTGAAAAAAAATTATTTAATTAATTTAATGCTATTATTTTCATAAGAATTGAAGTTTTGATAAAATCATCTGTGTTTATATACTTATTGTTGGTTATATTTTTCAATAAAAACTTTAGATTGCATATGAAAAAATTTTGTTTATATTTCCTTTCTTTCTGCGTCTTATAAAAATTGTATTACCCAATGATGAAAAAGCAATTATGGTATAATACGTAAATATGAATGTTTCATTCTGACACTAGTTATCCACTATGATGTATAAATAATCCAATACTAATATTAGTCCAAGGACATTAATTACGGGCTTAATGAAACCTATATAGAGTTGTTAAGGGCGATGAAAAAACATACCCTATACAAAATGTAACCAAAAAAAAACGATAGAAAATGCTCCAGGAGGCTGCCAAGTTGGCCAAAACAGCTTTTTTAATTCTCTGAAGTAACCTATGCATTTTAGCAAAAATAGTGATTAATAAAAGTATTACAGAATAAAAAACCTACAATTTGAGAACTGCCACCATTATTTTCGTCAATTAGTTATTGCAAAAAAGCCAAAAATCCATCAAAAATGGCCATTTCTTGGATATCAATTATTTATTGCAGAATAATTTTTTAGATATTTTTAAACATTTCAAAAGGAAGCCTTCATAAAAACGAACAGAGAGAGAGGTTCTAGCAGCAAATTGGTTAATTTGTTGCTGAGATATTCCCTATTATTTATCCCAACACGCATAATGTTTATTGCTATAATTTTTTTTTGGCTGAACATATTGAGTTGCATAAGGGCTTTAACTCTTCATGCAGGTTCAAATTTTCATATTTCGTTAAGAGCGAATGAGATAATTGAGTTGCAATATTTTTTATAACGCTTTAAAAAAGAGGGTGTTTTTTATATATAAATGAAGATGGGGCTTTATTTATAACTTTTACGAATTTGCTATTTGAATATTCTTATAGCTGTGTTCGAAACGGAGATTTAAAAAAAAAAGAACTCTCTAAGGCCTATAGGTGCCGAGATGAGATTTTTTTTTATTAAAATCACAGCCACTTTTTTTTATAACAATTAAGAAACGAATCAAGCGTCATTTTTTAATTGAAGACTTATATTTCAATAATCTATGATTAGATTTTTTAAAATGCGACTCTTAATCATTAAAACTAAAATAATAATAACATACAAAGAATAACGTCAAAGTCAGAGTCGTGGTGTGGATGCTTATCTTTGCGTGTGAGAAAAGTTAACGAAGGACCCCGTTCCAATAAAATTCATAAAAATAAACCGTATCTCCACAAATAATGGACCAATTTTGATGTTTTTTTTTTAATCTGGGGTACCTTGAAAAATTATTAATATTGGTGCAAACAGTTTTTCGAAATAGCGTGTATTTAAGTGAAAACAACTGTACCTAATACGGATACCTTAAACGCAAATGATTGTTGTGGCTCTTTATTGCACGTCTAAATCAATATTTTTAGACGTGCAATATCTTATTTCAAAGCCAAAAGAAAGAACTTTAAAATAAGATATTATGAGTTTCATTACGATAAATATTTACGAAATGCGCGCGTATCAACGTAAATGTTGTAAATGAACTTACCTTATTATTCCTCGTAATTATTACATTTGGAACCTGGAGACAAGTTTAATTAAAATTTTTATTGTTTCTAATTTTAACTTTCCTTATATTTAAACTATAATGAATTTATAGTTTAAATAAATAAATAAATAATTATTAATAATTGCAAAAATTTTAATAGTAATAATAAAAATTGTTATCTCGTTTTTTTTACTTTTCTTTGTTTTTCATGCAAAAAAATTTTGTCATCATTAAATATATTTTTATTTTCTTTCTAAAATTAGACTACTAAAATTTTTATGTAAGGAATATTTCCTAAATATAATAGAAAAATTGATATGAAAATTACTTTTTAATTTGAACAATTTTTATTTTTTATTTCATTATAAAATATTAATAAATATAAAAAAAATTATGATATAAAAGAATACAATTTATGGAAGAAGGATAAAAAAATATTTATAATAAAATAATGTTTCCGCATAGAAGAGAAAAAATTTTAAAGATTTAAAAACGATTCTTATTATTGCTTGCAAAATATTTGTCATCATTGATAATTAAATTTTTTTGGATAAAATAGAAAGAAGTATTAATAATACTTACAATAGAAATTAAACGTGTCCACATATTTCAAATCGAATAATTGCTAGAAATAATAATTTTAATCTGTATAATATATGAGAAGCTGTTGCTGAAATTCAATGTTTTTTAAATACAAATTTAAATTTTCTGATTACCCTTTGTTTATCGATTTTTTCTGTGTTATTTTAAAAATGTTTCTTACATCGAAGTCTTAGTAGTTTAATTTTAGAAAGAAAATAAAAATATATTCAATGATGACAAATTTTTTTTGCATGAAAAACAAAGAAAAGTAAAAAAAACGAGATTACAATTTTTATTATCACTATTAAAGTTTTTGCAATTATTAATAATTATTTTTTTATTTATTTAAACTATAAATTCATTATAGTTAAAATATGAAAAAAATTAAAATATAGAAACAATAAAAATTTTAATTAAACTTGTCTCCAGGTTCCAAATATAATAATTACGAGGAATAGTAAGGTAAGTTCATTTACAACATTTACGTTAATCAGCGCGCATTTCGTAAATATTGATCGTAATGAAACTCATGATATCGCATTTTAAAGTTCTTTCTTTTAGCTTTAAAATGAGATATTACATGTCTAAAAATATTGATTTAGTCAGCCACAACAATCATTTGCGTTCAAGGTGTCCGTATTAGATACAGTTGTTTTAGCTTAAATACACCCTATTTTGAAAAACTATTTGCACCAACATTAATTAATTTTCAAGGTACCCCAGATTAAAAAAAACATAAAAATTGGTCCATTATTTGTGGAGATACGGTTAATTTTTACGAATTTCATTGGAACGAGGTCCTTCGTTAACTTTTTTCATGCGCAAAGATAAGCATCCCCACGACGACTCTGACTTCGACGTTATTATTTGTATGTTATTATTACTTTAGTTTTAATAATTAGGAGTCGCATTTTTAAAAATCTAATCATAGATTTTTAAAATATAAGTCTTCAACTAAAAAATGACGCTTGATTCGTTTCTTAATTGTTATAAACAAAGTGGCTGTGATTTAAAAAAAAAATCTTACCTCGGCTCCTATTGGCCTTAGAGAGTTCTTTTTTTTTTTAAATCTCCGTTCCGAACACATCTATAAGAATATTCAAATAGCCAATTCATAAAAGTTATAAATAAAGCCCCAGCTTTATTTATTTATAAAACAAAGCATCTTTTTTTTCAAGCGTTAAAAAATATTGCAATTTAATTTTCTCATTTGCTCTTAAAGAAATATGAAAATTTGAACCTTCATGAAGAGTTAAAGCCCTTATGCAACTCAATATGTTCAGCCAAAAAAAAAATTATAGCAATAAACATTACATGAGTTTGGATAAATAATAGGGAATATTTCAGCAATGGTACGATGACCAGCGCACCATTTTATCATGGAGTTCTCAAACCTTCGTAGTTGCTCGTCCTTCATCAGACCAACGAGCTCCTTAATCTCCTTGCAAAGATATGCTAAATCAGCTGACAAGAAACTCTTATCGGGATACTCCACTGCAACCACCACTACCGTGAGTAGATTTGTTGTTTGCGCAAGCGACAGAGAACCCTTTTTTTTTTTTTATTTTTTTTTTAAAAAAAAAAAAAAAGATTAATATATAAAGGATATTGTCCTCAATATGATTAATCTTTTTTCATGGTGAAGTCGAGGGAGTCCCCGCCCGGTACCTGTTTAACACATTACATTAGGCTAGACTGTCAGACCCACCATACCGAAAACTTTGACTACCGATGGATGGTCCAGCCACTTTTGTGACCAACAATCAACCGATACCCAATGAGGTCGGATTTTTAAGAGTCGCGATATAAATGGCACGTACACAAATTTTCTTTCGAAAAAAGAGTTAGAGGTACCTGGCCAGGATTCGAACCCATGCCCTCCGCGTTGAAGGCAATATCCATTACGCCACCGCGCTCTCAATACAGAGAATTTAGTTATTATTAGTACTGTTGTTATTCTTTTTAGGGAGTCTTTGCCCCTCCAGTGGAGTATTGATTGATATCTTGGGTCTTTTGACCCCTTTAATCTCGGAGGGCGTCAAAGGTAAGGAGAACAAACTTTCTTCACGCTTTTTCCTTCTTCGCTTTTTCCCCACTCTCCTTTGTGTGTTATTGTAAGTGGTTCCGCCTTCCAGATTCACCGACGTAGCTTCGGTTCTTCATTCCAGGTTTACGGGCGTAATTTCGGTTCCCGCTTGCAGGTTCACCGGCAGAGTAGCAGACGATGGTTGCACTTCCGGTCCGTTCACCTGCTCAAGTTGAGTGGTTCCATTCCCATCTGTGTCACCACGTTGCGTAGATATATTTTTGTTAAGTGAAGAATCCATTTAAGTCCCATGAGTAGCTAGGGAAAGGTTGGTCTATCTCCACAAGGCCCTACTCGTAGAGATCGCCCAATATCTACGACGTATCGTTTGAGACCTACTGTAACCCTTGGGGCACGGAAACCACCGGCACGATTCGCATTACACCTTTAGTCAGGGAGTGATGTGTTTTATTGACACTCGATATCTCACCATCACCAGAGAGAAAGTCGAGGGGTTGTTTCTTGGTCACCTCGGGCTGCTAAACCATCCTAGATTCAGCTAGGCGAACCCTCAGGCCGATGACGCCAAGCCGGATTTTTTGACGAGCTCCTCAATCGAACCTCCGACGCCTCGACCCTCCAGGCACTACACGGCTCCCAACCGCCAGAGCCCCTTGAAGTTAGCAGCGCCAACGACACGAGCGTTCCCCACCCCACGTCCCTAGAGCCTGTCTAGCAGAATGAGACAGGAGCAAAGGGACACTGACCCAACGTCCCCCACGCAAGAAGATATCAGGCTTCCAAACCTCCAAGACTAAGCTTTCTTAATGTCCTCTTTTGAGGCACCCTACAAGGTCCTACAACCCCTAGAGGAAGAAATAATATGGATAAGACTGGAATAATTTATAAAATCAATGGTGCAGATTGCACTGCTACATACATGGGAGAAACAACGAGAAAATCGAAAGACAGAAATAAAGACGATGAAAATTATTGCTTCACAAAATAATCACAAGATATATTTCGATAAAATAAAGGCTTTAGATAAGCAAAAAAATTGTAGACAGAGAAGATTTGTCGAAATGTTGTATATTCAATTATTCGATGAAACTTTTAATAAAAAATAAGATACCAAATTTCCATCTAAGGAATATAAATATTTAGTTGATTAACTTAGAAAAAGAAGAAAACCTTGCATATGAAGACTACTATGTCTTTTTACCTCTTTTATGTAATTTCTATATTTTTTTATTTTTAATAACATATGTACTTTGCCGTTCGATTGATGAGCTGTTGTTGTTTGCTGTAACTGTATATGGGTAAATCTTTCATAATGTTAAAATTTCACCTGCAACAAATTAAAAAAAAAAAAATACAGGCACACGTATAAAACTAATTTTCTCTGAATGTTGACGTATTATAATGAAAGAAAAAAATCGTGTTACTCACTTTTAAGGGTAGTCTTTTTAACAAACATCAAAAGACAGATTTTCGAGTAAATTTTTCATAGTGTTAAAATTTACTTTCAATAAATTAAAAAAAATTGAAGACATGTATCAAATTTATTTTTTTTAAATGTTGATATATTAAAATGATAATAAAAGAAAAAATCGCATTACTCACTTTTGAAGATAGCTTTTTTTAATATAAGACATTTAAATATATTCATTATTATCACACCCAGGTATAATATTTTACCTATCTCAGATCAGTTTTTTAAGTATTTTGGGCTATAATAGATCATTTTCCATTGAGCTTTTTCATTTTTACATGTTTAATATGTTACAGAAAATATTTAAATACGCAATTTACATTAATAATTACAAAATTTTTTGTAATAAATAAAATATGCCAGAAATCGGGTATTAAAATTGAGTGATATTAGTTACCCAATGGCTTTTGGGATTCCTGATTACAAATCATAAGTGAGTGGAATATCAATTTATTTTTGCTAAAACTGTCAATCTTAGGGTATGAAATTTGACATAGATTTGTGTAGTTTATGTTTTCGAATAAAAATACTTATATTCCTTTTAACCAAATATTTTAGTTTATTTAATAAACATTAAATCTAAAAATTTTAAATTTAAAATCTAGAAATTTCAGTGATGATTCAACTCAACGTTCTAGGTGTAAGCTATTAAATACATACTAAAACTGAGCTTTTTAAAGTTTAAACTCTTTAGAATTAAAACATTGATAGAAACTAGGTAATCGATGTAAATTTGGAAAATTTAATAGCCGGGAAAAATTCAATGATTTCCAGAATACTCGAAATAATACTTCAAAAGCAACTTAAAGATTACATTGAGTATTATAAAATAGTAAATTACAAAGTTCACAACAGAGAAAAGATGAATCAAAGCTTAGATTTTCATATTAGTGGATAAAAACCTATTTTCAAAAGTGAGTCACGTTTTTTAAGTATAATTTCAAACGAACAAAGAACTTTATCTACACTAGGCACACGTTCCTAATAAAAAAATTTCTCTTTGTGATTCTAAATATTACCTTTTGATGTAGTTTAAAATGTCACCGCTGAATAGTCTTTTTTTACAGCATCGTATTTTCCAGAAAAAAGTAAAATATATAAATTTTTGGTAACATTTTAATAACCTTTCAGAAAGTACTGTTGTTAACAGGCACACACCCATGCTCTTGATTTTCCAAAAGTATGTGTATAGATAAAGCTTTGGTGTGAATTTCAAATAAAAAAAGCAGTAGTCATTTTTTTTATAGCGGTAATTTATAATTTTACATGGCCTGGTAACATTTAAATTTCAAAAAAAAACCTCTTTTCCCCATCCGCCATAAAATGACACGTCTAATTATCATTAAAAATATAACAAAATTAGTTTCTAATAACTCAATAAATCAGTGAACATTTGCTAACAAGATGTGCTATCTCATATTTAGGAGAAATGACGCAGTAACATGATTTTTTAAAGTATGAAAGAATTACCCATATATGTTCATAAATGTAATTATGCCCTTATTGCTTATACTTTAGATTGTCTTAGTTGATACTATGCGTATTGTAAAATATTGTGCAACTCTTTTAAGAGAGTTTAATAAATTTATTGTTTGTAATTTGACGAAATTTTATGGTCTTGTAACATGGCAGTTTATGACGAGCTACTAGATATTTTAAATTTTACATCAAGCATCATATTTAAATGCGCTAGCGGTGCATATATATAGGTAGAGCATATATGCGACAGAAGGAAGCAACTAATGCGACACGCGAAGGGCAAGAAACCGCTGACATCAAAGTAGAGTCAAGCCCGTACTAACGCACACACGCTCAGATTTTTAGTTTAGTAAGGTTAATAGATACTACTCTAACATGCATATGAGCCCGTATAATGTATGCATAACGACTCAAGCAATCAGGTGCTTGGGCCTGCAGCTTCGTACGCAGTGCGTACACTGAAAAAATTTTAGCGTTCTGCTGCTTTCTTGTGAGTAGAACATCACTACTGAAAAACAAGACGGTAAGTCTTGTCACGAGGAAAAATTTGCCCTAGAACGAAAGAGAGTATCGCCCTTCCTCAGTGTTTACCGCAAATGTGAGCTTGTTTCTAAATACAGCGGCACTCTCATCGCAAACGATAACTGCTGCTTCTAAGTAAGCCGTGTTTTCGCTTTCATTAGGGGAAAATTTTGCCCATCATACGAAGATAGCAGTGCTCCTTCATTTTCGATCTAACAAAGGCAGCATGAGTCCTAGAATTTTTTCAGTGTAGAACATTTAACAGCGGTAACAAAAGATAACGGCATTGCTGCTTATTCCTCCTATTGCCATCGTTGAGTGAGATCATAAAAAAGAAATTCTGATCATCATTATAGCGTGTGAATAGATTTTTAGTATCTGGTTACTATTATTGAGTGCATAATGAGTGAGCTAAGAATCTTTGATATTCTTTATTGTTTGATTTTTTATTATTCCCTCAACTAAAATCTATTCAACGTTAATAGCATCGAGCGTGTGTGTGTTCGCCAACCGCGTGCACGGATTTTCCACTTGTACTCTTTCTCGTGTCCAAGTGCTTTTCCGTCCCTTTAGCTTTAATTTTTATTGTTTTATTCAGCTTGCGGTTTCTTGCGCGCCACATTATCAATTATTTTGAACTAATCGAGTTGCGTCTGTTCAACGGGATTGGCGCCCTAAGAGCATCTGTATTTTTTATTATGTATTTCGATTAATCGATAAATTGTGTAGTCTTAGCGTCAATTCCTATATTTTTTTTAACTCTGCATTATTTCCTAACAACTAATCATTTTATTAATCTTATTATTAAGCTAAAAATTTCAGTGTGGTCACCTGATCGCCATGACCGCCACCGTCTAATGCAGTTGTTATTTTACAGCCTGAAGAGGTTGACTACTAACGTCAACAAAACGTTGCTAATTTTAATTGATATTTAAAATTGTTCCATAAAGATTAATCAGCATTGTTGAAAACTTTTTTTTTCTTTGCTGAAAGTAATTTTGACAACTCTTAAATCTTTGTGTTTGAAATTATTAAAAATTTTATTTTTATTTATTTTATTTATTATGTAACATAATATGGTAATTATTCTAATAAGAGGTTTAATATTTTATTGATTGAAAAAAGTATCGAAAAGCAGCTACAAATATAAACGTTGTTGCTACTAGGCGACTTACGAATTAACGTTATATAAAATTCAATTGACATCTACTTAGTGTTGAAATATTTTTTAACCCTCTGGGCGCAAAGTAGCACTTTCTTGTCCGCTTGAGCTGGTGCGCGGTGCTCTAGATCAAGTTTAGGAGCAGGCCAGATTCGTTGTCCTTGTCTAATTGAGTTTTTTGCTGCTTACTTAAGTATTAATTTGTATATCTGCAAATTAAAGGTTGAGCACAATAGATATTATTATCATGATTATTTATGTACAAGAACAAAAAATTCGACCGCATTATTTTTGAGCAAAGTAAGGTACGCTGAAGTAAAAGGTTATGTTTATAATATTTTTGCATTTCTTACTTTTCTTAAAAATAATGCTAAAGAATTTTTTGCTCTTAAGCATAAATATTCAGAATGATAATATCTATTGCAGTTAACCTCTAATTTACAAATACACAGATTAATACCTAAGTAAATAACAAAAAACTCAATTAGACAAGGACAGCGAGTTGGGCCTGCACTTAAATAAAAATTTAATGCCACTTTAAAATTCCTTTTGAGAATGATTTTTGGGTCCGTTACGAACATTTAGGTATCATTTTTAAAATCGGTTTACATGGCCGTTTTGGAGAAAAATAGGTTAAGATGAAAAAAATTACTTGAATTAAAATAATTTTATTTTGTTCATGAAAAGTTTTTTTAAATGATCGGAACGCAGGTACAACAGTGAAAATATAAAAAAAACTGAAGAATGTTTGTCTTACGTTATAGAGCTATTCAGATATAATATTAAAAATAATGTCGAAAAATAGTTTTTTGACCTTCAGGGCGCAAAATTCGATTTTCTATGCTTGACGCATGCACCAATTTTGCGCTCCAGGGCGGGAATGTACTATTTTGCGCCTGCTTGACAAACATAGAAAATCGAATTTTTTGCTCTTTGGATCATAAAACAGTATGTGTACCACAGATGCAAGGGGATTTGCGGCCCTTGGGCGCTCATTCGCACTCTGGTTGGAGTCTCCTATTTCGCGCCCTTGGTACATAATGTACTATTATAGCTAATTACGTATAGATACCTAGTATTCAAAGAATGTAAATATTTATATCAATACCATCTAATAATGTAACCTTTGATTTGTTAGAGTTCAAATCATATGTTAGGGTGAAATCAGATGGAGCGGAAAATATGCGGCAGAACGTCGCAGAACATTCATTTTGTCGCATTGTTTTCTGTCAAATTCTTTCCTTATATTTACATGGAGCGGAGTAGAAGTTGTATGACGTTGATTATCAATATTATAATTAAAAAATTACGTTGTTAATTGAAATGTTTGGTTATTATAACAAAATATATTTTATTCTCACAAGAAAAGAATCTCATTAGAATAACATTGAGTGATTATTTCTAACTTTTTTAACATTTTTGTTGTTAATTTAAAATTCGTGGACACAATTGTAGGCTGTTTTAACAGTTTTTCAGCTGAATTCCGCTCCATGTGAATATAGTCAAAAAATTTGACGGAAAACAATGCGACGGAATGAATGTTCTTTAACGTTCTGTCGCATATTTTCCGCTCCATCTGATTTCACCCTTAGGTTTCAAGTAATTCAGTATCTGGAAAAACTATTTGACAGAAACTGAAGTATATGATTTTTTAAGAAAGAAAAATTAACCTGTTTTTGTCTAATGAGCCCCAGAGACAAAGATATAAACATTTTCTGAAAATACAGTGAAAAGAAGCGCAAGGAGTCAAAATAAGTGGTTTCCAGAAAATGTCTGTATGTATGGGTATATACGTGTGCATATATATGTGTGTGCATATATATTTATTACGTCAGTTAGATCTCAGCTATTGAAAATTGGTTTTCTTAGTGTAGTTTTAATTTTAGAGCCATTTTGAGAACTTTTAAAAAATCTTGATTTTTCATTTTTTTTTGTATTCTACGTCAACTTCTTAATGGATTCGAGAGATCGCTCGAAAACTTAAAAGATCGCTTAATGTTGTTTTAAATTTTCTTAAAAATACTGCTTTTTATGGTAAAAATAAAAAAGGGGGACCAAAGAAAAAGGTAACTGCACGGATTGAGTGACAAATAATAAAAACAGCGAGTAACTCTTCAACAAGCTTACGAAGGATTAAACAAGAATTGCAATTGGAAATTTCACGCAGTACGATTTATAGAGTAATTAAAAAGTCAGAACATCTCATAAGACAAAAGTTGAAAAAAGCTCCAAAGCTATTGCAACACCATAAAGAGGTTCGGCTTGAATTTGCAAGATTTAACATAAACACTGATTGGAATAAAGTAAGTAAATGAGTAAGTATTGTACTAATATCGTAACAATATCGTTATGAATTGAAGTTTAATTTAATTAATTCTATTTTAAGGTTATTTTCTCAGATGAAAAAAAATTTAATTTAGACGGCCCTGATGGCAATCACTGTTATTGGAGAGATTTGAGAAAGGAACCTCAGTATTTTTCACGCAGGAATTTTGGAGGCGGAAGCTTAATGGTTTGGGGAACTTTTTGTAAAAATGGACTTCTACGTTTAGCTTTTCCATCTTGTAAAATAAATGCAACAGAATACATTGATGTACTGCAAAATCGATTCCTATCTTATTTAGATCAAAACAAAACAGAAAATTTAATTTTTCAACAAGATAATGCATTAATTCATGCAAGTAAAGCTACAAAACAGTCGTTTGTTAATAATGACATTTTAGTTTTACTATGGCTAGCTTGCTCTCCAGACTTAAATCCGATGGAGAATTTATGGGCTATTCTTGTACGTAGAGTGTATGCTGAAAATAAGCAGTACAATACAATTAATGAATTAAAAAAGGCAATTTTAGAAACTTGGAATGAAATCGAAAAAGAAATTATAAAAAATTTAATTGACAGTATGTCCAATAGAATTTTCCTGGTTATACATGAGGACCAATTGAATATTCACAAAATAAATTTAAATACTAAAATTATTAACAAAAATATTATATCATATCAAGGTATTAATTTTATGTTTAACAAATATAATTGCGCTGTTTTTCCAAAATAGTTTTATAGTTATGAAACGAATAAAAAATGTAATATCGTATGAATTTTGTAATTATAACAAAATAAAAAGTTTTTAGTTTTCTAATGAGCCTTCAGACGATATTTTTTTTTTTAAATGATTTTTAAAAATATTCCATAATTTTTAAAACGATATCGCAATTCTTTTTGACATTCTGATAAAAGTTTCATCCAAATCTTAGGTGGTTTTATAGTTATGGGACGCACTGTATATATATATATATATATATATATATATATATATATATATATATATATATATATATATATATTACAAAAGACTAGAATGTTTTTTTGATTGATTGTTAAGGCGTTATACTCAAATATAGAAATTAGTTTCAAATTTGTATGATCAAATATAGACTTTCATAGAAGTACAAAACAGAATTAGGAACTAATAATATTGTACCAATTTTAAATAGCTTTCCGCCTAGTATTTTGATTTCTCCTATCGAGTAATTTACGTAAACGTTCACATGAGTGCCATCCAAACGAAAGAGATGCTCCAAATAGAATGGAATAGACTGAATGGCTTTTAATAAAGACTATATAATTTATTAAATAAAGAAATACCTCCGTGATCATCAAAAAAACACGTGATGATAACTTAATTAGTCATTTAAACGCAATTCTAGTAATATAAAAATATATTTTTTTTTCGTATTGATAATTTTAAATTATTGTCTATTCTTCCACCTGTTCTAATGTTTTTTTTTATTGTGACCGTAGGGGCTATAAATCCGTGAATTAGAAAGAAGATACATGCGCACTGACTGGTGTAAGCATAAAAATAACCTCTTTTCAAGTTGTAGCTCATACAGAGCGCTCATATTTTCATCATATTCAATTTTTTACGTTAATAAAATGTTGCCACTCCAATTAAAAAAAAGTTAGTGTACCTACTATGTATCGCTATTCGCATTTTCATTCTCCGGTGAAATAAAGAATATAATTCTATTCTCCGCATGAAACTTGCTGAATAGTGCTGATTGGTTGTTTCTGTTACGCATCGTCTATTCGGCAGTCTATATTCTATCCATTTGCCTGCACCCTGAAACTACACTATGAAAACCAATTTCCAATAGCTTCCTTCCTAGTTAGACAAAAAAATAGATTGTATGCAAAATTTGAAGAAAATCCATCGAGTAGTTTCCGAGATCTAATTGGCAAAATAAATACAATATTTTTTTCAAAATTTTGTAAATGCTTAAATATTAAAAATACGCTAGAAAAATCAGTTTTCAAAAATTTTTCTTGTTTTGTCAGACGCAAATTATTTTCATGCAAATTTTATAATGAATCTATCAAGTACTTTACGTAAAATAAAAAAAAAATAAAAAAAGAAAAATCAAAATATTTTCAAAATTTCTCAAATTTTCTTAATTTGTAACTACACTCAGAAAATTAGTTTTCAATTTTTTTTTCTCTCTGGACAGTAGCGAATACATTGTATACAAATTATATAGCATATCTTTTAAATAGTTTACGTAAAATAGAAGAAAAATGGACAATGAAAATTTTTATCAAAATGTTCAAAATGCACATCGATGCACCGTTGATACAATGCTTTCTCGATGACAAAGCAAAACTTATTAAAAAAAGTTAATAATTTAGCTCTTTTTATACACAATTCATGCAAAACCGTGATTTTTCATGAAACATTTGATACGTTTAAGAGAGTTTTAAAAATAACTTTTAATATAGTCATAAAAAAATGAGGTTTATTTTTTAGATTTTAAACGAAAAATTTAAGACCAAAAAAAGTTTTGTGTTCTTTAAAATAACGGAATAGAAACTGTTTGAAAATTGTTTTAAAACAGTGACTTTAAAAGTTAAAAGTTCTAGAGAATTACTCAAATAAGCGATACTGAGAAAATAATTTTATAAATCTAAACAAATTCAATTTATATTTTCTATCAATATAGTTTTTAAATATTTGCTAACATGCATATACTATTATCTTTAATAGAATATAACAAATATACCTTTACATCAAATTATTGTTTTATAAAAACTAAAACCAAAAGTATTGTCAAGAAGTTTTAAAGTTAATATACTTAATATTTCATTCGAACGAAATAAATATTTACTAAAAAATAAAGTTGTATTTATTATGCTAAAAAGAAAAAATAAAACTATAGATTAACAATAAAAACATTTCTTAAAATTAAGTTATTAGAAAAATTTGCCTGACACAATAATTAGAATGATATTAACAAATAAATTAAAAAATTTCTTTAAAATATTGGATTTTTAAAATGCAGATTTAAATTTTTTTTACATTTAGATCGCGTAAAAAAATGAAAATGTTTTTTTTTTAGTTTCATGTCTATATAAATAATATATATGTTATTAAAGAACCCCATTTCAATCAAGGCCGTTTTTTTCATAATACCTGTGAGCTTTATCTTTTCCCCTTATTTGCTATTTGTGTAAAGGAGTGGGAGAATCACACTCGATTCTCTTTTAGAGGTTTGAATATTCGTGTTGTTTTACTACAAAGCTCAAAGTGCTGATCTATGAAATTCAAAGTATGCACATACGATATTAGTACCAAACATATATTCTACGAAATTCATAGCTCTTAACTTCAAGCTTCAGGGGGTTTTACTTGTACCGTTTTCTTTTTTTTCTGTTTATTTTTTTTTTGTTCATGCACCACAATTCCATGCTGAATAACTACGAACATTCGTAAAGTAGAGCATTAATACGTTCGTGCCAAAACACTTTTTGGTTTTCATCATAGTGTTTTCATACGAAAAGTTTTTCAGTTTAATGTCAGAATCAATGTTTATTATATCTTTAAAAATATGTAATTTGTGGCTGCAACCAGGGCATCTCCATGTGACGACATTGGATAATGATGTTATCTTACTATCCGACAAAGTCCCTGGCTTACGGCGTTCATGCCATCATGGCAACGACACGTGAAAATGTTTCGGGGTTCGGATCTCTGGAACTGGCGGCTAATCTGGGTATAAAAGCAAGCCCGCAGTCATCGTTATCAAGCAAACGCAGCTCTACATTGGTGGTAAACTTAGCCTCTATAGAGTTAAATGTTACAAGGCCACAATACAACTTGAACAAATTTTGTGTTGTTTGTGGAAAATATGTTTCCTACTCTCAACAGCTCAAGTTTACTGATAAACTCAAGAAAACATAAATTTAATGCTTCAGAATTAGTTCTAACACAACAAACAATTTTTGGACCCCTACATCTGTATGTTCTAGAAGCCGAAATATACTCACCAAAAAATCAAAACGGATTTTCTTCTCCAATGATATGAAAAAATCCAACAAGTCATACAACGGACTGCTACTTTTGTTTGACTAATATAAATGGTTATAATCGGAATAACAGACACTCTATTAGACGTTCTTAGAAAGTTTTTTTTCGGATTCCGACCATCCAAGTTGTGGTTTGAGATACCAAAATTTCGTAAACATTGCATTTCACTTCATCAGGGTGAGCCTGAATCTGATGGTTCAGACTGTTTGATCACTATGTATAGGGGCATAATTTTCAGGTGGGCTTTCCCGGTTGAATGGTTATGGGTGTTTTGGTTGAATGGTTGTGGGTATTTCGGTTGAATGGTTGTGGGTGTTCGGGTTGAACAGTTATGGGTGATGTGTCTTTGGGAACAGAGGTTGCCATATTGGGTCAAAGAAGAAGCCGTTATCTCTGTTTCCATCATTTGGATGTTTTAGTATTTCTATGGCTTCTCGGTGTTTTCTTGGAAAGTGAAAGTTGGTTTTGGTGAGGATTGTTGTGTGATCGAAGTCTATTTGGTGGCTGGTTCCGATGTGGGGCCCTGCTAATGTTGATTGTGTAAAGTGTTTTAATGTTACCATGCTGCTGTATTCTTTGAGTCTTTGGTGTGTCGTTCTTCAAGTATTTCTTATGTAGACTCTTGGAACAAGATATTTTGTGAGTACTGCGAGTGTGTAGCAGAGGTTTTTTGTTTTTGTAGTTGTGAAGGATGTGTCCTATTTTTGTTAAAGGTTTATATATGGTGTGAATGCTGTGTTTATTTAGTATGCGTCCGATCTGTTTTGTGACGCCTTGTATATGGTGAATTCTCAAAAAATCGGCTGATTACACAAGAAATTTTTAATGATGACGATCGAAAAGAATTCATATATTGTATCGTTATGCATTATATTTAACTTGAATAATGCTTTAATGAAGATTAAATTTGAACTTAAGTACTTATGAATACTTTTCAATAAGTACCTTAGTTAACAGTGGTTACGTTGAGTTAACGGAGTTTACGATTTTTTGGGGGTGGAATTGATCCAATTATTAATACTTAATGATGTATGTTTAAAGGGGTATAAACAAGTAAATATACTTTTTTATTAAAGAAAAACGAACACTTCTAAGGGAAATAAAATAAACTTTTAATATTGTTGGGAATAGAGGTTTTGTATTCCGGGATCGAAAAGAAAACACCTTTATTTTTAATTTTAAACTGGTTGATATATATTCTAAACTATGTTTAAGTACAGTAATTATTAATCTAGTACGTTACAAATGGCTGAGCTTTACTTTGCATATGCTATTGTAAAGAGCTTGTCTTTATCGCTACATGGCGCTCGCTAGACTCTGTTCAACAGACTGCTTGAGCTCGACTAGAGCCTCTCTTTCTCAGCTGATTTGCTGTATCGTATGTATAGTCGAGTATGCATTTACCGACGGATGGCTATACGCATACAAATATAAGACGCAACATTTACATATTAAAACAAATATGATTCAAAGATGATATGTAATAATACTTTTATGATTTAAGGCGAGAAAGTTAACGGAGTTACGTTTTCTAATATTTTACAATTCTTTGGTCAACAAATAGGATATCTCATTCATAATCTCATCCAGTTATCTATCACAAGAAAGTATAAGGTAACTTGAAAATAATTTTTAAGTCCTGTCACACATTATTCTATATGAAAGTTTTGGCAAAGAACGGAAATTGGCCGATTTTTTGAGAATTCATCATATTTGGTAGTGTGGCTGTGTTAAGACGAGTTTTTTTTTGTTGAATGTTGGTATAGGAAATTTTGGAGCGGAGTTTTTTAATTGTTTGTTTAATTTGTCTTAGTGTATAATCGTTTTGTATTAGGGCTTGTTTTGCTTAGTCAAGTTTCTATTTAATGTGAGCTTGATCAGAAATGTAAAGTGCTCTATATATGAGAGAGTTAATGACTGAAAGTTTTTGGGAAGGGTGATGGTGAGAGGAGGCGTGTAAACATCTGTTAGTGTGCGTAAGTTTTCTGTATACATCATGGCCTAAAGTGTTGTCAGGCTTCTTGTAGATTAGAACATCAAGGGAAGGGAGTTTGCTATTTTGTTCTATTTCCATAGTGAATTTAATATTAGGATGTTGTTGATTCAAATGTTCTTGGAATTTGTGGAGTTCATCTTGAGCTTGTAGCCATATGACAAAGGTATCATAGACGTATCTTAGCCAAAGGGAAGGTTTATTAGAAGTTATGTTTAGGACTTGAGTCTCAAAATGTTCCAGAAATGAATTGGTAATGATCATATTAGGTTCAGGAACAGTTATATACTAACAAGGAGAGTGTTTCACCTTTGGGTCACCGATTTCGCTTAAATTTTGGGAATGTTTTCTGAATGCAGAAACATGAAGGAAGCCAAAATTTTAGAGGCCAACGCTCAATATTTCCCGAGTTACAGGCCATTGAAGAAAATCACTAAAAGTCACTAGATTTTCAAACGCTTATAGTTCCTCATTATTAGCTAGAAGCTTGAACCTTTTTTGAAATGAAAGCTGAGCTCAAATCTTTTCGAAATAGCACTTGTAGCATCTCAAAATATTATTTTTTCCTAAAGCTAGAGCATAATAAAGATTGGACCTGGATTTCTGGTTTAAAACATTAATTAATAATAAAAGCTAAAATTGGGTTCAATCTTTATGCCATAACTTTGAGAAAAAATAATATTTCGATATGCCATAACTATTATTTCAAAAGGATTTCAGCTCAGCTTTTATTTAAAAAAAGGTTCAAGCTTCTAGCTAATAATGCTGAGAAACTATAAGCGTTTGAAAATCTAGTTTCTAGTGATTTTCTTCAATGGCCTGCAACTAAGGAAATATTGAGCGTTGGTCTCTGAAATTTTGGCTTTCTTCATATTTCTGCATCCAGAAGTCATTCCCAAAATTTGAGCGAAAACGGTGATCCGAAGGTGAAACACTCTCCTTGTAAGACAATATAAACAAACAATTAAAAAACAACACTTTAAAATTTCCTATACCAACATCCAACAAAAAAAAAACTTATCTTAACACAGCCACACTACCATACGAATATTAAATAAACACAGCATCCGTATTATATATAAAACCCTAACAAAAATAGAACAAACTCTTCACAATCCTAAAGACAAAAAACCTCCATCGCACACTCCCGATGTTTACGAAATACCGTGCTCCAGGAGTCTACGTAGGAGAAACTGGAAGAACGATCCACCAAAGACTCAAAGAACACAGCAGCAAGGTGAAATTTAAACAATTTACACAATCAGCATTAGCAAGACCCCACATCAAACCGACCACCAAATAGACTTAGACCACACAACCATCTTCACCAAAACAAACTCTTACTTTTCAACAGAATACCAAGAAGTCATAGAAATACTAAAATATCTAAATAATGTAAACAGAGGTAATGACTATTTCCTGAACCCAATATGGCAACCACTGTTCCCAAAGACACATCACCCATAACCATTCAACCGGAATACTCCACCTGGAAATTATACCCCTATATATAGTGATCAAACAGTCTGAACCATCAGATTCAGGCTCACCCTGATGAAGTGAACTGCAACTATTATTTATGCATCCGTTATATCTGTAACTCCTCTAGTTTTTGTAAGCACTCAATTTTTTTATGGTAATAGTATGGATATAGATAGAGAAGAACATCATGTAACGATTAATAAGTTTTTGAAGACTCTAACTCTTAAATGTCTGATGAATCATTAAATGCAGCAGAAGATGAAAAAAGTAAAGACTCGGACGTAGAATGATCGGAAGATGATAGCAATAAAAGAAATAAAGAAATTTAAATAAGATGAATTGAATGACATGGTACGAGATTCGGGACTTTCGAAAGAGCAATCGGAACTTTTAACGTCCGGAATGAAGGAGAAGAAAACTTTAGCATCAAATACTTGTATAACTTTCTATCGTTCAAGAGAACGTCAATTCAGAAAATTTTTCTCAAAAATAAATTGGCGCCTTTTTATCGACTCTTTTACAAGAAGTTTGAAAGCAATTTTCTTACACAATGGGAATGTATATACACGCTTTGCCACTTTCTCATTTGGTTATAATGCACGAAGAATACCATGACATGAATTTGTTATTAAAATAAAAATATGATAAACATAAGTGGCAAGTTCGCGGTAATCTTAAGATATTCACTATTATTTTATGGATGGGGTCCAAACATTAAAATATTTTCCATTCAATGAATATTTATTTAGAGTCCCATGATTACGAATAGTGTATTTCATAATTTAGAATAAAGTAATAATGAATTTTCATAATTTCAAAAAGCAGTTGTGATAATTTTAAAGTGTTCGACTAAAATACTTAGAATTCTTTAGAGATCTTGATATAGTTTATTTTAAATTTGAAACATTTATTTCGTTACTCCTTATTTCGATTAAATAAACATTCTAAGATGCTTTACTCGCACTAGCTATTTTCGTTACTTCAGTCATCGAAAATATGAAAATTTCAAAATGAATAATTAAACAGTCTTGATATACACATAATTTATATACATCTAAATGAATATTAATTGAATAAAAAACGTTCTAACGTTCAGACCGCATCCTATTTTAGGACAACAATCTGGTGCTATAAAATATCTATGCTTGATCTGTGAATGTGATAGTCGGACTCGGGCTTAGTAGTATGTCAGAATAGTCTGGTCATCGGGAAAAAACCTGAGTCCAGGTGATAAAAACACCATGAATGAGAATTTAATACCAACGAATATAGTTCTTTTCTCACCTTTTCATATTAAATTAGGTTTGGCAAAACGATTGGTTAAAGCAGTGAGTCGAGATCTAAGTGCTGCTTTTATCGACCAGTAAACAAGTTAACTTGGAAATGGACCTGATGTATTCCCTTGAAGCTGCTTTTACTGTGGCGGATCTTACAGGTTCGTTCTGACCCTCTCGGATTCGGGAAACACGGGTGATAGGCCATAGATCATCATCCCAAATCAAAGTAGCATTTAATATAACGACGAGGTCTCTAACTTGTAGGTTAGGTCGACGTCAAATCCATTTTTGACGTTGCCGAAGAGTATTCAAATACTCGCGGCTCTAACAGTCCCAGAATTGCTCATGCAATCCTTTAATGAGATCCCAGTGCTTGAGACTAAAAGGAGTGGTGTAGCCTGATGGTAACGTCAAAATCGAGCTCAACGGTCCATTGACAAGAAAGTGAGCTGGAGTCAGCACGTAAAAATCGTCCCAATTTCCAGTGATCGGAATGATCAGGCAACAGTTCAGCATCATCTTGATGCTTACGAAAAGGGTGGCAAACTCTTTGTACTTGAGATTGCGAGGACCAATGACTCTTCTGAGGTGACTCTTGTCTAGTTTTACCCCAGCTTCCTATAGTCCACTGTGGTGAGGTGCTGCTGGTGGTATGTAGCGCCATTTAAAGCCCTTGTGCGCCAGAGTATTGTTAACTTCATCCCATTTAATATTGGCTTGACTGAATCAGGTCTTGAGTTCGATGTCCGCCCAGTGGAACGTCGTGGCATTATTGTCCCAAATCTCAGCTGGTAGTCCTCTACGTCCAAAAAATCGAGTCAGAATTTCTAAAAAACTTTCGAAGGTGAGATCGCCAACAAATTTCAAGTTGATAGCTACCATACTCATGCAAACGAATACTGCGATGTAGCCCTTTGTAGTTCTAATTCGACGACCTTTGGACGGTAAAATCTTAAATAGCCGAGAATAGTCCAACCTACTGCTTGTAAAGGCTTTTGATGGTACTACCCAGGTGGGTAGTAGGGGTGCTATCTGTTGGGTCATTGGTTGAGCTCTGTGTCGTATGCAGGTCACGCACCGATAGATATTTGCTCTGATTCGTCTCTTACAGCCAATAATCCAAGCGTGGTAAATAACATGAAAAAACATCGTTCAGAAGCTTCCATAAAGCGAATACTCATGAGTGTGCGAATACTCACAATTAATAGCTTAACCAGAGGTCAATGTTCGTCAACCGCTGGAGGATGGCTCTCATTAAATTGGAGGCAGTCCATGAGATCCCTTGTGAATCAAGGAATACATCAAGTCGACTTAGCTTGTTCTTGACTAAGAGTTGATGACCCGTTTGAAGTTCCTGGATTTCAAATTTGAACGTTTGAGATTGACTGAGTCTCACACAGGCCAGATAAGCATCATCGAGCTCTTGAGTGGTAACAGGTACCAATATTGAATTTGTTGGTTGTCGATTTAGCCCAAGACGAAGCCACCCACACAGCATGAAATATTGCAGTGAAACTTTCACTGAAATATTGTGCTGAAATATTGTCACAAGATTGCAGCAATCTTGTCTTAACATTGCTAAGAGGTTTCATGAAACATTTCAGTGTGATATTGCTGCAAACTTGCTACAAGGTTACAGAAAATAATTCAAGCAATATTGCAAGGAACCTTTCATGAAAGGTTGCAGCGAGGTTTCTGCAAGGTTTTATAAAACATTCCATGAAATATTGCAAGAAACCTTCCATGAAAGGTTGCAGCGAGGTTTCTGCAAGATTTTAGAAACAATTCATGAAATATTACAAGAAAACTTTCATGACATGTTTCAGCGAGGTTTCCAGCAAAATTTAGAAAACATTTTATAAAATATTGCAAGGAACCTTTCATGATAGGTTGCAGCAAGGTTTCCAGCAAAATTTGATGAATATTTTATGAAATATTACGAGGTATCTTTTGTTAAAAGTTGCAGTAAGATTTCTGCAAGGTTTTTGACAAGATTTCTAAGATATCACAAAAAATATTGCTATGTACATTTCGCCAATGGTTATTACCATATTTTTGGCAATCTTTATAAAATATTCCAGAAAAGCGTTTCACAAAAAGTATCAGCAAAGTTTCATGAATAATTTCAAAATGAAATTGCGACAAACCTTTCATAAACAGTTTCAGCAATAATTCCGCAAGTTTTTATAATAGATTCTAAGAGCAGTCCAGATTCGCTGTTCTTGCCTTATATTTGGTTTCCTGTTATTTACTCAAGTATTTATTGCTGTAGTTGTATTGTAAACAGGAAGTTGAGCGCAATAAGTATGCTATTATTATAAATATTTATGCGTAGGGTAAAAAAATCCATCGAATTGTTATTGAAAAAAGTAAAGAACGCATAAATATTAGAAACAAAACCTTTTATTTCAATATTTTCTACTTTTCTCAAAAACGATGCCGAGGAATTTTTTCTTCTTGTGCACAAATATTGATAATAATACTATTGCGCTTAACTAGTAATTTATAGATACAACGATTGATACTTAAGCAAATAAGAAAAACTTTATCACACAAGGATAGAAAATCCTGCCTACTATTAAATATTACTGCAGCAAGCTTTTGGCAAGATTTAAGAAATATTTTACAAAATATTGCAGGAAACCACACGGAAAGGTATGAGCGTTGTTCGCGGCAAAATTTGGGAAAAATTTCATGAAATATTACGAGAAACCTTTCATGAAAGATTGCTGCAAGGTTTCTTGAAATGTTGCTGCGAGGTTTTCATGAAAGGTTGCTGCGAGATTTTTAGAAATATTTCAACCGGGTTCTAGCGCGGACATATAAATGTTCCTGCAATATATCATAAAAGGTTGCCACGAGGTTTTCTGCAAGGTTACGGCGAGATTTTCTGAAAAATTGCTGTGTGGTTGCTTGAAATGTTTTTGCTATTTTTCCCGCAAAATTCCTGTGAGGTTTCTTGAAATGTTTCTGTTACATTTTCTAAAAGATTGCTGTGAGGTTTTCATGAAAGGTTGCTGCGAGGTTTTCTGAAAGATTGCTGCGAGGTTTTTAGAAATATTTCAACCAGGTTCTAGCGCGGACATATAAATGTTGCTGCAATCTTTTATGAAAGGTTGCTGCGAAGTTTCGAAACTTTCATGAAACCTTGCAGCAACCTTGCAGTAATCTTTCATGCTGTGTGGGCATCGTTAGATTTGGATCATGAATCAGAGGCATTGATTGAGATTCAAAAACTGACTCAAAAGTGTTAGTCTTACGGGTAGTGTTAAACAACAAACAACTGTAGTTTAGAGAGTGGCTGGTTCAATTTGTTGAGACGTAGGCTCTGAAGGCCAACTGCCTTGCTGATGCACTAGCCAAGGTTGGCCTTGCCAGCACAAATACTGGGTTCTGAGATCGTTTGGATGCGAGTCTCTGGAGGCGATAATAGCTGGGTTTGAAATAGAAGGCACGTATTGCCATTGTTGATTAGGTAGTACTTCCTGGATGTGCACGACATTGCATTCCCGGGCGGTTTATGTAAGTGAAGCCAATTAATAACAATTTGGAAATTACTCTAGATGGACCAAGTCTCGGCTGGCAGTTTTAGTACAATGGAAACTGAGCGTAGCAATCGACCAGTCAGTAAAGCTGCTCGAAATTTAAGACGAAGGCTCGTCATGCTATATGTTCGAGTAGAATTGGTTTTGAGACCTTTGATTGAGTTTAGTTTCGTTTTGGCAGAAAGCAGGCTTACACAAGCAGTTGTATCAGATGTAGAGACTCTAATATATATCACTGCAGCCATGGCTCGATAACCTGCATCAGCAAACGCATGTAACTGCATTTCGTTGTATCCTTTCCAATGCACCCAACGCCGAATGCAAATATCAGAGATTTCTTGTAACTCGTTGACGAATTCTTTCCATCTTTCAGCCAAGGCCAGAGGTAATGTTTCGTCCCAGTCGATTTCCTCTCGCCATATGTCCTGCATTATTATTTTGGCACCGGCTAGAACTGGTGCTATCCATCCGCATATATCGCACCAGTTCCGCCTTTGCTATGTTGCTAAGAACTTGGCTTTTGGTTAGGTGCTCGAAACTCATGCATGGAAATGTTAGATGGAAAGAATCCATCGCAGCGTTCTACTTGATGCCCAGCTCACTGACTAGGCCTTCAGCTTTGAATTGCAACCATGTCGGTCGTAAACGATCTTCTTCAGGGATGTTCGATAACAAGTTAGGGTCCTTAACAACCTATTCGCCTAGGGAGAAATCTCCAGCTTGCATTAAGTCAATTAGTTGTCGTTATAGCTCGATAACGCAATCCAAATTGTCGCCTCCTGATAGTATGTCATCGATGTGATTGTCTTCTAGAAAAGCCTTCGTAGACAGCAGCCTGGTTGCTCCTTCATCCTCACAGAGCTGTCGTACGGTTATCGGGACTAAGTAGGGCGAGCATGATTGCCCACAAGTAACCGTGAAAAGCTGATAGTGCACGGCCAATTCCTAGTCCACGGTAGTGTTGAAAGATGCCAAGAATAAAAATAGGAATACCCGGAAATTAAGAGCACTAATCGGTCCCTTAAGTATTTAAAATAACGAAAAAAGTCTGATAAAAATAATCCTCTTAGCCGTTTTTTCGTGCTATTGAAAAAAAAATTAAAAAAAATTTTTTCATGAAATAATTTTAATAATTTTATTTCATAGTATTTTTTCAAAGTAACAAACTTTTAGTACTCTATTGAAAAAGTATTCAAGTTGAAAAACTATTATTCATTAGTATAACTAAATTTTCTGAAGAAAATCACGGAAATTTATCTGTTTCATGGGATTTATTGCAATTTAAAGAATTTCAAGGATTTATTTCAGCTGATTCAAAATTAACAAACATTCTAGTTGGCTTACTGTCACATAGCAGCAGCTATCCATGCACATCGTGTATTGTATCCAAAGGAAATCTTGATTCTGTAAACAAACTAAGAACAATCGGAGGTTGTGTTGTAAATTATAAAGCTTTGATAGAAAGTTGTGGCAAGAAAAAAAATTGTAAAAACTTTTATGATTGCTCATATTTACCCATAATTTCGTCCAACCGAGATTGTTCGAAAACATGCAAAAAAATTTTGAAACCACTGTTGAGTTGTGTGTCAAAAAATGAAATTCTTTATGGAACTTCAGGATTTTCCGGTAATTCTTGCAAAACTTTACTTAGTGAAATTGATATTTTGCGAAAACTTTGTTAAACGATGAATAACTTTACTTCTATGAAATACGTTAAATGTTTTGAAGATTTTTAAAATATCATTGATTATTGCTTTTCCATTGATTCGAAAGCTCATTATAGTAATAACACTTTTCCGAATCAGCTATGCTGATTTGGATGTATTTGTTACTCCGAAAGTTCACACGGATTCTTAGCACATCGAAGATTTTCGCAAAAAACATGATAAAGGATTAGGTTTCTACTCCAAACAAGCTGTTGAATCAGTTTGTGCTAATTTAAAAAAAATGTCGAGAAAGTACAAAGTTAAAAAATCAAATGAAAGATATTCTGAAAATTTACTAAGAGTAGTATGTAAATATAATACCCGGATTCTTTAAAACATTATTTTAAATAAATTTAAAGTTAAATTTTAGAAATATTGTTGGAATTTGTTAGGTACTTTGTTGTAACAGAGTTGATAACAAGAAAAGATAGATACTTAAAGAGTTAATATATTCTGATATGTTGAATTGAAATCAATACAATTTTTTGGTAATTATTTAATTATTAACTGAATTTCTGTAATATGTTGATTTTTTCTATAATTATAACGTTATGTGACTTGAGATGTTCTTTGTTTACATGTTAATATATTATGTTAATATATGAAAACTTGTTGTTACTTGTGGAAAAATTTTATTTTTCATTGCACCTCTGCCAAATTCCGTGGCATGGTATGTAATTCAACACGTTTCTGGTATTGGATGGGCCTGGTGCAGATGTTGGCCTCATGTGACCAAGCTCTCAATACTTGTTCATAAATGCAGTATACTTTCTTGACTGCTATGGATCTCCACGCATCCGGTGGTTTAAGGCATTTAATAAGAATTGAGTGCTCGTGATACTTTATTTTTGAGAAAATTAAGGAACGCTGAATTAAAAGTTTATGTTTATAATATTTTGGCGTTCCTTACTTTTCTCAAAAACAAAGCGGTAAAATTTTTTTTTCTTGTGTATAAATATTTATAATAATAATATGTATTGCGCTCAACCTTTAATTTGCAGATACATCGGTTAATACTTGAGTAAATAACAAAAATCTCAATTAGATAAGGACAGCGAATCCGGCCTGCTCTTAAACGTAAAATTTTCTGCTCTTCTTCATTCTAAAGTCAAAAACTTAAAATTTGTTGATTTAACAAATTTGACTTCTAAATGATTTTGAATCTGACGTGATGGAGCATAACCGACCTTGGATTTGGAATCAGCGATTTCAAAACCCTATGATACCCTTCGAGCATATACTACTGGAGAAAACCTTTAAATGGCAGCATGTATTATAAGGCAAAAAGAGAAAAGGCTGATATTAAGGTTCGTGCTATCTCCCTTTCGTCTCATTAGATTGGCTGCTTCTGTTTCTCGCGAACAGAAGTAGCCAATCAAATGGGGCGAAAGAAAGATGGTATTTACCTTTATAGCAGCCCTCTCTCTCTCTCTCTCTCTCTCTTCGCCTTGTCACACTTTTAATAGCTGGAAGGCTTCCTCTGGTAGTATATGCTCGAAATTGATACCTCAATGAGATTTCAAGATAATTCTTAGATCAAATATTGACCTGTATTATTTTCTATGGATTTTGATTGCTTTCTATGTTATTATTTTAATATATTTGTTTTATTTTGTGTGGGTAAGAATAAGAATAGCATAGGTCACATTAAAAAAAAAAATTAATTAGTAATACATTTTGTTTTTTTAGTATTAAAACAACTCATTTCCCAAAAAAAGTGTTTTTTTTTTGTATATTTTCTTTAACATTTAGAGGATGGGGTGGTCCCTTTAAGGACCACCCTTAGAACACAAAATATTTAATGTTTACATGTTTATTTTAATGTTTTAATGTTTCATGAATAGTGTTTTCTCAGGGTGGTCCCTAAAGATTAATATTATAAGGGATGTGAGAATGGTACTTAACAGAAATGTAAAAGGATTGATTATAAAAATGGCATAAGTCACATTTTAATGGAATTTTAATTTTAAATCACATTTATTGTTTGAAGCTGCTCTACATAAATTTAAAGTTTTTTTATACATTATTTTATAGCCTTAATAGAGGACATGAAATAAATATGCCGTTTCGTATTCCTGAGCAGGACAAACATGCTTATATTTATAAATAAGATTGCTATGTATAGTTAGTAGTAATTAATTCAGTCACAGTTTCTCGTTATGTTTGATGTAAAGCAGTACGTTCAAAGTGTTTCCAAATAACATAAGTATTAAAATAAATTATGTTGTTGGATAATAGCTCTGATTATGTTCCAAGTAATAATCCAGAATTATAAAGTAATGAAGCAAATAATGGTTTAAAAATGCTGCCAAGTGCTTTGGCGGAATGCTTTCTCATAGAGCTCTTTGAGTTTCATTAATTTTTTTATATTTTTTGAATGTGATTTTAAAATAAAAAAATTGTCTAACATTAATATTTATTTATAAATTTGTACTTTAAAAGAACGATGTCAACGAAACTTCTAATCGTAACCACGCTAAGAAAGAAGATAAATGAAAAATAAAAATTTGTGTGAGTAGACATTTTGCATCTTTTTGCCTCTCAGTCTCACATATCAATTGTATTATATGATATCTCTTTACTTTTTTGAGAGGAGACTGCTTTTTGTGAGTCCAACGATTGTAAAAGAATCAAACCTGCTATTTTCATGTGTTGCTAAAACTGGTAGCAGTTTGTTTCAATTTTGAGCCTTATAATTCCCGTGCAAAACGTATTATGATTTATGCGTGCATACGGTGGTACGTATATACTATAGCATTATTTTTTCTTTTACATCTGCACGTGCTGATCTCTAATTTTTTATTTTTTAAGTTATTAATTCAGCCAACTGTGCTGTGGGTTTTTTGGCGTTTTGAGCAATTTTTAAGCAAACGAATAATTTGCATAATAATTTCAGAGCAAATCTATCGAATGGTTTTAGTGTAATATAAAAAAAAATAAAACAAACATTTTTCAAAATTTTCAAAATTCTTTTAAATTAAAACTACGCTAAGAAAATAAGTTTTCCAAATCATATCTTCTTTAGACAATAGTGAATAACTTGCATACGAATTTCGGAGCAAATCTATCGAATGATTTCCGTTAGATAGAAAAATAATAAAATTAATAGTATGCCAAAAAAATCAGTTTTCAAATGTTTTTATTATTTTAACAGTATCAAATGATTTCTATACATATTTTTAAGCAAATTCTTGGAGTAGTTTACGTAAGATCCAAAAAAAATGAAAAATTAAAAAAAATTTTTTTTCAAAATTTTCAAAATGTTCTAAAATTATAACTGCGCTAAGAAAATAAGTTTTCCAAAGCTTGTTTCGTTAAGGCAATGACGAATAATTTTCATAATAATTTTATAGCAAATCTATCGAATGGTTTTAGTATAATATAAAAAAAAAAATATAAAATAAACATTTTTTCCAAATTTTCAAAATTCTTTTAAATTAAAACTGAACTAAGAAAATAACTTTTCCAAAGCTTATTTTCTTTAGACAATAGCAAATAACTTGCATACAAATTTTGGAGTGAATCTATCAAATGGTTTTCGTAAAATAGAAAAATAATAAAAAATAACAACTTTTTTAAAAATTTTCAAAATGCTCTATGAATAATAGTATGACAAGAAAATCAGTTTTTAAATGTTTTTATTATTTTAACAGTAGCAAATAATTACTATAGAAATTTTTAAACAAATTCTTGTAGTAGTTTACGTAAGACCAAAAAAAAATGAAAAATTTTTTTTAATAATTTTCAAAATTTTCTTAAATTAAAACTGCGCTAAGAAAATAAGTTTTCCAAGGCTTGTTTTATTAAGGCAATAAAGAATAATTTGCTTAATGATTTTAGAGCAAATCTAAAGAATGGTTTTTGTAAAATATAAAATTCGTCCGGGAAATGTATGTTTCTAACAGCCCATCCATCGCAATGTTCGATGTGGGTGCTTGATCCTCTTCCTGGCATCTCGAGCTGATCCACTTTTCTGCATATCTCCACATATTTATCTCTCATTTCAGTAATGCATGCCCTTATTTCTGACATGCATTGTGCGAACTTTAAGAGAATTTCAAACATTCACAAGTACGATCCGCCATAAAGATAGTATTCTTTGCTGCAGCAGTTTATATTCCTGACATGGTTGCTGCGCTAGCCGAAGAAGATTGCGCATTTGTTATGTTCTTCTTGTTAACCGTGGGAGGTTGTATAGCGCTGTGGTCTCTTCGTTGACCATAGAAGGTGGCTGTTGGTCTTCCTCTCAAAATGTCACTCGAGAGGTTTGCCCCCTCGATCGTGACCATTGTCTTCTGCAGGTTCTCTTTGACCATCTGGTCCCCGGTTATCGCCTGGAGTGGATGTACTTCAGACTCATCATTTCCAGTCTGAAGTATCCTGGTTGTCGTGCGATCACGATTCTCCGCCCTTCTATGCATCACCTCTCTCGGATTAACGTCTGGTGTGAAATCTTCTGGATCATAATTACCGGAAAACCACTTCAATATCCGATCTGCGCGACGCAATCTGCTGCCAGTTCCAAGCAGTTCTTAATTTTTGATTGCGTCGGTCAATTTTTCCTCATTGATTGACCACAACCACGTCTCTATCGCATCAATAGCGGTATCAGATGTTTCATTTCCTGAGGTGTTAAGACTGCTTACTAGCTTTTGCCGCTAAATAATATTTATATACAATTTAAACAGTCTTAACTACCTTGTGTGTGTGCTAGTTTTAATTTATAAAACTACTCTTACTTTATTGCTGTTGCGAAGCTTTAAACAAACTTAGAATGCTACATATATCTTATTTGATGCAAGATATAAGTGATGTGAGCAAAACACGAGATTTTCGGATAAGTTAAAACAAAATATTTCATATATATATATATATATATATATATATATATATATATATATATATATATATATATACATGTATATTTATATTTTGAGACGATTTGTCTCAACTCTTAACAGAGATAATTGCTTTAATCTTTGTATTTACAATTATATTGCCAACACTAACTCTTTATTTCAATAATTTATAGTATGAAACAATAACAATTTCCTTATATCAACGGCTCTGATTTGCCACGAGTTTGCGAGACAATCGCTATTTGTTATTTTAAATGAAGTACAAATTCACTTGCTGATCCGTTGACCAAGCAATTATAGGTCGGGCAACCAGTTCAGCAATCGCTCCCAATTAAAAATCTCAATTGGCCAGGTTAAATTACAAAACAAACCAATTGCTGAAATTCCTCGCACAAAATAATCATCAATCGAAGGAACCTCAGCGAAACATACACTTTTGGAGCAGAGTTACTGTGTCAGTGGGTCTACCGAAAAAAACAAAAAAAAATTTTCACTCTAGAATGGCTTAATTTGCCTCAAAATTGATTTTAAACTTCACTTTAAACAAAAAATATTGCTTTCAAAAAATTTTCAAACCTAGAAAAATTTTTTTAATTTTATGAAAATTTTTTAAGGCTACAAAATTTTGAACTCAAAAAAAAAATTTCACATATAAAAAAATATACTTCAAAACACTAAATTAAGCAAAATTAAGAAAAATTTCCAATGAAACTCTCAATAAAAAAAAAACTTTAATTGTCTGGTGTAGCACCGTTAAGTGGACGCCATTGTAACAGGTGATAAATTAAATGGAATAATATCGATGCCCCGTACGAAAAAAAGTACGGTTCACAGAGCTTGACGAAGATAAGCACCACTCACAGTATCAGACGAAAATTAGCACGATTCGCGCAACTCTGACGAAGAGAAGAACGGCTCGCAAAGCTGTGACGAAAAGAAGCACGGTTCGTAAAGTTCTAACGAAAAAAAGCATGGCTCGGAAAGTTCTGACGAAAAAAATCACGACCCGCTGAACTCGAACGAAAAGAAGCACTACTTATGGAGCGACTCAGTGAATTTTAATTAAAAATAGCACAATTCGTGAAGCTCTTACTAATAAAAGCATGTCACACCAGACTCGGACTAAAAGTAGCACGATTCACGAAATGCTGACAAATACTAGCACAATTCACAGTAGTCTGATAATAATTTAATTTATTATTTACATTTCAAACTATAGTAATATAATTTGAAAATATAATATTATGGTTGTAGGGTTTCAAAATTCATCACTGTGTCCACCCCGAACACTATGCCCTTGTATTTAATTGTTTTTGAAAAATGAATTTTCGAATTAAATTAAATACATCAAATTCTATAATTAAGCATTTTCTTTGATGTTCAATTTAAAAAAAAATTACATTTATTATTACTTATAGAAAATAAATTTTAAATCGATTTTTTTATTTAGGATATCGTAGTTATCCCCTCCTAATAATATTTTTATTTAAAGTTCATGAGTAAACGGTGCGTCAAATCATATTCTTTCATTACAGAAAGAAAATTTATAAGATTAGTACTGAGTGCGGACAAGTCACGAAATTTATTAAAATATTACAAATAAAAAGTTATAAACAAACTTTCAATGTATAGTAAGGTTAGGTTTATCGAGCTAGATATCTAATTTTCATTCAAAGTTCATGAAAAAACAACAAGTTCAATTGATTTTTTTTTTTAACAAAAATGATTGAATTAATATAGCTTTAGCGCGGACATTTATTTTTGGCTACAAAATCGTATTTATTCGAGAAAAATTGTGTATAACTATGTATAAATTTGTAATTAATCTGATGTAATATATTGACAATATTGAAACAATTCACAAGCAAAATATTAAAAACCACTATTTATAAAGATAAAGTTTTTCAATGAAGTAGAAATTGTAATTTTCCATAACGAGTTGTGCTAGTGTTCGATAATGTTCAATGAATCATGCGCTACTTTTCATACGAGCCTACGAGTCGTGCTACTTTTCGTCAGCACTCGGCAAGCAGTGCTTCTTTTCGTCAGAGTTTTACGAGATATGTTATTTTTCGTAAAATCTCGATGACCCGTGCTTCTTTTCGTAGGAACTTCGCCAGCCGTGCTACTTTTCGTCCGAGCTTAGTAAGTTGTGCTTTTTTTCGGAGGGACGTGAGGAGTGCTACTCTTCATTGAAACTCTTGAATTGTGCTTATTTTCGCAAGAGCCTGAATCGTGCTTTTTTCATACGGGGCGTCGATATATACTAGTAACTTTTTGTTACTAGTATTTCACTCGTTATAATGTGATCATCTGATCACTTGCATTAGCCGCTCAGAACTCGTACTTCAATTATAATACTAAATATAATAATTAACTATGCAGCTGCTTTTGTTAATACAAAAGCGTGCAAATTGCCAGTTGTATATGAAATAAATAAAATGTGTAATATGTAAGATTAGGTACTCGGGCGTGGTAAATCTTTGCTACACCAGACAAAATAAATATCAACAAAGCTTTATTTAAAAGGAAAATAAATGATCGAGTTTATTAGAAGTAAGAAAAATAAAACAAAGGTAGAAGATAAAGATTAAATTTATCGCGCAGGCCGAGCTTATAAAACTTAACTAATAGATCAACAACTAAACTAATAACTGCGCTGCAAAAATACAAATAATTATTATATACAAACGCATACAAGGTTGTAACTAACGTACCTTATAAAACTTGGCGATCACGCGTAATCATTTATAAAGAGAAGATAAGGAAAAGCTGGCTGACTGTCTCTCTTTGATGCACTGCTATAATATACCACATTGTTGTGTAGGTGGTTCTGCTAAAATCAAACAAAAGATTGTGTCAACTATTGTGTGCAGCAATCCGCCTACACAAACAAGTATTTGACTCCACTAATATACACACTTACACAACGCTACCAAACGCGTAGATATACAAATCGAATCAATCAAAAGATAAAAACTTTTTATTAGAGAGAGCGCGGCAAAAAGCTAGCAATGCTTACAATGGTGGTATGAATAATGATGATATAGAAAGAGTGAGCTATTTTCTTCTCTTTTTCTATCGTTCTTACCCGCACGCGTCTGGTTTACATGGACCTCATGTAAGCCGGCACAAGGCGCTTCACTTGTGGTTATCCTAGTCCATCGTGTGCTGCCCTCGCCTATCAGCTGGCACAGCATACATGACAAGTGTTGTATCGATACTCATTACAATAATTATAAAAATTAATTCATTTAATTTGTGATCTGCTTTTTTCGTATTTATATAATAATCCCCCATTAATTTCATAAATTAAATATATAGTCTTTTTTGTTAAATTAATGTATAAAGATATTCTTTTTAAAATAAAAAATTAATATCGGACTATTATATGAATACGAATTAAATTCTTTTAATATTAATTTAAGTTAGTAAATAAGCACACAAAACATTTTGTAGCTTTTTGAAAGAAGTCTTTAATTAAATAAAGTTTTAAGAAATAGTATTGTATTATTTATTTAAGATTTTATAAATTAATTTATTTGAAAATCTATATAAAATGAATTTTTTGACTTCATAGAGCATGAAAATGTTTGTGTGTGAATAATACGTAAGAACATGTACATATACATTTATCTGTATACATAAAAAATATTTAAATTAAAAAAAATAGTGAAATATATGCATGTGCAACATAATTTATAAAAAAAAAACTGGTGTGGCAGTCTTTGGGACTGGCCGACAGAAGTGAAATTTCTTTACGAAATTATAGAACTCATAAATGTCTATTTAAGTTCTATCACTGTTTTATTTAATTTTAAAATAATTTTAAAACTAAACAATTATAATATTAAATAAAACTAAATTAAAATAATTTAGTTTATTTAAAGAATTAATTTTTTTTTATTTTAAATGAGATGGTGTATAAAATTTTTGTTAATAATATTTATTTTACAAAAATACAATAATTATTTTAATTTGCATCGCAATTATAAAAACTATTATCATATTATATTAAGAGTAATGTATGAAATAATTGGCTTGTGATAGCTAAAATAAGAAACGTTTGCTTGCCCATGCACGTTTAAGAAATGTCGGAAAAAGAGGGGTTTACCATAAAACATTATCAACGAATATAGACGCTTATAGAAGCGTACTCTTAAATGGGAAATTTCTGCCAAAACTGAGTTAGTTCTGTTACCCAGCTACTTGGGGGTGCCACTAAATCCCATGTATTTTTATATCTATATATATTATATATATAGCACATTTTTCATATGTATAGATATACAAGCAATGTTAAAGTGTTACCCAGGCTTTCGGACGAAAAATGTAACCCGGAAGAATCCTTCTATAAGCGTTTATCTTTTTTGACATTATAGAGAAAGAAAGAAAAAGAGAAAACGCGCGCTATTGCTTTCTTTATTTATTCAGATCAGATTCAGCTATTTGTATTGTATATATACACCTACTATATCTGTGCGTTTGACATTAAGTCAGTCCCGCGAATTTTTCTTTATACGTATTTAGTACCTTTATACATATGGGAGGCACGGACGCTCCTCTTATATATGTACACTTCCGTTTCATTAGTTCCGTTGCATGTACCGTCATGAAATCAATTTACTCCCGTACAATTTTTTCTATACGTCTCTTATGGGAGGTGTATATACCGTCGGTAAAGAAGTTTCACTTCAAAAAAAAAAAATTATGTTTAGTCGAGAATGGAACTATCAACAGATATCTCACAAGTCCGTCACCTTTAATTCGCAGGTACGTCTACAATTACAAGGGAATACGCGTTGAATGGGCGTTTTGTCCCTAAGTGGTGAGATGATACCACACTTACTATATAAGTCGAACATTGGCGGTTTTGAGTATGTACCCACAGCGCCTGCCTTAAAAATGTAAATGCGTCTTTATAATTATACGTAAATCCTAATATATGTGAATATGTATTGACGTATAAATATTATATAATAGTATATAAAATAGTATGTTGTAAGTAAATATGTGTTTTTCACAGCAACTATTTGTAAAATATAAAATAAAAAATTTAATGTTGAACAGAATCCTAACAAAATACCTTCCGAGCGGTGAAAAAGGATAAAATTAACCGATAGATATTTGAATTGTTGACTTCCCCAAAGCCTCCGGGAACCTGGCACTGGAATCTTCCTGAAAGCTTCTGGCATTTTTTTATGGAAGCTTCCATAAAGTATTTTTGGAACCTTACAGAAATCATCTTTGAAAGCTTCTTGTAAGATTCAAAAGGCCTTTATGCTAGCTTCCATGGAAGTTTACTGATTTCTTCAAAGGAAGCTTCCTGGAATCTTCCATTGAATCTTTCTGAAAGAAAAGTGCGTGGGACATTTTACGCTTCCAGGATGCTTTAATTGAAGCTTTCACGAAAGCTTCCATGAATGCTTCTTGCATTATTTCGTGCAAACTTTCATGAAGTACTTTTGGAACCTTACGGCAATGTTCCCTGGAAGCTTCTTGTAAGATTCAAAAAGACCTTTATGCTAGCTTCCATAGAAGCTTACTCATTTCTTTCACGGAAGCTTACTGGAAGCTTACATCGAATCTTTCTAAAAGAAAAGTGCGCAGGACATTTGACGCTTCCAGCAAGCTTCCTGGAAGCTTTGGTGATATATGGGAGGCCATATGAGGGGCTATAAAAAGACTGAATAGAATTAAAAAATATTATTATAAAATATGAATTTTCAGACTGTTTAATTAATGAATTCTCATGAATAAAGAACTGAGCAGCGCAGGCATATTTTTAGCTGCGCTCTTGCTGTAAATACGACAGAAAGCAAGATGGAGAACTAGTAGCTCTTTAAAGTTTCACTTGTTTGTTTAGTTTCAATTGCGCTCTTCTTCATCTGTCATTATCTTGACTATAGCAGTGTGGCTAAATGGAGACGCCGAGCGAAGAAAATTTGCCAACTTGTAGCAGTGCGCTGACTCTACTACGCATTTAAAAACATAAATTTACTTTCTTATTCAAACAGTATTGAACAAAACTATAATCAATCCTCCTATACGCTTTAATCTAGTGTGGCGTACGCATTAATATTCCATACTAGACAGTGCTATACTCCATTGTGTAGCGTACAGCTAACTGAATATACTCAAGCTCCGAGCAGTTCTGTACAAGATCCCAATACCCATTCAGCTAGTTTAAGGCGACTACGGAGGTTGGGCTAAATTTTCATTTCATAGTTTACAAATTGCGCTTTAAGTTTGTGAAATTTTTTGGATTCACAAGTTTTTCACCATTCTGTGAGAATCAGTTAATGGTGGAGAATAAAAAAATCAAAATAATTTCATGTATTAAATGCATCATTTGTAAACTAAAAAATAAAACCTAACTTAAATTTCGAAGCCGCCTTGATAGATATTCGATAAAATACGACCTACTATAACATAATAGTTATATACGTAACTTGGGAGTACGAAGGATGAATACAGGCGAGACCAAAGTGTTTGTCGCTTGAGTAGCAGTTGGTCGAGGGCACGCGAAGCGCGCCCGAGACTAACTGTTGCTCAAGCGACAAGCACTTTAGTCAAGCCTGGATTCAGAATCCTTCGTACTCCCAAGTTACGTAGATAAGTTTATGTCGTTGGTAGGCCGTATGAGGAACTATAAAAATGATTTTTTAAAATTAATGATATATGTTTTATTAGAAAAAAGTAAATAATGTCATTATTTACTTATTTATTTTACTTATTAACTGTTTAACTTTGAAAATTTGTTTAAACAAAACATTCTGTAAAGTTAAGATTTTATATGAATTTGTATGAGCATTGACATATCTAACGACATTCTTTTGTTTTCACTAACCTACGAATCGATGTCACTCGTGTCATATACGGCCATGCTGTACGATATCTCGATCTGTCAATACTCCCTTAGGGAGTATAGAGCTGTCAATACTCCCTAAGAGAGTATTGACACAGAGAATATCGTCGAGATATTAGCATGAACGTATACAATGCCTATACAAATTTAGCGTGGTCTATAGGTATTCCACGGAATACGGCCTACGACGACATAAACGCTTATACGTGCATTAGAGCATTCGCTAGTAGGTATATTGAATAAAGGTAGTACTACCGTTAAGAGATTGACGGTTCAGAAAAATCTGAGATTGGGCACATAAGTAGATTTTAATTCAAATAAAGCACAGTTAAATTTTGGTTAACTTTCAGAGCATGAAAAAAAAATTCTAAGCATTTTAATTTTTATCTTTTAACACGCGCTTTATATCTATATATAGTGTATATATAGTTATACAAGGGCATGCATTGAGCCTAAGATGTTTATATCGTTTCAAACTCGATACTGAAAAATTTATTCTTTAGTTCTTTAATTAATTACGTGTTAAATTTGATGAAATTTTGAACCATCAGTAGCTTATAATCAAAAGTTGAAAAAGAATTTCTGTGTGGTTATTATAAGAGCGCGCGTTAAAAGTGTGAAGATTAAAATGTTTGTCATTTTTCTCTCATGCTCCAAAAGTTTACTAAAATTAAACTATATCTTATTTGAACTTAAATCTACTTATGTACCCGATTTCAGTATATAAGTAGATTTAGTATATAATTTCATTTTTCTGAACCGTCAATCCCTTAATGGTAGCACTACCTTAAGCATCTGTGCACCTGTGTATTAGGTGAGTTAGGGCTTGATTTTACTTTGACTTCAGTAGTTTCTCGTCCGTCAAGCGTTAAATTAAATGCTTTCTTATGTTGCATGTATATATATATATATATATATATATATATATATATATATATATATATATATATATATATATATATATATATATATATGGGACGTTTCATGTCAACTCGACTGACAAAAAAAATAGAAATCGCTGAAAATCCGTGAATAGGTTCCATTTGATACCCAAAATATACAAAAAAATTTTTAGAGGCATAGGTCAAAGAGATTACGAGTAATAAGTAATAGAATATTGTGATTTTTCATATTTTTTTGTTAAATTACCAACTTAATTATTTTTTTTCTCAGAAACTAAGGATTTTAGAGATTCACTTATAAACATATTTATTGTTGCAAATAATTAGTAGAATCTACACAAATTTTTTTAAATCTCAGAATTGCTGTCTTCTGATTGGTTGATTTTGTACTTTCATGTAATTTTGAATTTCTGGTGTTCGACCAGGTTGATTTCACTCAGGTTGCACTATGTTATGTCTTTTTATAATATCTTGAAGTGAGCTTTGTCTCATCTTAGGCATAGAACTGAGAGAAGAGCTATAGAACTTTGAATATTAAAAAGTAAAATAGAATTTTTAATTTAAAACATATATACTGTGGATTTGGTTCTTTGATTATAGATAATGCAATATACGAACAAATGATTTTTAAATATCTTAAAAGAGATCTATTTTTTAATAATTTAAGTATTAATTTAGAATCTGAATTGAAATATCAACTGTTCATTATTTAGACATCCTCAAAATACACTCACAACCAAAACATATTTATGTACTTCAATAAATTGTTATTATGATTTTAAATATTTAAAATAAGATGAATTAATAAATATATAATACATATGTGTTGAAAAATTATTTAAATACGTATTATACATTTAGGAATGATTATTTATATAATAGTTTTATGTGATCCAATAAATTAAGATTTTTATAAATATTAGATATTAAAATATTCAGATCTTTTTTCTTATTTGATTTCGATAACTATAAATTCCAATAATTGATTAAAATAATATTACAGAATTATATTACCGTTAAATTGAAAATAAGAAACGTGTTATAAGTAGAAAATGATTTTATTACTTACATGTTATGTCCCATTATATCTGTAATGTTACATAAAATGAAAGTTTATATGTACATATGTTATATACAAATTCCTTAACTTTAAACATTGACATAAAATATTTACCCATGGGCCTGGCGAGTAATTTTGTAAATATTTAATAAAATTTAAAAAAATTTCAGAACATTTTTAAATAAATGATAAAAAAAAGATAACAAGAAATAATACAATTTTGTTACTGAAATTCAACGTTAATTTATAAAGAAAAAAAATTGAAAAATCCTTGGTTAAAAATTATGGTAAGATCTCATGGTTTTATTACCTTTATTATATACTTAAAATAAATGTCAAAGATTTGAAAAAAAAATTTTTCAACACATATTTAAAATCATTATAATAACAATTTATTGAAAGACATAAATATGTTTTGGTTACGAGTGTATTTTGAGGATGTCTAGATAATGAACAGTTGATATTTCAATTCAGATTCTAAATAATTAATTAAATTATTAAGAAATAGATCTCTTTTAAGATATTTAAAAATCATTTGTTCGTATATTGCATTATCTATAAGCGAAGTACCAAATCCACAGTATATATGTTTTAAATTGCAAATTCTATTTTATTTTTTAATATTCAAAGTTCTATAGCTCTTCTCTCAGTTCTACGCCTAAGATGAGACAAAGCTCACTTCAAGATATTATAAAAAGACATAACATAGTGCAACCTGAGTGAAATCAACCTGGTCGAACACCAGAAATTCAAAATTACATGAAAGTACTAAATGAACCAATCAGAAGACAGCAATTCTGAGATTTAAAAAAAATTTGTGTAGATTCTATTCATCATTTACAACAATAAATATGTTTATAAGTGAATCTCTAAAATCCTTAGTTTCTGAGGAAAAAAATAATTAAGTTGGTAATTTAACAAAAAAATATGAAAAATCACAATATTCTATTACTTATTACTCGTAATCCCTTTGACCTATGCCTCTAAAAATTTTTTTGTATATTTTGGGTATCAAATGGAACCTATTCACGGATTTTCAGCGATTTCTATTTTTTTGTCAGTCGAGTTGACATGAAAAGTCTCATATATATATATATACTGTTCGCTCCGCTCGCCAACCCTTTGAATGCGATCTTAATTAAATATTCATTAACTTTGGGTGTTAATTCTATAAATACAATACAAAGAAAACACTCCCTCTCTGCATTTTATTATTATTTGGCTTGAAACCAACATATATAAATATATAGCTGCATTAAGAGTGTTTTTTTTGTTATATTGTTAAAAAACTGACCATATTTTTTTGTTTATAAAAAAAATCTTTACTGTTGCTAAAAAAGCTTATAGATTATTTTTTTATTGTATAAATATTATTCTTTTACAATGTAACCAAAATTATAAAAAAAAATATCATTTAAAAAGACATTTAAAAGTGCATAAAGAATTAAGCTCAAATGTTTATTCATGTGGAAAAAAATTTAACAAAAAAGGTAATTTAAATTGATATATATGAATATAAGATATACAAAATATAGGATATGTATTCTTGTTTGTTTAAATATAATTATATTTGTTAAAAAATAATGCTGGAAATACTCTAGACTTGTGTTTTTCTAATTTCGAAAATTTAATTGTTGATGAGTATATAGAGCCTGTGGTGGCATGTGACAGTTTTAATTGTCCGCTTGCTGTGGAGATTCCAGTTAAGCTGAGTTGTTTGTTAGACTCTGATAAATATGTTTTTAATTTTAAAAGGACTGATTACAAGCGGGTGGATTTACTTTTTTGTAATTATACATTGCCTGATATTGAGCATGATGTGGTTGAATGATTTATGTAATAAATTAAATGACTGTATTTCTGCTTGCGTACCAAAGATTCGTATTAAGATCTCTAAGTTCCCGGAATGGTTTTCTTCTGAACTAAAAAGCAAAATTATATTAAAGAAAAAATATCATAAATTATATAAGAATACTAGATCCACTAGGTTTTATAATCTTTTTAAAGATACTCGATCTGATTGTTGTGCTTTGACTGCTAGAGATGAAGATAATTATGTTAAAAATGCGAAAGTTGCTATTAGGGACAATCCTAAGGCAATCTTCAATTATGTTCATGATATGGATGGATTGCACTCTTATCCAGAATGCATCTGGATGATGAAGTGGGTGATGATGGAATGAAAATAGTTAATTTATTTGCAAAGAAATTTCAGTCGGTATATATTGGTAAATCGTTGGATGTATTTGATGGGAGTGGTATTGTTATGGGATCTTTTAATGATATTCAGTTTTCACAGGAGGAGATTAAACTTTGTATTGATAGTCTAGATGTAAATGGTTCTCCTGGACCGGATGGTATTCATGCCTGTATAATTAAGCATATTAGTCCTAAAATTATTCCTTGGTTGACTTCATTTTTTAATTTTTCTTTAAGGAATGGATATTATCCAATGGTCTGGAAGACGTCATATGTTACTCCTTTGAATAAAAATGGTGATAATACTAATATAAATAATTATAGGCCTATTAACAAATACAATGTGTTTGCCAAATTATTGGACAAGTTAGTTTGTAATAGATTGAGTGATTACTTTAATGCGTATTTAATTGATAAGCAACATGGGTTTTCAATTGGTAGATCCACGATAACGAACCTTAGTATTTACGTTAATCATATTGTAGATTGTTCCGATAGAGGAACTGCAATGGATGCATTTTATGCTGATTCGAGTCGCGCTTTCGATACTATTAACATTGATTTATTATTGTCAAAATTAGAATTTTATGGTATCAAGGGAAGTTCGTTGAGATGGTTTAAATCATATTTGATTGGTAGGACACAGAGGGTTAAAATTAAGTCGTTTATCTCTGTATTGATGCATGTGTTGTCTGGAGTTGGACAGGGAACTTATTCGGGCCCGATTTTGTTTTTGATTTTTATTAATGATGTGAAAAATGTTATTAAATATAGTAGGTTTCTTTTATTTGCGGATGATGCTACAATATTTAGAGAAATAATATCTGGTGATGACGCTGTTTTGCTCCCAGATGGCATTGCATCATTTTTTCAATGGTGTTCCGTTAATGGCTTATTATGTAACTTATCAAAATGCGCTGTTATTACTTTTTCTAGGTCCATAGATCTTGTATATGATTATTATTTGGGTGAACTTATGTTAAATAGGGTGGATGAGATTAAGGATTTGGGTGTAATATTTGACTCAAGGTTGCTGTTTGATAAACATGTAGATCATGTTGTAAATAAGGTTTCTAAAATGATTGGTTTTATTAAAAGGTTTACCACTAAATTTGAGAGAGTTGAGTCATTTAAAGTGTTATACTACACTTACATTTATTTAGTAATCAGTTATGCTTCTAATATATGGAGGCCTTATTTGCAGTATCAAATGGCAGCTATAGAGGGTGCGGCTAGGAAATTTCTTAGGTACGCAGCATTTAAACTTAATATGCTCGTGAGCTTTGATAATCATAATTACTCAGGTATTAGAAAGTTGCTGATGATTCCCAATATTGAATCAAGCTTTGAAAGATGTGATTTATTATTTTCAGTTAAGATTTTGAGTGGTAAAATTAGATGCGATCAGTTGTTGGAGCGTTTCTCTTTTATTGTTCCTAATCGGCAACTTAGAGGATTAAAGGAATATTTCCAGATCCCTAATGTTGTTAGGAACTACTGTTTGCACTCACCTTCTCTAAGATTTGCGATGGTTTGTAATAGGCACAGAGAATGGTTCAATGTTAATAACGATTCTTGGTATCAAGTAGTGGAGAAATCAAGGCGTATTCTTTTGTACGATTAGTTTGTAAGAGTTATAAATAACTTTTGATAAATAAATTTAAAATTATTATTGTGCCACCTATGACTACATTTTGTAACATTTTTTTGTATTAATATGGGCTTATGCCCGTTGATTAATAAAATAAATAAATAAATAAATAAATATATCATTCTTAGCTAATTAATATGAAAGATAATTTCAATAATCAATTGAAACACATAATACATAATTTAAATGATTTAAAAATAGAATAGTTAATAATTATAGAATTTCGAGTTTTAATTGTGTATAATAATGCTTAATAATAGTTAATAATAGTTGATAATAGTAAAATTTCAAATTTTATTTTTTATAAGAAAATAAAAATTATGAAAGAAAAGATCATTTCAATCGCCCCAATAAAACACATAACAAGTAATTTAAATGATACAAAAAAAGAATATTTAATAATAATAGAATTTTAAGTTTTAATCGCATATAATATGATAAAAATTATAAAATACTAGATTACTTAACACGATATTTAATAGTGTATTTCGATACTAGTGCTTCAAAGTGATTTTTCTCGTGTGGCAGTTTGCACCCGAGCGAAGTGAGGGTCAAAAGGTCACACGAGGAAGAAATCACTTTCTCGCACAAGTATCGAACTGTATTTTTTGACACGACCTGTAAGAAGCTCAATTTTCGCACGTGTCACTTTGTGATTCGTGTGCGAAATCGAGCTTTACGCACGGAGTGTCAGAAAAGTTTATAAAGAATTGAGTTTTAATATTTTCTTATGCAGAAAAAGATTTGAAAGAAAACAATATTACAGAATATTAAAGTTATGATTTTGAGGTTAGAGTGGTATAAAATATATTTATCTTCTAACTTTATGAATTTTATAAATTCAATGCAAAGAAAACACTACCTCTCTGCACCTAATTATTTTTGGACTTGAGACCAGCATATATAAATATATGGATGCATTAAGAGTATTTTTTGTTATTGTTGAGAAAGAAAAGCTTACATATTTATTTTTCCGCGTCGCAAAAGAAGTCTACACATTTATTTTTCCTTGTAGCTAAAAGAGGCTTACAGATTTATTTTTCATTGTCGCTAAAAAATATTTAAAGACTTATTTTTTATTGTTGCTAAAAGAAACTTACAAAGGCTATAGCGGGATAAGGGAGTTAAATCGACCCTAGCTGGGATCTTTACGTCTCGTTGATTATTCAATAAATTATGTTGAAAGATACCTCTGTGCGAAATTTAAGCCCTAAAGCTGCCACGGGATCTCAAGAATGCCCAAAACTTGTTTTTTCTTAAATAATTTTTACCGTACACAATTTACGTACGAAAAATCTGGAAATATGCAAATAGTTTTGTAATTGTATTAAGAACTATCCAGATTTTTTTCAGATTGTTAGCAGATTTTTTCAACTCAAAATTTTCATTTTTAAAGATATTTGAAGTTTCTTAACGTTCTCTTAACTATAAAGAGAATGTTCGGCCAAAATCTAAATAGCTTTTTTGTGTATTTTTTGCCGTAATTTTCAATATCAAGATTGCAGAAATCATTTTCCTATCGGAGCATGCTCAAAAATCGATAAAACAGCAAAAAAACCGGGTTTTAGCGTTTTTTTCTGTTTTTCTTCACTCTTACCTCAAAAACACGTTTTTATACTAAGTTATTAGAGATTTTAATATCTTAGGACTTACGACCAAGTTGAATTACACTTCGTCGAGCCGTATAGGCCCTGAAAACTGAAGAAAACACCTATTTTGCGCAGTTTTCTCGTTTCTTTTGGACCAAGCGCGTTCTTCCTAGCAACAGCTTACTATTCCTCATTTGTATAGATATAGAAGTGATGAATTTCTTATATCTGTTTCTGCTCTTTTTTTAGCATGTAATGTCCTAATACGCTATTTTGCGGTACCGCATGGATTGAATACAGTCTACTTGTACTATATATATGCGTTAATATAGCGTAGTGGACGTATTCAATACGTACGCACGTACGGTTTTATGAAAAGTCATCATGAAATATTCCAGAACTTCGCAGAATATTCCAAAATTTAAAAAAGATGTGTGCAAAATGTGCATTTTTTAGCTTTTATCAAACTATTTAAGGCTTTCGTTTTGAAACGTTAACAAAATTAACTATATATTTAGAAGTTGAGGATACATTTTGACTCTTAACGCAGTTGTAAGATTGCGCCACCATCTAGTCACGCAGATCCAGTAACCAAGCATAGCTTTCTTCAGTGTTAATAAAACACCACAAACAAATATCCACTAAAAAAATAACATGAGAGAATACGTCAGATTTTATGCCAAAACCCCATGGAGAGATAAAAACTAACATAATAAACAAGTTAAATAATGAAGCAGCACCCTGTTAAAACAGTAGAACTTGATTTCTACATGGAGATATAAAAATTAATAAAGTTTTATTTTTCATTATTGCTAAATAAAGTTTACAAAATTATCTTTATTAAGAAAGGGCCGAACTATCTGTCTTTGTCTAATAGCGTTTTTCATCATTTATGTAAACACTATCCGGTATAACAAGAAAAAAATAGTAGCCCCCGCTAGATATTAGTATAATAAGTAAATTTTGTAATAACAAACAAATTTTTTACTGCGTAGTTTTTGAATAATTAGAGACCTACCAAAAAAAGATAGGTTATATTCTAGATTGCTAGTAGGTCTCTAATTAGTCAAAAACTATGCGGTAAAAAATTTGATTGTTATTACAAAATTTATTAATTATACTAATATCTAGCGGGGGCTGCTATTTTTTTCTTGTTATAAAGGATAGTGTTTATATAAATAATGAAAAACGCTATTAGACAAAGACAGATAGTTCGACCCCTTCTTAATGCTGAAAGAAGGGGTATAGCCGGATAAGGGTATGAAAATTGCCCATGCGACTTTTGAGACCTATCCTATATCAATTTGTTTATTATGAAAAAAGAAACCTTTCTGGAAAGTTTTAACCTCAACGTTGGAAATGCAGATCCGAAAAGTAAGGTTATGATTTTAACAGACAAGCAAACTCATGCAATAAATTTTTGAATTCAAAAAACTTTAAACACCATCATATCATACAATATCAAATTGCAGTAGATCCTAAAAATAAAGTTACAAACCAAAAATCAGTCATATTTGACAGAAAAATTATGAAAATCTTAAAATAAACTTAGTTTTTTCACAGATATTTAGAAAATCAGTCTGTTGTATTAATATTGTATCATTCTTCTTCAATTAACATTATCATAGTATACCTAATTGATAGGAGAAAAGTCGTTTTTATCTTTAAAATTATGATTTTAAGTCAGAAATGAAAAAATCTCAAATATAGAAGCATTAAATTGTAAAAAAGTTATTACTTGTATACTTTATATTTTGATAATTTTGTATTATCAGAAGAATTCAAGTTTTAATCACAATCAAGAAGCTGTATTGATCTCTTCATTATTTTATAGTCCATTATTAAGAAAAGCTATATTAAAAATTATTTTTTATCCATATTATTGAAATTATTCTAATTATCATTCTCAATGGCAGCAAAATGTAAGTAATTTTGCATGTCGAGTCAGGCAATCTTAAACGGGCCACTATAAACCCACTATACAAATTTAATATATTTTTTGCAATGTAACGTTTGGCTTTTCTGGTGAGCTGCGGTGGCATCAGACTTTTGTGAGGATGATCTACGGCGGTGGATAAAAGCCAAAGTTCAAACTTAATAACTAAATTGATTTTACTGAATTAATTTAATAATGAAAAGAAAGAAGAAAAAAATAATAAATGTAATTTAAGAATTTAACTTTGTAAAAAAAAAGAAATAATAATTTATATTAATATTGAAATTTAAAAGTTGAAACAACAATAAATAAACTTAATACTAGAGATATAAACGACGGGTAGGAATTACAGGTAAGGTTTTTGCGGAACTAGGTAAATAAGTATATTTGGTTTAAATGTAACTTTTGTCCATTTATTAATAATAAATCGAGGAGTGTTTATAACGACGGTATAAAAATATAATAAAAATGCAAACATAAAAATCTATTCTTTAAATTAATTAAATTGAACAAAAATAATTTCTTTTGACTGTCGGTAATGAAAAATAAATCAGATTATGGTTCCTTGCTTTCACCGGCAGATGGCGTGGTGTTTTAATGACCGTCTGTAAAAAAATAAAGAACAGAAGAAAAACGACATTAATATCTATAACGCAAATATTATTAACAATTATCTACGGTGGGTAAACGCGGGATCTGTCTTATCAACGGCGGTTACGGCGGCGGTAGGTGGAGGAGTATCTATGCAGTGGAATCCCCCGACTACATAGATGAGATAAGGATAGAGGTTTCTACTATGTAAAGCATAACTTCTTTACATAGTAAAGAGAGAGAGGAGTCTGTGTAGTGGAATCCCCCTACTACTCAGATTGAAGGAAAAGGATACAGGTAAAGAGTACTCCTACTGTGCAGAGCATAACTTCTCTACACAGCGAGAGCGGAGAGAGGACTGGGGAGAGAGTCTCTTTGCTGGCTCGGCGGCTCGCTTATATATGCTACGGAGCTCGCTATTCTCGTTGCGGGAGTAGCGCCTCGTAGCGGCTGAGCGCAGGTACTAAGCCTAGCGCGATTTTTGAATCGTCGCAACCCACTATACAAATTTAATATATTTTTTGCAGATCACTAAAGCTTTATATGTTAGAAATAATATACTAAAATATTTTTTTAAAATTTTAATTTTTATTGAAGTTATTAACAATCTAAACTTTAGGCATTTTTTTTATAAAATTAATTACTCAGAGACTATTAAATAAAAGTTGACGAAAATTCAGTGGCAAATTCAAAAATAGCTAAGGGATCGAATAGAATGTAAATACCATGAAAAAATACTAATTAAAAAAAAAATTAGTTCCACAATAAACAAATAAAAATTTATAAAACTTCTCGTAGGGCTAAGAAATTTTTCAAAAAACCTATATATTCCTCAAACCCTATCCTACTCATGGATGCAAGAAAATTTTGGGGATCTCTTAAGAAAGAAGATACGAATTTTTTTACTTACTGGGAGAGTATCAGACCTCCGGATCACGGATTTTGCTCAAACTTTGTGATAAGTTTTTAGATGTCAAAATATGAAAGGAAACAAAATTTTAGACCCCAACGCTCAATATTTCCCTCGTTACAGGCAATTAAAGAATATAACTAAAAAAGTTACTAGGTTTTCAAACGCTTACAGTTCCTTAGCATTGATACTTAGGAGCATGAAACTTTTTTTAAATGAAAGCTGAGCTCAAATCCTTTCGAAATAGTAGTGATAACATATCAAAATATTATTTTTATAATATAAAGTTATAGCGTGATAAACATTAGACCCAATTTCAGCTTTTGTTATTAATTAATGTTTTAAAAAGAAAAATCAGGTCCAATGTTTATCACGCTATAACTTTGGGAAAAAATAATATTTTGACATGCTATAACTACTATTTCGAAAAGATTTGAGCTCAGCTTTTATTTAAAAAACGTTTCAAGCTCCTAGCTATCAATGCTGAGGAACTATATGCGGTTGAAAATCTAGTAACTTTTTTAGTGATTTTCTTTAATTGCCTGTAACTAGGAAAATATTGAGCGTTGGCATCTAAAATTCTGTTTCCTTTCATATTTTGACATCTGAAAACTTATCCCAATGTTTGAGCAAAATCCGTGATCCGGAGGTCTGATACTCTCCTAGTTAGCCGTGCATGTGCTTGACGCAGCAACGATGGCGCCGCGCATAATTAGTACTTTACTCTGAGATAAGTCTTTATCTGGCTGATTCCATTCAGATTCATGCAGGCCGTCAATGATCGAATTTTTTTTTCTTTTAAGTAATAAAAATACCTTCCATTATGTATATGAAGATAAAATTTACCTCGTAGAACGCTCAAAAAAATTTTTTTTTCTTACTACAGCAATTTTAGTGTTGGATGTAAAAACAAAAATTCAAAAATTGAAAATAAACCTCTACTTTTAAATGACTATAGCTCCGTCAATTTTCAACCTTTTCGGGCGTTTTTTTAATAAAAATGTGCAGAATTCTGTCTAGTCTTAAATGCAATCTCGATTTTTGTAATGCAATTTGATCTCACTGAGTTATTTACGAAAAACCGAAAAAAGCGATTTTTTTCAAACACGATTTTCTCAAAAACTATATATTTTTTTGTATTACAAAAATCGAGATAGCATTTGAAACTAGACAGGATTCCGCACATTTTCGTTAAAAAAACGCCCAAAAAGGTTAAAAATTGACAGAGCTATAGTCATTTAAAAATAGAGGTTCATTTTCAATTTTTGAATTTTCGTTTTTACTTCCAACACTAAAATTGCTGTAGTAAAAGAAAAAAAAATTTTTGAACGTTCTACGAGGTAAATTTTATCTTCATATACATAATGGAAGGTATTTTTATTACTTAAAAGAAAAAAAAAATTCGATCAGTGACGGCCTGCATGAATCTGAATATTGATTGTAAATATTGATATTTGGTTTTTACTCCAATAATAGCTTTGAATTTCATTTTGAAGCAGGACTGTCCAATTTTCTGCAAAATCGATATGAATAACTAATTGGAAGTCATTATTCTTCGCTAAAAGTTTAACCTCTTTAATTGCTATGCGTTGAATTTCTTTGACCAATTTATGAGCTCTTACAGTGAGAGCACGCTCTCTTAACTATATTAAGAAATTTTCAATTGTGCTAGTTTTATTCAGTAAATTTGATTTTTCCCAAACATCATAAATTATTTCTTCATATAAATCTTCTTCTGTCAAAGAAATTATTTGTAGATCAATAGAATCTCCAATGGGACATTCTTTACATTCTCTTAGTACACATTTCATATCACCTTTTGAACAAAAAAGTGAAGAACATATTTTCAATTCCAAATCTACAATGTCTTGTTTATTCTCTTTTTTATAATTATTCAAAGCATCTAACATAAGTTTAAGATTCTCGCAGTAAACGCAAAGACACGAATCGGTGGGTAGATGTGGTATAACCCACTTCGGTCTTAAAGCTTAGAATGTTGATTTACCAATTTTTGTTTTCATTTCAGGATTTTTGTCTTTAAATAATTGATATATTTCTTTTATACTTTGCGTAAGAAAGCGTTTGACTTTTTTAGTTTCTATACCATTTTCTTTGATAGATACTGTGTCGCTTTTATTTGCATTTTGATGAGAACAATTAAAATTATCGTTCAGATAATAATCCTTTACTTTCATTACAATTTGACCATCCAAAGAATGGCCACAATAGTTCTTAGACGGCTTGTAAATTTTTTTATTATTTACCAATGATCGTGCTTGATCAATCATATAAATAGTTACATTTGGTAAAACTGATAATAAATAATCTTTGGAAATATCACTTGGTATAATACTCAACGATCGCATTCTTTCAAGAAAATTTGAACAATTATCTAATGCAATTTTAATATTCTTAAGCCATTTATCATTTGTTTTACATTCATTATTTTCATTCGATGCGGGCAAATCCGTTATATCGTAGACTTTCATCATTTTACTTGCTATTTGTGAATCAAATGCATCGTTCAATTGTTTTCTTTTTCAGACAGCATAAGATTCTCGCATCTTGATATTGATACTTTGAGGCATTTTAATTGGTGAAATGTTTAATTTCAAATTACTTGAAGTCTCGTTGAGCTGTTCTACCACAGCCTCACTATGAATAAAATCTTCCAAAGATTGTTGACTGCTTGAAGTCGATGAAATAGGCGTATTTTTCACTTCATCTAATAATATTTTGTGATACGAAGGGCATACTTTATCTTCTCTAGAGAAAAAAGTATTTGGATACAAGCACTTCGAAGACTCTGTTAGATCATCTAATTCTCTAAGCGGACTTTTGGAGCAATCATAAACAACTTTTTCATGTCTTTCTTTTAAATCCTTGCACTTTATTTTAACAATCAGTGATGCCATTATTGATATTCTGTTCAATGACAGATCGAAAAAAATAATTTTTCTTAAACATCTTTATTTTTTATCTTCCTTTTCTTATATTTTTAATCACGTCAAGTCGTTAATGAGAATGCAAAGAACGAATCATCGTCACCTAGTAGTGACATGCGTCAACTCCCTACAAAATAAATTCAAATTCTAGGCGCAAAATTCAAACTGATAAAAAAATTATATTCTTCAACAAAAAAAAAATATTATCATAATAATGTACCGTAAAAAGAGGATAAATGGTTATGTATACTTTCATCAAAATAACTTTTTTTTTTTAATTAAAAAATTTATATCTTTAGATTTTAATCTTTAACGAAAATTGCGTTCCCTCAATGTAAATATCATATTTATTTAAAGTTTCTAATTGATCAAAATATTCGATCTGGGGTTGATTCTAAAGATTATTGTTAAAATTTTTGATATATTAATAAATAAAAGCATAAAAATAATTGTAAGAACACGTAAAGTTGGAAAAATAGTACGATGCGCCATGGTATCAATGTTTTAAAATCGTAAATATAAAAAAAACGTTTAAAAATCTGTTAAAAAAAAATAAGGCAAAATCGCATATTCTCACCTACCCTTAAAGTAAGTATTTTTCATGTATATAATCATATAAAAATTTCAAAAAAAAAATATAGTTTTTGAGAAAATCGTCTTTGAAAAAAATCGCTTTTTTCGGTTTTTTGTAAATAACTCAGTGAGATCAAATTGTATTACAAAAATCGAGATTGCATTTAAGACTAGACAGAATTCTGCACACTTTTGTTAAAAGAACGCCAAAAAAGGTTAAAAATTGACGGAGCTATAGTCATTTAAAAGTAAAGGTTCATTTTCAATTTTTGAATTTTTGTTTTTACATCCAACACTAAAATTGCTGTAGTAAAAAAAAAATTTTTTGAACGTTCTACGAGGTAAATTTTATCTCCATATACATAATAGAAGGTATTCTTATTATTCAGAAGAAAAAAAAAATTCGATCAGTGACGGACTGCATGAATCTGAATGGAACCAGCCACATGCTAAAAATATTAATAAATATGTACTAATTTTCAATTAGGCACAACTTTTGAATTACAGAAGCTTTTTTTATGCAATAAGGCTCAAATTAAAGCTCTTCACTTGTTCTTTTCTCTTTTTTTTTATATATTTTTCTTGACTTCTACAAAGAACTGTGTTATGCGCAAGAAAGAAGGAGATTTTTAATGCGATGCAAGTTTTATGGTTTATATCCTAAACACATTAATTGTAGATTTAAGAATATTAATAGTTTGCATTTTTATTGTTATAATTTGAAATTTAATTTTAAAAGTTTTGTAGACAATATGAAATTTAGAGTTTTAAAGTTTGTGATTGATGATATACTCTCTTACTTAAAGTTTGTAAACGATCAGATTCATAACCTAAATTTAAATATAAATAATGTTTTAGATGATAATAGTGTCTTGCAATATCTTGATAAATATATTAAAAATCTGCAATATACCTTTACTCAAAAACTTAAAAATAAATTTAAAAACAAATTTAATATTGTTAATAATTTTTTGGAAAGTAGTTTTAACTCTAATATTGTTACTTATACTTCTGATTGTAATTGTCAGCCCATTGATATAAGTTGTTTTACTGATAATAATTTACATAATAGCCAGAATATTGATGTTAATGAAAACCTTAATAAAAAATTTTTTTTAATTTAACCAACATAGAAATTCCTCAGGATGTTGCTGACATTGTCTTATTAGGGAAAAAATTTAATAGAACTAAGAATAAAATTAATAAAAATGACATTGTTCAGCTTGTTAAAAATGTTGAGTGTAACTTTATTGATGTAAAAATGTTGGATTCCAACAAGGAAAAATTAAGATGATCTATGATTAGTATTATTATGAAATATTTTCAGAATAAAAAGCGACAAACTTTTAGGGAAAAAATATTCACTAGTAAATATAATAAAACTTCAGAATTTTGTAAAGATAATTCTAGCATTATGTTTATTAATGCCGACAAAAATAACACTACTGTTTGTATAGAGAAAAATAGTTACATTGAAAAAATTGAAAGATTACTTTCTGATACTGACACTCATGAATGTGTTCAACGTTGTCCTCTCAATAAAATGCGCAAGATAGTTTCTAGTATTCTCAAACAATTGAATTTAGAACGTTGTCTTGGTAGAATGTTTTATAACAACGAGCTTACAGACTCTAATTTACCTAGATGTTACAGCCTCCCAAAAATACATAAAGTTAATATACCTTTTCTTCCTATTATTTCAACCGTAAACTCACCTATACATTTTCTTGTAAAGTTTTTATATGATGACCTCAAACATTGTATTGATCTACCTGCATCCACTATTAAAAATAGTTTTGAATTGGTTAAAAAGGTTAAGGATCTCAAAATTCCTGAGGGTTATAAATTATTATCGCTTGATGTCACTTCACTTTTTACTAATATACCTTGTGATTTAGTTATCCAAAGTTTGGAAAGACGAATTAATAGTATCAGAAAGTATTCAAATATCCCCTTTAATTATATCATAGAAATCACAGAAATTCTGTTTCATAATACATTCTTTTCTTTCAATAATAAATTCTATCGATAAATTTTTGACACACCTATTGGTTCTCCTATAACCCCCCTCTTTTTGCTGATATAGTTATGGCTGATTTAGAACACACTTGTTTGAATTTATTGAAAAATCAACACCAAGCACTTTGCTTATTTTATTATCGCTATGTCGATGATACTTTTATTTGTGTACATGAGTCCGCCATAGCTAATAGTTTTAATATTTTCAACAGTTATTATGAGAGATTAGTTTTCACACATGAAATTCAGAATGAACTTGGTTTGAGCTTCCTTGATGTAAATTTTACTATTGTTGACGGTAATTTCATTTACAATTGGTATAGAAAACCTACGAGTTCTGGTAGAATTTTAAGCTTTAATTCTAATCATCCTACAAATTTAAAAATCAATATAGTTCATAATCTTACTGACCGTGCAATATTATTATCTCATTCACAATTCCACACAAAAAATCTTGAAATTGTTAAAAAACTTCTATATCTAAATGATTATCCTCCAAAATTCTGTTCCAAGCATATTAAGAACCATTTATTTAAACATAACAACCAAGTTTCGCATTTATTGAATTCTCCCGCTTTATCTATACTCACAATTTCCATACCGTATGTAAATTCTTAATTTTATTACATAATGAAACGCCTTTTTCTAAATTTCAACATTTTTATAGTACCTTCAATAAATTATCAATTGAATAACATCATAGTTTTGGGAAAAGATTCTTTGAATGAATTCCAAAAAACACATTCGGTTTACTCGTTCCAATGTTCTACTTGTAATGACACTTATATACATGAGACAAAACGACAACTAAAAGACCGTATACTTGAACATTAACTGTACAAAAATAAAAATTCTGTTGTTTGACGACATGTGCTTAATAATCAAAATCACCTGTTTCATTGGGACAAAGTTAAAATTTTGGATTCTGAAAGGAATTATAAGAAACGTTAAATATCTGAAGCTTTATATATTAATTTTGAGAGTAAGTCTATTAATTTACAGCTCGATACCTATCAACTTAGGAGATCTTATAATTATTTGTATACTCTGTTTAAGTAGTTTAAATCTTTGTAATTTGTATGAACACATTTTTTAGGCACACATCACAAGCGTAGAATTGCTATTGTTTTTTGACTATGTTCCTTACGTACGTATTGACACTTTCTAGTGACACTCTGTACAAATGTAGAACAGAACTTTATGTTTTTGTCGTATATATCATGTGTTTATGACCAAATGTATTTGCTATTTGCTTATGATTACCGGTAGTTCTCTATTGTTTTAGAATTTACCATACATACAAATTTATTATATCATCGTAATTTTATCAAGGTTGAATTATGTACTTTTTAGTAATATGTTTTAAAATCTATATTTTTGTAAGCTTTACATAATTATAATTAGGTACATAGAGTTTCTTGATTCACAAAAATTATAATATTTATTAAAATAAGTAGGTAGGCTATGAGAGTTCTGGCTCCCCCCACCACCACTCCCTCGACTCACCTGTGCGACTAGCGGACAGGTGCAAATCGTGACTCAGCACTTATGACGTCACAACCCGCCAAACAACCCACCACCCGCCTCCCACCACCCACAGGTGCGAATTATGACGTCATCACCAACCTGTGCAGATGCGCGCGCAGCAGCCGACTCCCCGATCCCCGATCCTAGAGTTAAAGCTGAGAAAAAGAGAGAGAGACAGAGAGAGAGTAAAAGAGGTTGATTCAAGGAATATTCTCGAACCACGAAGACACCGGGGAATCCCTGATCGGAAATAAAGGATCAGGTTGCATTGACAATTAATAAATGACTTAGTCATGAGTGGCCTTGGTAAAATAACTGTGCAATTTCTTGATCATAAAAAAACTTTCTAGAAGTTTTATTCTCAATATACAATAATTTAAGCTAATATACATATATATATATATATATATATATATATACATATATGTATATATGTATATATGTACAAAGTAAAATTAGGAAGAAAAAAATTCCAAAATGGTGTAGATTTCAAAATTTTATTACGTATATAAGTAGATCACCCATCAAACTCATTTCATTCGAGTCCTTAAAAATTTCGTCCGTTTTTCGCTAGGACCAATAGTTTTCGAGATATTTCAAAATCAAAATTTTCAAATTTCACAACTCGATATCTTGAAAAATATTGCTTCTAGAGGGATAAAATTTTCATATGTGTGTATCTTGCAAGTCCCTTTATATATTAACGCAAAAAAATTAATATCTAAAAAAAAATTTCAAAATTTTATTACGTATATGAGTGGATCACCCCTCAAACTCATTTCATTCGAGCCTTTAAAAATTTCGTCCGTTTTTCGCTAGGACTTTCGCTATGTCCAAGAAATATTGTGCAACATTTCGTAAGATCTTCAATCTTTCTAGAAAAAATACGTATTAAAACGTAATTCCTAGAAATATTGCGCAACATTTCGTAAGACCTTTAATCTTGCTAGAAATTACGTATTAAAACGTTATTCCAAGAAATATTGCGCAACATTTCGTAATTCCATGAAATATTGTGCAACATTTCATAAGACCTTTAATCATGCTAAAAATTACGTACTAAGACGTAATTCCAAGAAATATTGCGCAGTGATTCATAATCGATCTTTCTTTCGTTTAAAAAGTAAACAACTACATCCGGTGATTCATAATTCTAAGAAAAAAAACTGTGTAATGATTCATGATTGACCTTTTTAGAATTATAAAATACGCAATTCGTCACTATAAAAGAAAAGATGAACTGCCCCATTACTCAGTATTCGTCAGAACTTAAAACAATTCACGATTCTCAGAGTTATAAGAAAATCATGTCAGCATACGAGTGCAAAGAGCTTGTAGGTACTATGCTGCAAGCATAACTCTTCTGTCAAAAGAATAATCGAGAAGAAATCCTTACGCGAATTGATTAAAACCGTAAAAATTTAAGACTCTTAAAATTACTTTCATATAGAAATAGTGCAAGTGTTCACGAAAAACAAAAGTTCATAGCAACTATTGCCTTACTCAAAGGTGTTAAAAATAAATTAAAGTGTTTGTTGAAACGTGGTGAAGGTGTAGTGCAAAGACGCGAGAGACGAAGTGATAGAGTGAAATGGGAGGAACTAGAAGCTGCATTTAACGAACGTATTAGATCGGGAGTGATAATTAATTAGAAAAATATAGACATTTTTCAATTTATGAATGATTCACTTTTCTTATTTACAGCACGTGTAAGAAATATGTTGAGGAAACAAAATGCTGTAAAAGTGTACGTCGTGTTAGCAGCAGAATATATTTTAACCAAACCGACTGAAGTAATAAGTGAAACTAAGTATTTCAATACAAGGGCCAAGCCAATTTTCCAAACAACAAATTTAAAAAAATGGTTTATGAAAAATGTACGTAAGCCTATACAAGTTGATATGGAAGAATTCCAAAAAAAAGACTCAGGCTGGACATTACGTTCAATAATTAATATGTGTATCCATATAAACAAGTATAACCCAATAAGAGGTAGTTCATTCATTGAACTACCTCGTGCTATTAAAAACAAACATGCTTGTGTTAACATTGAGAATTGTGACCATAAATGCTTCAAATGGGCCGTTCTCTCAGCACTACATCCAGCTCAAAAAAATTCAGACAGAGCAGCCACATATGAAAAATTAAAAAATAAATTAAATTTCGAAGGTCCACCATTTCGAGTAAAACCAAAACATATTTTAAGATTCGAAAAGAAGAATAATATTTCAATAAATTTGTTTATTTTGAAAAAACGATCGGGGAAATTTCATATTGCTCCATTAAGCATAACCAAAAACAAAATGAATACGAATATTAATTTACTTCTCGTGCAAAACTTTTATATTGACGATGATGATGAAGATGTCGAGAATAATTATGAGGATATTAACAGCAATTTCCACTATGTTTGGATTAAAAATTTATCAGGACTCGTATCTATGCAAGTATCAAAACATAATGGTCAAAGCTATTTGTGTAACGGGTGTCTACATTATATAGCTATGAATGAATTAACCTATGAGCAAGAACTTGAATTCCAAAATGCAACTACTTGTCATATATGTGAAAAGTCCTTGGGGACTGACAGAGTTCGCGATTACTGTCATTTAACTAGTAAATATCGAGGTCCAGCTCACGAGAAGTGTAACTTGAATTATCAGGATTCACGCTGTGTTCCAGTTGTTTTTCACAATCTCAGTGGTTATGATTCACAACTTCTCATAAGAGATATTGCTCAAAATTTTGCTGGGCGTGTAAATCTTTTACCATTGAATAAAGAGCGCTTCATATCCTTTACAAAACACATTGATAGCAGTGAAATTAACTTTAAATTTATTGACTCTTTCCGTTTCATGTCTCTGGATAAATTGTCATCTTACTTGGAGCAGTATAATTTTTTATCATCAGAGTTTATTAGTAATGCAAAATATGGACCATTGACCGAAGAGAAATTCGATTTACTCAAGAGAAAAGGTGTCTTCCCATATGATTATCTGGACTCTGAGGATGAGTTGACAATTTCTTAGTTACCGACCAAAGATAAATTTTACAGCATTTTAAATAATAGTGAGATATCGGATAAAGATTATGAACATGCTAAAAATGTCTGAAATAAATTTAATACTTTAAATTTAGGCGATTATTCAGATCTCTACTTAAAAACCGATGTGCTACTATTAGCAGAAGTTTTTGAAAATTTTCGAATTAGCTCTATCACGACTTATGGCTGAGATCCAGCACATTATTATACACTTCCTGGCTACACCTGGGATGCCATATTCAAGTATACCAACATTAAATTGGAATTACTAACCGACATCGACATGATAATGTTCATCGAACGCGGTATTAGAGCTAGTATCAGTCAGTGCTGCAATCGTTATTCAAAAGCCAATAACGAATACATAAGTGATGCATATAATCCAGAAGACGAATTAAAATACCTAATTCACTTCGATGTAAACAATCTCTATGGTTGGGCTATGATGCAATACCTTCCAACTGGTGGCTTCAAGTGGGTTGAAGGTGATTTTGATAAAATGAACTTTTTCGTGACGATGACTCACCTATCGGATACATCTTGGTAGTAGACTTGGATTATCCTCACCATGTTTATGATCATCATAAAGACTTACCATTCTGTCTAGTACATGAGAAACCGAAAGGTTCAACGTACAAAAAGCTCATGACAACACTCCGACCAAAGGAAAGATATGTAATACATTATGGATATTTAAAACAAGCCTTTGACAATGGATTACAGTTAAAGAAAATTCACAGAGTGTTACAGTTTAATCAATCACCATGGCTAAAAAAGTACATAGATTTAAATAGTGATAAGAGAAAAGAAGCTAAGAATGAATTTGAAAAAAATCTATATAAGCTCATGAATAACGGCGTATTTGGTAAAACTGTGGAGAATGTTAGACTAAGCTACTCAGAAGCATGCAGGAATTGTTTAAATAATAAGCATATAATGATAATAAATATAAAAACAATTAATTTATTAAAAATTTTTAATGAATCAATAAAAAAAAAACTTTATAAAAAATATATGTTTACCCAATACAAATTTGTAACTCATGAAGTAGATGAGTGCGAGTTCTGAGTTGAGAGAAAGCTTCCTAAATGTATACGCACCTTATTTAGCAAAAGTCATGCAAATTAATTTATTTTCAGAATTTATAAAGCTTCATCTTATCGTGTTATAAAAAAATGGGAAATAAAGATTTTTGTAATTAACAAAATCTTTGCTATTATAAAAAAAATGGTAAATCGATTATTAGTAATGACAATTACAAATCTTTATAATATTGTCAAATCATAGGTTAAAAACATAAAGAACTCTTAACTATTTCATAAATTACAAAAAAAAAAAATATTAAATTTTATTATATCTTTATCCTCTTTTCAAATTTGTAAAAATTTCATATTAAAAAAAATTTTTTTAATTATATGCTTTTCAATAATTACTAAAAAATTCAAACAGAAATAAAGAAAATTTAAAAAAATTAAAAACCCAACTTTGATGATTTTTTTTTTATGCTTTTAAATAAGGTTATAAACAATTGAAACATCAAGAGTGAAAATTTTATCAACAATTACGTTTCACATATTATGATATATATTATTATCATTTTCCTAGAAATAAATTTTAGTTTTTTGAAGAAATTTGAAAAAAAAAATTTGAATTATTTGAATGATTTTGATTCGAATTTGATTGTTTACATGCTTAACAATAGATACGCTTACTTGTAACTTTATTGAAAAGTCTCGTTACAGAAAAAACATATGTAATGAATATTAGATTTTTGGAAATCCATTCGGTTTTCGTTTAAGTTTTTTCCTAATCAAAAAAAAAATAAAAAGTTAGTATTCTGTATGTAATTTAATTTGTTATTATGATATTTGTTGTGCGACTATTAGAGACAATAATGTCTGAAGGAGCGCTATATATATCTATATATATATATATACTAGGGAGGGTTCCCCCCCTGCTCGCGCTGCTCGCCAACCCCCTATTTATAAATCTCATTATTTTAAAATTATATAATTACATCTTACTTACTATATTATTTTAATACCATTTTAATTGTTTATAACTATGGTTGAAGATTTTCATTTAATTTTAATAAGAATGACAGATTTCCACACCACCTAAAGAGGTACCGTCATTTGAACCTTACATTAAATAATTTTTAACATAAGTTGAAAAATAAACAATGTATGGTATTTATGATGCCCCCAATAGTCCAGTCATTGAAGCATTTCAGCTGGAAATTTTGTCGGTTAGGATGGATTAACATGAAAATTTGTCAGTAGGTAAAGAATAGTCCAAAAAACAAAAGTTATATAATGCCGATGTGCGCTTTTGCCCAGGGAGCGGTGAGAGAAAAAAAAACCATATAATTCGATGTAAAAATCAATTTAAAGCAAAAAGTTTTTAATGAGTTTTTTTGTTAAATGAATACTTTTCAAGCTATAGGTGATTGAAAACATAGATTTTTAGTGTAAAAAAGCATGTTTTCTGACGGTTTTTCATGAAATAACTTGAAAAGTTTTAATTTTATCAAAAAGCTCATAAGAAACAAAAATAAAGCTTGTAAAAAAACAAAACGATTTCATTTTTAATCATTATTTTATATACAATACATAAGGAATTATAAATTATTGAATATTAATACTGTTACGCTTGAAACTTTAAGAGCAATATTCAACGTTAAATAACAAAAAAATGGCATACTTTTTGAGAAAAATGTATATGATATTTTTTGAAGGTATTAAGATTATCTTTTAAATCAATTTTGTTTTAAGTCAATAGTATAAAAATTAAAGGAGTTACAAGGAAAATAAAATTATTTTATATAGTTTGACAAACAAATTTCAATATTAAAACCACTGTCATTAAGACAGGTTTTGAAATATAAAGAAATCCTTTTAGGGTTTATCTTATTTAGGTACCAACTATGTGTTCTAGAAGTTTCAGCATTTTAGGATGCTTATTTTTTAAAAAAAATCAAGTTTATATAAAAAAAAAATTTTTTATTTTTCAAAAATTCATCCTTTTTTTAAAATATCTCAATAATTAACAGATGCACGTAAAAAGTACTAAAGTTAAAAAATATAGCTTTTTTTTTATTTTTGTTCGATAAAAATCAACTGAGATATCAGTGTTAGAATTCTGTAATCAGAGCCAAGTACCACCTATTTTTGGCCCTTCAAACTAAAAAATCTCAAAAAATAAAACTTTTTAAAAATTGATATTTACATGACTTAAAGATAATACAATTACCTACAAAATCCATTCTGGAACAATTAAAAAGCTTAAAAATTAGCGGAGTTATCATAAAAAAACCAATTGTACTTTTTCGGTAAAATTTTCGGAGCGCATAAATTCGTTTATTTTCGAGTATTTTAGATACGTGCATATAAATATTTTACAGTTTCTTTGAGTCTGTACGGTATATAGTTTCTATTCTTTTCAGTTCCTATATGTATATTTTGTAAGTGGACACACACACACACATATATATATATCTATATCATATAAGTATAAACTCAGGTAGAAGAAAAGAAATGAGACTATGTAGCTTGCCGATTTGATATGGAACTGCGAAAGATATACAAATTAATAAATTAGAGAAAGTTAATTTATCTATGTATTTAGAAAATATGCGTTACCAGACTTTTTTAAGGCTACAACTAAAAATAGCGCTGTAAAATTGTCATCATTAGTTCCAACAGTTGATGCTTTATGCGAAAATTTTAGAAGAGTATATTTGCAAACGCAAATATGGTTAGGAAATAAAAATATTCTTCCGACAAATTGGGGATGGATCCATAAAGATGGTTTTTACAGCCTACAAGAATGCTAAACCATCCTGCACCAGAACAGCTTCTAAGAATGATTTTTTGCAACTGTAAGACTACTTGCGGTGCTAATTGCAGTTGCAGAAAATTTGGATTATTTTGTAACTTGACATGTGGAACATGCTCCGGTGACAATTGTTTAAACTGCCCTCCGATTACAGATCCAGGAGAAGAAGAAGAAGTCGAAATTGATAATGAATAGAATTTAAAAAAATTTGTTTAACATTTAAGTGAAATGTTTGTATTTTTTTATTTTGTTCTTATAATAATAATAATAATAATAATAATTTTTAAGTTATGATAGTCTTATAATTTTAATCATAAATGGCTGATTCCATTTCATATCGAACAGTCAGTATACACTCAAGTCACCAATTACTGCGCTAATGGAGTATGTTATTCTACCCTAAAAATAATGGTATACGTATTTTTTTATTTTGCTGAAATATCAAAATTGCATCAGATATGCACTTTTGAAAATTGCATACAAAAACTAAATGTTAAAACTGAAAATGTTGGGAATAATTTTAGAGGGCTATCGTTTTACCAATTTTCAATGAATTTTGGTAAACCTCATTTTGCTTTATAATGTTTCAAGCCCTCTTTAATTCAGTGCAAGAAATTTCAAAAAAGACTAAAAAATGACTAAGATATGTGCATTTTACCAAAAAATGCACTTTTTATGCACATGCATTTTTCTCGAAAAACCCATTTTTTTTTTTGCTGAAATTTTTTGTGCTCATAGAGGACCAAATTACCTATCTAATGGTACTTGGTTGATCCCGTACTTATCTGTTTGAAGCGAGAAAAAAAATTCACAAATTTTATTGGTGAAAAATCTTTGTATATACGTTCGAAAGTCTTAAGCAATGTTCATTCCAACGCTGTCGCATGCTTCGCTCATTATTTGTTTACCTTTGTATGTATGTATATATCATCAATAGTGATATATATATAAATTCGTAATATAAAAATAAATATTAAAAAATGGAAAATAATAATTCTATTCGTGTATATCTACAGTGCCGTCCATAAATTCGGGATCACTCAGAGGAAAAAATTGCTGGAGAAAAATCGCAATAACTCGGTAAATATAGGTCGTATAGAAAATCTAAAAAAAACGATTTTAAAGTACTCCTCAAGAGCTTTAAAAACGCTGTATTATATTATTTTAAAAGTTTTTTTATGGTATTAAAAAAATTACTTAAAAATAAACATTTTTTGCCAATTTTTTAAATTTTAGATTCGCTCACACCGTTTTTCGAGTATAAGATAAAAAAATCTGAAAAAAATATAATTTAAAGTACTCTAAAAGAGCTTTAATTTGCATTTTTTAAAAATTTTTTACAATGATTTTTCGTCAAGTTATAAAGCTTTAAAGATAGGCATTTTTGATGTTTTTTTCAGAAAATTGGCCATTTTTCTGCAAAAAACACCAAAAATGCCCAACTTTAAAACTTCATATCTTGACGGAAAATCATTGTAAAAAATTTTAAAAAAATGCAAATTAAAGCTCTTTTAGAGTACTTTAAATTATATTTTTTTCAGATTTTTTTATCTTATACTCGAAAAACGGTGTGAGCGAATCTAAAATTTAAAAAATTGGCAAAAAATGTTTATTTTTAAGTAATTTTTTTAATACCACAAAAAAACTTTTAAAATAATATAATACAGCGTTTTTAAAGCTCTTGAGGAGTACTTTAAAATCGTTTTTTTTAGAATTTCTATACGACCTATATTTACCGAGTTATTGCGATTTTTCTCCAGCAATTTTTTCCTCTGAGTGATCCCGAATTTATGGACGGCACTGTATATTATGTATGTTTCGATGTACAGACAATAGGAGGCTCATTCGCGGACAAATACCTCGCGTAACCAAAACAACATATTAGAATTGTTATATACAAGCTAGTTATTCTTACGTCTGCTTTGAAAGGTACTTTTCGGACTTGTGAAAAAGTAAACAAAACTCTGCAATTACGATGTCTGAAATTCACTCTTCTACAAGAATTCGATGTCCCGATTTTTTTCAAATGCATAAGAAGGTAGTTTATAAGAGCAGAAATTTACGTTTTAGACCGTTGGAAGATTTGGCCATCAATTTGGCACAGCTTTATCCAGATTTAAAGATACTGCCCTCTACTAATGTATGCAAAAATTGCCATGAACGCATATCAAAAATGATTTTAAGTGATCTTGAATCTACATCTGAAAATGAAATCACTGAACTTTTTAGCGGAAAACATGATGATTTTATCCCCAAGACACCCGAACGAATACAGGAATCAAACGAGAGTATTAATACAATTTTACCTCAATGCGTCTCGCCGCTAAAAAGAAAAACTGCAATACCTAAAAATTTAACAGAAAATTACGTATCTAAAAAGAAAAAATCTTTAATTTCAGCTTTTTCTGCTACTGTCGGAAGTAAATTAGAAGATGCGTATGGCATTTCAGTTGAATCAATAGAATCGGACAAAAGTTCGACTGAAAACTATTGGAACGAATTTGTAGAAAATTTTAAATCGGCTTTAGAAAAATGTTTTTCTGTTTCGGAGAAAATAAAACTTCTAACTCTACTACCTTCAAAATTAAGCAAAATAAAAATTTGTTCACTATTCCCGAATATAAGCGAGTATATGATAAATAAATCAAGAAATCTCGTGAAAAATAAAGGAGTTTATTCGGAGCCAGATTCATATACTGGTCATCCTATTGATGAAAATACAAAAAATATCGCTATGGAATATTTTTTGAATGATGATTTTAGTTGCAGTAGACAAAGTCCAGAAAAATCTGATGTTGTTACTGTTAAAGTTAATAATACAAAAACTAAAAAAGTTGAACGGTTTCTTACTCGAAGCTTAAAAGAAACATATAGTCAATTAAGACAAGAAAATCCAAACTTACAAATAGGAAAATCGAAATTCTATAGTCTAAGACCAAGTTTCGTCTTAACAAGCCCTGTGAAGGAAACTTGTCTTTGTGTACATTGCGAAAATTTTGAACTGTTTTTTACAAGTTTAATTCGTTTTAGAGGCGATAATAATTCTGAATTAGATTAAATTCGTTCAGAAATAACTAACGCAATGTTGTGTTCTGAACCATCTGATTCGTGTTTCTTGCAAGAATGCAATTATTGCTCCGGTAGTGAGGGTACCACATTAAAATTGTTAAAACTGAAAGAAAATTGTGAAGATGAAATTACGTTTACTTTGTGGGATAATGGTAATCTTATCAAACAAACAGTAAGCTTATCAGTTTTTAAAGAAAAATTTTCAATCTGCGCACTAAAAGCAAGTACTCACGTATACATAAAAAATATTCAACGTGAAGCTATAAAAAAAGAAAAAGAAGAAGGTAAAGCTGATCGTACTAAGTTAATTATCCACGTTGATTTTGCAGAAAATTGGTCTGTAATAAATAATAAAGCGGTTCAGGGAAATCATTGGGTAAATAACCAAATTTCTATTTTCACTGCAGTCTGTTACCAAGGAGAGATAACGCAAAGCTTTGCGATCGTTAGTGACGACAAAAAGCATGATACTGCATATGCGCTATTAGCAATAAATGAAATTATCGATCTTATGAAAAATGATTCAGTTACTAAAGTCACTATTATATCAGATGGAGCTGCAAGCCAATTTAAAAATCGTATTTTGCTACATGAATTCAAACATTTTTCTTATCAAATGAAATGGTTATTTTCTGCGACTGGTCATGGGAAAGGAGCCGTTGATGGAATAGGTGGGCTTCTAAAGCATTATGCTACTTCACATAACTTAAAAAGAGTTCATGAAGAATCGTTACAAAATGCTGACGATTTTATAAATTGGGTTCAAAAGTACACCAGTGCAATCAAAATCATATTATTACCAATAAATGAGATTGAAAAATTTAGAAAAGAAAAAAATATTGAATGGAGTACAGTTCCTAAATATAATGGGATTCAAAAAAGTCATATGTGGTTAAAACAACTTGGGGAATGGAAATCGCATATATTTGTTGGCAGAACAGCTATACATGCACTGACTAAAGTGAAAGACAAGAAAAAAAAGTCAAACGTCGTAAGGCTACACTTAGAACTAAAAATAATAAGTGCAAAAATAAAAAAAAGTAATTATTTATAATTATATTTTTGACGCATCCCAACAGTGAGAGGCAAGGGGAACTCACTTTAAAAAAGCACCCCGAAGGAAACAGAAACCTTCTACGTCCACGTCGTTGTTCCTGGGTAATGCTAAAAGAAGGATAGTGTTTAAATCTACATTGCTTAAAATTTCCGAACGTATATACAAAAATTTTTCATAAATAAAATTTGTGAATTTTTTTTCTAGTTCCAAACAAATAAGTACGGGATTAACCAAGTACCATTAGATAGGTAATTTGGTCCTCTATGAGCACAAAAAATTTCAGCAAAAAAAAAAAATGGGTTTTTCGAGAAAAATGCATGTGCATAAAAAGTGCATTTTTTGGTAAAATGCACATATCTTAGTCATTTTTTAGTCTTTTTTGAAATTTCTGGCACTGAATTAAAGAGGGCTTAAAACATTATAAAACAAAATAAGGTTTACCAAAATTCATTGAAAATTGGTAAAACGATAGCCCTCTAAAGTTATTCCCAACATTTTCAGTTTTAACATTTAGTTTTTGTATGCAATTTTCAAAAGTGCATATCTGATGCAATTTTGATATTGCAGCAAAATAAAAAAATACGTATACCCTTATTTTTAGGGTAGAATAACATACTCCATTAGCGCAGTAATTGGTGACTTGAGTGTATACTGACTGTTCAATTTGAAATGGAATCAGCCAAATAGTCATTTTTAAATATAAAATACTTAAATATATTCTAAATTCTATAATAAGACATAAAAAATATATTATTAATAGAATAAAAGTTATTAAATTATTAAAAGTACTAAAGACTCGTTTTTTTGGCATTTTATCATCAAGGGTTGTTTTTAAGGGTTAAAATGTTACAATAAAATAAAAATCATTATAAACTGTGAAAAAATGTCTAATTTAATAAAAATATGTCATTACAAAATAATTTACATGTTCAAAATTATATTTTTCTATTTTTCATCGTAAGGAGTAGTTTTTAAGGGTTGAAATAATGTAATAAATTAAAAATTATATCATAAATTTAAAATGTTAATATTTTTCCATAATTGTATCATAAAAATATTTTTTAATATTAAAAACTATATATGCTCTTTTTATTAAGTCAAAGGGGTGGTTTTTAAGGGTTGTAAAAATGCTTAATATCATTAATTATGTTCCACAATATTAAACAATACTTATTTTAGACATCCCAAGATTATTTTAATTATTTATAAGCGTAAATCGGCATTTTTACTATTTCTCAACTGTAAGGGTAGTTTTTACCCCTTTAAAGCAAAAAGCGCACCTCGCCGATATATAACTTTTGATCTGTAGGGTAATATAAGCTTAATCCTAAAGTTTTATGAAAATCAGTGCTAACCGAAAGAATTTCCAGGTTATACCCTATTTTTGCCTCCAATGACTGGACTACAAGGTAAGGTATCTGTCTTGTCATCGTCTATGTATCTTTTATCATCATCTGGGCTTAATGTTAATTTCGTCTCAAATTCGCTATACACTTTATGCTTGTAAGAGCGAATAGTACGTTGTGTTCTGTATTTTGTTGTATTCTTTCGTAGACACTCTAAATAATCATCGAATGTAATTGTTTTCTCAATCACCGAGCTTCTTATACCTTTAGCTTCCTTAACTTTGTCTTCACCCTCTATTAGTATACTGTACATTTCACTGCATAGTCCAACAAATTCAGTCATTATGTGCCCATTACACTCATCTTTCATTAATCCAACGACCTTTTTGTTCACTTGGGGTATATTAAAAACATTATTAGCCGGATAATCAGATGCGTCAAAGTTTTAAATATCACGTTTCATAATTTCATAAATATCTCTATCACGAACTTTATATATCAAACTATCTGTATCTATATGAAGCAACTTACATAGATCATCAAATTCTTTCTTCATATAACTCTAGTGAAAATCATATACTAATGTCTTATATAAGTCAAGAATACAAAGTCCAATATATATAGGTTTATTCATGTAAACTTCAGTTTTTCCCAATTGTACAGCAACAAGATTTTTATCCAGAATAGTTTGGCTATGAAAATTTGGTTGAGCGATGAGAGCTTCAGCACCAGAGCGTCCATCCCATTTGGTTACCAGTCTGACATCAACTCTATTTCTAACATTCTCCATAGTTTTACCAAATACTGCGTTATTCATGAGCTTATATAGATTTTTTTCAAGTTCATACTTAGCTTCTTTTCTCTTATCACTATTTAAATCTATGTACTTTTTTAGCCATGGTGATTAATTAAACTGTAACACTCTGTGAATTTTCTTTAACTATAATTCATTGTCCAAGGCTTGTTTTGAATTTCTATCATGTATTACATATCTTTTCTTTGGGCGAAGTGTTGTCATAAGCTTTATGCACGTTGAACCTTTCGGTTTCTCATGTACTAGACAGAATAGTAAGTCTTTATGATGATCATGAATATGGTGAGGATAATCCAAATCCACTTCCAAGATGTATCCGATAGGTGAGTCATCGGGCACAAAAAAGGTCATTTTATTAAAATCACCTTCAACCCACTTGAAGCCACCAGCTAGAAGGTATTGCATCATAGCCCAACCGTAAAGATTGTTCACATCGAAGTAAATTAGGTATTTTCATTCGTCTTCTGGATTGTATGCATCACCCACGTATTTGTTATTGACTTTTAAATAACGATTGTAGCACTGACTGATACCACCTCTAATACCGCGTTCAATGAACATTATCATGTCGATGTCGGTTAGTAATTCCAATTTAATGTTGGTATACTTAAATATGGCGTCCCAGGTGTAGCCAGGAAGTGTATAATAATGTGCTGGATCTCAGCCATAAATCGTGATCAAGCTACTTCGAAAATTTTCAAAAACTTCTGCTAATAGTAGCACATCGGTTTTTAAGTAGAGATCTAAATAATTGCCTAAATTTGAAATATTGAATTTATTTCAGACATTTTTAGCATGTTCATAATCTTCATCTGATATCTCACTATTATTTGAAATGCTGTAAAATTTATCTTTGGTCGGTAATTAAGAAATTGTCAACTTATCCTCAGAGTCCAGATAATCATATGGAAAGATACCTTTTCTCTTGAGTTAATCAAATTTTTTTTCGGTCAATGGTCCATATTTTGCATCACTAATAAACTCTGATGGTAAAGTATTATACTGCTCCAAGTAAGATGACAATTTATCCAGAGACGATGGCATGAAACGGAAAGAGTCAATAAATTTAAAGTTAATTTCACTGCTATCAATGTGTTTTGTAAAGGATATGAAGCGCTCTTTATTCAATGGTAAAAGATTTACACGACTAGCAAAATTTTGAGCAATATCTCTTATGAGAAAATGTGAATCATAACCATTGAGATTGTGAAAAACAACTGGAACACAGCGTGAATCCTGATAATTCAAGTTACACTTCTCGTGAGCTGGACCTTGATATTTACCAGTTAAATGACAATAATCGCGAACTCTGTCAGTCCCCAAGGACTTTTCACATATATGACAACTAGTTGCATTTTGGAATTCAAGTTCTTGCTCGTAGGTTAATTCATTCATCGGTATATAATGTAGACACCTGTTACACAAATAGCTTTGACCATTATGTTTTGATACTTGCATAGATATGAGTTTTGATAAATTTTTAATCTAAACATAGTGGAAATTGCTGTTAATATCCTCATAATTATTCTTCACAACTTCATCATCATTATCAATATAAAAGTTTTGCACGAGAAGTAAATTAATATGCGTATTCATTTTGTTCTTGGTTATGCGTAATGGAGCAATATGAAATTTCCCTGATCGTTTTTTCAAAATAAACAAATTTATTGGAATATTATTCTTCTTTTCGAATTTTGAAATATGTTTTGGTTTTACTGGAAATGGTATACCTTCGAAATTTAATTAATTTTTGTATTTTTTATATGTGGCTACTTTGTTTGAATTTTTCTGAGCTGGATGTAGTGCTGAGAGAACGGCCCATTTGAAGCATTTATAGTCAAAATTCTCAACGTCAACACAAGCATGTTTATTTTCAATAGCACTAGGTAGTTCAATGAATGAACTACCACTCATTGGGTTATACTTGTTTATATGGATACACATTAATTATTAAACGTAATGTCCAGCCTGAGTCCTTTTCTTGGAATTCTTCCATATCAACTTGTATAGGCTTACGTACATTTTCTATAAACCATTCTTTCAAATTTGTTGTTTGGAAAATCGGCTCAGCCCTTGTGTTGAAATACTTAGTTTTACTTATTACTTCAGTCGGTTTGGTTAAAACATATTCTGCTGCTAACACGACGAACACTTTTACAGCATTTTGTTTCCTTAACATATTTCTTACACGTGCTGTAAATAAGTAAAGTGAATCATTCATAAATTAAAAAATGTCTATATTTTTCAAATTAATTATCACTCCCGATCTAATACGTTCGTTAAATGCAGCTTCTAGCTCCTCCCATTTCACTCCATCACTTCGTCTCTCGCGTCTTTGCACTACACCTTCACCACGTTTCAACAAATACTTTAATTTATTTCGAACACCTTTGAGTAAGGCAATAGTTGTTATAAACTTTTGTTTTTGTGAACACTTGCACCATTTCCATGTGAAAGTAATTTTAAAAGTCTTAAATTTTTACGGTTTTAATCAATCCACGTAAGAATTTTTTCTCGATTATTCTTTTGCCAGAAGAGTACATGCTTGCAGCATAGTACCTACAAGCTCTTTGCATTCGTATGCTGACATGATTTTCTTATAACTCTGAGAATTGTTAATTGTTTCAAGTTTGGACGAATACTGAGTAATGAGGCTGTTTACCTTCCCTTTTATAGTGACAAATTGCGTCGTAAAAATTCTAAAAAGGTCAATCATGAATCATTACATAGTTTTTTTTTCTTAGAATTATGAATCACCGGATGTAGTTGTTTACTTTTCAAATGAAAGAAAGATCGATTATGAATCACTGCGCAATATTTCTTGGAATTACGTTTTAATACGTAATTTCTAGCAAGATTAAAGGTCTTACGAAATGTTGCACAATATTTCATGGAATCGCGAAATGTTGCACAATATTTTATGGAATTGCGAAATGTTGCACAATATTTCATGGATTTACGAAATGTTGCGCAATATTTCTTCGAATTACGTTTTAATACGTAATTTCTAGCAAGATTAAAGGTCTTACGAAATGTTGCGCAATATTTCTTGGAATTACGTTTCAATACGTAATTTCTAGAAAGATTAAAGGTCTTACGAAATGTTGCGCAATATTTCTTGGAATTACGTTTTTATACGTAATTTCTAGAAAGATTAAAGGTCTTACGAAATGTTGCACAATATTTCTTGGAATTATGTTTCAATACGTAATTTCTAGAAAGATTAAAGGTCTTACGAAATGTTGCACAATATTTCTTGTAATTAAGTTTTTATACGTAATTTCTAGAAAGATTAAAGGTCTTACGAAATGTTGCACAATATTTCTTGGAATCACGTTATAGAATAAAATGCAATAATAAATAAAGAAGGCTAAAGGATAAGTATTTATGAAAATTGCACCCCTCTAGAAGCAATAGTTTTCGGAATATCGAGTTTTGAAATTTGAAAATTTTGGTTTTGATATATCTCGAAAACTATTGGTCCTAGCGAAAAACGGATGAAATTTTTAAAGACTCGAATGAAATGAGTTTGATGGGTGATCTACTCATATACGTTCTTCTCATATACTCATCTACTTCTAGAAAGCTTTATTATGATAAAGAAATTGCGCAGTTATTTTACTAAGGTCACTCATGACTAAGTTATTTATCAATCGTCAATGCAACCTGATCCTTTATTTCCGATCAGGGATTTCCCGATGTTTTTGTGGTTCGAGAATATTCCATGACTCAACCTCTCTTTCTCTTTTTCTGTCTTTCTCTCTCTCTCTCTTTCTCTCTCCCAGCCTTAACTCTAGGATCGGGGATCGGGGAGTTGGCTGCTGCACGCGCATCTGCACAGGTTGATGATGACGTCATAATTCGCACCTGTGGGTGGTGACTTCATCCGTGGGTTGTGACGTCATAAGTGCTGAGTCACGATTTGCACCTATCCGCTAGTCGCACAGGTGAGTCGAGGGAGTAGTGGTGGTGGAAGCCAGAACTCTTATAGCCTACCTACTGAAATATGTTTTTTGCTTCTTCATGCTTTTCTTATTGTAACTTTTTTATCTATTTTCATGACTAGTATTATAATTTTTAAGTTTTTGTAATCATTTGTTTTATATGTTGTGTTTATTTCAAATTGTCAAAATTTCGTATGTCTATATTAAATATGAAAATTATATATTTTTATAGCCTGCAGAGGTGGTTTCTCGACCACGAAACGTAGCAGCAATAAACACGTTTAAGATCATTTGTGTTTTGTTGTATTTTACTTAGAAGTCCACTTTATTGATTATCAAATCTTTTTCACTGGGTACCTAATTAATTTAACTCTCCTTGTTAGCTCCAATCTCAATTTTAAAATGACGCACGTACAATCATCAATTTGATCATAGATTCGACATTTATGAAAAATTCAAGTATATGAGTATTACATTTTTTACAATTTAATGGTTTTGTTTGAGATTTTTCTATTTTTGACTTAAAATCATAATTTTAAAGCCCGAAACGACGTATCTCCTACCAATAAGGTAGATTATGATAATTTTAATTGAAGAAGAATGATATAATATTGATAAAAGAGGCTGTTTTATTCCAGAAGAGACGAGGAAAAGAAAAATACTTAATCGATCCTTTGAGACAAAGAAAAAAACTTTGTTCAATCAAACGCTTGCTTTATCAGAACCTTACATCGTCAATCATCAACACAAAAACGAAACTTAACAAGAAAATGAACTGTAAACAGAATTAGCGGGAAAATATAATTGAACTTCACTTCACGTTGCAACCTGACTCCACGAGGCTCCGCACTGAACTGACTCATCGCGTGCAGCGCGCGCCCATCGTCGGCTTGAGCCCCCTCCTATTCGCCATCCTAATCTGTGATTCGCCGCTATCATCCGACGCCTTCCTCACGTCCCTCTCCCGCGTCTTAACATCCCGCCCGCCTTTGCTTCCATGAGCGAACGATCTCAGAAGGGGAGATTTAAAGTTTGGCGTGACTTAGGATGACGATCCCTGGAAGAACCTGCACTGCTTCGCGATTGGGCGAGTATAAGTACCGGATGCAGTCTTTAGTGTGACAACTTGCACTTATCCATCAGGACCAGGGTCAGTGGAGATCACTCGTCCGAGATGTCATCTTTCGTACCGGAACAGAGATGGATCAATGATCAACACGAGGTCGTTGATTTCCAGGTTTGGGGCTGCTGTCCTCTATTTTTGTCGTCGTTGCAACGTGTAAAGGTAATCACGAGACCATCAGTTCCAGAAATGGTCGCGTATCGCTTGCACCAATCTCCAATGGGTGAGATGGTCAATATCTGGTGTGGTTTGCTAAGGCTCGGGTATCTGTTGTAGAGTGAATCAAGTCAAAAGATGCCATGGTGTAAGAAGCTCGACATCTTCAACCTCGCCGGTAGGAGGAATCAGGGTGCGTGAGTTCATACAAAACTCGATCTGACTCAGCAAGGTACTCATCTCTTCGTGTGTCAGAATTTGTTGCCCGATGACTCTCTTGAGATGGGATTTGGCCGACTTCACCGCTGCCTCCCAGAGGCCACCAAAGTGAGGAGCGGAGGGCGGAATGAAAGACCAATCGATGCCTTGTTTGGCCAAGGTGTCCTTTACGACTTCCCATTCGATTAAGGCTTCACAAAACATAGATCGTAGTTCCGCGTCGGCCCCATGGAATGTAGTCGCGTAGTCGCTCCATATTCCTTCGGGCGCGCCTAGATGACTAGAGAATCTCCGAAAAGCAGGCAGGAAGGTCTTGGTCGTCAGGTCACTCACCATTTTCAGATGCGCTGCCTCCGTACAAGCAGACCAAGACGGCTATATATCCCTTGGACGATTTTCTGCCCCTGCTGCTGGAGACTTTGGTTCGGATAAGGCCAGCATAGTCCAGTTTAACTCTGGAGAATGGCCGTGAGGTCTGCACTCGGGGGGTTGGCAAAGTTCCCATTAGTTGGTTCGAATTCCGTGCACGGGCACAGACGCAAATCCCGCAGTGTCTGACGACATCGCGCGCCTTCTGTCTCCCACCGATGATCCATGCACGTTTGAGTAGGAAAGCGTGACGCCCCCGTGGAGAACGGTTTTGTTGGCCCAATCCACTAAGAGGCTGGAGAGATGACACTCTTTGGCAATAATGGCTGGATGGCGTTCTGAGAAAGGCAAGACAGAGGATTGGAGTTTGCCTCCGACTCTCAGTACATTGTCTCTATCAAGGAAGGGGGACAATGACAGGAGTCGACTCGACCTTTTCAGAGGTTCCCCTTGTGTTAACTTCGCGATCTTTTCTTAAAAATAATGAGCTTGGGAGATGCGGATGCACTTTAAGAAGGCGTCCTTCATTTCAGTGACGTTCAGAGGTTGACCAAGGTTTCTTGCTCTGGTGGGCGAAGCTCCAGGAATCGCATACATAGTGCCGTTACTCTGATGAGGCGGGTGAGACTTGAGAAGCGATTGATGAAATCGCTTTGAATCAAGACTTGTTGACATGAGATTTTCCTGGTTTCTTCGCGCACTGTGCCTTGATCGGAGACTGGGTCCGTGAGCGGCTACTCGGATGGTCTGGATAGCCAGGTAGGTCCTTGATGCTAGATCTTAGATGTGATGAGATCCTGGAGCCGCATACTTCTCGAGACAAGATCTGCGGGGTTATCTGAAGATAGCACGAAGCGCCAGTGAAGACCAGGATGGGTGGATTGAACCTCCGACACGCGATTCGCAACGAACACCGTCCACCTGGATGGATCTGAAGCTAGCCACGACAGTGCGACCTTTGAATCGGACCACGCGTACCACTTGTTTATCGGAAAGGGGAATCCGTTTGAGAGCCTTTTCAACGGATGGGACAACAGCACTGCGGCACAAAGTTCCAATCTGGGGATGGAGATGGTTTTGACGGGAGCGACCCGTGTTTTACATGTCAGTGGTCAACAGTGCAGCTGGCCCCTAGTCCCGATGATCCTTACGTAGACTGCGGCGGCGTAGGCAGACTGACTTGCATCTGCGAACTCGTGGACCTCTATCATGGAGCCAGGGTCAGTTCCAAGTCACCTGGAAATTTGAATCGTTGCGAGATATTTGGAATCCTCCACGAAGGTTGCCCACCGCAGTGCAAGATCTTCGGGCAATTGGTCATCCCAATTGATTCTTCGTTTCCACAGTTCCTGAAGAATAATCTTTGCCTTAATAATATAGGGTCCTATCCATCCCAGTGGGTCAAAGAGTCTCGCGTGTCTTCGTGGCCGGTTGTGAGGGGACCAGGGAGAATGAGAAAAACCTTATTTCATCTTGAATAGGGTTCCGAGAAAGTCGCAATGCGTGAGCGGGGTCAGAGTCGCTGAAATCCTTAAGCGTCGGTCTTAGAAGGTCGTCCCCTGAGAGTCCCTCCAGTATGACTGGGTCGTTGGAAACCCATTTTCGGAGCTGGAAACCACTGGATCTCAGGAGAGAGATCACTTCATCTCTAAGTAAAAGGATCGATGAGATGCTGTCACTGCCGGTGACAATGTCGTCCACGTTGGCGTTGCGTAGCAAGATTTCAGCTGCATATGGATACCTCTGAGCTTCGTCCTCTGCCAATTGTCTCAGGGTGCGGATGGCCAAAAAAGGGGCGTAAGACATCTCATGTGTGACTGTAAGCAATTTGTACTGGTAAAGAGGTCCATCCACAGGTTGCCAAAGGATCCTCTGAAGATCTGTTTCTTGTTCTTTCCCAAGGATTTGGCGATACATCTGAACTATGTCACAGCAGAAGACAAATTGATGGAATCTCCACTGTAGAAGGATGGTTGCCAGATCCTTTTGAAGGGAAGGACCTGTATACAGTGCATCATTAAGAGAGATGCCCGAAAACGAAGGACATGACGCGTCAAAAACCACGCGGAGTTTCTTGCCGGTGTCGGACCTCTGCCAAATTCCATGGTGAGGCAGATAAACAATAGGATCCAGAATGATTTTCCAGTAAATCCTTGATTCTTCTCATGTGTCCTGTCTCTTCGTAATCTCGCATGAAGGCTTCGTAATGTTGGCGAAATGATGGGTCTCTTGACATTTTTCGACGAATCTGCTCGGTATGATTTCGGGCGATTTGGAGAGTGTTACATATTTGGTGGAGCTTCACTGGTTTGATAGGCAGACTAACTGAATACCTCCCGGTGATACATCTTGTGTGGCCGTCCTGAAATAGTCTTTCACACTGCAGCTCCTCTTGTGATGGAGCAGGAAAGCTTTGAATCTCCTCAAGCTCCCAGAACCTTCGTAGCAGCTGATTTGTTACATCCAGCCCAGCCACGTGCGCACGGAGGACGTGAATCGGAGTGCTCGGGTTGTTTACGTTTGGAGTTGGTCCAGAGATTATTCATCCCAGCGAAGTCTCCTGAGCCATGGGGGTTCCGGGTGGACCCAATTTGTTTCCACGTTGGATTATGGAGCCGTAGGCATCAGCTCAAATGCGCATCTCAACCTTAGCTCGTATTAAGTAAGTAGGGTCAGCCAGATCAGTTTGTGGTAAGTGAGGCCAAATCTGGTGTTGATTCCGAGACGAGACATGACGTACGCGGACACCTTGAGTGGTTGCCTCCCGGTGGCTATTGTCACGATGGTTCTACAATGAATTTTGTTGGTTTGGCGTCCTCCTATAGTGTTGATGGTCATATTGACATCCTGAGAGCTTAAACCCGCTTTCTGTGTTACACCCGCCTTGATGAACGAAGCCTCCGACCCTTGATCGAAAAGGGCTCGTATTGTGAACGGCTGTCCGTCAAGGGGCAACAGAAAGAATCTGGCGGTGGGCAGAAGGGTGTGTCAATTGGTGGCGGTGGGATCCGGCGGCTCCGTTGCGCTAGTCCGGGTGTTGGGGCAGACTTGTTTGGTGTCATCTTTGGGATCTCGTGTCGTGGATTTTCGCTTACCAGGGAGCGAGTCGTGGAGAGCAGTGTGATGGCGTTTCTCACAATGCAAACATGACCTTTTTGACGGGCAGTCTAGGCACCTGTACCCAGATCGGAGGCAGTTCAGACAAAGTCTCAGACGATATGCAGTATTGCGACGCTGTTCTGTCGTTTCCTTAAGGTACTCAGGGCACCGTCCCAGGTTGTGCCCTGCTTGACATAAGGGACATACGTCCCCATGGATAGAGGTGGAGAATGACTGAGTTTTGGGTCTTGGCTGGGCTAAAAGGACACGCCCCCGTGGATTGGATCTCACCGTGGTCGGCTGATTAACTTTACCGGCTACTTCTTTGGTCTTCAATGCTCGTACTCGACCCTGCAGAAATTCCACCAATTGATCGTAGGTCGGTAAGGAATCGCTGTTTCCCAATGTGGTTTCCCAATTCTTCCGTGTCACTGGATCCAGGGCCTTGACCCCGACGAAGACGAATATGTCGTCCCAATGTTGTACTGGCCGACCAATTGTCTTAAGAGATGATCTTTTGAACTTAACGTATCCAGAACGGCTTGCAGTTGATTTGACTCTTCCCTTTTCAGAGGTTGTATTGAGAGTAGGTCATTCAGATGCCAGATCACGATCAACCTTGTGTTGTCGTAACGCCTTAACAACGTCTGTCACGCAACGGTGTAGTTTTCTCCAGTGGTGGGCAGGTGCACGATCGCCGCATGAGCTGCCCCGGTCACAGAAGTTTTCAAGTAATGCAGTCTCTCGACATCAGAGAGGGATTGATCTCTGTCGAGAAGAAACAGAAATAAATCTCGGAAAGGCTCCCATTGGTGCTGGTCCCTGTTGAAGGTGGGAAGGTGGATCTTTGGTAAGTGACTGCGAGAGACTCTTAGCCTGTCTGCCAAATTGGCAGCTGCAGGGGTTGGATTGCTGTTCTGTAGATTATACAGGTGCCTGAAAAGCTGGTTATATTCCGATTGCGTTATGCGGTAGCAGTCCCTTCTACAGAAGTCGGTCAGTAGGAATTCAGGGCTTTTTAACAACTTATCGTGATCTTTTAGAAAACGACGCTACAGCTGTTTGACGGTCTCGATGTGCGCTTGGATAAGTCCAGGGGTGAGTGGTTCACCATTTTGAAGAAGGTCCGTCTGAAAGTTCGTGATCTGTGCTGCGGTTGTCTCGAGGCGCTCCAATCTGTCCATTGCGACGTTGATTAAATCCTTCAGGTTCCAGGTAGAGAATCAGGACAGCTAAATGCCGCCCGCCGTGCTCCTGGCCTGGAGACTCGTTGTAACCTCTGGCGCATTAAATCGAGTTTAGGTTGCAGAGCAGTTCACTGACACAGGGCAGCTGGGAGAAAAACACACGTGCTGGGCGTTTACTGTTCTTTCCACACTGTCTTGTGCTTTCTTAACACAAGAGGACGAGAAGGACACGCGCGCTAGGTGCCCTCCTTTTAGTTCTCTGTACGGTCTCGTGCTTTGGGAATATGCAGGAAGACATGCGCACTGGGTGCCTTCCTTCCAGTCCTTTATATGGTTTCTCGTTCTTTGAAAATATGCAGGAAAACACGCGCACTGGGTGCTTTCCTTCCAGTTCTTTGTATGGTTTCTCGTTCTTTGAGAATATGCAGGAAAACACGCGCACTGGGTGCTTTCCTTCCAGTTCTTTGTATGGTTTCTCGTGCTTTAAGAATATGCAGGAAGACACGCGCACTGGGTGCTTTCCTTCCAGTTCTTTGTATGGTTTCTCGTGCTTTGAGAATATGCAGGAAGACACGCGCACTGGGCGTCTTCCTTGGTGTACATGCCACCAGGTGTTTCTTATCACAAGTCTGTAGAAAAAGACGCACGCTGAAGATGTCTTCCGTTCACTCTGCCGCTCAACGCGGTAACTAAACTCCTCAGATAAAAATGCTTGTCGCCATTGCGGAAGAAAGACTATTCGTCAGAAAAAATGCAGTTGAAAAGAGAACACAGTGCAACTCCATCCGTAAAGGAAGAAGAAAACTTCTAATTGCAAAAACAAAAGAAAAGAGAACTTCCACGAGAAAAAGAGACACTTGAGAGAAAGAAAGAGGAAAAATCTCGAGTCATAACGAAAACTTCGCCTCCAAAGAGAGAGAAGTATACCGAAGAAATGCCGTTAGCAAAAATAAACTTTATAAGAAACAAAGGAGACACTTGTGTGAAAAAAAAGAGCAACAAATACCTTGCCTCCGAAGAGAGAGAAGTATGTTGAAAAATGCCGTTAACAAAAAAGAGTAGAATTTATAAGAAACAAAGGAGACACTTGTGTAACCGTTCGCTGATCCAGCTCGAATTGGACCAAATTATGTTTCATTCTAGAAGAGACGAGGAAAAGAAAAATACTCAATCGATCCTTTGAGACAAAGAAAAAAACTTTGTTCAATCAAACACTTGCTTTATTAGAACCTTACATCGTTACTCATCAACACAAAAACGAAACTAAACAAAAAAATGAACTGTAAACAGAATTGGCGGGAAAATATAATCGAACTTCACTTCACCTTGCAACCTGCCTCCACGAGGCTCCGCACTGAACTGACTCACCGCGCGCAGCGCACGCCCATCGTCGGCTTGAGCCCCCTCCTATTAGCCATCCCCACTCCGTGATTCGCCGCCATCATCCAACGCCTCCCTCGCGTCCCTCTCCCGCATCTTAACAGAGGCTGATTTTCTAAATATCGTGTGGATAATTTATTCTGCAGACTACTGACTATCCCCCTTAGTTTAATATTTTCATCAAGCAGCCTTGTCTGAACTGCTTTGAAATTCTTGATTATTTGGTCCTGATTGTCAAGCTTATCTAAGATGTCTCGCAAGCCATCATCAATACCTATTACGCTGCTTCCAATATTCTGAAGCTGATTGAAAGCGTCTAAGACTAAGTCAAGCTTACGAGACAAATTTCCCTCAATTGCTGATACGCATTTTAATAGGATGGATACGCTCTGATCATAAATGAACCTCATGGATATAAAGGTGATCACACCGATTTTGGAATCATCCACGTAGATGCGGTTCTCAACAACATCGGTGATCATTGCTGATGCGTCTTTCGGTAGGATGGACAGGCACTGAACGTAAATGAAGCGCATAGATATAAACATGATCACGCTGATTTTAGAATTATCCACGCAGATATGGTTCTCAACAGTGTCGATGATCATTGCTGATGCGCATTATAGTAGGATGGACACGCGCTGATTGTAAATTAACCGCATAAATATATAAGTGATCGCGCTGATTGTGGAATTATCCGCGTTGATGCGGTTCTCAACAACGTCGATGATCATTGCTGATGCGCCTTTTGGTAGGATGGACATGCGCTGATCGTGAATGAACCGCATAGATATGGGGTAGGATATCTCCATCCTACTGAAAAGCAAATAAACAAATCTTATCCACATCGTTTATATTCGCATCTACGCGGTTGATCCCAAAATCAGCGTGATCGCCTTTTCATCCATACGAAGCACTGACGATCGGAGTTTTTTACATTCATATGTAAACCACGTTTATTGTGGTTATATCTATGTGGATTGTCTCGAAATCTTTGTCGATATCATTTTAAGTTGGCGTTGATCGATCCATGCTGAATCCAAGTGCATTTATGCTAATCATTGTAAATCAACGTAATTTACATGGATCATCCACGTTGATCATCCACGTGGATCATCTTCATGGATTTTTTCAATAGGGTCGTTTGTACTATTGTAACAGAATAAGCCGACGAAGCATACCAGATCGTCCAGGTCGTTACTAACTAAACGAATCTTCGGTTCAATTAAAGAAATAAATATTGTCTAGTTTAATTAGATTTCTTATCGATTACTAAAGATAAAGTTTATATTTTAATTTAAAGAAATTAGCATCGCTTAATTTAACTTAATTTCTCTTTGATACATTTATATTTTGTTGATCAAAGCAATAAATATAATTTAGTTTCATGTATTTTACCGCTGATAAGTTGTACAAGCAATTTGAATGTAATTAATTTAACACATCTCATTAAGGTTAGGTTAGTTTTTTGATTTATATAGATTAACGTTAGATTATCATATTGTAAACATCGTAGTAAATATAAGTTTAAAGACTTATCAAACCCAGCTACTTTCCCTTATCTCGCCTACCGTCCGTCTTTTCCACCTCCTGCCGATCTTACTATCTCCGAAGCGTTCAGCAGTAGGAGGCTAAAATGTCTTTTCCACACCTGAGAGAAAAATACGTCACACTATATATATATAGTTATTTAAAAATGTTTATGTTAAAATTAGAACATAAATAATAGTTCTTTTCATTCATTTCTAATATTTGCTATTATTTACAGCTATTTACAGTTTTCCACAGTCATTTACGGATATTTACAATTATTTACAATTGTGTGAGTGAGAATGAGAGTGGCATAAGTCACATTTTCAAAAAAATTTAGTTAGTGATACATTTGTTTTTTTTTTTAGAATTAAAACAACTTATTTTCGAAATTGAAGTGTCTTATTTATATTTTTCCTTTAATATTATGAGCACTGCAATAATGTCACTTAACAGAAATGTAAAAGAATTAATTATGAAAATGGCGTAAGTCACATTTTAATGATCACATCTATTGTTTGAAGCTGTTCTAAATAAATTTTATAGGTACTTAAGTAATTATTTAAAATCCTAAGAAGATATTGCTGGAATAATTTCTAAGAGACTTTTCCAATCTTTCCAAAAATATTTCTGTTATTCATTGGTTTCAGAAATTTACAGTTTCTGCTAATGTACTTTTTTCAATGTAATTCCAAAAAATTTTTAGAAATTTCCAGAAATTTTTGAAGAATTTATGTCATTTAATAAATAAAATTTAATATGGTAAAGCGAGCCAAAATACCACACTCAACGGGATATCGGAGTTGTTAAAATTGATTTTTGCTTTTTTCATCTGATTGATATCTCTTTAAATTGACTATTTAGACAAATATAATGACTTGTCTGCGCTAAAGCTACATTAATTTAATTTTTTTTGTTAAAATAAGAAATCACTTAGACTTGTTATTTTTTCATGAACTTTGAATGAAAATTAAATATCAAACTAAAAAACCTAACCTTAAAATACTATACATTGAAAGTTTGTTCATAACTTTTTATGTGTAGTATTTTAATAAATTTCTTGAGTTGTCCGCACTCAGGATAACCTTATGAATTTCCTTTTTGTAGTGGAAGAATATGATTTGACGCATCGTTTACTCATGAACTTTGAATAAAAATATTATTAGGAGGGGATAACTACGATATCCTTTTACGGGAAAAAATGTATACAGCCTAATTTAGTAAAGAACATAATAATCTGATAAATAAATATACAAATGTTCGTAGTCATCTATCGGTTTATTCCATATTCTAAGATAAAGCTAATTAAAATATTCTAGATGTTATAAATCAGCAAACTGAATATATAGACAATTATTACTTTGTTGAAAAATCTCTGATGGAATCTTATCTGAAATTCTCCACAAAAGTAACTAATATAAACTATTTTTAAATATAATAATGGTAAATGTTTCAAATTATTGTCCAAACAAAATATATTTGTGTGTGAGGTTATATTTTAAAGTCAATAAAAGTTTGTATGAAATTTATAACTTTTGTAAAGAATGACACTATTATACCCGTAATATATTTTCTTGCAGGTATGGTCAAGATGATGAAGATAGACAATGGGATAGTGGTGGAAAATTTAATTCGAGAGTAAATGTATATTATGAAAATAAACGGAACAAAAAAAATCTACCCAAAAGACCGTCTTCCAGTATCGACATTAAGAGATCAGATAGACCTATTATTATTAAACAGAGAAGTTATGAGTCTGAAAAATTTGATTACAGGTAATATTATTATAAATATTAAGTATTTTAAACAATTAGAAAGATAAATAATGTGATTCCATTAAAAGGGTTTTTCAGTCTCCGTTTCAGCTCCCTTTGGTCCCCCTTGGCTCCTATCTATTTCTACTTTCCCTTACAAACCCCCTTTTAATAACGTTTTTCTTACTGTAAATAGCCCTCCTTAGTATTTACTTTATTTATAAAAAACTTCCTTCTTTATCCCCCTTGGACCTCCTTGTCCCTCTTAGGACGCTTATTTCCTCTTGTCTTCCTCTTAGACCTCCTTACCTCTAATCATATTTGTGCTCCATTGCCTTCTTATTTTAATCTTTTCGTGTTGTGATTCACTTTTTGTATAAGTGAATTTGTTCTTCAATTCCTAATTTTGATAAAAATATGTTAAATTAAACACTTTCTCTTTGCATTTATGGGAAAAAAATTAAATGATAATAAATTCATAAATCATTTATATGAGCGATTCTATGAAAAATCTTTCGTTTGGGAGTCAAAAACAAAAAAAATTTGTCATGGTACACGTGTACTAGCGGTTGGGAATTGTTTTCAAGGGTCTGAGAAACAAGAAAAAATGGTAGTACATTTAAAAATTCGATAAGTATTTTTTAAAAACTACTTTAAAGGTCGAAATCTTACGAGATAGCTTTTTTCGTACGTTATACAGTTTTTGGTTACTTAAAACTCTTAGAATTCCTGCTACTACTCTTAAATTGACTTTTTATCACCTAAATTTCAAAGAAAAACCATCACTTATCTATGGAAATCGATTTATACGGTACCAAGAAGCCATTGAAAATGATTTTTTTCGCCATCCTAACCCTAAAATCGCAACTTCGTTGCTCTTTTTTTGGCTCTCATAGCGAAAAATACACTACGCAACTAGTATAGAAAGGCTTTTTTACGAAACTCATTATGACCCTTACCTTCGGCTCAGGCTATAAACTTCTCGTTTCGTAGATAAAGCCTTTCCATACTCGTTACGTAATTCACTATTTTAAAATGCAAAAAGTTATTTCTCTTATAGAAACGACCTTTCTCTCATATGGTTGTATAAAAATAAGAAAATCCATTATTACTTGTCTATGAAACAAGACAAATTAAAGGAAAAAACGGAGAAAATTCTTTCACAAATAGAAAAACATCAACTTTTAACAAAAAAATTTTTTTTTCTTAATAGGGGCCGAACTATCTGTCTTTGTCTAATAGCGTTTTTCATCATTTATATAAACACCATCCATTGTAGCATGGAAAAAATAGTAGCCCCCACCAGATATTAGTATAAGTAAATTTTGTAATAACAATCAAATTACTTTATTGCTTGGTTTTTGAATAATATGAGACCTACCAAAAAAAGATAATTTATATTTTAGTTTGTTCGAAGGTCTCATATTATTAAAAAACTACGCAATAAAATAATTTTATTGTTATTACAAAATTTTATTTATCATACTAATATCTAGCGGGGGCTACTATTTTCTTCATGCTACAATGGATGGTGTTTATATAAATGATGAAAAACTCTATTAGACAAAAACAGATAGTTCGGCCTGCTCTTAAATATTATAATTTTAGGTTATTTCAGATAAAATTTTATACATATTTGACCGATTTTATATTGGTCAAATATGTATGAAATTGGCCTGGCAAATAATTATCTTCAAAAGTAAAAGATGTAAATGAAAATGATATTCGGGTTTACGCTTTTGAATCAATTATAGTTGGTACTTAAGTAGTTGTTATTTATGAAAAGTGATGAAATCCGGGTATCATTGCTAAAATAGTATAAAGTAAAATGAAAATTCTTGGCAATAAAGAAAATTTATTTTATTGGTCAAATTTTGCGGATATCCAAATTGTATTTATGGGAGTTCTGTCGGTGCGTCAATTATAAAAGTTAGTAAATCAATATTTTAACGCAACCCTTATACTTATAATACATTAAGCATTCATTCCTCAAAGTTTCATCAAAATCTGAATAGCTACTTTTATGAATTTAATGATTGAAGCTGCTTTTCGTATAAAACTGCGTGTTAATTGCATGGATAAATAGATAAATAGACGGTGCGTCAAATTATATTCTTTAACCACAGAAAGAAAATTTATAAGATTAATTCTGAGTGCGGACAACTCAAGAAATTTATTAAAATACTACACATAAAAAGTTATCCCTACTAAAAAAGTTCGTGTTAATTCTGTACTGATTTAACACTGATATCAGTATGTGATTCCTACTGCATCAACGTAAAATCAACATGATATCCACACGGAATTCGTACTGAGCGAACTCTGAAAGTAGTCTCAAAACGCAATGCGAATAAAGTACGAAATTCATACTTATGAAGCACAAATACTAAGTAAAATACGTATAAAATCAGTACTGAATCTGCGAATGCATATTTAGGTGAATATGAAGTAAAACCACTTAGAGCATAATCAGTATAAAATCAGTGTGCTATTTAGACAATTGTTATGCAAAGTATGCACCAAATATTATTAAAATAATTAGTAGATTCGTAATGAATCGTGGTGAAATCTGTACAAATATTTGAATCGCTGATAAAAATTGAGAATGAAAAAAAATAAACTTAGTACAAATGCAGTACGAAAACGAGACGGACTTAATACAAACTGAAAACCAAAAGTACACGCAATCTTTTAACAATAAATAATTGATAAATACTGAAATTGCTTAGATTTTGTACGAAATTTAAAACTAGCAGGGCTTCAGACGGAATGATTATAATATCACAATATGGATTCAGTACAAAATTTGTACAAAAACAGAACAGAATTAATGCGAAATCTTCTTACAATAAGTGCTGAATTAGTACTAAATCTGAATAAAATATATACGAGATTTTAAATTCAGAAGAGAAATGTCGAATAATCAAATAAGCTCAGTACGAATTCAGCACTTATTGTAAGAAGATTACGCATAGATTTTGTTCTGTTTTTGTACGAATTTCGTACTGAATCCGTATTGAGATACTATAATTATTGCATCTGAAGCCAATTTTAAAATTCGAACAGAATCTATGCGATTTCAGTATTGATTAACTATGTATTGTTGAAAGATTGCGTTTACATTTGATTTTCAGTTTGTAATAAGTCCGTACGGATTTTATGCTGAATTTGTTCTGAGTTCATGTTATTATTCGACAATTTTCTTCCGAATTTTAAATCTCGTATACATTTTATTCAGATTTAGTACTGATTCAGCACTTATTGTAAGAAGATTTCGCATTGATTCTGTTGTTTTTGTACAAATTTTGCACTGGATCCTTATTGTGATACTATAATCATCCAGTCTGAAGCCCTAGTTTTAAATTTCGTACAAAATCTATGCAATTTCAGTATTTATCGATTATTTATTGCTAAAAGATTGCGTGTACATTTGGTTTTCAGTTTGTATTAAGTCCGTCTCGTTTTCGTACTGCATTTGTACTGAGTTTATTTTTTTCATTCTCAATTTTTATCAGCGATTCAAATATTTGTACAGATTTCACCAAGATTCATTACGAATCTACTAATTATTTTAATAATATTTGGTGCATACTTTGCATAACAATTGTCTAAATGGCACACTGATTTTATACTGATTATGCTCTGAGTGAGTTTACTTCATATTCACCTAAATATGCATTCGCAAATTCAGTACTGATTTTATACGTATTTTAATTAATATTTGTGCTTCATAAGTATGAGTTTCGTACTTTATTCGCATTGCGTCTTGAGACTACTTTCAAAGTTCGCTCAGTACGAATTCCGTGTGAATACCATGTTGATTTCACGTTGATGCAATACGAATCACATACTGATATCAATGTAAAATCAGTACAGAATCAACACGAACTTTTCTAGTAGGGATAATATACCTCTAATTCTGTGAATAACTGTAGCCATATATATGTAGAATAATTATTGATGCTAATCTTATTTGAAAAGTCTAAAATATTGTTGTAAAGCGAAAAATGCAGCACGAGATAGAGCCGGCGTCAGCATATGTATTCATCATTCTTCAGTATTACTTTCTCTTTCGCACTAAAGAAAAATACACATGTTTACATCGGCTTTATCACGCGCAACATTTTTCGCTTTACAAAAATATTTTCGACTTTTCAAACAAGATTAGGATTGATAGTTATTCTTGATATATCTGGCAAGAGTTATTGACAACGTTAGAAGTATATTATTGTCTTAATGAATTGTAAATCCGTGTATAAAAAATATTTTATATTCTTCTTTCACCTGCAGCGCCCCCATGCCGCAAATAGTCCCGACCGCCTCTTAAGTAAACGATGAGGTAGAAAGAAAATTAGTGATTGATATTTTTCTGCGTATTTTTTGCTGATATTTTTATCAATATTTTTTTTGCTCAAGCTATTCTCTAGTAACCATGGCTTTATTAGCGTAAATGTAACGTCAGTACGACTCCTAATGTAACTTTTTATCCAATTAAGATAATTCATTAATTGAAGCGGTATATTTTATTTGATATGTTTCTCTTATAATTTTTCTTTTAAATCACGAAAAATTGGTATTTGATCCAACAAGTGACATGGAGCTTGGAAATCTTTTTCGATTTTTTTAACTATTTTCTCTGGGACTTGAGACGCGTACGCCAAGGCAAGTGTAATATAGAATTATTACTACGATTTTCAATTTCGATTATGGTATTCTACTAATAAAAAGGCCACATGATTGCTAATTTTTCTATTTAAGTGGATTTAAAATTGACACTGCACCTGTACTTTTAGATATTATCCATCTCTCGTTTTTTTACAAAATTTTAAGAAAGTAATTGCAGCTTGTCGTATATACCATGAAGTTTATATAATTTTAGGAGGAGGGTCCATAAGTTTTGTGGCTACTCGTAGAAAAAGTATACCACTTTTTTCATCATTTTTGGTGTAAATAGATAAAGGAAACATTTTTAAGGTCAACTGCACTGGTTCGGAGCGTGCGCTGAACTTTGTCTGGATATGGAAGTCTCCATAAGTTTGAGAAATTGTGGTGGCATAGTGGGTGATTTTAAAAATTATACGATCCATCTATGCATGTATGCATGCATTGATGGACACACAGCAGTGGTCGTGCTAGCGTAAGACTTACGCTAGCACAGCCATGGTTTCTCGGAAACGGCTGGAGCAACAAAATCGTTTCCGGGTGGAAATGTCAGCAACAAATTAGAAACAAAATATCCTTCATTAATTTTTATTGCACCTTTTATTTCAGTGAATTTTCAAATTTTTCGAAGGTATGGTGTTAGTTATGTAGGCAAATATTAATATTTTGAAATCCTGCGACATGTCATCTTTCAGCAACAAATTAGCAACAAATTATCCCGTTCGAATTGTTAAAATATCTTAATTAGAAAAAAGTTACAGCAGTAGTCGTGCTACCGTAAGACTTACGCTAGCACAGCCATGGTTTCTCGGAAACGGCTGGAGCAACAAAATAGTTTCCGGGTAGAAATGTCAGCAACAAATTAGAAACAAAATATATTTCATTAATTTTTATTGCACCTTTTATTTCAGTGAATTTCCAAATCTTTTCAATGTATGGTGTTAATTATCTAAGCAAATATTAATATTTTGAAATCCAGCGATATGCCATCTTTCAGCAACAAATTAGCAACAAATTATCCCGTTCGAATCGTTAAAATATCTTAATTAGATAAAAAATTACAGCAGTAGTCGTGCTAGCGTAAGACTTACGCTAGCACAGCCATGGTTTCTCGAAAAGGCTGGAGCAACAAAATCGTTTCTGGCGTAACAAATTAGCAACAAATTAGCAACAAAATATGGTATAGATCAGATCGTCGCGTTTCAATGTTGCTGTGCTAGCGTAATAGACGTTGAAAATGTTTGTGTGTGAATAATACGTAGGTACATGTACATATACATTTATCTGTATACATCAAAAATATTTAAATTTAAAAAAATACTGAAATATATACATGTGCAACATAATTTATAAAAAAAAAAATTATGTTTAGTCGGGAATTGAACTACCGACAGATATCATACAAGTCCGTCACCTTCGATTCGCAGTTACGCCTACAGGTGGATACGCGTTGAATGGGCGTTTTGTCCCTAAGTTGTGAGCTGATACCACACTTACTATATAAGTCGAACGTTGGCGGTTTTGAGTATGTACCCACAGCGCCTGCCCTAAAAATGTAAATGCGTCTTTATAGTTATACGTTAATCCTAATATATATGAATATGTATTGAAGTATAAATATGATATAATAGTATATAAAATAGTATGTTGTAAGTAAATAGGTGTTTTGCACAGCAAATATTTATAAAATATAAAATGAAATTTAGAATGTTGAACAGAATCGTAACACAATACCTTTCGAACGGTGAAAAAGGATAAAATTAACCAAATGATATTTGAATAGTTGACTTCCCCAAAGCCTCCGGGAACCTTACACTGGAATCATCCTGGAAGCTTCTAGCTTTTTTTTTATGGAAGCTTCCATGAAGTATTTTTAGAACCTTATGGCAACCTTTCTTGAAAGCTTCTTGTAAGATTCAAAAGGCTTTTATACTAGCTTTCATGGAAGCTTATTGATTTCTTTCATGGAAGCTTCCTAGAATCTTCCATTGAATCTTTCTGAAATAAAAGTGCGCGGGACATTTTACGCTTCCAGGAAGCTTTAATTGAAGCTTTCACGGAAGCTTGCATGTAAGCTTTTCGCATTATTCCATGGAAGCTTCCATGAAGTACTTTTGGAACCTTGCGGCAATCTTCCTTGGAAACTTCTTGTAAGATTAAAAAAGACCTTTATGCTAGCTTCCATGGAAGCTTACTGATTTCTTCCACGGAAGCTTTCTGGAAGCTTCCATTGAATCTTTCTGAATGAAAAGTGCACGGGACATTTAACGCTTCTAGGAAGCTTACATGGAAGCTTACGGGAAGTTTCCGAACCTTTTATGGAAGCTTCCTGGAAGCTTCCTGGAAGCTTCGGTGCTATGTGGGGTGCTGAGTAGGTTTACTGAATATATACCTAAATATGCATTCGCAGATTTTATACTGATTTTACACGAATTTCGTATAGTTTTTTAACCTTATTTGTACAAATTTCGTACGTTATTCGCATTGCGTTTTGAGACTTTTTTCAGAGTTCGCTCAGTACGGATTTTATGTGAATATCATGCTGATTCTACGTCTATATAGTACGAATCACATACTGAGTTCAGTGTATAATGAGTACAGAATCAGCACGAACTTTTTTAATAGGGATGAACAAACTTTCAATGTATAGTATTTTAAGGTTAGGTTTTTCGAGTTTGATATCTAATTTTCATTCAAAATTCATGAAAAAATAACAAACTTAAGTGATTTTTTTTAACAAAAATAATTGAATTAATGTAGCTTTAGCGCGGACAAATCATTAGATTTGTCTATATAGTCAATTTAATGAGATATCAATCAGATAAAAATAGTAAAAATCGATTCTAAGATTTGTAAGATTTCAACCTTTAAAGTAGGTTTAAAAAAATCCTATTGAATTTTTGAAACAACTACCATTTTGTCTTGTTTTTAAGACCCTTGAAAACAATTCCCAATGGTCAGTACACGCGTATGATCACAAATTTTTTTTTTATGTTTTTGACTCCCAAACGGAATATTTTTTAAAGAACTGCTTGTATACTATTAAAGTTTTTTTAAAAATAGTATTATAATAATAATAATGATTAGAAAGTATTGTTAATAATCTTTCGTATCTAAATTCTTCAAATGTTGGTCTCAAGCCCGTGTTTCTGGACTTGACACCAGCATGTATCATGACAACATTAAAAGTGTTTTTTTCTCTACTAAATTATAATATATTACATTTTTTTATACTATCGTTAATATTAATAGTCAGGTTATTATTGACATAGCAGACATTCTTCTATTGTTCACGGAGAGAAATGCCCTCTTAAATTTTGGTATACTGTATGGAAAAGGAGAAACACACTTGCAGTATCGTAAAAATTTCTATTTTGAATAGCAAAATTTCGTATAACTGTAGTAATTTTTGTTATCGTTCTAGTAAAATTTAATATAAATATAGCAAATTTTGCTATTCAGAATAGTAATTTTTACGATACTACAAGTTTGTCCCTCCTTTTCCATACAGTATACCAAAATTTAAGAGGGCATTTCTCTCCGTGTTGTTATGAGATGACATAATTTTTTTATTGTCTCTAAAATAAATTATTTAATTGTGACAGAAACGAGCTGATACATTATTTTATTGTCGTTAAATAATAATGCAAAATCGAAAAGCATAAAGTCCTTGGAACATATATAGTGAAAAGTTTTATTTTATGTAGTATACTCGATTCGTCTGATTTTTAATTCGAAATCTTGACCTCAAAATTTTCAACTAAATTTAAAGTATTCTCTATAACATATAAAGACGATTCGAAGTATCTCATGTAACATGTTAGCATGGCGCACTCGGTAACATTCATGCTTCTCATCCTCACGATCGGCGGTTCGATCCCAACTAATGTAAGATATTTTTTCTGAGTTTTCTTTCAAATATTAATTAAATTAATTTAATAAAGAAAAAAATAATTTAAAAATTAAAATGAATTGTTTTGTGCATGTAATAAGTAAATTAAAAATAATTTGACATAAAAAAATACACGACTAAAAATTTTTTTCTATGTATTATCTGCTCAATCAATATTTACTATATAAAATAGTAATTTTTCTTACAAAGCGAGTATGTCACAGCATAACTATATTAAATAGTAATTTTATATATGTTTGTAGTAAATTTTATGCAGACATTTTTCACAGTGTAGATCTTATAATTACATGTTATCAATATAGTCGGTGTTTCAGAGAAATTTTAAAAACTTTCATTGTACGAGATATAATTTAAAAAATATTTACTTCTTTCTCAGATGATTTGTCACCAAATTGCCTTCAGAGGTTTTTTTCAAAACTTGATAGTTTTCGAGAAAAAATTTCATCAAGAAATTCACCAAAATTCACAGTTCAATGTTGACGTATTCCTTACTTAAAAACTATTATCTTTTCTCATTATATACTAGTTGAAATAAAGAATGTGTGTACAAGAGCTGATCAAAAATAATTTTTACAGAAAAGAACATTCATAAAACAAAAGGGTTACTCCAAAACTTGATGGTTTTGGAAAAAAAAATTCATAAACAAATTCATATTTCAATGTTGAAGCATTAGTTACTTAGCAACTATCAACATTAAAAATAATTATTCATTCATATTTTATATTACTAATATTTTATAAAAACAGTAAGAATCTTTTTAATCATTATATTCTTTAAATTTAACGATGCTAAAATTATATTAAAAAGCCCAAAAGTGACTTTAGACATAATTAGGTATTATTAAATGTCAAATTCTTTTTGACGTGGTATACTTCGATGACTGCCAACACAGCATGAAACCTTGCTGCAAGGTTGCTGCAAGGTTGCATGCAAGGCTGGAAAGGTTGTTGCAAGGTTTCAATGAAAGGTTGCCGCAACCTTTTTATGTCCCTTGCACATATCTTGCAGCAATGTTTTGTGAAATCTTGCTGTAAAGTTTCTACAAAACATTGCGACAAACTTTCAATGAAAGATTGCTGCAAGGTTGCTATGAAAGAATTTTGTAAGATTATAATAGAAGGTTTCTGCAAGATTTTATTGGAAGCTTACTGCAAAGTTTCTTTGGAAGGTTGCCACAACCTTTTTATGTCCCTTGCGCATACCTTGCAGCAATGTTGTATGAAATCTTGCTGTGAAGTTTCTACAAAACATTGCGGCAAATTTTCAATGAAAGATTCAATATATTTTCGAAAAAATACCTATATATTTTCTTCGAGGGCCTATTAGACGAAAAGGAAAAATAAACGGATTTTTTTAAAATTTAAATCATATCCTGCAGTTTCTACTGAATACGTTTCTCTGAAGTAGGGATCTCTTATTTACAACATAGATTGGAATTTCTTAAAAATTATGAAATTTTTATAGAAATTCATTTTATACCTAATATTCCTTTAAACAATACTTAGTAATAATATGTAGGTAATAATTATATGATAGTTATAACTGAATATACTTAACAAGTAATAAGTATTTAACCAGCAAAATAAATAAATACAACAGATTTTTTCTTAAACACGTAAAAAATGTTCTTTCTAGAAAAATAGTAAAAAGACTACAGTAACTAAGAAATTTCACCAAGAAAAAAAATTTTTTGAAACCTTACTGCAAGGTTGCAGCAAGGTTATTTTCGAAAGGTTTTTATGTAAGATTGCTGCAAGGCTGCAGCAAGGTTTCAGTGTTTCTTATATTTGAAACATTGCTGCAAGATTGCAGTAAGTCCTTACTGGAATATTTTATTTTAATCATGCAGCAACCTTTCGTGAAATGATTTTTTGAAACTTTATTGCAAGGTTGCAGCAAGGTTGTCTTCGAAAGGTTTTAATACAAGATTGCTGCAAGGTTGCAGTGAGGTTTCAGTCTTTCTTATATTTGAAATATTACTGCAAGATTACAGTAAGACTTTGCAGCAATATTTTATTGTAATCTTGCATTGTAAGTTGCACTGCAACCTTACATGCTGTCTGGGTGCCAACTTTCATATCCTTTGTTTGCTTGCACCGTATTCTCTCTTTACTCAAGTCGCCTCCTCTTTTGGGTGGCGATGCGAACAAACACGGCTGGTCTATATTCAAAATCATGTCGCAAATTTTGTTAACGTATTTACGTTGCGTGAATCTTTTTTTCTTTTCTTTCCTTTTTTCATGAGGAAAGAGACGTTATAAATATAATCTGTTAAACTTTGTAACTATTAATAATTAATTTTTAACTTGAAATTTAATTATTTTTAACAGCTGGGGGGTTATTCACTAACTTTTTAACGATAACGATTGACTTAACGTTTCGACGTCGAAAAGCGTTAAGGACTCTACTTTTTCAAGTAATCAATAAACACATATGAAAAAATGTTTTAGCTTATTATTAAATCTTTTACAACAGACATTTACAAAATAAATATTCAAAATTAAAAGAATTTCAAATAATTATTACATCAAAATAAACATGATTACAAAAAAAATTGTTTAAGTTTTTGACATATTTATACGCAAATAAATTATAATTTTACTAGTTTTTTTGTAGATTTATATTAGATCTTGTATTATGAAAACTTAAGTAATATTTTATAACTTATTTAATTTTATATGCTAATAATTATATATCCAAAATAATAATTAGAAAAAATATCATGATCCACTCATTTTAAATCCCAATACAGAAAAAAAGGAATTTTAACAACATTTGCCTTAAAACACACAACACTTAACATTCATATTAGAAATATATCTGTATTCATGTTTCCATTATATATTCTTCTAACTCAACATTATCCAAGCCAACATTTTTATTTTGAAAGACGGAATTTTAAAAACTAATATTTTTAAGTTCAGCAGCAAACTTAACAATTCAATCGAGAAACTGTAGTTGATGCTATAGAATATAAAATGCAAATTTAGATTAATATATAATTTTATTGAAAAACGTTTTTTATTGGTGATAAGATAAGTTTATTTAAAACAATATTTATATTATTTTTTTCTGTTCGTTTTTATTAAAGTACATACAAGTCACTTTAAAACCTGCAGATCCAATTGAATTTTAAATTATACACAATTTACCATTTAACCATGTATGATTACAAATAATTTTTATGATTACTAATGTAAATAATAATAAAATAATGTTCCCTTTATATATATATATAGGTATATACATACACTGACAGAAAAGATATCTCGATTCTCTTAGATATAACTTAAAATCTGTGAAGCAAGAAATTAATTCAAACATCTAGTTACCTACATCTAAGAAATTATTATTCCATTTGAATGATCAAATCAAGTCGGAGTAATTCTTTTGTTTCTAGAAATCTTTTCTGTCAATGCATATACATATGTTATGCATAATATAACGTTTTACAATTTAACGTACGATTTACAACCGAGCTTCAAATTGGTTGTAAAATTTGTCGATAAAATCGACTTAGCGCTTTAGTTTAGAACATTTTCGTCGTTACGTCAACATGATCTCTAATAACGTTCGCGATATTCGATAGTATTTGCTGAAAAATGATTACTGCGCATGCGCGCGTCGGCGTTAAGCTTGCCGTTAGACGTTACGATATTACTGAATAAGCCCCCTGGGGGCAGATGAGCATGTACGATTTTACACCAAAGATGTTTCGAAGTAGCGTTGGTCTAGTGCGTAACGCTCGCGCTTTTCCTTTTGAGTACGCGTGTTTAACTCTCGGCTTGGGTCACTTTTAAAAAATTTTTTTTTATATTGTTTTAATATTTTTTATTCCTTTTTATATTTATTTTTTCAAATTGTATATTTTCTTAATAATTTTAAAATCTAATTTTTCACAAGTATGCTCGTTTTTTTTTAATGAAAATTTTTTAAAAATAAATTATTCTTTATAGGTAGTAATTACAAATATTGATAAATAAATAATAGTGATGTTTATTTTATAATACCATAGTTTAATTTATTTATAATTTAGTTTGTGAAATTTACAATAAATTACAGTAAATAAATAAGACTGAGATATTTATTTATGTTATAATTTATATTATATATTGATATATGTTTAAAAAGACAAAATTGAATTATAGTATTGTTAACATCACTATTATTTATTTATTAATATTTTTAACTATTTCGTATATGAAATAATTTATTTAAAAATAATAATTAAAAAAACGAGCATACTTAATATACTTGTGAAAAAATATATTTTAAAATTAATAAAAAATAAAAAATATAAGAAATATAAATAAAAAAGGACTAAAAACTACTGAAATAATGAAAAAAAAGTTTAAAAAAAGTGGTTCTCACCGAGAGTTGAACCAGAGATTAGTAGAGATTGCCAATGCCGTGTTAATGAAACGTGCCGAATTCGATCATGACGATCCTTGCGGCGTTTCTGGAACTATACGCGCAAAGCCCCTCCACTTTTACACGCGCGTAGAGAAGCAAGCGAGAGGGGAGGAGACAAGCACACGAAACACACGACTTCCAGTGGCATAGGCAAACTTACGGCAAACCCGCTTTAGCTTGTTTTCGAAGCGATACATTATAGCTTTCTTCTATGCGATTAACCGTTCCGAAAATTTTTTGATTGATTACATATTTTTATTTAAAACATAGATATATATTTTAATAATAATAATAATAATCATTAAAGTAATCAAGAAATAATAATAAATAAAATCTTTTGGGGGGCGATGAACATATGTAACTTTTTATCCTATTAGATTAACGTCAGCGGTAGCTGTGGCCACTAAATTTTTACGCACCGCGCTCTCTAATTTTGCAAAGTTCAAACCCCATGTTCTACCTATTTTTTTTTTTTTTTTTTTTTTTGTTTTATTTTTAGATATTATATATTTTTATAATCAATTTTTATAGCGGAAAAAATAAAATTAAAAATTTATTTAACATCTTAAATTCTATTTTATTTCAAAAATATTAAAAAATATAATTACAGATAGGGATGGGAAAAAGTTTTAATGTCAATTTTACATGGCTATAAAACTTATATTAATATAAAATAAAAACGAAGCTAGTTCTATAATTTTTTTCTATTAAATAAAAGATATTAAAGATTAAAAAAAAAGTTATTATAAATTATAGTTGTTTTTTTACCCTCACTCAATTGCGAATAATAAAACCTTTTTTGTTCCTTAAAAAAAGGACCTTTTCTTAATTTATGTAAATGTATGACATTTTTAACAAATTTAATAAAAATAGAAAATAAATATAAATAATTCTAATTTTATTTTAGATAAGTAAAATAATAAATTTACCTGAAAAAATAAATAATTTTACGAATTTAAATTTCATTAAAGCGCATTTTAAATAAAATTTACATTGAATATCAATAATATTTTTAAAAATTGGACTTTTTCTTTTTTTTCTTTCTTTTATTAAATATATTTTTATAATATTATCAATTATTATTTCCAAAACAATAACGAACATAATAACTTTCAGTTCTTACTAAACAAAATTTTGACTAAACTTTGAATGGTTCAATTATTTTTGTCCGTTAAAAAGTGACAGTTTCTAAAGTTATATAGAGGCATGATAACATTATTTTTAATTCACTTAATAAAAATTCAACATAAAATGTTGATAAACATCATTTTATTTTAGACACATAAAAGAATGCAGAAATGCTTTTATTAAAAGTATATCCTTTTTAATATCAGTAATATAGTAGTATAGTAGCAATTATCTTGATATAAGGTTTTAAATGTCTTTTTATTGAATTAACTTAATAGAAATTTATAATGTCGATAATTTGATTTTGGAAAAATGAAACTTTACGAAACCTTGCAAATTTCAAGAAAGCGTGTTTTATATGAAAATGACTTTAAATTCTATTTTACTTTTTTAAAATTTACATAGAATTTTAACATTTCCAAAAATAAAAAAAAATATAGATTTTCATGTTTATTTTGTAATTATTACAATGGTTCAAACTTTGAACCATGAAAAGCATTTAAAATTTTTATTTAGTTTGACAATTAATTAGGAAAAAATTTTATCTATGTTGTTAATTTTTAAAAATAGTAGTTTATTTATTAAGTATATATATTTTTTTATTTTTTGACGTTTTATTATATCTTTTTAAAGTATATTTTTTACTGTTATTTGAGATGAATATAATAAGATGTGTGAAAACTTTATTTTTCATAAAAAATGTATTTAAATACAATATTCCAAAAAACAATAAACAAATTTATTATTCAAATAAAAAAAAATTTAATTATAAAAACGATGTGCAGCACGCAACGTGTTTGTCCTTAAAATGCTCATTTTATTAATTTTGTTATTTAATAATGAAAACTGTTTAGATAATTAAAAAAAATTCAGTTTGGGGTGAGGAAGCGATAAAAATATGTAATTTGGTTTAAATAAAAAACGTACAATAGCTGTGTTGGCTAAGTTTTAGGATACATTGCAGCAATTAAAAATTTTTCCAAGTTGAAATCTTATGCTTTGCCTTTTTTTATAAAAAAAATTAATATTATGCTTACAAATAAAATTTGTTACAATGCAATAAGAAAAATTTTTACAAAAAATATTGACCTACAATACAGCCATTTAAAATAAAATAACTGTTAACTGTGCAAGCATTTTCTAAGCATGTGCTAATTAACGCTTTTTTAAAGATAAAATTTTTAATTTAGATTTTCTGTTTTTCGCATCACTAGTATAAAAAATTAAAGCTTTTTTTAAATCCCCAAACGCAGTTTAATGCAGAATTCGGATACAAAAATAATTTCAATTAAAAAAATTTTTTTAAAAAGAAATATTAGCAATAAAAATTTTAAAAACGTTTTTTTTTTTAAATATAGATTATTTTCTTAATTTAAATGTAATGAAAATTTTTATTTGATATTTAGTCTTCTCTTTTTAAATTCTTCTTTACTTTATAGATCTATTTTTTATAAGTAATTTGTAAAATTAATTATTCTGACAGATTTTCTTTTATAATCGTAGCCAAAGCTCATTTATTTTGATTTTTATGAAGTAATAATAACATTATTGTATTTTATATATTTTAAAGATAATACGTTTATAAATATAATATATTTATATAACGTTTATAAATATAATTTATAAATTTATGCATTACGTTTAAAAAGAATTAATAAAATATTAATTAAACTTCAAACATAAATAAATTAAAAATGTACTTAAAAAGTATATAATTTGAAAATTGTTTGAAACTATGAGGAACATGTTTGATAATAGAAAATGTTAAATGGAAAGTATTAAAACATAATAATGAAATAAAAATGTTTGAGACATTAATAATAAATGTAAAATATCATAAAATAAATAAATGTTCTTGAATAAAGTTCAAAATTTAGCAATTCTTAACGAAAGGGATAATATGTTTTGAATAAACATTATATAAAGTTTAAATTAAGTTTACAAAAATCTTACAAAAAGAATTAAGAAATTTAATTTGAATGAGAATTTTTCAAACGAACAAGGAGAAAAAGGTCCCTATCTTCGGAAAACAAATTTGGTTGAAACTACAAAATCTGATTTTTTATGAAAAAAAATGAAATAAAAAAAGGTTTCAGATATAAAAATAAAGATATTTCATAAAAAATATAGTGAAAAGAAATGCTTATCGGAACTTGAATAGCCAAATAGAAAATGTGTGATAGATCAAAGAAAGTACTTAAATATATTAATTTAAGCTGTATTGCATAAAAAAAACTTATGTGGTCCAAAAGTTACGAACGATCAAAATATACAAGTTTCTCTATTTCTATAGAGTAAAAAATTTATCATATATTATATGCTACAATTATTAACAAATATGTAATAATTTTCAATTAAGCATAACTTTTTAACCGCATTGAGCTTTTTGCTTTCTCATAGAGAAAGCATTGTATCGATAAAAAAAATTTTTTTCTATTTTTTCATTAATTTGTACATATTTGAACTCGGTGAGTCGAAAAAAGTGGTTTCCAGAAAATGTCTGTATGTATGTGTGTGTGTGTGTGTGTGTGTGTGTGTGTGTGGATGTATGAATTCAGTTAGTAAACTGTATCTCGAGAACTACTCGATGGATTTGCTTCTAATTTTGCATGGAATTTAGTTTTGTGACTAACTTGCTGGGAAGCTATTGATAATTTGGTTCTTCCAGCGTAGTTTTCATTTTAAAGTTTTAAAAAAAAAAAAAAAAAAATTCGATTTTTCGTTTTTTGGTTTTTTTTTGTTTACTACTCGATAAATTTGCTTCAAAATTTGCATGGAATTTATTTGTGATTGCCCGGATAAAATAAATTTTAAAAAACTGATTTTCTTAGCTCAGTTTTAATTTTAGAGCATTTTGAAATTTTTGAAAAAAATGTTTCTATTTATTAAGCCAATAAAATCTTAAAAACTACTCGATGGATTTACTTCAAATTTTCCATACAATTCAATTTTTTGATGAACTGGTGCGGAAGCTATTGGGAATTGGTTTTCTTAGCGCAGTTTTCTTTTTAGAATCATTTTAAGAATTTTTAAAAAATTTCGATTTTTCATTTTTTTTTGTATTTTACGTAAACTACTCGAAGAATTTGTTCGAAAATTTGTATGAAACTTTATTTCGACTGCCAAAATTATTAAAAATTTTGTAAACTAATTTTCTTAGCGCACTTTTAATTTTAGAGCATTTTTAAAATTTTTAAAAAATTTTTATTTTTAATTTTTTCTATTTTACGAAAACCATTCGATTGATTTGCTCCAAAATTTGTATGCAATTAATTCGCTACTATCTGAAGAAAACAAGCTTTGGAAAACTAATTTTCTCAGCGCAGTTTTAATTTTAGAGCACTTTGAAAATTTTCAAAAAAAATTTTATTTTTCATTTATTTTCTTTTTTGCGTTAACCATACTATAAATTTTCTCTAAAATTTTCATACAATTAATTCGCTATTGTCTGAAAAAAATAAGCTTTTGGAAACTAATTTTCTTAGCGTGGTTACAATTTTAAAGAATTTTAAAGATTTAAAAAAAAATTTCGATTCTTCTTTTCTTATTCTTTTTTATTCTACGTAAAGTACTCGATAGATTTGTTCTAAAAATTACAGGGAAATTATTTGCGACTGCCAAAAGAAGGGAAATTTTCAAAAATTGATTTTCATAGCGTAGTTTTAATTTTAGAGCATTTTTAAAATTTTAAAAAAGAAATTTTGAAAAGAAAATGTTATTTATTTAACCAGTTAGATCTCGAAAATTACTCGATGGATTTGCTTCAAATTTTGTATACCATCTATGTTTTTGTATAACTAGACGGGAAGCTATTGAAAATTGGTATTCATAGAGTAGTTTTTTTTATAGAGCTATGAACATGAACTGTATTTATATATAAATATGATTGCATTTTATAATGATTAGAAATTTTGTTGTCATCATTCTTTTTATTACTACATTATATCATTTTTTCTATAGAAAAAATTTTTTTGTATTACTTGATGATTTAAAATAAATTATAAATATTGAAAAAGCAAACAGCTAGCATATATGTTCAAATTTATAAAGTACAATATGAGTAAATATTAATGTTAGACAATTTTTTAATATTAAAATCACATTTAAATAAATATAAAAAAATTAATGAAACTCAAAGAACTCTATGAGAAAGCATTCCGCCAAAGCACTTGGCAGCGTTTTTGAGCTAATAAGGCTTAAATTAAAGTATTTAACTTTTACTTTTTTAATATTTAATACATTTTTCTGTAAGATTTTTAGTTGTCCAGTCATTCAAGTGCTTACAACAACTTCGTTTCATTATGTTATTGAAAAATGTGTATATCTTTGTCTCTGAAATCTATTCAAACAAAAGAAAAAATACGGGTTAATTTTTTTCATTACCAAATCATATCCTGTAGTTTTAACCAAATTTGTTTCTCGAAGGTGGAGATGATCTCTCCTTATAAGTAGGCTTTGATCATTAGTTATTTAAGTATGAAAAACATTTATACTCAAGATATAATTGCCTAATTAATTATTATAAGTACTTTAAATGAACTTTAAGTTTAAAATTTCAAAAATTTTTTTTGTTATTATATTTGTTAGCAAAAATTTGTAGTATTGGAAAAATTTCAAATTTAGTAAATGTTTAAGTGCAATATCAATGTAATTAACATTTTATTTAAAAAAATACAACAAAATAACGTTTACCACATATATTTAAAACTGTTTTAATAATAAAATTATCAATAAATTATTTTTTTTTTACATATCGTCGGCTTGGATTAAAATTTGGCTAAAAAAGTTTTGTATAAATTTTAAAATGAAAATTTCAATAAAAAAATCTATAAAGAATATAAATTTTTTGAATAATGAAATGTATAATTCCATCTAATGAGACAATTTCAATAATGAAGTACATATATTTGATGTAAATTTGACGAAAATTTTGTTTGTTTCGAAGCATACAAAGATTTTATGTTAATTTTCCGTACTCATGTGTTAACTTTTGATGTGATTTCCTATGAAAATATCTATCTCTAACGATATCCTATGAAAATATCAATCTCCTATGAAAATAATTTTCACAAATTACACAAAACAGTGCAATACTATCAAATATATTATTTTCAAATTTTATTGAATCATACTTGAAAAGTAAGTAAACAAATCCATCTTTAAAAAATGAAATGAATACATTTTATTTTTCAGTTAACTTTATAATATGATAAGAAGCTTTGAAGAAATGTAATGCATTCTTTTTAGTGAATTCTTTCAAATACCTACTTTTTTGGATTTTCTTACGATATTTCTATCTAAATATACGATAATTTTTTTGCATCTGATTTTTTTTTATATTTTCATCTAGTTCTATAACACGTAGCAAATTTATGAGCAGTATTATAATTAAATTATTTTTGTAATTATAAAAATGAAACAATTTTTTTAATAAATGTTTTTTTTAATACCAATGGTCTTTAGCGTGATTTTTATTTAGTGCGCTTTGATGAAGTTGACAACACTTTTTAAAAAATATGCCTCATCAAAGCACATTCCTTAATTCTTTTATTTATTCTTTTATTATTCTTTTATTCATATTAAGTTAAATTTTTGTTAAATTAATAAAAAATACAATAATAAAAATATTTAATTTACATAACCACAATAAACCATTTAAACATATAATAAACAATTTGAAATTGATTTTTCAAGATACATTTCATAATTCTTTAATATTTTTTAATTCGAGGAGATGTTTCCCTTTATCTGTCATTTTCAATATTTTTCTCATAAAGTTTCAAAGATTTAAAAATCATATACATTTTTTTAATAGTCAGATAGCTCCTCTATCAGTTATGATTTGTTTATTAAAAAGGCGGATATTCTTTTGAAACTTTAAATGGGTTTTTATTTTATATGTTATTACTGTAAATATTCAAATAGCGTCGCCGATTTCTTAAAGATAATCTCATTGAAAGTATGATCACTTTGGGTCTCTATAAACTGATAATTAATAAAATCAGTATTGTGTGTTTATTTAAAATTCATATAATTTCAGCTTAAAGAACCAGCTCTATATTATTGAAATACTAATTTCCATGACATCTTAAATTTTTTAAAGTAATTTTATTACAAGAAAAGTAATTAACAGAACGAGCAGTCTGATAAGATGTAAAATAGTTATTTTTCTAAAATAATTAATTTCTGTGTAACTTAAATTTTAAAACTGTTTACGTAATTTTGGAAAAATTGAGATTTTTCGTCTTTTCAATTTTGTAACTGTTAAAATAAAATGTTATTTTTTAAAAATTAATTAAAAATAATGTTATCATGCCCCTATATAACTTTAGAAATTGTCACTTTTTAACGGACAAAAATAATTGAGCCATTCATAGTTTAGTCAAAATTTTGTTTAGTAAGAACTGAAAATTATTATGTTCGTTAAAGAAAATTATCAATTTTTTTGTTTTGGAAATAAAAATTGATAATATTATAAAAATTCATTTGATAAAAGAAAAAAGAAAAAGTCCAATTTTTAAAAATATTAATGATATTCAATGTAAATTTTATTTAAAATACGCTTGAATGAAATTTAAATTCGTAAAATTATTTATTTTTTCAGGTAAATTTATTATTTTACTTATCTAAAATAAAATTAGAATTATTTATATTTATTTTCTATTTTTATTAAATTAGTTAAAAATGTCATACGTTTACATAAATTTAGAAAAGGTCCTTTTTTTAAGGAACAAAAAGGTTTTATTATTCGCAATTGAGTGAGGGTAAAAAAACAACTATAATTTATGATAATTTTTTTTAATCTTTAATATCTTTTATTTAATAGAAAAAAATTATAGAACTAGCTTCGTTTTTATTTTATATTAATATAAGTTTTATAGCCATGTAAAATTGACATTAAAACTTTTTCCCATCCCTATCTGTAATTATATTTTTTAATATTTTTGAAATAAAATAGAATTTAAGATGTTAAATAAATTTTTAATTTTATTTTTTCCGCTATAAAAATTGATTATAAAAATATATAATATTTAAAAATAAAACAAAAAAAAAAAAAAACAAATAGGTAGAACATGGGATTTGAACTTTGCAAAATTAGAGCGCGGTGCGTTAAAACTTAGTGACCACAGCTACCGCTGACGTTGATCTAATAGGATAAAAAGTTACATATGTTCATCGCCCCCTAAAAGATTTTATTTATTATTATTTGTTGATTACTTTAATGATGATTATTATTATTATTAAAATATATATCTATGTTTTAAATAAAAATATGTAATTAATCAAAAAATTTTCGGAACGGTTAATCGCATAGAAGAAAGCTATAATGTATCGCGGCGAAGACAAGCTAAAGCGGGTTTGTCGTAAGTTTGCCTACGCCACTGGAAGTCGCGTGTTTCGTGTGCTTGTCTCCTCCCCTCTCGCTTGTTTCTCTACGCGCGTGTAAAAGTGGAGGGGCTTTGCGCGTATAGTTCGGGCATTTGTCCATGTGGCGGCAGTAGTTTACATTGTGTTTTAACGGGCACGCTCTCGCCTATGCTCATCGGCAATCTCTACTTATCTCTGGTTGAACTCGCGCACCCAAAAGGAAAAGCACGAACGTTGAGCACTAGACGAACGCTACTTCAAGGCATCTTTAGCGTAAAACCGTACATGCTCATTTGCCCTCCAGCTGTTAAAAATAATTAAATTTTTAGTTAAGAATTAGTTAATAATAGTTACAAAGTATAACAGATTATATTTATAATGTCTCTTCCCTCATAAAAAAAAAGAAAAGACAAAAAAGATTAACGCAACGGAAATACGTTAGCAAAATCATTTTGGATATAGACCACCATGTTTGCTCGCGTCGCCACCCAAAAGAGGAGGCGACTTGAGTGATGGAAGAATGTCATAGTTAGCAGTAAAGAAAGAATAGAAGACAAGCCACGTTTACTCCCGTCACGTCCCATAAGAGGATACAGCGCCAGCTATAGAAGGATATTAGAGTGGGGAGTTACCAAAGCATGTAAACAGACCGTTTGTGGATAGCATAAACCTCGTAAGAGTATATGGCGCTGCTATGAAAGCATAGGATATCACTTACTAACTTTGGATACGTAAACTAAATGCTCTATTGGCGTGAATTTTCTCTCCGTGTAGCATATAATAAAAAAGACGATTCTTAAAACATTGATTTAATTTAAATAATAAAAAAGTTTTATATTTCAGAATAGCTGCTTTCGTTTAAAGTCACTTTTCGGATTATTTATGTAATTTTGGACTCGTTTAATTGAGAAGATGAAATGATTAAAAAGATTTCCAATATTTTTGTGGAATATTTGCAACCAATTCTGCTATAAAAAGCGGCTGATAAACCTGCTGATAAGCAAGCTGATAAATGAGCTAATAAATTAGATGCTGATTTGTCCGCAAATCACAGCTGATATATCAGCTGATATATTGGCTGATTTATCAGCAGATTTTTCATAAAATATTTTTCGCCATACCCTGCCCGAAAGCACAACTTTCGTCCTGGCACCGAAAAACAAAAGTTGTATTTTTGGCCCGGGTATGGCGAAAAATAGCATACACACCACGGGAGGTAAAATGGCGAGCCCATAGCACATATTTGCCACCCTCGCCTTCGGCTCGAGGTGGCAATTATATGTGCTATGGACTCGCCAGTACTTTACCTCCCTTGGTAGGTAATATACTATTTTAATTGCGTTAAATTTACTATGCTATATAGAAAATTTTATTCCTCTACTTAATATATTTTATCTAAAAAAACTTTACAAATTTTTCCAGATGGTTACTGATTTCCATTTTATGTACAGCAATTTATTTACATCAAGATACAAATATTATTAGAGTCGATTTTTAGATACAAGGGATTATTTCATATTGACGTTATTACCTTCGCTGTGAATTAATATAACCTATACAAACATAAATATAAACGTAAAGTTGCAGAGGTCGCTAGAAAACACGCGTGCATGTTATTAACAGTCAGATGGATCGGCCTTATATATAAAGTATGCTAAACTCTCACCACTTGCGGGAGTTGGGCACAAATTTTGACGCATCGCCAGAATTATATGCTGGTATCGTTCTTTCCTATTTGGGAATCAATCTGTGCATGCGCAAGGGGTATTGTTACAAGAAATTATAGAGTTTGTACAATATATGACAAATTAATATCTGAACTAGTAAAAATTTACAGGTATTATTGAAAAAATTAAAACATTCAAAATTTTATCATCTTGACATTGTAATTATTTCAAGAGTGTTTTGTAATATTTTGAAAATATTAGGCCATTTTCTTTTGCATGTATAATATAATTTATGATTTACTATTTAGTAAAAAAATATTTTATAAAAGATCTGCTGATAAATCAGCTAATATATCAGCTGCGATTAGCGGACAAATCAGCATCTGATTTATCAGCTGATATATCAGCTGATTTATCAGCTCGTTTATCAGCTTGTTTATCAGCAGGTTTATCAGCTGCTTTTTCATAGCAGGGAAAAATGTGCATGTATTTTTTTTTTCAATGATGATAGTTTTTGAGTAAGGAATACGTCAACATTAAACTGTTGATTTCTTGATGAATTTTTTTCTCGAAAACTATCAAGTTTAGAAAAAGACCCCGAAAGACAATTTGGTTACAAATAATCTAAGAAAGAAGTGAATATTTTTTAAATTATTACATCTTGTACAGTGAAGGTTTTGGAAATTTCTCTGGAACACTGACTACATTGATAACATGTAATTTAATCTTCTTAAACGTATAAGATCGGTAGTGTAAATAAAATAACTATTTTAAAATTATTCAATACTTTTTTTGTTATTCAGAATAATAAAAGTCTTTACAAGCTTTTTTTTGAAACCAAATAGTTACAGTTTCATTAATTCATAAAGATCATATAAAAAATTTTTTTATAAATATTTTTCTCAGTAAACATCAAATCTAGTAATAACTTATTAATACCTTTTATTTTAATTAGCATAACCAAGACAATAGCGTTTGTTAAATTATTTATTCAGTTTGAATCAAAGATAGTTGATATTTGAGTATAGCTAAAAAATATATCTAATGGTAGAATCTGGGACTTTTGTCGGATCCTGGGAAGTCCCAGAAACCAAACTTATATAATGGCAGTTTCTGGGACGCATTTAACATTGATTGTATATCTATAGATATGAGGGAAACATAAAAGAAAATTATTTCTTTAGATGATGCTTCCCAGAAACAACTGTAAGCTGATATTATATATATATATATATATATATATATATAAGACGTTATTTAAACTGATGAATACTATTTTATTATGTTATTATTACTAAAAAAAAAATATATTTTAGGCGAGTTTAGTTATTAAACAGTATAGTATTCTTTAGAACATTTTTTCTAAATATTTCTTTTTTTTTACTACATACATCGTATTTTTTTTTAATTTTAGTTCTTGAGAGTACTGAAATGAATTGAGTAATTATATTCAATACTATAATTGAATACTTCTGTATTCAATTCTTACTTTTTAATAATATAAAATCCATAAAATGTTCAATTTATATTCTCTTTGTTAGACGAATATTTGGAAAAACTTTGCCAAATAATTTTTGAAAAAAAAGGATTATTGAGATGAAGATAGCGATGATAGTACACATCAAAATTGAAAAAAAAATTATATATCAGATCAACTTATTATTTCATTTACGAGTGAATATTACTACTTAAACATTGATGAACTATACTTGATCTTAGTGATATCTATTTTATTTTATTCCTGATAAAAGATTTACTTAATAAACAATAATAAAAATTGTGCAATTTTATTTCTAAAAACTTGGCAGAAGAGCCATTAGCTTCTTACAACTTATATTTGAGAATTTGCGGCAATTAACTTCAAAATTATTTATGCCTTTTTAAAACTTCCAGGGAAGATACCCATTTTAATTGTAATACTTTTAATAAAATAAAATTATGCATTCTCTATCTCATCACACTATCTTTTTATTTTCAAGTGCTGTAAAATATATTAAATTTTACTAAATATCTACAAAATAACTTGCCAGGCCCGTGGTTTAATATTTTATGGTGTAGTTGAAAATTGAAAGGTTTATATAGTAAAGATAAGTGAGAGAAAACTAAGATTTTTTTTTCGTATTACATTGCATGCATTACAAAAATTAATTTTTGAGGTCAAAATAGAATTTTGTTCATTGTATTAGGATGTGTCTTTGTTTTTTATCGTTGAATATTAAATAAAATATTTTCTATTAATATAATACAGAAAAAAATCACACGCACCGTGATATAAGAATATATTGTACAATATTTTGAGCGGAATGTTAATGTCCTTAATTATAATCTTTGAATATAGAAAACTACTATCCATCGGGTGTAAATAATCATTGAAAGGTATATATATATATATATATATATATATATATATATATGGAAAATACAAAAATTAGTAGATCATGTTAACCATTATATAATAATAAATACGGATTGATTCTTAACGTTTGAGCTTTACTATATACAGTTAGTATTTATCCTCTTTTATTTAAAAAAGTTAGAACATAGAAAATTGGAAAAGCATATTCTATAAGACTAAATTTTTTTACTCCTTTACATTGACAATTTATTGTGACAAATAAAAATTGTCCATGTACACAATTGGTTTATAGATTCATATTTTTACTTATTATTCAACACACTTGAATAATCTTTTAATTCAATTATAAAGCAATACTCACATACATTGAGCATTTCCCCAACAAAATATTAAACCACGGGCCTGGCAAGTTATTTTGTAGATATTTTGACGAGTATACATACCCGCGCATTCAAATTTCCCGCCTAACGGCCAGCTACGATAGAACAGTAGTTCTGAGCTCAGTCGCTAGGCGGCAACCTCGAACGTCGTTGCGCGCAACGGGAAAAATGAGTTCAGAGTATATAAGAGGCCGAGAAGCTAACCAGAGCAAAGCAGTGTAGGCTACGGTCTCCCCTCTCCCTTTATCTGAGTGAGCACGCTAGGCTAAGAGAGAGTGAGACAAGTCGTAGCTGGTTGCCTTCTCTTGTAGAAGGACTAGCTTCTCTCTCTTGCACGTGAGGGTAGACCGAGTGAGCACGCTGGTCTACACTCTAGTGCATATGCTGGCAGTTTTAGAGATAAGTCGAGTGAGCACGCTGGCGTATATCTATCTGCCTAGAGCACACTCGCAACCTTTTGCCGCCGCCGCAATGCCGAACTTGCGCCGTTGAATTTAAGGGTGACGTCCACCCAAAATATTATATTCTATCTCACATATCGCAACGGGCTTAATTAAGGATCTTGTCCACCCATAGCTGTCGTGTCCGCCACTACGTGATTATAGAATATATTAAGGGTGTCGTCCACCCAATTACTTGTTTCATATTAGTTTAGGGACTCCGTCCGACCGTCGCGTAGTATTAAGATATTAGAATAAGTTAAGGGTGTCGGCCACCCTTTATCTTTACATCTCTTAAGGGCCCCGCGTGCCCATAGAGATTCGTAATTCGGATAATCAAGAGAGCCAGCTACCCATCATTATTATCACCGTAGGATTAAGTATTGCGTTATTAGGTGTCGTTGCCTATTTATATTATAATTATTTAATTATTAATCATTTGTCTCTTTTTGTTTTGCACATTGTTGCAGGTAAGAGCCGCCGGTATATTTTAGACCGTCCATCCCGTAGAATCTTTTAGTTAAACTCAAACTAGTCAATTAGATTCATCAAAGATTATTAATTGATTTAAATTACTTATTAAATAGCCGCCAAATGGCCGAGATAAATTACTTTTGTTAAGGTTAGGTTAGTTTATTTGCATTATATAAAAATATTAGGTTTGGTTTTGATTAATACGTTATTATTATTTCATATTTGTAATCGTCGTTGTACATGAGTTTTATGAGTACAAAAAAGCCAAGGTACTCCCTAGCATAACCAAACGTGTTAAACCCCGTTACTTTCCTTTACTTTCCATCATCCAATCCCTCCAACTCCTGCCGATCGTACCCTGGTAACTCACTGAAGCGTCTGGCAATAGGAGTTACACGTATTTCCCCCTCCCAAAAGGGAAAAACGTTACAATATTTAGTAAAATTTAATATATTTTACAGCACTTGAAAATAAAAAGATAGTGTGATGAGATAGAGAATGCATAATTTTATTTTATTAAAAGTATTACAATTAAAATGGGTATCTTCCCTGAAAGTTTTAAGAAGGCATAAATAATTTTGAAGTTAATGGCCGTAAATTTTCAAATATAAGTTGTTAGAAGCTAATGGCTCTTCTGCCAAGTTTTGAGAAATAAAATTGCATAATTTTGGTCTTCAACCGTAGCATATTAAATAGAAAATCATTCTGAAACTTTGAAGTTAATCGTTTCGGAAATTGTTTATTAAGTAAATCTTTTATCAGGAATAAAATAAAAGAGATATCACTAAGATCAAGTATAGTTCATCAATATTTAAGTAGTAATATTCACTCATAAATAAAATAATAAGTTGATCTAATATAATATTTTTTTTTTCAATTTTGATGTGTACTATCATCGCTATCTTCATCTCAATAATCCCTTTTTTTCAAAAATTATTTGGCAAAGTTTTTCCAAATATTCGTCTATCAAAGAGAATATAAATTGAACATTTCATGGATTTTATATTATTAAAAAGTAAGAATTGAATACAGAAGTACTCGACGATTGCTTCATTGATTTCAAAACTTTCTTTAGCCGAAACTGTAAATATTTCATGAATTTTATATTATTAAAAAGAATGAATTAAATACAGAAGTACTCGACAATTGCTTGATTGATTTCAAAACTTTCTTAAGCAAAAACTATAGATAAATCTAGTAAAAGGTATGAACTTAATAATAATTACTCAATTCATTTCAGTACTCTCAAGACCTGAAATTAAAAAAAAATATGATGTATGTAGTAAAAAAAAAAAAAATATTTAGAAAAAATGTTCTAAAGAATACTATACTATTTAATAACTAAACTCGCCTAAAATATACTTTTTTTAAAGTAATAATAACATAATAAAATAGTATTCATCAGTTTAAATAATGACTTAAAACAAAAAATATAATAATATACATGGGAAAAATTGTCATAAAACGTCCTATATATATATATATATATAATATCACCTTACGGTTGTTCCTGGGAAGCATCATCTAAAGAAATAATTTTATTTTATGTTTCCCTCATATCTATAGATATACAATCAATGTTAAATACATCCCAGAAACTGCTATTACATAAGTTTGGTTTCTGGGACTTCCCAGGATCCGACAAAAGTCCCAGATTCTGCCATTAGATATATTTTTCTTCCCAGATACTGCCAAAAGCCGTATTTATACCTGTGTGTGTATGTGGGTGTGCGCGCATGCGAATTGACATAAAATATCCTATGTATATGTACATACATATAATCATAAGCCTATGTGTGTACGTACATGCGCTATGATAGGAACAGTCCCATACATATATAAGGAAAAATATATATAAACTTAAGTACGTGTGTCATGCATGTTAATTGACATGAAAAGTCCCGTATATATAAATCTGTGTGTGTGTTCACGCGCGTGTGAATTAACATTAAATATCCCATGTATATGTGTACGCAGATATACACACACTATTATATATATATATATATATATATATATATATATATATATATATATATATATATATATATATTCATAAGCCCATGTGTGTGCGTGCATGCGAATTGACAAAACGGTCCCATATATATAAATACAAATCTCAAGTACGTGTTTAGATGTGTTTGCGCGTACGACTTGACAAGAAATGTTAAATATATGAAAACCGGTGCGTGCGTGTTGACATGATACGTCACATATATGTAAACCTAAGGGCACTCGGATAGGTGTGTTAGAGTTGTCATGAAATGTCCCATATATATAAACCTGTATGGGCGTGGATTATAATTGATGTGAAAAATCCTATGTATATTGACGTGTGTGCATGCATGCAAATAGATATGAAATGCCCCATATGTATAAACCTGTGTCTGTGCGTGCGTTTGAATTGACACGGAAAATTTCATGTTTATTAACGTGTGTGTGCATGCATGCGAATTGACATGGAATGTTTAATATATATAAACCTGTGTGTTTGTATGTATTTGAATCAACATAAAAAAATCTATATTAACGTGTGTGTGCATGCATGCGCAACGACATGGACTGTCCCACATATATATAAACCTGTGTGTGCGTGCCTGCCCATTGACTTGAAATATCCCATATATATAAACCTGTATATGCGTGCGTTTCAATCGACGTGAGAAATCTCATGTTTATTAAAGTCTGTGTGCATGCGTGCGAATTGACATGAAATGTCCCATATATATATATATATATATATAAACCTGTGTGTGTGCGTTCGAATTGACGTGAAAAATCCTATGTATATTAACGTGCGTGTGTATGCATGCGAATCGACATGAAATGTCCCACATATATAGAAAAGCCTGTGATTATGAGTATACCGACGAAAGTCGTTATGTATAGTATTTTAGCGTGTATATAGCAGTGCGGCACTGGCTTAGCGGTTGGAGCTCGTGCCTGGAGATCTCGAGGAACAGGGTTCACGCCCGGTGTCTGTTTATTTTTTAATTTAAAAAGTCTCATGTTTCAAGCTAACGTAGGATAGTTACTAGGAGAGTGCCACATCTCCAAATCACGGATTTTGCTTAAACTGCGGAATAAATTTTCATATGACAAAATATTGAAAAAGCCAAAGTTATAGTCACAAACACTCAATATTCCCCTTGATACAAGCAATTAAGGAAAATCACTAAAAAAGTTACTAAATTTTCAAACATTTATAGCTCTTAAGCATCGATAGCTAGAAGCTTAAAACTCTTTTTAAATTAAAGCTGAGCTCAAATCTTTTCGAAATAGCACCTATAGCACATCAAAATATTATTTTTTCCTAAAGTTATAGCGTAATAAAGATTGTGCCTGAATTTTCTTTTTAAAACATTAATTAATAATATAAGCTAAAATTGAGTACAATCTTTATTACGCTATAACTTTGGGAAAAAAAAATATTTTATGCTATAGATGCTATTTTGAAAGGATTTGAGCTTAGCTTTAATTTAAAAATAGTTTTAAGCTTCTAGCTATCGATGCTTAAGAACTATAAGTGTTTGAGAATCTAGTAACTTTTTTAGCGATTTTCTTAAATTGCCTATATCTAGGGAAATATTTAGCGTTTGTGACTATAACTTTAGCTTTATCCATACTTTGTTATCTGAAAACGTATCCTGAAGTTTGAGCGAAATCCAGGATCCGGAGATGTGGCACTCTACTAGTTAGTCAATATTTAAATTATAATTCATATAAAAAAACATGACCAACAAATAAATGTGTTTGTAATACTTTCATTTCACTAAGTTTTGTGTATGAAAACCGTTATAAAGTGACAAAAACAAAATATTGTTAGTTAAAAAAATTTTTTTATGTTTCAAGTTATAGTTTATTCTAATAAATATTAGTATTCATTAATATTAAAAGTTTTTATACTTATCATCTTTATTTTATTCTGGAATTTCTTCAAAATACAACTCTTCTTTGCTGTTCTTATTTATGTTTCCTTCGATTTCGCTTTTACCTCTTTGTCAGCCACACCACCTCCTATCTGCTGGAACTGTGATGTTCATAAAACAGATGTTAATGCTAGATCTACATTATACTCCATACTTTCAGTTTCGTTCGTGTATGTCGATAAGAATGAGCTAGACATGGGTAGGCTGCAAGATGAAGTTCCAGGAAAATTAAATTATTCTTAGAAAAGTTTTCAGTTCCTAAAAGAATAATAGGATTTTCATCTTTTGTTAACTTTTATCATTAAAAATTTCACTTTTTAATCTAGTTAAAAATTTATGCAAATATTAATATTTTTGTAAAAATATCGTCCATAATAAATTGTTATCTAATAAAATTACAGAAATTGAAAACATTAATTTTCCTGGAACTTCATTTTCCATCCTACTCATGTCAAACTCTTCCTTATCGACGTACACGAACAAAACCGAAAGTATGGAAAATGATGGAGTTCTAGCATTAACATTTGTTTCACGAACATAACAATTCCAGCAAATAAGTGGGGGCGTTGCTAATAAAGAGGTAAATAGCCAATTCGAAGGAAATATAAATAAAAATTGCAAAGTAGAGTTGTATTCTAAAGAAATTCCAGAAGTAAATGATAATTATGATCATAAAAGCTTTTAATATTATTACACCTATATTTATGAGAATGGGCTATAACTTTAAACGTACACAATTCTTTTTTTAACATACAATATTTCATTTTGTCACTTTATAACGGTTTTCATACACAAAAATTAGTGAAATAAAAGTATTGTAAACACATTTATTAGAACAAATGTCGAAAACCTTTCTTTTCATACAGTTCCCTTTGAGTCGACTCACGACGTATTGTCCGAGAATTTTATTTCTCATACCTGGCTTGACTTGTTTATCGTGGGTGACGGTGATTCAGTGTTGTCATATTCTAAGAGCGATTCGTCTTTCATTGCTGGTCATGATTTCATTGAGTTGAAATATGGTATTCTTAGATTGAATAATTCTCCAAAAAAATTTTCCACTTGTAATCTTAAATTCATAAATTTTGCTACACTTAATGATTATGTGACAACTTCTTTGAACACTAAGCTGCATGAGACCCAGCTTACTTGTAATTATTTTATTTATCCATATGATTCATCTCAGTCTACTCTGGGCGCTGTGAATTCTGTAGACGATAATGTTGCTGTTACTTGTGCTAAACTCGATAACCTTGTTGAATTTACTTCTCGAACTATAATCCAGGCTTTTGACAGATTTGCTACGTCAAAGTTAATAACCATTTGTGCTCGTTGCAAACCATGGATGTCCTACGATATTAGATTGTTGATGAGGAAACGAGATCGAGCTTATCGCTGGGCGGCAAGAACTGGACGCATCGAGGACATTCAAAGGTATAGGTCGTTGAGAAGTGATGTCTCAAATAGACTTAACATAGCGAAGATAGAACATATCTCGTCTGTATTGAATGCTGCTTCAAACGCCAAGGCTAAATGGTCGACGTTGCACAAATTGGGTTTGGCAAAGAAAGCTCTTTCTTTACCTCTACAGTATCTCTCTTTGAGAGCTTTGCTCTTATATTACTCGTCTGTGGCTAGAAATGGCTTATCATTACTTACTAAGGTTGAAGTAAATGACATACTGGCGATGCCGTTGTTTGCTACTCTTCCAGTTTTTGATTTTCGCGAGGTAGAGGCTCCTACAATTGGGAGACATGTTCTGTAAGCATCGTCTAGGTCCTCGAGATGCGATGGCATCTCAGTTGAGATATTGAAGTTGTCCTCACCTTCCGTCTTGGGACCTTTAGCTTCTATTATAAATCATTAATTGCTTGTTCGTTTTTTCCTTCGAGTTGGAAATGGGCTTTTATCTTGCCTTTGGCAAAGACTAAATCTATTGACTCTCTCGGCCAGATGCGTCCTATAGTCAGGCTTTGCGAGCCTTCCAAAATTCTTGAAAAAGTTGTTCATGAGCAACTGCTTAACTTCCCTGATACAAATAATCTTTAAATATTTATCAGTCTGGTTTTAGATCAAGCTACAACACTCAAGTAGCTCTGCTTGATATTTTCGAAGACGTTAAGTTGGCTACAGATAGAAGAAAGGTCACTGCTCTGCTCTTATTTGATTTTTCTAAGGCATTTGACATCGTGCCTCATAGTCCTCTCCTACGCAAACTCAGACGTCTGAATTGCTCTGATTGGGCTGTAGAGTAGTTTGCCTCTTATTTACAAGGAAGAACGCAGTCGATCGAGAAACCACATGGGGCACTTCCAGGGATTTGGATAAGTCTTGAGACGGATGTTCCTCAGGGAAGTGTGCTGAGGCCATTATTATTTTGAATCTTCATTAATGGCATCCCTGAGGTCTTGAGATTCACAAAGCATATGCCGTTTGCAGACGACCTCCAGATCTATAGGTTATTTTTTCCGAATGATGTTGTTGATGAGATTGCCATTATTAATAGAGATATTGACGCCATTGTTGACTGGGCTAGAGCCAATGGACTAAAGTTAAATGCTCTGAAAACTCAAGTTATCCTTCTAGGTAGTGAGAAGTACGTCTCTAGGCTAAATTCTTCAATTATTCCATCCATAGTGGTTTACGGTCAAAATATTCCTTTTTCCAAAGATGTCAAAAGTTTGAAGGTATGGATTGATCAAACACTTAACGGCGAGAGACAGGTGAGCTCGATAATTAGCAAAGTTCATGGAGTTCTATACTTGCTCAAATTCTATAAGTACTCTCTGTCGAAAAAGCTTAGAAAAGAACTAGTCAAGTCGCTTATTTTTCCACATTTCGATTATACTTGTGTTGTGTATGGTGACTTGTATCAATACCAAAACCTTGAGCTATATAGGGTCCTCAATGCATGCGTGAGGTCCGTCCGTGGTCTTATTCCAAATCAAGATTGCATGACTCTTTTTAGATTGAGCCTTGGATGACTATCAGTCGACAGAAGAAGAAAGTACTTCCTTATGACCTTAGCTTATTCTATTGTTACAAATGGGATCCCGATATTCTTGGCTAATCGCTTTGTCAGAGCTAACGTTGATACTTTTATTCGTTCCTCGGGACGTAGATCACCTAGGGTTTTTCTATGCCCGCCTGTGTGTACCAGTGCACTTCAAAATTTGTTTCTTTATTTAGCCATGAAACTCATAAATGATTTTAATATTAATTTAACTACTGCTTTATTTTTCGAAAGAGGTTCTGTTGCTAATTTTAAAAAACACACATTCGGCTGGCTACTTGATGACAACAGCGGATGTTGGGCTAGTGAGTGGCGACCCTTGAACAGCAAAAATAGCATAGTGATTGTTCTTATAAATTCTCAAGAGTATAAAAACGAATTCTTATTGATTTACTAATTATTACTTGTTAAGTTTGTTTACTTTTATTATTAAAATTAAATTAATATAGTTTTTCGCCGAGTCGGTCTGTGGCTCATTCGGTAGAGCGTTGGACTCGTAATCTCGAGGTTCCGAGTTCGAATCCCGCTCCCGACCGATTGATACAAGCACCACTGTACGTTACATGTGCTTTGTTCACAAACACACTTACGAGCTCCGTCGCTGATTAGCATAGCAATAATAGCATATAGCATAAATATAGCGACGTTAAAAAAAAAAAAAAAAAAAAAAAAAATATAGTTTTTCTTTGTTACTCTTAATATTTTCATTTAATGTATTTATCTACACTGTATACTGTTGTATTGTGTATTTGCAATTAATTTATTAAATGTATCAAGTTGAGTCTTACGGTGTATTGCCCCGTGACTAAATAATATTTGTCAAATCAAATCAAATCTATCTCTCTCTTTCATTCGAGAAGACGTCTGGATTTCTCTGCTCCGTATTTACTAGATTTTTATCAGTAGCGAGTTTTTGACTGCTGTACATAGTGATTGTTCCTGATAGTGATTGTGAAGGCCTTAATTTTAAGTAAATTGGTGTTTTTTTTGGACGTCTCTGGAGCCTGGAAATTTAAAGTAAAGAGTTGAGAATTACGTTGAAGCTGGAAAGGAGGTTAGCCATATTTGCTGCGGGGAAAGAAGGCGATGTGCCTGCGCGCTTGGTTATTAGCTGTATCTTTAATACCATCAGGCTTTTTGTACAGTTGTGCAAGATTGAGTATTAAAGGCAGTTTTTTTTCATATTCTGTATTTATTTCCATTCCGCATAGCATAAAATTGATTGTGGTAGGATAAGGTTTTCTCTGGGCCCGACTGGTATTATAGAAGCATTAGCATTATTCTATCTTAACATCTCTATCGCATGTGGTTCATTCATTGCCTGTTTGCTGCTTACTTATCGAAGGCTCTAACGTGCCCATACAGCGTGCAATATAGATTGATGTGTACTCATGGTGGGACGTATATTTCTTGCATACATTAACAATATTATTACTTTTTAATATTAATACATGCTAAATTTGTTATATTTTTTAGTTTGTAGGTGCACCCGTACTTGTGGTATTGAGGATTTCTTCACAGTGATTGCTATTCTTATAACAGTCTCTACGATGAATGCAGCTTAATCTTTGATGAATCATCTACTGGTTCATGATTAAACTGCTACAAGATCAGTTCGGCTTTTATCATTACATCCACCAGTGTGCTTACATTTGAGTACTTGGACATGGATAAAAAGTGCATTAACCACGCCAGAGAATTTACTACTGCTTCCAAACCACTTGAGTGTACCCGATGTGGAAATTTGCTGCACACTGGCTGTGCTAAATCACTGATAAGGAGGACACTGGAACAATTCTGAGGGTCTGTTATCCCTGTCTGAAGGAGAGCGGCTTGTTTGTTAGTCGCTCTTGAACTAGTTCTGTTGGATCAGAACATTTTGCTTTAAAATCGGATGCTTCTTGACAGCCGACTCCCACGTCTGCGTACTTACCACAGGATGCACTGAATGTTGTTCTTGCAAAAATCTCCAAACTCGATCAGTTTGATGCGCTCCAGACATCTTTGTCGTCTGCTGATTCTAGGATCATCTCTCAAACTGGAACTGTATCTTCTTTCGAAACTCGTGTGCAAGACTTGTCTGATAGTCTGGGCAAGCGTGTAGTCGACAATGAGGCTCGTTTGGACCAACTTCAGCGAGGTCATATTGCACTTAAGAAAAGATTATATCAGCTATCAACCATGACCCCCTACTGTCAATACTTCTTTGTCTGATGTTGAATCTGATGATTTTTCCTGTCTCGATGAGCTGAGTGAAAGTTTAGCTAGGCAGTACGAGGAGCTTGTCACTTAACAGCAGCGTTTGGAGCGTCCCGCTGATCTATTAAGTGGACTTCGTTTTTCGGAGTTTGAAGATCTCAAGCAAGCTGCTAATGCTGTACTTGTTACAATAGATACTGGGTTTTTGTATGATGGTATTGTGGTGATCCGTCCTCTGCGCCGTACTATCAGTGCTTCTGATACCAATGACTCTGGAACTACTGCTGCTTCTGCTTCCACTTTATCTGTGCCTCCTTCTGAACCTGAACCGGAACATGCTGTCCCTCTCCTACTGAGGTCTAAAAGCGCTACTCTAGTGCGTTCACTGATAAGTGCCAAGATCCGTATCAGGAAGCTGCATACATCGCAGATTAAGGTTAATCTGTTAGAGGCTGCTAGGCCTCTTGATGCAATATCATCCGCTTTAATCAACATAAATGAGTATCTTCCTTCTGCTCTTCATCGGCTCAAATTGAAGGTTCTGAATAAGGCGCATGACGAGAGAAATGGTTTTCTAACTTTTGTTAGAGATGGAAAAATTTAATCACGCAAGAAGAAAAGCGATACTGCTTGCTTGATCTCATCTGATGACGACCTGCAATCATTTTTACAGGAGACATCTGCGACCAACAATAGTCCTCTTGCCCAGTGACTGTCCCTCGAGTGAGCTCACTTTCTTTGCCTTTTTCTTCTATATCTACTACTCATTCTAATACCCATTCATCCACTAACTTACCTTCTTCAACTGCAAATTCACAATTCATCATAGAGTATGGTCTGCGTGTCTGCTATATCAATGCTAACTCTTTGCGAGCGCATATTGAGATGGTGAGGCACTTCTTGGCATCTCGTGCCTTTTCCCAAGTAATTGCTGTCACTCAAACGAAATTGGGCCAGGTGGTTGACGATGCTCTGGTGGCTCTGGAAAATTACATTCTCTATCGTCGTGATCGTAATACACGGGGCAATGGTGTCGGTCTCTACATTCATTCCTCTCTCACGTCAGTATGTCTTTGTTCTTTAACTGGTAGTTGGACTGGTAAACCGGGATTGCCTGAGTATCTCTGCTGCGAAGTTACTTCTAAGGCTTCTCTTATTTTTGTGGGCGTTGTGTATAGGCCACCTCATGCCCCTTTCTTTGCTCACAGTGACTTCGTGTCTGATTTAATTGTTCATATGCATAATTATAGCACCAAGGTAATACTTGGTGATTTTAATGCTAATCAGCTATCTGAATCTCATAATGCATTGTTTCTCTAATCGTTCATCACAGACAACTCGCTTTATTCTATGTCTTACGGCTCGACTCATTATACAGCAACATCCGATACATGGCTTGATCCATGCCTTATTGATGATAATGACACTCTGACTGAATACTGGAAGATGGACATTCCTTTTATCGACAGTTAGGACCTACTGACGGCTACTGTGAAGTCTTCTATCTCTAGGCCTGTCTTAAATGACTTTACTTATCTTGATTTTAAATCCGTTGATTGTTCTACTTTACAGACGTTCTTAATTTCTCTGGGGTGTGTCACTTGTTTCAGGGCTTTCTTCTTGGCTGACCGCCTTGACTGTCTCATCTTAATGATCCCATTTCTCGTTTTGTAGCGATCAGGGTAATACGTCAGGGTAGGCATCGCCGTCCGTGGATCAGTCCTGAGCTTAATACCTTGATTCTTGAGAGAGACAGACTTTATAGACGATTTGAACGTTCAATACTCGTTACTGACATACAAAACTATAGGACTGCACGTGACAATGCACATGCAAGGATTGAAATAGCTACACTTACATACTTTCACGACCGACTCACGGTTGTCTCGACTCACCGTTTCCTGCCAGATCTGGAAGGAGCTCAGGAACCTTGGTATTTGTTCCAATCGTAAAGACTCTTCACATGGTATCTTGAATAATGAACTTAATGGCTTCTTCAGTAATATTGCCTTTGATCCTCTCAAACTATCAATCAATGAATATATAGATAGTTTGTCTAATGACGACTTTAGGCCTCCATTCCATTTTAGAGAGGTCACAACTGAGAAGGTCTTGCGTGCCGTCAGTCATTCCACCTCACAGATAAGGGGTTTTGATGGTATCTCGAAATCATTTATCCTCTCTGCATTTCTTGCTGTTGGCTCCATCATCTGTGACATATTTAATGACTTTCTTAAATTTTCTGAGTTTCCAAAGATTTCTTCCAAGTTTGGAAGAAATCTTTGATTACTGCTATAAACAAGATTCCATCTCCTCGCACGATGAATGATATGCGACCGATCTCTCTTCTTTCTTTCTTGTCCAAAGTTCTTGAGCGACTGGTGCACTAGCAGCTGTCTAATTATCTTCACTATTGGCAACTGCTTGATCCTTTTCAAACAGGCTACAGATTTACTCACAGCACCCAGATAGCTTTACTGAGACTTACTGACGATATCAGACACGGCATGGACAGGCGACTGGTCACGTTGCTCTTGCTTTTCGATTTTAACAAGGCTTTTAACACAGGGTGTCATGTCACTCTCCCTAAAAAGTTACATGATTTCGATTGCTCGGAGGCTGTAAATGAATGGTTTGCTTGTTACTTATCTGGTAGGCAGCAGGCGGTTCTTGGCCCTGGTGGTGTGATATCGGTTTTCTGTCATCTAAACACTGGTGTTTCTCAGGGATCGGTACTCGGTCCTCTCTTATTTTCTATCTACATTAATGATATTGCTCTCGGTATTGATGTTAGGGTCTCTCACCTTATCCACGTCGATGATCTCCAAGTATATGTGCGATTTCCTTTTGCTGAGTAAACTCATTTCTCTGCATTGATGGGTGAGCAGGCAGAGCGTATTTCTGACTGGGCTTACTATAATCTACTGCATCTTAATGAGTGAATAAGACCAAGGCTATTCTATTTGGTTCTTATCATAATATTAATAAATTGTTATATGCATCATCGACTGGAGTGCCTTTTAAAGGAACTCTAATCCCTTTTAAGACATGTGTTCGTGATCTTGGTATTTGGTTGGATGCCAAGTTGAATTGGAAGGTGCATATTTCTCACGTCTGCAGTAGAGCCAATACTATATTATATCGTCTTAATTATTTTGGAAAGAGCACAAACTTTCTTCTTCGTAAACATGTGGTACAGTCTCTTCTGTTTCCACTCATTGACTATTGCTGTTTGGTCTACTGTGATTTCTCTGCTGAGCTTGATTTGGAGCTCCAGTGTATCGTCAACTCGGTATACGTTACATCTGTAGTGTAGGAAAGCGCGAGCATATCTCTTCACTCAAATGCTCCCTTGGCTGGCTTTCTACTAGTGGTAGAAGAAATTATTTCACTGCTTCCTTTCTTTGTTCCGTTTGTCGTAACAATTATCCTTCTTATATTGTTGACAGGTACCATTGGAATCAGCTTGGGAGACCTCAGAGCGGTGATGTGAGACCTGTGACCATTCCTTATTCTAATACTGCATAATACTTAAACTCATTTGTCTCTGCCTCATCCCGCATCTGGAATGACCTGCCTTCTAACATCAGATCTTCCGTTTAATTTTCCTCATTCAAATCATCTTCATTCAAGTATTTTTTCACCCTCGAGAGTTAACGAGCTCTTAGTATAGCATCGCATCTATAAATTATAATCTATTTTTTTTGCTCTTTGCTTTTGTTTAATTTTATTTAAACTTTAATGTTAATTTGGCTTTTCAATGTTTAATTCTATTTAAAAATTAAATACGACTGTTATTCTTAATTTATTATTTTTGTTCAACATATTGCATAATTGTATAATAAAAAAATTTTATCAATCTCTCTTCCTTTCACGCTTTCAACGTATATTATAGTTTCTTGCGCACGCGCGATACAACAAACCAAAGCATCAAATGATTTTGCAGACAGATGCATTTTTTTATTTGAAAATGAATTTTCATATCGTTTTGGGCTGGCAAAGTTTCAGCCAGATTAAGAGGAAAATCATATACGCTTCTCAGCATGAAAATAGCTCATCACATACTCGTGTTTTGAAATTCTGACTTCTGAAATATTAGCGGAAAAAAAATATTTTATTCCCACGAATGAGCTGTAACATAGTGGATTTTCATCCACATGTTATATTTCCATAAAGATATCTACTATACCGGCGAAGAGCCTTATATGTATGATTTTAACTTGTATATAGCAGTGCGGCACTGGCTTAGTGGTTAGAGCTCGTGCCTGAAGATCTCGAGAAACGGGGTTCGGGCCTGGTGTCCGCTTATTCTTTAATTTAAAAAGTCTCATGTTTTAATTGGCGTGCCAACGTGGAGCCGGCTAAAATTTTATTGAAAATTTTTGGCGAAAAACTCGGGATTAAAGTGGTTCTTTTTGCGTTGTTAGTGCAAGCTGTAAAAGAAAAAAAAACTGTGAAAGAAAAAAAAATAAGCTGTTATAGAAAGAAAACGAACTAAAAAAAAAATATAGAACTGTGTCAGTGTAATAATTTTTTTCTCTTCGCATACGTAAGCTTCGCCAAGTGGTCGCCATGTTTGCAACGCACAAACGAAGCGGGCTGAAAGAGGATGTTCTGGCAGTCATATTTTTTTTGCTTTGCTGTCGCTTGGTATGGTAAAATTATTATGTCTTTCCTTGCAGCTAATTTTCTTTTATCTAGTAAAGAATAAAATTTTGTTTCATAGAATTTATTTTTCGTATTTTTTAAAACTTTTGCATATTTTTTTTATTTTGCTTGAAAATATTCTTTTTACATATATGGGTGAAATTCAAAAAATTGAAAATAGGTGTTTATACATAATAACTTTTTATGTAAATAATATGTACGTGTCTAAATCCAACAGTTAGCTAGTAACAATCCTAATCAACTTGTTCAACCATTTAAACTAACCCAAAGGATTAAATAGGAAAAATAAACAAAAATGTCCTCGTGTCACACGTCCGGAGCGTACAAGTATTTTGTTTTCAAAATAAAAAGTATCTAAATACATAGTTATTAAAATTTTACTGTAATGATTTTTGAAGATTTTTAAATAAAGAATCTAATGGTGAAGTGTAGAAATACAATAACTTAATGAAATGTATTCAAAACTGACGTCAAAGTTTCGACAATTTTTTTGTCCTCGTGTCACACTTTTAATAGTTTATCGTAAAAATCATTTAAGAAGTCAAATAATTAGAGCTAAATATCGTCAAATATGAAAATTAATATGTATTCTAGTAATAAAAGAGTTATTAATGTAAAAGGTTTTATATATGGTGAAAAAATATATTTTAATTAAACCATAAAAAAACGTACCTTTTCTAATGTCTTCGTGTAGCGCTAATTTTCTTAACGAAAAAAAAATCTAATCAGGATTTGGACTACGGGAAAAGAAAGTAGGCTTAAAGAGCTTTAAATTGACTGTGGAATATATTTGTTATTATATATATTACTTGCCAAGTAATCACTTTTAATGTATACAAAAGAAAAAAAAATGTCCTCGTGTCACACTTTATAAGTTTATTTACATTTACACATGTTATATTTCCAAAATTGAAATACAGCTCGCCCATTATTGTTTTCATCTTATTTATAGTATTGATAAACATATTAAAAAATATCAAGTGAAATTTAGGAATTTTTTTTTAGTTTTTAAAAAACATGATTTTGACGACTTTTTGAATTTTACCCATATACATATATATATATATATATATATATATATATATATATATATGTGTGTGGAATTTTTTTTTTCGCTTGTGGCGAATATAATTGCTTTTGCATATATACACGGTGGGCCATTTTAATCTTCGCACTCAATTTTCTCCGAACCTACTGCAGCTACAAAAAAAGGTCCAGAGCAAAATAGACCGTGACAGAGGGGGCCATTAAACTGCGCCCTTGGTTTTGACCTTGAGGTCCAATTTCAAGATCAAGACAATTTTTTTAAATAGGAATACCTATTTTTTACTGCGGATTTGAAAAGAGCGGGAAATTCTAAGATAAGTTTGTCCCAGGTCAAAATTTATTTTATGACCTTTTCAAGGTCAAAAATCGAGGTCAAATGTCTAAAAACCGATTAAATGCCCTTTTTCTGCATTATCTTGGTTTGCTGATTAATGCAAATGATCTAAGTAGTGTTAAATGGTCATCTTAGTTCCAAGGTAAAAGGATCTTGACTATCTTGACCTTAAGGTCAAATTTCAAGGTCATTTCAAGATCAATAATTTTTTTTCGGTAATAGAAATTCCTATTTTAGACTACGAATTTAAAAATATTAGTTAATTTTACGCTAAGATTATTCTAGGGGAAAGTTGATTTTATGACCTTGGAATGGTCTAAAATCAAGGTCAAATATTGAAAAACTTATCGAATCCCCACAAATAAAAAAATCTGGAGATGTTAAATCAGGTGAGTTAGGAGGCTAATTAACTGGCCCTGCTCTACCGATCCATCTTTCATAGTAATTTTGATTTAAACATTCTCGGACAATTCGTGCAAAGTGTGGTGGTGCACCATCCTGCTGAAACCACATTCTTCGTCTAGTTTCTAAATCAACATCTTCCATTAATTCTGGCAAGTGGTCTCTTATTATTTGCAAATAGCTGTCTCCATTAACATTTTGCTCAAAAAAGTAAGGGCTAATCAAATATCCATTTACAATCCCACACCATACCATAAGGCTCCAGCGATGCTGATGATCTACAGCTCTGCCAATGAGGATTTTCATTTGACCAATAATGACAATTGTGCCTATTTAATTGTCCATCGCTATAAAATTTAGCTTCGTCAGAAAAAAGTACATATTTGAAAAAATTGGGATCATTTTCTACAATGTGTAAGGCCCATTGGCAAAATTCAGTCCTCATTTACATATGATTCCTTGTCAGTTCCTGTACGAGCGTGATATGGTAAGCATGGTAATTAAGCCTATTTAACATTCTTAAAAATGTTCGTCTTGGAATACCAACTTCCATTTCTATTTGACGACTGCTGACATGAGGATTAAGATGAATAACCGCAAGAATAGTTATAACACGAGCGTCATCTTCGTTGTACTCATGACGCCTGCGTTGGCGAGCAAGACGTCCTCGACGAGCTCTGTCAGTTAATCTTTGTATTAACCTATCACTGAGATATCTTCTATCTGGAAAGCGTTCAGCGTAAAGTCTTGCTGCAACACGGTAGTTATTACGACATTCCCCTAAAACCATTATCATATCAACAATCTCATTTGGAGGATAGTCAGCCATTACAACAGTTTTTAAATTTAAATAACACTGTTAAGTTGTAATTTATATTTTAAGTGTAGTCCAACAAACATAAAATTTTTGATAATAATAAAAAAAAGTGAAGAAGTAGTGATAGTAGTAAATGATAACTTTCGTCTAGCTCAAATTAGATACTTTAATATTTTTGTAAAAGATTATTTTTAAATCAAAAATAATTTATTTAACACAAACGTGACTCTATTATATTTCTTCAATTACTACGAAGAACGCTTTAAAAAAAATTCAGTTATAAGATAAAACTGAATAATGAATAGGGGCAAAATTCAATATGAAAATTTATCCATCGTTCTTCGTAAAACATTATTTTCTAATCAAAAATAGTCTAAAAAGAATATTCTAATATTTAATCCGCGTTTAAATTCATTTATTGCTATTACTACTTCTTTAGTCTTAATATTATTATCAAAACTATTTTTATTTTTGTTTATTGCACTTGAAATATTAATTACAACTGAATAGTGCTATTTTAATTTTCCACTTTTGTATAACCTTTAAATAAAATTGTTTATATGAAAATGGTTTTAAAGATGTGTCCTAATATTTTCGTGCTGCACTAAGACTTTATGCTGAACGTTCTCCAGACAGAAGACATCATACTAGGTATTTCAGCATTTGACCTTGATATATCCTTCCAAAGGTTATGAAAAATATTTTAAAATACTGTTTCCGACGTAAAATTTTACGCTCTTTTAAGTCGACCTTGAAATGACCTTGAAACTGAAGTTCAAGGTTAAAATCAATCACACCAAAAAGTCCAGACAAAAGTTGTGCATGGCGAGGCCCCCTTCGCCATGCACAAATTTTTTCTGAACTTTTCTTTCATATCGAAAAAAAATATTGATCTTAAAATGACCTTGAAATTTGACCATAAGGTCAAGATGGTCAAGATTTTTTTACCTTGGAACTAAGATGACCATTTAACACTACTTAGATCATTTGCATTTATCAGCAAACCAAGATAATGCAAAAAAAGGGCATTTAATCGGTTTTTAGACATTTGACCTCGATTTTTGTCCTTAAAAAGGTCACCAAATAAATTTTGACCCGGGACAAACTTATCTTAGAATTTCCCGCTCTTTCCAATTAGTTCTCAAGGTCAAAACCAAGGGCGCAGTTTAATGGCTCCCTCTGTCACAGTCAATTTTGCTTCAGACCTTTTTTTTGTAGCTGCAGTAGGTTCAGAGAAAATTGAGTGCCAAGATTAAAATGGCCCACCGTGTATATTGTGTGTGTAGTGTGAGCGAGAGAACAAATCGTTCTCATCGCCACTAGAAAAAGCTAAAAAGAATAGTGAAATTCTTCTTTTATTTTCTCTGAGATTTTAAAATTTATTTTAGCTTCAATACTGTATAGCTTGTCTACATCCTATATAGCTTTATATGGTTTTAGCTTTGTCGCACGCATACTAATACATCAGCATATTTAGCTATCTCTGTTTCACAATACCGAGTCGTGCCGCACAGACAAAGAATAAATTGTTCCTTCAACTGTGCTATACAAAACTGCCCTTCGATTAAATTTATTTTCGTGTGCTATATACTCGACTAGTGTTATTAATAAATATAAATTTTTTTTTGATAGCAGAAAAAATTTGAATCTGCTGATATTCTTTTACATAGTTAAAAGATTTCACTTGTATGTTTTATTGCTATTGAGCCTAAACTTACTGACAAAACTAAGTAGTTTTTGTAAGTTTAGAGCAATCATTTCACGACTGCGTAGTGTGATATCATATTATATCATATTCATGTATATTTGTCTATATTAGTCTAATTGTGTAAATACCCTTGCAGCTCATATCTTCCAGCACCTTACGAATTCAGCACTATTCCCTCAAGCGACGCCATCTTAATCAAGCTAGTTTGGTAATATTTTATTAAACTTGCTAATAAATCTCACCATCTACTGTGCGCTCTCTCATACCTACAGCAACGTGGTGACTGTACTGACTGGAAATAACCGTCGACTTATAGCTCATTGTAGCCGGAAAAATTTTTAGCTTAACTTTTATGCTTTTTTTTCTCTTTGTTTGTCTTTTTCTTGTGAATGAAATTTTTTTGTGTATCTTGGCTCTCACAATTGCTAATACATAATTTTGTTAGCTGCTTTGAGATAACTTTGTTTCTGTAGCTAATAATAATTTTTTCACGGTGCAATTGACACAGGAATTTGAAACTTAGAAATTTAGATAACTCAATTAATTTTTTTTTTGGTTAAACTAATATTTAATAATCTCCTTTGTCTGTTTGCAAGCCAAAGCTAACACAAAATCACAGAGAGATTTATCTAACCTCCTGAGATAGGATCTCATTTTAGCACAGATTATTAGTTAAATAAGAATAGATTAGCAATAGTTCTTTCATCTATCCTTTGTGTAGTATTATAACCTTTAAATTTTCATTGTGGTCGACTGACAATTAAATATGGGACCCCTTTTACTCCCGCATGAAATATGTCGAACTGATCCCTCACGGGTTGGGCACGAATTAGTTAGAATAGTCAACGAGATGTCAATGGCCCAGGCAGTTGATTGTAGTAATCGTGGGATTATCACGAACCAAAGTATGGGTGAAGTTTTAAACCATATCTACCCGTACGAATTAAAAAGACATCTTGGTGAAGGAACAGCTGCTTTGGTGCCAAAGTATGACGATCAGATAAAAAATCCGCCGTTAAGCTATCGGATTATTCCCTCAAGCAACTCGACTACGTTGCAAGACAAGCAGTCCGATCTCATTCCGATTGCAACAGACGTTTATGAAGACCGTCGATATCCCCCAATTCACCTACCAGTCAAAGAAATTCACCGTCGGTTACTACTCCTTGTACTTCCCCATCGTGACTATTACTACGAAATATCACAGAGAGCCGAAACGAGCATACCAGGACCTTCATCCTAGCTATCAGCAACGACCCCACAGAGACCACTTACATAACTTTGCAGATCCACATTGGCTAGGCAAACAAGAAGAGACCCACAGAGTACAGGATAAAGCAGGCCCCCTCCAGCTCCTGATGAATCCCTTTTTCCTATTACAGCTTGCACTGGTGAGAATATCCCTAGATTAAATAAGACTCCTATTATTCCTCCCCTGGATTTCGATGACGGTCCACAGCGTCTCCACTCAACACCAGTGTTAGCTTCAATTAGTAGTGATAACTATTCAGCAAGCACTTTAGCTAATACTCCACTCAAGAGCGGTCAACGACAGAAGGAAAATCAGCCCGACCAATGAAAAATTAAAATTAAAACCCAAGATGCACACCCAGCCAACAGGGCAAAGATTCGGAATGCACGAAAATTCAGTTTCAACAAGCATAAGTGTCAAGAGATAAGTCAAACTCCTCCTGAACTACCCCCAAAGCAGAATTTATCACCCATTATAAGAAATTATTGGCGTAAGAAAAAAGAGCCATGTTATAGATGTGAAAAGTTAGGACATTGGTTGCGGGAATGTCCTCAGCCTATGGTGAGTACGGCTGTAGACAAACCAACGTTCCTGTAAAGGACTGCACGCCAGCAGACGGTAAACGAGCAGAGGAAAGTAATATGGCTAATAGTCATAGTAATTTAAAAAGCAATCCTAACTATAGAAAAATCGTAACATATAGTCAGGTAGTAAGTAGCATTGGTATTATTGGTCCCATTCCTGGGAAAGTACGGAATGGTCATGGCAAAGTATGTGGTGGTACTGTCGATAGTAACAGTCATACCCAACATTTACTTTTAGACAGTGAGTCTATGGAGAGCAAGCTAGCAGAAAGCAGCATAAGAGTTAAAAGTGAGCATGCATAGAGCAACATCATCACGAATAGCTATAACCCACGAACTATGCCCATCACCCCTCAGTCATTTACTGTTCAGCCTCTCATGTCCCTTAAGATTACCCCACCAGATAATATGTATCCCTTTTACGAAAGTATCCGGTTCCACCATATACTTCCGTTTGGCGGAAGGGGATTGTAACATGGAAAATTGGCCATGTTACTTGAACCTGGCTTTTATAATATGAGAATATAGGCGGTAGAAGAAAGACGTTCAATACGCACGCGGTTAAGAGAGAAACAACGCCAGTCAAACTAAAGCTAACCCCAAGCCACTAACTATATACGCGTGCACAGCACATCACGATATCATTAATATAAAGTAAAACTTAACCAACGTGTATAGTCTACGCATAGCCTGACTCTAGCAGTCAAGTGGACGGAAAAGGCAAGAGTATAAGTTGGTGCACATAGCGTCTCGCATGAAGAAGGAAAAGCATCTATCTTTAGATGCTCATTCCTTCTGCCGTTTGTGTACAGGTCGATCGACTCGACATTTTTTTTGTGCTTGCGTAATCGATCGTATAAAGCGAAATAAGTCCTATATACCTGTCGTGTTTGCGTTTTTTTTTGCATGTAAAGGAGAGTAATTATGGTGTGAGTATTAAAAGCATAAGTGCTTTATAATAACCTTGATATACGTTAAACTTTACGATTAAGATTCATCGTTATTTTTCTTGCTCTGTGCCCGTGTGTGCTGGTGACCACGTGCGCGGTATTAATTAGTGCGTCAGTTTTTCTTTCTAGCTTTTGTTCAAGCTAATTCGTTGTGTAGCTTTCAAATAAAATACCCCACAGCAATTAATCAAGCGCATCGTTGGCTCTCTTTTCGCCGCATTGCTTTAATGTTTGTACGATTAAGATAACTTACGGTGTCGCATCCGTATCACGCGACTGGCGCCCTTTTCTGTGTATAGCTAGTGTTCGTCATTTTATAAAATCTATAAATTTCGTATATTTCAGCTGATTTCTTTTTTTTGTGTGCATGTTATAGTGTAATAACGAATTATACTTCTAGCGATACAGTTAGCTAAATTAGTACGGCTACCTGATCCCCACTGCCATTACAATTGGCGCCCAACGAAATAACCCACAAAACCAACGTAATAACTCCAAGGGAGTATTTTTAAGTGTTTAGTTTTAAGTTTTAACATTTAGAGCAAGGCGAATAGAAGTCCCGCTAAATGAAATATTTGTAAATTTAATCAATTTTTCAAAAAATTTGTAACAAATGATTAAATTACTTAATTAGATTTTTTTTAAATACTGTATTCTAATAAAAATTAATATTTTGAAAAATTATGAAATTTTATTATTAAAGTTATAAAATATTTGTAATAAAAAAAAATTCCTCTTAACAAATATTTATTATAATTTATATCCATGATTCCCAATGATATGTGATTATTAAATGAATTTATATTTTATTTTCTTTAATTGGGCCCGCTATTTTAAGTTAATAAAGTGGCCATGGTTGAGCAAGGAATAAAGTAAAATATGCAAGACGAGAGTGAAGTCTATTTCTCTATCGAAAATGTACTTCCCTCACTCGTTCGGGTCGTAATCTTCCCATCAGATATGATATGCAACTTCACTCTCTAGCTGCAAAATATACTATTTTCTTACTCACTAACCTCAAAATATCATTTTTCTGTTTATTACTTTAATTCTTTATTTTAGGCGACTTATTATTACTTTTTTTTTAATTTTTTTTCTTTTATTTGCTTAGCCACCGTGCAGAGTTTTGACTAAAACCTATCCTAATCGAAAAATTAGATAAACAATTAGATAAACACGAAATTTTGTATTTATTTAGTCGGTAATTTACACGCACGGTTTACTTTACCAGTAACTAAATGCATTCATTTATTGGGAAACGCTGATTTACTGAAAAATAATAAATGAATAACATGAAAATTAATATAATATAAATAAGAGCATAATTTAAAATTTTCAAATTATTCAAAATGATAAAATATCTTCAGCTCCTGAGCATTGGCAAGCTTTTTAAATTATGGCGATTCCAGTTTTTAGCATTAACTATAATAGTCAAACAGAAACAACGATAAAATACTAGAAAAAATACAAAAATTTTAAAACGACAATTTTTAAATGCTTGCAGAGTTTTTGAAACGGTAAATAGTTACAAGCAAACTCTGATAATTTTTTTCTATATAACTAAAACTATCTTTTCTGAAGTTTCATGGAAATTAGAGTTGACGATATATATTTCGAGCGGTTTAATTTTGTTGAAAACCGAAATTTTCGTATTTTCGACTAAGTTTAGAATAATATACCTAAATTAATTTTTATTCATTTTAAGCAGACCAAAAAAAAATTTTTATCTAAACTTCAAGCCGAAGACATTTTTTTGTGAAATTTCAAAATATTAATATTTCAAAATGCAGCATTTATTTAAAAATAATAAATTTGGTAAAAAACTTCACTTTTTTTCTGAGTTTACAGAAGTGAAGCTATGTATATATATATATATATATATATATATATATATTCATTATTAGCTTCAAAAACCTTTTTTGAAACTAGCACAAAAAAAAATACAATGTTGAACATTAAAATCCGACTGTGATTTAAGATTTGGCAAGCATTTGAATTTATGTCAAAATCAGCTGAAAAAAGCTCAATTTTAAGACTTGGAATACCATAATTTGGCTAAAAATTGATAAGTAAGGCTAAAAGTTTCTGATTTCAATGCTACAAAAACATTAAAGGACTTAAGAAAAATCTGTGACCTCTTGCGCCCACTTTTTTAAAAAAGTGCTGGAATGACGCATATATATATACTATTTTCATTATATAATAGATACTTTATTATTTTAGAGAATTTTTAATTTGTTTAGTTTATATAGGCAGGTTTATTTACAGAAATAAACATGTAAAAGGAACTGAGGTAAAAAGACATATTTTTTGGAAATCATCATTCAATAAAAAATAGATAAATTAATATTCATACCACTAAATAAAAGCTTGTGTTTAGTTTATATCTAGATGACTTAAAATTAAGCAAGTTTGTCGAAAAAACATTTACAGAAAAAAATATTGAAAATTAACATTCAACCATTAACCATTGTGATCCGTTTAACTTCATAAAAAAAGTTGGGGTAAAACGGAATTCTTTTTTCAAAATGCATTTTTAGCTATCTTTGACACTCTTTACATAATAAAATACGTTTTTAAATTTAATCATTTCCACATGGAATTTTTCGGGCTGTAGTTATGGCTTTTCTAATATTTTTTAATAACGTTTCTAATGACCCATATTAAATCTGCCATCTGTAAAGGGGCAATTTTATCATGCTTACTCTGCTATAGCTCTTTTAAATAAAAGAGAAATAAAAAATAAACACACTAGAATAAAAAATAAATTGATCAATGACTCAAATCGTTATGGAAATAAATCACAGACAATACAACTTCGAAACATGACGGGAAGTATATAAAATGTCTTGTGAATTGAATACGAAAGATTGATAAATAAGAAACTAAATTCAATTCAATTTACTCACAAAAAATTATCCATGATTACAGCTCATTTGCTCTATGCATTCAGGAAACAAATTTTAAAAAAAGATCATGTATCTAACATTCAAGATTACAATTAAATAAAAATAGACAAAGTTACAATTACAACGAAAACTATACTAATGGAGGTGTTGGAGTTTTAATTTATGAAGAGGTATTTGCCAAGAAAATACGTTTAATTACTAATCTAGAGGCAATCGCAATAGAAATCAACATACCTAATAAAATTCATATGAGTAACGAATGATTGCCGAATCATCAAGATATTAATAGTTCGGAAATCGAGAACTTCATACAACAAATTCCAAAACTATTTTTATTCATGGGAGATTTTGATAGTCACCACACTATGTGAAGATTATACATAATTGATGCAAGAGGTCAAATGGTCGAGAAAATACTTACTAGGAGAGTATCGGACCTCCAAATCACGGATTTCTCTCAAACTTTAGGATGTTTTCAAATGTCAAAATATAAAAGGAAACAGAATTCTAGACCGCAACGCTCAATATTTCTCTAGTTACAGGTAATCAAATAAAATCACTAAAATAGCTACTATATTTTCAAAGCTTATAGTTCCTTAGCATTGATACTTAGAAGCATGAAACTTTAAATGAAAGCTGAGCTCAAATCCTTTCGAAATAACACTTATAGAATACAAAAACATCATTTTTTCCAAAACTATGGCGTAATAAAGATTGCTCCTGAATTTTATTTTCAAAACATTAATTAATAATAAAAGCTGAAATTCGGTCCAATCTTTATTACGCTATAGTTTTGGGCAAAATGATGTTTTTGTATTCTATAAGTGCTGTTCCGAAAGAATTTGAGAGTTTCATGCCTCTAAGTATCAATGCTAAAGAACTATAAACGTTTGAAAATCTAGTAACTTTTCTAGTCATTTTCTTAAATGACCTATGACTAGGTAAGTATTGAGTGTTGGGGTATAAAATTCGATTTCCTTTTATATTTTGACATCTGAAAACTTATCCCAGAGTTTGATTAAAATTCGTGATTTGGATATCTAATACTATCCTAGTTTATGAAAATGAATTAATTTTATTAAATAGTTATGAGTGCACCCACTTTAACGTAGCTAATAGAATGCAGTCTGTAATTGATCTAATAATAGCTTTTAGTCAACTATCACTTAATGACTTGCTGGAGTGCGTTACTCCATTTATATAATAGCAATCATTCCCTGATAAAAGTTAACCTAGAAACAAATATTCATGTCACAAATGAATGACACATATGGGAAAGGGTTTGGTTGTGAGCACCCTTTTGTTTTAAGCTCATAACTTTTTATCAAATGTATATTTTTTAGACATATACACTCCCACTCACGCGAGGTTTCCCACCCTAATCAGTCAAGGTACAGTATAAAAAGTTTTACTGTTCCGTTGGAAAACGTATAAAAATTTTTTGAAAAGATGGGTTTAAAAGGTTTTTTAGAACTCCTTCAAATGCTGATGGTTTGACCTAAGAATATATATTTCTTAACTATATTTATAGAGCTAAAAGAAAGAAAATATTTCAAAAATTTTTTGCCTTTTTAATTAGATTCTAATAAAAATTATATAACTTCTTAACAATTTGTCATAGCATAACAAGCCAGACAGCATTTGGAAGAAGACTAAAAAACCTTGAATTCAAAAGGTATAACGATAACGTAGAATTATTTTGCTAGAATTAGCCCAAAATTAAACATAAGCAAAAAATTTTTGAAATTTTTTCTTTCTTTTAGCTTTATAAATATAGTAGTTCAGTCGAATTGGAATTTTTTTCTGCAAAACGTGCTACAGGTCTGTTTTTTGCAGAAATATATTGTAGATAATATGTATAATAAGAATATCGATGTGCGCCATCACAAAAAGTTGTGGAAAAATGTTTATGAACAAATTAAGATAGAAAAATCGACTTTTTTTTTCTTTTTGCTTTCTCATAGAGAAAGCATTGTATCGATGAAAAAATTTTTTTTATATTTTTTCATTAATTTGTACATATTTGAACTCGGGGAGTCGAAAAAAATGGTTTCTAGAAAATGTCTGTATGTATGTGTGTGTATGTGTGTGTGTGTGTGTGTGGATGTATGATTTCAGTTAGTAAATTGTATCTCGAAAACTACTCTATGGATTTGCTTCTAATTTCACATGAAATTTATTTTTTTAACTAACTTGCTGGGAAGTTATTGATAATTGGTTCTTCTAACGTAGTTTTAATTTTAGAGTCGTTTAAAAAAAAAAAAATTTTGATTTTTCATTTTTTAGGTTTTTTTGTTTACTATTCGATGAATTTGCTTCAAAATTTGCATGGAAATTATTTGTAATTGCCCAAATAAAATAAATTTTTTTAAATTGATTTTCTCAGCTTAGTTTTAATTTTAGAGCCTTTTAAAATTTTTGAAAAAAATGTTTCCATTTATTAAGCCAATAAAATCTTAAAAACTACTTGATGGATTTACTTCAAATTTTCCATACAATTCAATTTTTCAATCAACTGGTGCGGAAGCTATTGAGAATTGGTTTGCTTAGCGTAGTTTTTTTTAGAGTCATTTAAAGAATTTTAAAAAAATTTCGATTTTTCATTTTTTTTGTATTTTACGTAAACTACTCGAAGAATTTGTTTGAAAATTTATATGAAACTTCATTTCGACTGCCAGAAGTAAAGATACCTTTGGAAACTAATTTTCATAGCGCTCTTTTAATTTTAGACTATTTTTAAAATATTTTAAAAAATTTTTATTTTTCATTTTTTTTATATTTTACGAAAACCATTTGATAGATTTGCTCCGAAATTTGTATGCAAGTTATTTGCTACTGTCTGAAGAAAAAAAGCTTTGGAAAACTAATTTTCTCAGTGCAGTTTTAATTGAAGAGCATTTTGAAAATTTTCATAAAAATTTTGTTTTTATTTTTTTTGTATTTTACGTAAACTACTCGAAGAATTTGCTTAAAAATTTGTTTGTAATTTATTTTTGACTGCCAAAAGAAGAAAAACTTTTGGAAACTACAAAATATTTATTAAATAGAAATATAACAATGCCTGACTTTAATTGCCTTATACATTCATATACATAAATCATATTTAGCGATGATAAATTGTAAAAGTTATTTTGATTTTTCTTCACAAATTTGAATTTTTATAACATTTTTTGAGAAATTACTGATACAAACTAAATAACTTTTTGATGAAAGGACACTTATCATAAATTTGGTAGTGTGTCACCCAATTTAACTCAGCATCATTACCAAAAAATTCCTGAACAGGTTCTTGGAAAACTGATTTTCTTAGCGCACTACCATTCGATAGATTTGCTCCAAAATTTGTATGCAAGTTATTTCTAAAGAAAACAGGCTTTGGAAAACTAATTTTCTCAGCGCAGTTTTTTTAATTTTTTTTTTTTTTTAATTTGAGAGCATTTTGAAAATTTTCATAAAAATTTTTATTATTCGTTTATCTTCTTTCTTAGCGTGGTTACGATTAGAAATTTTGTTGTCATCATTCTTTCTATTACTACATTATATCATTTTTTCAATCGAACAAATTTTTTTGTATTACTTGATGCTTTAAAACATTATAAATGTTGAAAAGGCAATCAGCTAGCATATATGTTCGAAATTTATTAAGTACAATATGAGTAAATATTAATGTTTCACAATTTTTTCATATTCAAATCATATTTAAATAAATATAAAGAAATTAATAAAACTCAAAGAGCTCTATGAGAAAGCATTCCGCCAAAGCACTTGGCAGCGTTTTTTCTCTGTAACTGCGCTGCTTTTAAAGGATACCCCCCGTTAAGCTAGTCAATTTTGTCCTGTACCTGAAATTTTTGTTTGACCTTGTAACTTTGTTTTAAATAAAAAAAAATAGTTTTTGTCATATTTGCAGACCGCGACCCCCCTCCCCCTGTCCACAGCATGGCAAAATTGCTTTTTTCACTATTTATGTTTTTTCTCCGCATCTAGTCGATAAAAAAACCCCAAGAAAATTGTGCTTATAGCTTAAATAGTCACGAATCACGTAGAATTTTTCTATAAAGATTTGATGATGCTATATAACCTAAAAGGATGAAAAACAATTCAAACACTTCCTATTTTCACGAGAAATGAGGTACAGGGCCAATTCTTGCAAAAAAACTTGTATTTTGTTTAAAATTACTTGCCTGAATTTTTCCAGATATTCCCTGTTGGTGCGCCATAGTTGAAAATGCAAAAAACTAATTTTTTCGACGCTTTTGGCTGATTGTAGCTCATTTGCAGACTTTGGATTATTATTTATATTATAAAATTGTATTCTAGAACTCCATTCATGAATTTAATTATGCAATCAAGTCAGAAAAATATGATTTACAAATATCCGCATCATATTTTTGCACGAATTCACATTTTAGATTAGGTATCTAAAAACTTCTTTCATAATTTTGTTGATATTTTACTACTTAATATGTGATAAAATCTTTTAAATATTATATTGCTTTAATAAGAGAAAATATTTTAATAAATAAGTCATTTCACAGGTACCGTTATATTAAGTACGGTCAAAATATCAACTTGAGATTACATATGAATTTATATTTCGTAAGAAAAACTTATCAATACAAACATTATCATCGTGATTTAATAATATGAACCTTGACTTTGGCATTTTTAACATTATGTAATCTAAATCTGCACTTAAGTCACACTTTTGCGAGAGCTATGTGGTCTATTTTTGCACTGTGTAAAAAAAATGTGAGCATGCGAGTACATTGAAATCTTGTTTACATGTCTCATATTAATATTACAATATTAAATATATTTTTGTTAAAAAGCGCATATTATTCGCAATTATTTTATGACATTTGCAATCGTTTTAAAGATCATAAATAAAGTTTGCACTTATGTCATGTATTGTATTATATTATTTCCATTGACATAGGTACGAATCCAGTAACGTAACTCAAGTAACAATCGTTAGGCTGGAAGTTATAGTCTTGAGTCAGTTCTCAGATATCTATCTATGTTCTTACTCTTTTTCCATAAGAAGAACAAGGATAAAATATTTGAGAACTGACCAGGAGAGGCTATGAGCTTCAGGTCACAAATCTTGATAAAACTTTGGGATATGTTTTCAGGTACCAAAATATGATTAAAGCCAGAGCGGTACGGTCTAACGCTTCGAAAAACTGAAATTATAGACGTTTCTAGTCTTACTTTATAAAAAATGTAAAAAAAATGCTCCTAATTGAAGTGTAAATAATTCAGTCTAGAAATGTCTTTAATAAATTAACAGAAATTAAAATAAAAGTTGAGAAAGAAAGCTTTAATTTGCTGTTTTGAGAATTGAGAAATAATAATTAGAACCAGAGATATGTTTGTTCAAAGTTAAGAGGAGGTCACGTATCTCTGTCCTTTTCTAATTAAAAAATTGAGTTTTTTACACGAACTAACAACTTTAGCAAAAAATGAAGAGAAAGCCGCATCTCGTAATAAAAAAAGCAATATTTTCTTTGATAAGAAAGAATTAATTTTATTGCTTCGTTTTCAAGAAAACCTTGAAAAACTTAAATCATAGAGGTTAGGGTGGACAATTTGGTTTTTCAAGGTTTTCTTGAAAACGAAACAATAATAGTACATTGTGGAACAAGGGAGCAAAATAGGTGTTTGCCGACGAGTGCGTGTTTGTCGCTCGAGCGTAGCGAGAGCGACAAATCGCACGAGTCGCCAAACACCTATATGCTCCCGCGTTGCGCATACTATTTTCTCACGCGAAGAGCGCCAAAAATATTATTTTTTGTATCATATAATACATGATACTAATAATACATATAATACTAAATATACATATACATTTAATACTAAAGAAAAAATAAATGATATTTTTATGGGATAAAATTTTCCGTTTTATTTAAATACTATATATATATATATATATATATATATCTTATAATACATTAAAAATTAAATTAAATTTTGATTTATTCAAATTTAACATTTTTCGCGGAAATCGTCCATCGCTAACTTGTAATTCCGAGAATTTACGATTCGGCGAAATACTTGGCTGATATTATAAGGATATGAAAATGTCTTCGATGCAACGTGCAAGATTAAATATTACATAAATAATACTCGAAAAAATCAATGCTAAATAGACTGAAAGTTGCTACTGATATATGTGAACTTTTTCGAGGAATTTGTTCACCCCTAACTTGTAATTCGCAGAATTCACAATTCTAAGTGAAGCACTTAACTGATATATAAAAAGCATCGAGTTACACACTTAACTGATGTATAAAGATATCGGGTTAGATTATTATCAGTTATTAGACATTAACTGATGTATAAAGATATCGGGTTAGATTATCGAGCCTGTTAAGAGTTCGAATTCATTTTGCTCCCTAGGGAGGCAAAGAGGTATTTTGCTCCCTCACAACAGCTGGTCAAAATAGTATTTTGCGCTCTGAGTGCGAGAAAATTAATTCTTTCTTATCAAAAAAAATATTGCTTTTTTTATTAAGAGATGCGGCTTTCTCTTCATTTTTTGCTAAAGTTGTTAGTTCGTGTAAAAAACTCAATTTTTTGATTAGAAAAGGACAGAGATACGTGACCTCCTCTTAAGCAGTAAGAAAGTACCAAAAATCATCTGAATTCTGAAGGACAGTGATTTTTGGTACTTTCTTGCTGCTTAACTTTGAACTGTAACTTGCTGTTACTTCAATTGAGTGCTACATGAAGAGGTTATCACAGCTAGTTATGAAACAAAATCACACAAATGAGATAGTCATCGGTAAAGATGTAACACTCAATTGAAGTAACAGCTGATACTCAAGTAACGATACTTAATTTTTAAGTCATACTTAAGAGGCGATCAGAACCAAATCGGTGACTTAGTTCAATGCTCACAATAAATGGTTATAATGATTTATTTATTCATTTGCACGGCAAAAATATAGTCAATTCCTCTAACCATGTATATAAAGAATAATTTGAAACAGTTTCAGTGACAAAAAAATATAAAATATTGTCATAAAGCGAAAAATGTCATCTAACAGTCGATGCGGCTGTTATTTGCATGCAATAGATTTCAATTTAGCATTTTTCGCTTTATGACAATATTTTATATTTTGTTGTTGCTATAACCGTTTCAAATTATTTATTATGATTATGGTTAGAGGAAATGACTATCTTTTTGCCGTGTAAATGAATAAATAAATCATTATAAGCATTTATAGTAAGCACTGAACTAAGTCACCGATTTGGTTCCGACCGCCTCTTAATACTTAAGATACGACTATGAATTCGGGCCTAAGTTCGAGCCAAAGAAAAGTAACATGTAAAATATTTTGTAAATAGAATAACAAATATTAGTATTGAAACAGTATTACGAATATTATTATAAAAAATAAAATCCTACTTTTATTAATTTTATATATTAGGTAAGGATTTATTTCTAACAAAATTGTAGTTGTAAAAGATAATATTATTTCATGGGCTATATTACAATATTAGAATAATATTGTATAATAAAAATTGATTCGATATTAAATGGTTCGTTACAATTATGATTGTAGATGTTTAAGAAGATCTTTCGATAAAACATTAGGGCAAAATATTCGAATTATAATTTGTATATGGTTGAGATAATAAGTCCAAAACCTTTGATAATATATAGGGCTATCACACGCTAGAAAAAGAACAGGAACAGATATAAGAAATTTATTACTTCTATATCTATATATATGAGGAATAGCGAGTTGTTGCTAGGAAGAACGCGTTTATTTCATATACATATATATAGATATAGGAGCAATGTATTTCTTATATCTGTTCCTGTTCCTATAGGGCGTATAATAGCCCTATATATTATCAAAGGTTTTGGATTTATTATGTCAACCATATACAAATTATAATTCGAATATTTTGCCCTAATGTTTTATCGAATGATCTTCTTAGACATCTACAATAATAATTGTAACGAACCATTTAATATCGAATCAATTTTTATTATACAATGTTATTCTAATATTTTAATATAGCCCTTGAAATAATATTATCTTTTTCAACTACAATTTCGTTAGAAATAAATCCTTACCTAATATATAAAATTAAAAAATATAAGATTTTATTTTTTATAATAATATTCGTTATACTGTTCCAATACTAATATTTGTTATTCTATTTACAAAATATTTTACATATTACTTTTCTTTGGCCCGAACTTAGGCCTGAATTTATGGTCGTGTTTTGAGTATTAAGTATGACTTAAAAATTAGGTATCGTTACTTGAGTATCAGCTGTTACTTCAATTAAGTGTTACATCCTTACCAATAGCTATCTTATTTGTGTGATTTTGTTTCCTAACTAACTATGATAACCTCTTCATGTAGCACTCAATTGATGTAACAGCTGATACTCAAGTAACGAAACTTAAGTCATACCTAATAGTCAAGACACGACTATGAATTCGGGCCATAATGATTTTTTATGGCTCGAAATCATAGACCCAACTCAAGTCTGAGGCTAGAAGTTGTAGTTGTTACTCACAAGGAGAGTACCCGACCTTCGGAAAACGGATTTGGCTGAAACTGCAGGATATCATTTTTTGATGAAAAAAAATGAACCCGTGTTTTTTCTTTTCTTTGAATAGGCTCCATAGACCGAGGTATAGGCATTTTTTCGAAAATATAATAAAAAGGAGCATTTATAAGATCTTGAATAACCAAACAACTAAGACTGTTACAAAAAAAATGTATGAAAAATAAAATAAAGTACAGATTAAATTCTTCAATTTGAGCTTTGTTGCATTAAAAAAGCTTGTGTGGTTCAAAAGTTGTGCCTAATTTAAAATTACTACATATTTATTAATATTTTTAGCATGTAACATATCAATTTTTTACGCTATTTCATTAACATATTTTAATCGCCTGTAACTTTTGAACCACACAAGCTTTTTTAATGCAACAAAGCTCAAATTGAAGAATTTAATCTGTACTTTATTTTATTTTTCATACATTTTTTGTGAGAGTCTTAGTTGTTTGGTTATTCAAGATCTTATAAAAGCTCCTTTTCATTATATTTTCGAAAAAATTTCTATATCTCCGTCTATAGGGCCTATTCAAAGAAAAGAAAAAACACGGGTTCATTTTTTTTCATCAAAAAATCATATCCTGCAGTTTTAGCCAAATCCGTTTCCCGAAGGTCGGGCACTCTCCTTGTCAGTTCTCAAATATTCTATCCTTGTTCTTCTTATGGAAAAAGAGTAAGAATATAGATAGATATCTAAGAACTGACTAATGACTATAACTTCCAGCCTAACGATTGTTACTTAAGTTACGTTACTGGATTCGTACCTATGTCAATGGAAATAATATAATACAATACATAACATAAGTGCAAACTTTATTTATGATCTTTAAAACGATTGCAAATGTCATAAAATAATTGCGAATAATATGCGCTTTTTAACAAAAATATATTTAATATTGTAATATTAATATGAGACATGTAAACAAGATTTCAATGTACTCGCATGCTCACATTTTTTTTACGCAGTGCAAAAATAGACCACATAGCTCTCGCAAAAGTGTGACTTAAGTGCAGATTTAGATTACATAATGTTAAAAATGCCAAAGTCAAGGTTCATATTATTAAATCACGATGATAATGTTTGTATTGATAAGTTTTTCTTACGAAATATAAATTCATATGTAATCTCAAGTTGATATTTTGACCGTACTTAATATAACGGTACCTGTGAAATGACTTATTTATTAAAATATTTTCTCTTATTAAAGCAATATAATATTTAAAAGATTTTATCACATATTAAGTAGTAAAATATCAACAAAATTATGAAAGAAGTTTTTAGATACCTAATCTAAAATGTGGATTCGTGCAAAAATATGATGCGGATATTTGTAAATCATATTTTTCTGACTTGATTGCATAATTAAATTCATGAATGGAGTTCTAGAATACAATTTTATAATATAAATAATAATACAAAGTCTGCAAATGAGCTACAATCAGCTAAAAACCTCGAAAAAATGAGTTTTTTGCATTTTCAACTATGGCGCACCAACAGGAAATATCTGGAAAAATTCAGGCAAGTAATTTTAAACAAAATACAAGTTTTTTTGCAAGAATTGGCCCTGTACCTCATTTTTCGTGAAAATAGGAAGTGTTTGAATTGTTTTTCATCCTTTTAGGTTATATAGCATCATCAAATCATTATGAAAAAATTTTACGTGATTTGTAACTATTTAAGCTATAAGCACAATTTTCTTGGGGTTTTTTTACCGACTAGATGTATAGAAAAAAAATAAATAGTGAAAAAAGCAATTTTGCCATGCTGTGGACAGGGGGAGGGGGGTCGCGGTCTGCAAATATGACAAAAACTATTTTTTTTTAATCTAAAACAAAGTTACAAGGTCAAACAAAAATTTCAGGGACAGGGCAAAATTGACTAGCTTAACGGGGGGTGCCCTTTTGTAGTAAATCTATCGCATAATTTTCGTAAAATAGAAAAAAAAAATGAAAAATAAAAATTTTTTTAAAAATTTTCAAAATGCTTTAAAATTAAAAGTGCGTTAAGAAAACCAGTTTTCGTTTTTCTTCTTCTGTCAGTCGAAAATAAGTTCCATAGAAATCTTCAAGCAAATTCTTGGAGTCGTTTCCGTAAAATACAAAAAAATGAAAAATCGAAAATTTGAAAAAAAAAATTTTTTCATTAGCTTCCTGCCGAGTTATATCAAAAAATAAATTGTATGCAAAATTTGAATCAAATCCATCGAATAGTTTTCGAGATCTAATCGACGTACTTAATTCATACACACACACACACACACACACACACACACACACACACACACACACACACACATACATGCCTGATTCCATTCAGATTCATGCAGGCCCTCACGGATCAAATTTTTTTTTTGGCTGAAAACTATGTGAATGTGTTCTTAGACTCAAGAGAATATGTGGAAACCCCGAAATACGGCTTAAAAAATTTTTTTCACGACGCTGTAGCCTATTTTGTGTTAAATGTTAAAATGGAAGGTGAAAAAGTGAAAATGGACCTCCGTATTCAAAATGCTCTATCTCCGTCAATTTTTGACTTTTCAATATGAATTTTTTTTTAAAATGTGAGGAATACAATCTAGTATTAAATGCCCTTTTGATTTTTGCGGTGTGAGTCGATCCCTACGAGTTATTCATGAAAAACCTAGAAAAAGAAATTTTTAAAAAATGCAATTTTCTCAAAAACTATACATTTTTTTTTAATTTTGATAGGTGAGAATATGCTATTCTTCCTTATTTTTTTAAAACAGGTTTTCAAACTTTTTTTTTATATTTTCCATTTTAAAGCATTGACACAATAGCACATCGTACCATTTTTTCAACTACTATGTCTTCTTACGATTCGTTTATGCTTTTATTTATTAATGTAATAAAAGTATTAACAAAAATTTTTAAAATAAACCTTTGATCAAGTTTTTGGATCAATTAGAACCAAAGTTATGACGATTTTAAGATTATAAATATAGATGAATTTTAAAAATTTAGTTCAACTATCGAATATCAAGACCATGTACTCTTCCAATAACTATGCTCTTTCACTATTAGTTCACAGTTTTATTTATAAGTATATTGTTAGCGTTTGCAAAAACCTTCAGAATGAGCCATTGCTCAATTTTTTTAGTCAATTAGAACAAAAGTTGTAGCAATTTTAATTTTAAAAATGTGTTAAAAAATGAATAATTATTCACTCAGTTTGAATTTCGCGCTTGCGAGTAAAATTCAGTTTGAAAGTAGTCGGTGCATGCCACTGCTAGGTAGCAAAGTCGCGTTCCAAGCGTATTCATTAGCAATATAGCGCATCGTAGTCAATAAGAAGAGATCAAATTGAAAATGAAATCGTCTCACTTTTATAATCTTTTTTTTTCGCTTTATTAAAAGATTTTGAGTTAGTTACAATGGCATCATTACTGGCCAAGATAAAGCGCAAGGACTTAGCAAAAGGCATACGAAAGCTATGTATCATTCCTCTAAAAATCCATTCAGAGAATTGGGCAATATAACGGAGTCATCGCAGCACTTGTATCCAAAGATTTTGATATCTAGAGAAGATAAAGTTTTCGACGCATGTTATAAATTATTCTTAAAAAAAATAAAAATGCTACACCCTCTTCATCTAATTCTAGCAGTCAACAATCTTTAGAAGAAATTAATGACGGCGAGATTGTGGTGCACGAGCTTAACGAAACCGCAAATAATTTGAATTTGAAGATTCCACCTATCAAGATGTCTGAAACTCTTAATGTAGAGATGCGAAAATCGTATGCTATTTGAAAAAAAAGCAAATGAATGATGCATTTGATTCTCAAGTAACTAGTGAGATGATGAAATTTTATGATATAACGGATTTGCCTAAATTGAATCAAAGCATCGAATGTAAAACATGTGATAAATGGTTTAAAAATATTAAAGGGGCTTTAAAAGATTGTTCAAGTTTTTCCGAAAAAGTACGACTGTTAACCCTCATACCAACTGATTTTTTTTATTTATTATCAGCTCTGCCAGGCGTAACTACGTACATGATTGATTAAGCATGCTCACTTGTGAATAATGAAGATGTCTATAAAAAGCTTGAGAATTATAGTGGTCATTCGTTAAATAGGGAAGTTGTGTTAAAAGTTGAAGAGTATTATTAAAACGATGATTATAATTGCTCTCGACAAAGTGCAAATAAAAATGATACAATATCTGTAAATGAAAATGGTATCAAAACTAAAAAAGTTAAGCGCTTTCTTACGCGAAGCATGACACAAATGTTTTAATTATTAAAAGAAGAAAATCCCCAAATGGAAAAGAAAATCAGCAAATCAACATTGTATGCCTTGAGACCAAAGTGGGTTATATCCCATCCATCCAATGATACATGTCTTTATATTTATTTATTTTACTTTAAGGATGATATGAAATGTGGACTGGGAGACGGCGAAAAATGCCCAACTGGAGAAACTATTGATTTAGAAATGATTTTTTTGACGGAAGAAGATCTTTATGAAGAAATAAGTTACAGTATTTGGGAAAAATCAGATTTACTTAATAAAACTAGTACTATTGAAGACTTCTTGATACAATTGAGAAAATATGCTCACATCATGAGTACTCATAAAATGATTAAAAAAATTCAACGTATTGCTATTCGAGAGGCCAAAATTTTAGTAAACAAAAGCCAGTTTCAATGAGTCATTTACGTAGACTTTGCCGAAAACCGGACGGTCTTATTACAAAATGAAGTACAAAGCTACCACTGGAGCAAAAATTAAATATCCATATTTACATCGGTATGCTATTTTGGAAATGATTCAACGTTCAGTTATGTCACAGTTTGTGACGATACGAAACATGATTTTTCTCATGCTTTAATGGCTATAAATTTAATTATAGAGAATATTAAGCAAAATCACACTCTGCAAGAATTAGAAGAAATCATAATTATTTCGGATGGAATCGCCAGTCATTTAAAAATAGATAGTAATTTTACGAGTTTGGAAATTCAAAAGAAAAAAGAAAATGGTTATTTTCTGCAACCGGGCATGGAAAAGGTGCATATCATAGAATAGGAGGTATAGTTAAACATTATGCCACAGTGCACAATTTGTCCAAGTAAAGTACAGAATTTATTAGAAATGCAGAGGATTTCACAACTCATATGTCACTGTACACTCCATCTATCAACATTCTCCTTTTAAATAAAGAAGAACCATAAATTTTCCGACAAACAAAAAAAGTTGAATGCCAGGAAAAAGCAAAAGAAGTCAAGGGAACACAAAAAATCCACTGCTGGAAAGCTGAACAAAATCTTGTGTTCACTTCTAGAACTGCATTGCATGAATGGGAAAATATGAATTCATAAATTCAAACTGAGTAAATGATTATATATTTTTGAATACATTTTTAAAATTAAATTTGCTATAACTTTTGTTCTGATTGACCAAAAAAGTTGAGCAATGGCTCATTCTGAAGGTTTTTGCAAACGCTAACAATATACTTATAAATAAAACTGTGAACTAATAGTGAAAGAGCATAGTTATTGGAAGAGTACATGGTCTTGATATTCGATAGTTGAACTAAATTTTTAAAATTCATCTATTTTTACAATCTTAAAATCGTCATAACTTTGGTTCTAATTGATCCAAAAACTTGATCGAAGGTAAAGATTTTTGTTGAGGAGATGTAAAACGGACACTACACCTGTACTTATAGATATTAGCTTCCTTTCCATTTTATTGCTGAATTTCTAGAAAAGAAATGCATTAGCTTGTAGTATGTACTATGATGATTATTGAGATAAATTTTCAAATAAATTCATTAATTAGTTTTTAAGATATTTGGATTTCTATACAAAATTGAAAAATGTTAATAAATAATTTTGGAACCCAAAATTCTCAATAACTCATGAATGAATTTATTTAAAACTTTAACCGAATAATCTTCATGATACATACTACAAGCTAATGCATTTTTTTATTGAAAATTTTGCAATAAAATGTTAAGATAGTGAATATTTATGAGTACAGGTGTAGGGTCCATTTTACATCCCCTTAATACTTTTATTACATTAATAAATAAAAGCATAAACGAATCGTAAGAAAACATAGTAGTTAAAAAAATAGTACGATGTGCTATAATATCAATGCTTTAAAATGGAAAATATAAAAAAAAGTTCAAAAATCTGTTTTAAAAAAATAAGGCAGAATAGCATATTCTCACCTATCCCAAAAGTTAGCATTTTTCACGTATGAAAACATATAAAACTTAAAAAAAAAATGTATAGTTTTTTGAGAAAATTGTATTTAAAAAAAATCTTTTTTTCTAGGTTTTTCATGAATAACTCGTAGGGATCGACTCACATCGCAAAAATTGAAAGGGCATTTAATACTAGATTGTATTCCTCACATTTTTTAAAAAAATTCATCTTGAAAAGTCAAAAATTGACGGAGATAGAGCATTTTGAATACGGACGTCCATTTTCATTTTTTCACCTTCCATTTTAACATTTAACACAAAATAGGCTATAGCATCGTGAAAAAAAAATTTTTAAGCCTTATTTCGGGGTCTCCGCATCTTCTCTTGAGTCTAAGAACACATTCACATAAGTTTAAAAAATTGTAGTAGATTAATGCTCGCAGGAAAATTGTTGAAAATAAATTAACCAACACTTGGAATACGAGCCAGCTGTTTTATTATTTAAAAGTTGTCACAACGTTTCGAACATTTTAAATATGTTCTTTTTCAAGCATAATTTTAGTGCCCATAGGGCTAGTCAAAATTCAATTAAAATTTTATTAACGCAACATCGTCTATCGTCGCGTAGTCTATTTAAAAATACAATGAATTGTATTTTTAAATAGACTACGCGACGATAGACGATGTTGCGTTAATAAAATTTTAATTGAATTTTGACTAGCCCTATGGGCACTAAAATTATGCTTGAAAAAGAACATATTTAAAATGTTCGAAACGTTGTGACAACTTTTAAATAATAAAACAGCTGGCTCGTATTCCAAGTGTTGGTTAATTTATTTTCAACACATTCACATAGTTTTTAGCCAAAAAAAAAATTGGGTCCGTGACGGCCTGCATGAATTTGAATGGAATCAGCCACATACAGACATTTTCTGGGAACCACTTTTTTCGACTCCCCGAATACAAATATTTAAAAATTAATGACAAAATAGAAAAAAAAAAATTTTATTGATGCAATGCTTTTTCTATGAAAAAAACTAAAATTAATGGAGATAAATTTTTCCTGTACAAAAGTATTTGTATGAATCTCAGAACAGCAATCAAACCTTATTCACAGCTAAAAATTGAAATAGTGATCAAATTAAGCTAAGAATCACATAAAATGACTATATGACCCACATCAAAATGTTTTGAGCCACTCAAATCTTCACCAAAATATTCATACCAATACATTTTTTCAGTACAAAAGTATATACTCAAATCTTAGAATGATTGTTCAATTTTACGTTCTGCTAAAAGTAAAAATAGCATTTCAATTATAAAAAGTCATGAATTGATCGTTTAGCTTTTCCAAATGACAATATTTATTCTTAGAGTCAAAGATTTAAATCAGAATTCATGAATATACATTCTTAGTATGTATAATAAATAATCTATAAAGAGCCAAGCGTTGTTTCTATAGAAGAATTATTCAATTCTTTCATAACCCACAATTAGTAAATCGACCATTGATTAAATTCAACTTTAACGCAATAAAAAAAATTAAAGAAATGAAATATAATACTAACCAAGTTATGCATACGTAAACATAAAATATGTGTAATATACATTAAAACATTTACATTTAATCAAAAATAATTCATTGAATTAATATTGATTACTTTATTTATTTCACATCCTTTGTAATTGTTGTACTCAATAGTTTGACAATTTTTATTTCTAATCTGCATCCAATTTTAAGTAATTTTTTAATGCTATATCCTTTCATAATTTACACCTGGATATCATACAAAAATGATCACAAAGTAAACAGTTTTTATTTTTCAAATATTGAAGTATTAACTTAAAAAAATATATATTTATCTAAAGTTCAGCAAATTGCAGATTACAAACATACAGTTATTAGTAATTACAGACACAAAGTATTCACCAGGAATGATCTAATATATTACTAGCGAGTATTGTTGAATAATAATTTTCTTATCTTTAATTAATAAGACGTATAAATATTATTATGCGTTCAACATTCCATGACCTAATTCCATCATATTTCTTATAATTCGAATCAAAGTTATTTCCAGAAAGAATAAAAATGCACTTGGACGATATTGAGTCTCATAAAGTAGAAGTTATGTCGGGTATCAATCGTTACCTGAGTTGGGTCTAGAAATTCAAGATATATATCTATGAATTACTGCATTATGTGTCTTGTAATCACTACCTAATAGTAAAGCCCCAGTGGTGTAGTATAATTATTACTTATAACATCTATAAATGAATTAAAACATTGTTTGATATTTTATTTTCGAGAAATTCAGTTATGTACATCCACTGACATCATTGAATTACTTAATTTCAAAAACAGTTTTATTTGAATTATTTTGTATGATAGAAAATATGATGAAGGCAGTTCAATCGCTACTCACGACCCAACTACTAAACGTTTTTTATTATTTATATTACAAAAAAATAATATATTTATTATAAATAGAACAAAAAGACTATTTTAAATTATTTAAATATTCATTCAATATTCTATTATATATTTCAATATTCGGTTAGGTTGCGCTAAATTGCTGGGCAGCAGAAAATAGCTAAAATTAAGAAGAAAAATAACAACGCTGAAGCTTCGATTTTACTCATAATGGCGTGCCTTGACTAGGCATGTATGTTAAGGGTATGGTTTCACGCTACTTTACCGATCAAAAATTATAATTTTATAAAATTACAATTTTTGAAAAAACTATACATCGGAATGAGTTTTCCTTTTATAGATCACTTCATTTAATTTCGATGAAGGGCGGAAACTCTAAAAATTAGCGGAAAAAAGCGTTAATCGAAGATAATTAGAAAAACAAATTTCTCAGTTCGAAAAAATCAAATTTCTCAAAAACCGTGTTTCGTAGGGAAATTTCCTATTCAGGATCATTTTATCTTTGAAAAATGAAGGGCGGAAACTTGGTTTGATAAATCATATCGCAAAAAAGCAAAATTACATTTTTCTAAAAAGATGCGATCAGCTGTAAGAATACAATGGCCGTGCAAGAAGCCATGTTTCATAGTTGGCATCAATGCTAATGTATAGTTTGGTACGCGCCAACTTCAAATTCGAATTTTAAATGTAAATTGAATTTTTTTTATATGTACAATTTCTACAAATAAACACTTTTTCAACATAAAACTGTTTTATTTTATTTGAAACATAAATATGTAAAAAATTTAATATTATAAGAGAGAACAATATAGTTTACATCATTTGCGAACTCATAATTTTTTTTTAATTTTCATTATAGCAAAATAAGTAATCTATTCGTTTCTTTGTTTGAAACAAAATATTTTTTGAATGACTTTATTGAATTAGCGAAACTTTGGCATATCCTAACCTTTTTAGAATGAAAATATGTTTTGAAAAGCGAATGATAAGCATTACTTAATTTTATTGCTAATATAATTTTATTATATAATATAATCTCATCAAATATTATTTTATATTATCGTTTTTTAAAAATAAACAGTTGTAAATAATTTTATTAAGATAAGCCCATATGGAAAAAATTTCTGGAAATAATTGTAAATAAGTGTTACTAACTGTAAATAACTGTAAATAACTATAAATATACAGTTGTTTATATTTATTTACAGTTATTTACATTTATTTATTTTTTTTACAATTATTCACATTGATTTACGATTATTTATATTTTTTCATAGTTTTTTACAGTTTTTTGAAAAAATAACATTTAGTTAAAATGATAAGTATTATAATGCATAAATAAAATTGAAGTTTTAAGGTTCAACATGTACTTTTATTTACGATTTAATTTATTTACAAAATTCAAAAACTAATCATTCATTTCTACCAAATTGAATTCTTTGTCAAATAAAAGAAAGTTTTTTTGCAGTTTGTGTTTTACGGAGAGTCTTGTTCATTTATCTTTAAAAAAATTTTGTCAAAAAAATATATTTTAAAATCTTTTCTATTCTTTTTATATTTATGTTTGATTGATAAATCTATATATAACATGAATGTAAAATTTAAATTCCGAATAAAAAGATAAATATTAGGAAAATAATGAATTTGAAAAATAGATTTCTACAAATTTTTCAAAAATAATATTATGAATTTTATTTTATACTCATTACACTAAGATTAAAAAAATTAAGTGATTTTTCTCACGTTTTTTCAAAGTTTTATCTTAATAAAATTACTTATGACTGTTTATTTTTCAAAAACTATAATTATCAATAAAATTAAGTAATCCTTATTATTCGCTTTTGAAAACATTTTTATTCTAAAAAGGTTAGGATATGCCAAAGTTTCGCTAATTCAATAAAGTCATTCAAAAAATATTTTGTTTCAAACAAAGAAACGAATAGATTACTTATTTTGCTATAATGAAAATTTAAAAAAAAATTATGAGTTCGCAAATGATGTAAACTATATTGTTCTCTCTTATAATATTAAATTTTTTACATATTTATGTTTCAAATAAAATAAAACAGTTTTATGTTGAAAAAGTGTTTATTTGTAGAAATTGTACATATAAAAAAAATTCAATTTACATTTAAAATTCGAATTTGAAGTTGGCGCGTACCAAACTATACATTAGCATTGATGCCAACTATGAAACATGGCTTCTTGCACGGCCATTGTATTCTTACAGCTGATCGCATCTTTTTAGAAAAATGTAATTTTGCTTTTTTGCGATATGATTTATCAAACCAAGTTTCCGCCCTTCATTTTTCAAAGATAAAATGATCCTGAATAGGAAATTTCCCTACGAAACACGGTTTTTGAGAAATTTGATTTTTTCGAACTGAGAAATTTGTTTTTCTAATTATCTTCGATTAACGCTTTTTTCCGCTAATTTTTAGAGTTTCCGCCCTTCATCGAAATTAAATGAAGTGATCTATAAAAGGAAAACTCATTCCGATGTATAGTTTTTTCAAAAATTGTAATTTTATAAAATTATAATTTTCGATCGGTAAAGTAGCGTAAAACCATACCCTTAAACACGTGGGTATTGATTCTTAAGAGGAGGTCGAGTATATCTGTCCTTTTCTAATCAAAGAATTGATTTTTTCACAAAAATTAATAATTGTAGCAAAAAATAAGAAGAAAGCCCCATCTCATATAATAAAAAGCAAGATTCTCTTTTATGAGGAAAAATTATTTTTATCGCTTCGTTTTTAAGAAAACCTTGAAAAACTGAATTGTTCATCCTAACCTCTATTTTTTTAAGTTTTTCAAGGTTTTCTTCAAAATGAATCGATAAAAATAATTTTTCCTCGTCAAAGAAAATCTTGCTTTTTATTATACGAGATGGGGCTATCTCCTTACTTTTTGCTACAATTATTAGTTTTTGTGAAAAAATTAATTCTTTGATTAGAAAAGGACAGAGATATACGACCTGCTCTTAACGTTTAATTAAATAAGAACATCATTTTTTGTGCAATTTTTTGTGTTATCAATTTTAAAAGCAATAATTATGAGTGAATGAGTGTTGTGTTGTGAAACTTTTTTACGTTTTTACGAAAATAAAGAGCAGTTGTTACATCATAGAAAAGAAACATGCTGCTACTATTGACTAAACTAAATTTAATATTTAAAGTGCTTGTTTGAAAATGTTAACGTTTTAATTATGAATTATTATTAGCTTGATACGTAAAATAATTATTTTTGTTGTGATCAATTGATATTTCGTGTTTAATTTTTCAAATGTTTTCATCGTAACATAACCAAAAAGAGGTTATGTTTACATGTTTTATTGTGTCATTTCAAAGTGCTTTTTTCACAATTTTTAAATAATTCTTTACATGAAATTCAAATAATTTTTTTTATAATGAATTTTAAATAATTTTTCTACAATTAACTTCAAATAATTTTTAACAATAATCATTAAATAATTGTTTTAAATAAACTGTAAATAATTATTTTAAATTAATCTTTTATTACTTTAATGTTTAATAAAGTTTAATTAAGTGATTATAACGAATATTGTTAGAAATATATGACTTTTAATATGAAATCAAGAATAAAAATCATGATTAGTAGATAGTACAAACGATATGTTAGTAGCCGGGACATACGACTTTTCCATGAGTAGTACATGGGTGTTTTATAGTGCGGTTGATAATTATTTATAAACAATGCAAATATTTGATAATTTATATGTTGTGTTATAAAATATTATTTTATTTTACCTTTCTTATATGGTGATGTCGAGGGAGCCTAGCTCGGTTTCCTTTTAACATATTACATCAGGCGAGACTGTATGACCCACTATACCGAAAACTTTGACTAACGATGGATGGTCAGCCACTTTTGTGACCAACAATAAACCGATACCCAACGAAATCGGATTTTTTAAGAGTCGCGATATAAATGGCACATATACTAATTTTCTTTTGAAAAAAAGTTAGAGGTACCTGGCCAGAATTCGAATCCATGCCGTCCACGTTGAAGGCAAGAGCTCTATCCATTACGCCACCGCGCTCTTTGCATATTAAAATATATATTTTTATTAATTTACATCACGCGTAACCTTAAATTGGTAGTAGTTGGGACATTGACCATATCTCATCAACTAAAAATAAGAAATTATTGTTTAATAATAGTTGTAAGTGATATATTGTCTGAAATTACAAACAATTATGTGCTTTTATTTAGAATTTGCTGTACTTTATCATACTCACTATCGTGCACGTGCATCTTCATTTTTTTTCAGAATAACTTTGATTCGAATTATATTGTATTATGAGAAATATGATGAAATTAGGTCATGGAATGTTAAGCGCATAATAATGTTTATACGTCTTATCAACTAAAGATGAGGAAATTATTATTCAACAATACTCGCCAATAAAAAATTGGATCATTCCTGGTGAATACTTTGTGTATGTAATTACTAATGATTGTGTGTTTGTAATTGGGAATTTGCTGAACTTTAGATGAGTATATATTTTTTTAAGTTAATACTTTGATATTTAGAAAATAAAAACTTTTGACTTTTTGATAATTTTTGTATGACTCAAGGGTTAAAATTATGAAAGGATATATCATTAAAAAAATTACTTAGGATTGGATACATATAAGAAATAAAAATTGACAAGTTATTTGGCACAACTAATACAAACAATGTGAAATAAATAAAGTAATCAATGTTAGTTTAATGAATTATTTTTGATCAAATGATAATGTTTTAATCTATATTACACATATTTTATTTTTACATATTCATAACTCGGTTAATATTATATTTCATTTGCATAATTTTGCTTCCTCATAGAGAAAGCATTATATCGGTAAAAAAATTATTTTCCTAATTATTTACTTATTTGTACATATTTGGACTCAGGGAGTCAAAAAAAGTGATTTCCAGAAAATGTCAGTGCGTATGTGTGTGTGTGTGTGTGTGTGTGTATTCAGTAAGCCAACTGGATCTCAAAAACTACTCGATGGCTTTCCTTTAAATTTCGCATAAAATTTATATTTTGTCTAACTTGGGGGGAAGCTATTTAGAATTGGTTTTCTTAGCATAGTTTTAATTTTAGTCATTTATAAGAAAAAAAATTTCAATTTTTCATTATTTTGGTATTTTTTGTAAACTACCTGATGAATCTGCGTAAAAATTTGCATGGAAATAATTTTCGAATCCCAAAATAAAGTAAACTTCTAAAAATTTATTTTCTTAGCGTAGTTTTAATTTTAAAGCATTCTGAAATTTTCGAAAAAAATGTTTGTATTTATTTAGCCAATTAGATTTCGAAAAGTACTCGATGGATTTGCTTCAAATTTTCCATACAATTTATTTTTTTGATTAACTATTGCAGAAGCTATCGCGAAATTGGTTTTCTTAGAGTAGTTTTAATAAAATAACCTTTTTTTTTTCATTTTTTTTATAGTTTATGTAAACTACTCGATAAATTTGTTTAAAAACTTTCATGGAAATTATGTTTGATTGCTGAAATAAAGATAACTTTTGAAAACTGATTTTCTTAGCGCAGTTTTAATTTTAAAATATTATAAATTTTTGAAAAAAATGTTTTAATTGAATCTCGAAAACTACTTGATGGATCTGCTTCAAATTTTGCATAGAATTTATTTTTTTGTCTAACTTGGTAGGAAGCTATTGAAAATTGGTTCTCTTAGCGTAGTTTTAATTTCAGTCATTTAAAAAAAAAAAAATTTTTAATTTTCATTTTTTTTATATTTTACGTAAACTACACGATGAATTTGCTTAAAAATTCTCATGCAAATCATTTTTAATCACCAAAATAAAAGGAACATCTGAGAACTGATATTCCTAGCGCAGTTTTAATTTTAGAACATGTTGAATTTTTGAAAAAAATGTTTGTATTTATTTTGTTACTTAAATCTCGAAAAGTAAGCGATGGATTTGCATCCAATTTTCCATACCATTTATTTTTTCAATTGACTAGTGTGGAAGCTATTGAAAATTGATTTTCTTAGTGCAGGAAAATCGCTGATGAATAATTTTGTTTACATTAAAGTCACATTTAAGAATAAAAATAGAATAAACACCAACTCAATAAACTCTATGAGAAAGCATTGCGCCAAAGCACTTGGCAGCGTTTTTTGCTATAGCGTGAAAGTTGAATTTAATCCATGGTCGATGTACTAATTTTGGGTTATCGAAGAATTAAATATTCTATATGAATCAACGCTAGGCTCTTTACAGATCATTTGTTCCATATACTAGGAATGTATATTCATGAATCTTGATTCAAATCTCTGACTCTAAGATGAAACATTGTCATTTAGAAAAACTAAATATTCAATTTATGACTTGTTATAATTTGAATGTTATTCTTACTTTTAGCAGAAAATATGATTGAACAACCATTCTGAGATTTTATTATATATATATGCCTTTGTACTGAAAAAATGTATTAGTATGAATTTTTCGGTGATGATTTGAGTAACTCAAAACATTAATATATGGGTCATATAGCCATTTTATGTGATTTTTTGCTTAATTTGATCATTATTTTAATTTTTGAATGGAAATAGGGCTTGATAGCTGTTCCAGGACCCATATAAATACTTTTGTACTGAAAAAATCTATCTTTATAAATTTTTTGGTATGCGTTGAAAGGAGCCAGCTCTTAAATTCTTAGATTTTGAGATTTGAATTCGACATATTCAACTTCTAATGTAATTATATGACTTTACAAATATTTTTTTCTGAATTCAAAAACTATTTTTAAAAAAGTATTATTATTAGAAAGCAAAAAATGCTTATATGTGGACCTAGAAATAATTAAAAAGTGTCGAAAATTGAAAAAATCAGAAAACTGCCAAACTTTGATATTGTATAGCTTCAAAAATAAACACGGGAATGATCTAAAAAAAATCAGGATAGTTTGTGGGTTAGAGCAGAATATGTAAAAAAATTTTCAGTGTAAAAAAAGTTGGTCTATCTCTTTAGTTGGTCTAAAGTGGAGCTATCTCTTTATTTTTTGCTAAAGTTATAAGTTATTGCAAAAAAATCAATTCTTTGATTAGAAAAGGACACATATATTCGACCTGCTCTTAACGGCTTATTTTTTTCGTTTTTTATGACGAAAAAATATACGAAGCCGCCAGTTGGGCAGACTTTTCAAAGTTACTTAATTTTGCAAGAAAGTCTAAAAAAATCGTCATTTTGGCTTAATCGTGAGATTTATGATTTTTTTTCTAAAAAAGTTTCGAGTTTTGGAAAAAAAGTATATTGACGCTTTTTATTGGAAATTATGTATAGAATATGTATATATTTTTACAAATTGTAATTGAAGACATTATGAAGCATATATACTAAAAATTTAATGAAAAATAAATTTTTAAATTTCAAAATTTTATTTTTAATTTGTGATGATTAACGAATGATTTTTTACCGAAATTTCAGTACATTGTACACATGATTTTCAATAAAAAACGTTCATATATATTATTTCCAAAACTCAAAACTTTTTTAGAAAAAAAATCATAAATTTCGAAATTGAGCCAAAATGACGATTTTTTCAGATATTTTTGCAAATTTAAGTAACTTTGAGAAGTCTGCCCAACTGGTGGCTTTGTAAATTTTTTCTTCATTAAAAAAAAAAGAAAAAAATAAGCTGATAAAGAGCAAATTGAACCTGGTCGATTTTTAGATATATTAAATAGTGTGCTTCCACCAATCAGATGAGCTTAAAAAAGAGCATATTATAATTTGAAAAAATTCATATAAATTCTAAATCTAATTTCCAACAAGAAGTATTTTATTAAGATTTTATGAAAAGCTGATAGTTTTCGATAAAAAAATTCATTCAAAAATTTATTTAGCAAAAAATTTGAAAAATTTGAAAAATTCCATGACGGTTTACTCCTGACCTCTTTGACCTAGACCTCTAAAATTTTTTTTTTGTATATTATGGATACTCAATAGAACATTTTCTCAGACTTTCAGCGATTTTTATTTTTTGACCTGGTGAGTTGACATGAAATGTCCCATATATATATATTAGGGTGTCCCTTATTTACCAATGTTTTTTTTTTCGTTGTGCCGCCCCCTAGATCTTTAATTTATGCTAAAAAATGAAGATTCTACTCGGAAAAAGTGAGAAAAAGACGTTTTAAACCGTGCCTATTTCGCAAAACGAGATTTTAGTCCACGTATACGCATTATACTTAATCTAACGTATTTCATTCCTCTACTATGTTAAAAAAGAGCTTTAAACAGTTCAACTATTAGATTTTTTTTATGTAAAATTTAGCATAAGAACAAAGTTTTACTTATTTTAGATCAAAACGTACATATAGTAAGGTAAGAGACACTTTTGCATTAATTAAGGTCAGTGTTTTAAATTATTTTTTGCTTTTTTGATTAATAATGAAAGTTATTTATGATTTGCCTGATTATTTTAAGTAATAATTTTCAAAAAATAGACATAAAAATTCACAACAATTATAAATTAACATATTTTGTACATTATGAAATTTCTAAGATTGTTTTCAAAAACAATTTTTGTTTACAATAGTTGGTTTAAGCGTATGATAATATTTTTTTATAATATTAGGGGTAACCGGGGTAAATTGGACCCATGGGACAAACCAGACCAGCATTACTTTATATGAATATACGTAAATATTAGAAGATTAAAACTAAATAAAAAAACTTTAGCAATAAAAGTAATTCAATGTAACAATATTAAAATCTTATTGGTCAAATAAAAATTTACTATATTTTTACATAAAGTGATGCCGGTCCGATTTCCCCGGGGTCCGATTTACCCTGATTTCCCCTACCTTCGATGTATTCAAGTTTTTAATTAATTTATTAAAAAACTGTACGATTATGCTGACATTGATTCTTTAGTATCCAATGCTGCCTTAGAAAAGATCAAAAGGCATTTATGGTACTTAGCCCCTGAGGCAAGTGCTATTTCATTTTTTGATGATGCTTTATCTTTTGAAGTCAGATGTCAGATGGTTTTATCGTTAGAAAAAGACTTTTACACTGATGATTTACCTCCGAAAAAATACATAATTAATAATCCTACAGATTTAAAAAATTTTAAAATTCTAGAATTAGATCACTTTATAAATCGTCAATCACTCTTATTTTTTGATAGATTTATTATTAACAAAAACTTTTTGTACACTGATTGTAAGACTTGGTCTACTAATGATGATTATTTAAAAGGCTTAGAGATTGTTAAAAATTTACGTGTTGTAAATGATGCTGCTGAAAGAGCTGTAAAACTTACCGAAGATTATATAAACAGAACCAAGAATGAAGATCAGAAATTATTCTTGATACAAAATGTATGCCAATTTCGTAAAGATTTTGAAGATGCTAATAAGCAAACAATTGTAAAAAAAATAAAATTGCAGGAAAAAGATGATAATTGAAACTTTATCAAAACAACAAAAATTTTAATAAATTTTATTGCTTTATAATGACTATATTTGTTTTTATTTAATATTATATATTTTTTGAGAATTTTGGTGAATTTTACGTACACGCCCATTCGCTTTTACGTGTTTCCGACATTTTGAAATATACAAAGTATGTTGATTCATTCGTTTTGTGAATTTTCATGTCTAATATTCTAAAAATTATTACTCAAAATAATCAGACAAATCATAAATAACATTCATTATTAATAAAAAACAAATACTGATGTAAAAGTGTCTCTTACCTTACTATATGTACGTTTTGATTTAAAATGAGTAAAAATTCGAATTCTATGCCAAATTTTACATAAAAAAATGTAATAGTTGAACTGTTTAAAGCTCTTTTTAAACATAGTAGAGAAATGAAATACGTTAGATTAAATATAACGCGTATACGTGGACTAAAATCTCGTTTTGCGAAATAGGCACGGTTTAAAACGTCTTTTTCTCACTTTTTCCGAGTAAAATCTTCATTTTTAGCATAAATTAAAGATCCAGGGGGCGGCACAACGAAAAAAAAACATTGGTAAATAAGGGACACCTAATATATATATATATATATATATATATATATATATATATATATATATATATATATATATATATAAGCAAGTTTTTTACTTTTCGGTGAGTTATGGACTACTCAGAATTTGTTTACATTTTTTTAGTACATATTTTCTGAGTTGCAACAGTTGGTTTAAAACCATAGTTTTGACATTTTGACTAATTTTAGGTTTGAATTACTCACTAGGAGAGTATCAGACCTCCGGATCACGGATTTTGCTCAAACTTTGTAATAAGTTTTTAGATGTCAAAATATGAAAGGAAACAGAATTTTAGACCCCAACGCTCAATATTTTCCTAGTTACAAGCAATTTAAGAATATCACTAAAAAAGTTACTAGATTTTCAAACGCATATAGTTCCTTAGCATTGATAGCTAGGAGCTTGAAACTTTTTTCAAATGAAAGCTAAGCTCAAATCCTTTCGAAATAATAGTTATAGCATGTCAAAATATTATTTTTTCCCAAAGTTATAGCGTGATAAACATTGGACCTAATTTTTCTTTTTAAAACATTAATTAATAAAAAAAGCTGAAATTGGGTCTAATGTTTATTATGCTATAACTTTGGGAAAAAATAATATTTTGACATGCTATAACTATTATTTCGAAAGGATTTGAGCTTAGCTTTCATTTGAAAAAAGTTTCAAGCTCCTAGCTATCAATGCTAAGGAACTATATGCGTTTGAAAATCTAGTAACTTTTTTAGTGATATTCTTAAATTGCTTGTAACTAGGAAAATATTGAGCGTTGGGGTGTAAAATTCTGTTTCCTTTTATATTTTGACATCTAAAAACTTATCACAAAGTTTGAGCAAAATCCGTGATCCAGAGGTCTGATACTCTCCTAGTCAGTTGGGTTGCGTTTTAGGAATATATTACTAATAAACTTTTTTCTTCAAAGTATTGTAAATTTTGAGGGAAAAGTCATTTAAAACATTGAAATACCACTTTTCAAGGTTTCGAATCATGATCCCATGTCCAAAAAATTCATCGAAGTAAGTTATATACGCTTTTTCTTATGCGAAGTTGCCAACCCCAATCGTTGAAGGTATAAGATAAACAGTTTTATTGCTCCGTAAGAAGGCGTACAAAAAAATTTATAAAAAAATGGATTTGAAAGGTTTTTTAAACTTCTTTCTAATATTGATGGTTAGATTTTTAAATATTTTTTTCTAACTATATTTATAAAGCTGAAAACAAAATTTTTTAAAAATTATTCGCCCATGTTTGAACCCTGGATAATAAAAATTAGTATAGTACATTAGCATAGTATAGTAAATTAGCATAGTTTCTATTCAAAATTTTTTCATACGTCTTCCTACAAAGCAGTAAAACTGTTTATATTTTACCTCGACTTATAAGAGTGGGCAACTTCGTGTGAGTGGAAGTGTACGTATAAATATGGCCGAAAAATTTCAGAGTAACATCCTGGTCGATCCCTTTTAAAAAATTTAAATGTATTTAAATATAATGAAAAATGTGATTTTTGGCTAAATTTCTTTAATTTTTAACTTGAAATTATTACAAAATAATTTGCAAAATGATACTATATAAGTTGCATTCAAATTAGTTAATATTCTTTTTTTTTATAAAATTGATCACTTTTTTTACAGAATTATCAAAACCTGTGTCATTGTAAAGTGGGATAAAAGTTGAAAATAAATAAATGGACTTTATGTATTTATCAGATCATTGCATCAATTATAAGTTAGAAAAATCTGATGATTGTTTAAGAAAGTGAATTTTTATGTTTTTTGTAATTATTTATTGTAATCAAAATAAAAATAATTTTGAAGATTGTTATGGATGCACATCGAAGTAATATTAGTATATTATTCACCAAGGGAGTTAATTTCAAAAATTTCTTAAATCCTGTTTAATTGTCACCCGAGCTGAAGGCAAGGAAGACAAACATACGATTTAAGGCATTTTTAATTGACTCCCGTGATGAATATACGATTTTTTTACACAAGGTGCGAATAGTGGGTGCTTTTTATTCTGCCAGTAGGGAGAAAAGTACCCACTTTTCGCGCAGTGTGTAAAAAATATGTTTTATGGGGATGTCAACTTGTATAAGCTGAAAAAAATATGGTATATCAATATCTCCAAAACTATTGAGCGTTAGGATCTAAAGTTGCACAAACTTTCATTTAATATGAGAAGGAAAAGATTTGTGCAATTTTATTTGAATTCATTACCCGGGCTTTTTCTTCTGATATAAAAAGAGACATGAGTTTAGTCATACATCACTGACAATGTTAATAAACAAATTCAATATTAATATATACGAATGTCTATGATATGCTAATTTTAATTATTCATTTAAATGGTTTCCAAGTTTTTATACACGATTACATTTATTTATTTCTGTCACACCATTGGATGAATTCAAATTAAAATGAATTCATAATTTAAGAATAATATTTATTAATGTTATTATAATAAACTAACTAAAAAAATACAACAAAAATTATAATCAATTTCTAAAACTGAACTCAATAATATAGATCAATAGGTACTTTAATTTCAACAAATCTCAAGAAGTAAAATTCAAGTCAGTGTCTATCATCAATGTGTAATCGAGAAAAAGTTATTACAAAGTATCGATTATTATTTTAAAGAAATCTGTGTACAATTATAGATGCTCTAAACTATTGAGATTCACAAAGCTTTCAACGCTTACTTAGATTTGTGTGGATTAGAATGAGAGTGGAATAAGTCAGATTAAAAGAAAATATTTAGTTTGCAGTATATTGAGATATTATTAGCGTAGAATAAATCAATTTTCTAATATGTTGTAATTTCTTTGCTTTTAATATTAAGAAAGAAGAGCAAAACGGCCCAATGTTTTACAAAATTTTTCTTTTTAATGCTAAAAAATAACTAGATATATAGACAACTAAATTTTTTTGTCAATGTGACTTATGTGACTCTCATTCTAACCGACACATTTGTGAACCTCACTATTTTGCAGACATTATTACTTACATAATAAACAATACCTATAGATATTGTTTATTATATGATTAATAATGTCTACGTACCTATAGATATTATTTATTATTTCATTAATAATGTTTGTAGAATAGTTAGGTTCACAAATCTAAGTGAGCATTAAAAGCCTTGTGGATCTCGATACTTTGGAACATGTACAATTGTACACAGATTTCTTTAAAATAATAATTGATACTTTGTTATAACTTTTTCTCGATTACACACAGATGATAGACACTGACTTGAATTTCACATCTTGAGATTTGTTGAAATTAAAGTACCTATTGATCTATATTATTATTATTAGTTTTAGAAAATGATTGATTATAATTCTTCTTTTATTTTTTTAGTGTAATTTATTATAATGACATTAATAAATAATATTCTCAATTTATGAAAATTGATTTTAATAATTAAAATTAGCATATCATAAACATTCGTATATATTAATATTTAATTTTTTTATTCACATTGTCAGTGATGTATGACTAAACTCGTGTCTCTTTGTATATCGGAGGGAAAAAGTGTGATGGATTCCGATAAAATTGCATAAATCTTTTCCTTCTCATACTAAATGAAAGCTTGTGCAGCTTTAGATCCTAACGCTCAATAGTTTTGGAGATATTTTTTTTTTTTAAAGGCTTTATTGAAACCAAAAATAGTTTGGCTTATTTAGCCTACAAGAGTTTTGATACATTAACAAAAACATTAGTTAGTTTACATATTATACATTAAGGTTACATTTGTCCAAGAATTCTACCATGATTTTACAAGCGTATACGTTCGGATGAGCTAACTACATTTCACATAAAAAGGGGGGATGCAATCCCTTACACACTAATTTATTATACATCTCTTTACGTTGATTATCAAAAAGGCTACAGGACCATAGCACATGATTTAGGTCTTGGGTGTGATGTCCGCATTGACAACTACTACTATTTACAATGTTGACCCTGGCTAACGATGCAGCCAGGGATTAGGATTGTGTTTTACATTTTTGTTAGCCTCATAGTTATTATTAGGTTTAGGAGTGAATTTACTGAGAGCAAATTTAATTTTATTGAAAAATGTATTATATTTCTCACAAGCAGAAAGCTGATCATATTCCTCATTTAAAAATTCTAAGTAGTTATCATTTAGCACATCAGTAAACGCATTCCAGTCAGTGCGCTTAGTTTTTATTTTGAAGCTTTTTTTATCATAAATATTTTTTTGAATGTTGAATTCTATTAATAAAGGGAAATGGTCCGAACCCCATGTCTCCTCTAACACATCAATTTTTAGTTTATCAGCGATAGAACACGATGACAATATCAGGTCAAGATTGGACATAGTATTTCTATGAGCGTCAATATGTGTGAAAGTTTCACAGTTATGCAAAATAAAATTTTGAATGCTAAGTGCAAATTCCAATCTTTCTCCGTTAATGTCAGTGTCGTTGCAATTCCACGTGATACTGTGAGCATTGAAGTCCCCGACAATCAAACAATTTTTTTTGTTAGCTACATTAGAAAAATATTTATCCCATTGATCTTGCGAGAGGTTGTGACTTGGGGTTCGGTAAACGGCCAATAGATGGAGGGGGGGTAGAGATATTATTAATAAAAATGCTACACATTCCTACAGTTGTACAGGGGCTTGATATATTGTCTAGAATAGAAAAAGATAGATTTTTTTTAACTAGAATAATGATACCTCCACCCCTAGAGTGAGTACGGTCCTGTCTGTAAGTGTTAAACCCAGAGAAGCCTATAATGTCTTCATCGGAGAGCCAAGTCTCAACGCATACAAAGACGTCTACTTGCCCAAGAACAGTCTTGATATCATCCAAACGTAGTTTGAGACTCCATGTGTTGCAATAAAAAATCTTGAGATTGTTGTTATCATTTACGTAATTGTCGATAGCCATAATTATTTGGAATTATTAAGGTCGTCAGACTTCGTGCCTGATTCATTAATGTCTATGTCGCTTTTACTTATTCTATCTATTTTCTTTTTAAGTCGAGAAATTCTTGCCTTTATTGTTTTATCGACCATCGGGTAGGCATCGTCAAGCATATTTTTCAAACCTTCAAAATCCTTGGTAAATTCCACGAGCAATGCACCTATGTTAGTATGCCCTCTTGACTTGTTAAATAAATCTTGGCACTGATCAAAGCTTAGAGGATATGTCTTGTTATCAGAGCACAAATCTTCCTTGACATTAATGAGAGGTTCTTCTAGTAACTTGTTTTCTTCTAATGTTCTCTCTCCGTTCCTCGTATTATCATGCATTGATTTATCTTCGTTGTTACCTTTTCTTTTCTTGTTTTCATGCTTGACTTTATTATTCGCGTCTTTGTTTTGGCTTGCAGGTAACGGCGGGCGCATTAGTTGGTTAGTACTAAAGCTGCTTGTAGTGGAACCTTGAGTTGATGAGAGCTCATCGGCTGTCCTTTTCTGCGGTCGATCATTGCTTTCGGATATAATATTTACATTATTTTCTTTTTGTACTTCCATTTCATTTTGTGTTAATATATTGGTATTGTTTCCGAGCGATAAAAAGTTACTGATATTCAGTTCTGTATTCTTTGGACACATTTTGGCTATGTCCCCGCTTTGTTTACAAATGAAACAATTCGTGGAATCCGTACTTATGAAAATTCAGTAATTCGTGTTGTCGTAATTTATTTGAGAGAATATGCGCCCTTCCCGGTTTTGACAGGCTAGCACGCAATCGCGTCAGACCTGAGACAGGAACAATACCTAAGTCACTAGAGATTTTTAGGATAAGTTCGTCTGGAATGTCTGCTTGGACGTTTGAAAGAACAACTCTTTTATTTTTTTCGATGTATGGTCTTATGCTAAGTACATTTCCTTTAACATTTACACTTTGCTTGATTAAACTGTCTGCACTTTTATTATCACTGAGATATATATACACACGATTTGCAGAAATTTTAGAAATATACCTGATTGCTTGTACGTCTATTATACTTTCAAAGCCATTAATATAATCATCGTTGGTGCAACCATCAATAGCATCAATGACTACTGCTTGAATTTTTTGAGGTTCTGTTGTAACACAAGCATAGGTTGGTACTTGAGATTTTTGCATTGTGGAAACTGTGTTAAGAACGACGCCTTTATTTGAGAGGTCATCGTTAGATTCTTTACGACGGCTTATCAGCTGCAATCGCAGCCTGCAAGCCGAAGATTTCCCACTAGCCATCGCCGGAAAAAAAAGAAAAAGAAATTATCACTGTTAAGCTTGAACGCTGCAATCAACTATTATTGTATAAACACGCGTGCCGTCGATGTTTACACAATCGCGAGGAGCCCGTCGCAAACATGTCCGTTCGCTTCAAGCGCCAAAGCCCGAACCTTTTGGAGATATTGATATACCATATTTTTTAGCTTATACGAGTTGAAGTCCCCAAAAAAATATTTATCACTTAGACGTGCATCTATAACAATCTTCAAAATTATTTTCACTTTGATTACAATAAATGTATACTTGAATCATAAAAATGCACTTTCTCAAACAATCATAAGATTTTACTAACTTCTAATTGATGCAATGGTCTGATAAATAGACACATAAAGTCCATTTATACATTTTCAACTTTTACCCCACTACACAGTAACGCAGATTTTGATAATTCTGAAAATAGGTGATCAATGAAAAAAAAAAAATATCAACTCATTTTAATACAACTTATATAGTATCATTTTGCAAATTATTTTGTAATAATTTCAAGTTAAAAATTAAAGAAATGTAGCCAAAAATCACATTTTTCATTATATTTAAATACACTTCAATTTTTTAAAAGTGGTCGACCAGGATGTTTACTCTTAAATTTTCAGGCCATATTTATACATATATAACTTAATGCGATGAATATTTTGAACATGGGATCATGGTTCAAAACCTTAAAAAGTGGTATTTCAATGTTTTAAATGACTTTAACCCATGGAATGGCTACATTAGCACTTGTGAATCACTTTTTCCTCAAAATTTAGAATATTTTTAAGAAAAAAGTTTTTCTGTAATATATCCCTAATACACAAATAAACTTAGTAATTTCAGAATAAAATTAGTCAAAAATATCAAAAATGTGGTTTTAGCCCAACTTTGAAGCGTCGTAGCTGACTGATTCCATTTAGATTAATACAGGCTATCACTAATCGAATATTTTTACTTTTTTAAATGATAAAAATAGCTTCTAATATATATATATATATATATATATATATATATATATATATATTAGAATTCATATACACGGTGGGCCATTTTAATCTATGCACCTGAAAAACTCAGTAAGTTCGCATCCTATCAAAAAATGACCTTTATAAAAGTTGTAGGATACAAAGGGGGTCAAACAATAGTGACCTTGAATTTAACCTTCAAGCTGACCTTCAAGGTCAAATCAAGGTCAACTTGAGTTTTTTAAATGCAAACCCCTATTTTTTACACCGGAATCGGAAAGGGCGGGAAATTTTACGTCCGAATAAGCTCTCAGGTCATCTGACCTCGATGGCCTCAAAGGTCAGATGAAGGTCATGAATACGAAATAATCGGATGGCTATGAAAAATCTTAGGTAGGGTATTGCCGAAAAAGTAAAGGTCAACACTGAATTTCTCGTTAAAAATTACTCAAATTATGATCTTCATTTTTTCGACAACACCTTACATAAGAATGTTGACAGCTACCCAATTATTTCGTATTTATGACCTTCACCTGACCTTTGAGGTCATCGAGGTCAGATGACCTGAGAGCATATTCGGACGTAAAATTTCCCGCCCTTTCCGATTCCGGTGTAAAAATAGGGGTTTCCATTTAAAAACTCAAGTTGACCTTGATTTGACCTTAAAGGTCAGCTTGAAGGTCAAATTCAAGGTCACTATTGTTTGACCCCCTTTGTATCCTACAACTTTTATGAAGGTCATTTTTTGATAGGATGCGAACTTACTGAGTTTTTCAGGTGCATAGATTAAAATGGCCCACCGTGTTATATATATATATATATATATATATATATATATATATATATATATATATCTTCCTATATTATATAGACGTAAGCCTTAAAATATAACATTCTTGCGTCCTCCCCCCTCCTCCCCCAGCCTCACATTTTTAAATTTTTTTAACGTAAATATAGGTTTTTTTTTCAGCCTCTGTGAGATGTCTCCCCCCTCCTCCCCCAGCCTCCCCCCTCCCCCTCCTCGACCCGCCTCTGACATCGCCTCAACGTTTGTCGCCTCATATTACCTCATAGGTCTCCTCAAAGACTCCTCCGAGACGCCTCAGGTGAGCCTTAGGAATTCCTCGAAACGCCTCAAGTTTGTGAGAGTGATATTTTTTAAAATTTTCAAAAATAACGTAAAAATAGTTACCGACGCCTCAGTGCTTCCTCATCCCCTCCTCTTACAACGCCTCAGGGTACGCCTCAGAGATGAGGCATTTTTTTTGTATGCCTCTTGTCCCGCCTTATACATCGCATTAGAGACGCTTCAATGTTTCCTCATCCCCTCCTCTTACAACGCCTCAGGGTACACCTCAGAGATGAGGCATTTATACGTATGTATACACAAGAATAAGTACATCATAAATTGGGGGGCTGGCGAGCAGGGCGAGCAGGGGGGTACCCCCCCTAGTATATATATATATATATATATATATATATATATATATGAAGATAAAATTTACCTCGTGGAACGCTCGAAAAAATATTATTTTTTCGCTACAGCGTATTTAGTGTTGGGTGTAAAAATGGAAATTAAATAATTAAAAATAATTTTCAATTTTTAATTTCTCTAGATCCGTTAATTTTTTACCCTTCTTAAAAATGCTATTTTTTTTAAACACGATTTCCTCAAAAGCTCTATAATTTTTCTTACTTATATGTGTTTATACATGAAAAATACTAACTTTTAGGATGGGTTAGTATATGAGATTTTGTTTTATTTTTTAATATATTTAAACGTCTTTTTCATATTTTCCATTTTAAAGCATTGATACCATGACCCATCGTGCCATTTTTCAAAGTACTACGTCTTCTTACAATTCGCTTATGCTTCTATTTGTTGATGTGTCAAAAATATTAACAAAAATCTTTAAAGTAAACCCTCGATCGAATTTTTTAATCAATTAGAACCGAAGTTGTGACTTTTTAAAGATTATAAAAATAGAAACTTTTTTTGTTAAAATTAAAATTTCTTACTCACAAGGAGAGTGTTAGCGTATTGGGACGCCGATCCTGCTTAAATTTTGGGAGATGATTTTAGATGTAGAAATATGAAAAAAGCCAAGGTACTAGACTCTAACGATCAATATTTCTCTAGTTACAGGCAAATAAAGAAAATCACTATAAAAGTTACTAGATTTTCAAACGCTTATAATTCATTAGCATTAATAGCTAGAAGCCTGAACCTTTTTTTAAATGAAAGTTGAGCTCAAATCCTTTCGAATTATTACCTATAGCATCCCAAAATATTATTTTTTTCTTAGCATTTATTATTAATTAATTAAAAATAATGTTATGAAGACGAATTTCAGGTCCAATTTTTATCCCTCTATAACTTTAAAAAAAATAATATTTCGGGATGCTATAAGTGATAATTCAAAAGGATTTGAGCTCAACTTTCATTTAAAAAAAGGTTCAGGCTTTTAGCTATCAATGCTAATGAATTATCAGCGTTAGAAAATCTAGTAACTTTTATAGTAATTTTTTTTATTTGCCTGTAACTAGAGAAATATTGAGCATTAGAGTCTGGTACCTTGGCTTTTTTCATATTTCTACATCTAAAATCATCTCCCAAAATTTGAGCAGGATCGGCGTCCCAATACCCTGACACCCTCCTTGTCAGTTTGAATTTTTAGCCTACGATTGAAATTAAGTCTGTAGGGAATTGACATGCGCCATCTTTACGTGGCGACGATTTATTTTTTCCATTCTCAGGACTTGACACGTTTAAGTATATAAGAAGAGTGAAATCAAAAATAAAATTGTCCAACAAAAAATTTTTTTTTGCTCTGTCGAAGAACTAGTTAATAATAGTGGCATTACTAGTTCTTAAGACTAAGTGCAAGGATTTAAAAGAAAGGCACAAAAAAGTTGTTTATGATTGCTTCAAAAATCCGCTTAGAAAATCAGGAAATTAAACAGAGTCTTTGAAGCGCTTGTATTCGAATACTTCTTTTTCTAGAGAAGATAAAGTATGTTCTTTGTGTTACAGAATATTTTTAGATGAAGTGAGAAATACACCTATTTTATCTTCCTCAAGCAGTCAAGAATCTTCGAAAGAAGTTCTTTATAGTGAGGCTGTGGTAGGACAGTACAATCAGATTTCTAGTAATATGGAATGAAAAATTTAACCAATTAAAATGCTTTAGAGTATCAATATAAAGATGAGAATATTCTATGCTCTTCGAAATAAAAAACAAATAGACGATGCATTTGATTCACAAATAGCAAGTACAATCATGAAATTCTACGGTATAATAGATTTGCCCCCGTTAAATGAAACTAATGAATGTGAAACATATGATAAGTGGCTCAAGAATATTAAAATTTCTTTAGATAATTGTTCGAATTTTCTTAAAAAATTATCTAAACCAATTTTCTTGAACAGTCCAAAGTGGGTTATTCCACATCCACCTAACAAATGGTTAGAAAATGCAAAAAAAATTAAAGGTATCCAAAATATTCATTGTTGGAAGAATGAATAAAACCAAACCTACACCGCTAGAACTTCGAGACATAAGTAACAAAAAGTAAATTAAAACTTTTTATTAAAATTTGGACTACTTTTTTTTAAAATTAGTTGTAAATTCGTGAATTTTCATTCATCAACTTTTTTGTAAATTTATTGCTCTAAATATCAGTTTTTATTTGATTTGAACATTTTTATAAACTTTAAATCGCCATAACTCTGGTTCTTATTCGTAGTTAAGCAATGGGGATTATGGCTCCCCCCACCACCACTCCCTCTTTCTCTCTCCGGTAAGTAAGGCAGACGTGTTTTTTTCTGCTCCTCTTACTTTGTTGATTTTAACCAGCATTGCACTTCTTTACAAGTGGTTTTTTGTTTTAGGAATCTCGCTGGCTCCACTTTTTGTGAACATAAACAGCTCGGCTCGCTTATTAAGTCAGGGATCCTTCAGTTTTGCCTTGTGCTTGTGAAAATTTTGCTTTCTCATAGAGAAAGCATTGTATCAATAAAAATTTTTTTTTCAATTTTTTCATTAATTTGTACATATTTGAACTCAGGGAGTCGGAAAAAGTGGTTTCCAGAAAATATCTCTGTGCGTGTGCGTGTGCGTATGCGTGTACGTATGCGCGCGCGCGCGCGTGTGTGTGTGTGTGTGTATGATGTCAGTTAGGAAATTGTATCTCGAAAACTACTCGATGGATTTGCTTCTAATTTTGCATGAAATTTATTTTTTTGTCTAGCTTGCTGGGAAGCTATTGATAATTGGTTCTTCTAGCGTAGTTTTAATTTTAGAGTCATTTATAAAAAAAAAAATTTCGATTTTTCATTTTTCTGGTTTTTTTTGTTTACTACTCGATGACTTTGCTTCAAAATTTGAATGAAAATTATTTGTGATTGCCCAGATAAAATAAATTTCTTAAGACTGATTTTCTTAGCTTAGTTTTAATTTTAAAGCATTTTTTAAATTATTAAAAAAATTTTTATTTTTAATTTTTTTTTCTATTTTACGAAAACTATTCAATTGATTCGCTCTTAAATTTCTATGCAAGTTATTCGCTACTGTCTGAAGAAAACAAGCTTTAGAAAACTAATTTTCTCAGAGCAGTTTTAATTTTAGAGCATTTTGAAAATTTTCAAAAAAATTTTTATTTTCTATTTATTTTCTATTTTGCGTAAACCATACTATGAATTTTCTCCAAAACATTTGTGCAATCGATTCGCTATTGTCTGAAAAAAATAAGCTTTTAAAAACTAATTTTCTTAGAGTGGTTACAATTTTAGAAAACTTTAAAGATTTTTAAAAAAATTTGCATTCTTTATTTCTTATTTTTTTTATTTCACGTAAATTACTCTATAGATTTGCTCTAAAATTTGCAGGAAAATTATTGACGACTGCCAAAACAAGGGAAATTTTCAAAAATTGATTTTCATTGGGTAGTTTTAATTTTAGAGCAGTTTTAAAATTTTTAAAAAGAAATTTTAAAAAGAAAATGTTATTTATCTAGCCAATTAGATCTCGAAAATTACTGGATGGATTTGCTTCAAATTTTGCGTACAATCTATGTTTTTGTATAAGTAGACGAGAAGCTATTGAAAATTGGTATTTATAGAGTAGTTTTTTTTATAGAGCCATTTTAAGAATTTTAAAAAAATTTTCGAATTTACATTTATTTTGTAATTTACGTAAGCTACTTGATAAATTGGCTTTGAAATTTGCATGGGAACTATTCGAAAATTCCAAAAGAAGTATGACTTTTAAAAACCGGTCTTCTTAGCGTAGTTTTAATTCAAAAAAATTTTTTTTTTTTAATTTTCATTTTTTATTTTTTTTTCCATTTTACGTAAACTACTCGATAGATTTGCTCTAAAATTTGTATACAAGTTATTTGGTGCTGTCTTTATAAAACAAGCTTTTAAAAAATGATTTTCTTAGCGTAGGTCTTTGATCACTTCTTTTGATTTCTGATTTAACGCTTTCACTAACTCTTTTCTTACTTCCTCATTTCCTCTTTGTCCTTTTTTCTCAGATTGATCCTCATTTTTACCCTATTTTCATCCGTCCTTGTCTCTCTTCCTATTTACTAATTACTCTCTCATATTCACTAATTTTTCTTGAATAGCAATTGTATTTTATTTTGAAATCACATTTTAAAAAAACCAAATCAAATTACTTGAACTTAATGAGCTCTATGAGAAAGCATTGTGCCAAAGCACTTGGCAGCGTTTTTTCTGTTGGAGCGATTTCAGCCATTTTTCATCTCTGCCGTGATTCACTGCTTTTGACTAGGAATCTGACAAGCACATTTCAGTGACGTATGATCTACGTATAATCCAGTGTCAACTGTGCTAATTTGTGCTGTAAGTTAACGCGTTTAGTGTCAAAATACTTTCTTATTACAAACTGTGTATAACGCGCGTTTTCATATATGTTAGTGACAAACTTATTTATCGTTTAAAGTGTTAAATCTCATGTGCTTTTAACTGATTTTATCTGATAACGACTTAAGCCTGTACTATTTTTTGCTTTATCACACGCATTTAACTTACATTCGGAGTCAACGAATATTGATGTATATAAATATTTATTTGTGTGTGTTTCATAAGTTTAAGTTGTTGTGCATAGACCATATACGTGTGTGAATTACCGGTACCAAGCCCCATCTTGAGTCATTGCGTGCTTGCGCATGCGCACTCATCCATCAAGGCTATATAGCAGACGCACCAACACTTACACGTACAGCCGCGTGTTTCACGGTCTACCGAGACTTGTGTAGCTGATTGCCAGGTTGCATAGCTTTGGGCGCTACTTGGGCTGCATCTTTTAGGTGCGCATACTAATATTACAGACCTTTGACTGTCATCGAGTGGTTGTAACCCCTCGTTTTACCATGGTTGATAATAATTCTTTTGGTGACTGCCATGGTTGCAACAAGCCTTTCACACAAAAATCAAAGAAGACTGTCTGTCAAAAGTGCGCAGGCGATTTCTATCTGGTCTGTGCTAAATTTCAAATGATTACTGATGGTGAGGATAACCTTAGGGTTTGTGAATCGTGTAGAGCTGCATTTCATGCATTAAGGAATAATGAGTCTTTAACTTATAATGATGACTCTCTTTTAAATGTGTCAACTAATGCGCAGGATGTAACTCATGTTTCTTCTCCCTCGACTGGTGTTACCGGGCTCAAGTGGCACTGAACTCCGGCACACAGTTTGGCCTTATACTGGAAAAGCTTGAGAAGCTCAATATGCTGGATAGTATTGATAGCAGAATGAATGGTTTTCAGTTCACTCTCAAGGAGTTTAATAATAGAATGGAGGCTCTGGACAGACGTGTCGCCCTCCTAGACCATTTACCTACTCTTATCAAGCAAGTTAAGTTCAAAGAGAGCCAAATCGAATGTATCTTGAAGGAGCAGCGAACGCTTGATTCTCAAGTTAAGGAGCTCTCTAAGAGGTGCCGTGCTCCTCCTAATTCCTCTTTAGCATTGAAGGTGCGGGAGCTAGAGGCAACCAATTCCTCTCTGAGTACCAAAATAAATTAAATGATCTCTGAGCATCTCCATTCCTCATCTGATTTGGTTATCGGTGGTATACACCCCGGTGGCGCTACTGACTATAAGACCATTGCACTTGCTGCCTTAAGGACTCTTCGGCCTGCTTCCTTGTCTTCTGATATTATATCAGCTCGTGTTATGGTATTTCAAACTGATGCTGCATCTTCCAAAAAACCTGATTAGCCACCCAAGATAGTTGCTACACTTGCAACACCTGCTTTAGTCAGAAACCTTATTCAGCTGAAGATCCATAGGGGTAAGGTCAGGTGTTCGGAGTTGGACAAGGATCTGTTGTCAAGGGCTGGCTGCGTGCTATCTATTAAGGAGGTCCTTATAAACTACAATGAATTCCTTCCTGGTGAGGTCTATCGTCTGAGATCAGAAGATTGGCGTCGGAGCAAGGACCTCGAGAGAGGATTCATCTCTTTCGTCAGGAATGGTAGTACTTATGTCAAGTGGAAGAAGGATGACAAGCCTATTTGCATCAACTCTTCCTGTGATCTTAATTCTTCTTTAGGAGGGAAACAGTGGGTGACTATCTCATCCTCAATGGTAATCTTTCCTATCATCCGGTTCCTAATCACACTTCACATGACCCCTTGCATGATTCAGCTCCTATTTCATCCTAACCTTCTTCTGCATCAACATACTCTCTTCTCACTATTTGCCACATTAATGCTAACTCACTGTGTGCTTGTCATCAATAAATTCAATACTATCTCAATTATCACTCCATTGTTCACATATTTGCAATTTCCGAATCCAAACTATCTCCTGGAGTTGAATACCCCTTTCTCAATATTGATAGCTATAAATTACTGCGCCATGATCGGAATGGACGTGGCGGGGGAATAGCTCTATATGTCCATCAATCGTTATCTGTTGACGTTATCTGCTGCTCCTCGACTGTCTGGTCGTTCCATACATCTTACGTATCTATAATCTTTCCCTTAATAATTCGGTTTTTCATACAGTGTGGAAAAAGGCACGTATTAACGTACTTAATAAGGTGAACCCCCCTAAGGTGAGTGACAACCGCATTGCTTTGCTTTGTTTCCTTTCTAAATCATTAAAAAGGTTGGTTCATGAGCGGCTTTTGAGCTTTATTGAGTCACATGGTCTCGCTGATCCATATCAAACTAGTTTTCGTACTGGCCACAGTACTCAGTCACCGATAATGAGGATTACTAATGATATTAAGACAGGCATTGATAAAAGAAAATTTACAGTGCTTCTCCTTTTTGACTTTAGCAAGGTCTTTGACAAGGTTGATCATGTTCTGCTTTTCAAAAAACTTCTGCGAATTGGTTGCTTGAGTTCTGTCATTGGGTGGATGACCTCTTAGCTCTCTGGTCGCTCTCAGGCAGTGATTAGGTAGGGAGGCAATCTGTCTACCTTCCGTCGTATCAATATTGAAGTCCCCCAGGGCTCAGTCCTGGGCTCACTTCTTTTTGCTGTCTATGATGCCGACATCTCTCATGATCTTGATGACCTTATTTATTACGTACTCTATGCTGATGACCTTCAGTTATATCTTCAATGCTATCCAGATGAACTTGGTAGTTGTAAGGATACCCTTAACCTTGCTGCTGATAAATTGGTGAGCTGGGCATCTGAGAATCGCCTCTCTCTTAATACCTCCAGGACTAAAGCAATTATTTTTGGAGCACCGGTTTATATTAATTGCATTTACTCTCAGACTAGCTATATCAAAATTGGTGAGTCTATGGTGCCTTTTGTGTCATCTGTGAAGAGTTTGGGTGTCTTTTTAGACTCCAAGCTTTGTTACCTCAATCTGTAATCGAGTAAATTCACTAATGTACCGACTTAATTTTTTCAGAGGGCGCACTAACCTTTGTCTGGGCAAGCACCTGGTTTCATCAATTTTGTTTCCTCTTATTGATTGCTGCTCAATCGCCCTCTTAAATGTTTTAGAGAAGCAAAATCTTCGCTTACAGCGTGCAGTGAATACCGGTATCAGGTACATTTTTGGTGTAAGAAGGATTGACCACATTTCATCTTATAGACGGTTTCTTGGATGGCTTTCCATTAAAGGTCGTCGCCTCTATCTGGGTTGTTTCCTTCTGTATCGAGTGCTGAGAACGCAAGTTCCATCCTACATTTATAACGCCCTTAATGTAAATGTCGTCGCCAGATCGGTCAGAGGTAAAATACCGCCTCTATCGGTACCCAGAAATTTCAACGAAATGCTGCGAAAATCTTTCCACATTACTCTCACCTACTTTTTGAACTCTTTGCCAAGTCAAATTCGTAATTTCGAACCCACCTCATCCTTTAAAAACAAGATTCATTCTCATATTTTTGCCATTGAGGGAGAGGGTCATGGAGTTATTAACTATTTTTAATAGATTATATGGAATTTAAAAATTCATGTTGAATATTGTTACTATTTTTTGAATATTTTATTTTATATATTTTTATACACCTGTTAAACAATGATTTTATGTTAATCAAATTATCTTATTTTTTATTGTACAACACATTGTAAAGAAATAAAATTAATCTCATCTAATCTAATCTTGTCCCTCGACTCACCTGTGCGACTAGTGGACAGGTGCAAATAGAGACTCAACACTTATGACGTCACAACCCGCCGCCCACCCACTACCTAATGACATCACCACCCACCACCCACAACCCACCGCTCACCTGTATAGGTGCATGACGTCATGCAAATTTAGGAAGCACACTCCCCGATCTCCGATCCCCGATCCATTGTAAAAAGAGAATAGAAAGAGAAAGAGATAGTTGAATCACGCAAGCTTTTCGAACCTCGAGAAATTGTGCGTTGAAAAAGGATCAGGTTACAATGTTAAGAACAAAGTAAAAATTCTGAGACAGCATATTATTTCTTTCTTATACGAGATGCACGAGTGCAAAAAATTGTGTATCGATTCATGTAGTAATTTCATTGTAGTAAAATCAATTTATTTAGTACTTTTATAATATAAAAAATAAAGTTTAAAAACAATGTGAAAATAAAAAATACATTACATCTCATTTTTTGATCCTACTTATTTAGTGACTCATAAGCAAAGATCTGCTTTAAATATCACAGAATGGAAAAAGCATAATAATTATTATTATTCAGTATTTAATTAATAAAATATATTTATATATAATTATATGATTTTTATAATTTTACTGATAATCTTATATGTATAAACAAATATTATTATATATAATTATATCAAAATAAGCAATTATATATATGATTAAATTAGAATTTAAGTTGTTTGATGGATTATGAATGAAAAAAACTAAGAACTAAAATTAAGTACTTTATAAGTTAAGTAAATTCTTTTATTCACTTTTCCTTAATAATAACAATACATACTTAATATATTATAAAATATTAATATATAAATTTAATATTTTTATTTTTGAATAACAATTCTAATAATGGGATGAGGGTTGAGAAATAAAAACTCACAATTAAATATAATTTTTATTTATTTTTAAATAATCAGCATATTTTTTTTAGTACAGGATCAATAATATGTTTCGTTCGTTCTATACGCATCTTGAAACGCTCATAATTACGTGCAATTTGTTCCCATTCTCCATGGCCAGCCGTCTGACTCGCATACTTCCACACGTACATTACGTGTATTTACTTTTTTTAATGGTGCAAATGGAGTCTCCTCTGTGTGTTCATGACAACGCAAACAAGCCTGAATTTCAGGATCACAATCCAACTGTTCTGGAATTTTATCGCAGGCCTGTTCAATAATTTTTTGCTCCAAAAGTTGTGAGGAAAGATTTGGGTAAGTAAGCTATATCAGCAGGGCTTATGGATGACAGGTGCTCCATTTGAAAGAATATTCTGAGTGATCGTTCAAGCGATGGTATATTATCAAGATAGTATTTCTTTAACAGAAGCACATTACAATGAGCACAGTGCACTTTGAATGAAAACTTGTGATGTGGACGTAATTTTTTCAATATATTATAATTCAGTTTTTGTAATGATGGAAAACCAAGAGTTTCAAGATCACACCCGTAAAAACCAAATTTTTCGAGTCACTGTTTTTTCTCACTACCCTTGACGTATACAATTTTTGGCATCACTCAATATTTCTTGTAGAACATTCTCATGTTTTTCGTATGGCGATTCATCTGAACTCTAAGATAATTTATGGTAATTTCGCTCTAACCAGAAGTTCGTAGATTTATACTAAGCAGAAAGTCTACACCAAGATTGTGGTGGTTTAAACATAAATACCAATGTTCTAGATTTATCACGGGGTCGAATTATTGCTAATTCTTTTACAACAAAATCGTTGACAGGCTGCTTAAAACCTTGTACATTCAACACGTGCTCCATTGTGACTGACGATTGCTGTAGCTTCAGCTCTTAATTTATACTGATCTCCCTACCTCTAGATAAGTTTTTTAACATCCCCACTTATGGGATTATATTCAATAATACGATCATGTGAGATCAAACAGTAGGCTAAAGTTCCAGCTGGAAAGTCTTCTTCAACCTCAAATTCAAGACGTACGTCCACTGGAGCCTACTTCAATGACTCATTCTGTTTGGAGCAATCTATGACGATAAGAGGAGCGTGAGTTATAAATTCATTCTTTTTGTGCAAGGGTTCTGCTTCTTTATTGTAGTATGCCATTTGAAAATTAATATACATATTATATAGCAGAGCGTATTGGTTATGTGCAACATCAAGATTTAAATTTCCATAAGGATAATACTGAGAATTGAGAAAGAGTTTGACGTTGCTTATATTGCAATGATCAAACCGATTAGCATTAGCTCTTCTCTGTCTTTTACGATTGGTCTGAAAACCTATAATGACGAAACGTGGTTTCTCCAGCTGATTCGATGTTTTTACAGACTAAACGTGCTTTGTGGTACTGGGGAGCAGTGGACATTCATACATCCCCCATGAGCGAAAACTCATAGCAATAGGTTTATCTTTTTCTAAATACTTAAGTAACTGTATCTTAAACTTGTCTGATACATTTACATAGGGCATTAACCACTCTATTTTAATCAATTCAATCTTGAAATTCTCGAGATTTTCTTGACCAGTTGGCAATGTTCGTGCGACGGAATTTACATCGTTTCTCGATCTAGTAGAATAAGTTCATGCTTAGTGTTGACTACAATTTTACGATAGTCTTCGGCAAAGCCTAAAATCATACTCACTGGGAGAGTGGCACACTTCCGGATCACGGATTTTGCTCAAACTTTGGAATAAGTTTTTAGATGATAAAATATGGAAAGAGCTGAAGTTATAGTCACAAATACTCAATATTTCCCTAGTTACAGGCAATTAAAGAAAATCACTAAAAAAGTTACTAGATTTTTAAACGCATATAGTTCTTTAGCATTGATAGCTAGAAGCTTGAAACTTTTTTTAAATTAAAGCTGTGCTCAAATCCTTCCGAAACAGTAGTTACAGCATATCAAAATATTATTTTTTTCCAAAGTTATAGCATAATAAAGATTGGACCTGAATTTTCTTCTTAAAATATTAATTAAGGATAAAAGCTGAAATTCGGCCCAATCTTTATTACGGTATAACTTTGGGAGAGAATAATATTTTGATATGCTATAACTGCTGTTTCGAAAGGATTTGAGCTTTCGTTTAAAGAAAGTTTTAAACTTCTAGCTGTCAATGCTAAAGAACAATATGCGTTTAAAAATCTAGTAACTTTTTTAGTGTTTCTCTTCAATTGCCTGTAACTAGGAAAATATTGAGTATTTGTGACTATAACTTTAGCTTTTTCCATATTTTATTATCTGAAAACTTATCCCGAAGTTTGAGAAAAATCAGTGATCCGGAGGTGTGACACTCTCCTAGTCAGTGGTATTGATACATCAAAGAAACCCTCATTATTTGTAATTTGTTGAATTTCCCCAATATCACGCCAACCAACATTCTTTAAATGATATCTCTGACTAGGATTAAATGACAGCAAACCTTTCATAATACTTGTCGATCCCACATTCATGCATCGGCCAATTTCAATGGCATTTATTTCATAACAAATCTCTTCAAAGAGATGACAGATGGCGTTATTAACTAGTTTTGTATTCGTGACAATAGTATTGTCAGCTTTAAGCAGTCTTTCACAAACGTGCAAAAAGCTGCGAGATGGTAGAAGACAAAGATCTTGATGCTGTATTGATATACGAATCTCATCGCTATTGTTGTACGCTGATGGAGTATATGGTTGATGAGCATGAATCTCATAATGTACTACATACTCATCTAAAGTCACAGGTGACTGTATGCAAATTACTTCTTTCCAGGAATGACTCTTAGACCGAGACTTTTGAGAAACTGGATGTTCTGACGTGTTAATGCTTTGAGAACTCGATGACGACTGACTACTCGCTGACATGGCGTACTGTTTATATAACCTCGACCAACTTTCACATTATACACAATACCCATGTTTATGGTGTGGGTTTAAGGTGTAGTCTAATCATTATAGTTTTACCACGAAAATTGACCAAATCTCCGTCTTGATCTACAATATGTAGCTGTATATAATCAATACGATTGCTGGTGATTGTAAGATAAATGACTTGTGATGGTACTTTAATGATTTTATAGCTTGGAGGTACAGCTGGAAAAAATTCGTGTATAATGTGTACTTTGTATTCATTTATGTATGCGCCAGTAGTAATATTACATTCAACGTGTAAAGCGTTCATCTTTAGAATAGCTACAGGTAAATCTGAATGGTGAACTGCGTTTGCAGCTAGAATGCGTCGAGTGAAACCCTGGGAGTCTTGTGGGTGAAAATCAATCGTGTGACTACACTTTATTCTACTACGGAGAGTACCATTAGTTGGTTTGATGCTAAGAACAATGCCCTTCGGTAGAAGAATTTCTTGCAAATAGCTTTCAATATCTTCAATTTCATAACTCCCAGTCAGTAAAGTAACTACTTCCGCACCGACATAAAATTTGTTGTTTCTTGAATCAATGTTAGGTACTGAGTTGAAAGTTAAAAGTTCTACTAATCCGAGAACGTAATTTTTACTCTGTGAAAGTTCAATTGGTGGGAAATATTGAGCTTCCAGCATCGATGACGTTCCCGCTGAACTCAGAGTCAATCAATCTTTCATGACTGCCCAGACGCTACTGACTTTAATTAACCAATGTACACTTGTTTTATAAGCTTTTACACAGAAATTTCAAACATAGATGCCCACATTCGTAAGTATCATAATTACACAGCAACAAACGTCGCAGAAACGTCATGGAGAATTATTACCCAATAGTATACGTGCTGTATTTTGTTATCCTTCAGACTGTGGTAAAACTAATATATTACTTACTCTTATAACACATGTAAATGGATTGAAATTTGAAAACGTTTACGTATATTCAAAATCGCTTTATCAGCCAATATTATTTATCACCTGCTAAAGCCGATAAAGGGTATACAATATTTTGCATTTAGTGAGCTAGAAGCCGTAGTAACTCCCCAAGCTGTTCTTCCAAATTCCATAATGGTATTTAACGATGTGGCTTGTGAAAAGTAAGATAATATAAGAGCATTTTTCTGTATGGATAGGCATAAAAATGTAGATTGTTTCTATCTTTGTCAGTCATATGCTCATGTACCTAAACATTTAGTTCGAGACAATGTGAATTTACTGGTAATATTTAGACAAGATGATATGAATCTCAAGTACATATACAATGATCATGTGAATCTTGATATGTCATATACACAATTTAAGGATTAGTGTTTGTCATGCTGAGGAAATTGTAAATATGCATTCCTCACAATTGACAAAGAACGTGAGCTAAATGCTGTTCGTTACAGAAAAGGTTTTGACTGTTTTGTCATAAATATAGGAAATTGAGAGTAAATCAAGTAGTACATTGTAGAACGTTGAACAATCAACATGGCGAATTTTCAACGTAAAAAAAATATTCTCCATCAGATTGTAAAACCTAGAAAAGCAATCAAACGTAAACATAAGTTATTGAAACAGGGTAAAGCTGATTTCAAAAAAGCTTACAGTAAAACATTCAAACCTGTTGTTGATCCACTTAAAAAACTTGTAAACATATCTGAAATAAATAAAAAAAAATTCAGATCGCAAGATGAAGCTGAGCATACTCTTACCGAAAATGAACATGTTTCTGAGAATGAGCATCCCTCTGAAGATGGATACGTTTTCCATGATAAGCAAATTATAAATGAAAATGTTGATGATACAATACTACCAGCTGATGCAAGTTTTGAGACAGCTGTAGAAAGTGAAACTGATGACGATAACGATGGTAGAAACGAAATGGATTTGCTTACCAATAAATATCTTTGCATGCTTCGAAAAAATAAAAAATCATATCTAGATAATATCTATGGAGTTCGTAAAATGGGTAGGGTGATGATGATTGGTGATTCACCAATAAATTTCAGTAAGGATCATGTGGTTGTACTTAACACACAACATCCAAAAACTGTAGGCTTACCAGAATTACTGTTTCGAAAACAGCCAGATGAAAAACTTACTACGAAAGATAATTTGAGAAATTATCGAAAAATTGTTGAAATAACGAATGCATATAAAAAGAATTACTATGCTGATGGATCACTTCGCAAACTAAATGGTAACAAATTTAAAAATTATATTGCTCCATTTTTTGATAAATCTCCAGCTCGAAAGAGGAAATCGTTTAGTGGAAGGGGTCTCCTACCACGCTACAAAATTGCTCGTAAAGGTACACAAATGGACTATGTGTACTGGGATGACCCCAATAAACTGGTTGATCGCTTATGATTATTAGTAGCAGAGGCAGAAGCAGAAAATCCAAGTCATACCAATGAGATTTATTCAATAATCGAAGAGCCACGCGAAGCCAACATTATATATTAAAAAGTACTGCTGTTTCCTTAGTCAGTCGCATAATGAGTGTTGACGTATTCGGACGACCATTACAGCAAGCTGGTGGCCAACATGGTCCTCCAGGTGTTGGATATAATATTACAGAAGATGGACAGTATGATATTAAAAATAAGAGGTTATGCAATGTTACCACGCCTCAGCAATCGAATGATGCAGTTAATTTACAAACTTTACAAAGTATGGTTGCATCTGAAATTCAAAGCATATACGTAGTCACTGGAGACTTAAGAGAAAACCTCGATGCATTAGAATTAGAAATACAAGAGTCAAGGGATAAATATGATAAGAAAATTGAAAAAAATTTCGATGTAAACATTCAGGAATTAATTGATGAAAATGATGCAAAAATGAAAAAAGTCGATACAAACATCCATGAATTGTATGAGTTAATTATTTATCTTGCCAAAACACTTTAAGATGCTAAAATCCTGCCAGATATTCGAAATATAAAACAGAAATTGTGGGAATATAAGAATCATTAAGTCTACAGCTATGGACTACGAAAGACTCGTAGAAGAGTTGCTTAAGTCTGCTCGACGTAATTATCTACGTCGTAAATTTATAATACGTGGTTTGGATGAGATCTGGCAAACCGATCTGGTTGATATGCAGCCTTATGCTCGAGAAAATAATGGTTATAAGTACTTGCTCACAGTTATTGATATTTTCTCAAAGTATGCATGGGCTGTACCAATAAAACGTAAAACTGGTGAAGATGTTACTGCAGCAACAAAATCTGTATTCCATGAAGGTCGCATACCAAAAAATCTGCATACCGATCGGGGTAAAGAATTCTACAACTCTTCATTTGAGAATCTCTTGAAGCACTACGGTATTAATTTGTATTCTACGTATAGTTATCTGAAAGCATCTATCTGTAAACGTTTTAATCGTACACTGGAGGATAAAATTTGGATACAATTAAGTCTACGTGGCAGTTACGAGTGGCTTGATATTTTACCGAAAATACTTATAACATACAATAATAGTGTACATCATACAACTAGAATGCGACCTAAGGATATTACACATGCAAATGATGCTAAAGTTCTGAAAACATTTAAATATAAATATGATATTCCTAAAAGACCAAAGTTCCAAGTTGGTGATAAAGTGCGAGTGAGCAAGATCAAACAAGTATTTGAAAAGGATTATGCACCTAATTGGTCAACAGAAATTTTTACCATAAGTCAAGTAATACTTACCAATCCTATAACATATAAACAGAAAGATTATAAAGATCAGCCTATAGCAAGCGGCTTCTATGAACAAGAGTTACTCAAAGCTAAATATCCTGATATCTATCTTGTGAAAAAAGTTTTGAAAAAACAAGGAAATCAGATTTATGTAAAATGGCTAGGATTTGATAATTCACATAATAGCTGAATAAATAAATCAGAGGGTACCACATGTTAAGATGGTCGAAAATGCCTAAACTCCGAAAATGATTCTATCTTTAACTGCTATATTTCTCATAATGAAAAAAGAGTTTTCATCCCCTCCCTTCTCCTCATACCTCGAAAATATTGTTTTTTCGCATTTTATTTTTTTTTCTTGGATTCTAGTCGGTCAATCTACCTGAAAAAAATCATGGAAACTGTAAATTAATTCACAAATTATGTACATTTTTTTTAATGATGGTTATTTGATACCAAGTCGGTAAAAAAATATTTTTTCTTTGAAATCTTTCTTATTTTTTTCTAGAGGGGGCTGCAAAGCTGAATTTCATAAATTTTGTGTATTTTATTGAAAGACACTAACCTGAATTTTCCCAGAATATTTCGATTGGTGGTACATCTCCAGAAATGCAAAAAACCGTTTTTTTAGTAATTTTTGATATTTTTGGGAATGTTTAGAAATAATCAGCATCGAAAATGCATGTGGGCAACGGCAATAATATTTATTTATGCAATGAAGGATATACAAGTTCTAAAAAAAAGGTTATTTCAGCCCAAACAAAAATATTTATTAAAGCTAAATTGAAAAAAAAGGATATTCTAATAAGCATCTAATGTTATAAAATGCAAAAGATCAGAGAGCGTGGTAGCGCTCACATGCAGCAGGATTGTGAAGTGCTACGGTAAACTCTATTTACTTTGATGATTTTGTCAGTGAGATTTAGAATTTCAGGGTATATTTTCAATTTACAAGCTCTAAAAGAATTACCGTAATTTATTTTCACAATAAAGTGTCCCAAAATGATGTATTTTTCAAACCATAATTTAAAATGAAGCAAATATCCATTGTTTAAATTCATTTACGAAACGAGAAGTTTACAGCCCGAACCAAAGGTGAGGGTCGTAAAGAGTTTCGTAAAAAATCCTTTTCATACCAGTTGCGAACTGTATTTTTCGCTATAAGAGCCAAAAAGAGCAAGGAAGTTGCGATTTTAGGGTTGGAATGACGAAAAAATTATTTTCTCATGTTTTTATAATTATCTTCGACAAAACTAGATATTACAAGAAGATATATTTTTTCTCATGCTCTCGCAGAAAGTTCATGTCAAGTACGTACTTTTGAATAAAGATACATACTTCCTAAGAATGTATATACTTTTAAAATAAAAGTACATATCAAAGTGTTTTGGAAAAGTACATATTTTTCGAAAGAAATACGTATTATTTAAAAAATTTTGAGTCAAAATATTCACAAAAGGTACTACTAAAATGTTTCAAAAAAGTACTACTGTACTGAAAGTATATACTTGAAGTATGTATTCGTAGTACCAACTTCAAGTACGTACTTATTTTCAACAGAAAACAGAGCTGTGCGCATGCGCCGTTAGCCACTACTCAAGGCCGTATGCAGATCCCTACAAAGAATTTTTTGCTACAATAATATCAATACGCATATTACTCTTTGTTTATCATATTCTACTTAGCTATAAATCGATGTTTGAACAAACGTAATGTATATACTTATTTGTAGTTTATTGTGACAGTAAATTTTTGTTGACATTATTCAAACGTAATATATCTCCATGATTATATTTTAAAGGTGCCAAATTTCATAATTTTAGTTTCTAATGGAAGGATGGAGCTGTTTAACAGAAGAGCTATTTTTTAATGTGTTTTTATTCTTTTTATTATAGAGAAAGTTTATTTAGTATACTATTTCATCGCAGTTATATAAAATCTTTTTACACATAAGATATTTTCAAATATAATTTTCTTTATATTTTATAATAATGTAAAAAGTTTATACAAAAGTAAATCTACGTTAAAAAATCTTTTTGTAATTGTGAATACTGGCGTATACTAATGAATGCACCAAAACGCATCACTTTTTAATTCAAACCAATTAATGTAACATTAACTATTTGATTTTATATATTTTAATGCTTTGTTTGAACTAGATTTTATTTAACACATTTTGCAACACTACCTATATTAACAGAATATTTTAATTTTGTATCTTTAATAATGATTAAAGATATACTCTTAGCAATACAGTATTATTATATGGATTTTCATTATTAAAAAACAAAATTTATGTAATAAATAACACACTTTAAAATTGTTTTCAAATTGTTTACGTTGTATTATTTATAAAAAAACTTACTTGGTTACTAATTAATCCCGACCAAGTGCAAAGGCCTATAATTTTAATAATGTATCAAGAATGTTCATAGTAATTATAAAATAATTTTATATAACTGCGATAAAATAGTATACTAAATAAACTTTCTCTATAATAAAAAAAATAAAAACACATTAAAAAATAGCTCTTCTGTTAAACAGCTCCATCCTTTCATTAGAAACTAAAATTATGAAATTTGGCACCTTTAAAATATAATCATGGAGATATATTACGTTTGAATAATGTCAACAAAAATTTACTGTCACAATAAACTACAAATAAGTATATACATTACGTTTGTTCAAACATCGATTTATAGCTAAGTAGAATATGATAAACAAAGAGTAATATGCGTATTGATATTATTGTAGCAAAAAATTCTTTGTAGGGATCTGCATACGGCCTTGAGTAGTGGCTAGCGGCGCATGCGCACAGCTCTGTTTTCTGTTGAAAATAAGTACGTACTTGAAGTTGGTACTACGAATACATACTTCAAGTATATACTTTCAGTACAGTAGTACTTTTTTGAAACATTTTAGTAGTACCTTTTGTGAATATTTTGACTCAAAATTTTTTAAATAATACGTATTTCTTTCGAAAAATATGTACTTTTCCAAAACACTTTGATATGTACTTTTATTTTAAAAGTATATACATTCTTAGGAAGTATGTATCTTTATTCAAAAGTACATACTTGACATGAACTTTCTGCGAGAGCATGAGAAAAAATATATCTTCTTGTAATATCTAATTTTGTCGAAGATAATTATAAAAACAAGAGAAAATAATTTTTTCGTTATTCTGACCCTAAAATCGCAACTTCCTTGCTCTTTTTGGCTCTTATAGGGAAAAATACAGTTCGCAACTGGTATGAAAAGGATTTTTTACGAAACTCGTTACGACCCTCACCTTCGGCTCAGGCCGTAAACTTCTCGTTTCGTAGATGAAGCCTTTCCTTACCCGTTACGTAATGTACTATTTCTGTTTAAGAGCATGACGAAGCTGCCCGCCTTCTAATAATATTTCCAATCCTAACTTATGAATAAACAATGCGTTTAATCGAGTTTTTTTGCTATAAAGAAAAAATTTGTAAGATTAAACTCTAGTGCGGACAATTCAAGAAATCAACCAAAATATTATAATAACAAAATTATAATAAAAACTTTCAATGTACCGTATTTTAAGGTTAGGTTTCTCGAGTTTGATATCTAATTTCCAATCCAAGCTCATAAAAAAATAAGTCCAAATGATTTTTTATTTTAACAAAAATTATTGTATTAATATAGATTTAGTGCGGACAAGTCATTATATTTGTTTAATTTATGAATTTAAAAAGATATTGATAAAATAAAAAAAGCAAAACTCGATTGCTGCAGCTCCGACATCCCGTTAATATCTCTTAATAGTACAGAATTTAAACAATGGATATTTGCTTCATTTTAAATTATGGTTTGAAAAATACATCATTTTGGGACACTTTATTGTGAAAATAAATTACGGCAATTCTTTTAGAGCTTGTAAATTGAAAATATACCCTGAAATTCTAAATCTCACTGACAAAATCATCGAAGTAAATAGAGTTTACCGTAGCGCTTCACAACCCTGCCGCATGGAACGCTACCATGCTCTCTGATCTTTTGCATTTTATAACATTAGATGCTTATTAGAATATCCTTTTTTTTTAAATTTCGCTTTAATAAATATTTTTGTTTAGGCTAAAATATCCTTTGTTTAAGACTTGTATATCCTTTATTGCATAAATAGCGATTATTGCCGTTACCCACATGCATTTTCGATGCTGATTATTCCTTAATATTCCCAAAAAATGTTAAAAATTGAACGTCCAGATTCGATAACTCACCGCGTCCCATAAGTTTTACATTAGGCGCGGCGAGTTATCGAATCCGGACGCTCCATTGCTAAGAAAAACGGTTTTTTGCATTTTCGGAGATGTAGCACCAATCAAAATATTCTGAAAAAATTCAGATAAGTGTCTTTTTATAGGATGAACAAAATTTATAAAATTTAGCTTTGCAGCCCCCTCTGGAAAAAAATAAGAAAGATTTTGAAGAAAAAATATTTTTTTTTGCTGACTTGGTATTGAATAACCATCATTGAAAAAAATTCACATGATTTGTGAATTAATTTACGACTTTCATCATTTTTTTCAGGTAGGTTGACTGACTAGAATCCAAGAAAAAAAATAAAATGCGAAAAAACGATTTTTTCAAGGTATGGGGAGGGGGAAGGGGTGGTCAAAATATGATGAAAACTTTTTTTTTCAATATAAGAAATATAGCAGTTGAAGATAGAATTATTTTCGGAGTTTAGGCATTTTCGACCATCTTAACGGGGGATACCCTTTGTAATATTGAGAAATAAATGTACACATATAACATATATTAAAAGTGTTTTTTTATTTATTCCTTACATTTCACAATATAATTTAAGCAATTATTTTAATATATTAAAATTAATTTATTCTAGACTTGACTTTATTCTATAATGGCCCCAAGGTAAGTTATCTGTCTTGCCATCTTCTATGTATCTTTTATCATCATCCGGACTTAATGTTAATTTTGTCTTAAATTCGCTTTACACTTTATGCTTGTGAGAGCGAATAATACGTTGTGTTCTGTATTTTGTTGTATTCTTTCATAGACACTCTAAATAATCATCAAATGTAATTGTGTTCTAAATTACTGAGCTTCTTATACCTTTAGCTTTTTTAATTTTATCTTTACCCTCTATCCGTATACTGTACATTTTACTGCCCAACAAATTCAGTCATTATGTGTCCATTACACTTATCTTTCATTAATCCAACGCCTTTTTTGTTGGCTTAAGGTATATTAAAAGCATTATTAATTGGATAGTCAGATGTATTAAAGCTTTGAATATCACGTTTCATAATTTCATATATATCTCTATTACGAACTTCATATATCAAACTATCTGTATCTGTATAAAGTAGGTTACATAAATCTTCAAATTCTTTCTTCATATATCTATAGTGGAAATCATATACTAATGTCTTAGATAAATTTAGTATACATAATCCAATTTATATAGGTTTATTCAGATAAACTTCAGTTTTCCCTAATTGTATAGCAACAACATTTTTATCTAGAATAGTTTGACTATGAAAATTTGGTTGAGCGATGAGAGCTTCAGCACCATAACGTCCATCGCATTTGGTTACCAGTCTGACATCAACTCTATTTCTAACATTCTCCATGGTTTTTCCAAACACTGCGTTATTCATAAGCTTATATGGATTTTTTTTCAAATTCATTCTTAGCTTCTTTTCTCTTATTACTATTTAAATCTTTATACGTTTTTAACCGTGATGATTGATTAAACTGTAACACTCTGTGAATTTTCTTTAACTGTAATCCATTGTCTAGGGCTTGTTTTAAATTTCTATAATGTATTACATATCTTTTCTTTGGGCGAAGTGTTGTCATTAGTTTTTCGTATGTTGAACCTTTCGGTTTCTCATGTACTGGACAGAATGGTAAATCTTTATGTAGATCATGAATATGTTGAGGATAATCCAAGTCCACTTCCAAGTTGTATCCGATCGGTGAGTCATTAGGCACAAAAAAGTTCCTTTTATTAAAATCACCTTCAACCCACTTGAAGCCACCAGTTGGAAGGTATTGCATCATGGCCCACCCATAAAGATTCTTCTTCTGGATTGTATACATCATCCATGTATTTATTATTGGCTTTTGAATAACGATTGCAGCACTGACTAATACCTCCTCTAATACCACGTTTAATAAATACTATCATGTCAATGTCAGTTAATGATTCCAATTGGTATACTTGAGTATTGCATCCTAAATATAGCCAGAAAGTGTATAATAATGTGCTGGATTTAACTCATAGGTAGTAATACAGCTAGAGCGGAAATTTTCAAAAACTTCTCCTAATAGTAGAACATTAGTTTTTAAGTAGAAATCTGAATAATCACCTGAATTCGAAATATTTAATTTATTCCAAACATTTTTTGCATATTGATAATCTTCATCTGATATGTCACTGACATTTAAAATGCTGTAAAAACGATCTTTGGTTAGTAATTTAGAAATTGTCAACTTTTCCTTAGAGTCTAGATAATCATATAGGAAAGCACCTTTTCTCTTGAGTAAATTGAATTTCTCTTCGATCAGTGGTCCATATTTCGCATCATTGATAAATTCAGATGGTAAAATATTATAATGTTCAAAGTAAGATGATAATTTATCCAGAGATGATGGCATAAATCTAAAAGAATCAATAAATTTGTAATTAATTTTACTACCGTCAATGCGTTTTGTAAACGATACGGAGCGCTCTTTATTCAGTGGTAAAAGATTTACACGCCCAGGAAAATTTTGAGCAATATCTCTTATGAGGAAATGTGAGTCATAACCAGTAAGATTATGAAAAACAACTGGAATACAGTGCATTTCCTGATAATTTAAGTTACATTTATCATGAGCTGGACCTCGATATTTACCAGTTAAATGACAATGATCATGAACTCTGTCAGCTCCCAAAGACTTTTCACATATATGACAAATAGTTGCATTTTGGAAGTCAAGTTCTTGCTGGTACTTTTATGTATCTATGGGTATAGGACACCAGTGAACAGTCTCAATGTTCTCTGCAAGCGTTTCTAATTCTTTTGCAAACCATGCTGCAGGTTGAGAACCTCTGAAGCTATGGTTATACGAGAGTGTATCATCGTTACTACATTTAAAGTAGTATCCAATACTAAAAGCTTTATTTTGTTGATAAATTTTTTTATATTCCATACTTTTGAGTAGTGATTCAAAATCGACATAAATAATAAATGGAACCCTTAATTTATAATGAAAATTTTTAAATGATAAAATATTTTCTTTTGGACTTGGTAAATCAACTCTACACTTGTTTATCCGAGCAGTCTTCTTTATTAGCATCCAGTTTAGCCTGGGTATGATAATAATGTAACCACTTGTTACATAAATACTTTTGAGTTTTACGCTTTGATACTTGCATCGATACTAGTCGTGATAAATTCTCAATACAAACGTAGTGAAAATTGCTGTTTATTTCCTTATAATTATTTTCCACATCTTCATCATCATCAATGTAAAAGCTTTTAGGCCAGTCAATAGACCGAAAAAAGTCTTATTTTGCCAAAATTAGTAACTGGCAACGACCTACGCGATCATTAAAAAGATAGTCCGTAGATGTTTACTTATATGTTTTGGACTAGAAACTATGATTTATTAATTAGTTATTAACAAATTAGTGCAAAAAAACGCATTTTTTTTTGTTTTTTGCTAATAAAACGAAAACTATTTGACGAATGATTATGGTGTCAATAGGAAAGTTGTAGAGAATTGAATCATCAACAAAACAAGAGGTCAAACTATCCGATCGGTTTATTAGAACTGAAAAAAATTCAGAAAAACCGGAAAATTTTTCATTTTTTTTTTAATTTATAACTCTGTTGTATATTAATATTAAGAGCTGAAATTTGGCACAGAAGTAGATAATTATAGCTTCTTTTAATATGCCAAAGGCAGATACTATCAGATAATTAATTTCTGTGCAATTGCAATTTTTTTTTTTTCGGTATTCTACCCTTTTTTATATTACCGATTGAGAACATCGTATATACATTTTTAAAAGGTTTTTGAAAACAAGAAACAATATACTATTAAACGTATATTCTAAGTTCTCATTAAAATTGTGTAAAAAGGGTGAAATATGCACTCGAACATCGACGTAAACGGTCGAGCGCGCGGTACACAGCAAAAAGTGGCGATGGAGGAGAAACGATATATATAGATATACCGGCGTGCGACGTGAAACGTTCAATTTTTTAACTGGCTTGTTTTTGGCGATTAATGCACTTATATTAAAGTGTTTTATTTATCAATTAGGTTATGTTTAACCGACGAATCTGATTTCCTATTCAGATTACACAAATAATGAAATCTAAAGGTATTTTACAGTTTCTTCTCCATCCCCACTTTTTGCTGTGTACCACGCGCTCGACCGTTTGCGTCGATGCATATTTCACCCTTTTTACACAATTTTAATGAAAACTTAGAATATACGTTTAATGGTATATTGTTTCTAGTTTTAAAAATGTATGTACGACGTTCTTAATCGGTAATATAAAGAAGGGAGGAGTACTGAAAAAAAAAAATTGCAATTGCACAGAAACTAATTATCCGATAGTATCTGCCTTTAGCATATTAAAAGAAGATATAATTATTTACTTCTGTGCCAAATTTTAGCTTTTAATATTAATAAACAAGAGTTATGAATTTAAAAAAAAAAATGAAAAATTTTCCGGTTTTTCCGAATTTTCTTCGGTTCTAATAAACCGATCGGATCTTTTGACCTCTCGTTTTGTTGATGATTCAATTCTCTACAACTTTTTCATGGACACTATAATAATTCGTTGAATAGTTTTCGTTTTTTTGTCAAGAAACAAAAAAAATGCGTTTTTTTGCTCTAATTTGTTAATAACTAATTAATAAATCATAGTTGCTAGTCCAAAATATATAAGTTAACATCTACGGACTATCTTTTAAACGATCGCATAGGTTGTTGCCAGTTACTAATTTTGGCAGAACAAAACCTTATTTTGACTGGCCTATTTGTATGAGAAGTAAATTAATATGAGTATTTATTTTATTTTTAGTTATACGCAATAGAGCGATAAGAAATTTTTCTGAACGCTTTTTTAATACACACAAATTAACTGAAATATTATTTTGTTTTTCAAATTTTGAAATATGTTTTGGTTTAACTGCACTGAGAAAAAAGTAGGATACAAATTACCATACTTTTTCGTAACGCTACCACAGACTGTCATTTAGTGAAAAAATTACCATCCTGTATAATAAAATTTACTAGAAATATTGTAAAAATTCATAAGTTGTATAGGAATTTTTCTAGTAAATTTTGTTATAAAGGATGGTAATTTTTTCACTAAATGACAGTCTGTGGTTGTGTCACGATAAAGTATGGTAATTTTTACAAATATTTTTTTAATTTTTACAAATATTTTTTCTCCGTGTGGGAATTGTATACCTTTAAAATCTAATTGATTTTTGTATTTTGCATACGCTGATACTCTATTTGAATTTTTTTGAGCTTAATGTAGTGCCGAAAGAATTGCCCATTTGAAGTATTAATCATCGAAATTTTCAACATTGACGCAAGCATGTTTGTTTTTAATTGGATCAGGTAGTTCAATGTACGAACTACCTCTCATTGGATTGTACTTGTTTATATGGACACACATATTAACTATTGAACGTAATGTCCAGCCTGAATCTTTTTTTTGGAATTCTTCCATATCGACTTGTATAGGCTTACGTACATTTTCCATGAACCATTCTTTTAAATTTGTTGATTGAAAAATTGGTTCAGCCTTTGTGTTGAAATACTTACCAAGAGAGTGTCTGAGTTACGGGTCACAGATCTTGATAAAACTCCAGGATAAGTATTTAGGTACCAAAATATGAGTAAAGCTACAGCGGTACGGTCTAACGCTTTGAAAAAGTGAAATGATAGTCTAATTTTCAGAAAAATATGAAAAAAGAACTCCTAATTAAAGTGCAAATAATTCTGTCTGTGAAATGTCTTTAATAAATCCACAATAACTAAAATGAAAGTAAAGAAAGCAGGCTTTAATTTGCTAGTTTCCGAATAAAAAAATAATAATTAGAACTAAAGTTATGCTTGTTTAAAGTTAAGCATCAAAAGAGTACTAAAAATCAGCATCCTTCAAAATTTAGACTATTTTTGGTACTCTCTTACTGCTCAACTTTAAACAAGCATAACATATACTTTTTGTTTAAAATAACATGTATATAAAAATGAACTGTACGATTTTTTCAGACAATTTTCCAAAGAAATTTCTAGAAAAATCTATCATGAATTACTATATAGTTTTCTTAGAATTATAAATCACAAGATGCAGCTGTCATCATAAAAGTTTTAAAAAAAATAATAATAAATTGCTGCGTAGTTTTTCTTGGAATTATAAATGCCCTATAGACATGAATTGCATCATAAAAATTCTAAAAAGATTCATCATAAATTGTTGCGTAGTTTTTCTTGGAAGTATAAATCACCTGATGCAGCTGCATACTTTTCAAATAAAAGAAAATTCTCTTGGATTGTTACATAGATTTTCTTAGAAGTATAAGCCACCGGATGTAACCTGATATGCTTTTTGTTTAAAATAACATGTATATAAAAATGAACTGTACGATTTTTTCAGACAATTTTCCAAAGAAATTTCTAGAAAAATCTATCATGAATTACTATATAGTTTTCTTAGAATTATAAATCACCAAATGCAGCTGCTTACTTTCAAATAAAAGAAAAATTTAACGAATTGCTACGTAGTTTTTCTTGGAAGTATAGATCACCGAATGTAAACTGATATACTTTTGTTTAAAATAACATGTATATGAATAGAGAACTAAGTACTTAATTTTAGCTCTTAGTTTTTTTCATTGATAATCCATCGAACAACTTAAATTCTAATTTAATTATAAGTATAATTGCTTATTTTGATATAATTATATATAATAATATTTGTTTATACATATAAGATTATCAGTAAAATTATAAAAATCATATAATTATATATAAATATATTTTATTAATTAAATGCTGAATAATGATAATTATTATGCTTTTTTCATTCTGTGATATTTAAAGCAGATCTTTGCTTATGAGTCATTAAATAAGTAGGATCAAAAAATGAGATGTAATGTATTTTTTATTTTTCACATTGTTTCTCAACTTTATTTTTTATATTATAAAAGTACAAAATAAGTTGATTTTACTACAATGAAATTACTACATGAACCGATACACAATTTCTTGCACTTATGTATCTCGTATAAGAAAGAAATAATATGCTTTCTAAGAATCTTTACTTTGTTCTTAACATTGTAACCCGATCCTTTTTCAACGCACAATTTCTCGAGGTTCGAAAAGCTTGCGTGATTCAACTATCTCTTTCTCTTTCTATTCTCTTTTTACAATGGATCGGGGATCGGAGATCGGGGAGTGTGCTTCCTAAATTTGCATGACGTCACACTCGCACATGCGGGCGGTGATGGGTTGACGCATGACGTTATGTACCTGTACAGGTGAGCGGTGGGTTGTGGGTGGTGGGTGTTGACGTCATCAGGTAGTGGGTGGCTGTGGGTGGTGAGTTGGTGGCGGGTTGTGACGTCATAAGTGCTGAGTCACGATTTGTCCACTAGTCGCACAGGTGAGTTGAGGGAATGGTGGTGGGGAAGCTAGAATCCCCATTGCTTACCTACTCTTATTGATAAAAAAATTTGATCAGGAGTTTATTTCAAAGATTTTTGTTAATATTCATAATGAATCAATTAATAAGAACGTAGACAAATTGCAAGTAGACGTAATAGTTGGAAAAATGGTATGATGCGCCATGATATCAATGCTTTAAAATGGAAGAAAAAACGTTTAAATATCTTTTAAAAAAAAATAAGGCAAAATTGCATACTCTCACCTTTCCTTAAAGTTAGTATTTTTCGTGTGTAACAACACTAAAATTAAAAAAAAATATATAGTTGTTAAGAAAATCGCATTTACACTGTAACGGTATTCTACAGTGTTTGAATCTTGCGCGCTTAGGTATTAAAATAGGATAAATGCTCGGTCATATATCTCGTCTAAGACGAGTGAAGAAGTGCGCATCTTGAAGACCGGCACGCGAGAGAGAAGCTCGCCGGCCGCGAGGCGCTTCAGAGAGTTTACGGCTACCGTTGCATTAACACGAAACCTAAGCCGCGCTCTGCTTGTTAAAAGATTTCGCCACGTGATCTTATAATACGTTAGACTAAGCTCGCAATTGATAGCACGAAACGTTGTCTTAAATAAAAGTCGTTAAATTATATCGACTAGCGTATTATATTATATTGGCTAGTTGCAACTCTTAGAAATTCTTTCTGTAGAGTTTTGCTTGACCGCTTTTCGCGCGTCTTAGCGGTCAGCCATTAACTGCCAGCAAATACGTTGATCGGCGTGTATAGGATTCCACCGATCTACGCTAAGGCAACCACGTTGGCAGAGCTCAGCGAAATTCAAGGATCGGGAAGAGACGTCTTCCACCGACCTACTCTAGAGCATCTACGTATTGGTTACGTACAGGGGAGAAGCTACGGTAACGGGCGAGCGGCGTCTACGTGCACGTAGGTAATTAGTGTAAGCTGGCCAGTGCGTTATTGTAAGTATAATTATACAGTGTGATATCCAAGTGTCTCTTCCTCGAGAGACACTTGTTCGGGCATATTGTATTATCGGTTATATTTCGGATCAGCGTCATAAGCGAGTTCTATTAAGTTCGCGACGAGCCCTCCCTTTGCTCACTCTCTCATAGACGTGTATATTATATTTCATATATTATATTATTCCATTCTTGTTCAATTCATATTTTATCTTTATATTCTTATTTTTCTTATAATAAATCAATTCCGTTTTTCTATTAAAACGTGCTTTCAATTCATTTATATTGCCTGACTATATTTGGAATGAAATATATTTCCCGTTGCTTACTCCGACGCCTCCGCGGTCCTTGTGAGCAGTTATAAATTATTTAGTTACGTAATATCATACATTTTAATATGACGTATTTTGGAACCTGCTTCATGAAGAAAAACTGCGCTACCGGCAACGTGTCTTTCGATCAGGTAAGAGAGAGAGAGAGAGAGAGAGAGACAGTGTGTGCAGCAAGCAACAAGTATATCACATAAGATTTTGTCGTTTATCAATAGGATTGACTAGCTAGCACAATCGGAGTTTGTTACGTAAAATTTAACATATTTATGATGATTTTTAGCAACTCCGCATATAGTAAAATTTTTAGACTTAGCTAAAATAATATTTAATTAAAAGCTCATTTTTTTGTAATGGGCAAAATAACCGTTACATCACAAAAGGCCTTTTTCGGTTTTTCATTAATAACTCACTAGGAGAGTGTCATATCTCCGGATCACGGATTTTGCTAAAACTTCAGGATATGTTTACAGATGACAAAGTATGAATAAAGCTAAAGTTATAGTCACAAACACTTAATATTTCCTTAGTTACAGGCAATTAAACAAAATCACTAAAAAAGTTACTAGATTTTTAAACGCATATTGTTCTTTAGCATTGACAGCTAGAAGTTTGAAACTTTCTTTAAACGAAATCTCAAATCCTTTCGAAACAGCAGTTATAGCATATCAAAATATTATTCTCTCCCAAAGTTATAGCATAATAAAGATTGGGCCGAATTTCAGCTTTTATTCTTAATTAATGTCTTAAGAAGAAAATTCAGGTCCAATCTTTAGTATGCTATAGCTTTGGAAAAAAATAATATTTTGATATGCTGTAACTATTGTTTCGAAAGGATTTGAGCTTAACTTTCGTTTACAGAAAGTTTTAAGTTTCTAGCTGTCAATGCTAAAGAACAATATGAGTTCCAAAATTTAGTGACTTTTTTAATGATTTTTTTTAATTGACTGCAACTAGGGAAATATTGAGCGTTTGTGACTATAACTTTAGCTTTTTGCATATTTTGTCATCTGAAAACTTATCTTGAAGTTTGAGCAAAATCCGTGATCCGGAGATATGACACTCTCCTTGTCAGTAGGATCACTTCGTATCCCAAATTTGAAGCAGTATCAAAAACCAAATTAAATACCGCAGATTTTCATTAAAAAAACGTTCAAAAAGGTGAAAAATTGACGAAGTTAAGGACCTTAAAAATCTTTAAAAAAAAACAAGGCAAAATCTCATATTCTAACCTATCCAAAAAGTTAGTATCTTTCATATATAAAAACATAAAAATTTTAAAAAAAAATATTGATTTTGAGAAAATCGCGTTTGAAAAAAATCACATTTTTTAAAAGGGTAAAAAATTGACGAAGCTATAGTCATTTAAAAATAATTCTTTTTCAATTTTTTAATTTTCATTTTTACACTCAACACTAAATACGCTGTAACGAGGAAAAAACATTTTTTCGAGTGTATTACGAGGTAAGTTTTATTTTCATATTTATTTTTAGAAGCTATTTTTATCACTTGGAAAAAAAAAGATTTGATCACTGATGGCCTGCATGAATCTGAATGAAATCAGTCAGCTATGAAGCTATGTACTAAAGAAATCTAAAAAAATTCTGAGTAGTTCATAATATGGGAAAAAATGATTATACCAGTTTTGAGCGAAAAAAATTCCTCATCCTTTGATTTGACAGAAAACCATTTATTTATATATATATATAGTACCGCTTTGAAGTTCAATAACACCATGTAAAAAGAACAGTTTGGAAAAAATGATCATATCTTGGAAATAAAGTGTCATAGAAAAATTAAAAAAAAAAAACGATTTTAAAGAATTCCTCAGGAGCTTTTAAATCAATTTATAAAACTATTTTTAAAGTTTTTTTATTGTATTAAAAAAAAACTTGAAAATAAACAGTTTTTGCTAATTTGTTAAATTTTTCATTCGCTTGGATGATTTTTCGAGTACAAGATAAAAAATTATGGAAAAATATATTTTAAATTACTTCAAAAGAGCTTTTATTTGCATTTTTTAAAAATATTTTACTATAATTTTTCGTCAAGGTAAGACGTCTTTTAAAGATTTGTTATTTTCCAATCTCCTAATATCACATTACATTCCTTTCGTCATTTTAATCTATTGTAACGGTTATTTTACTCGCGTTACAAAAAATAATTAACTTTTATTAAATATGAGTGTGGAGTCACTGAAAACTATAAAAATTTTACTAAATATTACACAGCGAACTCCGATCATGCTAGCAAGTAAAAGTATTGATGAGCGACAAGACCTTGATTGATATACTTCTCTCTCTCTCTCTCTCTCTCCCTCTCCCTCTCCCTCTCCCTCTCCCTCTCCCTCTCCTCTCCCTCCCTCTCCTCTCTCTCTCTCTCTCTCTCTCTCTCTCTCTCTCTCTCTCTCTCTCTCTCTCTCTCTCTCTCTCTCTCTCTCTCTCTCTCTCTCTCTCTCTCTTACCTGATCGAGAGACGTGTTGCTGGTAGCACAGTTTCCTTCGTGATGCAAGTTCGAAAATACGTTATATTAATCTATATAATATTTCGTAAATTATTAATTTATAACTGCTCACAAGGACCGCGGAGCGTCGGAGTAAACAACGGGAATATATTTTATGCTAAACACAGTCCGGCAAAGTAAATTAATTGATAACACGTTTTAACTATAATTTAGGATAATTTATTAGACAAAAAGAAATTAATGTATTAGAGTTAATAATAATAATAATTTGATATATTGAAGTTAGTGCAAACAAGAATAAATTTACTTAAAGTACAAAAATCTATTTATTAAGAAAGAGATATCAAATAGGGAAGACGCGATGCAAACTAAAATGTTTAATGAAACAAGAACGAATACACGCACGTTTAACAATAGAGTTTCTGAGAGGCAAGAAAATCTAAGTTAACAAGATATATAAAGTATTTATGACTACGCGTAGAAGCTTCTATAAATATACGTACAGTGAATACCTTTGAGCGTTGGCCAACACAGCGCAAATAAAAAATCTGGTCGCTGAGGCTCGTCGATAACTGCCAAGATGATCGACCACGAGTACCAGTTAATGTTCGCAGGGAAAACAGTCGTAGATGCTTGGTTGTCCTCAAAGTAGACGTTGTCTCCTTCCAAAAGCACAAAAAGAAACTATGTTGCAAGTCTACGCCAACGAACTATATCAAACTTCAAGGAAATGTCGAGAGTGTACAACTCTAGAGATGCGTACTCGTAGACTGCAAAAAAAATGTCTGCCTTACACAAGTCGGGAATATATGATCAAGCGTGTGTGCTGATGAATTGACGAAAATGTTCTGACGCGTCTCGTGGCTTTCTTGCTCCTCGCGCGCGTGCTGCTCATCGAGTTACGTGCTTCTTCACGTAACTTAGACGAGGTATATGACTGAGCGCGTGTCATTTTGTTCTACCTAAGCGCGTAACATTTGAACACGGTAGAATACCGTGACACTATATAATATAAGTAGCAATAGTTTAGATGTCGCCACTTAACACGCCACCAGTTTTTACCACGACAAAAAGAAACCACCCACACAGCATGAAAGATTGCTGCAAGGTTTCAATAATGATAATTTTATTACTGAAACCTTGCAGCAACCTTCCATGTTGTGTGGTTAACCTCTTAAGTCTTGTTCAGCCTTTGTACTTCTTTTTCTCTTAAATCTGAACATTTTCACTCAAATTTTTTAGGTTTTCTTACACCTTGTATAAAACTGTAGTTATTGAAGCGTATTCAGTACAATATCATTTACTTCTCCTACAGATACATCTCAAAGAGACAAGACACAAAAACAAGCCTTTTACTCACATCAAACTTCTACCGGAAACCCATTTTTCGTCAAGTTATTAAACTTTGATGTTGGGCATGTTTGCTGTTTATTGCAAAAAAACAGCAAAGATGTCTAACTTTAAAACTTCATAACTTGAGGAAAAATCATTGTAGAAAATTTAAAAAAAAAATACAAATTAAAGCCTTTTTAGAGTTAAAAAAAATTTTTTTTCAGATTTTTAACCGACTTCAAAAAGGAGGAAGTTCTTAATTTAATTGAATTTTTTTTTTTTTTCTATGTCTGTTACCTCATAACTCCGTTATTATTAAACCGATTCAAAAAAACTTTTTTTTATCTGATAGAGGATGTCTGCAGAAAGGTCCCATACGTGTCTTATAATTATTGGGCCAATATCCGGTTTGTATAAGCAAATTATCAAATTAAGAAAAACCAAAAAGTGTTTCGTTTTCTCATTTACCTCCCTTATACTTCGCCTGCTATACTCTCTCTCTCTATGTATATATATATATATATATCTTTCTCTCTCTTTCTCTCTCTCTCTCTCTTTCTCTCTCTCTCTTCTGTGCGTTCCTCTGCTAGGTTACTACCGAGACTATTTATTTGTCCTAACGTTCGCACGGCTGCTATGCAGCATTCTTTTGTCTATTCTGCGGCTGACTACTTCAACAAAGAACTCTCTCCATTGGAGTCTTTTACTTTTGAAGATTTTCTCACTTCCAAACGTTATTTGTATGAAAGACTTCTATTGAGTGAGTGTGAATCGTGGCAGCATGAGATGGGTGCTGGCTGATCTTATCAGCTGGTCACTATTGATGGCATAGCGTCTTGTGATTTACTAACTATACGCATTTTTGTCCTAATATACTTCTGTTTGAAATTACTTAATTTTAATTTTAACTAGAATTAAAACTTATGTTAGTTACCTGTAAACACTTGAATTTTAAAACTTTACGAGCATACTACACTCACTTGTTAATCTACAATATTCTTACTATTATTTTTTGCTTTCATTGTTTATTGATTTGAAATATTAATTCGAAATATTATTATTATTGTTATTCGTCGTTGTATTTTCTTATTGTGCCAGACAGGGTGTTTACCCCAAGGCCAAATCAAGTTTGTCTATGTCTATGTCTATGTCTCTCTCTCTCTCTCTCTCTCTGTGAGTATATCAACTTGGTTTCTATATAGCTCTTATTGTTTTGTAGCTTTGTACTCTACTTCTGCTGCCTTCGGGCATTTTGTTACAGGAAACTGCAAGCGCACTTTGAGAGCACCGATTGATCTATTAAACTGCATTTTTGGTGAGCTCTGCATCTATAAATCATTTAAAACATCTGGTGGTGCTGACATTTTGAGGTTAGGATCTTCACATCAATTTTGAGGTTAGTTTCAACAAGTCTTCAGCTAGTGACTGCCTCTGATATCAGGTGCGCTGTAAACCATTATCAACGGAGTGGTGTTCTCTACTACATCGACTGTTGTTGTACTTTGTCTCTACTGATTGTGAGTACCGTCTGTTTTACATCTATGCTTTGGGTTTTAACTGGGAGGTGACTCTCTTTGGGCGCCCCGCCTTTCTGCTGCGTTTAACGAGTATGGTAATTTGTTCTTTCTATGAAGCAGCTATCTTACGCACCGACTCTTCGCGACTTTGTATTAATTGTTCAGCAATTTACCATTTGCATTGATGTGATAATACGTGGTTTGGTCTCAATAATACGCTCGCTTGCTGTGAAAAACGCAAAGCCTCAAGTAATATCTCAACGAGTAATGCTTCGGATGTGGTTCCCTCTAATAGTTTACTCTCTGCCTCGCCGGGGCATTAAAAGATTTCTTGCCCAATCAGGGCTCTCAAAAAAGAGGTGCGGTCTCCCCGCTCCACCCACTCGAACCGTTACTAAGGCGACGCTGTCGTTTGGAGTCGAGCTCCTCCCAATCTTCTATTGACAGTGGTACACCGGTGAGCGTTACTTCTGAACTTGTTACTTCCTCCAGCCCTCACTTATTGGCTGCTGACGTTAGTTCTATTACATCAGGTTTTCTTATGCTCTCTCAACCAAAGACTGCGAACATGTCGGATAGCGAGTAACTTGCTAACTTTAAGTCAGACCACGACTTAAAATTTGCTGCTCAGATGGAGAACACGGATAAGTTGTTACTTTTGACTTCACAACTTGTTGGAGAGGTTGGTTCGCTACGTAATGACATACGTGATATAAAGCAATCTCTTGCAGATGTTGAAAAGCGTCAAGATTTGCTTTCAGATCGCCTTGATCAGCACATTACTTCATGTTCTGTATCAACTTCTGCACCCGCAGACCCGTTATTGTGCGACACTTATGAGATTTTGTTTACGGGAATACCATCAGCTCTGTCAAAAAGCGATAATGATATAATCAAAATCATCTTGAGAGCCATTGGGTTAGAACAGGCTTGCTTGATGCTTATTGACTCTCAGAAATTGCTCCCTGCTGTTTCCATGGAAACTGATGAGCATAAATCTTCTCAAAAAGCTAATTTTCGAGCAATCGTTGGGCGCTTCACATCTGATGCGATTAGAGATACAATAGCATCAAACTCTGTGAAGCTGCGAGATTTTACTGTATCTAAGCTGTTTGGTATAAAGGGTTCATCTAAAGTCTTCGCTTGTCCTATTTGGCCTAAACCGGTCTTTGAACTATTGATTAAGGCGAACGCAGTCTATAAAGAGCTAAATTATATGCGTCCTATTGTTCGCAATCTAAGAGTTTGTATGCGCCTGCATAAGGAGGCTGAGCTGATTCCAATTTTGGATGAGGCTCAACTGTTGAAACTTGTACCAAATAAAAACAAAGAATAGGGATTGCATGGCTCTTGTGTGAAAATTTTTCCTTTATTTTTAACTCACCAAATAACCTTAGTAACGTTATTTTTCATAAGTCACTTTGTAACACAACAAATTCAAACTCTTCTGTTATCTGTAGACCAAAAAATTTTCAATCGAACGCCGTGTTTGACAACACTGCTATGTATATTATAGCTGAAATTTCGTTAGGTGCTGAAAAACTCATTTTTGCGGTAGTATATTTAAAGCCGAAGGGTCTATTTCCTGATGATTTCTTCAACTCAATATCTGAGTTATTACCAACGTATGAAAACATTGTCATTACTGGGGATTTCAATATTAATCTGTTGGCTAAAAATTTTAGTGCAGGCTCTTTTCGTTAAATGATTGACTCGTTTGTTCTTTACATAGTACCTTCTGAACCTACACACCATACTCTTGCAACTGAATTTATTTCTTATACTTGGATTGATCTCTTCATTTTAAATGATGAAAATTCTCTGGCTACTTACAGCAAAACATTGTCTCCTTTCATAGCAGATCATGATTTGATTACCATCACTTTTGAGGCGTTTAAGCCTCAAGCCGCAACTAAAATAATTCATTCTCGAAATTTTACTAACATAAACCTACAAACTTTAAACAGTTCGATTACGTCTTCTCTTTCAAACTATTCACACGAGAGCTGTGTTGAATCTTGAGGCTCTGCTCTCTTTTCTGTTAAGACATTAGTACATAAGTTGTCTTCTGTTCTTGTTTCGTCTTTTGATCATTGTGCACCAATCAAAGCGCATAAATTAGTTATTAAGAAAAAACCATTGGTCACTTCTGACATTAGATTTAGGATGAGGGAGCGTGACAAAGCGTATCGTTATGCTGTTTGCTCTGGCTCTGCACAGGCAGTTTTACGTTATAGGAAGCTCAGAGGTGAAATCTCAAATGCATTGGATTTTGCGAAGAACAATTATATAGCTAATCGTTTAAATAGTGTGGGTAATTCTTTAAACCGCTGGAACACTTTACATAAGATTGGTCTTGCTACAAGAATACTGCCTTCACCGCTCCAGTATTTCTCCTCGGGTGTTCTTCTCTCTCATTACACATCAATTTCTTCGGGCTCTGCTGCTCTGTCTGAAGGCAAGTTGGAGGAGGTGCTTGCGGTACCACTGCGCAGTGACTTGCCGATTTTTAATTTTACTCCAGTTGAATGTCCTCTTGTTGAGTCGTTTGTACGTCTTGGTACTTCTAAGACTTTTGGTCCTGATGGTATTATGGCCCAGATGCTTAAACTGACGAGTCAATCCACTGTTAGTCTCATCACATCCATCATAAACTGCTCGCTGGCATCTGCAGTATTTCCGAGTGATTGGAAAAAAGCTTTTCTTTTACCACTGGCCAAGACGAATAAGATGGATACACATTCACAAACTCGGCCCATTGCCAAACTCTCTGAAGTTTCCAAAATTCTTGAAAGAGTAGTACATTCTCAGTTTAGCTCCTTTATTGAATCAAACTCGCTATTTGATAGTTTACAAACTGATTTTTGAAAATCTAATAGCACTCAGACTGCGCTTTTGAAGCTTCTTGAAGATGCACGTTTGGCTATTGATAAGAGAATGATGATTGCTTTGCTGCTCTTCGATTTTTCCAAGGCTTTAGACACTGTGTCGCATGTGCGCTTGCTATACAAACTTCGTCGTTTCAACTGCTCTGATACTGTCATACGAAGGTTTGCGTCGTATCTTAGCAAGAGAACTTATACTATAACTGATTTGGATGGTCATGTCAGTGATTGGGTTACCTGCACAGCAGGAGTTCCTCAGGGCAGCATTTTGGGTCCGTTGCTTTTTTCTGTCTTTATTACCGATTTATCATCAGTCTTAACTAGATCGTCTCATATCCTGTTTGCAGATGACTTGCAGGTATATCACTCATTTTTGCCCGCAAATTTGAATCATGAGATTAACTTTTTAAGCCACGAGGTGGCAGTTGTTGTAAAGTGGGCAGTAGATAACGATCTTGCCTTAAATCCTTCTAAAATGCAAGCGATGTTCATTGGTAGTGAACAATACATCTCAAGGATTAATCTCTTTTCTTGTCCCAAAATTTTTGTAAACGATATGGTGGTGCTATATGTTAGTTCTGTCAAAAACTTGGGTACCTGGATATCTAGCACTTTAAATTGGAATAAGCAGGTGGGTTCGGTGGTTGGACGTATTTTTGGTACTTTTCAATCATTAAAATTTCATAGGCATGCTCTGTTCAGGCAGGTCAGAAAAAATCTTGTTGAAGCTCTTATCTTTCCCATATTGACTTACTGTTGTGTAGTCTATGACGACTTACCACAGACACTAAATATTAAACTTCACCATGCGCTGAATGCTTGCGTTAGATTTGTCTGTGGTAATATAGGCAGACAAGATAGAGTTACTCCGTTTCGCCTGCAGCTGGGCTGGATGTCGGTGAGCAACAGACGTCTATACTTCAAATCAGCTCTGGCACACTCTATAGTATCATATCAAAAGCCAAGCTACCTAGCCAATAAATTCCTTCGCGTTAATATCGATGCAGTTGTTAGAACCTCAAATAGATTGCCAACTAGACTTTTCATCTGCCCCGTTGTTCGTACAGCAGCAATGCTTAATTCTTTTGTCTACTCGGCATCTAGTTTTATCAATGGTAATATCTCCATTTTCACTGGTTTTGAAGTAGGCCAAACTCAGCTTATAAAGTCTAAGCTATATAGCTAATTCTTGCTTGTTAAACGCACGAAGTGGTTGGGCGAAACTGAGAGTCGTTGAGTGTATTTCTATTTTAAAAGTACACTCTACTACACATTTAATTTTGTAGACCTCTATCTGTTTACTCATTGTGTAATGTGTGGATCGGATAAGTACAGTTTTATAATTAAGTGAAGCAAACTATTTCTATATCCAAACTCAATTTTGTTTCTTATCACGGAGGGAAATCTCAAATGAATGTATACAAATTTTATTCATTAGTTTACACTTATTATATTTGCATTATATTTTATTTTGTTTATAACTTTATGTATTACTTTTGGGTCATACGGGGTTGAACCCCATGATCTTTAATAAATTATGAATCTATCAATCAATCAATCAATCTCTGTCTCTCTCTCTCTAAGTAAGTAGATCAACACTACCGCTCGTTCACTCCGGCTATTTTGGTCTCTGATTGCTGCATATTTTGCCCACGGGTTTTTTGTTTCAGAGATTCTGCACGCACGAATTGCAGAATATCTTCGTAGATATTATTCAACATCTGCGAGATTTCTTTTGCAATCGCATTCGTTGATTTTGATTGTGCCGGTCGATTTTCCAGAGTCGGCACCTGAATGGTTTACATTACTCTCTGGTAATCTTGACAAAAAATATGATCAAGCACTATAAGTATCAAATAAATTGCTTGAGTCAAATAATAAGTTGGTGGAGTCTAATAAAACCATTTTAACTGAATTGAGTTCACTTCGTTCTGAAATTAGAGAGGTCAAAAGTTCTGTTGCTGATATTGAGAAGCAACATGAGGTCTTATGTGATCGGCTTGCTCAACACATTACTTCTTGTACTTTAACAGAAGTATCATTCATGCGTGATTTGTATAAAATGCTTTTTTCTGGCATTCCATCCACGGTCGAGCTTAGTAATGAGGATATTATTGTCTCTGTGCTCAAGGGGATTGGGCTTGATTATGGTACCAGGTTTATAATTGGTACTCGTGAATGGTTACCTGCTCCTCCTATGAATGTCGATCAACTAGAGGGATCACAGTCCAACAAATTTCGTGCCTTTGTTAGCAAATTTTTATCTAATGCTGTGCGTGATAGTATTGTTGAGGTGAATCCTAAATTGCGTCAGTTTACCGATCAACATCTCTTTGGTTCCGGTGGAAATTCAAAAATCTTTGTGAGACCCATTTGGTCCAAACCGGTCTACAAGCTTCTTTCTAAGGCCATTCCACGAGCCGCAGAGCTGAATCAAATTTGGCCGATTGTTCGAAACTTAACAGTTTGTAGGCAGCCTTCTGAAGAAGAGCTCATACCGATCTCAAATGTAGTCCAGTCAAATTAGTTCATTTTAATACATTTTTTTGCAAAACGTGCTATAGGCCGGTTTTTTGCAGAAATATATTGTAGATAATATGTATAATAAGAATATCAATATGCGCCATCTCAAAAAATTGTGGAAAAATGTTTATCAACAAATTAAGATAGAAAAATCGACTTTTTTTTCTCTGTAACTGCGCTGCTTTTGACTCTAGAAGAAAATTTTTCTAACAAAAGTTGTTCAGAATTAAATTTTCTTTAAGACTATGGGTGTACGATTTTCTCAAATTTTCAAATTTTATCGGGAAATGAAGTTTTTCCGAGAAAATGGGTAATTTTTCTAATTAAAGTTAAAGACAGATATTTTATTCAAAATTCGATGAAACTTTGGGAAAAGAAAGATTTTCTGTTGTGTTTAATCCTCCTCCAAGCCGATCTGTTTCGGCCCATAAGAAGAGCAACGAATAATTTGTTTATTAAAAAAAGTCGAAAATTCAAATTAATACCAAGTCAACAATAATTATTGCAAATATGTGAACTTCTTAAGCATGTAATGGTAGGATACCTTTATCATAAACGATTATAAAAATTTCTATTTTTTATTTTTTTTCCCTGTTTTTCAGCGTTTTTCTGATTTTACAATTTTAATTCTTATAAATAAATTCATATATTTCAGCTAATTGTTGATTTATATTAATTTTATAAAATGGAAAAGAAAGGTCTCTTCAAGACCTTTAATTTGAATTTTTTGTAAGGTTCATAATACGTATGCTCATTTAAACTTACAATTCTAGATTTGATAAAAAAACTATTAATATTATATTATAAATATTTTGACAATATAATTTCGTTTTTATTAAAAAACCTATTTAATGAAAATTGGTCGTTTTTTTTAATAAAAACAAAATTCTTCTTCAAATTTCTTTACCTAAACTTATAATTTTGCAAATAATTCGAAAAGATTTTTCATTTACAATCATCATTATTCATAACAAATGTATACAAAACTTTCCAAAACTGATATGAAAGTTATTATTATTTTCACGCGCTACCCTAGATTTAAAAAAAACATGTAAATCGGACCATAATTACCAGAGATATTGTTAATTTTCATATGCAATATGAATTTTAACTATTAAAAATTTTTTTCTGTTCTTGCGTGAAAAAAAAGATACCACCGTGTGCATGCGGGTTGGCCATTTATATACTCTGTTACCTGATATTCGCACTCAATGTAATGCGTAGAAAAATTTAGAAATGATGATATATATGAAAATCACTTTGTATACATTAAGGTGGTTCGTGTGACTAACGTATTTTTTCAAGATATTCTTGAAATTGTAGGTATAGTTCAATGAAGGCAATGTGAATATCATATTAAAATTTCAGAACATTTCATCGTTTCGTTTTTGATTAATCGATGTTCAAAGTTTTACAAATTACATTGGAAGTATATCTATATATATTGGAATTTTTACATTTCGTAGCTGTTAATCGCAATATCTCATAAACTAAATTCAAATTGTAATTGAAAATTTAAACATATATAAAGGAACTAATAATAAACATTTTCCAACAAGATTCACGTAAATTCATCGTTTTATTAAAGAGATAAAGTGTTTTGAACATGTAATTATTAGATAAACGATGCATATTTCGTTCACATTTACGTTGCTGCGCATGCGCAACTGGATCATGTGAGCGCTATCTCTTTCTCTCACAGCTAGCTTTCTCTCTCTTACCGCACGAACCACCTTAATGTCGTTTTACCAATAAATAATTTATATTATAAACTGGCTATTAAACTTTGAAACGAGTTAAAATGTTTAAAAACAATGGCGCAATTGTTAGTCAAAGTCAAAGCCATGTTACTTTTTTCATTTTTACGATAGAAAACTTTTAAAAAATTTAAATTAAAGGTCTTGAAGAGACCTTTCTTTTCCATTTTATGAAATTAATATATATCAAAAATTAGCTAAAATATATGAATTTATTTATAAGAATTATAATTGTAAAATCGGAAAAACGCTAAAAAATAGGGAAAAAAAATAAAAAATAGAAATTTTTATAATCGTTTATGATAAAGGTATCCTACCATTACATGCTCAAGAAGTTTGACATATTTGCAATAATTATTGTTGACTTGGCATGAATTTGAATTTTCGACTTTTTTTTAATAAACAAATTAATCGTTACTCTTCTTACGGGCCGAAACAGATCGGCTTGGAGGAGGATTGAACACAACAGAAAATCTTTCTTTTCCCAAAGTTTCATCGAATTTTGAATAAAATATCTGTCTTTAACTTTAATTTGAAAAATTACCCATTTTCTCGGAAAAACTACATTTCCCGAAAAAATTTGAAAATTTTAGAAAATCGTACACCCATAGTCTTAAAGAAAATTTAATTCTGAACAACTTTTGTTAGAAAAATTTTCTTCTAGAGTCAAAAGCAGCGCAGTTACAGAGAAAAAAAAGTCGATTTTTCTATCTTAATTTGTTGATAAACATTTTTCCACAATTTTTTGAGATGGCGCACATCGATATTCTTATTATACATATTATCTACAATATATTTCTGCAAAAAACCGGCCTGTAGCACGTATTGCAAAAAAATGTATTAACATGAACTAATTTGACTGGACTAATGAGGCTCAGTTAGCAGAGCTGAAACCCTCCTAAGCTAAAAAATGAGGTTCACATGGCTCTCTTGTAATGAACTCCTATTCACTTAATGATTCTTCTTTTAATTCTAACTTAAATAATGCAAATCTTAATCTTACCTTCAATCAAAGTTCAAACCTTTTCAATACTAAATCTAATATTAACCATTTTTAAAATCTTATCATTTCCCACGCGAACGCGAACCGTATTAAAACTCATTTTTCTGAAATTGAATTTCACATAACCTCCAATAAACCTGACATTTTCTCAGTTACAGAGACATTTTTGCCAGATCTTGATGATAATGCCATTATTTCTATTGAACACTATCATTTTTTCAGATTAGATAGATTGGGCAAAGGTGGTGGTGGCGTTGGTTTTCATTTTGAAGAATGATTTCATTTCTAAGCGTTTGACTACCTTGGCAAATTCAACCAACCGTTGGTCAATTTTGCATAAAATTGGTCTCTCGAGTAAAGTGTTACCATCACCTCTACAGTATTTCTTATCTCAGGCCTTATTAAATCACTACACGTTTGTTTCTTCATCATCATCTGCTCTGAATGACGAAGAAATTCGTAGAGTGCTTTTTTTACCATTACGTGATGGTTTGCCAGTTTTTAATTTCTCTAAAGTCAACTGTTCCATGGTTGGTTCATTGCTACAAATAGCTTCCTCTAAGTCGGTTGGATCTGACCACCTCTCAACTGATATGTTGAAGATCACTGTGGATTCTATTCTGCCTTCCCAAACCCATATTGTCAACTCATCCCTGTCATCTGGAGTATTTCCTGATGCATGGAAAAGGGCCTTTCTTCTGCCTTAGAAAACAAACAAATTGGATTCACCATATCGAATACGACCTATTGCCAAATTATGTGAGATCTCGAAGGTTCTTGAGAGGGGGTGTACACTCGACTGTGTTCTCATCTTGACACAAATGCCTTACTTAACCCTCTTCAAACAGGTTTTCGAAAGGCAAATAGTACAAAGACAGCACTTCTAAAACTTCTTGATGATGCTCGTCATGCTATCGGTAAAAGGATGATAACGGTTTGGCTTCTATTGGATTTTTTGAGGGCATTTGACATGGTGCCTCGTTCTGGTTATCAGTCGGTAATAGGCGGCTTTATTTTAAAACAGTTCTTGCACATACTATTATATCGTACCAAAATCCACAATACATTGCTACGAAGTTTGTTCGTGCAAATGTCGATGCAGCTGTTAGATCGTCAAGTAGATTACCTCCTCGTCTACTTGTATGCCCAGTAGTACGAACAGCTGCTATGTTAAATTCATCTACCTACACAGCATCTTCATACATCAATGAACACAATGATCTTTTCATGAATTTTCACTCGGGGTGTACTTTATTAATTAAATCACGCTTACATAACAAGCTAATAACAGACAAGCGTTCAGGGTGACTGAGTACACTGAGTACTCAATAAATATGGTTTTTGATACGCAAAAACTCGTACTACCATTTTTTACAGTATTTATGGACCTTATTGACTGTTCACTTGTGGCGTTGGTAACAACAGCTGTTTAATTGAAAAATTCATTTATTATACAAATTTATAGTTATTTAAATCAGCTATTATAAATACAAATTTATAATTTAAACTTTATTGTTGATTTACGATGGAATATTTTTATCGTTCTTTTACTAGAAAATTCTAACTATGTTGTACACTATTTTGCAATATATATTAAACTTTGTATACTACTGTAAATCGTTAAGCTCATACGGGGTTCAACCCCACGACCTGAAATAAATGTTTCAATTGATCAATCAATCTTTCTCTCTCTGTCTCTTTCTCATTCTCTCTCTCTCTCTTCCTCCCTTACCTAAGCTTGAATATATATATATATATATATACACAAGGACACTGTGCCGTTGAGCTTTCTCTCTTTCCTCCTATACATTGTTTGGTATAGTGTACAAATGCATGCGTTATGAATTTATTATGAAAGTTAGCGTAATTAGTGGGTACACCTATATTTGTGCTTCTAGTAAGGGAATTCACTAAAAAATAGAAAATAAAAATTTTTTAACAAAAAAAACCAGCTTCAAAAACATTCAAAAAAAACATTAAACAATAAAAATTTTTTAACAAAAAACAAAACTGACTTCAAAAAAATTTTTTTATTAAAAAACAAAACCGATTTAAAAAAAATGCACTAAACTGTTACAAATAATTTATGATCTTTAATAATTATACGCATATTACGCATCTTATTTAACACATGTGTAGCAAATATATTATAGATTATCTAATTATTTGTAAACAGCACAAATAAATTATATTTTCTGCCCTCCAGCCAGGAAGCGACAACTTTCTGGCCGCTGCCCAAAACAAAGTTGCTGCTTTCTGGCGTTGTTGGGCAGAAAAATAGCATACGACCCATGGCCAGTAAAAAAGAAAGCCTCAGATCACATGTTTGTCAACTTCGGCTTCGCCTCAGCCGACAATTACATATGATCTGAGACATTTCTTTTTTTCTGGCTTTGGGTCGTAACATACTATTTTGTCCTCAGGCCGCAAAATAAATTTTTGTGTCCTGAATACGAAGCACAAAATAGTGTATTCTTATCCTAGGCCGCAAAACAAAAATGTGTATATTCAATGTATTATTTTAATAAAAGTTCGCAGAAAAACGTTCTCGACGTCGCTTATTCTTGGAATTGAACTGAATGAACTGCTCGCTTTCCTTAATATCGCTATCCTTTTCTTACATATATTATATTGGGAATGCGTTAACGACTAACGTAGACTCAATATATGTATATTATGAAAGAAAACAAGAGAGCGAGAAAAAGACATAGTTACAAGTTTCACGTGTTGAAACTTTTTTTTTCTTTTTTAAATAATATTTTTCAGTTATAATTTTCATAGTTTATTGTTTTATATTTTGTTGTATTTTTGTTTAATTTTAATGTTATATTTTAACTATTATTAGTTGTTTTTATAATCGAATTTTTTCATTCTATTTCTTTATTGTATTTTAAGAATTATTAGTTACTTACTGTTTATAATTGAATTTTTGCATTTGATTTTTTTATATTTTAAGAATCATCAATTATTTTTTTATAGGCGGGGTTGGGCTCCGCTCCAGCTTCCGCTTAACGGCCTTTAGGAAAAAAAATAGTATATGCAGTCTCGGCCACAAACGTATCATTTTTGCTCGTGCAGCTGGAGTGGCCTCGCTACGCTCGGCCCCTCAGCATGCATTCGCCAAGAATGATACGTTTTAAGGCCTTGACACATAATATACTATTGTTTTCAATTCACAAAAAAATATTTTCGAAGTCAGCGTCAAGTTGTTGAATTGTTCTGCACAGATGTAGAATTTGATGCCGACTTCGAAAGTAATCTTTTGTTATTAAAAAAAATATAATTTGTTCATGCTGTTTACAAATAATTAGATAATCTATAATATATTTGCTACACATGTGATAAGTTAGATGCGTAGTATGCGTATAATTATTGAAGATCATAGATTGTTCGTAACTATTTAGTGCATTTTTTTTAAGTCAGTTTTGTTTTTTGTTAAAGATTTTCTTTGAAGTTAGATTTGTTTTTTGTTGGAAATTTTTATTTTCTATTTTTTAGTGAATCCCCTCACTAAAAGCGCAAATATGGGTGTACCTACTAATAACGCTAACTTTCATTATTAATTCATATCACATGCATTAGTACACTATACCAATTATTTTTTAGTGAATCCCCTTACTAGAAGCGCAAATATAGGTGTACCTACTGATAACGCTAACTTTAATTATTAATTCATAACGCATGCATTAGTACACTATACCAAGCAATGTATAGGAGGTAAGAGAGAAGGCTGAACGTTACAGTGTCGTTGTGTGTGTATGTATACATATTCAAGCTTAGGTAAGAGAGGAAGAGAGAGAGAGAGAGAGAGAGAGAGATTGATTAATTGATTCATAATTATTATAGATCGTGGAGTTCAACCCCGTATGACCCAAAAGTAATACATAATGTTGTTTACAAAATAAAATATAGTGCAAATATAATAAGCAAGAACAATAGTAAAAATTTGAATATATTAATATGAGATTTCTCTTTCTGTAATAAAAGCAAAAATTATGATTATAAAAAGTAAAAGTTTGTTACACTTTATTGAAGCTGTACTCATCTGATCCACGTGTTACACAATGAGTATACAGTTGGAGGCCTACAGAACTAAATGTGTAGTAGAGTGTACTATAATATAGAAATACACTCAACGTCTCTCAGTTTCGCCCATCCACTTAGTGCGTTCGTCAAGCAAGAATTTGTTATACAACTTAGCCTTTATAGACTGCGTTTGGCCTAATTCAAAACTAGCGAATATGGAGGTATTAACATTGATAAAGCTAGATGCCGTGTATACGAAAGAGTTTAGCATAGCTGCAGTATGAACAGCGGGGCAGATAAGAAGTCTAGCTGGTAATCTAGTCGAAGTTCGAACAACTGTTTCAATGTTTACCCGAACGAATTTATTGGCCAGATAGCTTGGCTTTTGATATGATACTATAGAGTGAGCAAGAGCTGATTTGAAATATAAACGCCTGTGGCTCACCGACAACCAGTCCAACTGCAGGCGAAAGGAGGTAACTCTTTCCTGTCTTCCTATAATATACACAAACAAATCTAACGCAGGCATTAGTGCACGATGGAGTTTAATATTTAACGTCTGTGGTAAGTCGTCGTAGACTACACAACAGTAATCTATTATAGGAAAGATGAGAGCTTCGACAAGGTTTTTCCTGACCTGCCTAGATAGAGCATGCCTATGGAACTTTAATGATTAAAGAGTACCAAAAATACGTCCAACCACCGAACCTACCTGCTTATTCCAATTTAAAGTGCTAGTTATCCAGATACCCAGGTTTTTGACTGAACCAGTATATGGCACCACCTTATCATTTACGAAAATTTTAGGGCAAGAAAAGAGATCAATTCTTGAGATGAATTGCTCGCTACCAATGAACATTGCTTGCATTTAAGATGGGTTCAAGGCAAGACCGTTATCAACAGCCCACTTTACGACAGCAGCAACCTCGTGATTCAAAAAGTCAATCTTGTCATTCAGATTAGCGGGCAAAAATGAGTGGTATACCTGCAAGTCATCAACAAACAGGATATGAGACGATTCGGTTATGACAGAAGATCAATCATTGATGAAAACAGAAAAAAGCAGCGGACCCAAAACGCTGCCCTGAGGAACACCTGCCGTGCAGGTGACCCATTCACCGACATGACCCTCCAAATCTGTAATAGCATAAGTTCTCTTACTGAGATTCGACGCAAACCATCGTCTAACAGTATCTGAGCAATTGAATCGACGAAGTTTGAAGAGCAGGCGAATATGTGACACTGTGTCGAAAGCCTTGGAAAAATCAAAGAGCAATAAAGTAGTAATCATTCTTCTATCAATAGCCAAGCGTGCATCTTCAAGAAGCTTCAACAGCGCAGTCTGGGTACTATTAGATTTACGAAAACCAGTCTGTAGACTATCGAACAAAGAATTTGATTCAATAAAGAAGCTAAACTGGGAATGTACTACTCTTTCTAGAATTTCGAAAACTTCGGAAAGTTTGGCAATGGGCCGAGTTTGTGAAGGTGAATCCATCTTATTCGTCTTTGCCAATGGTAGCAAAAAAGCCCTTTTCCAGTCAGTCCGAAAAACTGCAGATGTTAGCGAGCAATTTATGATGGAAGTAATGAGATTGACAGTGGATTGACTCGTCAATTAAAGCATCTGGGCCATAATACCATCAGGACCAAAAGTCTTAGAAGTAACGAGGCGTACAAAAGACTCAACAAGAGGACAATCAACTGGAGCAAAATTAAAGATAGGCAAGTCATTACGTAGTGATACAGCAAGCACCTCTCTCAACTCACTCTCGGACAAAGCTGGAGTGGCAGAAGAAATTGATGTGTAGTGAGAGAGAAGAACACTTGAGGAGAAATACTGAAGCGGTGGAGGCAATATCTTTGAAGCCAGACCAATCTTATCAAGAATGTTCCAGCGATTAGAAGAGTTACCCACAGAATTAAGACGATCAGCTATATAATTGTTTTTTGCAGAATCAAGCGCATTTGAGATTTCACCTCTGAGCCTCCTGTATTTTAAAACTGCCTGAGCAGAGCCAGATCTCACTTGAGGAGAAATACTGAAGCGGTGAAGGCAATATCTTCGAAGCCAGACCAATCTTATGAAGAATGTTCCAGCGATTAGAAGAGTTACCCACAGAATTGAGACGATCAGCTATATAATTGTTTTTTGCAGAATCAAGCGCATTTGAGATTTCGCCTCTGAGCCTCCTGTATCTTAAAACTGCCTGAGCAGAGCCGGATCGAACAGCATAACGATATGCTCTATCACGCTCTCTCATCCTAAATCTGATGTCAGCAGTGACCCATGATTTTTTCTTAATGTCTAATTTGTGTGCTTTAATTGGTGCACAATAATCGAAGGACGAAACAAGAACAGAAGACAACTTATGAACTAACATATCTACAGAAGAAGTGGCAGAGCCTAATGATTCCACACAGCTCTTATGTGAGTAATTTGAGAAAGAAGATAAAATCGTAGATTTGCTACGAGGCCGTATTGTAGTTAGTTTCAGAGGAGCGTGAGCATCAAAAGTGTCGACTAAGACTTTAGTACAGCCGTCCATCAACTTGTCAAGAATGAAATTATGGCACAGAGTCTCTAAGGGCTGTATATGAGTCAAATCATCGAGAGGAGGCAAAACCATGCTGTCAACAGCGACAGTCAGGTCATCGAGTGACCCTTGAACCTTATCAACTAGAGAAGACTTAAGACTAGAATTAAAACTAACTACATCTAGGGTGTTCAGCTTACGAGACCAAAAACGTTTAGGAACGGAGGTGAGCCGATGAAACCTAAAGCACAACTCAATCAGACCATGCCCGGCAATGAAGGGCGAGTTAATTTTTGTATATGAAACTACTGAATCCGCAGAGCCAACAATGAAAAGATCAAGTAGAGTGTGCGAAACAAATAGGTCAGAAAGAACGTGGTGAGTTGGTTCAGAAGGGACAATAAAGAGAGAGAGAGAGAGTGACTTAACGTTTGACCGAAAGAATCTGGACGCATGATAGTCAGCGGCCAGGTTGATGTTCAATTCACCAGTAAGGATGATATTCTTATAACGAGGAACAGAGACAGAGAGAGAGAGAGATACAGAGAGAGACAGACAGAGAGATACAGAGAGAAAGAGAAAGAGAGAAAGAGAGAGACAGAGAGAGAGAGAAAGAAAAAGAGACAAAGAGAGAGAGAGAGAGAGAGTATAGCAGGCGAAGTATAAGGCAGATACATGAGAAAATAAACTGAATATTGTCCCAATAATTATAGGACACGTATGGGACCTTTCTGCAGACATTCTCTATTAGTCTAAAAAAAAGTTTTTTGAGATCGGTTTAGGAATGACGGAGTTATGAGGTAACAGACAAAAAAAATGCAATTGAATTGAGAACCTCCTCCTTTTTGAAGTCGGTTAAAAAAAAGAAGAATATTTTCTTCTTATGTCATAATAAAAAGCAATATTCTCTTTTATGTAGAAAAATTATTTTTATCGCTTTGTTCTTAAGAAAGCTTTGAAAACTGAATTGTTCATCCTAACCTCTATTTTTGAAATTTTTCAAGCTATTCTTCGAAAAGAATTGATAAACGTAATTTTTCATCATTGAAAATAATATTGCTTTTTATGATACAAGATGGGGCTATCTCTTTATTTTTTGCTACAATTATTAGTTTTGGCAAAAAAATTAATTTTTTTATTAGAAAAGAACAGAGATATACGACCTGCTTTTGAAGATTTGTCATAGCATACAAAACTGAACAGCGTTTGAAAAAAAAACTAAATAACCTTTAATTAGCGAGGTATAACGTTAACATAGAATAATTTCGCTAGGATTTATCCGGGGTTGAAAATAGGCAAAATTTTTTAAATTTTTCCTTTTTTTTAGCTTTATAAATATTGTTGAAAAGTAGATATTCCTAAATCAAACCATCGGTATTCAAAAGAGCTCTTAAAAACCTTTCAAAACCATCTTTTCAAAATTTTTTTATACGCTTTCGAACGGACCAGTAAAACTTTTTATATTTCCCCTCCACTAATTAGGCTGGGCAACTTCATGTGAGCGAGAGTATATATGTATATATATATATATATATATATATATATATATATATATATATATATATATATTTTTTTATTTGCGTGCTGTGCATGTTGTGTGTGTGTGTGTGTGTGTGTGTGTGTGTGTGTGTGTGTGTGTGTGTGTGTGTGTGTGTGTGTGTGTGTGTGTGTGTGTGTGTGTGTGTGTGGAACATAAGTGTGTGCGAGCAAGTATGTGTATATTCAAACGTTGAATTATATATTCAAGATTATCAAAAATAAATTAGTAAAAGATTAATTACATTGTTTTTATAAAAGACTAATTTATATTTTTTTTTTAGTGAATTTATTCATTCAAGAAATACTCAACATCAGCAGCCCTCACTATTAAGAACAGAAAGGACTGGAAAAAGATTACCAGCAACACCAAAAAAACCAAGTAACATTAGCTCTGGTAAAAAATCAGTTTCACATCTGACCTCGCAAGGAAGACTATTGCCATATACTAGAACTTCTTTCAAAGAAACATATAATAATAAAGATCAAGTTATTTATAATGAAGATTATAATTATGCTTATCAAAGTGAAGATAATCTACAACATTCTGTATACAGCGATTTCGCGAAAGAAAACAATACACAAATGCATATCAATGATATAGTTTCAAGTAATCAGTATAATACAAATTATCCATCTCAAATAACAAACATTTTTGAACAAAGTCTCACACAGCCTCAGAATACAACACAAGTTCGAGATACGTATAATTTTTCAAATTATCCTCAAGATTTATTTAAAGAATGTCAGTCCTCTTATTTTCAAGAGGATAAAGAATATTTTCAAGATGTTTGGGAAACATCTTATCAAGATGTGGCGTATCCAAACAATGCGTTGATCGGTATTGACGAATATGAAAAAACTGAAGATATGAATATTGAAGAAAATTTTCAGGACGTTTCATACAACGAAAATAGTGCTGCACAAACGCTTCAATCAATTTTGCAGCAAGAGTCACGTCAAATAAATGAATATAAAGAAAAATCTCCTAATACATTGTGTCAAGAAAAATTTACTAAAAATTATCACGAAAACAATTATATAGAACAACTTTCAGGGAACCATGAAATTGATTCTAATACAAAAAATTGTTCTGATCGCAATTTTGAAAATAATTATTATGAAAAAAATTTTATGGACCAATCATTCCAAAATAACCTATCTGAAAGTGAAATTTCCAATCAGTCACTTCAGCATAACGACTGTCAAGAAAAAAATCGAAATAATTTGTATCAAGAAAAATATAGTGATCAGTCATTTGCAACCAATCAAGATATGATACATGATGATTTAATTCCGATAAGTCCATGTATCCAAACTGATTCTTCAAATATGACAACCTATGAACAATATCAAAATGATCAATATACTATGGATTGTAAAGATGTAACTAATGCTGCCTATGATAAACCATTGCAAATGACCTATGAACAGTCACTGGTTTCAGCTACTTCTCAAACTGATTATCAATCTTCTTATATAAAACAGTCAGATTACACGGATCATGTAACATATAATGAAGATTATGAGAATATTGATATGTACAAAAATTCATTGGGAAACGAATCACAGGACTATAAAATTCAATATGAATCACAAAAAAATGCCAATGATAATTTTGTGCAAGACGGAACGGAAACATCACAATTTTCTTTAGCGGTGACACCGAATCAAACGATTACCGATGATTATTTTAAAGAAGGGAAATCTTGTGATTTACGGAGAAATGGTAAAGAACATTTATTTTCCGACTTGGAAACAAAAAAATGTTCTAATAAAGATATTAGTCAGAAGCTCACACAAGATACAAATTTAATAGCATTCACAGATAATGAATATGCAAATTCATTTGAAGATATTCTAGAATCGACTGATAGCAGCCATTCAAGGAAAATTTTAAATAAGCATATGCCAGAGGACAACACAATTTCTATCTCGACAACTTTGACTGATCCTTCTAAAAATGTTGTTGAAACACCAACATTTACACAGACTCTTCAAACAAATCACGTTGATTCCACACATTCAGTTGAAGATGCCATTAATTACAATAATCTGAAAACAAATGACAAACAGTTGACACGAGTTGAATCTTATCAAGAAGATATTTTCGAAAGTGAAGAGTATACTGACGTACTCTCAAATGAACCACAGAGAAAAGATTCAGAACTCTCTTATCTTAGCCATCAAAGTCATCAAAGTCAAACAAGTCAACACTCCACTCAACACTCTCAAAAACCAAAACTTATGCGTGGTGGTTCATATGCTTCTGATGATTTTTCAGACAATACTTATATTAGAAGAAATTCTTACACGCAACAGAGTCGGAAGGATTCTTATGTATCAATACCACACTCTTCTAAGCTCACTAGAACTGATTCATATCAAACTAAAGAGAAAAGAATAAATTCAACTAGCCAAGTTACGACTACACCTCATCCGGTTTCTCGAGCTGAAAGTTATCAACGAGGTTACTTCAAGGACCAAATATCAGTTGATGGAATTGAAACTGGCTTCGAAAGTAGAATAGATGAAGAAGTTCTTGCAAGGTGAATATGTAAATTAATTACCTTTTTTTAATCTAATTATCTTGTGTATGATTTTATATGCATACAACGAATCAAAACATTATTCGAAACAAATTAGGTACTATTACGATTCAGAGTCACTACAATTTTGAAATCAAGTACGTTGATAAACAGCAAGTAAAATGATATTTCTAATCGAAAATCAAATCGTTATAACATTTTTTTGATCAGAATATGGTTTCAACTTATTTTTTTATTCTTAGCATGCTAAACTCGCATTTTATGCAAGCTTTTAAAAAGGTAACTAACCTGCATACATACTTACAGAAATGATTTATTAGGGTGAGGGAAATTCACTAGCCGGTAGTAAAAAGTATTCTTGTTATTCTCGGTAACATATTTTTAGTTGGAAAAATAATACGATTTACTTGTTTTCAGATGTTCTTGTGTCAAGTAGAAAAATGCTTGATGACCAATTTTTTATATAGACTTTAATTATCCTGTTCCCAAGTGGATTTTTTCTTCACCCAAAATTTCTATTTAAGGGGAATCCTCATACTGACATAGAGTTCTACCTTATCTACATTTAAATTATGAATTTCAATAAAAATTTAACTATTCATGATGGAAAGTCGTAGGAGAGGCACATTCTTAACATACCAAAGAATTTATTGCAACGTTAAAAGACAATATAAAGGTAAAAATAAAGGCGAAAACTGCTTAATACGATTAACTTTTTAATGCAGTTATGAATAATCGTATTATGCAGTTTTTGTCTTCATTTTCACTTTAATTCTGTTTTTTAACGTTGCAATAAATTCTTTAGAATGTTAAGAATGTGCCTCTTCTATGAATTTCAGTCAAAAATAGTTAAATTTTTATTAAAATGCATAATTTAAATGTGGATAAGATAGATCTCTGCACCGGTATGAGGACATCCCTTAAAGTATTTAATAATATATCTTCACGTGCTAAAGAAGGACGTAACGATATGCCGCGTCATATGTTTATGAAAATCACGCCAGAATATAGAGAGAATACAGTTAGTAAATTATATCTCGAAAACTACTCGATGGATTTGCTTCTAATTTTGCATGAAATTAATTTTTTTGTCTAACTTGCTGGGAAACTATTGATAATTAATTCTTCTGGCGTAGTTTTGATTTTAGAGTCATTCATAGAAAAAAAAAATTTCAATTTTTCATTTTTTTGTTTTTTTTTGTTTACTACTCGATGAATTTGCTTCAAAATTTGCATGGAAATTATTTGCGATTGCCCAAATATAATAAATTCCTAAAAACTGATTTTCTTAGCTTAGTTTTAATTTTAGAGCATTTTGAAATTAAAAAAAAAAATACTTATATTTATTAAGCCAATGAAATCTTAAAAACTACTCGATGAATTTACTTTAAATTTTTCATACAATTCAATTTTTCGATTTACTGGTACGGAAGCTATTGAGAATTGGTTTTATTAGCGTAGTCTTAATTTTATAGCCATTTTAGTAATTTAAAAAAAATTTCGATTTTTCATTTCTTATTTTTTTTATTTTACGTAAAGTACGCGATAGATTTGTTCTAAAATTTGTAAGGAAATTATTTGCAACTGCCGAAAGGAGGAAAATTTTAAAAAATTGATTTTTATAGCGTAGTTTTAATTTAAGAGTAAATGAATTTTGAAGCAAATTCATCGAGTAGTAAGCAAAAAAAACCAAAAAAATAAAAATCTAATTTTTTTTTTTTAAACGACTTTTAAATTGAAACTATGCTAAAAGAACCAATTATCAATAGCTTCCCAGCAAGTTAGACAAAAAAAAAATTCCATGCAAAGTTAGAAGCGAATCCATCGAGTAGTTTTCGAGATACAATTGACTAACTGACATCACACACACACACACACGCTCGCGCGCACACGCAAACACGCACACACACACACGCGCACACATGCAAACACGCACACACGCACACACGCACACACGCACACACGCACACACACATATAGACATAGACATAGACATAGATATAGACATTTTCTAGGAATCACTTCTTTTGACTCTCCGAGTTTAAATATGTACAAATTAATGAAAAAAGATACAATGTTTTCTCTATGAGAAAGCAATATTTCATATTAAAATCACATTTAAAAAAATTAAATCAAATTACTTTAACTCAATGAGCTCTATGAGAAAGCATTGCGCTAAAGCACTTGGCAGCATTTTTACATTTACGTTACACTTTCCATTATTTCTACTTACATTTTCTTGTATGAAGATGCTATTTACATTCCTTCGCCTTTAAATATTTGGAACGAATTTCTCTTTCTTTTCATTTTTTTCTGCGGATTTATCATCATTTTGTACTACATTTAAACCTATTCTATCGTTTTTCAACATCGTTTCCCTACTACCGGTCACGTTTGACGGATCACTAACGCTACCCGTGTTGTCATGATACCTTTCGCCAGGTACGTCATATTCGTCATTACTTAACTCGTCATTAGTATGCACTTCCTCGTTGACTATCTCTTGTGTATTATTTTCTTCCTCCAGTGCGTCATAATTCTCTGTGACTGCGGGTAGAGCCTCACCATGAATTTGTGCTTCTACTGGTACTGTATTTTCTTTATTTACTGTTCAACACTGCCATTCTGTGCTTGATTACCCTCTATTTTACTATCTTCTATTTCGCTTGTTAAAAATATCCTGGTGTAAGCCTTTCGACGTCAATCATAATATCTTTATTTTTCTTTATAGACAAATGCTTTCCGTGCATGATTATGCCTTAATGGCACTGGCCTAGCCTCTCTCATGTACTCCTTAAATTCTGATACGAATATCGGATGGTTTCACATATCCGTATCTTCGAACACACACATATCTTCGGGTATGGATAGTGTTGTTCCATACAAGAAATCAGCTGGACTGGCCTCCCTGTCTTTCCTTAGGCGCGTTCTCAATCCTAATAAAACTGTGAAAAGGACTCTGGTTCATTTGCATCCTTCCGTATGACACATAAGTGCTGCCTTAAGGTCACGGTGCCACCGCTCTACCATACTGTTGGCAGCAGGGTGGTAAGCTGCTGTACGTACTCTTTTGCAACCTATAAGTTGCAGTAGTTCTAGGAACATGCTGGACTCAAACTGCTTGCCTTGATCTGTAGTTATGATCACAGGTGCGCCAAAACATGATACCCACGTACCATGAAAAGCGCGAGTGACAGTATAAGACGATGCGTCGCAAACGAGCAGCGCCTCTGGCCATCTAGTATACCTATCCCCATTTGGTCACTAGATACTTGTAACCATTGCTAAGCGGCAACGGATCTACCAAGTTGACATGAACGTGGGGAACCGTGCGTCTGGCTCACTAAACTTCATAAGTAAAAATTTGTTTTCCCTCCTAACTTTCGATCTTTGGCACTCCATGCATGCTCTGCACAAGGATTTCATCTGCCTGTTCATGTTCGGCCATATATATTGTTTCCTAATTATCTTACTCGTTAACCGAGCAGATGGGTGCGCCTTATTGTGGAAGGGTTCAAAGATAACGTTTCTCAGCGCCTCTGGTATCTATAGCCTGAGTACACCTTGTGCAATTTCACAATAAAATAGCGTGTTTTCTGCACCATATTGTAATTTTACCAGCTCTAATTAATGCTGCGGGTCATCAATGATCTCCTGCAGCTGTTGCTTATCCTTCTGATGTCTAGCTATTTCATCTAGTGAAAATACTGACAAAAATCTGAAATCGTCGACTCTTGAAAGCGCGGCAGCAAATACATTATTCTCTCTTGGTAAGTAACAGATTTTTACGTTAAATTCTGAAGTACGTACTAACTTTCTTGTTTGTAATGCTGAGCATCGATCTAAACCTTTATTTAATGCATGAGTACACGGTTCATGATCGATATTCACTGTAAACCAAAGTATATGTACTCTAATATATACTTTTTAGACTGAAGAAAAAATTTGTTAATTAACAACTATTTTTCATCTTATTTTATATTAAAATGATACCACCTTTTTTTACGAATCTCCGGTTCTTCTGATTCATGCATTTTTCAGGTGTGCTTAATTCTCTTGTGATAAGATTTGCATTTTCTATTGGTTCCTATATTATTAGTAGTTATTATATATCAAAGTGAAACTCCTTTTTTCTACAGTTCTTGGGTCCTACAGATCTGCGCATTTTTTTGTAAAAAGAATAGAAATTTTTGATTGAGTCCTATATAATCAGTAGTTATCATATACAAGCACTTTTTTCAGGCCTCATTTTTGGGTCTAATTTGAGCTTTAGTGTATGTATTTCTCTCTTTATCTATGTTCCATTATATTTTAATTTAATATCTTTTTTTACTCTCTATTTTTTTTCTTCATTTTCTCTTTCTCTTCAAGTGTAGACTTCAATCATGATATATTATTAGAGACAAAAGATAAAATTTTTAGTTAACAGTGCATCTCTGAATGCAGCTCAATTTAACTCAATCAGATTATTGATTAGATTAGATTAGATATTGCTTTATTTTGTATTATAATTACAAAAAGAGCGTGTAAAATTACAAATAAAGTTAAAATACATAAAATACTTGAAATAGCTTTGTATATATAAAATTAAAAAAGTACAGTATGATATCACAGTCATAAAACATAATAGAGATAATAATACTGTAATAGTAAGTCAATAAATTAAATAAAAGTGATATCACAGATAATACAGATAAATACACGCAAATCAGATAATTTTTAACTGACGTTTTGTCAATTTTCATCTAAATTTTGTATAATTTAACTGACTTTAAGAATAAATTCAGCTAATTTCCAGGTAAATTTATCCTACTTCTGCTTAGTTTTAACTTACTTTTAGCTAACTTTTATAAAACTTTCAGCTATTTTTTAGCCAACTTTAAGCTAACTTATAGCTTCTAATTTAACAAAATTTCAGCTAAATTTCAGCTATATTATAGCTAAGTGGGGCAACAATCGATTCTTATACACGGCGGCAGCGTCGACAACGGTGGCGAAAACTTCTTATAGATGAATCTTATTCTTGTGAACACTGAAGATTATCAAATTCCAACCTTAATCTTCAATTTGCGCTTTCGCACATGGTAAAAGAAAAGTACTTAAATAAAATGTACTAACTTGAGTTAGTAGTCAATAAAACGTTACCAGTCGTTTTTTAATTGACACTTACAAGGAGAGTATTTCACCTTCCGGTCGCCGATAATGCTCAAATTTTGGAAATGTTTTCTGGATGAAGAAACATAAAGAAAGCCAAAATTTTATAGGCCAACGCTTATTATTTTCCTGGTTACAGGCCATTAAAGAAATTCACTAAAAAAATTACCAGATTCTTAAACACTTATAGTTTCTCATCATTGTTAGCTAGAAGCTTATATCTTTTTAAAATGAAAGCTGAGCCCAAATCCTTTCGAAATAGCACCTACAGCATCTCAAAATATTATTTTTTCCTAAAGTTATAGCATAATAAAGATTGGACCCAATTTCAGCTTTTATTATTCATTAATGTTTCAAACAGAAAATTCAAGTTCAATCTTTATTACGCTTTAACTTTAGGAAAAAATAATATTTTGAGATGCTGTAGGTGCTATTTCGAAAGGATTTGGGCTCAGCTTTCATTTTAAAAAAGATATAAGCTTCTAGCTAACAATGCTGAGAAACTATAAGTGTTTAAAAATCTGGTAGCTTTTTTAGTGAATTTCTTCAATGGCCTGTAATTAGGGAAATAATGAGTGTTGGCCTCTAAAATTTTGGCTTTCTTTATGTTTCTTCATCCAGAAAACATTTCCAAAATTTGAGCAAAATCGGTGATCCAAAGGTGAAACACTCTCCTTGTTAGTACATAAATTAAGACAACCTATATTAGTACATCTTTTAACGCGACTTATCCCAAAAATTATTTGGTATAGTGCCGAATTTTTCCGTACTACGAAACTAAATTATCTCATACTAACTTATTACTTATATAATACGCACTGTGTCGCTGTCAAGTATGAAACTTCAATATAATTATTACCTAATCACGTAAGAACCATTCAATTGTATAAAAATTTTCAACAGTTGATAAATATAATGTATATCATATAATATATAACAATTTTAAATTACTAATAATTAATTCTAAACTCAAAAGCTAACTATTTCAAAACAGAGTATGGCAGATAAACATGTATCATTTTATTCCTTAAATATCACGAATTCGAAAATCAATTATAAGTAATTTAAAAGTGTTACGTATTATATAAATAATTACCGGCACATTGGTGAGGTTAAGGAACTGCAGCTCGACCGATCAGCGAAGTTGAGCAGCGCTGGGCGCGGTTGTTACATGGATGGGTGACCGCTAATGCTTATGCAACTTCGTCGACTAGGTGATTTTTCGTTGTCAACAATGTGTGCGGGAAGTGAAGGAAAAATGTTTTCGATGTTTAAGTCTACTTGAATGTGACATAAACACCAAAAACAATTTGGCATCATCGAATAAGGTTGGATTGAAAGGTATAGAAAAAGGTTTAATGCACGCACTAGGCCAAGAGGCTGTAGGTGGATAAACCCAAGTACATACATACATATAAATAATTCTATATTTATCAACTCTTAATTTTAGTAATAGAAGAAGCTGCACCAAAAGAGATTAACAATCACATTTTCTGCGAAATATTGCTTTTGAATCGAGAAGGTAAAATGTCAGACTTACAAAGAAGGTCCTCCAACCCGACCTCACCTATTTAAACCATTCTGTGATATGTTGTAGTACTCGAGAAAAGAAAAGACACGTATTTTTTTGTGCCGACATCTACTTCTACCGAAAACACCCCTAAATTTTATTCCAGAAAATCGTTTTTTTGTCATATCTCGGCTTCTAATTAATATTTTTTAATAAAACAAAGTGCAAAATAATTGTCATAAGAGGCGTCAGATACTAGCTGTATTTTTGACCCAAGGGATTGCAACACTTATAATATATTCTAAAAAAACTAGATTTTTTATACTTTTTTTTATTCTATAAAAACCAGGATATGCGTTCAAAAAAATAAAATGCAACATTTTTGTTTACTTCATCTAATATTTTAATTGCCGTCATTTACCACATGTAAATGATGAAAAATTAATTTTTTTCTTAAGATTCGTTACCCTTTAAAATGGAATGTAATTTAGAACAAAAGCAACTATATTATACATTTTTTGCAATATTTTAATATAATTATTAATGTAATAATTTTTATTTAGTACTCATATTTAAAGAGTTATTATAATATAATATTTTGTCATATTATGTTAGTTATTTTTTAGAATCATCAGCATAGCTGTTTATCTTTATTATTATTATTATTAATATCACTATTATTAACATTATTACCATTGGGAGTCGGCTTGAGGAGGCCCCTTGAGCAAGTGTTGTCTTCCAGGTTCCGGGCATTGCCCAACCGCTCCTGGGCGTCATCGTCGCTTCAATGATCTTTGCAGCAATGCTATAACTTTGACGGCAAATAGGAAGTAATGACCCGAGGAGAAATAACCTCGCAAAAAAACCAGGGACTATCTGACCCGGATGGCAGAAACTCTGTAAGGGTCCCGCTTTGGGTTACAGGATAGGGGTGGTTCCCTGAATAAATTAACTATTTTTATGGAAGATGTGTGCAGATAAGAACATATTACATCAGGTGAGTACCTCTGAAAAGAGAAATCTCACCTCCGCTTCCGATCGGGTGCAAGCCCCGGTGGGCGGAGTACGCTCCACGGATTCTGAGGGAAGCAAATCTCACGCTGACCATATTGTAGCACGGCTTGGAAACCAGGCATCAGCGACAATCATCACTGATGAAACCTCGCATCAGAAACAAGGAATGGTTACGTTATAAATATCAAGGGTACGTAGCGGTAGCCAGAGCAGTATTGCTAGCGTCGGAAGCGTCAAAAGCGCTTACAGTGACGCCTCAGGCTTCGAGCAGGACGAGTTAGCAATAGATATGGATGAGTTCCTAGAAGCAATAAGAAAGCAGGATCTGCACATAGAGGAAATGAAGAATGAAGCCAAGGTTATGCAGGAAGCTTTAAAGAAGAATACCAACCTTAAGATTCAAGGCACAGTAGAAAGGTTGCAGGTGCACCTCAAGCAGGCTGTTGATCAACAGGAAAACATCAAAAGGAAAGCGAATTAATTCAAGAGCGGGATTAATTAAGTTTTCGATCAGCATTTAGCAAGAAAAAAAGGAAGAAAAAGGATGCAGGCGGAGGTCTTAAGAGACACTATGCTCGCGTGCTCTGGTTTGAAAAGGAACCGAGGCAGCGCAGGTAACAGCCCTGAGGATGTGCGGCAGAATAAAAAAAAGAAAAAGAAAGCGACGCTTGGTGCTACGGAATCGCAATCTCCTCCGCAGACTACGATATCTAGTCAGCCACGTCTCGGGACTGCAAAAAAAAGGACAAGGAAGAAAGAAGCGTTTGTAATTAAGATCTCAGAAGGGTCTACATACGCGGACGTTCTTGGAAAGCTCCACAAAGATGTTAAGCCGCAGGAAAGTGGCACCAAGGTCTTAAATGTTAGACCCACATCCAAGGAAAACCTTCTCATCCAGATCTCTAAGGAGTCGGATAGAAGGGCCTTTGCTGACAACGTCAAGGTTGCAGTAGAGAGACTGGGAAGCATAAGTATGGATGAACGGAGAAGGACGATTGAGATTCGCGATCTTGATCAGATGTCAACGGAGGATGAAGTACAGGAAGCTTTAAGTAGGGTTCTGGGCTCCGAGCAAAGATCTCGGAAGGTCATGATCCTTGGACCCAAAAAAGTTGGATCTAAGATGGCAGTGGTTGTTCTCAATAAGACCGAGGCGGAAGATCTCTTAAGCAAGGAAAGAATCCGAATAGGATTTGTTAGCTGTAGGATAGAACGGAGAACAATGGTGATAAGATGCCATAAATGTCTGGGCTTCGGTCACAGACGGGATCAGTGCATGGGACCCGAGAGATCCACGCACTGCTTCAAATGTGGAGAAGCAGACCATACAAGGGCAGCATGTGCAAAGAGTGCCTACTGCTTCTTGTGCCGACAGGAAGGCTATGATGGCGAAGCCATCAAACATGTGGCAGGTAGCGGAAGCTGCAGAGTATTCAGGCAAGCGCTGGATGCCGAGAAAAGAAAGAAACAAGAGACTTCCGACAAGCCTCGAAAAAAAGCTGTCGTAGTGGAAACTAGAGGAGGGTAAGTACCAGGTACAGTAAGAAAGGCGCTGCGGCGTATTGGTGACCCCACCCTGAAGTAATGCCGAAAAGGCTTAAGTGCCAGGGTAGACTAAAGGTCACGAGGTGGATGTTACTGGCCTTTTGCCCGCGTGACGATGGCATCTTCTTGCAATCGTCACGTGGTCAGAAGGATAGGGGGTTAGACGGTCCCCTGGGACTCTGATGCCCTGGATGTGAAATGGAGGGACCATTTCACAGTCAAGGCTGACGTGCACTCAGGAACCCGTCACACCGGTGCCAGGATCCCCTCCTGCACGGCGATAACGCTTTGCGAAATCGCACAGCGGGCGTGAATCCTGTCGCTAAAGGTCTGGTTTAGGCAGATTTCCCGTTTTTTTACCACCATGGAAAAAAAAATTATTATTATTATTATTATTATTATTATTATTATTATTATTATTATTATTACCTCCGCATGTTGCTGACCTTGTAAGTGTCCACCTACGATGTGGTGGCGGGGCGGAGGCTCAAGCACGATCAACACATCGCTAGCAATCCTTAGTGATGGCTAAGGATATCTGGATGATCGCGTAGGGATTTCCGCTTCACGGAACTTCCAATCCATTAAAATTTTGTGTTCGTATTTACGTGTACTAAAAAGCAACACAGTATGAATGGATGTATGAATGAGCTGCGGCTGCCAGCCAATGGATATTCCCGTCAGACTACGGGGGTTGTGCGTTAGTGGTGACTTGCTGACCTCTGTTTAGTAATAAGGGTAAAAGTAAGACCCCTCTCTGGCGAAAGTCGTGACGGGCAAAGGTCTCGTGAAACCACATGCCGGTTAGGAACTCCTACGTACTTCTACTAGCGTAACCAGAGCCCATGAAGGGGTTGAAATTGGTCCGTACAGGCGCAGGTGCGAAGGATTACTAGGTCAGTATTTCCTTATACCAAGTCCGCGCAGGAAAACTGCGGAACGTCTAGCCTGAAGTTTAGGGCCTGGCGCGGCACGGATCAGACGTCGCTCACTCAATAAGAATGACGTAAAACCTTCAGCATCAATATGGCGTGGGCCTAACCTGTAACATCTTTTCTAGAATCACTCGGTGTCGCTAGGGTTGACCACCCGAAAACCGCTTCTCGGCTGCGGCATCCTTAACTAGGGCACCACACAGGCGGGGATAGTGGCGTCACTGCGCCTGGAGCTCCCATGATGGGCGAACCGTCTTAAGCCAAGTATACGTTTTAATATGTTGAATTCCACAACAACACAAACCAAAACCCAAACAGAAGCAGCTAGCAATAGCCCAAAAAATAACGAAGGCCAGTTTTCGCAGGCTGATCCCCCAAAGAAGTCAGGGGTAGAGATCAACTGCTTAACAATGGAAGAAAGATCTCAGAGGATGAATGAGATCTTCGCGCTCTTCAGAGAAGCTCTTAGGTCGATGCCTAACATCTATAAAGATGTTAAGAATAATCTACCAGAGCTTATCGATCACGTGGATGCCCTTAAAACGGAGCATCTTCTCTTTCTTCAGGCGAGAACGGTCACTGAACAGATGGAGGTGACCGAGACGCTCGATGCAAGCTCCTCAGCCAAGCGGACTTAAGAGGATGCCTCGCTTGATTCTGGCATCAATGCTGAATCGCGAGCATTAAAAAAGAACCGCCCTGAGAGTCTGGATGATCTGTTTCAGGTCGTCCAAAATAGAAAGAAGAAGATGGCTACAAAAAATCTAGTCCAGAATGCAACGCAGCAGCAACAACAACAACAGCAGCAGCAGCGCCAACAGCAGCAGAAACAACAACGGCAGCAGCAGCGTCAACAGCAGCAGAAACAACAACAGCAGCAGCAGCGTCAAGAACAGCAGAAACGGCAGCAGCCCAACAACAACAACAACAACAGTCCATCAGTGGCCAGAACATCGGCTAATGAGACACAGCAGCCTGCCCAGCAGCTGTTGAAAAAGAAGAGGAAAAGGAGAAGGAAGATAAAAAAGAGGTCTGCTGCCATTCTTATAAAACCAGAAGGAGGAAAAACCTACAGCGACGTCCTGCAGAACATCCGGCAGGATTTGATCACTGAGAGCCCAACGACCAACATCAGAGGAGGACCAGGGCCAGAGATGTCCTGATTAAGTTGGGCTCCACAAAAGGTCTAGAGACATTTAGTGCTTTTCTCAAAAGGACGGTAGGCGAAACGGGAATTGTCAAGGAGATGTGCCCGAAAGAAACGGTCGAGATAAGGGATATCGACTGCTTAGCTTCAGTAGAAGAAGTATAAAGACTGCTGCAAAAGCTGTTTTTACCGAAGGCCAACAGGAAGTAGGGGAGTTTAGCGCCTCACTGACCAACCCCAACAGCAGAGAACTCCGCTTGGCCATTGTAGAGATGGAACAAGACCAAGCGGCGTTCCTGCTCTCTAGAACTAGGATAAAGATCGGTTACACCAGCTGCCGAATCAGAAGTTGGCAAAGGATTCAGCGCTGTTTTAGGTGCCTGAACTACGGTCACCAGGCGCGTGACTGCCAAGGACCTCACCGTAGCAAGATGTGCTACAAGTGTGGAAAAGAGGGCCACAAGGGATCGGCCTGCAAGGCTACTGATGCTCAGTGCATATTATGTACCAAGCGGGAAGTAGATCCAGCAGAGTGAAAACACATCCCTGGGTCAGGTCAATGCAAAGTCTTTCGCAAGACTCTGAACCGAATCAAAAAGCGCTAATGATGGACCGTATAACGGTCCTCCAAGCCAACTTACACAGAAGTGACGTAGCCAACAGCCTTTTGACTTAAATCAAATTTGAGACAAATGCTGATGTGCTACTGATAAGCGAGCAGTACACAAACTGGACCGTTAAGACCTGGTTTAAAGACGAGCTTGGCACTGCAGCGATCTACGTAGACCCAAATAACATCAGAGTAGACGCAGATGGAGCTGGAGAAGGCTTTGTATGGGTCAAAAGCAGAAACGTTACATTTGTGAGCTGTTATTTCAAGAGTCCAAGCTGGACTCTGAGAAACTTGTTCAAGTACTGCAGCGAGGATTCGACAACCTACTGGATGCGACAATTGCCACTGAAAATGCCGACGCTGCGGAGGTTCTCGTGAAAGAGACGATGAGTCTCATTCACAGAGCCTGTGATGCATCTATGCCGCGCAAGGGATCGCAAAATCATAAGCGTCCAGCGTATTGGTGGAACGACGAAATCGCAAGAACCAGGTCAGAAACTCTCAGCTTCAGAAGATCATCACAGAGAGCAAGAAAGAAGGATTCACCAGAAGCAGATCTTTTGTCTGCACAATACAGAGACGTGCATAGACAGCTTCGTAAGAAGATCAATCGAAGCAAAGCACAATGCTGGAAGGACCTGAGCAAAGACGTCAACAAAGAGGTATGGGGAATGGCTTATAAGATAGTGACGAAAAAGCTCTGTGCTTCCCCTACGTTGCCATTCGAAGAAGAGACCATGGCGGACATCGTTCACCACCTGTTCCCTACACATCCAGCGCTCAAAGAACAGGAGAATACAGAAGAACCTGAAGAGATCCAGCTCTTTACAAGCGGAGATTTACAGATCGCTGCAAGAATGATAAAGAACAAAAAGGCACCTGGCCCTGACGGAATACCATCCGAGGTCCTTAAATGCATAGCGGTGAAAGCGCCATCTCTCTTGTTGAACATGTACAATGCGTGCCTCTAGACGGGTGTGTTCAGCACCCCCTGGAAGGTTGCACGTCTTGTGCTGATCATCAAAGGAAAGGGAGGTGATCCCCGGCATCCATCGTCCTACAGACCACTGTGCATGTTGGACGAAGCAGGGAAGCTATACGAGAGGCTGCCAAAACCGCGATTACTAGGAGCCATACAGGTGGCTGGTGATCTCGCCGACAACCAGTACGGCTTTAGGAAAAAGCAGTCTACCGTTAATGCAGTGAAAGAGGTAGTGAATGTAGCGAGAGAAGCATGGACTGGAAACCATCATTTCCGTCTTATCGCGTTCCTCGTCATGTTGGATACGAAAAACGCTTTTAACTCGGCAGGACGGCCTGATATCCTTGCTGCGTTCAAAGAGTTTAATGTACCAGAATACCTCATGCGAGTGATACGTGACTATCTGAAAAACCGTATCCTCCGCTATGAGATAGAAGAAGGCTGGCGTGAAAAGGACCTCAGCGCAGGCGCGGCACAGGGGTCAATATTCGGCCCAGACTTTTGGAACATTCTGTTCGATGCATTGCTCAGACTTGCAATGCCGGATGGGGTGAAAATGTTCGCGTACGCCGATGATGTCGCTTTAGTCATCACCGCGAAAAACGCGAACATTGCGCAGCACATAGTGAATACGGCGATAAGAAGAATCTCTGAATGGATGGTGAAACGTGGTCTCGAATTAGCGATGGCCAAGACAGAAATAGTACCCTTAACCTGAAGACACATTAACATCGAGTTTCCCATGACAGTAGGCACAAACGTGGTGCAGACAACGAGGGAGGTAACGTATCTTGACATAAAGCTGGATGCAAAACTAACCTTTTTGTCGCACTTAAAATACGTCGCCAACAAAGCGATAAAGAAAACGTTGCAGTTAAGTCGTCTTATGGCCTACATCAGCGGCTCAAAATCAAGCAAACGACAACTTTTAATGTCAGTTACAACGTCCATCTTATTGTACGGCTCCGAAATGTGGGCCAACTCAATAAGAAAAAAGACGCACCAGAAAACATTATCTTCTGTTCAAAGGAGAGGGGCTCTCAGAGTCACCAGCGCCTATCGCACTGTCTCGGGACCCGCGGTACTAGTTATCGCAGGAATCATCTTGGTCGAATTACAGGCGTTAGAACGCAAGCAAACTTACGAACGGAAAAAACAGGCAGAAGAAGCTGCAATAATCCAGAAAGAAGAAAGACAGATAACCTTGGAATCCTGGCAAGAAACATGGAATCAGGAGGAAAAAGGCCGATGGACCAAGGCACTTATTAAGGAACTGGCTCCATGGGTTAAAAGAAAGCACGGGGAGGTTAACTATTACCTTACCCAGTTCCTCAGTGACCACGGGTATTTCTGCTCACATCTCAGTAAAATGGGAAAGGCTCAGGACCCGGGCTGCATCTTCTGTTTCGCTGATCGTGACGATGCGTATCATACGTTTTTCGTCTGCCATTGGTGGAACGAAGAAAGACACCAGGTCGAGGAAATAGTCGGACGACTAATGCCAGAGACAATTATGAGCGAAATGATCACGGCTGAAGAAAAATGGGATGCTATGACACTTTTTGTCGAAAGCGTCCTTAGACAGAAGAAAACGTATTTAGATAGGGAGATTGATCGAAGTACGAATGATACCACGGAAGCCATGCTGACGTTGCTGCATAACAAGAAACATTAGCCGGTCCCATAGATTCGGGGTACGAGGGTGACGTCGAGGATTCCTTTTAAATGAGAAAACCAAATCGTGCACCATATAAATGTGTGAAAATGCGTAAAAGCAAGATTTTGCTGATTGACTGTCACGGGAGGTTAGTGTGCCAGCGGGTTTGCTCCCTCTACATACGTAAATATACCACACGCGTCCGAGAGTGAGTGTGAGTCAGACGCGATAGATAGGCTAGCCTCACGTGGGGCATAAGATCATATCTAGTCCACGAGAAATAAGACTGATGTAGGAAGGACTGATTTTTGCTCCCCTCTACAGAGCCAGTCCTTCAGGTAAATGTTGCCTTCCTGATTATTCGATTGATGGAAGTATGAATGTTTTGATGGGAAACAAAGCCGACCCTCCTGGAGCGTCCCTTTGCACTCCCAAGGAATGTATGTCGCGGGAGAGAGTCACCGGACTTTACTCCGAACTTGAGTTTATCTTCACGCGCGTGACTATGCATGCATGTGAAAATGAAACGCGTTAGATTTATTTGTTATACACCTTGTAGGTTAAAGAAACGAATCTAGTCAAATACCAAAGAAACCAGGAGAAAAGATCCGAAACGATCAAAAACCGGCGCCACCCTGAAGTAATGTGATAAACAGATCCCGGGGTGGGGGAACGTCCTAAGTGGTCAAGTTAGAGTATCTCTTCCTCTTTAAATGACTTGTCATTCGTGAGTAAGAGGAATGCGATTTTTAGAGGGTCGCTAGACGTGAACTAGTAACCCCTCACAAACCGTGGTTTTTCTTCCGCCTGTATCTTTTTCCAGGCCGAAGAAACTCCCGGCAGTCTGTTTGCAGATTTTTATCGTCACAGTAACTCAAATCAAAGGCAAAAAAAATTATTATTATTATTATTATTATTATTATCATCATTATTAATATTATTATGTATGTTGTTGCTGCTATTATTTTTTATAGACAAAATCATAAATATTTTATTTTATTTAATTCTGTATTTTTGTTGTTATAGACATTACAATCTAATTATTTCAAACATAAATTTTAATTTCATTTAAAACACAACAGCTTACAAAATTGAAAATATCAGTATTATGCTTACTTATCAAAGCCAGAAGTTATTCATATATAATATTTTGTTCATACATTGATAAAGGAAGATGTGTCATTGAAAATACGTTAATCTCGCTTATAACATACGAAAAAAAATTTACTCTATTTATCTTTATTGAAATGAAATAATCATTTTCTTTAAATACTGACTACTGAAAACATTATTTCTAAAATTAATCTTTTAATTTTTGGGTACTTACGTGAGTATTTTATAATTCATATTTCTAAACTTATTTATTATTTTCTAGCGCACAATACCTCGCTCCTAACGTAACTCAGTTAAATTTCTTCATACAATTAGAATTTGAATGTAAAATTATTTTTAGTATAAATTTTCAGAATTCAACTTTGAAGATTACAATCTACGGATGCTTAGACATTTTACCAATGGATTTTTATAGCTTAAAGTTGAATTGTAAGGTGGAGTGTACGTTTGGTCTGAACGTCTGTCTTTATCTTTTTGAGTAAGTTTCGTATCGAAAAATATAGAAAATTTTGAATAACCATATAAATCTCAGAAATAATTTTAAGAAGTTGAATTTTTAAAAACCAATTATGAAGAACTACTTCGAAAAATAAAACTAAAAGATATTAGGGCTGTTATGTGTTGATACGAATAAGGAATAATTATATATTCAATTCATAGTCGTGTCTTGAGCATTAAGTATGACTTGAACCTTAAGTATCGTACGAAGAGACTTTATATATCATGTTTCAAGCAATAAAATACCCCTCGATGCCGATGGGCTGTTGGGCCAAGGATGGCTATAACACTGTTACGTCACGACGTGTCTTTTATTTCAAAATTTGTTATTCTAAAATATGCAGTTATTGATTAATCAGATAATTTAACTTAGTAAGCATATTGTAAAATTAAATCATTTTTTAAGAAACAAAAGAAAGTGCAATGCGATTTACAAAATTAACAAAACAAGAACAGTGCAAAGGCCACATGAACCCGATTTATCATGTTAACTTCACCATTCAATAAGAGTCAAAATGCATAATAAATTCCTGATTAATTTTAAGATTTTGATTATAATGTTGTAAATGTTCAATAATTGACTCATCTTTTATTTTCAATTGCTTATCCTTCCAATATGCAATCTCCTGAGCACCGAGGTGTTACGGCATAAACGTATCATTTTTAATAAACATTGGTAAATCAAAATTCTTCAGTTATTGAACAGTCGCATTATTTCATTATTAAGCGAAATTCAGTAGATCATAAGAGAAGAATCAAAACGTATATTTCGAAATCACCAAACGAATCCTAAAAACCATTATTATATTATTATAAACAAATATGAGTATAAAAACCAAATGAAACAAATGACATTTGGGGACATTACCCCGGGTTTCTTATTGGTAACAAGTTTACACTGCCCGTAAGTTCTATATTTCAAAAGCAATTGCTAATACTACATATGGGACGTTTCAGGTCAACTCACCGAACAAAAAAATAAAATTCGTTGTAAATCTGTGAAAATGTTCCATTTCATACCCAAAATATACAAAAAAATTTTCAGAGGTATAGATCCAATGGATTAAGAGTAATGAGTAATGAAATATTGTGATTTTTCAAAATTTTTGGTGAATTCATCAAATTAATAATTTTTTTACTCAAAAACTAAGGGTCCTAGCGATGTACTTATGAAGACATTTCTTGTTGCAAATTAAGCGTAGAATCAGCACAAATTTTTTTAAATCTCAAGATTGCTATCTTCTGATTGGTCCACTTTGTTATTTCATATAATTTGCAATTACTTGAGTTCGAACAGGTTGATTTTACTCCTGTTGGAGTATGTTATGTCTTCTGATAACATATTGAAGTAAGCTTTTGCTCCACTTGGCTCGAGCCCTAGGAGAGGAGCTATAGAACTTTGAATATTGAAAAATTTTTAATTTTGAATTTAACACATACATCAACATTTTCTTCTTCGATGTTCATAGATAATACAATATACGAATGCATGATTGTCTAAATATTTTAACATTTATCTATTTCTTTATGATGCAAGTGTTTTATTAAAATATTAATTATGCATTACGTACACATCATCAAGATACACTCATAAACAAGAAAATTTTATTCGTTTAACTAATTTGTCATTATAACTATTTTGCATACGTATTAAAAAATTATTTAAATATACATATTTAGGAATTAAAATTAATACTATATATCTGGAAATAAAAAGGATAAAGTTAAATAAATTCTATACGGATAAAATTTATTCAATATAAAAATTTATTACAAAATGAAAGAATCTGTTATTTGTGTATTCTGTAACTTTTAACAAGTACTTCTTAATTTATCTCCACTCTAATGACATTATAATTTTAAAATACCATTTCAATTTTAAAAAAAATTTTGAGTAATTTATTTTCAGAAAAATGAGATAAATTAAGAAGTACTTGTTAAAAGTTACAGAATACACAAATAACAGATTCTTTCATTTTGTAATAAATTTTTATATTGAATAAATTTTATCCGTATAGAATTTATTTAACTTTATCCTTTTTATTTCCAGATATATAGTATTAATTTTAATTCCTAAATATGTATATTTAAATAATTTTTTAATACGTATGCAAAATAGTTATAATGACAAATTAGTTAAACGAATAAAATTTTCTTGTTTATGAGTGTATCTTGATGATGATGTACGTAATGCATAATTAATATTTTAATAAAACACTTGCATCATAAAGAAATAGATAAATGTTAAAATATTTAGACAATCATGCATTCGTATATTGTATTATCTATGAACATCGAAGAAGAAAATGTTGATGTATGTGTTAAATTCAAAATTAAAAATTTTTCAATATTCAAAGTTCTATAGCTCCTCTCCTAGGGCTCGAGCCAAGTGGAGCAAAAGCTTACTTCAATATGTTATCAGAAGACATAACATACTCCAACAGGAGTGAAATCAACCTGTTCGAACTCAAGTAATTGCAAATTATATGAAATAACAAAGTGGACCAATCAGAAGATAGCAATCTTGAGATTTAAAAAAAATTTGTGCTGATTCTACGCTTAATTTGCAACAAGAAATGTCTTCATAAGTACATCTCTAGGACCCTTAGTTTTTGAGTAAAAAAATTATTAATTTGATGAATTCACCAAAAATTTTGAAAAATCACAATATTTCATTACTCATTACTCTTAATCCATTGGATCTATACCTCTGAAAATTTTTTTGTATATTTTGGGTATGAAATGGAACATTTTCACAGATTTACAACGAATTTTATTTTTTTGTTCGGTGAGTTGACCTGAAACGTCCCATATACATATATCGATTATAAAAATATATACGCGTATAAAAATCTATTGTATTAAAAATGTTAAAAAGATATTAATAAACCTCGGGGATATATATATTTACATATCGTGCCTATTCACCTGCCCGTACCCAGCATCAATCTACTTAAGAAGTACTACAAGGTAAGAATATATAATTATTTAATAAACTCTTTACTTAAAAGTATTGAATTTATCCTTTAGTAATTCCCAATAGTGAGAGCAATTCCGTTCAATTAAATATTGGTGGAGCTTTTCCACCACTAGATTTTATACACTCTTTAAAAATATATTGTTTAACTTTTATCTAACTATTGAAGGCTTAATAAAATTGAATATATATATGGGTAATTCTTTCATACTTTTAAAAATCATGTTACTGCGTCATTTCTCCTAAATATGAGATAGCACATCTTGTTAGCAAATGTTCACTGATTTATTGAGTTATTAGAAACTAATTTTGTTATATTTTTAATGATAATTAGACGTGTCATTTTATGGCGGATGGGGAAAAGAGGTTTTTTTTTTGAAATTTAAATGTTACCAGGCCATGTAAAATGATAAATTACCGCTATAAAAAAAATGACTACTGCTTTTTTTATTTGAAATTCACACCAAAGCTTTATCTATACACATACTTTTGGAAAATCAAGAGCATGGGTGTGTGCCTGTTAACAAAAGTACTTTCTGAAAGGTTATTAAAATGTTACCAAAAATTTATATATTTTACTTTTTTCTGGAAAATACGATGCTGTAAAAAAGACTATTCAGCGGTGACATTTTAAACTACATCAAAAGGTAATATTTAGAATCACAAAGAGAAATTTTTTTATTAGGAACGTGTGCCTAGTGTAGATAAAGTTCTTTGTTCGTTTGAAATTATACTTAAAAAACGTGACTCACTTTTGAAAATAGGTTTTTATCCACTAATATGAAAACCTAAGCTTTGATTCACCTTTTCTCTGTTGTGAACTTTGTAATTTACTATTTTATAATACTCAATGTAATCTTTAAGTTGCTTTTGAAGTATTATTTCGAGTATTCTGGAAATCATTGAATTTTTCCCGGCTATTAAATTTTCCAAATTTACATCGATTACCTAGTTTCTATCAATGTTTTAATTCTGAAGAGTTTAAACTTTAAAAGCTCAGTTTTAGTATGTATTTAATAGCTTACACCTAGAACGTTGAGTTGAATCATCACTGAAGTTTCTAGATTTTAAATTTAAAATTTTTAGATTTAATGTTTATTAAATAAACTAAAATATTTGGTTAAAAGGAATATAAGTATTTTTATTCGAAAACATATCTATACAAATCATATACAAATCCATGTCAAATTTCATACCCTAAGATTGACAATTTTAGCAAAAATAAATTGATATTCCACTCACTTATGATTTGTAATCAGGAATCCCAAAAGCCATTGGGTAACTAATATCACTCAATTTTAATACCCGAATCGCCAAAAATGAATTTTCCAAAAAAATTGGCATTTCTGGCATATTTTATTTATTACAAAAAATTTTGTAATTATTAATGTAAATTGCGTATTTAAATATTTTCTGTAACATATTAAACATGTAAAAATGAAAAAGCTCAATGGAAAATGATCTATTATAGCCCAAAATACTTAAAAACTGATCTGAGATATGTAAAATATTATACCTGGGTGTGATAATAATGAATATATTTAAATGTCTTATATTAAAAAAGCTATCTTCAAAAGTGAGTAATGCGATTTTTTCTTTTATTATCATTTTAATATATCAACATTTAAAAAAAATAAATTTGATACATGTGTCTTCAATTTTTTTTAATTTATTGAAAGTAAATTTTAACACTATGAAAAATTTACTCGAAAATCTGTCTTTTGATGTTTGTTAAAAAGACTACCCTTAAAAGTGAGTAACACGATTTTTTTTTTCATTATAATACGTCAACATTCAGAGAAAATTAGTTTTATACGTGTGCCTGTATTTTTTTTTTTTTAATTTGTTGCAGGTGAAATTTTAACATTATGAAAGATTTACCCATATACATAAATTTTCAATAAACTTACTTTAAAATTATTCATTTTTATTTAGTCTTGGTGAAAGCCAGAACCTAACAACACTAGAAAGCGTTGATAGATACAGAAAAACAAAACATAAGGATTTTGGATGCAGAAAATAACTCTTTACAATTTACGTTTAATGAAAAACCTGTTTATGTAAATCAAGGAGTCAATCTTATACAAGTAGGCACAGATGTACCAGTTGGAGAGTACATAATAACCGATCCAAAATATATAATAACACCAGCAATATATACGGTACAAAATAAAGCTACAACGCTTAACATCGTTAATGAATCGGAACAAGAAATAAAAATAAATACTGAGATAGAGATAAAAGAATTTCAAGAACAGAAACAAAATATTTATGAAACAATTTCTCCACAGAAACAAGTATTTAACAAACAAACATTAACGACAGGAAAGTATCATCGTGACAAACTTATTATAGATAATACGCGTACATCACATTTACCGATGGAACCGGCATTAGCAATACAAACATTAGTAAAAGAATATAATGATATCTTCTTAGTAGAAGGAGATAATGTACCATCGCTCAAGAATATGTATCACCGTATTGATTTAACAATAAATCAACCAGTTGTTTCAAAATTATATCGATACCCATTATCGTTACATAAGGAATTAGACAGACAAATAGAAAAATTTGAAAATGAAGGCATTATAACAAAATTAAATTTGTCTTTTGTATCGCTCGTTTGGTGTGTTCCGAAGAGAATAGATGCATCAGGAAAACAAAAATATAGAGTCGTAATAGACTTCAGAAAATTAAATGAATACACACTCCAAGACAATTACCCATTGCCGTCAATAAATGAAACCCTTCACCAATTAGGAAGTATAAGATACTTTTCTGCATTTGACTTAGCCTCAATTTTTATTAAGTACTGGTTTTACTGGAACATAGAAAGCGTATTGCATTTTTTACTCATAAAGGGCATTGAAAATTTAAACAAATGCCAATAAGCCTTAAAAACGCACCTGCTACATTTCAAAGGATAGTGAATTTAAAATTACAAGGATTAATATGCACTATATGTTTCCTATATTGAGATGACATTATAGTATACTCAAAAACCCTTAAAAAAAATTAAAGAACTGACAGATATCATTTAATCGACTTACCAGGAAAGTGTCTGAGTTGCAGGACACAGATCTTGATAAAACTTTGAGATAAGTATTTAGGTACTAAAATATGAGTAAAACCACAGCGGTACGGTCTAATGCTTCGAAAAACTGAAGTTATGGACAATTATAGTCTTATTTTCGGAAAAATATGAAAAAAGAACTCCTTATTGAAGTGTAAATAATTCTGTCTAGAAATGTCTTTAATAAATTCACAATAACTTAAATGAAAGCAGAGAAAGCAGGCTTTAATTTGCTAGTTTCTGAATTAAAAAATAATAATTAGAACTAAAGTTATGCTTGTTTAAAATTAAGCATCAAAAGAGTACTAAAAATCAACATCCTTCAAAATTTAGACTATTTTTGGTACTTTCTTACTGCTCAACTTTAAACAAGCATAACTTTAGTTCTAATTATTATTTTTTAATTCGGAAACTAGCAAATTAAAGCCTGCTTTCTCTGCTTTCATTTTAGTTATTGTGGATTTATCAAAGACATTTCTAGACAGAATTGTTTACACTTCAATTAGGAGTTCTTTTTTCATATTTTTCTGAAAATAAGACTATAATCGTCCATAACTCCACTTTTTCGAAGCGTTAGACCGTATCACTGTAGCTTTACTCATATTTTGGTACCTAAATACTAATCCCGAAGTTGCATCAAGATCTGTGACCCGTAACTAAGACACTCTCCTGGTTGGAACTGCAGGTTTAAAACTAAACCCCGATAAACGCAAGTATATAAAATCAGAACTAGAATATTTAGGACATTTCATCACAGAGAAAGGAGTATATCCTAACCCAAATAAATTAGAATGTATAAGGAATTATAAACAACCTTCCAATCGAAAGGAAATCAGACGATTTCTAGGATTATGTGGATATTATAGGAAATTTATTAAAAATTACGATAAAATCACAGCACTTCTTAACAAATTAATAAGTAAAAATGTCACGTTTAAATTTGACGATAAATGCAAAAAGGCCTTTGAAATATTAAAGGAAAAATGAACATCATCGCCTATATTAAAATATGCTCATTTGGAAGAGATAAACATACTATCAACAGATGCAAGTAACGAACGACTTGGTGCAATTCTCAATCAAGGTGATTACAAGAAGGGAAAAGATTTACCATATGCCTATGCTTCAAGAACACTCAATCAAGCCGAAAATAATTATTTAACTACCAAAAAGGAATTATTAGCAGCAGTATGGGCAATGTGACATTTTAGATATTTCTTATATGGAAAACCTTTTATTTTAATAACAGGTCATACGCCATTAGCAGGTCTCATAAAATCAAAATCACCAGGAATTGAATCTAGAATTTTTAAACTTTTGTTAAAAATCATAGACTTTCAACCTATAGTGAAATATAAAAGGGGCAAATTGAATACCAATGCCGATGCTCTTAGCCGAACATTTGTTGCAAAAAGAAAAAATTCACGAATGAAGTACGTTAATGCTATAGAAGGTGATATAATACATAATAATACTGATAATCAAGACATAAAACAAGTTTTAAAGAAATAGTGTCTAAATACACAGAGGGACAAATATTGGAACTTAGAGGTTTTAACAGATAGAAATTCTTCGATGCTACAGACCATTCAAAAATTATAGCAGCCAAAAAAGGTATTAAGGAGATAACACTTATATACTTCCGGACAGAAAAGGAGCCTAAATATGGAAAGATAGAAATAAAACAAGCATGTAAAGGAAACATTATACTAATTCCAAATGAAGACTCAATACGATCGCTAATAAATTACTTGCGCAGTCATTACCCTAATTATAAAGGAAAAATTATAGAATCAAGACATTTTGATGATGCTTCGGCTCAAGATTCATTATCAGAATTTGCTCGTTTTCCAAGAAGACTCCAAATCAAGAGTTCAGCACAAACTCACGTGGATTCTGAAAAGACTAGGAAAACATTAATAGCTAGAGCCCAAAGTAAAGCTCATTTGGCTTATGATAAAACTATGTTCCAGCTGCGTAAATATTTTTGAGAATCAAAAGCAGAAGAGGTTAGAAATTAGATCAATACTTGTGAATACTATGCAAAAAGAAATTTTGATAGCAGATTTAAGGCGCCAGGCACTATCATAAACGCGCCAAAAGAAATCAACGAATTATGATACATAGATCATGCTGAAGAAAAAGGAATAAAATTACTGTTTATTATAGAAGTGCTTTCACGATATTTTAAAGTTCACCAATTGAACAATCTTGATCAAACTACGCAATTTATGGAAGATTTAATGAGTGAATGGGAAAAACCAAAGAAAATAATAAGTGACAATGCAGCTACGTTTACATCAAGGGCATTTTAAAATTTATTATAAAAACAAAATAGAATATACACCGACAACTCCATTACATCCACAATCAAATGGTATAGTAGAAAGGCTTATAGGGACTTCGGAGAAAAGAATGATTGGAGCAGTTTCGAACAATAAAAGCTTTTACCCAATCATTACTGCTTATCATAGAACAATACAACCTTCCAAAAAATATATACCTTATGAATTATTCTTTGGACGAATCTTACCTAACGAAAATTGGAACCATGAAAAGTCAAATTCACTAAATGAGCGACTAGAAGAAAATACAAATAAAGCAAAAGAAGCAAGAGAAAAGATACAAAGACAGAAGGAAATAAATAAAAATACAGTAAATAACAGACAAACTTCAAGAATCAACCGACAACCAGAGGATAGGGTCAATTTTAGAACATCGCGTGGATTTATAGGGCCAGCAACAAATCTCACAGCCAATAGCGAAAGTCATACCGTCCAGCTTTTATTAAGAACTAAAATTCTCAGGCTACATTTTAATGAGATCACGCTTATCTCAAATCCCTTCTTTGTTACAGATAAAGCCGATAATAATATTAACAGTCATGTTAATTGATACATTTCATTATTGCAAAGCAGACATAGAAGTTACACTAGCTAACATACCAGTATTACAGAAAAATTATGGAAAAATTACAGAATTGCTTATGCGTTCAAAGATACTTGGACTATTGTTAATTATATAAATGTCACAGCCCTTAAACAATATAAAATAGACATGCAAAATAGATCAATAAAAATCAAAGAAGTATGTAATAATGTTCACTGTACTGCAGAAGATTTCATAATGCATCAAGAAAAATGTCTAAATGAACTATTCGTAAGATTATCTTTATTTTTACATTCAGAGCGCAACAGAAAAAAGAGAGGATTATGTGCGTATGTGTGTGTAAGTGTGTGTGTCTGTATATGTGTGTGCGTGCGTGGATGTGTGTGTCTGTGTATGTGCGTGCGTGCTTGGGTGTGTGTGTGCGTGCAAGTGTGTGTGAATGTGCATGCGAGTAAGTGTGTGTGTGTGTACGTGTTTCTGAGTATGTGTGTGTGCGTGTGTGTGTGTGTGAGTATGCGTATGCGTGCGTGTGTGTGTGCGAGTGTGTGTTTATGTGTGTGTGTGTGTGTGAGTGTGTGTGTGTATATGTGTGTGCGCGTGTGTGTGTATGTGTGCATTTAGCACGTCAATTAGATCTGAAGAGAAAGCCGTATAGCTCTGTCCTCGTCTAATCAAAATTTTCGTTATTATTAATAAATTAAATATTGTTATACAAAAGTAAGGGTATAGCCCAATAGATTTCAGGACGAGCAAACGATCCTATTCCATGAAAAAATATTAATTTTTCATTAGTTTTTGAGTAAGGTCTGGAACGAAAAAACAATTGAACTTGATAAATGTTTCTCCATTGCAGACCTTACTCGAAAACTAATGAAAGTTTTCTATTTTTGCTTTCTCATAGAGAAAGCATTGTATCAATGAAAAAATTTTTTTCTTTTTTTTCATTAATTTGTACATATTTGAACTCAGGGAGTCGAAGAAAGTGGTTTCCAGAAAATGTCTGTGTGTGTGTGTGTGTGTATGTCTGTATGATGTCAGTTAGTAAATTGTATCTCGAAAACTACTCGATGAATTTGCTTCTAATTTTGCATAAAATTTATTTTTTTGTCTAACTTGCTGGGAAGCTATTGATAATTGGTTCTTCTAGCGTAGTTTTAATTTTAGAGTCGTTTATAAAAAAAAAAATTTTGATTTTTCATTTTTCTGGTTTTTTTTTGTTTACTACTCGATGAATTTGCTTCAAAATTTGCATGGAAATTATTTGCGATTGCCCAAACAAAATAAATTTCTAAAAACTGATTTTCTTAGCTAAATTTTTATTTTAGAGCATTTCGAAATTTTTGAAAAAAATGTTTATATTTATTAAGCTAATAAAATCTTAAAAACTACTCGATTGATTTACTTCAAATTTTCCATACAATTCAATTTTTCGATCAACTGGTGCGGAAGCTATTGAAATTTGGTTTTCTTAGCGTAGTTTTAATTTTATAGCTATTTTAGTAATTTTAAAAAAATTTTTATTTTTTAATTTTTATTTTTTTTTTTGTATATTATGTAAACTACTCAAAGAATTTGCTTGAAAAATGGAACTTATTTTCGACTGCCAGAAAAAGAAAAACTTTTGAAAACTGATTTTCATAGCGCACTTTTAAGTTTAGAGCATTTTTAAAATTTTTTAAAAATTTCTAGTTTCTATGTTTTGTCTATTTTATGGAAACCAATTCATAGATTAGCTCCGAAATTCATATGCTAGTTATTCGCTACATGGAAAAAAGTATGCAGGCTTGTGGACACTGCAATCTGAGATTCGCATCGTTAGGTAGCGTTTATGCAGCGTCTTATTAGTTTCTACATGGTCGTAGTTGCTGCTTTGAAATACTTGCACTCCGTTTTGCGGTGCATGCATGTTTTTTTAAAAAAAATTTTATTTTTAATTTTTTTTATAATTTTACGTAAAGTACTCGATAGATTTGCTCTAAAATTTGTATACAAGTTATTTGCTACTGTCTTTATAAAACAAGCTTTAAAAAAATAATTTCCTTAGCGTAGCTTTTTTTTTACCTCCTCACTTTCTCTCTGTCCTTCTATCTCAGATTGATCTTTCTTTTTACCCTATTTTCATCCATCCTTGTCTCTCTCTCTCTCTTATGATATAGGACTGCTCGGGACAAGGCACATGAGTGCATTGAATCAGCTAAGCTGTTATATTACTATGACAGACTATCGGGTGTTACGGAATCGCGACAGATCTGGAGAGAGCTTAGAAACCTTGGTATATGTTCTACTGATAATAACTCGCGACACTCATTTTCTATAAATGAGCTTGATCGATACTTTAGTGGGATTGCGTTTGATCCACTTGCTCCTTCTGTTTCTGAGTATGTGAATACTGTTAATGAAGATGAGCCTTATAAGCCTTTATTTAGGTTTAATGAGGTTACTTTGGAGGAGGTCAGGATGGCAATATGTCATTCTACTCCTCAGGCTTGGGGGTTTGATGCGGTCCCTCAGTCTATTGTTCATGGGGCTTTTCCAGTTATTGGGCCCTTGCTATGTCGTATTTTTAATGATTCGTTTCGTGGGTGTGTGTTTCCCTCATGTTGGAAGATCTCATTGATTACCACAATCAACAAGGTCTCTTCTCCACGCACTATGAGTGATATACGACCTATTTCCTTGTTGTCATTCATGTCCAAGGTTCTTGAGCGTCTCGTCCATCAACAACTATATTATTACTTGTCCACCAGACATCTGTTGGATTCTCATCAGACTGGGTTTAGAACTGGACATAGTACCAAAACAGCTTTGCTCAAACTAACAGAGGATATTAGACTCAACATGGACAGACGTTATGTAACTATGCTTCTATCATTTGATTTTAGCAAGGCATTTGACACTGTGTGCCATGTCACTCTGCTTCGGAAACTAACTTCTCTCGATGTCTCGCACTCTGTTGTCAGGTGGTTTGCCTCTTACTTATCTGATAGACGGCAGTCTGTTGTTGACTCTGATGGTAATGCATCTGACTTTGTTACTCTGAATACAGGAGTACTCCAGGGTTCTGTGCTTGGACCACTTTTATTCTCCATTTATATTAATGACGCTGCTGCCAACTATCACTCTGGTATACAGCATTTAATATATGCCGACGACTTGCAAGTCTATGTGCATTTTCCCATTTCTGAACTTAGCGCTTATACTAATCTTATGAGTGATCATGCTGTTCTCATTTCAAATTGGGCCTCTGATAACCATCTGAAATTCAATGTTGACAAAACGAAGGCAATAAATATTGGCTCCTATTTTTATATAAATATGCTGTCCTCATCACCTGTAACTGGCGTTCCGTTGAACGGTGCTAATATTAGATTTGAGTCCTCTGTTCGTAGTCTGGGTGTTTGGTTGGACAGTAAGCTTAACTTGAGAGAGCACGTTACACAAGTGTGTAATAGGTCATTTTCTCTGCTTTACAGACTAAACTTCTTTAGAAAGAGCACCACGTTTGCTCTTCGTATACATCTTATAAAAACATTGCTGTTTCCACTTCTGAGTTACTGCTGTTTGATTTACTGTGACCTCTCGGCTGAGCTTGACCTTAGACTTTAGAGGATCATCAACTCTGGTATACGTTACATCTTCGGTGTAGGTAGGCGTGAGCACATCTCTGCTTATAGGTTCTCATTAGGCTGGTTATCCACTGCGGGTAGAAGAAACTATTTTTCTTCTACGTTTCTGTATAAGATGTTCTTATCTTGTACTCCATCTTATTTGTATTCTATGTATCAGTGGAGCCGGCCGGTGAGGTCCTTGAGGGGTGATGTGAAACCTTTGACCATTTCTTTTTTATTCACTGAGTATCGCCTACGATCGTTCCTGGTCACTTCCTCGCGGCTATGGAATGATCTTCCTGCGACATTACGCAACTCATCCTCGCTCAGGACATTCAAGACATCCTCATTTGCACACTACCTTGCCTTGGAGAGTGAACCTCTGCTTCATGCTAATTTATAAAACTGTTTTATATTGTATTGATTTTATTGCTGTAAAGTTTATTTTACTTATATATTTGTTTGATTTCTGTTCTCTTTTTTACTGTTTATTATTATTATTTGCTTTATATTAATTTTATTATTCTAATGTATCACTGTAATTAATTGTACAACATAATGTACATATAATAAATTTGGTTATCTATCTATCTATCTATCTCTCTCTTCCTATTTCTTAATTACTCTCTGACATTCACTAATTTTTTTTTAATAGAAATTGTACTTTATGTTGAAATTACATTTAAAAAAATTTAATTAAATTACTTTAACTCAATGAGCTTTATGAGAAAGCATTGCGCTAAAGCACTTGGCAACGTTTTTTGTTAAAGGAGACGTAAAACGGACATTACATCTGTATACTCATAAGTATTGACTATCTTATTTTATTGTAAAATTTCTGGGAAAGAAATGCATAAGCTAATGCACCATGGAGATTATTCAATTGAATTTTAAAATAAATTCATTAATTAGTTATTGAGAATTTTGAGTGGCAATATTAAATATTTGAATTTTTCAATCCTACACAAGAAGTACAGAATTCTTAGAAACTAATGATTGAATTTATGGAAAAATTTAATTAAATAATCTTTGTGGTACATACTAGACGCTAATACATTTCTTTTACAAAAATTTCACAATAAAATGGAGAGACAGTTAATATCCATGAGTATGGATGTAGAGTTTGTTTTACATCTCCTTAATAAATTTATTTCAGCACATAATAATTATTAAAAAATATGACGACGTATAAGAAATTCGTTATTTTTCTCGCTTTCGTGAAATAAAAATGGTATCAGTAATACATTTATTTTTTTAATTATGATATCGATAAGAAGAAAGCTACACTTTGAAAATAACTGTCTGCAAAATCTAACGTTTTAAAGAGATTACAGTGTGTCTGTGCACTTCGAAACACAATTCTTAAACAATAAAAGCAAAGCATGAACGCTTTATTAAACGCAGTGCAGATCCGTACCGTATTTGTCGAATCATGCTTTGTCAAACGTAAAACTGCTGCGCCATCTGTTGCTTATTTCTACAACATCTCGTGTATTGTAAAGAAAATCATTTGCCGTGTATTATTATTCTCTCCGTCATTACATATTATTTTATAATGAATAAAATATTTGTAAATAAATTTGTTTGGCCGTAATTTTGTTATGTTGAAGATTTGATTCAAATAATAATATATTGTTTGAATTTGTTCTTATGATTTGCATAAAAACTAACACTTATTAATGCTTATTATTGCTTCATGTATTACAGTAATAAAAATTTGTTGTATGGTTTTAATTGTAAGTATATACCGCAGAAAAACTGTAAAATCTGTAATCAATTGACACCCCTACTAAAAAAATCTACCTGGATTTCCACGTGGATCACCTATGTGGAAATCCACATGGGTTTCGCCTAGGAATATAGGACTACATTGTGGATTTGCATAGGAATCTACGCAAATTACCTACATGGATTTCCACGTAAAAAAATCCATGTGGATTTTATGAAAGTAATGTTGATTTTATAAAACTCTCGTGGACTATTAAAGAATCCATATGGATCTTACAAAATCCATGTGGACTTTCAAGGAACCTGTACGAATTTCATGGAATCTGTGTGAATTTTGTGTGCTTCTCGTGGATTTTTAAGAAATCCTTATGGATTTTGTGAAATCCATGTGGATATTAAAAAATCCATGTAGATATTTAGAAATTCATGTAGATTTTTTACTTGAATATCTACGTAGATTTAAATAGAAATCCACGTTGAAATCCAAATAGATATTTTGAATAGGAAATAACTTGATATTTATTTCGCATTCAAAGTAAAAACCAAAAACGAGGTAAACCTCGTAGTTTCAGCTGTTTGAAGATCAAAGAGCTTCTACGATTTAACTAAGAGTATTCTAGCCTTATATATCTACGTCATTGAAATTTTTATAAGGGATCACAAAACTCAGAAAAACGCCAACAATAGATTCAAAATAGAATCGACGTAATCAATCATCAATTTGACTGTAAGTCACAAGTTGGCGTTTCTCTAAGTTTTGTGACTTATATAAGTTTTGAAGTTGCAGATATACATGTGACCAGAATACTCTCAGTGAAATCGTAGAAGCTCTCTGATCTTTAAAGAGTTAAAATTACGAGGTTTACCTCGTTTTTTATTTTTACTTTGAATGTGAAGTAAATATCGAGTCATTTCCTATTTAAAATATCCATGTGGATTTCAACGTGAAAAATCCATGTAGATTCCTTGCAAGCCCAAATAGATTTTATAAAATCCATATGGATTCTTTAACAGTCCACGAGGGTTTTATAAAATCAATATGGCTTTCATAAAATCTACATGGATTTTTTACGTGGGAATCTATGTGGGTAATTTATATGGATTCCTTTGTAAATCCACAAGGAATCCATGTGAAATCCACGTGAATTTCTACATGGGTAATCCACGTAGTAATCCAGATGGATTTTTTCAAAAGGAACAAATAATTTAGTATTTAAATGACTTATAATTTGATTGATGATCACTTTTGGTTGTAAGACAAAGATTAATCCTAACTTGAATTGGTCCACGTACAAAAATATAGATGAAAATGTGCAAGATAATGTACATTGTATAATATGCTCTAATATTGTATATTATTTATGCACGCCCATTAATATTATTTCATAATTGGCAATAATAATAACTAATGACTGTTTCTGCTATGAAGTGATTTTGTTTAGGCAAATAATAACATTCTATACTCTCACAGTAAGAACAGAGAAGCGCGTTACCAAGAATAGCAGATTTACCTATTTAGAATAATCTGACACTTTCACCCTGAGGGTCACAACGGAAAAAGATCTCGGGGCTACTTTCCCCAGAAATAGAAGAAACATCGAGAAAAACAACGAGACTCCGAGAAGGTGAAGAAGTAGAGGTCATCCAGAACGTCCATCTAGTTAGACCTTTATTAAATTCAGAGTCGATGATCATAGCAACTTTGGACTCTATTGTAACTATGATGGGTAGAGAGACAAAAGGTACCGCAAGCATGGCGAAGAAAACGGGAATGTTCAGAATAAGAGAAGTAAATAGCTTTAAGGATGCTCTAAACAGTTCTAGTAGTGGAAATAGTACTTCCCAAAACTTCAATAGCGAAGACGAGAAAAAAACGACCAGATTGTCAATCAAACCTATTAGAATCTAATTCAAACGTTGTAAGACGGAAAAAAAGAAAGGTAATTAAACAAAGTAAGCCGTTACTGACAAATTCATATTTAAAGGAGCGAGATGATCGAACCCTTGGACAACGCTCTATTGCTAAAGTAAGCAAGCCAATGAGGGTTGAAAAATTGAATTTCTCCGAAAATTGCAGTCAGTCAGAATAAGTGATGAAAGGAGTAATAAAAAAGATAGACAAAACAAAGGAAATAGAAAAAAACAATGTAGGAAAAAGAAAGATGAAGAAAATAGAGAGCCGTTCATAGGCAAGAAGGGTGACCGAAAGAATAGAAAGAACGATTCAGATAATGAGGAAGATTCATATGGCGAAAATGATGATAACGATGACGATCCTTACAGTAGTAATAGTAGCGATAATGATGACATGTAACCTAGCCATTGGTCGAAGACTAATCGAAGAAAGGAAAAAAAATCAGAGAAGATACGTAGAATAGATAGAAATAGACTAGATAGCGACCGAAAGAATAGAAAGAAAGATTCAGATAATGAGGAAGATTCATATATCGAAAATGATGATAACGATAATGATCCTTATAGTAGTAATAGAGGCGATAATTATGACATGTTACCTAGCCATTGGTCGAAGACTAATCGAAGAAAGGAAAAAAATCGGAGAAGATAGCTAGGGTCATGAAAGCCTGACAAACATGGAAATTTTCTGGCAAAGGCAAGGACTTGAACACTTTTCAATTGAGTTGAATGATTTCCAAAAGAGTGGTTACTATAAAAAAATGAATATTATCAAAGCTCTATCTGGAGTGCTAACTGGAGCGGTCAACGTCTGGTATCTTACAATAAAAGAAGAAACATCATTCTGGTCACACTTCAGAAAGGCTTTTTGCCATCAGTTCATTGGTAAATTTTATAGAGAAGATTTAATAGATAAGTTGCGACATAGAACCCAAGCTAAAGGTAAGAGAATATCAAACTACTTATCTTGTCTTAAGTATATTATCAGACATTTTAGACCTCCTCCACCACTATTAGAATTAGTATATGTGTTATTCAGAAATTTATTACCAGTATACTGAATAGCGATGGCGGATAAGGGGATAAACTCACTGGAGGATATTGAATGTTACGGTCGACGCTGGGAATGCCAAAAGGACTTGAACAGCTGATACGTACCACTACCCCTAAAAGAAAAGATGACGTTACCAACGGCCACCTACGTTGGTAATAATACAAAAACTAGATAGCAGCGGTCCAGGAAGTCCACTCAGAAAATAATAAGCATCAACTTAGTGAAAGAAACAATAAAAAGTAAAGAAGTAAGAAAAATAAAAAGAGTAAGCAAAACGAGGTAGCAGCAACCAGCGAGAAAAAAGATAATCAAGTAATAGCGGTGGTAGCAAATATCAAGAAAGAATTCAGGAAAAAACAAAAAGAAAAACTATGAGGTAAAAGAAACTAGAAACGACAATCATGGAGATCTACGACCACAAGATAATAGTCATAATAGGGAACCAAATTACGGAAATCACGGTCGCGTTAGATGGATTCTACCTAGAAATGGAGGTTATAACGGACCACTCAATCCAAGATATACATCACAATTTAGGTAACAAACATCTAACTATAGAAGATCTAGAAGTTGTTATCATTGTCACCAGGAAGGACATAGAATGCACGAATGTCCAACAATAACGCGCTATTATTGTAAAGCAGTTGGACATAGTGCAGATTATTATTCTAATAGGCCAAGTAGGAACAATCAAAGTCAGATCTACTGCCAAGTCTGTAATACTCCAGACTTAATTTTTCAAAATTGTGTGACTTGCGAACCATTGAATAAAATCTGGGGAAACTAATTAGCAGGGGGACTGTCTCGTCCCATACCCCCCGTGCAAATCAACCAGAGACGCTGGACTCTGAAATCAAACCACTAGAGATAACAAAGTGAATAAATCGGAATGATGAAGAACTAAAGAAGATAGGAGATTGAGTATAAAATCAAGATGTAGTAAATAAAACGAAGAACCAAGATGAAAAGCAGAGAAAAATAATAGCAGATTTATAAAAGATTGATATAAACGATGAAGTATTATTTAGGAAAGTGGAGAGGAAAGCCAAGAAGGTAGACCCTTACCGTACCTATAATAAAAGAATCGCTTGGAAGGAAAACTCCATAGACGAAAGAATTTCATACTGGGCAAGTCAAGGGAATTTATCGACGGAAGATTACTCAACGCAGAAAATCAGTGAACTTTGGTTCAAAAGACTGGAGAATTTCAGATCATATCCTTTTGGCGATGGCTAGTCAACAAACTCAGATTAAGAAGAAACTGAAATGAATCAGGATTTTAAGCGTAAAGTAAAAAAAATAGTAGAGGATTTAAATAATAAGTTTATGGAAGCAACGAAAATACCTACAAAACATCATCAATTTAACAAAACTGGATCCTGCTAAAATTATCGATGAATCTGTAAGACAAGAGCGGGGGAGAAGAGGCTGTGCCAAGCACTTCAAATTTTTCATTGCCAATAGAAGAAGAGAAGAAGAAAGTAGTAGGCATGGCAACAGAAAATCGAAATTTTTTTGAATTATTTTGGCTGGAAAGCCATTTAAAGGATTATTTGACCCAGGAGCAATAATATTATTGGTCGATCATCGTGTTTATGAGCAATTCCAAGATAGATTAAAGAAAAATAACACTTAGATTTAAACCGTAATAGGGGCAATCTCAAAGGTTGTAGGGGTAGTTCAACTTAGACATAGATGGCGTGGTTGAATTATTACCAGTGAAAGCTATTGATAATTTGGATCAAGACATAGTGCTGGGAGCGGATTTTTACTAAAATTTTGATGCTCAGGCCACGTAGGATGTCACCAATCATGTTAGCAATCGCTTAAGATTAAATAAAAAAGATGTCAAGAGAAGGAATTATCGAACCATCAGCAGGCAACTATAGTAGTGCACCTGTAATGGTACGAAAACCTGATGGGAATTATAGTTTTTGTGTCTATAGAAATTTGAATAAAGTAATAAAGAAAGATACGCATTCTCTACCAAATATCGATACTATTCTGGATAAATTAAGAGGAGCTCGTTACCTATCTAAGATAGATTCAAAATCAGCCTATTCTCAGATTATGGTGGAAGAATCAAGTAGAAAATATACGGCGTGTAGCGTAGTAAGCTCTGAACTGTGGTAATTTCTTTGACTTCCGTTTGGTTTGACTAACTCACCAATGACTTTTTAAAGATTAATCAATTCTCTATTTGGCCCAGAAGATGGTTTCATTGTATTTGGATATTTCGATGACATGATAATTGTAACCAAGACTTTTGAGAAGCATCTTAAATGGTTAGAAGTATTAAGGAAAATAGCGGAAGCTGGATTGCTAATAAATAGAGAAAAATGCGTATTTTGTTTTACAAGAGTAAAATATTTACGATTTCTACTGCCTAGCGAAAAACTTACACCAGATCCTGATAAAGTTGCACAAGTGATGAACTATTCAGCCCCAAGAAACGTAAAAGAACTACGTAGATTCTTCGGTACGTTTGGGTGGTATTCTAGGTTGATCGACGGAGATTCCAAGAAAAATTTATTTTTGTTAAGGCTTTTGAAGAAATTTAGAGAGATGGGATTGAACGAAAGAGCTAGAAGAAGCATTCCAACAACTAAAAAAAGCAATAACTATGGTTTCAGTATAGGCGAGGCCTGATTTCTCATAACCTTTTACTATTCAGTGTGATGCTTGCAATTTCGCAATTGGAACTGTGCTCACTCAGGAACATACAGATAGTGAACATCCTATAGTATATGTAAGTCGAGTTATAACTGCTCTTGAACGTAATTACAGCAACACTGGAAAAGAATGTCTTGCATTGATACAAGCGATAAAGAATTTAAGACCATACATCGAAGGATACGAATCTCGGGTCATTACAGATCATAGTGCTTTGAAATGGTCGATGTTACTTACTTCGTAAATAACTGTGTAGAATGTTAGAAGTATAAAGTATCACAACAAGGTCCACAAAGATTAATAGGAAAGCCAGTACTAGATAGACCATAAGCAGTAGTAGTAACTGATTCAATGGAATTTCCTCCAAGCTAGAAACAGTTCAAGTATGTGATAGTATTTCAAGATATATCCACAAGGTGGATTAAATTAAAGTCTATACAAACTGCAGATGATAAAGCGGTGACAGCAGCATTTGAAGAACTTATTCTATTTAGATGGGAGACTCCAGAGTATTTCCTAACAGATAATAAAAAGGAATTTCTATAATAATAGATTCATTTGATAATGAGTTCTTGTACAAGATATTAGAAGAATATGGAGTCAAACATGTTTCCACACCACCATACCATCCACAGGTTAATTCAGTGGAGAGAAGTAATAGAACGCTAAAGACTATGATGGTCACCTTTGTGGAACAACACCATAAACATTGGGATGAACACATACATGAATTCCGCCATGCAGTAAATACTGCTACCCAAGCAGCAACTTAGGTATCAATAGCTTTTTTTAACTATGGTACACATCATTGACCAGTAAGTAGCCCTAGAAAAGAAGTTAGAGACACGGGTTTAATACACAAGATAAACCCAGAAGCATGGCTAGATATAATAAAGAGATTAAATGCTCTGCGAGTCTTAGTAGCAAAACTTATTGATGAATCTAAAGAGAAACAAAGAAGAAACTATAATAAAGGAAGAAGAGATATTTAATTAAGCGGCGATGAGGTAATGCGAAGAACGTACCCTCTATCAAATGAGGCGCAAAGATTCTCAGCGAAACTCGCTCTTAAGTACGACGGTCTATATAAAATCGTCGCGGTTCTTTCTCCGTGCGTTAACAAGATCAAAGTCTGGTCGAACAAGTAACGTGCGAAAGTACACATGTCGCAATTAAAGAGATACCTTCCATCGCGTTACCTCATTCCCGAAATAGAAAAAGTGTGAATGAATTAACAAATGAATGGTGGTTGAGAGAAAGATAATGAATGAATCTTTGATGAATGACAGTAATATGTAATTATAGTTTCAAATTAGGTAGGAAAAATAAAAGGTATTATAAGAAGATTCAAGAAAATGGAAGAAGAAATTTAAAGATAAACGCTGCCAAGTGCTTTGGCCCAATGCTTTCTCAAAAAGCTCATTGAGTTGATGTTTATTTTTTTTTTAAATATGACTCCAATATAAAAAAAAATACATCAGCAATTTTTCCTAATATCTTTTATATATAAGCTTACGGAATTGATCATATTATCTATCATCAAACGTAAAACTAAATATAATTAGTCTATATGAACGCTTACAGTTTATTTAATTGCATTATAAATATTTTTCCATAAATTATGTAATATTTCTTTTCTTTTTAATATTTAAAGTTTTTATTTATCTGGAAAATGATTTTAATCTTCAAATAATAAGTATCAGAATAAATAATTTTTTTAAATTTTATCTTACAATTTTCAATGTAGATTTTGTAATATAACAATTATTTTATTTATATACTTATCTTAACGCATTTAAATAAAATTATTTAAAAAATTTTCTCATTATAAATGCTATTGGTAAAGTAGTCCTTTACAGTGGTAAAAATAAAAATTTATCAATTTTATTATTTGAATGAGTTCAAAATTATATTTCCGTATATCTTATTCTTTTATAGAAACATGTTCATTATTATTTGAACTATTATTATTATGTTCATATTTTAAAAGATATCAAGCCCGATAAACCTAACCTCAATATAATATACATCGAAAGTTTGCCTATAACTTTTTATGTATGATGTTTTGGTGAATTTCTTGACTTGTCCGCACTCGAGATTAATATTACAAATTTTCTTATTGTAGCAAAAAAATTTGATTTGACGCATTATTTATTCTCAAGCTTTAAATGAAAATATTATTAAGAGGGGAAGGAACTCCGACATGCCGTTAAGGCTCTAAAATTAAAACTACACTTATAAAAATTTAGGAACAAATGCTGTACCTTGGATCACCAATGTTTAGTTCATCTTTGAAATTAAAACTGCGATAAGAAAATCAATTTTCGAAAACTTTTTTTATTTCGACAATCGAAAATAATTTCTATGAAAATTCTTAAGTAAATTCATAAGGTAGTTTACGAAAAATACCAAAAAAAATAAAAAATCGAAATTTAATTTTTTCTCATAAATGACTTTGAAATCAAAACTACGCTAAGAAAATCAATTCTCAATAGCTTCTCCCCAAGTTAGACAAAAAAAAAAATTTATGCAAAATTGGAAGCAAAGCCATTGAGTAGCACGCACGCACCTACGCGCGCGCACACACACACACAGAGTCATTTTCTGGAAATCACTTTTTCCGACTCCCTGAGTCCAAATATACACAAATAAGTTAAAAAATAAGGAAATAATTTTTTTACGAACACAATGGTTTTTCCATGAGAAAGCAAAAATAACGAAAGTAACGAAGATCCAGACCCCGATTTACCTCGGTGGTATGGTTAGATTTCCGTGCAGTCTTTTCCAAATCAAGATTAGCGAAATGGTTCGATGAAGTGGCATTTAATAGATTGATTCTAGAACCCCTCCGAGGAAGTATAAAATATGGTTCCCAGAGTAGTGCTGGAAATGGCTAGAATCCAACCACTACTCTCAAAGCCAAATTATCGAAAGCGAGAAGATCATAACGGTTCATTAAGAAGTAGCGAAGCTCGAGAATTACACAGCAGGTCTACCCCATCTTAAGATCGACATCGATTGAAAAAAAGGAAGACCCATGTGACTCCACGTAGCGAAAAAGTATTTATCACATGAGAACAAGAAGATTAATGGAAGAATTTAATTAAATTATTTATATGTTAGAAAATTATTTATGGTGTTAGAAGTAGTACTTATGTGTTGACCTCAAATATATTATTTATGAAGTTTCGAAGTTATACAGTGAAGTTTAACATGTGATTTTTCTTTCCTTTCTTGTGATGTAACGGAGAAGCAGTTAGCTTGAAGCTATAATTATTGATTTTATTGTTCTACCTATAAAATTTTATTTTATTAGAAAATTTCAATCATTTATTTTGTTTTTATGTAACTATTTATTTTAAAATCACTTTTAAATTGCTGATTAGTCCTAGATTTGCTTTCTTTCTCTTTGTTTTGTGATTTAAGAAAATATTAGTGTATTAAAAAAAATAATTATAAAGGTAGAGTAACTTGTTGGTTGAATAATTAAAGAAGTTATAGTTCAATTCTTTATAAACCCATTAATTGATAAGAAAAGTTAAAGTTGATGATAAAAGCCTCACAAACCCTATCTCTTACATATGAAAATCATCAGAACGAGACATTTAGTGAAGCCCAGAAAGGTTATAAGAAGACATACGACATTAGTGACAGCAACTGGAGACTCGCGTAGTCTGGGATACGCTCTGCTGTTCGAACCCCCTCTAACATAACCTAGAAGACCCTGAACACGTTTTTGCTTGATGTCCTCTGATTAGAATTATATATATACATACATCAATTTTCTTATCTATTGCATTTATTTAATTCTTTAAATAAACATTATTATTTTTATTATTCTATTGGTGGAAGTTTATTTAACATTAATTTTTTTGTGTTGAATTCATTAATTCGATAAAATCTAATAACTTTTCTCTTTAAATTCAAATACTTCATTGTTTTAATTAATGAGATAATTTATGATTATTTGAAACATTGGCTTATATTTAGAGAAACATATTTCCAGTTCAAACTTAAGGAAATGTAAAATTGACACTACACTTGTACTCATAAATATTAGTTATTTTTCCATTTTATTGCAAATTTTTCAGTAAAGAAACGCTTTAGCTTATAATATGTACTATAAAGATTATTCAATTGAATTTTAAAATAAATTAAATCATTATTTATTGAGAATTTTGGGTTTTAATATTGTTCATTACAATTTTTCGATTTCGTAACGGAAATCCAAATAGCTTAAAAATTAATGAATAAATCCATTTGAAAATTAAACTAAATAGTCATCATGGCATATATTACAAGTTGATGCATTTCTTTTTTAGAAATTCGATAAACTGAAAAGAAAGTTAATATTTATGAGTACAGGATTAGTGTCCGTTTTACATCTCCTTAAATTACTAAATCAGTTTGCTTATTATTTAGAAATTTCTTTTACTCAGTGGGTTCAGATGTTTTATTACTTTATTCATTTAAATAATTTTTCTTATAAATTTATTTTATTTTTATAGAAATACATTTATATTTTAAATTTGGATTACTTGATTCTTTTATTTGACAATAATTATTTTTGTAACTTCGGAAATCTCAAAAATTGGGAATTTTAAGCAAGCTTTTATTTTAAATTTAATTTAATTATTTTGCAACATCCCAATTAAAACCTAACATTATAATTTTTATTGCACGATTTAGTTAGAAAGTATAATACTGCTTAAAAATTAAATATGCAGACAGGGTTGCGAAAAAAGTAATTAAAAATTATTTGAATTACGAATCATTTTTGAATTTCTAATTAAATTTTCATTTAATTAACAATTCCTTTTAAATTCATAATTAAAAATATTTCAATTGTAACGGCCATGGGGATCAGGTGACCGTACAAGATTAGCTAAATGTATAGCTAGAGGTATACCTGGTTCTTACACTAAAAATATTCACAGAAAATAAAAAAAAGAAATCAGCTAAAATATCAGAAATTAATGTATTTTATTAATTCACAACTACTAGCTATACACTAAAAAGGGCGCCAGTCGCGTTAACGGACGCGACTCCGTACGTTATTTTAATTGTGCTACTATTACAGCAACGCGGCGAAAAAAAGCCAACGATGCGCGTAATAAATTTATATGGGGTAGTTTGCTGGAAAATTACATAACAAATTAGATTGAACGGAAGCTAGAAAGAAAAACGGGTGCACTAACTAATACCGCGCACGTGGTCACCAGCACACACGCGCACAGAATAAGGAAAAATCACGATGTATCTTACTCGTAAAGCTTAATATAAATCAAGGCTATAATAAAGCATTTATGCTTTCACGCACTCACGCCAGAAATACTCTCTTGTTCTTACAGAAATCGCAATCACGAGAGTTATCGAAAAAGTGTTTCGCTCTATACAATTAGCTGCGCTAGTACAAAAAGATTTCACGTCGACCGACCTGTAGGCGAACGGCAGAAGAAATGAGCATCTCAAGATGGATGCTTTTCCTTCTTCATGCGGCACGCTATGCGCGCCACCTTATACTCTAGCCTTTTCCGTCTACTTGACTGCTAGAGTCAGGCTATGCGTAGACTAGGCACATTGGTTAATCTTTAGGCTGTATTCACAGTAGCATGGAAGTTCGGCAATTCGAAATTCCACCTGTGATAAATTAATAATGGTAAAATTTGCTCCAGTATGCTGAATTGTGGTTCATGATTATTCTTGAATCAACCATACGATACAAAATAACAATTTGATATTTTTTTATTTGTCAAGTATTTTATATACAATAGGAGTAAATACGTATAACAAGCCATATAGAGATACCGAGTAAACATTTCATTATTACACAGTAGCTTTTTTTGTGACCGTTTCATTAATTATAAAAATACTTAATATCAACCGAAGATCGTTCTAGCAAATGTAATGTGCATGCGAAAAGAGCTTGCATAAATTATTCACACTCGTGAAAAATCCCGTGGTTTTAAATCCGATTGCTACAACTAAGCGTTTGAAAGATGTATCCTCGATATACTTATATTTTATACAAGTTCTCAGAAATAGCCCTAGCGTCAATCGCATTAGACGTGCATGTATGATACGATATAACCTATCTATTTACACGTGTTTTCTTGACTCGGTATAATATTATATACATAGTATGATACGACATAACCAAGCTATTTACACGTGCATTCATGATTCGGTATACGATTATATATAACCTGGTATACGCGAATCAATAGCTAGGTATAAGTTTACAGTAGTATCCTCGGTATGCATATACGTATAAATAACCAAGCTATTAATATGCGCACACACACCTCGGCATAGTAATCTCAGTACGCATACACGCGCAAATAACCAAGCTATTTACATGCGCATACTCACCGCGGTATGAACAGCTCGGTACACTAGCATATTAACCACGCTAAATACACACCGCGGTATAAACAGCTTGATATACTAGCATATCAACCACGCTAAATACACACCGCGGTATAAACAGCTCGGTATACTAGTATATTAACCGCGCTAAATATACACCGCCGTATAAACAGCTCGTTATACTAGTATATTAACCGCGCTAAATATACACCGCGTTATAAACAGCTCGGTATACTAGCATATTAACCATGCTAAATATATACCACGGTATAAATAGCTCGGTATACTAGCATATTAACCGCGCTGAATATACACCGCAGTATAAACAGCTCGGTACAATAGTATGCCGCGCTATTTACCCGCGTATACATGCCTCGCTATACGAGCATACGTGTATAAAAATAGCTCGGTATACTAGCATATTAACCACGCTAAATATACACCACGGTATAAACAGCTCGGTACAATAGTATGCCGTGCAATTTACCCGCGTATACATGCCTCGCTATACGACCATAGACAACGAGGCATACGTGTATAAATATAGCTCGGTATACTAGCATATTAACCGCGCTGAATATACACCTCGGTATAAACAGCTCGGTACAATAATATGCCGCGCTATTTACCCGCGTATACATGCCTCGCTATACGAGCATAGACAACGAGGTATACGTGTATAAAAACAGCTCGGTACAATAGTATGCCGCGCTATTTAGCCGCGTTTACATGCCTCGCTATACGAGCATAGACAACGAGGTATACGTGTATAAAAATAGCTCGGTATACACGTATATACACCTAGGTTAACACATATGAACGCACGTATATTACGTGTGTCACGTTGATAATTTTATACTCGTCTCAAAGTTCGTCTGCATGTGTTCCTAGATGCATCATGTATGTTCTCATATGAATGCGTGCAATCAAACTTTAATATTTATTTAAATTAAGAAAAGGAGTTAAGATACGTTTTTTTTTTTTTCCTCTGTGATAATTTATTTAGTTCCTCTGTGATAGTTTATTGTAAGAAATTGATTAGTTTTCATTTGTTTCTTAGAGGTTATGATATTGATATACACAAGTTAAATTATGTTGTAAATATACTGTATAAAGCATTATATTTCTGATTTTTTTTCAAATAATTGATAAAATTTTTGCAATTTTCAATAAATTATACTTTTATTTGAAAATATAAAATATTGAACTAATTTACTTTTAATATAGCATTAAAATGATGAAATAATTAATTGGAAAAACAAATGGATATTTTAATTGATAATTTTTTTTGTTAAAACAGTGAATTAATTTTATTGAATCAATCTTCGCGACATTTAGTAAGTCAAATATTTATTTGAAAATACAAAATATTATTTGATGCAGTTACTATATGCATATTGATGTAATGAAATAAGCAATTAGTAAAACAAATATGCATTTGAATAAATTAAAAATTTTTTTAAAACAATAAATTAATTTTATTCAACCAATATTTGTGATGTTTAGTAGAATCAAATATTTATTTTTAAAAATGAAATATTTATTTGACTCAATTAAAATATTTGTATTAATGTAACAAAATATTTTATGTGTTGCCCGCACCTAAGGGATTTCATTGATTCAATTAAGCCTTACTTAATCCAAATAAATTTTTTTCTCAGTGTAGTATCATCTAATATCACCATTTGGTCAATTATTTGAAAAAAAAATCAGAAATATAATGCTTTCTACAGTATATATACAAAATAATTTAACTTGTGTATATCAATATCATAACCTCTAAGAAACAAATGAAAACTAATCAATTTCTTACAATAAACTATCACAGAGGAACTAAATAAATTATCACAGAGGAAAAAAAAATAAAACGTATCTTAACTCCTTTTCTTAATTTAAATAAATATTAAAGTTTGATTGCACGCATTCATATGAGAACATACATGATGCATCTAGGAACACATGCAGACGAACTTTGAGACGAGTATAAAATTATCAACGTGACACACGTAATATACGTGCGTTCATATGTGTTAACCTAGGTGTATATGGGTAAATCTTTCATAATGTTAAAATTTCACCTGCAACAAATTAAAAAAAAAAAAATACAGGCACACGTATAAAACTAATTTTCTCTGAATGTTGACGTATTATAATGAAAGAAAAAAATCGTGTTACTCACTTTTAAGGGTAGTCTTTTAACAAACATCAAAAGACAGATTTTCGAGTAAATTTTTCATAGTGTTAAAATTTACTTTCAATAAATTAAAAAAATTGAAGACATGTATCAAATTTATTTTTTTTAAATGTTGATATATTAAAATGATAATAAAAAAAAAATCGCATTACTCACTTTTGAAGATAGCTTTTTTTAATATAAGACATTTAAATATATTCATTATTATCACACCCAGGTATAATATTTTACCTATCTCAGATCAGTTTTTTAAGTATTTTGGGCTATAATAGATCATTTTCCATTGAGCTTTTTCATTTTTACATGTTTAATATGTTACAGAAAATATTTAAATACGCAATTTACATTAATAATTACAAAATTTTTTGTAATAAATAAAATATGCCAGAAATGGCAATTTTTTTGGAAAATTCATTTTTGGCGATTCGGGTATTAAAATTGAGTGATATTAGTTACCCAATGGCTTTTGGGATTCCTGATTACAAATCATAAGTGAGTGGAATATCAATTTATTTTTGCTAAAACTGTCAATCTTAGGGTATGAAATTTGACATAGATTTGTGTAGTTTATGTTTTCGAATAAAAATACTTATATTCCTTTTAACCAAATATTTTAGTTTATTTAATAAACATTAAATCTAAAAATTTTAAATTTAAAATCTAGAAATTTCAGTGATGATTCAACTCAACGTTCTAGGTGTAAGCTATTAAATACATACTAAAACTGAGCTTTTTAAAGTTTAAACTCTTTAGAATTAAAACATTGATAGAAACTAGGTAATCGATGTAAATTTGGAAAATTTAATAGCCGGGAAAAATTCAATGATTTCCAGAATACTCGAAATAATACTTCAAAAGCAACTTAAAGATTACATTGAGTATTATAAAATAGTAAATTACAAAGTTCACAACAGAGAAAAGATGAATCAAAGCTTAGGTTTTCATATTAGTGGATAAAAACCTATTTTCAAAAGTGAGTCACGTTTTTTAAGTATAATTTCAAACGAACAAAGAACTTTATCTACACTAGGCACACGTTCCTAATAAAAAAATTTCTCTTTGTGATTCTAAATATTACCTTTTGATGTAGTTTAAAATGTCACCGCTGAATAGTCTCTTTTACAGCATCGTATTTTCCAGAAAAAAGTAAAATATATAAATTTTTGGTAACATTTTAATAACCTTTCAGAAAGTACTGTTGTTAACAGGCACACACCAATGCTCTTGATTTTCCAAAAGTATGTGTATAGATAAAGCTTTGGTGTGAATTTCAAATAAAAAAAGCAGTAGTCATTTTTTTTACAGCGGTAATTTATCATTTTACATGGCCTGGTAACATTTAAATTTCACAAAAAAACCTCTTTTCCCCATCCGCCATAAAATGACACGTCTAATTATCATTAAAAATATAACAAAATTAGTTTCTAATAACTCAATAAATCAGTGAACATTTGCTAACAAGATGTGCTATCTCATATTTAGGAGAAATGACGCAGTAACATGATTTTTAAAAGTATGAAAGAATTACCCATATACGTGTATACCGAGCTATTTTTATACACGTATACCTCGTTGTCTATGCTCGTATAGCGAGGCATGTAAACGCAGCTAAATAGCGCGGCATACTATTGTACCGAGCTGTTTATACCGTGGTGTATATTTAGCGTGGTTAATATGCTAGTATACCGAGCTATTTTTATACACGTATGCTCGTATAGCGAGGCATGTATACGCGGGTAAATAGCGCGGCATACTATTGTACCGAGCTGTTTATACCGCGGTGTATATTTAGCGTGGTTAATATGCTAGTATACCGAGCTATTTTTATACACGTATGCTCGTATAGCGAGGCATGTATACGCGGGTAAATAGCGCGGCATACTATTGTACCGAGCTGTTTATACCGCGGTGTATATTCAGCGCGGTTAATATGCTAGTATACCGAGCTATTTATACCGTGGTATATATTTAGCATGGTTAATATGCTAGTATACCGAGCTGTTTATAACGCGGTGTATATTTAGCGCGGTTAATATACTAGTATAACGAGCTGTTTATACGGCGGTGTATATTTAGCGCGGTTAATATACTAGTATACCGAGCTATATTTATACACGTATGCCTCGTTGTCTATGGTCGTATAGCGAGGCATGTATACGCGGGTAAATTGTACGGCATACTATTGTACCGAGCTGTTTATACCGTGGTGTATATTTAGCGTGGTTAATATGCTAGTATACCGAGCTATTTTTATACACGTATGCTCGTATAGCGAGGCATGTATACGCGGGTAAATAGCGCGGCATACTATTGTACCGAGCTGTTTATACCGCGGTGTATATTCAGCGCGGTTAATATGCTAGTATACCGAGCTATTTATACCGTGGTATATATTTAGCATGGTTAATATGCTAGTATACTGAGCTGTTTATAACGCGGTGTATATTTAGCGCGGTTAATATACTAGTATAACGAGCTGTTTATACGGCGGTGTATATTTAGCGCGGTTAATATACTAGTATACCGAGCTGTTTATACCGCGGTGTGTATTTAGCGTGGTTGATATGCTAGTATATCAAGCTGTTTATACCGCGGTGTGTATTTAGCGTGGTTAATATGCTAGTGTACCGAGCTGTTCATACCGCGGTGAGTATGCGCATGTAAATAGCTTGGTTATTTGCGCGTGTATGCGTACTGAGATTACTATGCCGAGGTGTGTGTGCGCATATTAATAGCTTGGTTATTTATACGTATATGCATACCGAGGATACTACTGTAAGCTTATACCTAGCTATTGATTCGCGTATACCAGGTTATATATAATCGTATACCGAATCATGAATGCACGTGTAAATAGCTTGATTATGTCGTATCATACTATGTATATAATATTATACCGAGTCAAGAAAACACGTGTAAATAGATAGGTTATATCGTATCATACATGCACGTCTAATGCGATTGACGCTAGGGCTATTTCTGAGAACTTGTATAAAATATAAGTATATCGAGGATACATCTTTTAAACGCTTAGTTGTAGCAATCGGATTTAAAACCACGGGATTTTTCACGAGTGTGAATAATTTATGCAAGCTCTTTTCGCATGCATATTACATTTGCTAGAACGATCTTTGGTTGATATTAAGTATTTTTATAATTAATGAAACGGTCACAAAAAAAGCTACTGTGTAATAATGAAATGTTTACTCGGTATCTCTATATGGCTTGTTATACGTATTTACTCCTATTGTATATAAAATACTTGACAAATAAAAAAATATCAAATTGTTATTTTGTATCGTATGGTTGATTCAAGAATAATCATGAACCACGATTCAGCATACTGGAGCAAATTTTACCGTTATTAATTTATAACAGGTGGAATTTTGAATTGCCGAACTTCCATGCTACTGTGAATACAGCCTTACTGTATATTAATGGCTTCGTGATGTGCTGTGCACGCGGGTATAGTTAGTGGTTTGGGGTTGGCTTTAGCTTGACCGGTGTTGTCTCTCTCTTAATCGCGCGCGAATTCAAGGTCTTCCTTCTGCCGCATATACTATCGTATTATAAAAGCGGGGTTTAAGTAGCATAGCAATTTTGCCATGTTACACAATTAACAAATCAAAATCTAATCGTGAATTGGAAAGGCTTCAATTAAAAAATCAAAAGGAATTCTTAATTAAATAAATTTCAATTAAGAAATCAAAATGTAATCGTGAATTAAAAGGGCTTTAGTTAAAAATTCAAAAGGAATCCTTAATTAAATAAATTTCAATTAAGAAATCGAAATGTAATCGTAAATCGAAAGGGCATTAATTACAAAATCAAAAGGAATCCTTAGTTAAATAAATTTCAATTGAGAAATCAAAATGTGATCGTGAATTGAAAAGGCTTAGATTACAAATTCAAAAGGAATTCTTAATTAAATAAATTTCAATTAAGAAATCCAAATGTGATCGTGATTTAAAAGGGCTTTAATTACAAAATCAAAAGAAATCCATAATTGAATAAATTTCAATTAAGAAATCAAAATGTAATCGTGAATTGAAAAGGCTTAAATTAAAAATTCAAATGGAATTCTTAATTAAATATATTTTAATCAACAAACAAAAATGTAATTGTGAATTAAAAGAGTGTCAGTTATGATAATGATTTGTGAATTCGAGGGCTTTAATTAAAAATTCCACAATTCCTTTTCAATTAAATGTACTAACTAGGAGAGTATCAGACCTCCGGATCACAGATTTTGCTCAAACTTTGTTATAAGTTTTTAGATGTCAAAATATGAAAGGAAACAGAATTTTTGACCCCAACGCTCAATATTTCCCTAGTTACAGGCAATTAAAGAATATCACTAAAAAAGTTACTAGATTTTCAAACGCTTACAGTTCCTTAACATTAACAGCTAGGAGCTTGAAACTTTTTTTAAATGAAAGCTGAGCTCAAATCCTTTCGAAATAGTAGTTATAGCATGTCAAAATATTATTTTTTTCCAAAGTTATAGCGTAATAAACATTAGACCCAATTTCAGCTTTTTTTATTAATTAATGTTTTAAAAAGAAAAATCAGGTCCAACGTTTATCACGCTATAACTTTGGGAAAAAATAATATTTTGACATGCTATAACTACTATTTCGAAAGGATTTGAGCTCAGCTTTCATTAAAAAAGTTTCAAGCTCCTAGCTATCAATGCTAAGGAACTGTAAGCGTTTGAAAATCTAGTAACTTTTTTTAGTGATATTCTTTAATTGCCTGTAACTAGGGAAATATTGAGCGTTGGGGTCTAAAATTCTGTTTCCTTTCATATTTTGACATCTAAAAACTTATCACAAAGTTTGAGCAAAATCCGTGATCCGGAGGTCTGATACTCTCCTAGTAAGAAATTTTGATCATATATATGTATATAGAAAAACATGTGGACGTGCAAATACATACGCACCTGGGCTCATATATATGCAACATTTCATGTCGAACCCACACGCACACATACAGACAAGTTGATATATATATATATATATATATATATATATATATATATATATATATATATATATATATATATATATGGGACATTTCATGTCTATTCGCATGCATGCACACAGACTTTAATAAACATGGGATTTTTCACGTCAATTGGAACGCACGCACATACAGGTTTCTATATATAGGACATTTCATGCCAATGCGCACGCACACACACAAGATATATATATATATATATATATATATATATATATATACACGGTGATTCTAAACTACTGTATTTCCCTTGACAGGGTGATAGAGGACATCATTCTGAACAAACTTTATATTGTAATTTTTTTTCTATCTCGTATAGTTTTTAAACTACGGCACTTTAAAGTTACGCTTTTTCAGCCAATCAGAGAGCGTCATTCTAAACGTTCGAAAACAGCAACAAGTGTGTGCCCATTCTGCCCCGGTAGCAACGAGTTCATTGATCGCTTGCATAGTTACCAAATAAACATTTGTTTGTTATTGTCCCTGACATATAACCCAAAAATAAAAATTTGAGTATTCTAATGTTTATAATCGAAGTACGTAATGTTGAATAATAGATGGCAATGCTATTCTCATAATGAAGATTCAATTTGTTGTTTTATTTTATTTTATAATTAAATAAATGATATTCAATAAAAACGATAATTTAATATTCTAAAAATATCAAATTACTAATTGAATAAATTATTGTTTAAACGTAAATATTCGACAAAATTATGATTGATTATTAAATAATTATAATAATTACTAATGAATTATAAAGAATAATTTATTTTTGGAATATCATTAAAAGTAAGATTTTGATTAATATCATTATCGTAAAAAAGATGATATATTATAAAAATATTTAATTAACTACTCGTCAATTGATATTAGTGAAAATTTAATTTTAAAATAGTTCTATTCGAACAGTATTGTTGGAAGTATGATAATTCTTTAAGTAGCAGGCAAATAAGTAACCATAATTATTAAATATTCATTTCTTTCAACTATTTAATAAGGTGTACTTTGTCTTCTAATAACTTAATAAAATCAGGTAACTTTATGATAAAATTGTTGTTTTGTGAAGCAAAAATATTTTTTGTATGGTTATTCTTATTTTAAAATTGGGCGCTATCAGATAATCCTATTTAACAAAACATATTTCAATATGCTTAAACTTGGCAACGTTATAATAAATTAATTTTTTTTATAATTAGAGTTTCTAAAGGTGATATAAAACGGACGCTTCACCAGTACTTTGGAATTTTTTTTATTTTACTTCGAAATTTCAGAAAAAGAAATACATTAGTAGTAAATATAGTGATTATTATTGAAATTAATTTCGAAGTAAATTCATTTATCATTTATTAAATATTTTGGGTTCCAATAATCATTGTTATTTTCATAACCTTGAATATTAAAATCAAAAATTCTCAATAATTAATCAATCACTTTACTTAATTTAATTGAACAATTCCCATGATACATACTAGAAGCTAATGTATCTCGTTTTTTAAAACTTTGCAATCGAACAAGAAAACGGTAAATATTACTGAGTGCAGGTGTAGAGTCTATTTTACATCACCTTAAGCTTCAGAAATATTCATTTTTAGAAAGAATATTTTTTATCAGTAATAATCTATAAATTTTTAAATTAATGTGCTTATAATATACTACAAATACTAGGATTCATGCAATTTAAAACCACATTCTACAATTGATACTTCACAAGACTTTTTAAGATTGATTTTTCTACGCTTTTACTTATGCAATGATTTTTGTTTTTAAAATAATAATAGTTATAATTGAGACATATAGAGTATATTCATTTATAAAAATTTGCAATAATACAAATATTACCCAAGGATCCAAAACATGATACGGTCCTAGGCGGATGAGCGACCTTAATATTAAACAATCTATATCTAAAAAGTTATTCCAACGTTGCATTTAAAATTGCACTGTGAGGTAGACGTGCTATTCCTATACGATTAATATTGAACAACAGTTACATATGTTTAATAAACTGGTACAGTATTGGGAACATAGGGAGAATGAGTATTGATAAAAGGCTAGGCTAGGAAATGTCATATTTAAAAGTGGTTTTATTGTAATATATTATGTAATCAGGAAGTAAAGTTGCAATTTGTATTGGTTCGGTTGTGGGCACCCTTGCAAAATTGTTGGTGTTAATTTATTGATTGCAACCTATATTGCGTTACAAAATAGGAATAATTTCATACTAAATAAATGTGCATTACATTCACCTTCATTGATAAATTTTTATTTGTAATATTATTGATAAAGTATAAATAAGTACAAATGAATATTTGTTTTTTTTTACACAAAAAAATTAATTGGCTTATAGCAAAAAGCAGACGTGTTTTTTCGCTTTGATATTTGGCATAACGATACATAAATGATATTTGTCAGAAAAACATCATCTGCTTTCTGTCAATAGAAACGCTGGGGTCTCCACAACCAAACCATTGCCCACAGCCGAACCCTTTCCTATACATTTCTTGAAATTAATTTAATTTTATATATTTTTTCGATATATTTTATTCTATTATCTCAATGATATATTATTGTATAACGAATTGCTAAACTTTTTATATTTTAATACTTCTTATCTTATACTTATATCAAATAACACAGGGTTTAATTATTACTATATTATGATACAAATATTTTTAATAGCGTTTTCAGGCTCGTCGTAGTTAGCGAATGAGCGAAATGAAAGTTTTTTCGACCCGAATAAGCATACATAGTAAGCAGATTTCAGACACGCAGTGCTTAAATCTTTCTATAATATTAAATAATTATAACAATAACAATAATATTAATGATTTATCATTAATAATTACAAAATATTATTGGTGATATTTTATAATAAGGTAAATACAAAAATTTTTATACTTTTTTTCTTCTTTACCGTCGCTATATTTATGCTACTTGTGATGTTAATCAGCAACGGAGCTTGTAAGTGTGTTTGTAAACAAAGCACATGTAACGTTAAATGGTGCCTCTATCAATTGGTTGCCGAGAGCGAGATTCGAACACAGAACCCCGAGATTACGAATCCAACGCTCTACCGACTGAGCCACTAACCTGCTCTATTTCTATGGTATACTAATATTAAAAAATGATCGGCTCTTTTCGGAATCACTCGCTTACGTTCGCCTTTAAATGACAATGTAATATTATCAAATAAGATTAGTTTGTTTATGATTTTATTGATCCACGCCAACATCCATCTTTTTTATCCTTTTTCTTATATTTTTTTATCTCTCTTCTTTTTAAATATATTAACAGAAAGAAATACGAGAAAGTCATTATTTACTATCTAATCATCATTTCAACCATTATATTTTAACACAAATAAATTTGAAAATTTACAAATTTTATTATTCAAAATTTTATATTATTCATGAATTATGTTATAATTTTAACTTCGTAAATTACAGAAAAAAAATTTGTAAATTTTAACACAAAAATTTGTGGTTCATCTGTAACACTTATGTGTGTTAAAATTAAAAATTTTTTTCCACTTTGTACATGAGTGAAAATATTTTTAAAATAAAATTTAAGAATCTGTTGATTGGTAATATATTATTTATACGATTAAATATTTACTATTTTGATAGTATTTTCATTTCCAAAAAGTATACATTCAAGAAGTCATTTAAATGTAAAAATAGACATTCTTAGTGTATTTATTAGAAATTATAATATTCTTAATATCAGAATAATTTTTTTGCCATTCTAACCCCGAAATCGCAACTTCGTTGCTCTTTCTTGGCTCTCATGGTAAAGAATACGGTTTGCAACTGGTATGAAAAGGCTTTTTTACGAAACTCGTTACGACCCTCGCCTTCGGCTCGGGACGTAAAATTCTCGTTTCGTAAATAAAGCCTTTTCATACCCGTTACAAAATGTACTAATAATTAATTATGAGTCTAAAAAAAGAAAGCAGACCACGCTAGATTCTACATCAGGTTTTTTAATAACTTTTTATGATATTGTTATCAAACTTTTTAACCTTCTTGTTTGTCTGATGATTTGCTACATTAGTTACCATTTTATTTGACGAATTCTTATTCTTTCTAGCTTTACGAATTGTAATTTATTATAGTATTATAAGCTCGACAAACCTAACCACAAAATATGATACATTGAAATTTTGTATTATAAAATTTTATGTATAGTATTATAAAGGGATTTTTGAGTTTTCCGCACTACTCTTAAGAGGAGGTCACGTATCCCTGTCCTTTTCTAATCAAAAAATTGAGTTTTTTACACGAACTAACAACTTTAGCAAAAAATGATGAGAAAGCCGCATCTCGTAATAAAAAAAGCAATATTTTCTTTGATAAGAAAGAATTAATTTTATTGCTTCGTTTTCAAGAAAACCTTGAAAAACCAAATTGTCCACCCTAACCTCTATGATTTAAGTTTTTCAAGGTTTTCTTGAAAACGAAGCAATAAAATTAATTCTTTCTTATCAAAGAAAATATTGCTTTTTTTATTACGAGATGCGGCTTTCTCTTCATTTTTTGCTAAAGTTGTTAGTTCGTGTAAAAAACTCAATTTTTTTATTAGAAAAGGACAGAGATACGTGACCTCCTCTTAATATTTTATTGTAACGACAAAACTATTAACTAGGATCTCAGACAGATATTTTGTTATACTTTTAGCCATGATTGTAGCAAGACTTTTTTCCAGAACCCTAGCAAGATATTTCACCGAGGTTTTTGCCAGATTTATCGCCAAATTTTTCGCCAGACCTATTCTCAAACGTTTCGACAGACTTTTAGCAACACTTTTCACCAGAATTTTTAAAAAAAACGTTTTGTCAGACTTTACGCAAGATTTTCTGTCAGACTATTCACAAGACTTTCTACTAGACTTTTTGCAAGACATTTTGCCAGGCTTTCTGCAAGACTTTCGATCAGACTTTTAGCTAGACTTTTCGCAAGACTTTTTCCTAGACTCACCGCTAGATCTTTTGCTAAATGTTTTGAGAAACTTTTCGCAACACTTGTCACCAGACTTTTTTAAAAACTTTTAGCCAGACTTTACGCAAGACTTTTTGCCAGACTATTCGCAAGACGTTCTGCTGAACATTTTGTAAGACATTTTGCCAGACTTTCTCGCCGGACTTTTTCCTAGACTCATCGCAAGACCTTTTCCCAGACGTTTCAACAGACTTTTAGCAACACTTTTCACCAGAATTTTTGAAAAACTTCTTGCCAGACTTTACGCAAGACTTTTTGCCAGACTATTCGCAAGACGTTCTGCTACACTTTTTACAAGACTCTTTGACAGACTTTCTGCAAGACTTTTTACCAGACTGTTTGCTAGACTTTTCGCCAGACTTTTTCCCAGAATAATCGCAAGACCTTTTGCCAGACATTTCAGCAGACTTTTCGCAACACTATTCACCAGACTTTTTGAAAAACTTTTTGCCAAACTTTACGCAAGACTTTTTGCCAGACTCATTGCAAGACCTTTTGCTAGACGTTTCTGCAAACTTTTAGCAACACTTTCCACCAGACTTTAGGCGGGAGTTTTTGCCGGGCTATTCGCAAGACGTTCTGCTAGATGTTTTACAAGACTTTTTGCCAGGCTTCCTGCAAGACTTTAGACCAGACTTTTTGCGAGACCTTTTGCCAGACTTTTCGTCAGACTTTTCGCAACACTTTTAGCCAGACTTTATAAAAATTTTTGTTTCAGACTTAACGCAAGACTTTTTGCCAGTCTATTTGTAAGACGTTTTGCTAGACTTTTTGCAAGACGTTTTGCCAGACTTCCTGCAAGACTTCCTACCATACTTTTTGCTAGACTTTTCGCAACACTTTTGACCAGACTTTTTAAAAAACTTTTCGCCAGAGTTTACGCACGACTTTTTGCCAGACTATTTGCAAGACTTCCTGCAAAACTTCTTACCAGACTTTTTGCTAGACTTTTTGCCAGAGTTCCTCTCCTCCTAGACTCATCGCGAGACCTTTTGCCAGACGTTTCGATAACTTTTCGCAACACTTTAAACTAGACTTTTTGACAAACTGTTTGCCAAACTTTACGCAAGACTCTTTGCCAGACTATTTGCAAGACGTTCTGCTAGACTTTTAGCAAGACTTTTTTCCAGACTTCCTGCAAGACATTAGACCAGACTTGCTAGACTTTTCACCAGACTTTTTCGCAGACTAATCGCAAGACCTTTTGCCAGACGTTTCGGCAATTTTTTCGCAATACTTTCTACCAGACTTTTTGAAAAACTTTTTGACAGACTATACGCAAGACGTTCTGCTAGACTTTTTGCAAGGCTTTTGGCCAGACTTCCTGCATGACTTTTGGCTATTCGTAAGACGTTCAGCTAGACTTTATACAAGACATTTTGCCAGACTTCCTGCAAGACTTTCTACGAAACTTTTTGCTAGACTGTTCGCCAAACTTTTTACTAGACTTTTTGAAAAATTTGTTGGCAGACTTCATGCAAGACTTTTTGCCAAACTATTTGTAAGACGTTCTGCTAGACTTTTTGCGAGACGTTTTACCAGACTTCTGGCCAGACTTTCTACCAGACTTTTTGTTAGAATATTTTCGCAACCCTTTAACTAGTCTTTTAGACACACTTTTTGCCAAACTTTTCGCAAGACTTTTTGCCAGACTATTCGTAAGATGTTTTGCCAGAGTTCCTCCAAGACTTCCTACCAGACTTTTTGCTAGACTTTACGCAACACTTTTTACCAGACTTTTTAAAAAACTTATTGCCAGACTTTACGCAAGACTTTCTGCCAGACTATTTGCAAGACGATCTGCTAGACTTTTTGCAAGACTTTTGGCCAGACTTCCTGCAAGACTTTCGGCCAGACTTTTTGTTAGAATATTCGCTAAACTTTTTCCTAGACTCATCGCTAGATCTTATGCTAGACTTTCCGCCAGAATTTTTCCCAGACTAATCGAAAGACCTTTTGTCAGACGTCTCGACAGACTTTTCGCGACACTTCCCACCAGACATTTAAAAAGACTTTTCGCCAGATTTAACACATACTTTTTGCCAGACGATTCGTAAGACGTTCTGCTAGACTTTTTGCAAGACTATTTGCCCGACTTTCTGCAATACTTTTTGCCAGACTGTTTGCTAGACTTTTTGCCAGACTTTTTCCCAGACTAAACGCAAGACTTTTTGCCAGACTATACGCAAGACGTTCTGTTAGACTTCTTGCAAGGCTTTTGGCCAAACTTCCTGCAAGACTTTCGGCCAGACTTTTTGTTAGAATATTCGCTAGACTTTTTCTTAGAGTCATCGCTAGATCTTATGCTAGACTTTCCGCCAGAATTTTTCCCAGACTAATCGCAAGACCTTTCGCCAGACGTCTCGACAAACTTTTCGCGACACTTCCCACCAGACTTTTAAAAAAACTTTTCGCCAGACCTAACACAATACTTTTTGCCAGACTATTCGTAAGACGTTCTGCTAGACTTTTAGCAAGACTCTTTGCCCGACTTTCTGCAATACTTTTTGCCAGACTGTTTGCTAGACTTTTTGCCAGACTTTTTCCCAGACTAATCACAAGACCTTTTGCCAGACGTTTCGGCAGACTTTTCGCAATACTCTCCACAAGATTTTTTGAAAAACTTTTTGCCAGACTAAACGCAAGACTTTTTGCCAGACTATATGCAAGACTTTCTGCTAGACTTTCTGCAAGACGTTTTGCCAGACTTCCTGCAAGACTTTTCACCAGACTTTTTGCTAGACTCATCGCAAGACATTTGCCAGACGTTTCGACAGACTTTTCGCAACCCTTTAACTAGACTTTTTGAAACACTTTTTGCCAAACTTTTCGCAAGACTTTTTGCCAGGTATTCGTAAGACGTTTTGCCAGACTTCCTGCAAGACTTCCTACCAGACTTCTTGCTAGACTTTACGCAACACTTTTTACCAGACTTTTTATAAAACTTATTGCCAGACTTTACGCAAGACTTTCTGCCAGACTATTTGCAAGACGTTCTGCTAGACTTTTTGCAAGACTTTTTTCCAGACTTCCTGCAAGAGATTAGACCAGACTTGCTAGACTTTTCGCCAGACTTTTTCGCAGACTAATCGCAAGACCTTTTGCCAGACGTTTCGGCAATTTTTTCGCAATACTTTCTACCAGACTTTTTGAAAAACTTTTTGACAGACTATACGCAAGACGTTCTGCTAGACTTTTTGCAAGACTTTTGGCCAGACTTCCTGCATGACTTTTGGCCAGACTTTTTGTTAGAATATTCGCTAGACTTTTTCTTAGACTCATCGCTAGATCTTATGCTAGACTTTCCGCCAGAATTTTTCCCAGACTAATCGCAAGACCTTTCGCCAGACGTCTCGACAAACTTTTCGCGACACTTCCCACCAGACTTTTAAAAAAACTTTTCGCCGGACCTAACACAATACTTTTTGCCAGACTATTCGTAAGACGTTCTGCTAGACTTTTAGCAAGACTCTTTGCCCGACTTTCTGCAATACTTTTTGCCAGACTGTTTGCTAGACTTGTTGCCAGACTTTTTCCCAGACTAATCGCAAGACCTTTTGCCAGACGTTTCGGCAGACTTTTCGCAATACTCTCCACAAGACTTTTTGAAAAACTTTTTGCCAGACGAAACGCAAGACTTTTTGCCAGACTATATGCAAGACTTTCTGCTAGACTTTCTGCAAGACGTTTTGCCAGACTTCCTGCAAGACTTTTTACCAGACTTTTTGCTAGACTCATCGCAAGACATTTGCCAGACGTTTCGACAGACTTTTCGCAACCCTTTCACTAGACTTTTTGACGCACTTATGGCCAAACTTTTCGCAAGACTTTTTGCCAGACTATTCGTAAGAGGTTTTGCCAGACTTCCTGCAGGACTTCCTACCAGACTTCTTGCTAGACTTTACGCAACACTTTTTACCAGACTTTTTAAAAAACTTATTGCCAGACTTTACGCAAGACTTTCTGCCAGACTATTTGCAAGACGTTCTGCTAGACTTTTTGCAAGACTTTTTTCCAGACTTCCTGCAAGACATTAGACCAGACTTGCTAGACTTTTCGCCAGACTTTTTCGCAGACTAATCGCAAGACCTTTTGCCAGACGTTTCGGCAATTTTTTCGCAATACTTTCTACCAGACTTTTTGAAAAACTTTTTGACAGACTATACGCAAGACGTTCTGCTAGACTTTTTGCAAGGCTTTTGGCCAGACTTCCTGCATGACTTTAAGCTATTCGTAAGACGTTCAGCTAGACTTTATACAAGACATTTTGCCAGACTTCCTGCAAGACTTTCTACGAAACTTTTTGCTAGACTTTTCGCCAAACTTTTTACTAGACTTTTTGAAAAATTTGTTGGCAGACTTCATGCAAGACTTTTTGCCAAACTATTTGTAAGACGTTCTGCTAGACTTTTTGCGAGACGTTTTACCAGACTTCTGGCCAGACTTTCTACCAGACTTTTTGTTAGAATATTTTCGCAACCCTTTAACTAGACTTTTAGACACACTTTTTGCCAAACTTTTCGCAAGACTTTTTGCCAGACTATTCGTAAGATGTTTTGCCAGACTTCCTGCAAGACTTCCTACCAGACTTTTTGCTAGACTTTACGCAACACTTTTTACCAGACTTTTTAAAAAACTTATTGCCAGACTTTACGCAAGACTTTCTGCCAGACTATTTGCAAGACGATCTGCTAGACTTTCTGCAAGACTTTTGGCCAGACTTCCTGCAAGACTTTTGGCCACACTTTTTGTTAGAATATTCGCTAAACTTTTTCCTAGACTCATCGCTAGATCTTATGCTAGACTTTCCGCCAGAATTTTTCCCAGACTAATCGAAAGACCTTTTGTCAGACGTCTCGACAGACTTTTCGCGACACTTCCCACCAGACATTTAAAAAGACTTTTCGCCAGATTTAACACATACTTTTTGCCAGACGATTCGTAAGACGTTCTGCTAGACTTTTTGCAAGACTATTTGCCCGACTTTCTGCAATACTTTTTGCCAGACTGTTTGCTAGACTTTTTGCCAGACTTTTTCCCAGACTAAACGCAAGACTTTTTGCCAGACTATACGCAAGACGTTCTGTTAGACTTCTTGCAAGGCTTTTGGCCAAACTTCCTGCAAGACTTTCGGCCAGACTTTTTGTTAGAATATTCGCTAGACTTTTTCTTAGAGTCATCGCTAGATCTTATGCTAGACTTTCCGCCAGAATTTTTCCCAGACTAATCGCAAGACCTTTCGCCAGACGTCTCGACAAACTTTTCGCGACACTTCCCACCAGACTTTTAAAAAAACTTTTCGCCAGACCTAACACAATACTTTTTGCCAGACTATTCGTAAGACGTTCTGCTAGACTTTTAGCAAGACTCATTGCCCGACTTTCTGCAATACTTTTTACCAGACTGTTTGCTAGACTTTTTGCCAGACTTTTTCCCAGACTAATCGCAAGACCTTTTGCCAGACGTTTCGGCAGACTTTTCGCAATACTCTCCACAAGATTTTCTGAAAAACTTTTTGCCAGACTAAACGCAAGACTTTTTGCCAGACTATATGCAAGACTTTCTGCTAGACTTTCTGCAAGACGTTTTGCCAGACTTCCTGCAAGACTTTTTACCAGACTTTTTGCTAGACTCATCGCAAGACATTTGCCAGACGTTTCGACAGACTTTTCGCAACCCTTTAACTAGACTTTTTGACACACTTTTTGCCAAACTTTTCGCAAGACTTTTTGCCAGGTATTCGTAAGACGTTTTGCCAGACTTCCTGCAAGACTTCCTACCAGACTTCTTGCTAGACTTTACGCAACACTTTTTACCAGACTTTTTAAAAAACTTATTGCCAGACTTTACGCAAGACTTTCTGCCAGACTATTTGCAAGACGTTCTGCTAGACTTTTTGCAAGACTTTTTTCCAGACTTCCTGCAAGACATTAGACCAGACTTGCTAGACTTTTCGCCAGACTTTTTCGCAGACTAATCGCAAGACCTTTCGCCAGACGTTTTGGCAATTTTTTCGCAATACTTTCTACCAGACTTTTTGAAAAATTTTTTGACAGACTATACGCAAGACGTTCTGCTAGACTTTTTGCAAGGCTTTTGGCCAGACTTCCTGCATGACTTTTGGCCAGACTTTTTGTTAGAATTTTTGCTAGACTTTTTCCTAGACTCATCGCAAGATCTTATGCTAGACTTTCCGCCAGAATTTTTCCCAGACTAATCGCAAGACCTTTCGCCAGACGTATCGATAGACTTTTCGCGACACTTCCCACCAGACTTTTAAAATAACTTTTTGTCGGACTTTACACAAGACTTTCTGCCAGACTTTATGCAAGACTTTCGGCCGGACTTTTTGCTAGACTTTTTGCCAGACTTTTTCCTAGACTCATCGCAAGACATTTAGCCAAACGTTTTGACAGACTTTTCGCAATACTTTCCACCAGACTTTTTGAAAAACTTTTTGCCAGACTATACGCAAGACGTTCTGCTAGACTTTTTGCAAGACTTTTGGCCAGACTTCCTGCAAGACTTTCTGCCAGACTTTTTGTAAGAATATTCGCTAGACTTTTTCCTAGACTCATCGCTAGATCTTATGCTAGACTTTCCACCAGAATTTTTCCTAGACTAATCGCAAGACATTTCGCCTGACGTCTCGACAGACTTTTAACGACACTTCCCACCAGACTTTTTAAAAAACTTTTTGTCGGACTTTACACAAGACACTCTGCCAGACTATATGCAAGACTTTCTGCTAGACTTTTTGCCAGACTTCCTGCAAGACTTTCGACCAGACTTTTTGCTAGACTTTTTGCCAGACTTTTTCTTAGACTCATCGCAAGACATTTAGCCAGACGTTTCGACAGACTTTTCGCAACCCTTTAACTAGACTTTTTGACACACTTTTTGCCAAACTTTCCGCAAGACTTTTTGGCAGACTATTCGTAAGACGTATTGCCAGACTTCCTGCAAGACTTCCTACCAGACTTTTTGCTAGACTTTACGCAACACTTTTTACCAGACTTTTTAAAAAACTTATTGCTAAACTTTACGCAGGGGTTTCTGTCAGACTATTTGCAAGACTTTTTCCCAGACTCCTTGCAAGACTTTAGACCAGACTTTTAGCGAGACTTGTTCGTAGACCTTTTGCCAGACGTTTCGACAGACTTTTCGCAATACTTTCCACCAGAGTTTTTGAAAAACTTTTTGCCAGACTATACGCAAGACGTTCTGCTAGACATTTTGCAAGACTTTTTGCCAGACTTTTTGCAAGACTTTAGGCCAGACTTTTTGTTAGAATATCCGCTAGACCTTTTCCTAAACTCATCGCTAGATCTTTTGCTAGACTTTTCGCCAGAATTTTTTCCAGACTAATCGCAAGACCTTTCGCCAGACGTCTCGACCAACTTTTTGCGACACTTCCCACCAGACTTTTTCAAAACCTTTTCGTCGGACTTTACAGAAGACTTTATGCCAGACTATTTGCAAGACGTTCTGCTAGACTTTTTACCAGACTTTATGCTAGACTTTTTGCAACACTTTTAACTATACTTTTTGAAAAACTTTTGGACAGACTTCATGCGAGACTCTTTGCCAGACTATTCGCAAGACGTTCTGCTAGAATTTTTGCAAGACGTTTTGCTAGACTTTTTGCAAGAAGTTTTGCCAGACTTTTTTGCAGACTAATCGCAAGACCTTTTGCCAGACGTTTCGACAGACTTTTCGCAATACTTTCCACCAGACTTTTTGAAAAACTTTTTGCCAGACTATACGAAAGACGTTCTGCTAGACATTTTGCAAGACTTTTTGCCAGACTTTTTGCAAGACTTTAGGCCAGACTTTTTGTTAAAATATTCGCTAGACTTTTTCTTAGACTCATCGCTAGATCTTTTGCTAGACTTTCCGCCAGAATTTTTTCCAGACTAATCACAAGACCTTTCGCCAGACGTCTCGACCAACTTTTCGCGACACTTCCCACCAGACTTTTTAAAAACCTTTTCGTCGGACTTTACAGAAGACTTTATGCCAGACTATTTGCAAGACGTTCTGCTAGACTTTTTACCAGACTTTTTGCTAGACTTTTTGCAACACTTTCAACTATACTTTTTGAAAAACTTTTGGACAGACTTCATGCGAGACTCTTTGCCAGACTATTCGCAAGACGTTCTGCTAGAATTTTTGCAAGACGTTTTGCTAGACTTTTTGCAAGACGTTTTGCCAGACTTTTTCGCAGACTAATCGCAAGACCTTTTGCCAGACGTTTTGACAGACTTTTCGCAATACTTTCCACCAGACTTTTTGAAAAACTTTTTGCCAGACTATACGCAAGACGTTCTGCTAGACATTTTGCAAGACTTTTTGCCAGACTTTTTGCAAGACTTTAGGCCAGACTTTTTGTTAAAATATTCGCTAGACTTTTTCTTAGACTCATCGCTAGATCTTTTGCTAGACTTTCCGCCAGAATTTTCAGACTAATCACAAGACCTTTCGCCAGACGACCGACTTTTCGCGACACTTCCCACCAGACTTTTTAAAAACCTTTTCGTCGGACTTTACAGAAGACTTTATGCCAGACTATTCGCAAGACGTTCTGCTAGACTTTTCACCAGACTTTTTGCTAGACTTTTTGCAACACTTTTAATTATACTTTTTGAAAAACTTTTGGACAGACTTCATGCGAGACTCTTTGCCAGACTATTCGCAAGACGTTCTGCTAGAATTTTTGCAAGACGTTTTGCTAGACTTTTTGCAAGACGTTTTGCCAGATTTTTTCGCAGGCTAATCGCAAGACCTTTTGCCAGACATTTCAACAGTCTTTTCGCAATACTTTCCACCAGACTTTTTTAAAAACTTTTTGCCAGACTATACGCAAGACGTTCTGCTAGACATTTTGCAAGACTTTTTGCCAGATGTTTGCTAGACTTGAGGCCAGACTTTTTGTTTAAATATTCGCTAGACTTTTTCTTAGACTCATCGCTAGATCTTTTGCTAGACTTTCCGCCAGAATTTTTTCCAGACTAATCACAAGACCTTTCGCCAGACGTCTCGACCAACTTTTCGCGACACTTCCCACCAGACTTTTTAAAAACCTTTTCGTCGGACTTTACAGAAGACTTTATGCCAGACTATTTGCAAGACGTTCTGCTAGACTTTTTACCAAACTTTTTGCTAGACTTTTTGCAAGACGTTTTGCCAGACTTTTTCGCAGACTAATCGCAAGACCTTTTGCCAGACGTTTCGACAGACTTTTCGCAATACTTCCCACCAGACTTTTTAAAAACCTTTTCGTCGGACTTTACAGAAGACTTTATGCCAGACTATTTGCAAGACGTTCTGCTAGACTTTTTACCAGACTTTTTGCTAGACTTTTTGCAACACTTTTAACTATACTTTTTGAAAAACTTTTGGACAGACTTCATGCGAGACTCTTTGCCAGACTATTCGCAAGACGTTCTGCTAGAATTTTCGCAAGACGTTTTGCTAGACTTTTTGCAAGACGTTCTGCTAGACTTTTTGCAAGACTTTTGGCCAGACTTCCTGCAAGACTTTCTGCCAGACTTTTTGTTAGAATATTTGCTAGACTTTTTCCTAAACTCATCGCTAGATCTTTTGCTAGACTTTTCGCCAGAATTTTTTCCAGACTAATCGCAAGACCTTTCGCCAGACGTCTCGACCAACTTTTTGCGACACTTCCCACCAGACTTTTTGAAAACCTTTTCGTCGGACTTTACAGAAGACTTTATGCCAGACTATTTGCAAGACGTTCTGCTAGACTTTTTACCAGACTTTTTGCTAGACTTTTTGCAACACTATTAACTATACTTTTTGAAAAACTTTTGGACAGACTTCATGCGAGACTCTTTGCCAGACTATTCGCAAGACGTTCTGCTAGAATTTTTGCAAGACGTTTTGCTAGACTTTTTGCAAGACGTTTTGCCAGACTTTTTTGCAGACTAATCGCAAGACCTTTTGCCAGACGTTTCGACAGACTTTTCGAAATACTTTCCACCAGACTTTTTGAAAAACTTTTTGCCAGACTATACGAAAGACGTTCTGCTAGACATTTTGCAAGACTTTTTGCCAGACTTTTTGCAAGACTTTAGGCCAGACTTTTTGTTAAAATATTCGCTAGACTTTTTCTTAGACTCATTGCTAGATCTTTTGCTAGACTTTCCGCCAGAATTTTTTTCAGACTAATTACAAGACCTTTCGCCAGACGTCTCGACCAACTTTTCGCGACACTTCCCACCAGACTTTTTAAAAACCTTTTCGTCGGACTTTACAGAAGACTTTATGCCAGACTATTTGCAAGACGTTCTGCTAGACATTTTGCAAGACTTTTTGCTAGACTTTTTGCAACACTTTTAATTATACTTTTTAAAAAACTTTTGGACAGACTTCATGCGAGACTCTTTGCCAGACTATTCGCAAGACGTTCTGCTAGAATTTTTGCAAGACGTTTTGCTAGACTTTTTGCAAGACGTTTTGCCAGACTTTTTCGCAGGCTAATCGCAAGACCTTTTGCCAGACGTTTCGACAGACTTTTCGCAATACTTTCCACCAGACTTTTTGAAAAACTTTTTGCCAGACTATACGCAAGACGTTCTGCTAGACATTTTGCAAGACTTTTTGCCAGATGTTTGCAAGACTTGAGGCCAGACTTTTTGTTTAAATATTCGCTAGACTTTTTCTTAGACTCATCGCTAGATCTTTTGCTAGACTTTCTGCCAGAATTTTTTCCAGACTAATCACAAGACCTTTCGCCAGACGTCTCGACCAACTTTTCGCGACACTTCCCACCAGACTTTTTAAAAACCTTTTCGTCGGACTTTACAGAAGACTTTATGCCAGACTATTTGCAAGACGTTCTGCTAGACTTTTTACCAAACTTTTTGCTAGACTTTTTGCAACACTTTTAACTATACTTTTTGAAAAACTTTTGGACAGACTTCATGCGAGACTCTTTGCCAGACTATTCGCAAGACGTTCTGCTAGAATTTTTGCAAGACGTTTTGCTAGACTTTTTGCAAGACGTTTTGCCAGACTTTTTCGCAGGCTAATCGCAAGACCTTTTGCCAGACGTTTCGACAGACTTTTCGCAATACTTTCCACCAGACTTTTTGAAAAACTTTTTGCCAGACTATACGCAAGACGTTCTGCTAGACTTTTTGCAAGACTTTTGGCCACACTTCCTGCAAGACTTTCTGCCAGACTTTTTGTTAGAATATTCGCTAGACTTTTTCCTAGACTCATCGCTAGATCTTATGCTAGACTTTCCACCAGAATTTTTCCTAGACTAATCGCAAGACATTTCGCCTGACGTCTCGACAGACTTTTAACGACACTTCCCACCAGACTTTTTAAAAAACTTTTTGTCGGACTTTACACAAGACACTCTGCCAGACTATATGCAAGACTTTCTGCTAGACTTTTTGCCAGACTTCCTGCAAGACTTTCGACCAGACTTTTTGCTAGACTTTTTGCCAGACTTTTTCTTAGACTCATCGCAAGACATTTAGCCAGACGTTTCGACAGACTTTTCGCAACCCTTTAACTAGACTTTTTGACACACTTTTTGCCAAACTTTCCGCAAGACTTTTTGGCAGACTATTCGTAAGACGTATTGCCAGACTTCCTGCAAGACTTCCTACCAGACTTTTTGCTAGACTTTACGCAACACTTTTTACCAGACTTTTTAAAAAACTTATTGCTAAACTTTACGCAGGAGTTTCTGTCAGACTATTTGCAAGACTTTTTCCCAGACTCCTTGCAAGACTTTAGACCAGACTTTTAGCGAGACTTGTTCGTAGACTAATCGCAAGACCTTTTGCCAGACGTTTCGACAGACTTTTCGCAATACTTTCCACCAGACTTTTTGAAAAACTTTTTGCCAGACTATACGCAAGACGTTCTGCTAGACATTTTGCAAGACTTTTTGCCAGACTTTTTGCAAGACTTTAGGCCAGACTTTTTGTTAGAATATTCGCTAGACTTTTTCCTAAACTCATCGCTAGATCTTTTGCTAGACTTTTCGCCAGAATTTTTTCCAGACTAATCGCAAGACCTTTCGCCAGACGTCTCGACCAACTTTTTGCGACACTTCCCACCAGACTTTTTAAAAACCTTTTCGTCGGACTTTACAGAAGACTTTATGCCAGACTATTTGCAAGACGTTCTGCTAGACTTTTTACCAGACTTTTTGCTAGACTTTTTGCAACACTTTTAACTATACTTTTTGAAAAACTTTTGGACAGACTTCATGCGAGACTCTTTGCCAGACTATTCGCAAGACGTTCTGCTAGAATTTTTGCAAGACGTTTTGCTAGACTTTTTGCAAGACGTTTTGCCAGACTTTTTCGCAGACTAATCGCAAGACCTTTTGCCAGACGTTTCGACAGACTTTTCGCAATACTTCCCACCAGACTTTTTAAAAACCTTTTCGTCGGACTTTACAGAAGACTTTATGCCAGACTATTTGCAAGACGTTCTGCTAGACTTTTTACCAGACTTTTTGCTAGACTTTTTGCAACACTTTTAACTATACTTTTTGAAAAACTTTTGGACAGACTTCATGCGAGACTCTTTGCCAGACTATTCGCAAGACGTTCTGCTAGAATTTTTGCAAGACGTTTTGCTAGACTTTTTGCAAGACGTTTTGCCAGACTTTTTCGCAGACTAATCGCAAGACCTTTTGCCAGACGTTTCGACAGACTTTTCGCAATACTTTCCACCAGACTTTTTGAAAAACTTTTTGCCAGACTATACGCAAGACGTTCTGCTAGACATTTTGCAAGACTTTTTGCCAGACTTTTTGCAAGACTTTAGGCCAGACTTTTTGTTAAAATATTCGCTAGACTTTTTCTTAGACTCATCGCTAGATCTTTTGCTAGACTTTCCGCCAGAATTTTTTCCAGACTAATCACAAGACCTTTCGCCAGACGTCTCGACCAACTTTTCGCGACACTTCCCACCAGACTTTTTAAAAACCTTTTCGTCGGACTTTACAGAAGACTTTATGCCAGACTATTTGCAAGACGTTCTGCTAGACTTTTTACCAGACTTTTTGCTAGACTTTTTGCAACACTTTTAACTATACTTTTTGAAAAACTTTTGGACAGACTTCATGCGAGACTCTTTGCCAGACTATTCGCAAGACGTTCTGCTAGAATTTTTGCAAGACGTTTTGCTAGACTTTTTGCAAGACGTTTTGCCAGACTTTTTTGCAGACTAATCGCAAGACCTTTTGCCAGACGTTTCGACAGACTTTTCGCAATACTTTCCACCAGACTTTTTGAAAAACTTTTTGCCAGACTATACGCAAGACGTTCTGCTAGACATTTAGCAAGACTTTTTGCCAGACTTTTTGCAAGACTTTAGGCCAGAGTTTTTGTTAAAATATTCGCTAGACTTTTTCTTAGACTCATCGCTAGATCTTTTGCTAGACTTTCCCCAGAATTTTTTCCAGACTAATCACAAGACCTTTTGCCAGACGACCGACTTTTCGCGACACTTCCCACCAGACTTTTTAAAAAACTTTTTGCCAGACTTTACGCAAGACTTTATGCCAGACTATTCGCAAGACGTTTAGCTAGACTTTTTGCAAGACGTAGACTAAACTCAGCCCTTACTTGACTCATTGAGGTTAATCGTACACCGTCTTTTTTGTATAAATATTTTTTTTTTGCATTGGCACAAGCTTAAAATAACATTTGTCATTTGTCATTTGTAACCAAGCTTAAAGATAAACTCAAAGGGTTTCTAGTTTTAGCCAATCATAGACAATATTATCCTTGGCTTTAGTAAAAAATAGCGCTTGCTATGTCTGGCATCAGCTAAAACTAATAAGTTTTATGGCATTAGTCACTACAGCTTTGCATGGCTCATAAGAATAGTTATTTTTTACGAAGAGTGAAGCATCTTTTTTTTTAACTGTAGCCAGATCTAAAGCATACCAGTCTTGGTTTCTGCCAAGACCAGTAAATTCTATTTTTGTCTCTAGCTAAAACTACTTTTTATAATTCATAACTTCAGCCAAGACTAATATACTGAAGTTTAAAACCTAGTTAAATGTCTGTCAAAAAATCTAGGAAAAAGTTCGGCATAAAGTCTGACAAGAAACCTAGCCATAATCATATGATATCTGTGAAATGAATATTAAAATTAACTATTATTAGCGATTCTGTAAGAATGATTATAATCGAAAGAAATATTAATTAAAATATTATAATTATAACCATAACGAACAGAAATTAGCAGGAAGTATTAGGTATTATAATAACTTATTATTATTATAGAGCATTACGGAAAAAAAATTGTTAGCCATTTGTAGAAATATCTGCCAATGATTTATAGCTTGTCTGTAGTAACATCTGTAGAAATTTTCTCATTTTCCTGGCGAGTTTTAGGACACTTGAAGGTTTTCCACAGAGTTCATTGGGTCTTCTGTTTATTATATTTTGTAAAATAGAAATAATAAAAAAAAAAGAAATAAATAAAAATTAAAAAAATATTTCCAAGATAAAATTGGAACCTAGAACCCTTGGCTCCCTCGTCTTTCTCACTATCATCTGAGCTATTGTTTTGTTAAAAACGAGAAAGACAAAGAAAAAAGGAAAAGAGGAAAATAGTAACACATGTTAAGATAATACGGTGATGGATGTGGCTACTATTCTTGACTCGTATAGTGGGGATACTCACTAAGAAACTTCCTCTTCTACAACCCCGTCTAACCTATTATTTTAAGCTTATACTGCAAGTTTTTCTCACTAGCATGTGATAAAAAGCATGATTAAATATTTGCGATTATTTAGACCTCTTAGTTATAACCGAATTATTATCAAGTCAGTATAGCGAAACAATAGCTCAGATGATAGTGACAGAGGCCAGAGCAAAGAGTACTGTGTTAAAATCACGTCTCGATAATTTCATTTATACAAATTTATTAATATTTTCAAAATTATAATAATAAGAAAATCTAAAAAACTTTATAATATACCTGCAGGCTGCCACGAATCCTACAGGGAAATAAATATTAATTCGACGATAAAAATCAACGTTCGATACCTTGTCATCGAAAACCCTTTATATCATTGTGCTAGTTAATAAATAAATTATTTATAATACTAAAAACTTAACTTTGACTCAAAAAAATTCAGAAATATCTATATTTAATCTTGGAGCTTTTCATAAGTAATATTTTATTATAAAATTGCTAACATCGAACTTCCGATGATGACGTATCGTATTACATACAAAAAAATATTTAGTGTGTTTCAACATTAAAAAGTTTTGTAAACCATTATTTGTAGAATGTGGCTTTAAATTTCATGAATCCTAGTATTTGTTGTATTTTATTAGCACATTAATTTAAAAATTTATAGATATATTACTGATAAAAAATATTCTTTATAAAAATGAAAATTTGTGAAACTTAAGGTAGCTCCCTTGGGTTATACACGTGATGCAGAGCATAATTAGAAAATTATTTTTAATTAGCTTTTTCATAAACATTATGCATTGAACGTACAATTACCTAAGAAAGAGATACTTTAGGGTGCATAAAAAAATTATGTCATAACAATTGCAACTCAAGTCGCGAAAATATTAATAATTCAAAAGAGATACAAAATATTTTCTAAAAACACAAGAAACTTTATTTTTCATGTGATTGGGACGTAATAAAGCTCATTTTGTGCATTAAAAATTTTCAAAAGGAGTCACCCATGGAATTCCAGTGATAGTGCTTACAGTTTAAACGTAAATTACAATTGTTTGAAAAAATTATAAAGTGTATTAATAAACAATTGTAATTTACGTTTAAACTGTAAGAACTATCACTGAAATTACGTGGGTAACTCTCTCTGATATTTTTAAGGCACAAAATGAGCTTTGTTGCGTTCCAATCACTTTAAAAATAAAAAAGTTACCTGTGTTTTTAGAACATTTTTTGTATCTTTTTTTGAATTATTAATATCTCCACGACTAGGGTTGCAATTGTTATGAAATACTTTTTATTTGCACCCCAAAGTATCTCTTTCTTAGATAATTGTACGTTCAATGCATAAAATTTATGAAAAAGCTAATTAAAAATAATTTTCTAATTATGTTCTGCATGACGTGTATAACCCAAGGGAGCTACCTTAAGAAACTGTAATTATAAACAAAAAATTCTTTATAACGCTGTCAAGCTTAAGCATATTGAAACATGTTCTGTTGAATAAAATTATCTGATTGTACCCATTTTTAGAATAAGAGTAATCATAAAAAAAATTATTTTGCACAAAACAACGATATTATCATGAAGTTACTTAACTTTTTTAAGTAATTAAAAGAAAAAGTATATCTTATTAAATATTCGAAAAAAATGAATATTTAATTATTATCGTTACTTCTACGCCTGCTATTTTAAGAATTATCATATTTGCAACACGCTTACGAAAAAAAAAATCAAACATCGGTGTTATTTCGTACACCGAACGAATTTTTCGTACGAATGGAAGTATCGTAGTAGTCAAAAATACGGTTCGGTATACGAAATAACACCGGAGTTGAATGTTTTTTTCTTTAGGGCAATTTTGTTCAAAAGACTATTTTCACAGAAATATTTCAAAATTAAATTATTCATTATAGTCCATTAGTAATTATAATAATTATTTATCAATAATTAATCATTATCATCAATAATTTATTTAATTAGTAATTTGATATTTTTGCAATTTCAAATTATTATTTTTATTGAATTTATTAGTTTTAAAATAAAATAATTTATTTAGTTATAAAATAAAATAAAACAACAAATTGTATCTTCATTATAAGACTAGCATTGCCATCTATTATTCAACATTACGTACTTCGATTATAAACATTAGAATACTCAAATTTTTATTTTTGGGTTATATGTCAGGGACAATAACAAACAAATGTTTATTTGGTAACTATGCAAGCGATCAATGAGCTCGTTGCTACCGGGGCAGAATGGGCACACACTTGTTGCTGTTTTCGAACGTTTAGAATGACGCTCTCTGATTGGCTGAAAAAGCGTAACTTTAAAGTGCCGTAGTTTAAAAACTATACGAGATAGAAAAAAAATTACAATATAAAGTTTGTTCAGAATGATGTCCTCTATCACCCTGTCAAGGGAAATACAGTAGTTTAGAATCACCGTGTATATATATACGGGACATTTCATGTCAACTCGTACGTACTCATAATCACAGGCTTTTCTATATATGTGGGATATTTTATGACAACACGCTCACACCCATGCAAATAGCCTTAGGTTTATATATATATAAGGGACATTTCATGTCGATTTGCATGCATGCACACGCACGTTAATATACATAGGATTTTTCACGTCAATTCGAATGCACACACACAGATTTATATATATGGGACATTTCATGTCAATTCGCATGCATGCACGCAGACTTTAATAGATATGGGATTTTTCACGTCAATTAGATTGGCACGCGCATACAGGTATATATATATATTGGATATTTCATGCTAATGTGCACCCATGCACACACAGGTTTATATATATATGGGACAGTCCATGTAATTGTGCATGCATGCACACACACGTTAATATACATGAGATTTTTAATATCAAATACGAACGCACGCACACATACAGGTTTATACATATGGGACATTTTATTTCGATTCGCATGCATGCACACATACGTTTATATACAAAGGATTTTTCACGTCAATTATTACCCATGCCCATACAGGTTTATATATATCGGACATTTCATGATAACTCTAACACACCTATCCGAGTGCCCTAAGGTTTACATATATGGGATGTATCATATCAATACACACGCACCGATTTTCATACATTTGATATTTCTTGTCAACTCGAACGCGCAAACACATCTTAACATGTACTTAAGATTTGTATTTATATATATATATATATATATATATATATATATATATATATATATATATATATATATATATATATATATATATATATATATATGGGACCGTTTCTGTTAATTCGCATGCACGCACACACATGGGCTTATAATATATATATATATATATATATATATATATATATATATATATATATATATATATATATATATATATATATATATATATATATATATATATATATATGTGTGTGCATATCTGTGTACACATATACATGGGATATTTAATGTTGATTAACACGCGCGCATACACACACAGGGTTATATATACGGAATGTTTCATGTCAATTTACATGCATGACACACGTACTTGAGTTTATATATATTTTTCTTTATATATATATGGGACTGTTCCTGTCAAGGCGCATGCACGCACACGCATGGGCTTATGAATATATGTATATACATATACATGGGATATTTTATGTCAATTTACATGCGCGCGCACACACACACACACACACACACATACTCACAGGTATATATATATAGGACGTTCTATGACAATTTTTCACATGTATATTAATATATCTTTGGGACAGTTTATGTTATCTCACATACATACACGCACATACGCTTAAGTTTAGATATATGTCATGTCAACTCGTTCGCATATACAGAAGTTCATATGTCTATATGGAACATTTCATGTCAAGTTACCAATATACTCACTAGGAGAGTATCACAACTCCGGATAACGGATTTTGCTCAAACTGTGTGATTAGTTTCCAAATGTCAGAATCTGAAAGGAAACAAAATTTTAGACCCCAACGCTCAATATTTCCCTAGTTACAGGCAATTAAAGAAAATAACCAAAAAAGTTACTAGATTTTCAAACGCATATAGTTCCTTAGCATTGATAGCTAGAAGCTTGAAATTTTTTTCAAATGAAAGCTGAGCTCAAATCCTTTAGAAATAGTAGTTGTAGCATGTCAAAATATTATTTTTTCCCAAAGTCATAGCGTGATAAACATTGGACCTGATTTTTCTTTTTAAGACCTTAATTGATAACAAAAGCTGAAATTAGGTCTAATGTTTATCACGCTATGACTTTGGGAAAAAATGATATTTTGACATGCTAAAACTACTATTTCGAAAATTCTGTTTCCTCTCATATTCTGACATTTGGAAACTAATCACAAAGTTTGAGCGAAATCCGTGATCCGGAGATGTGATACTCTCCTTGTCAGTTATATATATAGTCGTAAGCGTTTTTCAGTCCTGAGTACTCTCCTGCTCCCTTATCCTCTTATTAAATAATGCCGTCAATCTGATCGTTAATGACTACTTTAATGTATTCATAGAAAACTGTTCCCCCTTTCCCCCCTTCGTGATCAGCCATTGGACCCCCGTTTCCTCCTCCTAATCATATTTTTTACCTATTTGTATATTGTCTTTTTATTATAGTCATCTGGTATTGTGATTTATTTTTTATATGATTGGATTTGTTTTATAATTTCCAATACTACAGGAGATATATTGAATGAAACTCTCTATTACCGCATTCACAGAATAATAGTTCATATTAATATATGATTTTTATATTATAAAAATATTTCTATAATAGTATTAGAATAATAACAATGATAATTAGGTATTATTGATAATCTTTCATATTTCTATTATATATATATATATATATATATATACATAATAGATATATATATATATATACAGTGCCACTCACGAAAATTTGGCCACCTAAGAAGAAATCGGAAAAAATTCAAAGTTTAATATCACTGCGAAAAATGATCGAATCTTTAAAATTTCAACTAGGTTTTAAAGTTTACACTAAAAACCATCAAAAAACGTGAGTTTCAATATAAGAAAGTTAAAATATCAACCTTTTATCCATAAAAAATAAAGCTATTCTAAAATTTTTTATTTATTTATTATATTATTAAAGAAGTTTATGTCGAAATGATAAAGTAGTGATAATTTTGTGATTATGATAATTATGGATTTTGGTTATTCATAAATATTAAGTAATATAGTTGTTACATTTTTTAAAAAATTTATGTTAAAATGATAAAATGAATAGTATTGTGATTAAACTAATTTAGAATTTATAGCTTATATCGATATTATTTATAAAAAAATCAAATGTCTTTATATTTATTGTTAAAATATGTATAAATCACTATTAAACGTTTTAAGTACTAAAATATTGTTATTATTATGTCTTCTATTTTTTCACTTTTTTATTAATTTGTATTATTTTGTTTTCTTTTTCTATAATTATAAATAGACGTATTATTGATACACCACAATTAATAGACTTGGAAATATAAAAAATATTTTACCATAGGGAAAATGAGAAAAATAAAATTTTTTTTGTTTGTATTTGAACTCTAAGATTGGATTATTTACTAAAAAACAACACTTTTTTCTCTCTGAAGTTTTTTTTAAGCACCCTTTTCGAGATATCAGCTGTTGAAAAAACAAGGATTTTGTTAACGTAAATGAGTATAACTTTTTTAAAAATAGACTTACAGTAGTTTTTAACCTCTCATTTTGAAGTAGAGTATTGTAGTTTTCATCTTTATTTTTTATTTTTAATCTCCGAAAATTTTCGACAAAATGGGACAAATTTAAAAATGGATGAAAACAAATGACAAAAAATAACTTCAGTTTTTATGGAAAATTTTTTATCGATAAACACAGTTGGAATTTTTAAGATTCGATTATTTGTCGCAGAGATAGAAAACTTAATTTTTTCCAATTTTTTCTCAGGTGGCCAAATTTTTGTGAGCGGCGGAGGGGCTATTCAAGCAGTGATATATATGTATGTATCACGCTGTATGTATACGCGCGCATACTTTTTATTCTCTTCTCCATACATATCGTCGCGATACATACATATGTATCGCTACTTGAATAGTCCCTCAGTGTATGTAGCTGTTGTAGCTCAATTTGAGAGATATCACATCATTAATTTTTTATATTGATGTATCTGTGGTCGATGTCTTACGGTACTTAGATGTTTCTGGACACCTTGATGTCATCTGTAGCATCATTGCTTATTGTTCATCAAATTCATATTTGTTCTTGTGGATGCCTATCAATCTTCCTGGAAATCTGAATGTCAGTCAGGGGAATAAATTTTGAAATTTTTCATATCGTTTATTAATTATAAAGAAATTTTCATGGAATCTAAGATTCTGGTTATTTCTGCTAATCTTAAGAGGCGGTCGGGACTATTTGCCGCATGGAGGCGCTGCGGTAAGGTGAGAGAAAAATGTAAAATAATTTTTACTCAACGATTTACAATTTAGTGAAACAATAATATACCTCTAATGTTGTCAATAACTCTAGCCATATACATGTAGAATAATTATTGATGCTAATCTTGTTTAAAAAGTTTAAAATATTGTTGTAAAGCGAAAAATGCAGCGCGAGATAGAGCCGGCGTGAGCATATGTATTCATCATTCTTTAGTATTACTTTCTCTGTCGCACTAAAGAAAAATACACATGTTTACATCGGCTCTATTACGCGCAGCATTTTTCGCTTTACAAAAATATTTTAGACTTTTCAAATAAGATTAGCATTGATAATTATTCTACATACATATGAAAAGAGTTATTCACAACATTAGAAGTATATTATTGTCTTAATAAATTGTAAATCCGTGTATAAAAAATATTTTATATTCTTCTCTCACCTGCAGCACCACCAAGCGGCAAATGGTTCCGACCGCCTCTTAACGTCAGTCTCGAAAAAAAATTTTGAAATTTTTTACAACCATAGTAAGCTTATATGTTTTTTCATAGGGGGTATTTTACAATGCTCGGCTATACCCGACATTGTCTATAATCTGTAGGAACAGCTTTCAAAAATTTTTACAATGACGTTTTTATCGTTTTCAGACATTAAAAAATTTTAATGTGAAATTAATGAAATGCATCATTAACAGTATGTCGGAGTTCTCTTATCCCCCGCCTCTTAATGATATTTTTATTTAAAGCTTATTAATAAACGGTGCGTCGAATCATGTTCCTTCGCTACAGTCAGAAAATTCGTAATATCAATCCCAAGTTCGGACAAGGAATACACCAAAACACTATACATAAAAAGTTATAAGCAAACTTTCTATCTATAGTATTTTGAGGTTAGGCTTATCGAGATATTGATATCTTATTTCTATTCAAATAGTATCAACATAGTTTTAGTGCGCACAAATCAGTATATTTGTTCAGATAATTAATTAAAAAAAATATTGATAAAATAAAAAAAGCAAAAATCGATTTCAACAACTCCGATATTCCGTTAAAAACAAAGACACAAAAAATAATTAATCAGTCAATATTTGTTCAAAGTTATAAATACTCTAGGAAACAAACAAACAATAAATAAATTAAGATATAAAGCACAGTGTGAATGTGTGTATTAAACTAATGAAAATAGTAATATGTATTTATCTGAAGTAAAATTCAACGTAGATGCTTTTAAAAATAGATTATGTATCAACAGTAGTATGTTTCATAATAGAAAATAGTCGCGATATTACTAAAAATATGAAAGCTTACATTGGCTGAGAAATCGCCACTTCATAAATTCTTTTTAAATGTTTCATATTAGAAAATAATCGCGATATTATGAAATATATGAAAGCTTACATTATCTGAGTAACCGCCACTTAATGAATTTTTTTCAAATGTTTCATATTAGAAAATAATCGCGATATTATTAAATATCTGAAAACTTACATTGGCTGAGTAATCGCCACTTGAAAAGTTATTATTTAAGGAGAATCCTCATACCGACATAGAGTTCTACCTTATCTACATTTAAATTATGAATTTCAATAAAAATTTAAAAATTCATGACTGAAATTCGTAGGAGAGGCACATTCTTAACATGCCAAAGAATTTATTGCAACGTTAAAAGACAATATAAGGGTAAAAATAAAGGCATAAACTGCTTAATACGATTATCTTTTGAATGTAGTTATAAATAATCGTATTATGCAGTTTTTGTCTTCATTTTCACTGTTATTCTGTATTTTAACGTTGCAATAAATTCTTTATAATGTTAAGAATGTGCCTCTTCTATGAATTTTAGTCAAAAATAGTTAAATTTTTATTAAAATGCATAATTCAAATGTAGATAAGGTAGATCTCTGTGCCGGTATAAGGACACCCCTTAACCCTTTGAGGCATGAATTTTTCTATCAGCCCTTTTCTTCCGGAGAAAGTCACTCAGGAGGTTTTCGGGGTCGCTGATCACGATTCCAGGGTCAGCTTTGCAAAATTTGCAGATGGCGCCACTGTATCCCTTGGAGCCATCGTAGGATGAATATGTGGATGTAATTGACGTATTATTTTTCAACAGACTTGGATGGAAATTTTCACTTATGGATTTTTTGGGTCGCTATTGTTGAATCTGAAGTCAGAATCGGATAATTCTAGAGTCCAGGATACCTGGTCAAATATGATTCACTTAATGATTTTCAATCTGCGCATGCGCCGTACAGTGGCGCCATCTGCAAATTTTGCAAATCTAACCCCGGAATCGTGATCAGCGACCCCGAAAACCCCCGAGTTCAAAGTTTCAAGGCATTATGTAGGAAACTTAATGATTTTCAATCTGCGCATGCGCCGTACAGTGGCGCCGTCTGCGAATTTTGCAAATCTGACCCCAGAATCGTGATCAGCGACCCCAAAAACCTCCTACTGGTAATTTTCATCCGAATATGTTAGAAAACAATGCGTTAATTTGATCCACAAAAAGGTGGGACGCATGCGTCCCACTATGCCGCAAAGGGTAAACTCTTGTGTTAAATAAGCAATCATAATATTAAAAATTATTCAAAAATGTACATTGGCTGAGTTATCGCCACATATAATATTGTAAATTTTTACCAGCATGAAGTAAATAAATGATTTAAATAAATGACATGAAAAAAAATTGTTTTATTGCTTTATATAAGGTCACATCGTATGGAAAAAAATTCAGAAGTCATGCATAAAAAGCAATAGAGAACCTGTGTATTTATATGAGCCCACATAATTTATATACGATGTATCCATAGTCCATACACAATATGCATAAATGTGTCTAATTATGTAAATCTTATTCATAGTCAATCGATTCGAAAAACCAATTTTCTTATTAGCAAAGGATAGAAATATGATTCTTCCTCTTAAAATATATCGTCATTTTTTATAATTTTGTAATAGTATTAGATATCTCTAATGATTTCAAAGATTTATGTCTATTAAGGAAATAATATTTATAATAAATGATGTTTAAATAAATTACTTTTTATTTTTGTAAAAAATAAAAGTTTTCTGATTTCATGTAAATAGCAAGAATGTTTATTGTTCGGTTAAATAAACAAAAATGTTAAAGATTGAATAAAAATTATATGTGAATGCATTACTGATTTAGGATTTCTTCATCTTTGAAATTTGACTTATGTAGATTTTAAATGATTTAATTCAAATAAAATGAATAAGTGATATGATTTCTTAACTTTCATGGTAAGTAAATAATTGCTAAGATTCATAAATTCTCTAAGGCTCTAGGGGGATAAGCATGTAAAAATTGCCCACAGCGGTTTTAATTAACAGGCTTTTCCACTCGAAAGGTCATATAAAAAAATCCTTAGCCAAATTTTTAGACCTATAGACCCCTCTTAGACTATATAACCTCAAAAACGTGATTTTTAGATTTTTTTTTTTTATTTCTGACGCAATATTGCTTAAAACGATCTGAAAATTTGCATGCGGGAGTTTTTATAGACTCCAAATATTCCTAATTTTTCTCAAACTCTCTCGTTAAAAAATGAGCTTTTGCGACCTCGTTTTATGTTTCATTATTTGGTATCTATTTCGTAAACTTATTTGGCTAAGCTTTTAAACTATTTTTTTCTTGTATTTTTTTCCGCTCTTTCGAATGACGGAATCAGAATTATGAATTTCAAGGTGCGTCATACTCAAAAGTTTAAAAAAACGATTTTTATTGCATTTTTCACTATATTTGAGGACTTGACCGCAAAAAACAGTGACTGTGTAGGCGAAAAATAGTTTTTTACACATCGAAATGTGTTTTCAGATGCATTTGGATACAGATCAAGTGCTTTAAACATTACCATTATTTTACTTATGACCATAACAGACAGCATATTACTTTGAACCCCAGATTCTGCTTCCTTGGTGGGTACTTGTTTGCTAAAGTATAAAAATATAAGAAATCCGGGAAGAATAATAAAAGCACTGGTTACAACCTTTAAGAGGAGGTTACGTATCTCCGTCCTTTTCTAATCGAATAATTAAGTTTTTGCAAAAACAAATAACTTTATCGAAAAATGAAGAGAAAGCCCCATCGTGTATTAAAAAAAGCTATCTTGTTTATGCAATCTTCTATGTAGTGATATCAGCGGGGTTGGGGTCCTTCGTATTATTTACGTTGGTTATGAAGCATGTGACACGTAACAATCAACACTTGAGTTGGGTCCATAAATTCAACCTTTAGGTTCGTGTTCATAAATGTAACGCAAGTAATGATTGTCTCATTAGTCTATTTTTTTATAAGAGAGATAAAGACAGAATAAGATTTGAAATTCATAACCTCAAAGCATAATTATAAAATATTAAGTATTAAATCGATGCTCTAATTTGTAACAAAGCTACTAATTGCAGTTAGGGTGCCAGAAGCTTCAGCGTTTCAGGATTCGTGAGGAAGGGTAATTGGAATAAAGAAAGCATATAATTAAGAGAACAAATTGATATATTCTTAAGTAAAATAACAAAAGTAGAAAATAAAGTGAAGTTAATATTGAATATAAATAAAGTAGTCTTTAATTAACTGCTTTATCAGGATTCGGCAGTCTGAAACAAACGGAAAATAACGTTGTTCTTAGTTTTACACTTGAATAGGCTTTAATACGCATTTACGCATCAAGTTTACATGTTTCTTTCTGTTCTTTATCAATCAAGTCACCATAATCTGGCTAGTTTCTATTCTTTACAGATCAAGTTACAATAATCTGGCTAATTTCTATCTCGGTTCAAGCAAATCACGAACGCGCATGCGTAGAACTAGGAATGCATTTCGTATACTTGCTCACTGCACCTTGAGCAATCCCCTGGCACAGAGTGCAATCAATGGTTTCTAGCCCGACTCGTTTTACAGTCACGAGCAATCACCTGACTGCAATCCGAGTACAAACTCTATGCAGGATAACTAGGATGTTACCTAGACAATCATACGACCACGAGCAATCCCCTGGTTCGTACAATCGTCGTCGGCAGGTAAACAGGAAATGGAGGAGGGAGGAAGTTCGGGTTGTAACACGTATGTTACAACCTTCAACTTTACTGTACCGTTTCTCACACAGGCCACGAGCAATCCCCTAACCGGTGGTTGAAACTCAACAGCTCCCCTAGGAAGTGGTCTAGTCATACCAGCTCATCACCACGAACAATCCCCTGGTGATGAGAGGCATAACACATCTTTGAACCACTGCGCCCAATAACCCAGTGATTGGTTAAAGTGAAGCCTGTCAACGGTGGAGCAAGACTCGACTCAACTAGCATTCGTAAGGCTTCATATACTAGTGGTCAGCAGTTCCATGGATGTTCCACCGGAACGGGAACGGTCCGCTCACACATCAAGCCTTATATTTTTGACATCTTTTACTTATACATTATGTACGTCGCTTTACTAAGTATAGTATAAACAAAAACGTAGCAGACGTATTCTGTTACAAATTAAAAAAGATTTCTTTCAAGTATACCATATAATTATAAAATAACTTAAAATATTTGTCGAGAATCAGCTTACAACATAAATATCATTGAGGCTCAAGTTCATGGACCCAATGTATATACACATGTATTAGTAAGAACACTGAATGTAGTCAACAGATTTAATTTGTGCAAAATGGATTTATTTTTTAAATCATTATAAAATTTTTTTAATTATAATTGCAACATTAAAAACTAAATATATGTATATATAATGGTTTTACGATTGGTTAACTTATAATTGTAACTAATAAAAACTAATATATATTTAATATTACTCCAATAGCACATTCTTTTATACAATAGAATAATAAATAAAGAGTATTAATTGTATGTTTAAATAACATTTAACAAAACAAATGCGTTTATTCATATACTTTCATTTTTATAAATGTCATTTATGAAATGTAGATTAAATGTTTTTGTACATAGTCACAATTGCGATCAAGTATATCTTAACAATTAAAAGGTACTAGCTGAATTTAACTTCAAAACTTACAACTGAAAACTTATATTTTTAGATCAAAATTTTATCTTTTAAAACTAATGAAACAGTTAATCTATTTTCTAGACATTTATTATTGTAAACATATTTAAAGTATTAATAGTCAATATTTACATTCGCACAAAGGTCACAAATTATGACTATGGAGAAATAATTGTAATTAACTTATACCACGGTGTAAGAAGGAAAGGTGGGATGACTCCCAGCCACCACCACGAAATTTCTGTGATCAGTGTGAGACGCTTTGGCTCTTTGTCCCCTAGAGAGCGCTACGAACGTCGACTTTCTAATGCTCTATACGCTCACACTTACAGTCAATCCTAACAGTGTAAAGTAGTGTGTGTGCGCCGCTACTTAAGCGGGAATCGGGAATATTTTAAAATTTTCAGCGATATTAACTGAAAAGTATTTATCACAGAGTTACATTTTCTAAAGTGGGTCACTAGAAAAAAAGAGTATTAAATATTAATTGGATTTTTCTATAATTTCTTTAATTTAGAAAATATATTATACATTGATTCTTGTAAGAAAACAATTTCTGTGAATAAGTAATAATAACTGTGCATAAATGTGAATAAGTGTTAATAACTATTTAAATACTATTAACAATTAATAAAAGTAGATAAAAGTTAATAATTGTTATAAACAGTTAATTATAATTATTATACAAGTTAATAATAATCAATTGTTATTGACTGTTATGTATTAATTGCCGTAGTTTACTATAGATACTAACACTTATTCACATTTATGAATGCAAAAAGTTATAAATAACTATAAATAACAGGCAATACAGTGTATGTGCATATATATATATATATGAGTTTGTGGTTAAAAAATCGAGTTTATCTTTAAAGTCTTATAATTCAATAATGAATTCATGTATTTTAAAAAATCAGCGTAGGTTTTGAAAAATGAAGTAATACCTTTGATTTCTCGTTCGTTTTATTAAAAATAATCGAAAAATGAGTGTTTTAAAATCTTTTTTTTTATGAGTTTATAAAATTTGCAAATACTCGTTTTCGATATTATATATGTATATTACATATGAAGTTTATCGAAAATAAGTTTACTGAAAATTCGAATTTTTTTCAAAACAATTGTACTAAATGAATGATTATTAAAAAAATCTAATCAAAAGTAGAGCAAAACAATGTAATTATGAAAAAAATCATGTTCATTCAGATCAACGCCTGATTTTTTTGAGTTATGAGCAGCTTTGTCTGTTTTGTTAAGAAATTCGTATCTGCTTTATAGTTGTACAGTTTTCGGACAACTTATTCTAAGAAGCTTTTACTAATTACGTATTAAAGTTGAGATTAAAATATTTCGATTAAAAAAAACGTGTTAAAAAAGCTCAATTTTTTTTTAAAGTCATAAGAGAATAAATACGCAACGAAAATAAAAGCTGCATTCCAATCTGAGTTTCATTTTAATTTTCATCCCTTCATAATTTTTCAACAACTTGAGCTTTTTGAATATTTTTTTTTATTTTAAGGGTTTAATCTCAACTTTAATATGCAATTAGTAAAAAAAACCTCATACAATAAGTAGTTTGAAAACTACACAACTATAAATCAGATGCAAATTTATTTAAAAAAATAGACAAAACTACTCATGTAAAAAAATCGAGCGTTGGACCGATCAGACTCGGTTTTTTTATTATTTTATGTAAGAAAAAATACCTCAAGGTTATAAAAAAATCAGAGACCTAAATACATTGCACTGTCCTTCTAAAATAAAATATATAGAGTGTTTAAATTTAATATTTTCAAAATAAACATTAAATAGTACCATAATAATATAAAATACACAATAAATACAAACAATTATGATGAATTTTTAATATTTAATTTATTATAATATTTTGATTTTTTCTTTAATTGTTGACTTATTTTTATAACATCTCTATTTCTCAATTTACAGTGTTGACGCATTCTCATATTAAGATAGTAAAAAACACATCGTGAAATCATATCATTTTTATGGCTATCGCACGGAAATGTCATTTCATAACCATTAATGCAGAAATCATCAATCACTGACTGATAAACATTAATTTTATCCAAATGACGTTAAAAAAAATATTCTAATTTTTTGAATAATTCAAATAAACAAATATTAGGATGGATTAGACCACCTCTTGATTTTACATTTACTAGATCAGATTCCTGACAACCTTGAATAAGGTTATCATATGCTGAAGTAAATGCTTTTTTACAATTAAAACATTTCATCCACTTATACAATTTTCGAGCAACAAATCCACTAATATAATATATTACACAATCTTCTACTTCACCGACTGTACAATCACTGCCCTGTTAAAAAAGTCCAGGTGGATTTCCACGTGGAAAATCCACGTGGAATTCCACGTGGATTTTCAGTCTGATTTACTTGGATTTTCAGGGTGATTTACTTGGATTTTCAGGGTGAAAATCAGGGTGGAATTCCAGGTAGATTTTCAGGGTGAAAATCAGGTTGGAATTTTAAGGGGATTTTCAGTCTGAATTACTTGGATTTTCATAGTGAAATACCACTCTGATTTTGAGTCTAAAAATACACTCTGATTTTCATAGTGAAAATCCACTCTGATTTTCAGTCTGAAAATCCACTCTGATTTTCATAGTGAAAATCCACTCTGATTTTCATAGTGAAAATCCACCCTGATTGTGGATATTTTTAAGCAATCAAAAAAATATTTTTATAAAATTAAATTTATTTATGTTTTTCATTGCAACCACAAAAATATCTCTGTTCACTTAATAGAATAGAACGTGAGAAAGTAGGGCGAATGATCGTCGTTTTAGACAAAATTAAACTGTTAGTTTATAAGCTCTAAAGTCTTTTATTCTTTTCGTGCGCGTTCGCTTGCCATAAGAAAGTCAATAGGTAGAAAGCGGAGCATCCCCCTAACGGTTAATCATCAGTACTATTATATACATGTGTATATTCATATTCAATAACTAACCACTAGGGGGCTACCACGCTTTTTATGTATTGACTTTCTTATGGCAAGCCAACGCGCATGAAAAGAATAAAAGACTTTAGAGCTTATAAACTAACAGTTTAATTTTGTCTAAAACGACGATCATTCGGCCTACTTTCTCACGTTCTATTCTATTAAGTGAGCAGAGATATTTTTGTGGTTGCAATGAAAAACATAAATAAATTTAATTTGATAAAAATATTTTTTTGAATGCTTAAATATATCCACAATCAGGGTGGATTTTCAGACTGAAAATCAGAGTGGATTTTCACTATGAAAATCAGGGTGGATTTTCAGACTGAAAATCAGAGTGGATTTTCACTATGAAAATCAGGGTGGATTTTCAGACTGAAAATCAAAGTGGATTTTCACTATGAAAATCAGAGTGGATTTTCACTATGAAAATCAGAGTGGATTTTCACTATGAAAATCAGAGTGGATTTTCAGACTCAAAATCAGAGTGGATTTTCACTATGAAAATCCAAGTAATTCAGACTGAAAATCCCCTTAAAATTCCAACCTGATTTTCACCCTGAAAATCTACCTGGAATTCCACCCTGATTTTCACCCTGAAAATCCAAGTAAATCACCCTGAAAATCCAAGTAAATCACCCTGAAAATCCAAGTAAATCAGACTGAAAATCCACGTGGAATTCCACGTGGATTTTCCACGTGGAAATCCACCTGGACTTTTTTAACAGGGTGGGAATTACTTCTTCGCATTCCCAGTCGTCATGAGTAATGAGATCATGGAATTGTGCTCTTAATTATTTCAAATGTTCTTCTTTGTATGACATATTTAAATTTGGATAAACACTTTTAAAATCAGCCAAACTTAATTTTTTTATTTCACTTGATCTTTCTCTAATACTGCAATTACCAAATTTTGGTGGCTTTAATATATTGTACATTGAAAGTAAATGATACAATTGTTTAAATGTCTGAAGAGTTGGGTGGTCGTTCTGACATCCTGCTTGACGAATGCATCCAAAAAATTGCTGTGAATAGAAAAAAATTTGTTGTATAAAATAAATTCGATTATACGCCCTAGCGGAAAAAATTTATGAAAGTAAATAAATATTACTGATAGAAACTGAAAAAAACTGAAACATACCGAAAATTTTTGTGAAAATTTGGACAAACCAATTGGTATGTTTCAAATTTTTTTTTAAATTTTCACAAACTTTCGGAATATCTTATTTTGTCTCATTTTTTAACTGACGAAAAGAAAAAAGAGCCATTACGAAAGTTTCAGTTTGTTTCTGTTTGTCTAAATGTGTTTTGATTCCTCTCAAATTGTTTCAATTTCTTCCACTTTTTTTCATTTAGTTTCTGTTCGTTTCGTTTTCTTTCATTTTTTTTTAGATTATTTCAATTGGTTTTAGTTTGTTTAAGTTTCTTTCGTTTTTTTCGAAAAGAAATGAAAGAAAATGAGAGAAACTGAAATACTCTGAGTGTTTCGACCAAATTCTTAAATAAAACAATCGAAATCATTCTATAAGATATTGTAAGAATCTGAAAATAAACGAAATAAACTGAAACAAACTTAAAAATTTTGATAATTTTTGTGAAAATTTGGACATTTTTTTCCGCTAAGGCAGTATTAAAAAAACATATTATCATATCTCTAAACAATCTTGATTCATTTTATCAGTTAAAACATATTTAAACCCACAGGTTCCTAATAAATATTTAACCAAACATATTGTTGAATGCAAAGTCACTCTGAACCCTTCAGCAGTTTGAATAGTTGAAAATTCATCTTTATTCTTAACCTCCTTTCCCCAATTGTGAAGCCAAATAATAGCTTTTTGAAGAACCTAAAGTTTAAGTAAAAATGATATAATATAGTATTATAATCCATACATACAAAAAATATAATTTTGAATATACCTCTAGATCAGGGCTCTCAGGTGTTATACCTTCTTTTGAATAACTACGATTAAGACAATCAAATATATTATTAATCTGTAATGTAAATTGAATAGTGGCCTCGCAATTTTGAAATTCTTTATGGACTGGATTGTGTCTCCGTTCTAATTGCATTATTATTAATTGAGAAAAATTATAAAAAAACAAAATTATAGTATCTTCTTCATAAACTTCAGTACTTTCTGCTGCATTAGTAGTCAATTCTAATAATTCATTAAATTTCATTTTTTTTTTTTGCTGGCTCCAGATATTCATTGTAATCATAAGGAATCGTTCCATTTTTTAATTTTTTTCTTTTTAATGCGACCTAGTATTTTGAAAAAAATTATGCTTTAATTATTTTATGTACAGACACATGCAAGTACACAATTTTTCTTTTGAGAGATCCTGAACAGCCTATAAACAATTAAGAAATGCCTTTTTAGCAATAGAAATTTTAATAATTAAAAATAATAAGGCACTCCGTAATTAAAAATAATAAGGTACTCCGTAGTGGTCGTAATGTGAATTCGTTTATGCATTAAAAATTACAATAAATCAAACTTTAATAAATTTTTTTTTATAAAAAGATTAATCTATTCTACAAATAATTAGAAAAAATTTTCATTTTCAGTAAAATTTCAAAATCTATAATACTTTTTTACCACATTTATTTATTCAAGGCATATTCCTTGACCACTTTTAAGCTATCCACTATCCACTACCACGGTCCAGATTCGGTTTCAGCAAAACTAGAATAAAAAAGCTTTGGAGGATCAGTATATATCTATCATATACGAGAAACCCTTGATTCACAATAATTTTATTATAGACTATTTAATTTTTATTGAATAAATTATACATGCCTTGCAAACATTTCCTGAACTGTCAGTTACATCTTTTTCTTTTATTATGAACTGGGGATCAAAATATTTTTTACAAATTAACGTATTAGCAGTCACTTTAAATCCTAGTAAATCAGACCATTTTTTCCTTTCATTTTCAATATTTGGAGCACTAAAAAGTGTAATATTGTCTTTTTCCTTAGTATCGCAATTTTTCGCTTTGCATTTTCTTCCCATTTTTGAAAATATAATTTAAAAAAATAACTAAATAAAATAATTACAACAAAAGTAAGCTCTTAAAAGAAAATCGTTGCGAACCAGTAATAACTTTACACAATCTGAGATATTTACATTTAATATATAAGTATATAAATCATATATATATAGATGTATGCATAGCAGTTTAAGTAGTGACACACACACTACTATACATTGTTAAAATTAACTGTAGGTGTGAGCGTATAGAGAACTAGAAAGTTAGCGCTCGCAGCGCTATCTAGGGGATAAAGAGCCGAAGCGTCACAAACTAATCACAAAGAGTGGAGAAACCACCTTTATTTCTTACACCGTGACTTATACTAACAAGCAATATACCAACTGATGCCTTCTGTATTTTCTATGCGTTTGTAAATATTAACTATAAACAATGTAAGCGAATATGTATTTTATAAAATAGTAATAATAAATGTTTAGAATGTAAATCATATGTTTGATTAATGTTTTCAAAAATATATTCCTAGACATAATTATTATTTATACATACACACATGTATATGTATATGTTGAATAAAATTAAAATTTTCTTTATATTTGCTTGGAATAATCTTGTGCAAATATATTATTATTTTAGAAATTGTTCGTAACATAATTACACTATAAAGATATGCTTAATCACAAGTTCATACTGTAACTGAAAACTTATATTTTCAAATCAATAATTTTTCTTATGATTGTTATGAAAGAGATAATTTTCTTTTATATAATTTTTATCATAATTTTCACAAAAGATATATATATATATATATATATATATAACTGATCACTAACAGCTTCAACCTCATGTACCGTAGTAATAATTTTTACTTGAGTTGACAGTTTTCTTAGATAACGGAAGCATTGTATATATATACATATATACATATGTATGAGTGTAAGAAAAAAAAATTATAATTTATAAATATTCTTAATATTTATAATTTCAGTATCTCCTTTAAAGATGGATGATTACAATATAACCGATCAATGCTGCAAATGCCTCCGTTATCTAAGAAAACTGTCAACTCAAGTAAAAATTATTACTACGGTACATAAGGTTGAAGCTGTTAGTGATCAGTTAAACATTAGTGTTGATGTTGGTTATAAACTTTGTGACAGGTGTAGAAGACTTGTTTTTTTTGGTACAAAAGAAACTCTTACTGCGGATGCAATAGAACCTTTAACTAGTGAACAGATTGAAAATCACCCTATGAGTTTGCAATCATCTTCATAATCTTCCAGCCTATCTCAAAGTTCAGGAAGTGTTTTTGAGGTAGTTTTGAATGAACCTAAAGAACAAGAACATACCATTGAGCTGTCCATTAAAAGAACTATTTCCATGCATCGATTATGTTGTATTGGCAAAGGAAAACATAATTTAACTATTATTCCAATAGATGTTAGATTACAGTGCTTCAATGAATTGCGTATTTTTATTCCTAGTGGAAATCGAGTATGCAACAGTCACTTAATCAAGAAACGATTTTATGAAGATGAATTGAAGTTGATACAAGTATACAGTAGCACAAGTTTCTTAACTAAAGATGAAATATATTTATTTTTAACTAAAATAGCAGAATCAGCTTCAAAAACGTTTTTAGATAAAGTTAAATCTTTAGAGCTTAGCGATGAACAAATATTTACTTTTACAAGTTTTACGAATGATCAATTACAAGAGATAAGGTCATTACTAGTTTCAATGAGAACATCAAGCTCCAGAAATGTAATGCAGGCTCTAGTTATATTTCTATTTAAATTACGAACTGCATCATCAAATAATTTTATTGCATCAATTTTCGAAATTGATTATGAATTTCAAGTATCACATTTTTGTGAATCAGTGTTAAATTCATTTGCAAAAGACGTCTTACCTTGTCACTTTGGAGCAAAGAATCTTGTGAGAGAGGATCTTATTGATAATCATACCTCTATTTATGCAAAAAAACTTTTTAAGTTAACTAACGAGCTTGCTTTGGTTTTTGATGGAACTTATCTTCGCCATGAAAAAAGCAGAAATAAAGATTATCAACGAAAGTCGTATTCAGGTTTGTAATGTAATTTTTAATTTTAATGACTGCTTAATCATTATTGGATATAAACTTGAAATCATAAATAATTAGACTATTTAAATATAAATATTCATATATAAATATTATCTTTTTAAAATAATATGTTATTCTTCCTTCAATTACATCCTATATGAAAATAATTTCTGTGAATATCTGTAAATAACTGTAGATGATTGTTAAAAAATTTTAGAATTGAGACATAAATAGCAGTTACAGTTATTTAGTATTATTTACAGCTATTTTAAATTTTTTACAGTTATTTACAATTATTTACTATTATTGACATTTTTAAAATCATAAATTCGTAAATAATTTATTTTTATTTATAGGTATTTATAATTATTTATAATTATTTATAATTATTTTCAATTTTTTACAGTACAGTACTTTACAGTTCTTAACAGTAATTTAATGTTATTGACAATTATTTACAAAAATCATTTCTATATGGGATAATCAAAAATCGGTATTAGTTGTACGAGTGATAATAAAAATTCAAATTTTTCTCAAACACTAATAATCAAACGCAAATATTTCGCCACCATTTTGTGCAATTTTTTATCAATGAAATTATGAAAGTACATACTTAAGTTTTTATGTAACTTATTAGCAATATGCAATATTTCAGGTCATAAAAATTATCATTTATGTAAGCCATTCACCATTTGTACTGCATATGGTTATATCGTAGATCTTCCTGGTGCATTTTAGCCACTGAAAACGATGCGAGCATTATGAAGAAAGTGATGAATGACCCTAATGGAATAAGGAGTATTATGAAGAAAGGTGATATTTGTATTGTAGATAGAGGATTTAGGGACGTAGTTCCTTATTTAGAAGAACTTGGTTTCAAGGTTCTTATGCCTGCCTTAAAAGGACAGAGACCTAACCTCACTACATCTGAGGCGAATCTATCTCGTTACGTTACGAAATTAAGTTGGGTAGTAGAAGCCATTCATGGAATGGAATGTTTTCTTAATAATCGATTTGGTAAACAATTAAACTGCAACCAAAATGAAGATGAATTACAAGATATAATCATTGACAGAATGTTGAATTCTAATAAAGAGGAAAATACCTCAGTAGTTGAAGCAGAGTCAGCAAGATGGTCTAGACGTAGCTCTACAACCACTAAACTAACCTCTCAAGAATTCATCGATTTTCCAGAGACGACAGAAAGAGATCTTAAAATTTTTTTTTTAGGAACTTATCAGTTAGGTCAAGCCATATGTTATTTGGCTGAGTTATTAGATGATTCAGATAATATCAATTTAGAGTATATCAAACTGACTCCTAATATAATTAAAATCTTAGTAAGATCAAGACATAGAAACAAAAAAACTTATAAATGTTATATAGAATACAAACCTAACTCAATTAGCTATGGAGGCATTTTGCGCCATACCTGCGACTGTGCTAATGGTTTACGGACAGTCGGCTCCTGTTCTCACATAGCAGCCGTTATTAATTACCTTATTAATGCTAGATATAAATCAAGAATAATTAAACCAGCGACAATTCTTTCTGAAATTTTTTCTACTTCAGACATTGATCCAGTCATAGACGAAGACAGTGATGAAGATTAAAATTATTTCGTATATTTAAACAAATTATAATTATAAGCTTCTTCAAAACTTCTACGATTCTCAGTTTAATTTAACAATTATCAATTAATAAATACATAATTTAATATTTTAATCAAAAAAAGATTTAATTTTTTTAATGGATTCAATGTTATTTTCATTTCCTTTTTATGAATACTTATCTATCTTCGGCAAATAATGTAATTCTATAGCACTGAGTAGCATCGATCTGCATTTATGTCACACCTAGCCGTGTCATAAGTAGTTCATTATTTCACCGTGCTTATCAGCCTTGCTACGCTCGGCAATAACCGCACGGTGCATAATTACACTGCTAATACTACGGACAGGCGTAACAGCAGATTTATGCAAGTAAGTGTTCTAAAAAATCGTATGATACTCGTAGTATAAATTGCCTATATTGCACGACGTGAATTATCGCTTCACTCAGGTGCTAATACACTTCGTGCCATGATAGGCAATTTGTCACTTGCATCATAATGTACTAATATTTGTTCTCATACGTCTAGATCTTTACAAAATCCATTATAATACTTTTCAATCTATCTGCCTTTTAAAAAGATCATTATTTATTAACTTTTCAGGTAACATCCCCAATAAGAAGCAAAAACTTTTAAAAAACAGATTTTTTTTCTACTTTTGACTGCTACGCATCTAAACATGCATTAAATGAAAGTATTTAAAAGTTTCTCACCATAACACAGACTACTATCTTTCTATCTTTCTTTTCTATCGAACAATCAATATTCAAAAAAATGTTTTTAATGCGATTACAAATATTTATAAATGTATTGAATAATAATTCAATATGAAGTATCTCTGGGTTCAAAGTAATATGCTGTCTATTATGGTCATAAGTAAAATAATAGTAATTTTTAAAGCACTTGATCTGCATCCAAATGCATCTGAAAACACATTTCGACGTGTAAAAATCGTTTTTTTTTAACTTTTGAGTATGACGCACCTTGAAATTCATAATTCTGATGCCGTCATTCGAAAGAGCGGAAAAAAATACAAAAAAAATAGTTTAAAAGTTTAGCCAAATTAGTTTACGAAATAGATCCCGAATAATGAAACATAAAACGAGGTCACAAAAGCTCATTTTTTAACTAGAGAGTTTTAAAAAAATTAGGAATATTCGGAGTCTATAAAAACTCGCGCATGCAAAGAGTACCCCCCGTTAAGATAGGTAAAATGCCCTCCCTCATATATTTCAAAACTAATATTTTTTCTTGTTTTTATAGTAATTAAGATTAGGTTTTGTTATATTTATAGTTTCCTAACACATACCCTAACCTCAACATAACCTAAAAATCACTTTTTTTATAAAATTTTTTTTTTTCTGGAAGGATGAATGATATTAATCCCGCGAAAATCATATGACTAGGACTTAGCACTCTATTTTACTGTGATTTTTTGCGAGTCCTAGAAAGCAGTTTTTCTAACCTAAAAATAACATTTAAATCATAAAATCTCCGTAACTTTGCTCAGGGAGGGGCTACAAGCAATTTTCTCGGCTTAAAATTTGTATTTTTAAAAAACTCTCTAGTCTCTCTAATGATTCAGTGATCTCTCGATACAAGAGATTGCGATATAAGAGATTTCGAGCTCTTTCTTCTAAATATGGGCGTGAGCCTAAGTATTCGCGTTATCCCACCACTATGAAAGTGAGAGAGACAGAATATACACGCATGATTGATGCAACTCACACAACAAAACAGTAGGTGTGGGTATCACTCTTGACTCAAGCGTGTTGGGGACTTTTTGTATGAAAGAATTTTCAAGAAAATTCCTTTTCTGAAGGCCCGTTGATTCTCTTGTATCCAGAGTTTACTGTAATACAAAAAGACAGATGATACGACCGTTACTTCAGTTATGTTTAAAAACCTTATTTTAGCGTGCAATAGGCGTAATTTGGCTGTAAATACATCGAATAGTAGCTTTATGACTCTAAAGAGATGATGATCTTTTAATTTTTGAATTTGGAACCTAATTAGAATCATTTAATTGTTCAAATCTACCGAGTTCGTGATTTATGGAGGACAGAAAACATGTTAGGTCTCTTACAAGCTAAAAAAGAACACTAAAAAGAATAGTTACAGGAATAGATAAACATTGGTTTTTTATCTATGTATAAGAAAAATAATTTGCGTTTCCTAAGAACAACTCACTATTCCTTATGTATATACGAGAGATAGCAAGTTATTCCACATATATATATATATATATTTATATGTACATATAGGAGTTAACGTTATCTGTCTAGTATTTGTCTCTGTTTTTCGGGTGTAGTGGACATAATTTGCCTATGGATACATTGAATAGTAGCTTTGAGACTCTAAAGAGATGACCAAGGTCATAAAAACATAAAATGCAGCAACGACGCAAAGTAGCTATGTAATAATTTTAGAATTATTTTATTTTTTTAATTGTTTTGTAACAGCATCCAAGTATTCCTAAAGTTATTATGCATATTTTCAATGTATTTTTTCACGTAGAATCTAATGAAGCTATTTTTTTTTCTTTAAAAATGATTTGTGAGTTGCTTGAGACGAATAACCGACAGAAAACCTATGAAAAAATGGTTTTTCGATTTTTTTGCCATGGCGCCATGCCAGAATCGAATTTTTGGTCATTATAAACTTTATTTGTTTTTTAAAAATACAAATTTTAAGCCGAGAAAATTGCTTGTAGCCCCTCCCTGAGCAAAGTTACGGAGATTTTATGATTTAAATGTTATTTTTAGGTTAGAAAAACTGCTTTCTAGGACTCGCAAAAAATCACAGTTGAAGAGAGTGCTAAGACCTAGTCATATGTTTTTCGCGGGATTAATATCATTCATCCTTCCAGATAAAAAAAAAATTTTATAAAAAAAGTGATTTTTAGGTTATGTTGAGGTTAGGGTATGTGTTAGGAAACTATAAATATAACAAAACCTAATCTTAATTACTATAAAAACAAGAATAAATATTAGTTTTGAAATATATGAGGGAGGGCATTTTACCTATCTTAACGGGGGGTACTCTTTTCAGATCGTTTTAAGCAATATTTCGTCGAAAATAAAAAAAAAATCGAAAAATCACGTTTTTCGTTTGCGGGTGAACGTGAGCAAGTTGATATGGAATAGACCATATATATTTGAAAAAACCTGTCTGTAAGATCTTACATAAGTTGACATGTGTGAGAGTTGTCATGAAATGTCCCATATATATATATATATATATATATATATATATATATATATAGAAAAGCCTGTGATTATGAGTACGTACGAGTTGACATGAAATGTCCCATACATATATATATACATGTATATATATATATATATATATATATATATATATATATATATATATATATATATATATATATATATATATATATAATCCTGTGTGTGCGTGCGTGCACATTGGCATGAAATGTCCCATATGTATAAACCTGTATGTACGTGCGTTGAAATTGACATAAAAAATCCCATGTGTATTAACGTGTGTGTGCATGCATGTGAATTCACATGAAACGTCCCGTATACATGAACCTGTGTGTGCTTGCATTTCAATTGACATGAAAAATTCCATGAATATTAACGTGTGCATCAACTTGTCTGTATGTGTGTACGGAAAAACTTTTGCATATGAAATTCGCCCAAATGTTGTATGTGAATTCAATTTTATTATTACTGAAATAATTTCAATATCCTTCTTGAAAAAAAATTAGACTCAAATGGAGATGATATTTTCCTCAGCAAAAATGAAATTGAGAACCAGTCTTATATGCGCTCGATACACTCTCAAGTATGTACGTTGACTAAGTTCGAAATGTAATGAATAGCTCTTATATCCAGAGTTAATCAGGTTTTAGCTTCAACTCGAACTGTAAAAGTTTAACAAAAAACTAAAAATAGTTTGACATCGGACTTGCTATATTTTTAGTTACTGAATCGAGAATTAATTCAGAACTAAAAAAACTGTTTGTGAATACATAACAAATTCTGTATTTAATTTGTGCTTGAAAAAATTCGAAATTGATTTTGGTGCGTGTATAATTCACAAACATTTTCATTGATGTCCTATTTTCATCCTTAAGATTATTGATGTAAACATATCATCTATTTAGATTATGAAACATTTGCAAGTATATACCCAACGTTGATTGATTCTTTTCGAATCTTTTTGGAATTCTCTAATAAAAACAAAGGAAATAACGGAACGGCCCAATGAAAGTTCAGGATTTTAAAACATTCGAAAAGAATCCATTAACGTTGGGTGTACGTGAACTATATTCGGAACAAGTGAACCACCGTCATATTCAGACTTGATTGGGTTGTAGTTTCAACTTGAAAAGAAGAAGTTTAATTGAATAATTCAATAACGTTCATCATCAAACTTGTTTAAAATTTTTAAATCCTATTAAATAACGAAAGTTATTATTATTATGTAGAATGACAATTTTCTAGAAAAAAAAATCTAATTACAATGAACTAGAAATGAAATCTAAAATTTAAAAATTATTAATCACTAATATTAATCTTAAAATCTTATTATTTTAAATAACCGGGGGCCAGATGAACATGTATCATTTCACGCCAGTTTTTGCTAGAAACAGTTTTGGTCTATTGCGTAGCGTACGCGCCTTTCCTTTTGGGTGCGCGGGTTCAACTCTCGGTCAGAACCTTTTTTTTTTTTAAATTTTTTTATTGTTTTAATATTTTTTATTCCTTTTTATTCACATTTTTCATATTTTCTATTTTTTTTTAAATATTTAGATTAATTTTTATGAGTATATAATCTTTTTCTTAAATAAAAAGTTTTTTGAAATAAATTATTTTTTATACGTGACAATTAAAAATAATTATTAATAAATAATAGTGATAATAATTTTATAATACTATAGTTTAATTTATTGATGATATATTATTTTATAAAATTTACATAATAAATAAATTAAATTATTCTATTAATTTATTTATGTTATAATTTATTTTATGTTAATTTATATATATATATATTGTGACGTCACAACTTGTTACAATCAGATATCAAGTATATGACGCACCTTTTAAGAGGAGGCCGTATAGCTCTGTCCTTGTCTAATCTAAATTTTTGTTATTAATAATAAATTAAATATTGTTATACAAAAGTAAGGGTATAGCCCAATAGCTTCCAGGACGAGCAAACTATCCTATTCTATGAAAAAATATAAAATTTTCATTAGTTTTCAAGTGAGGTCTGAAACGAAATAACAGCTATCAAATTCAATTGTTTTTCCGTTTCAGACCTCACTTGAAAACTAATGAAAATTTTATATTTTTTCATAGAATAGGATCGTTTGCTCGTCCTGAAATCTATTGGGCTATATTCTTACTTTTGTATAACGATATTTAATTTATTAATAATAATGAAAATTTAGATTAGACAAGGATAGAACTATACGGCCTCCTCTTAAACGTACTTTTAGCTACCTATTTGGTACGATTTTAATGTTATTGTTTATAAGTGAGGTTTTTAGTTTAATAAGCGAGTAAGCCGAGCTGAACCGTGCACCACAGAGACGTCTTATTCTGTAAGCTCGGGTTCATGTGCACCAGCTTACTTAAAATGTATTAATTACAGGTGATTCTTCCTGAAAAGAAAGAAGAAAGGAAATATAGCATGTAGGTTATTGGACCTCATGCATCATCAACTACGCGAAACTATTACTTTAATTTACGCGCTTTTAAATTATTCTTGCAACGGCGAGAGAACTACAAGCTATGCTTTGCTAGTCTCACGCTTCTGCAAGAATTATGTTTAGGCTTTTGCCCTTTTTCCGACACTTTAATTCAATGAACGTGGTAAATGACACAAAATATACACCACGATCTTACACTTTACAATAATAAGTAATTAGTAATTATCACGAAATAATTTTTATCAAAACGTTATTTGCTCACTCGCAGTTAGGAAGCTGCTCTTTCGGAAAACTTCTTCACCACCTTTCGTGAACAAATAACGCAGAAAGAAGGCACTGACTCGGCAATTTAATTTAATTGATCTTTATTACTAGATAGATGACACACGAGTGCTGGCTGACTCAAGTCTTCTTTGCCAGATCGCCGGGATTACCTCCTACCGCTCGCAGTCCCACTCCTTATCGACGCTGTAAGGAGAAAGGGATTTTAGACATTAAGATATATACGCATCACTTTTAATTGTCGCTTGACTGTCAAAATTCGGGGCATAGCTGCGCGCTTGTGTAAACGTGTTCGCTACCTTTCTATATCCCCTCTTAATCATGCTGATCAACGCGATGCTTCCCTCTCTGCGAGAATCACGTATAAGAGGTCTCAATATATATATATGGGACGTTTCACGTCAGCTCACCTAACAAAAAAATAGAATTCGTCGAAAATCTGTGAAAATGTTCTATTTGATACCCAAAATATACAAAAAAAATTTTAGAGGTCCAGGTAAAAGGGGTCAGGATTTAAACGTGATGGAATTTTTCGAATTTTCCAAATTTTTTGCTAAATAAATATTTCAATGAATTTTTTCCTCAAAAACTATCAATTTTTCGTTAAAACTTGATAGAATACTTTTTCTTGGAAATTAGATGTAGAATTCACCTGAATTTTTGCAAATTATAATATACTGATTTTTATGCTTACTTGATCGATTTAAACATACTATTTAGTATATTTAAAAATTGAGCAGGTTAAATTGGCTTTTTAAAGTCTTATTTTTTTTTTTATGAGGAAAAAATATACGAAGCCTCCAGTTGGGCAGCCTTCTCAAAGTTACTTAATTGTGCAAAAATGTCTGAAAAAATCGTTATTTTGGATCAATGATGAGATTCGTGATTTTTTTTCTGAAAAAGTATTGATTTTTGGGACAAATGTATGAAGATGTTTTTTATAATAAAAAACATCTTCATACATTTGTCCCAAAAATCAATACTTTTTCAGAAAAAAATCACGAATCTCATCATTGATCCAAAATAACGAATTTTTTCAGACATTTTTGCACAATTAAGTAACTTTGAGAAGGCTGCCCAACTGGAGGCTTCGTATATTTTTTCCTCGTAAAAAAAAAAATAAGACTTTAAAAAGCCAATTTAACCTGCTCAATTTTTAAATATACTAAATAGTATGTTTAAATCGATCAAGTAAGCATAAAAATCAGTATATTATAATTTGCAAAAATTCAGGTGAATTCTACATCTAATTTCCAAGAAAAAGTATTCTATCAAGTTTTAACGAAAAATTGATAGTTTTTGAGGAAAAAATTCATTGAAATATTTATTTAGCAAAAAATTTGGAAAATTCGAAAAATTCCATCACGTTTAAATCCTGACCCCTTTTACCTGGACCTCTAAAATTTTTTTGGTATATTTTGGGTATCAAATAGAACATTTTCACAGATATTCGACGAATTCTATTTTTTTGTTAGGTGAGTTGACGTGAAACGTCCCATATATATATATATATATATATATATATATATATACAGTACCGCTCAAAGTTCGTATTTTTTTTTTTTTAACTAACTTAAACTGCGATATTTTGAAACGGCTATGTTTGAAAAACCACGGCGTTTGAAAGATCAGACAAAATCTTTTTTTGTGTCCGCCAAATATTTTATCCCTTTTTTAACTCTATTTCTAATGATAGAAAAATTTTTTTTTTACGAATTTTTAAATTTCAATCAATCAAATGTAACTTTTAAGAAATTGATAAAATTAAAAAATTCGAACGCGACTGAAAAGTAGAGTGAATTTCCTAAATCTTTATGTTTAATGATTTTTTTGTATCTATTTCCGCATGTAGCTAAAAAGCGCAAAAATGGAAAGTACAAGAAAATCAATTTTAGATATGATAATATTTTCCAATGTCGCGAGTCAATTTTTTTTTACATTAGCAAGATACAAAAAGATAGTATTTTGTCTAATCTTTTAAACGCCATCCAGATTTTTCAAATTTATCGAGTAATTTCCGAAATATCGCAGTTTGAAGTTGAGTTTCTAAAAAAATTTTTTTCGAACTAATGAACGGTATTGTATACTTTTAACAAAATTATCACAAATTTTATCACAATTATTATAAATGATAGTGTCCTTTTTTGAATAAATTAAAGTTATTTACAAATTTGATTCTTCGTATGTATATACGAACGACAGATTTGAACACATGCTGAAATGTAAACAAAAATAGACCCGCGATATTGGAAAATATTATCATATCTAAAACGGATTTTCTTGTACTTTCCATTTTTGCGCATTTTTAGCTACACGCAGGAAATAAATACAAAAAAATCATTAAACATAAAGATTTAGGAAATTCACTCTACTTTTCAGTCGCGTTCGAATTTTTTAATTTTATCAATTTCTTGAAAAGTTACATTTGATTGATTGAAATTTAAAAATTCGTAAAAATAAAAAATTTTTCTATCATTAGAAATAGAGTTAAAAAAAGGGATAAAAATATTTGGCAGGACACAAAAAATAGTATTTTGTCTGATCTTTCAAACGCCGTCCGGATTTTTCAAATTCATCGAGCCGTTTCCGAAATATCGCAGTTTGAAGTTGAGTTAAAAAAAAAAAAAAAATTTACGAACTTTTGAGCAGTACTGTATATATATATATATATATATATATATATATATATATACAGTACCGCTCAAAAGTTCAGAAACCTATTTATTGTAACCAGTCGAACTTTAAATGGTCATAGCTATAAAACGGCTTGACCAATTGAAAAAATCAAAAGAGATTTTGAAAGAGCTCGATAAATACTATCGATTAATGTCAAATGTATTGCCATTTTTAATTAAAGGAGATAATATTTTAACGGGTAAAAAAAATTTTTTCTTTCAATTTTTTTTTTCAATTGATCATCTGTAACTTTTTGGAAAATCACTGGATCAAAAAAGTACGTGATGCATTTTAAAGAAGAGCAAATTTTCTAAATGTTTAATATTTAGCAACTTTCTCTTACGTTTGGTATGTGCGGAGTTATAAACGTTCGAAAAATGAACGTGGACTTTTTTTATAAGGATTTTTTAAGTAAGGTGTATAGCTAACTATACAAGTGCTTTTTTATTGGTTTATTTAGTTTATTATCTTTATCATTGTATTAATTTAACATTTTAGAAAATACGAACATTATATGCAGTTAACATAAATAATAATTTCTACCGACTTATAAAACTTTTTTTGAATTAACAATGTCGTAATTAAATTCTCTTCAAAAATTTTGATAATTAAATAAATTAATTTTTGCATAATTTTTTCAGTTTAACACGTCAGAAACAATAAACAAATTTTGGACAAAGTAGATATCGTTATTTCACAATTTTTTTTAACAAATAATAATGTCATTATAATACCTTGAAACGTAAATTTAATCATACTTCAAAATATAAACAGACACGATCACGCGGAGATGTCAAATATTATGGTATAGTCAAGAGTATAAAACAAACTGAAAGTGGTCAGGAAATTTCGTGTGTTTGTATACATAAATATATATATGGGTCAATCCACGTCAAGCGGATAATGGCTCTGTCCAAAATTGTAGATCACCAAAAAAATCGTGTATGGGCTCAAAATTTTCGTCTTACACTCTACTTTCTTTTGCATTGTAGCGATTTTGGAAAATGGCGGCTCCAACCTAGAGATTTCATAAAAAATTTTCGAAAATTGATTTTAATTCATTCAAATGTGGTTATACGTATTTTTTTATATCAGAAATCAGTTCAGCGTTGAATTTTAGATAGGATTATAGTATTGCACTCGAGGTAAAAAAAATTTACAATGTCATCGGAAGGTCATATCGGGAAATAATAGTTATTTCTTGAATTACTCATTGATCAATGCTGATTAGTGAGGAAATAAAGATACTGATAGATAACTCGAGTCACTAAATCCAAATCTGATGTCCGCTTATTTATATGTATATATATATATATATATATATATATATATATATATATATATATTTGTGTATGTCTATATATTTTCAAAACATTAACTTTTGAATTTAAAGGTTTACATATAGATATGTACTCGTAAAAGTATTTTTTATCCACGCTCATTTTTCGAAAGTTTATAACTCTGCACATACGAAAGTTGCTAGATATAAAATTTTTAGGAAATTTACTCTTCTTTAAAATGCTTTATGTATTTTTTTAATCCAGTAATTTCCCAAAAAGTTACAGATTATTGATTAAAAAAAAAATTTTTTTTAAATTGAAAAAAAAAGTTTTTTAATACATCAGAATATTATATTTTTAAATAAAAAATGTCAATACATCTAACATAAATCGATAGTATTTATCAAGATCTTTAAAAATCTTTTTTAATTTTTTCAATTGGTCAAGCCGTTTTGGAGTTATGACCTTTTAAAGCTCGACTGGTTTCAATAAAAATGTTTCCAAACTTTTGAGCGGTACTATATAAATATATATATATATATATATATATATATATATATATATATATATATATATATATATATATATATATATATATATATATATATATATATATATATATACACATGTATATTTGAAAAAAACAAAATTTAACTATAGTGATTGAAACATTCTAATTATTTATTTATTAAATTTTTAATTACTACGTGTAAAAAATAATTTATTTTAAAAAAATTTTTATTGAAAAAAAACGAGCATACTTAATTTACTCGTGAAGAATCAATTTAATACAAATACAAAAATAGAAAATTTGAAAATTATAAATAAAATAAAGGAATAAAAAATATTAAAACAATAAAATTTAAAAAAAAAAGTGGTCCTGACCGAGAGTTGAACCCACGCACCCAAAAGGAAAGACGCGTACGCTACGCAATAAACCAAAACTGTTTCTAGCAAAAACAGGTGTGAAATGATACATGCTCATCTGCCCCTCGGTTATTTAAAATAATTAGATTTTAAGATTAAAATTAGTTATTAATAATTTTTAAGCTTAAGACGTCATATATAGTTCATTATAATTAGAATTGTTTTTCTAGAAAATTGTAATTCTACAGTAATAATAATAATTTTTGTTATTTAATAGGATTTAAAAATTTTAAACATTTTTGATGATGAACGTTATTTAATTATTTAATTAAACTTTTTTATTTCAAGTTGAAGCTAAAACCCAATCAAGTCTGAATATGACGGCGGTTCAGTTGTTCCGAATATAGTTCACGTACATACTTGCAAATATTTTATAATCGAAACAGATGATATGTTTACATCAATAATCTGAAGGATGAAAATAAGTCATCAATGAAAATGTTTGTTGATTATGTACGCACCAAAATTAATTTCAAAAGGTTATCAAGATTTTCTGAAAATTAGCATACATATCATAGAGAATAGCAAACTGATTCTTAGATATGTCAAGATTGAGATTGTTGTACGGATAATATTGCGAATTCAAGAAAAGTCTCACATTACTAATATTACAGTGGTCAAAGCGACTGGCATTTTTAGTTTTTGAACCTTTTTTTCCCGATTGTAATCCAAGAATCACGAAACGAGGTTTCTCCAATTGATTTGAAGTTTTTACCGTCCAGACGTGTTTCTTTGTTGTTGGAAGAAGAGGATATTCAAATAACTTCCAAGATTGAAAACTCATAGAAATAAGATTATCTTTGCCAATGAAATTTAACAGCTAGATTTTTGTTTATCCGATGCAATAATATGGCATCAACCACTCTATCTTTGATATTTTTATTTGATAAGTTTCATATGTGGTTACATTGTTGGCTACAGTACCTTCCTATATTATAGCATTCAGGTCATTTCTTGATCTTGTGAGAATGAGTTAATGCTTTATATTAACAACAATTTTCTTGTAATCTTCTGTGAAGCCTAAAATCATACTTAGAGGGATAGAAACGTCAAAACTTCCATGATTCTCTACAATTGTTTTGTTTCCTTCTTCAACACCAAGCCAGCCTGCATTTTCTAATGCTAGAGTCTGATTTGGATTAAATGAAGTGCATCCCTTCATGAGACTACTCAAACCAACATTTTTACTTTTATCTACCTCTACAGCATTAAGTTCATGTCGAATTTCATCAAACAGATGACAAATGCCATTGTTAACGAAATTAGTTTTAGCTAGTACTTGTCCATCTGGTTTTTGTAATTTTCCACATACATGGATGTAACTACATGATGGTAAGAGGCATAAATCTTGATGCTGAATGGAAATACGAATTTCATCACTGTTATTGAAACTTAATGTGGTATGGTTGATGTGCGTGAACCTCATAATGAGCGACAGACTCATCGAATGCGACACCTGATTAAATGCTTAGAATTTCGTCCATTTTTCTGGAAGCAGCAGAGAATGATACAATTTATCTTCTTCCGCGTACTTTGAGACCTATGCTTTGGAGAAACTGGATGCTCTTCCGTGTTAACGGTTTGAGTACCTTTGGACGACTGATGGTGGATTGACATGATAGCTTACTTATATGCACGCTTGAATTGTGAACGATTCCCATTATGCAGATTTTATATGAAGTCTAGTAGTCATTTCCTCTCCTCGGAAATTCACTAAAGAGTATAGCCGAATAAGCATGTAAAAATGGCCTTAACTCGGATTTCCCTAAAACTTTGTTTATTTTTTTGTCTTGTCAAAAAACTAAAATCCTAAAAGTTTCAGATCCCTATGGTCAAAATTGGCTTCATAACCTCAAAAAACGTGTTTTTCGGTTTTTTTGCTATAATTAGGTGAATTCTTAATGGATCTTCAAAATTCGTAATCGAGGTAAAAGAGGACGATAAAACGCATATATTTAGTGACTATGTGAAACCTTACGAGTCTCAAACATCACCTAAAAATAAATTTGAAAATTTCAAAATGGCCTGTACATTAACGGTATGAATGCATACTTATTTTTGACTTTTAGAAACTTTACTTTTCATAAAATCTATCATTCATATTTTTTGCAGATTTTTGTAGGAATGGTGAAAAATACCTAAAATATTAAAAGACTGAAAATTTTATAGATTTATAGCATTTTAGAGGCTCTATTGCATTCTGATCATGAAAATAACACCAAATACATGTTCAGCGACCAAAAAAATCTCCTAAATATCGATATTCCGTCGAATTTATATCATATGCATCCATAAAATACGAGAATAAACTTAAAAAAATCGTTTTTTGACCAAAAAGACATTTTGCGAAAGATTTATTATTAATTATAAATCTTCCATTGAAAATTTTTTAAATATATATTAAATCTTTTATCAAATGTTTCAAGATACGTTTTAGAAATATTTCATGTAAGATTTATAAATAATTATAAACAATCCATGAAATATTTAAAATCCTAGCAATTTTAAGCGCGCTGCGCGCGCCTTGTTTTATTTGTTTATTAGCTAACATAATTCTTTGAAATTTCAAAATTTTATTCTAAATTTCAAATTTTCGTCACTTGTTTTAATTTAATTAATTAAAACTGTCTTATCGTGATGACAAAATTTATCCATAACTTTTTTAAAAGAGGATTTCAGAAATTTGTGAAATAATATTTTAAGAAATATTTTAGAAATATTCAGAGAATATTTCGTTAAATATTTCATAAATCTTTCAAGAAATCTGTATGAATATACAGTCAACTACTTCAATATGACCGCTCTTTTAATGGCCATACCCCTCCGTCAATGCTCGAAGCTGATCCCTTCCATATCTACCAACTCTTGAGCCCTGGAATTCATATCCGACATTTTCTATATGGTCACGAGTTTCTTAAACTTTTATTGATAGGAAAAACGTGGATTTGAAGACAAGAATATAAACGTAGACTGAAACTACAGCCAAAAAATGTAATGCACCCCTTAGCCATAATCAGAGCGTAAGAAACTATTTCTCAATTCGAATAAAAAGGTCATTGGTATGTCGATACTTAGAATTTTACCTCCCTATGTCGGCCTGGTAGGCCATATCGAGGTAGTTGACTTTAGTCACGATATAGTCTTAGAAATATTTTATTATTATTTTTGAAAGATTTCCTGAATATATTATGTAATATTTCAAATTAATCTTTCGGAATGATGTATGAAATATTTAGGAAATATTTCATGCTATGTGGAAGATATCTTCAAGTGAATTCAATGGTATGAAAAATAATTCTTAAATTTATTTTTTAATTTTGTCTATATCTAAAAAAATATTTTCAGTCTATATCATAAATAATTACAATATTTTATATTAATAAAGTATAACTTATTCTTTTTATATTTCTTTTCAATCTTTATCACTATCTTCATTAATTATAGGGATTGTATTTTCCACATGAAATAAATTATTTAATGCTGCTGCAGGGTAGTGGAGATGGAACAGTCCATTATAGAACGGCATGGATACGGCACGGCACGGAACAGCACGACCCCTTGAAAAGTTGCGTCATCTGGATTCTCCCTAAAACGGAAAGGACAGGAGTGTCTTGAAAGAGCCACCAAAATTATTATTAAATAATTATTTTTAAAATTAAAAACTGAATTTAACTGAATTACAAAGAAAAATAATGAATAACAAATAGAAAGCGAATAAAAAATTAGTAATTTAAAAATGAACAATTTTTTAAATAATTAAATCATGTTTCAAGTTTAATAAAGATAATATTTTTTTTGTTATCAACTAAAATAGCAGACTAATTTATTTTCAGTTTCAGATTGGCTAAATGTGCATATTTTTGTAAATTATTGTTACGTTCTTGTGTTATGTAATCATTGTCTTTATTTTTTAATTCGAACAGTTAAGAGCATGACGAAGCTGTCCGCCTTCTAATAATATTTCCAATCCTAACTTATGAATAAACGATGCGTTTAATCGAGTTTTTTTGCTATAAAGAAAAAGTTTGTAAGATTAAACTCTAGTGCGGACAACTCAAGAAAACCACCAAAATATTATAAATACAAAGTTATAATAAAAACTTTCAATATATCGTATTTTAAGGTTAGGTTTGTCGAGTTTAATATCTAATTTCCAATCCAAGCTCATAAAAAAATAATAAGTTCAAATGATTTTTTATTTTAAGAAAAATTATTGTATTAATATAACTTTAGTGCGGACAAGTCATTGTATTTGTTTAATTTAAGAATTTAAAAAGATATCGATAAAATAAAAAAAGCAAAACTCGATTGCTGCAGCTCCGACATGCCGTTAATACCGTAAAGAACGGGATTCTTATCAGGGCACGATATCTTTTATATAATCAGAAATAACATCTTCTACGGTAAAGCCAACGAATATAAACTACAGAGTTGTCCCGCACAGCATTAAATGTTTTGAAATATTTCGAAAATATTTCAAACGTTTGATACTGTGTGGGGCTCACCTGCTTGCTTGTACTCCAACACAAGCTCGGCTCGCTAATGTATCTTTAAAAAAGTAAAATATTTTAGTAATATCACATTACTATTTTGATGTTAATTACTTTTAAATCATGCTGTAGCACAACATGAAATATTTTTGCTGGCTAGGCACATTATTTGGCGATATTTTGGTGGTGCTTGACAAAACATCGCGCTGAACAATACAAACAATCAGTAAGAAGCTCTTAGAATCCATCAATATGATTTGAGGTTATTTCAAAGAAACCATACAAAGAATTGTTTCGAATACGTCAGAAAAATGATAGTTGAGGTCATTTTTAGTCACTACATGCATTTTTCCAGGTTAATTTCATATCTTTCGGCCGAAAATTGTACTGAATAAGATTAAAAATCAGTACTAAGAAAGTTATTGGACAGTAAATGAATTTTAAGGTTACCTCGAAGATGACGTGGTGAAATTATAGTTTAAGATGGTAATAAAAAGATTACAGAAGTCTTTTTGGTCTAAAAACCATTTTTTTAAGCTTATTCTCGTATTTTATGGATACATATGATATAAATCCAAATAAATATCGATATTAAGGAGATTTTTTTGGTCGTTAAACGTGTATTTGGTGTTATTTTCATGATCAGAATGCAATAGAGCCTCTAAAATGCTATAAATTTATAAAATTTTCGGTTTTTTGATATTTTAGGTACTTTCGCCCATTCCTACAAAAATCTGCAATAAATATGAATGATAGGTTTTATGAAAAGTAAAGTTTCTAAAAGTGAAAAATAAGTATACATTCATACCGTTAATGTACAGGCCATTTTGAAATTTTCAAATTTATTTTTAGGTGATGTTTGATACTTGTAAGGTTTTATATAGTCACTAAATATATGCGTTTTATCATCCTCTTTCACCTCGATTTCGAATTTTGAAGATCTATTAAGAATTCACCTAATTATAGCAAAAAAACCGAAAAACACGTTTTTGGAGGTTATGAAGCCAATTTTGACCATAGGGATCTGAAACTTTTAGGATTTTAGTTTTTTGACAAGACAAAAAAATAAACAAAGTTTTAGGGGAATCCGAGTTAAGGCCATTTTTACATGCTTATTCGGCTATACTCTTTCCGTCTTGATCAACAATTTGGATTTAAAGATGATCTATACTCTTAACATTGAGTGGTAAATATATGACATGCGATGGAATTCATATGATTTTATATCCTGGAGGAACTTTTGGGAAAAACTCATGGATCGTGTAAACTTTTTTGTCGTTGATTTAAGCACTTGTAGTGATATCTCTACTCTGAGTGCGTTTATCTTAAATATCTCCGCAGGTAAATCAGAGCAGTGATAAATGTTTTCATGAAGAACGCGATGAGTTAAACCGAGAAGACTGCCTATTGAATCGCGAGGTCTAAGATCTATCTGATGACTGCAATAAATTTCACTTCTGAGAGTATTGTTGTTAGTTTTTAAGGAAAACTCGATTTCTTCAGATTTCAGATCTTTTTGCAAAAATTGAATAATAGCATCAATTTCATAACTGCCAGTAGGAATAGTAATAATTTTCTCTTCGTTTATATAAAGTTTATTATTCGAATCGTCAACATTGGGAATCGAGTTAAATGTTAAAAGTTCAACTAAACCCAAAACAAAATTCTTATTCTGTGGTAGTTCTATTGAAGGAAAATATTGCGCTTCTAAGACAGAAGATTTGACTGAAAGACTCAAAGTGAAACTATCTTTCATGACTGTTTGAAAAAGAATGATCCTGCTTGTCTGAAAACTCTTCTTTTATAGTCTTTCACACAAGAATCGAAGACAAAGATGTCCACAAATAAATGAGTCAAAATTTTGATATCTTTTATAGTTGTGTTTCACTTCTTTCACGTTAAAATATAACATGAGATCTGTAGGGAGTTGAAGATCATCAAATCTATCAAAATAAATCACTTCAGAACCTCGTTTTCGATAATATACCCAGTGAGTGCCTTTGTTTTGAAAATCATCTAAGTTAACTATAGCTGATTCGTTATGTCATGGGCCATCAGAAGGTAGATTATTTCTCATGAAAACATCTCGAAAATATGGGATTTGCATCATACGAACATACTTTATAAGATCATAGTCAGTCAGTGCACGATTTGGCAAAGTTAAATCGAAGTTTTTTTTACTTGACCATGACCGATATGAGGTTTCATAAATAATCCCATTCCAGTTTTATATGGTTTAAGATAGAGACCTTTTCCTAGAGCAATAGCTTCCATAGTTTTATTATGCCTCTCACTTTCTTTATAATTTTTTTGTGCAGCTTTAGCCTCATTTACTGCTTTAGCTATTATAGCAGCTCCTCCAGCCAGAGCACCAGTTGCACTTAGTGCTGTGAACAATGGTATGAAAAAAAGGCAGAGCATCACCTATTTTTGATGGAACAGGTAGAATAAGTGGAATGATAATTTTTTTCTTACCACCAATGATCTTAAGAGCTTCACGTGCACCTTTGAAAGTGGACTGAATAACTTTGCGATAATGTTAACTTGGTTTTAATGATTTTTTACTTGCAGTTACTAATTTATTTAATTTTACACCCATTCCTGTCTTCCCTTTTAATTTCATAGCATTTGTAACAACAAAAGCAGTTGCTTTTTTGCTAAGACTTGCATTTTCGGCTCTAACACACTGCCAAGCTTTATCAGCGAGCTTCATGTCAGCTACTTTTCGATCAGCATTTTTATCACAATAAGATATGTCATGTTCTCTGCATGCTTGATCAAGTAGATTGATACCTTTATCACCTCTTTTTAGACGCTTTTTTAGTTTTGTTCCGGGACCACAATATTGATATCCAGGAATATGCATTTTAATAGGTAAGTTATTGATTACTTTAACAAGTAACCCTTTACCCTTAGGGTGCTTCTGTAATTTGTGTACAAGCATCTCTCTTCGAGTGCTGATTTACAACTGATGATCAAAATATAAAACAAGCGTTTATATTTTAAAAAGGTCAATCTTAGATTTGACTTTGTTACGTAAACATGGATTTTACTGAGCAGAACGTCAAACTTCCCGTCGCCAACTTTGATTTTGAGAAAACGAAAAGAAAAAAGCGACACGGAGAGTTACTTCGAGATAATATACGAGCAGTATTCTGTGATTCATCGAACTGTGGAAAAACTAATAGTTTATTGGCTCTAATTACACACCCTAATGGTTTTAGATTTGAAAATTTGTATGTATACTCTAAATCCTTAAATGAACCGAAATACCGATTTCTTCAAAAAGTTTCAGAGCCAATTGAAGGTATATCATATCTACCGTTTAGTGAACATGCATCTGTAGTGTCTCCAAATGAAGCCCTACCTAATTAAATTATGATTTTTGACGATGTGGCTTGTGAGAAGCAGGATAACGTCAGAGCTTTTTTTTGTATGGGGAGACACAAAAGTGTAGATAGCTTTTATCTATGTCAGTCATATGCTCATATACCGAAACATCTCATCAGGGATAATATTAATTTGATGGTAATTTATCGTCAAGATGATGTTAATCTTAAACATATTCATGAAGACCATGTGAATATTGACTTAACTTTAAATGAATTTCGAAATCTTTGTACTAAATGCTGGAAGAATGACAAGTATGGATTTGTTGTTATTGACAAAGATAGAGCAATGAATGATGGTAGATATAGAAAGGGGTTTGACTGTTTTGCCATTAAAAAGGAAGTATAAATCTTAATCTTTGCAGTTCGATTGTAGACAGCATCTTGTCAGCATGCCTGACTTTAAGAAAGAAAAAAATGTTCTTAGCGAGCTCTTACGTGCACGTGAGGCTATTAAAACAGATAATCTTTATTAAAAAAGGAGAGAGATTATTTAGAAAAGTTCATTAGTGATACTTAAAAACCAGTTATTACACCACTTGAAAAGCTTGTTGATTCGACAACTGAAAGTGTGTCACGTTCTAATCACGTTTCGGCTATAGACAGTAACAGACATATATATTGACGTACACAATTTTCAAATCAATAGTAGTAACATGCGTCTCGATGTGTTTGGAAGAAAACTTGAGGGCTCGCAAGTGAGTCGTGGTCCTCGAGGTATTGGATTCAATGTTACATCAGATGGTAATTTTGATTTAGAAAATAAGTGGCTTTGCAATATTGGAGAGGCTAGAGATCCAAATGATGCGATTAGTTTGAATTCACTAAATAATATCCTACAAAAAGAAGTTAATTTCTTATCTTCTAAAATTATAGGAGTTGCTAAGGCTATACAAAAATATAAGAACAAAGTTAAAATATATAAAACAGAAACAGACAAAAGTTAACTTAACTCTATGATATGACTCAACAATTTTTGCAAGTATTGAATATATTGTTACGTGGGATTTTTGATACGCACTCCTATGGGGAGTGTGAGGATGTATTATTATTTTAATTTTATAAGCAATGCTATTCAACTCAAAAAACTCATTGGATTTTCATTTTACTTCTTTTTCGAATAACTTTATAAAGGATACTTGCGTTCGATTCCCATGGGTTTTTGGGATATGTTCGGTTGTTAAGGTGATATATTTTTTTCAGATCTTAGTCCTTCAGCTGAGTTCTTAATAATTTATAATTATTATTAATATTCAACTTCTTTTATCACGAAGTTGATAACACATGCATATAATGGTTCACTGTATTTAACAGTCTTTTTTTGCTTTTTTTTGCATGTTTTATTGATTAAACTATGCATGTCATGTTGCTTTATTTACAACATAGAGAAGATTTACTTTTCGTTATAATTTTTATTTACATTTTATTTATTCTTTTTCTTTGAACTCATGCCTGTTATTACCTTTTTTTTTCATTCATTGGACTTTTATTTTCTGTAAGGGGTAAGGGGTAAAAGGATACTCATAGGGAATCTTAGGCGAGATCCTGCATTTCTTTTATAGTTGTTATTATTATTATTATTTGAGTTGCCTAACTTTTGCTAATTTTACAATTCTGTTGATAACAAAAATATTTTTATCACCATTATCCTCAAAAACAATTAGCTAATTTATTATTTTTATTTATTAGCAAAAAACGTTTCTTTTTCTCTTGCGGCCAATTCTTTTGACGCTTTGCTTTACAACTGAATCTTATCTACTAATTATTTTTCTTATTTATTTTTGCTTTTATTCAAAAGATATTTGATTCTTTTTTTTTGCTTATACAATATTTGTTGAAACGTCGCACCTTTGAGGATATCTTATTATTCTCATTTCTTAATTTCAACCATTATTATTAATTTTCATTTTTTTTATATATTTTCTATTTTCTTCTGTAAAATAAGCAGTGATCATCTGTCGTTCTTTCTTTTTCCTCGTCCTAAGGCCGCGGAAAAAGAAGAGTTTTCGTTGCATTCCATATTGAAAAATTAATTACTTGCTTTGTCTGTGAAAGGAGGAGGTGCTTTTACTGTAGTTGCGCGCTTTATTTTGTCTACGTGAACCGTTTTTATCTTACTCGCGTTTTTTATTGTTACATTATGTTTCGCGTTATTTATCTCTATGATTTCGTACGGTCCCTCATGTTGCGCGTCGTATTTACCCTTCTGCGGTTGTTTTAGTAAGTAAACGCTCTCACCCTCTCGGAAGTGTTTAGTGTTTAATTTCTTATCGTAATAAAATTTTGACCTGTACTTGGCCTGTACTAAGTTCATTGCCGCTAATGTTTGTAATTGAGAAAGGTTTTCTACCGTTTCTTTTAAATATTCATCATATGTTTGTAATTTTTCCTTCGGTGGAAAGCTTGATGGCATTCGTGCTTTGTATCCGAACACTAGTTTGTAAGGGCTGTATCCTGTTGCTTCGTGTTTTGTACTGTTATATGCTAACTGGCATAAGTCTAGCCATTCGGCCCAATCTGACTTTTCTTTCATATATGCTTTTAAATATTCTGTGACTGTATTATGCATGCGTTCGATTCCTCCTTGACTTTGAGGATGATCCGCAGTTGTGCAATATTTTTCTATTTTAAATATCCCTGTGAATTCTCCTAGTAGATTATTTACGAAATCCCTGCCCTGATCTGTAATAATATCAGATGGCGGCCCAAAATATGCCAATACTTTCCGTGTAAGGGCGTGTGCTACCTCCTCTGCGTCTGCATGTACCGTTGGTATTAAGATACAATATTTAGTTAGCCAGTCTTGCACTGTCAGCACATATCTATATCCTTCTTTTGTTTGTTTTAATGGCCCGTAAAAATCCATAGATAATTTTTGAAAGGCTTTTGTAGGTGTGTCTGTAATCAACATAGGCAGCCGTGTTTTAACACGTACTAGTTTCTTTGTTTGGCAATTTTTGCAGCCTAGGACGAATTGTCGCACGTCTGGTCTCATGTTTCTCCAATAATAATCTGCTGCTATTTTGCTATACGTTTTATTTATTCCTCTGTGCCCACCTATCGCTGCCTCATGATATTCTTTGAGTAATCTATATCTATCTTCTACCGGTGGTACTGGAATATTATTTTGGTAAAATACTGCTACCAATGGTATATTTGCGAATATTTCATTAAACATTTCTATGAAGTATGTCCAGTCGCTAATTGAGAGCGTTGCTAAGTCTCTCACGACGCTAACGTATGGAATATCGTATTGTACAATTATTTTCTTTAGATTTTTGATACACTTTTTAATATCTCCTTTTAATATTTTGTCGTCAATATGTGCTTTAACGAATGCACAAAATATGAAATTATCTTTGTAATTAGATACATGTACCTCGCCGACTGCAAATTTTCTGCTTGATATTTCTTCCGGATTTATATATTGCCGCTCTATAAGCGCTTCAATTATTTCTGTATTTAAGTAAAAATCTGTTGAAATCGTATAAATTAAATTTTCTTTATATTTAAATGGGTGATCTCTTAATATTTTTAATTTACTAAATGGCTCTGGTACTTCGTCATCTAACGGAGCCCAAGGTGGTTTCTCGCGCGGCGGCCTTGCATTCTTTACAAGGCAACGCTCGAGCGCATCACTTATCTTATGTGATTGACTCTTTTCTCTTTGCGCCAGTAAGTCTGTCGTAGGTGTAATAGGAGTACCTGGCTTGTTGATATTATTCTCTCGTTGTTCGTCGTCGTTTTCGCTCGACGCTGTACTTTCTTCGTTTTCTTTATTATTTTGATGTCTTTTTACTATATTATTTTTCCTTGTATAAAGGTACGGCGTAAAATGCCTTCCTTTTAAATGTAGATGAATAAAATTATTTGAACTATTTGCCTTGAAATGGCAATATAGTGTTTCATCATAATCTGTTACAAAATGCACGCATATGTTTTGATTAAATTCACAAGAAAATATAAATACGCAATCTACATCGGCATGTCTTGTACGTGATGTTAATATAGCTTCTGCTGTTTGCGGGTCTCCGCATGCACCTAATGATATTGCGTCCAATAAAACGTCTCTTAATTCATTTGCGGACATTCCTAAATTGCATACTCTTATTACTGAGTGAAAAAAGCAATTACCGTCTTTCGGTATATTGTCATCCCTTATCAAATCTAACCAGTATTGTGTGCATTCATCACTTGCATCATATACTTCGAATACACCTGCACCATCATTAAAAGAATTACTCCAACTTATTGGTTCATTTTCGTCATAGTTTTGTACTGTTTCTATTATATTCATATGCTCATTTTCTTCGTCAGCTTTTTCTTCTTCAAGGTCTTGCGACTCAGTCTCATCTAAATCATTTTTATCTAGCTCTACGTCACTCTCATTCTCTTCCTGCTCCATGCTTTCGTCTTGCGACTCAGATTCACTGACGTCATGCTTATCTCTCTCGCTTTCACTCTCACTTATAATTTCTTTTTCTTGATTTTTATTTGTATCTTGTAGCTCAAACTCGTCCTCGAAATATGAACCTTTGTCTGTTTCACTGTCAATAATTTCGACTTCAGAACTTATTCTTAATGATTTTTTCTCTTTATCTTTTTCTAAGCTTATGTTTGGTACAAATTTGTAGTATTCTCTTGGCATTTGAGGTCGAAATTTTTCTCGCTCATTAAAATCTGTTTGATTTATTATTTCTTGAGGTACGTCGCCTCTTAGTGCTTCTGCTACTTCCCCTGGTGTTTCTTCCCATATATTTATTTGTACACCTTCTCTACCATTTATCTCTCGTTCTTGCACATCAACTAAAAATCGAGCACGCATTTTCGTTATTATTTCTGGAATCATATTTAATTTACTTCCTCGGCTACTTTCTTTACTTTGCGAAGTGTGTTGTGAATCATCCTGTGTCTCCTTTTCTTTTTCTATTTGGGTGCTGTTGTGTTGAGAAGCTTTTGATTTTATATTTATTGTCTCTAATGGCGATTCTACGTCACAGCTGTTTCCATTATTTTTCAATATACCTTTATTTTTTGCTATTTCGCTCGCTGGCTCATACGTATTCTTTTCTTTTCTTGATGACACTGCATGTGGCTTATCTACTGGTGCACTCGCTGCAAGAATTCCTCCTCGCATGTTTGTGCTTTTTCGGATATATGCGAGCTTACCGTCGTCTTGTGCTTGACTTATTATATTTTCAGCTTGAATTAACTCTTTCTTTCTATCTGCTTGACTTTTACGTGTTTTTAACACTTTCTTATTTCGTCTTTTCCTTTTGTACGCTGATCTTTTCCAAGGGTCTTTCTTTCTTTTTGAATAATTCCAATTTTCTTCAGATCCTGTTATACTATTAATTTCTGACTCGTCACTTGTTTCTTTAATAAAGATTTTCTTCTTAGGATTTTCAGAATTTTCTGAACTTGAATCTTCTTCTTTAGTTTTATTCGCATTTTTATTTATTGCGCGTGTAATAAAAATTCTTGCTGGCGGACCGCATTCGTTTGCGTTTGGTTCCTGATTTTCTTGCTTATCTGCTAGTTGATACATTTCTGCACGTGGTAATTCAGGATTTTCTTCGCCATCTGCAATTACTGGGTTTCTAGAGAGTGCATCAGCTGCATTATTTTTCCTTCCTGACCTATACACAACGTCAAATGTATACCCTCGTAAAGCTGCTTTTAATCTATTAAATCTTAGATCAGGCTTTGTGCTCGTATGAAAATGTTTTAATGGTTCGTGATCAGTAACTACTGTAAATTTTGTACCGTATGAATAAGGCCTAAATTGTTCTTTTCCAAAAACTACTGCCAACAATTCTTTGTCATATACAGTATATCTAAGTTCGCTTCCTTTTAAACATCGTGAGGCTGATATACACAAGGTCGATCTTCGCCGATTTTTCCTTGGCTTAATATTGCGCCTATTGCATAATCAGACGCATCTGTTGTTACTATAAATGGCTCGCTTAAGTTAGGCGCGGCCATCAAGGCTCCTCGCATAGCTTCTCACGTAACGTGTCAAATGCTATTTGATGTTCTTCTAACCACAGAAATTTCTCTTTTTTTGAACTTAATTTATGTAAAGGTCTTGCTATGCTCGCAAAATCTTTTATGAATCGACGATAATAACCAACAAAGCCTAAAAATTGTTTTACTTTCTTTTTATTTGTTGGTATAGGATAATCACGCGCTGCTTCTATCTTTTTAGGGTCTGTTTTAATTTTCCCTTTTCCTACTATATGTCCTAATACCTTCGCCTCGCGTCTTAAAAATTGACATTTCTTTGGTTCTATTGTTAGATTAGCTTTCTCAATGCGTTTTAAAAATCTTTTAAAACGAAGAGCGTACTGTTCTAAATTTTCGGCGTGTATAATCACGTCATCCAAATAAATCTCAAGCTCTGAACCTTGCAAGCCCTGCAAAGCTAGAGCCATTGCCCTGCTAAAGGTCATGGGTGCTTCACATAACCCCATAGCCATATGTTTATATTGATATGTACCTGATGGTCCTGAAAACGCAGTTTTATGTGCGTCTTTTGCATCAATCTTTACCTGATAACAGCCGTCCTTAAGGTCTACGGCGGTAATATAATTTGCTGACGCTAAATTTTCTAATTTGTCACAAGTTAACGGCAGTGGATAGCAACTTCCCACAGTGATTTCATTTAGTTGGCGAAAATCTTTCAACAAACGCCAGCGTTTCCTGCCCTGAGGGTCAGGTTTCTTGTTAACTATCCATGCTGGGCTACTATAACTCGAAATAGATGGTTCTATAATATCTTTTTTCAGTAACTTCTCTATTTCTTGCTGCATAATATTTTTTAATGCTATCGGATATCTGTATGGTTTCACACGTATTGGCTCCTTATGAGTCGTTTTTATTTTATGTGTTAAAATATTTGTTGCTGGGAGCAACTCATCGTCTAGACCGAAAACGAAGGGGTTCTCGGATATCAACTCTCTGACGTGCATTTTTTCTTCTTCGTTCAAATCTTCCAAGTCTAAAATACTCATTATTTTTTCAACTCTTTCTTTTATTTTACATGGAGTTTTATTTGCCATGCATCTGTCTACATATTTTATTTCAGCATCAGCACTTTTTTTCTCTGAATTTTGTTGCGCGTACTCCGACATTGCGCGTCTAACTTTTTTGCAATCGGAAACTTCGTTTCCTTCGTGGTTGCCGTCCTCACCGGCATAAAAATTATTATCTTCTTTAATAACCTCGCATGGAAAAATTTCTACCTCTGGAGTCGGAATTTCAATATTTTTATGATTCGTATTTATACATATTGCATACGCTCTACCATTTTTATTTTCTGTAATAAAATTTCCGAATAATATTCCAGGCCCTAAATTTTGAAGTGGCACCCAGCCTACTTCTACATCATTATTTATAACTTTTGCAGCAATAACGCGTCTCATTCTTGCGGGAATTTCCACTGTTTCCACCCGCTCAAAGGGAATCGATAATTTTATAAAATCAATGCACTTATGTACGGCATTTATATGTCCGTTGTGCTTACTAATAGTTTCCCAGCCTAGTAGCCCATCTGTTTTTACAGGAAAGCTATCTGGGACAATATGGACCTCGCACTGTAGTCCTTGAAGAGTCATATTTGCTCTTCCTAACGTATACATTTCCCCTGGTACGACGCCTGTAATCTCTAAAATATGCTGCCTATCTATACTTGTATTTTTACTTATACATGTGGCCTTTACTACGGAAATATCTGCTTCTGAATCAACATAAAATCTTGCACTTTTTTCTTTTAAATTCCGACTTTCCAGTTTAACAATAGGCGGATTACGCCCTGCGCACGCGAGTTTCATGTTTATTGTGCGTCTAATTTTTACATGCTTATTATTACTATTATTTAATATATTCTGATCATTATTAATTAATTTCTGCCATGCGCCTGAGGATTGCGGCGGACATGCTGCGAGTTTAAAGGCTCGTTCATTTTATCACTTTGATTATTTTCATTTATCTTTGCGTTTGAATCCCGCTCTCTATCCGGGCCGCGCGTTTGATTCTCGTTCCTGTTATATTGATATCTCTCACGACTGTTGTCTCTACTACGACCTCTATTAAAACCTATATCATTTCTATTATCGTTACGTACATAATTATTATAACGCGGCGGTCCTTGCGCATTATAATTATATTCATTATTGCGTGAGTCATAGTTTCTGTTTCTATTGAACCCACTGTTAAATCTGCTATAATTATTTCTGTAATTACTATTAGCATTCGCATTGTTATAATTATTATTAGAATTATTTCTGCCATAATGATTATCAAAATTTCTATTGTAACTATTACTATCAAAATTTCTATTGTAATTATTATTATTGAAATTTTTATTGTAATTATTATCATTGAAATTACTTCTGCTATAATTGCTTCGCGGACCGTTCGTATAATTTTTATTATCGTTTGACTGTTTTCTTTTACTATTATTAACATTTTGCGAATTATTTTTATTTTATGCATGAATAATACCGTTTTCGGCATCATTTCTTAGTGTTTGACACTCTGCCGTCGCGTGCCCCATCTTATCGCAATAAGCGCATTGTATTTTATCATATTTCTTCTTAATGCACGCGCCTTCTTTATGGCCTTCTTTATCACAATAGCTACATTTAACTGCACTTGTACCTGTTTCTATTTTTACAGGCGTAGCTTGCATTGCTTTTATTTGTGCTTCATGCACTTTATTTGTATCTAATGCCTGATGTTGATTTTGCGTTAATTGCATTATATTATTGACATTTGGCTGGGTTAATAATGAGTAGGCTTGCATATTTTGTGCTATAGAACTTATGGGTTGCAAGCCGTTTATAAATGAATTTTGCATCTGTGCAAAAAGTCACGTTTTTTGTTTGTTTTCAAAATCAGCTGCAAGCTGTATAGCCTTTCTTAACGTTTGAGGTTTTTCGCAACGCACTTGCATATCTAAGGGCGATATTAATCCGAACAAATAATACTGTAAGGCGTCTCTTTCTATTAATTGCTTCCTTGCTAATCGATCTTGTTCATTTAATGCAGGTATTGTATCGTAAATCGTTAATAATCGATTCAATAGAGCTTGTGCACGCGCGCCAAAATCTGTTGCTGACTCGCCTTGCTGCTGTGTTATCACTTTTAATTGTGTAGATAACTCTTCTACTATTGTTACGTTATTATACTGTGCCTGTAAGTCTGCTATGAGAGCTTCTATCGACTCGTATTGCATCAACGGCGCCGTAAAAATATCCGCCGCTTTTCCCGTAAGTTTTGTCGCTAACTCATACATAATGAAAATTTGACAGCCTGGCCCGAAATTATTTACTATGCTTCGCAGTACTGAACAGAATAACGGTAATCTATCTACGCTGCCGTCAAAAGTTGGAATTTGTCTGATTGCTTGATGTAACGATAAATAAGGCGTATTTTGAAAATTTGTGCCTTGCATATTTAACATAGGATTTATTTGTTGCGTATTTAATGCGTAATTAGTATTTATCGGTGAGTTTATTGGGAAATTTGGGTTAACTTGAGCTGGTATCATATTACTCCACGATTGTGGAATTTGTTGCGGAAAACTCGCGTAATTGTATGGTATCGAAGGATAAACTAGCTGATTCGGGCCCTGGTTCGCGTATGTTAACCACGTTTCGTTGGTTTTTGGGCTTTCCTCTGATTTCGATTTTTGAGTCTCGGTCTCCCTTTTATTCCGTGGGAGCGTGCCGTTACTTAATATGTTTCTTTCTTTCGTAATATTTAATGATTCTTTGGGTAATTCAAAACCCTGAGACGCGGCTCTTTTGTATTTTTCATTTAATTCTTTCATTTCTTTCTCTGACAAATTAACTGTTAAATTTTCACCATATCTCGGAGTGTACATTGGCATATACACCGTGTTCTGTGACATGGTCGGAAATGATATCCTTTCGTTCCCGAATTCGGCTAAGATTTCTTCACTACGCGAACCTCTAATAGGAGATAACGAACGTCCTCTACGTCTCGCTTTTCCGTCCTTTTTCGAAAATAAATTGATGAGCGACATATTCGATAAATAAGATTTTACAATTTAATTTTTTCTTAAAATTTTATTACTGCTTTTTAAATTACGCGTAAGAAGGTGAAGCGTTTACGTTTTCTTATGCGCGCTGATAATTAACCTTGCCGTAAACGTTAACGTTACAAATCAACTATCAAATTAATATAATCCAAACGTTAACTTCCTCTATTTAACTTCTTTCCTTTACTGCAAAATTTATTATTTGATCACGTAAATAAGCGAATATATTTATAATAATTTCTGATAATATGCTTTTGAAATTAATTAGACTTTTTTTGAAAATTGAAGAAAAAAGAAAAAATTTAATAAATAACCCGGATATTGAAATTTATTATTTGCGAGCACTCGCTTGTTTGAATTTAATTTTTTCCAAGGATTTATTAAAATTTCCAATATTTGAATATTATTTTCTCTTATTTAAGAACGGCACTATTTCTCTGTTACGCTCGCGCTCGTTTTTCTTTTTTTTCACTTCCTAACGCACACTATATTCGCGTACTAATCACTTTTATAAATAAAATGAGAAAAAGAAAAATTTCTAATTTTTATTCTATCTGTTTTTTTTTCATTCAGATTTTCCCGCGACCCTGTACTAACCCCGTGGGACAATATAATACGATTTATATATATTTTTACTTACTTGTTGCAGCAGAGAGTGAGCAGCGTGATAAGGAGCACTCTCATTTCTTCGGTTATAATTTTTTTTGGACGTCCTTCCTTCCTTCCTTCCTCTCGTTCCGATCTTCTGCGTTGCAAACTCGCGACGCGATTTTTCAAAAATATTTAATAAAAAAAAATTCGCCAAAAAAATGTATTTAATTAAGCTATTCAATTAATTGAATTATTTCTCTCTCTCTTTCTCAAAAAAAATTCTCTAATTTATTTGACGCGCTTTTTTTCTAAGTTTATTTCTTAAAAAAAAATTTTAATTTTTTTTGCTAAAATCCTCGTTGCTTATCCCACACCGCTGCCACCAAAATGTTACGTGGGATTTTTGATACGCACTCCTATGGGGAGTGTGAGGATGCAAAATAATTACAAGAGAATTAATATAAGTTAACTGGTATTTATTATAACCCCAAAAATACAGTGAGAGAGAGACTAATTACTTCTGTACTCTAGCGCGTCCGGCGATGGTCTGTCGTTCGTCGTTGTCTAAAACGACGATGTAAGTTGCCCGCGACGAAGTGCCGAATCAGCACTTCGCGCATCGTGCGACTCTTGGTCCGGAACTCGGAGTCGCATTTCTCTAAGTTTCTACCTTATTTTATGTTGTATATTATAATATACGTACAATATAATGTACGTAGCAATATAATTAAAGAAATGAATAGACAGTCGGATATTGCTAAAGTTGAAGTTTAAGATGGAACGTTAAAAAGTAGTTAAAGAGCTACACAAGCCAGCACGTCGAAGGTACAAGCGAAGAAAATGTGACATACGCGGATTAGATGAGACTTGGCAAGCTGACCTTGTGAAAATGTTACCGTATTTTAAGGAGAACAAAGGTTTTCGCTACTTACTAACTGTCATAGATATAATTTTAGAGTATGCATGGGCTGTACCAGTCAAATCAAAGAGTGGCAATGATGTTACTCTAGCTATGAAGTCAATATTAAAACAAGGACGGGTGCCATCGAATTTACAAATTGACCAAGGAAAAGAATTCTACAATTTAAACTTTCAGGATCTTATGAAAAAGTACAAGATAAATTACTACTCTTCACATAGTAATCTTCATGCAAGCATATGTGAGCGCTTTAATAGAACTTTAAAAAATGCAATGTGGTTAGAATTCAGCAAGAAAGCATACAGTTCAAGAAAACATCGGGCGATGGGAATCGAGCCTGGAAACGTTACGAAGATAAATGAAAAAGAAATCAAGAAAAATTACCCAACTGAAAAAAGACCTGTAAGAAAACCGAAATTCAAAGTAGGAGATAAGGTACGAATAAGTGAGATAAAACAAGTTTTTGAAAAAAAGGTTATACACCAAATTGGTCAACTGAAATTTTCAAAATAACAAGAGTTGTAAAAACCAATCCCATAACTTACCACATCAAAGATTATTATGATGAACCAGTCTCCGGCGGCTTTTATGAAACGGAAATTCAAAAGACTATGTATCCAGAAATTTATTTAGTAGAAAAAGTTTTAAAGAAAAGTAATAAACGTGTATATGTTAAGTGGTTAGGTTTAAGTAACAAGCATAATAGTTGGATAGATAAAAATGAGATTGTTTGAAAAAATAAAAATGTATTTTTCAATATAAAAATGTAATAAATAAAAAAATTTAATTGTATTTTGTTTATATTATTGAGATATATTTAAATAGAATATTGTAATCTAATTATAACTATAGGTGGTGATGATAAATGAAAAAACTAATGTATAATGTTAACATATTTTTATTCATGTATGTATTATTATGTACAAGTTACAATGAATAGTTTTAAAAATCATTTCGTAGATATATTTTTTATACTCGATTGAATTTGAAAGAAGTTCCTCCCAAATACATTGCATACAAACTACGTTTGTTTGCTTCATCGCAGAGTTTGTAAAAAAATTCTCCATCTTTTAGAATTGCTGATGAAATCTTCTCTGGTAGGAATACTTGAAAACTTTGCTCGAATTCTGTTACGATCTTGACACGATATCGTGTCTTCACTTCTTTAAGTGTTTTCACCATGTACTGGTGATCTTTTTCCAAGTCTGTAACTTTTTTCCTTGGCAAGAAGTCGCTTCCAGCAATCTTATTAAGTGTTGATAAATCCATTTTGAAATCAAAAAGAAAAAAGTAAAAATTAAAATTTCTGTTAAAGATGATATTGTATTAGGAAAAAAATTGTATTGTAAACTAACATGATTAGTTAGTTGACTCTTGGTATCTTTGTAGGAGGTTGATCGTTCTTAAGCTTTTCGATTACTTAAATGTGCTCCGCATCGTACTCCGTCTCTTGATATTGCCCATCCCTCACCTCGATTTCTGCCCTTTCCATCAACTCTCGTAATAAATCCCTTCTCTCGCCTTCTTCAGAACTTATCCCCTCTATTGATGGATTCCAGTCATGCATGAACTCCTCTAATAAGTGATACTCAATAATGATTTGCTCACCTTGGTTGTCATGAGGTGTTACCCCCACTCACGCTGCATTATTTTCATTGGATGGTTAATCCCCTCTCTCAATTTCCCCCTCTCTTCTATGCTTTGTAACATCCATCCCCACTCGCGTTTCTCTATTTTTATTGGATACTTCATGTTCCCTCTTCTTTTCCACCTCCTGCTCCTTTTAAGCAGCTATTTTTCTTGCATATTCCCTCTCTACTTCAAGTGCAGCTTGCGCCATCTGTATCTCTTTAATTCTAAAATGACCCCATGGTAAAGTGTCTGTACTATCAGGCAATGAAAATCTCTTATCATCGTGTGGACTTAGTGCAATTTTTCTTTGCTTTTCAGTATGTACTGTGTGTAATTTTGATCGAATATTGCATTGTTCACGGTGTATAATGACAAGATCCTGAAGACAGCTTTGGTAATCCTCGAAAGTGATTGTTTTCTTCACGACGTTAGATTTAATACCTTTAGCTTCCTTAACCCTGTCTCCTCCATCAACCAAAATACTGTACATTTTACTCCGCAAACCTATTCAGACATAATCTTGCCACAGCATTCATCTTTCATTAATCCAGGAACTTTCTTATTGACACGTGGAATATTAAACTGATTATTTTCAGCATAATCAAAAGTATCAAATCTGTGAATGTCTTCCTTCATTGTTTGATACATATCAATGTCTTCAACCTCATATATTAAACTATCCGTATCTGTATATAGAAGTTTACAATTTTGTCCTAGTCGCTGTTTCATATATGAGTAATGAAACTCATATAGCAGTGTTTTTGATAAATCAAGGATGGAAAAACCAACGTGTATAGGTTTTTTTTTGTGATACTCGTTTTCTTCAGCTGAATAGCTACCGAATTTTCATCAAAAATTGCACAACTGTGAAAATTTGGTTGAGCTATGCGTACTTCTGCTCCATATCTTCCTGTGAATTTATTTATTAATAACACATCAACACGTGATCGCTCTCGTTCGATGCACTTTCCATATACAGAGTCAATAAGCAATTCTTAGAAAAGTTTTTCAAACTCATTCTTCGCTTGCTTCCTCTTCTCGGTATTTAATTCAACATAAGGTTTGAGCCATGTCTTTTGTTCAAAACTTAAAATTTTATGTACTTTCTTTAATCCAAGTCCATTATCTAACGCTTGTTTAAGCGTCCGATAATGTATGACATACCTTTCCTTATAGTCTAAAGTAGTAAGCAGTATTTTTTGCTTCGAGCCTGGTAGTGGACGATGTTCTGCGCAAAAAGGTGAATCTCGATGTTCATCATGGATTTCCACTGGATATTCTAAATCCACTTCAGCAATATATCCTATATCCGAATCTGGTGGTGTATTGAAGAAATCTGGCATTGTTTCATAATCAATCCATTTAAATTTTCCTATCGGTAAATGTTGTATCATCGCCCAACCATAAAGATTATTAATATCAAAATACAGAAGGGTCTTCATTTTCTGATTTTCGTCATATGAAGGACCCACGTATGGATTGTTTGCCTTTGCATACCGGTTACAGCACTGGCTTATTCCTCCACGGATACCTGCTTCGATAAACATTAGCATGTCAATGTCTGTCAAAAGTTCCAATTCTACCTTCGTCATTTTGAGAGCTGCTAAAAACGTTAAGCCTGGAGTTGTGTAGAAATGAGCAGGACATAAATCGTAGGCTTTATAAGAGGTCTTTTGGAAACTTTCGAAGACTTCGAAAACTTTCGAAGCCAATACTCTCCTAAAGTTTTTATATTAATTTACTCCAAACTTGAACAGCGTGCTTATAATCTTCTTCAGCTATATGAGAATCCGTTAATTTATTGTAGACGTCCTTTTTTTCTGGCAGCCTTGTAGACATCAATTTATTTAATCCATCCAAAAAATCGTACGAAAATACAACTTTCCGTCTAACCAGGAGAGTGTCTGAGTTGCGAGTCACAGATCTTAATCAAACTTTGGGATAAGTATTGAGGTACCAAAATATAAGTAAAGCCACAGCAGTACGGTCTAACGCTTCGAAAAACTGAAGTTATGGACGATTATAGTCTTATTTTTAGAAAAATATGAAAAAACAACTACTAATTAAAGTGTAAATAATTCTGTCAAAAAATGTCTTTAATTAATCCACAATAACTAAAATGAAAGCAGAGAAAGCAAGCTTTAATTTAATAGTTTCTGAATCAATAAATGATAATTAGAACTAAAGTTATGCTTGTTTGAAGTTAAGCAGCTGAAGAGTGCTAAAAATCACCATCCTTCAAGATTTAGACTATTTTTGGTACTCTCTTACTGCTCAACTTTAAACAAGCGTAACTTTAGTTCTAATTATTATGTTTTAGTTTGGAAACCAGCAAATTAAAGCTTGCTTTCCCTGCTTTCATTTTAGTTATTGTGGATTTATTAAAGATATTTATAGACAGAATTATTTGCACTTTAATTAGGAGTTCTTTTTTCATATTTTTCTGAAAATAAGACTATAATCATCCATAACTTGAGTTCTTTGAAGCGTTAGACCGTACCGCTTTACTCATATTTTGGTACCTAAATACTTATTTCAAAGTCTTATCAAGATCTATGACCCGCAACTCAGACACTCTCCTGGTAAGAAGATTATCTTAGCATCTGTAAATCCATCTGTTTGAAATTCTCTCACTGCTATTGGCACATTTTCAAGATACGATGCAAGCTTCTCCAATGATGATGGTAGAAAACGCCAAGAATCTATAAATCTAAAATTGATGTGACTATTACCCATATATTTTGTGAAAAAAATATATTTCTCTTTATTATGAGGTATCAGAGTCATTCGTCCCTTCATCAATGTAGAAGTCTCGATTTCTTTCAGAATAAAATAAGTGTCACAATTGAGGTTATGAAAAATAACAGGAATAAATCTTGAAATCTTATAATTCAAATTACATAAATTATGAGCTGCACCTCTGAACCTAAAAAAAAAATTAATGTAAAATAACCTAATTAATTTTCTTTATTTAATTATAACTCATTGGACAACTTACCGTCCTGTGAGATGACAATGTTCTTGTACTGCAAGTTCTTCGGCACGGATTGGTTTTCTACATATATGACAATTAGTTGACCTCTGGAAAGACAATTCTTCTAAATCTGTAAGTTTCATTGGTTTCGGATTTTGTAGAGCTCATCAATTTTCTCACCGATTGATTTTAATTCTCTAATAAACCATTCTGCAGGTGTCTTTTTACATTCGTTAATCCTTCTGTATGATTTATAATAAGATAATTTATCATCAAAACTGCATTTCATGTAGTATCCAATACTGTATACTTCATGAAGTTGAAAAGCCATCTCACTGTCTATAGGTTTCAATAAACATTCAGAATCTGCATGAATAACAAAAAGAACTTTTTCACTCTTGCTATAATCTTCGAATTTGAGAATATTATTCTTTGAGTCGGGCAGATTTATTCTACATTTATTTAAATTTTTACAATTATTTTCATGAGTCACGAATCTTTCTTCACTATGAAAAATTTGTAAATACCTCTCACAATGCTAAGATTTTATATTGCTTTTAGACATTTGAGAACATAGAAGTCGAGACAAGTTTATAATCCAAACATAATGATATTGAGGCATGCCTCCATCATCAGCATCATTATTTTCTTCATACTCATCTATGTAGAAATCTTGAATAATGAGCAAATTGACATGTTGTACCTTTTTGCTTTCTCATAGAGAAAAAATTGTATCGATAAAAAAATTTTTTTTCTATTTTTTCATTCGTACATATTTAAACTCGGGGAGTCGTGTGTGTGTGTGTGTGTGTGTGTGTGTGTGTGTGTGTGTGTGTGTGTGTGTGTGTGTGTGTGTGTGTATGATGTCAGTTAGTAAATTGTATCTCGAAAACTACTCGATGGATTTGCTTCTAATTTTGCATAAAATTTATTCTTTTGTCTAACTTGCTGGGAAGCTATTGATAATTGGTTCTTTTAGCGTGGTTTTAATTTTAGAATCGTTTGAAAAAAAAAAAAATTCGATTTTTTATTTTTTTGGTTTTTTTTGTTTACTACTCGATGAATTTGCTTCGAAATTTGCATGGAAATTATTTGCGATTGCCCAAATACAATAAATTCCTAAAAACTGATTTTCTTAGCTTAGTTTCAATTTTAGAGCATTTTGAAATTTTTGAAAAAAATATTTGTATTTATTAAGCCAATAAAATCTTAAGAACTACTCGATGAATTTACTTCAAATTTTCCATACAATTTAATTTTTCGATCAACTGGTGTAGAAGCTATTGAGAATTAGTTTTTTTAGCGTAGTTTTTTATTTCACGTAAAGTACTCGATAGATTTGTACTAAAATTTGCAGGGAAATTATTTGCAACTGATAAAAGAAGGAAAATTTTCAATAATTGATTTTATAAGGTAGTTTTAATTTTAGAGCATTTTTAAAATTTTGAAAAAAAAAATTTTGAAAAGAAAATGTTATTTATTTAGCTAATTAGATCTCGAAAATTACTCTATGGATTTGCTTCAAATTTCGCCGACTATCTATGTTTTTGTATAACTAAACGGGAAGCTATTGAAAATTGGTATTCATAGAGTAGTTTTTTTATAGAGCCATTTTAAGAATTTTAAAAAAATTTTTGATTTTTCATTTATTTTGTATTTTACGTAAATTACTTAATGAATTTGCTTTGAAATTTGCATGGGAATTATTTGCAACTGCCAAAAGAAGTATGACTTTTAAAAACCGATTTTCTCAGCGTAGTTTTAATTTAAAAAAATTTTTTAAATGTTTTTTTAAATTTAAATTTTTGATTTTTTTTCATTTTACGTGAACTACTCGATAGATTTGCTCTAAAAGAGTATAGCTGGATAAGTATGTTAAAATGGCCTGTCCTTCGATTTTTTTAGAATTTAGCCTATTTATTTATAATGTCAAAAAACTCCAATCCTGAAAGTTACAGCTCGCTAGAATCAAAATTGGCTTCCTAACCTCAAGAAATGTGATTTTCAGTTTTTAAGCATATCTCTGCGAATTCTTAACCGATTTGGGTGATTCGAAATCGAGATTAAAATGAATCATAATGCGCACATAAGTTTATTATTTTTAGAGGTTTTTGAAACCAAAACATAACCTAAAAATAGGTTTGAAAATTTCTAAGTTGCGTAGAAAAAAAACTATTGTTTGGATTTTTTTTAGTTTACTTCAAAGTCTTCTTTTTATTTGAATTTAGTACCTTAAATTTTTTCAGATTTTTTAAAAGGGTGGAAAGTAGTTAAAATGATGAAAAACTCAAATTTCCACTCAATTTTGGGATTTTTAGAGTATTTAAACAATTTCAAAGTACAGTTTATGATAAGAAATGAGTTCAGCGATCCAAAATACACTTTAATATGTCAGAATCATCTGTAAACAAAAATAAGAAAATAATATTAAATAAAATTATATGTAAAATTAAAAAAAAAAAACAAAAAAAAAATAAATTTACTCAGCGTCTTTTTCTTCATGGGGATCGGTCCAAGGTCATTAATTGATCTTTTTTGTCCCTTGTTGCTCTGTTTTGCTCCTCTGCTTGATGTGGTTGAGCTCGAGGATGAACTCGAGCTAGAGCTTGAAGATGAACTCGAGCCAGAGCTTGAGGATGAACTCGAACTTGAGGTGCGATTCTTCGACCGCCGATTTATCTGTATCGATGTCTTCAATGTCGACTGCCATGTCGACTGCTGATTTATTTCAGCGGAACTCTCTGATGAAGTTTCTGATGTAGGATGATTATACAGCTGCTGCATAGCAGCTGTCGGAAGCAGTGGTGGCAATGAAAAAGAAAAAATTAATGTAAAAAAATCGTTTAAATATTTTTATATTTTATTTTATACTTATGGGAATCCACTGCATGCATCGCCCATGTCACATGTTCCAACATCATAAGCAATGTTGGTCCATTTGCTATTAACCATCTAATGGGATCTTGCACTGCTTTGATATTTTCAATTTTGTCTTAAGCCATTTTTCCTTTCAAGTTGATCTTCGAATTCTTTTTCGGTAGTTAGGAAAAGTTGAAGATGACCCTCGAACTGACGAAATGTAGCTTGGAACGAGGTATTTATACAGAAAATTAGGATACTTATTTTACAATATTTTTCATGAAAATCCTACGATTGGTGAAAATTTTCTTTTAAAAAATTTGTTACCTCCTTTAGAGAAAATTTAGTCCATCCGTCATTAGTTTTGTACACGCCTAAGATTTTAATTTTTATCGTCGTGGAACTGACCCTTGCAATAAATATTGTTGTTTTCTCAAAAACATACATAGACCTGTGACTAACAAATTCAAAAAAGGGGGAGCATTTTAAGAGGGAAGTCATGTATATATTTCCTGAAATAAGCAATCCTTCTTTGAAAATAATTGATCCCTTAAATAAATATCTTTTAAAAACCTCAGATAGATCGACCCTCCCTAATTTTTTCCTTAGTAAATTCAAAGAAAAAATAAATGCACCTGAAAGATAACTTTTTTCTCACACACACACACTTGTTACAAAAAAATGATTTTTAAAAAAAAGGAATTCTCCTTCTTATAAAAAAGGTTCTCGTAAATCTTATATTAAATGCACCTGATAACTTTTTTCCCACACACACACACTTGTTACAAAAAAATGATTTTTAAAAAAAAGGAATTCTTCTTTTTATAAAAAAGGTTCTCGTGAATCTTATATCAAATGCACCTGCAAGATAACTTTTTCCCCACACACACACACACATGTTACGAGAAAAATAGTTTTTAACCCTTTGAGTTACAGTGGTACTGCCAGAGTACCACCTTTTTAAACCGCTGTCAAAAATGTTCTACTGCAGATTTTGGTCTGAAATTTTGTAGTACAAAATTTCAAGTCAAAATATGCAGTAGAAAAAAGCATGACTCAAAGGGTTAACCTCTAGACCGCTGGGGTGCGCCATATGTTTTTTCTCAGTAACTTTTTCATTTTGAGAACTCGACATCACAACAATTCAAAAGTCTATAGTACAAGTTTCTGGAATGGCACACACTTCAATAAGGGCTTCAATTACTCGTTTCTTGGAGTAGAATAAGTAATTGAATTTTGGTATCGATTGGAAAATTGCTCTTGACGGTACATAATTTTATACGTCTAAAATGATACTTTTTTTATATTTTTCTACGTGTGTTTCTTGAGCTATAAGAAAGGAGCATTTCTTTGATCATTATCAAATTTTCTGAGCATAATGAATACAGTAATAATAACAGTTTAAGCCTATCATTGTATATGTGCTCCTCTTTTGGAAACTGTTTGACTATTTTTAATGTAAGTGTAATTTTTAGGTGAAATTTACACTTACATTAAAAATACTCAAAAAAGTCCCTAAAGAGGGGCACATGTACCAGGGTAGGCTCAAACTGTTGTTATTACCGTATTTATTATGCTCAGAAAATTTGAGAATGATTGAATGTATGCTCCTTTTTTTATAGTTCAAGAAACACAACACAATATAAAACTAATGCACCGACTTATTTGAAATGAACCAGATGTATATCCAGGGGCTAATTTTGTTGTAGAAGGTAAAACTCAATTTAGAAAATTTTTAAGATATGGTAATAGGTAAAATATGGTAAAAAATTGCACAAGACTTGCAGTTTGGAGATAAAGTTGAAAGACCTTTATGTAACGGTAATGTTGTCTTATTTAACAGACAACCATCTCTTAAGGGAGTATCCTCGTTACGAAGTTAGTTAATTAAAAAAACAATCGAATTTATAATTGACTAATATCGTATCAGTTGCGGATTTGGCAACGTCTCTAAAGCTCGCGCAACTTCAAAAAGCTCACTCTTTGTTACTAAACCGCATCTACTTACGTTTATAACCTGGTCAACATATTAAAAAATATAAGTTTTATTATTATAAAATAAACATGAATGAAAAAAAAAAATTGGTTTTGGAAAGGGAAAAGAGTAACAGAAAAAGTTTACAAACAAAGATGTAAGCAAGTATCAATTGGTAAAAACATTAAAAAAATATGGAAAAGTAATTTCGAAATAAGCACAGTAGCAACGAAAAAATTTACTATTGAAGGTCGTAGAATAATTCACCCTGACACAATAGCAAATCAATTATTTTGTAAAAAATGCGATACAATATTATCTTTATTAGATTGTGTTGATGAAAAAAGGTTTGGTTTAGCATCAATATTTTATGTCAAATGTCGAACATGTAAAGGGATATTTAAAAATTAGACTTATGGTAGATTTTTATTTTCAAATTGTATATAATCGTATATATAAATATTTTTGGATGATTAATTTCATTTATGTTGAGTACGGTATTATAAATATATTGTAACTGACATTTTTGCATATTAATTTTTATTGGTATTGCTATATTTACTCGAATTATTTTCTTATTGAAAACCATGGACGGTATTCAGAATACGCGCCTAACCAAAGTTCGTAGAGAAAACGCGACGTTGCCATATGTCCATCTCATTGTCGTTAATTATAAGGTTACAAAAGAAAATAATTTTTTACTCTTCTTACAGACTCTGAATCATATTTTTTACGAATGGTATTGGTCCGGAATAAATTTCTGCATATTTTAGAATTTTTTCAGAATTTTTTCATTTTACATTATATCTGAAAGAGACAAAATGTGCATCTTCCCATGAGATCACATGTTATTTTCAAACAACGATTTCTCACTTTCTAAGCTCTGAAAGGTCACAAAATTTTAACCAGAGCTTTATTATACCTAAATACAATTGTTTGTCAAATATCAACAGATTCTCAATTTAAATTCTATTACCGGGGGTACTCCCTTAACAAATTGAGTATAATGGCTCACAAAGTAAAAGTACTCGAAAATAGAACTTATATTTAACGAATGCATATGTACTTCATACAATTCTGATTTTGATGATGATGAAATGAATTTACATTTGCCACAAACTATTGAAGCTAGAGCAGAAGGATTAGTACTTATGAGTAATAAATCTAATGTAATAACTGCGAGAAATGGTGAATTATCGATTGCATTTACTCAAGATTTTATCACTGGTGGTTATATTTTAACACAATACACACAGGATATTTTGATACTTTGTTGAATAAATCTTAAGTCCCTCAACTTATAAGCTATTTGTTTGCTGGCGCAGGTACATTAATTAATATAATTCTTCCTAAACCTGTTATTCTCAAGTCAATAGCTATGTGGATTAGGAAACAAATTATTAGTCTCATTTTATAACCTAATGACGAATGTTCTGTAAAGACTTGTTTAAGAATTAAAGGAAAAGTTTATACCAGCAATGAAGAATTATGTATCAATGATTCATATGTTATAATTCAAAATTCTGAACTTTTAGCTGGTTCAATGGACAGATCAAGTTGAGGCTCAGGAGATAAACAAAATATATTTTATGTACTTCTTCGTGATTGGGGAGAGGATACAGCTGCATTTATAATATGGCATTTAGCAATAATAGCTAGTTACTTCCTTATGAACCATGGTTTTTCAATTGAGATTGGTAATGTAATACTTGGACACAACTTATTAAAAGCAAAACAAGAATCATTTAACAATGGCTATATAAAGTGTACTGAGTATATTCATAAAATTGAAAATTACCATGACGACCTGGTTGTTCTGAAGAAGGAAGTTTTAAAGCCATGATTTTGAATGAATTTTCAGTTATTCGTGACCATGCTTGTAAAATCTCTTTACTATGGGTGGAAGAGAAGGTCTTGTAAATACAGCTGTTAAAACTGCTAAATCTGGATACACGCAAAGAAAATTAGTGAAAAGTTTAGAAGATCTTTGCTTACATTATGTGTTAAATGATCGGATATATAGCCGTAGGTGGCAGGTATAACCAAATTATAAAAAAAAATTAATAAAAGAAGAAAAAAAAAAACTTTAATGAAAATTTTTTATCTGAATAAAAGTAAAGGAAAAATAAACTTGTAATTAAAAAAATAAATTTAAACTATGTCAAAATTTGGAATTTAGATTTACTATTGAATTGATAAGAAGGAACACATCACACACAAATAATATCAAATAAATGACTAAACACTGAATGAAATTAAACTTCAATTTTTAGAAATTAATTAACTCAAATTTAACACTACACTAATTATTAATTTAAGGTACAAAGGAACAAATAAATAAAACACTAATATATAAGGGAAAAAGCCTATTACGGCATAAAAAAGCCTTTTATTAAAAAAAAGAAAACATTAACTGAACGCAAAAAAATATGAACGCAATTACACCATTGATTTACACGCACACAATATTTTAAAAGAAATGACCAATTTGTATAGAATTGGACGTGGTCGGAAGGCATGAGAGCCTTTGACGCAGATGTCAGCTATGTTAGCTAACTAGAACCGTGCGCGCACGTATGAAATGATTGCAATTCAAGTAACATTTTATTTATAAAATGAAATGCTTAAAGAAGCAGAGTAATTAGATTACTGATTGCAACCTTTAAGAAAGTTGGCTTTATACGAACGAGTTTATTAGAGAGATGCTTCCTCGGCGGCGATTCAATAAAGACTGACTTTTTCTAATCGCGCGTTTCATGCCTTGACTTGCTAACGTTAAAATTTAAAATTTCTAGGAAATGAACGAACTTGGCCGGCAAGGCGTCGCCCTCTCGAATAAACTCGCAAAAGCCGGCTCCGATGAATTTGGAGAATTTATATTGCGACGCAACATTATGATATGACAGTTACAAAATTCTGTTCATGCATTCTTGCATGCTTCTGTTGCATGTTTTCGCAAAGATAATGTTGTTAGACAATTTTTTGTAATAGCATCATCTACTGAAGAAGGAAAGTTCAATAATAAATTGGTAATTTAATGAAATTTTTAACATTGATGTTGGGGTTCTACATTGTCTAACACATATCCAAGAATATGAACTAAATAATTCTACGGTTTATTATTTAAATGCATTAGATGGTATCATTTAATCAAAACACAATCGAATAGTGGAAATTTTCACTTTCAATGGACTGTAATCCAAGATATTTGATGTTGGTGATCAACATTCTGAACAAAGGAAATGGAATCATTGCTTTGCAGATGTCACTCTTATTATATTTTGTGCTACTTTAATTGAATACAATTTAGTTTTTGCTGAAGATCAAAAAATGAATCGTATAATTGAATTAATGAAATTGTTTGTCTCCATTTGAAATAGAAAGCAGGTTCGTAGATACATTATTCTATTTCTTTATAAGATTTATTTAAAGAAAAAATTAGTATAAGTTCGCTAATAATTTATCTTCCCGAATACAAAAAGCAAAATACTTTTTAAAAAAACATTATAAACTTATATGGTAAATGTGTCAATTGTTGTTAATATATGTTTTACGCCCCCTGTTGATACTAGTAATGGGCCATAAAAGTCAATTGACAGCATTTGGTTTTTTCTTTCTACTGAAATTGGTGTTGTCTGTGGTTTATTCTTCACAGTTAACCATTTAGTTTTTTGACAAATCTCACATGTTTTCAATGTTGTATACGTCATTTTTCTAAGTTTTGGAGTTTGGAAGCTTATCATTAATATTTTTAGAGTTTTCTTTGGACCTATATGTCCATAAACTTCATGTGTATTTGTAATCATATCCTTTATCAAAATATCAGGTAGTATGATTTTATTTCTTGTTGTTGACTTTTTTGTTAACATACCATCTATGTATTTGTATGTTTTTGTTGTTTTTCATTTTCTCTTTGATTTTGTTGCAATATGTATCTTGTTGCTGAAAAGTTTGCAATTTTAATAACTTTCTTTTTAAACTCATTTTTTATTTCAAATTTCTTTGCTATTGCAGCCATTATTATTTCTTTTTGTTTATTATCCTTTTCTGTCGTATCTTGATGACTTAAAAAATCCGCAGCTTTATTTCTGTGTCCTGGTATATGTTCAGGGTATATATTATAATCTTGGAGTGCCATGCTCCATCGTTTGAGTTTTTCATTACTGAATTTACATCAATTTAGAGAAGTTATCACTTGATGGTCTGTTTTTACTGATTCTAAATTTTCAATTTTAGACTCTAATTGTTGAATTTTAAATACATTAAATTTATTCGTTATTCTATTTTTCTAAATGACCCTTTACTACGTCTTAAATCTGTATTAATTCTGTTTCTTTTAGCACAACAAAATTCTTTTTCCCATTATTTTTAGTATTTCTCTCTAGTCTAATTTCTACTTTTTTAATTAAATTTTCTTGCAATTCTTTTTTCTTATTAATATTTTCTTTTAATTTCGAAATGAAATCTGCTACCCATAATTCTTTCATTTGTCTTTATTTTACTTCTTTCTTTATAAATTTTAAATTATTTATAACCAAATCCTTAATGGGTAGTCGAAATTGCCAACGCTTTATTTTATAATTTATTTGTAATTTTTCTATAATTCTCTATTTCTTATAAAAAAAAATTCCGTGTGAATTTACAAAATTTATAATGTATTATTTTTTATTAAACTCTCTGAGTAACTTATGCTTATTTAAGGCTCATAAATGAGTACGAATTACGTGGGCACCAGTTGTGACGTTATACATAGATTTTATACATTTATTGCATATTATGACGTACTTTTCTAGTACCATACAAGTACTTTTTACAAATATACCATCTGATTAGTGTCACTCAGGAATTGTTATTTAAAATGCACTGTTAACTTTTTACTGTTACTATTCAATATTATTTGTTCACTCACAGTTAGGGAGCTGCTCTTTTGGCATTCTCTTTCACCATCCTTTGTGAAAAAATAATACCATAACTTACACTGACTCGGTACTTAAAGTTCATTGGACCTTTATTGCTGAATCGAAGATACACGAGTGTTGACACACTCAATTTTTTTTCGCAAGATAGCCGGGATATCCCTCACTACCCGCAGTCCCACTCCTTATCGACGCTATAATGAAAAAGGGGGTCTATTACATATAAGTTTTATATAATTCGCATTAAGTATTTAAGTTTGTGTCTCCGTGCGCCCAGGTATATGTTGCACATATGAGCGTTTACCTGCGTGCATGGAAAGCGTGCTCGGTACTTTCCTATATCCCCTCTCGCCGATGACCAACGCAATGCTTCTCTCTTCACGAGAATCATATATGAGAGGTCTCAATACAAATGGAGCTTCTAATAGTAACAGCATCAAGACAAGACCCCAGAGACTCAGAAGGGGTCGAAGGTGAAGATACTAGGAGATCCAGTATTCTAAGTGAGGGAAATACGAGGATATCTCCAATGCATAATGTCACAACTACCTCATTCTTGTTGAAAGCATAAGTGGTGATCAGTATCGTAGTAACTACTACGACCATAACTAGTACAGTGTCTTTTAATAGTACTAATATTAAGTCAATTCATATGAGACCCAAGATGACGTCGACTACCTATAAAAATAATGTGTCAACAGGATTAATACCACTGAGGCTGAGAAAAAGGCTTCCAACCCATTATCCGTAAGTGACTATACATCTTGGGTTGGATTGATAAGTATAGTGACCCAACGAGGTAATCATTTGATGCGAGCGTAACGAGAAGAGGTAGCGAGTGTGACAAAACTCAACTCATTAGAGATGAGTCAAAGATGAAGTCGAGTAAAAGTTGAGAAAGGGAATCAAGAACAACACAGCGTAACAGAGACAACCAGCCAAAGTAGAAGCGACTAATCAAGAGAAAAAAGAAATGATAATAATCAGAAATATCCAACTAGTTGTTATAAATATCATATATCTGACACAAATGATTCTCGATATTTAAGTAAGAGTAAGAGAAGCCATGGACATAAAGAAAAGTCAACAATGTCAAGATCTATCTATAATAGTTTTCAGGGGTTGTCAAATGATAAGAGAGATAAGAGTCACACCAGTATACATCATGATTATTCTGAATCTAAGTCTAGAGATCTGAGCAGTAATAGTAGTAGAAATATTTGTACAAGTGAGAGTGAGTCTGACTATCTTATTCAAGCCAAGAGAAATACTTAAATGAAAAAAGAGGAAGATAACTTCAAATTAGTCAGAATTCAGCAATCTTGGCTCAGATGACATTTACGATCCAAGAGAATGCAGAAGACTTTTTGAAGTGTTTGAAGAAGTGTGAGAGTACTAATTGTTTTGATAAGAGTGTTGAAAGTACTGAATTGTATATTTTTAGAAGAAGCAAATCGATGATATGAAACAGTTGAAAAGAGAATTCGAGACTACAAAGGATTCAAAAAGGCCTTTGAGGGGACCTCAAAGTTTAGATGAGGTTTCATTTTTTCATTTTTCAGTTTTTGAATTACGCCTTTAATACATAAGATTTTTCAGATTTTTAAATTTTCCATCATTTTTTGAAATCTACAGAATGGTGGAAGACTTAAAAATCCTAATAATTTTATAAACTTAAAACGTAATTTGTAAACTACGATATGGAAATTGAATTTAACTTCAGGTACTCGGCGTCTATAAGAATCAAAAGAAGTTGCCTCTTAGTTCATCTATTCCTTCAAAGTCTGACACGCAAGTAGCATCGGTCATCGCTATACAAGGGCAACCGAAAGTTAAGGCATCGCAGAAGGATAGTGGCGCGGCAGAGAAGAAGAAACCTAATAGTATTAATTCTGCTTTAGTTGTACGTGACAAAGGTGGCGCTATGCATTATGCCCCCACTACCTCACTTGAAAATAATAATAATAAAATTATGAATAAAAATAATAATGAAAATTTAAATAATAATGTTGATTTCTCTCCTGTCTATGCTGCTCTGTCTGCAATGGAAGGCGTTTTGTCTCGTAAGCTTGAGTCGATACTAGGTGCTCTCGATAGAAATTTCGGGTCTTGAAAGTAGTGTCATGGGTGTTGGTGATGACTTACGAGATATATTAGACAAACTTGACAGCCAAAATAAATTAATTAAGAATTTAACAGCTGTGCAGGCGGGGCTGCTGAATGAAAATCTTAAATTAAAGGAGAGAGTCAGCATTTTAGAGAATTAGTTGTTGTCCACTCTAAATAAAAATTGTGAAACTATTTTTCGTTTTGCTAGTTTATCTCCCATAAAAAAGCATCATCATATATTTATTAATGATTATCTTCAAAAAGATAAATATAAAATCTTTAAAGACCTCAAAAAATATGCTAAGAACTGTAACGTTTTTCCCTTTCGGAAGGGGGGAAATACGTGTTTCTCCTGTTGCCGGACGCTTCAGTGAGTTACCAGAGTAAGATCAGCAGGAGTGGAAAGGATCGGACGGTGGAAAATGAAGGATAGTAACCGGGTTTAACACGTTTGGTTATGCTAGGGAGTACCTTGGCTTTATTGTACTCGTTAAACTCATTTACAACGACGATTACAATAATGAAATAATAATAATGTATTAATCAAGACTAAACCTATTATTTTATATAATACAAACAACTAACCTAACCTTAAATGAAATGTAATTTACAAAAGTAATTAGTTCTTTATTTATCTTGGCCACTTGACGGCTATTTAATAAATGATTCAATCAATTAATAAATCTTTAAATGAATCTAATTAATAGTTTGAGTTTAACTAAAAGATTCTTTGGCCCGGGCGGTCTAATTTGTACCAGCGGTTCTTACCTGCAACAATATGCGAACAAAAAGAGACAAATGATTAATAACTAAATTATAACACTAATACTAATAGGCAAACGGCACCTAGTATCGTTATGATTAATGCTACGGTAATAATGGGTAGCCGGCTCCCTTGATTATCTAATTTACGAATCTCTATGGGCGTGCGGGGCCCTTAAGTAAAGTAAAGACAATGGGTGGCCGACACCCTTAAATTATTCTGTGACCTTAATAATACGCGACGGTCGTACGGAGTCCTTTAAACTAATATAAAACAAGTAATGGGTAGACGATACCCTTAATATATTCTATAGTTCACGTAGTGTCGGACGCGACAGCTGTGGGTGGACGAGACCCTTAATTAAGCCAGTTGCGATATGTGAAATAGACTATAGGATTTTGGGTGGACGTCACCCTGAAATTCAGCGGCGCAAGTTCGGCATTGCGGTGACGGCAAAAGGTTGCGAGTGTGCTCTAGATAGATAGATTTACGCCAGCGTGCTCACTCGACGTATCTCTAATACTGCCAGCATATGCACTAGAGTGTAGATCAGCGTGCTCACTCGATCTACCCTTGTGTGCAATAAAGAGAAGCTCTGACTAAGCTGTGGGTAGTCCCCAAGCCAAGGCAGTCAGCTATTACCTGTCTCACTCTCTCTTAGCCTAGCGTGCTAACTAAGGTAAAGAGAGAGGGGAGACCGTAGTCTACACTGCTCTGCTCTGGTTAGCTTCTCGGCCTCTTTTATACTCTGGCCTCATTTTTCTCGTTGCGTGCAACGACGTTCGAGGTTGCCACCTAGCTCAAAACTACTGTTCTATAGTAGCTTGGCCGTTAGGCGGGAGATTTGAAATGCGCGGGTATGTATACTCGTCGCAAGACAGAGGCATTAAGTTTGTGTGGCATAGAAATGGTAGATTTCTGGCGAGACGAGAAAGTGGGGAGAGAGCATATACATTTGCTTCGAAAAATGATATAGACAAGATGTGCAGTTCTGATAACATAATTTTAAGAATATTAATGACAAATCTAAAGTAATAAGTGGATGCTTGAACAATGACGACGTTGGTTTGACTAATAAAAATGTACTGTTGATAGGGAAAAGTTAGATAACAATGTCAACCTCTCTGCTCAATGACTACACCGGATCACTTTGAGGAGTCGAACAGGGAAAAAGGGTGAACTGTGGGTGGGATTTTTGAATGTTACCTTCTTAAGAACTCACATTGAACAGGTGCATGAACTTCTTTGTGATGTCCCTTCTTATGATCTGTTTGGAGTGGCTGAAACCTGGCTGGGACCGACTGTCTCGGATGACGTCATTCGGATCAAAAGGTTTAAAATATTTCGGCAAGACAGAAACCTTCATGGAAGAGGGGTTGCCCTTTATGTTTGGGATGATTTAAAATGTGATGTATTAACTTTATCAAATACCATAAGCTATACTACCTGTGGTAAACCTGAAGTCCCAGAGTATATCTTCTGCTCTATTAAAGATGGCGACTCTGAACCTGTGCTGGTTTCTGTCATCTATTGCCCTCCTGACATTTCATTTACTAAAAATCATGATTTATTAAACTCTTTAAGATATTTGTCTTGTGATTTTTCACATAAAATTATAATGGGTGATCTGAATGTTGATCTCCTACGCGAAGGCAGTAATGCAAAGTTTCTTAATAAACTTTCAGCAGAGCTTTCACTTCAGTTAGTCCAGCACGGTGCCACGCATATTGCTCCTGCTTCTCACACATGGATTAATCTGATTCTTGTGAATGACAATGACTGCATACTTGACGCACGTAACTTGCCTGCAAACTTTCATAGTCGACACAATTTAATTGATGTTGCTATTGCCTATGATACACGCACTGTAGATCGAAATTGATTAAATATAGGAATTATAAAAATATTTGTTAAAACATACTATTAGAAAAATTGGCTGGCTATGATTGAACACTACTTTCAGAGGATATAGTTGACCCCGAGTCCGCACTTGGCTGCATTTGTGACAATTTAACTGATGTAATAGAAAATTTAGCACCAGTGAAGACACTTAAATATACAAATGATAAACCTCCGTGGTCAAATAAAGAATTGTCGCAGAAGCAGCGCAAGAGAGATGCTGTTTATCGAAGATATAAACGGACAAATGATATGCAATATCTCGCTGAATTTTTGCATTTACGAAAAACAGTGGACGCTCTGACTGAACATATGTTTTGCCTTTACATTAACAACGAACGTGACGCTCTTGACTCTGGTAGTGTTGAGCACCAGAGAGCAAATTTATACGCAGGTTCCTCGTGAGAATGTGGATAAGGGTATTTTTATCCTTTAGAGGGCAGCCGAAGCAGTGTCAAAGTGGGCGGTTGATGCTTCCCTCACTTTAAATGCTGATAAGACTAAGGCAATCGTCTTTGGTAGTTATCGTTTTATTAATTCTTCTTATACTGGGGCGCCAAGGACGATTGATCTTGGGGGAGGTGTCGGCATTTCTTTCTATGAATCAGTAACAAGCCTTGATGTTGTGTTTGATTCTAAACTTTCTTGGAGCCGCACATTAATATGGTTGCAAAAAATTTAACAGAGTGTTATATGCTTTGCGGTTTTTTCGTCGGTATATCACGGAGGCTCTACGTAAACAACTTGCAACTGCCCTGCTGTTTCCACATCTCGATTACTGTTCAGTGGTTCTGCTTGATGCTACTCAGAAGTTGAGAAGAAGGATGCAAAGACTGCAAAATTCGTGTGTGAGATATGTATTAAACGTAAGAATGAAAGCTCATATTTCTCCTTATAGAACCGTGTTGGGTTGGCTGCGTACTGATTCGAGAAGATAGTATTTTTTGACCGTACTTATGTACAAAATCGCACGCATGAATACTCCAGAGCATTTGGTGGGTCTCTTCACTAGATGTGTACCTAGGGCAGCTACTAGAGGAGAGATTAAAAAGCTAGCGGTGCCCTTTATACGTACTGAAACTGGCAGGAATTCCTTCAGAGTTCGAAGTGCGCATTTTTGGAACTCCTTGCTTGAGATTAAACATCTTCCATCTCTCAGCAGGTTCAAGTCAGCAGTGAGGGGGTACTTGCTCGACCTTGATTGAATTTAATATTTTTAATTTATATGTCAATTTATTTTTGTAATGTTCCATATACAGGCAAAGTGTGAATGTATTTATTGTGTGACTGATGGTTGAATTATTTCATTTTATTGTATTGACTGCGTCGTATGCTTTTTATTGTTTTACTTTATTTAAATATTGTTATATACTTTTAAACTTTAAATTTAACATTTTGACTGATGGATAAAGAATGATTGTTTTTAATTTATTGTATTATTGCGTGTATTTTTATTATAATCTTTGTTTGTATTATTCTGTGATATCGCTTTTCATAGTGACTTACTTTTTGAGTATTATTAGGATTAGCTATTTGACTGTGATATCTGTATTTAAGTGCAATATTTATAATTACACATTGTGTTACACGCCTTTTTGTATAGTTATACGAATAAATGCTTATCTATCTATCTATCTAACTAACTTCCGAAGTCGCATTTTCAAACAAAAGTCCATTTTCGTTATGGTCGAAGAGGATATCTTAGATGAATTGAAAACCAGAGTCAAGGTAAAGGAGAAAAAATATCTAATCACATTAATTTTGCGTATATTGTCGGTTATTTTAATCATTTTCAATTACTCAAATGTGTTGATTGGCTTTCTAGCTAATTAATGACTTCTGCCATTATCCTTTGTAATCCAAAAAAAAAAATTCAATCGAATTGAGGACCTCCTCCTTTTTCAAAGTTGGTTAAAAATAAATTGTATATAAAATTTGAAGCAAATTTATTGAGTAGTTTTGGAGATCTTATTGGCTAAATAAATACATGCATACTTACACACGCATGCTCTAGAAATTATAGATAGGACATTGAAAGATATAATGAATAATAATTTACCTGGTGGTAAAATTATTTTATTAGGCGGCAATTTTTGTTTAAAACAGTTATTACCTGTTTTATTCAAAAGAACTCGAAGTAAAATAGTAAGTTTATCGATTTAATATAGTCAACTCTGGAATTTATTTAATAATTATCTGTTAACTCAAAATATGAAAGTTTTAAAGGATGAAATGGAATTTGTCCAATTTATTTTAAATGTTCGTAATAGAACTATGAATGATAATAATAATTAACTGGAAGAGTTACACATCTCCGGATTAAGGATTTTGCTCAAACTTAGGGATAAGTTTCCAGATGGAAAAATATGGAAAAACCTAAAGTCATAGTCACGAACGCTCAATATTTCCTTAGTTACAGGCATTCAAAGAATATCACTAAAAAAGTAACTACACGGAGAAAACAAATCGGGAATACTTCCTTGCACCCTCTAATGCTAAAATTTTGTACGCACGTTTTTGAAAATATGCCATGTACACAAGCAATCATTCCTCAAGTTATCGGGAAAATATCCGTATGCTCTATAAGCCTTCGGACTTTTTTCCGATAGCTTATGAAATAGTTGCTTGTGCACAAGGCATATTTCCAAAAACGTGCGTTCAGAATTTTAGCAGTAGAGGGCGCAAGGAAGTATTTCCGATTTGTTTTCTCCGTGTAGAATTCTAAACACTTATAGCTCTTAATAATTGATAGTAAGAAGCTTTAAGCTCTTTATAAATTAAAGCTGAGATCAAATCCTTTCAAAATAGTAGTTATAACATATCAAAATATTACTTTTTCCCACAGTTACAGCTTAATAAAGATTGGACCTAATCGCAAGTTTTATTATTAATTAATGTTTTGAAAAAAAAATTTAGGACCAATCTTTATTACGCTATGAATTTGGGAAAGAATAATATCTTGATATGTTATAACTACTATTACAAAAGGATTTGAGCTCAAATTTAATTTAAAAAGAGCTTCGAGCTTCTAGCAATCAATGCTTCAGAGCTATATTGGTTTGAAAATCTAGTTACTTTTTTAGTGATATTCTTCAATTTCCTGTAACTAGGGAAATTTAGAGCGTTTGTGTCTATAACTTTAGCTTTCATATTTTGCCATCTGAAAACTAATTCCGAAGTTTCAGCAAAATCCGTGATCCGGAGGTATGACACTCTTCTAATAGATTCCTGATCGTTATGTTATACGTATTTCTAATATTGCTAATTTTATGTATACCATTTAAATCAGAAATCAATTATTTGATTAAATATGTTTGACTGCTATATCATCTCCTTATAATATTAATATAGATGAAATTAATAATGAAATTGTTTTCATATTGGATTGTAATGGTGAACGTTTATATACAAGTATCGATTTAGCTAACAATTGTTATGATAATGGATCAATGACTGAATTAGTATTGCCAGAGTATCTTGACTCTTCAAATCCTTAATTTTTACCTACTCATAAATTGAATTTGAGAATAAATGCTAGCCCACATAGCATGTAGGCTAGCATTTATGTGGGATATGTGGGATTGTAATATTTTGTATAAACATTGGGTCCATCTGTATCGGATGACGTCATTTGAGTCGGGGGTACAAAGTGTTTAGACAGGACAGAAACTTGCGTGGTGGAGGAGTTGCCTTGTATATTAAGGATAATCTAAAATGCACTATTTTGGCCACTTCGGAGACGCAAACTAGTAATAGTAGCGGTAAGTCGGAGGTGCTTGAATATATTTCCTGTTCTGTGCAAGTTGGCGGCTCCGAGTCCGTGTTAGTTTCTGTCATTTATCGTCCTCCTGCTGTTTCATTTATTAGAAACTCTAACTTGTTAAATGATTTAAGAAATTTTCGTTCGGACTATTCCAATAAAATTATAATGGGGGACTTGAATGCCGATCTCCTTCAAGAGAGCAGTGATGCCAAGTTTCTTAGTAAGCTGTCGGCTGAGCTTTCGTTACAGTTGGTCCAACATAGTGCTACGCATCATACTCCAACGTTTCACACGTGAATTGACCTGATCTTTGTCGATGACAACGACATGGTGCTTGATGCACGATACATACCGGCAAGCTTTCACAGTCGGCATAATTTGATTGACGTGTGTTTGCCTTGCAATACTATATAACTTTAGATCAAAAACCTATCATGTATAGAAACTATAAAAATATTTGTCCAACTGCATTGGGAGAGAAACTTGCCGGCTGTGATTGGTCGCCGCTTATGACTGACACAGTTGACCCTGAATCTGCACTTGGTTGCCTCTGTGACAATCTCACTGCTGCAATCAAGAATTTGGCGCCGTTGAAAGCGCTCAAGTCTAATAAGAATAAGTTTCCATTGATAGATGGAGAATTATCACAGATGCGGCGTAAGAGAGTTGCTACATATCGTAGATACAAACGGACAGAGGACAAGCAGTATCTCCTTGAATTTTTGCGCTTGCGTAGGGTGGTAGACAAACGCATGGACCATGCTAAGACTGCTTATATTCACAATAGACTGTTTGATGCTCTTGCGGGTGGTAATGTCTGGAAGGAGTTGAGAGACCTGGGACTGCTATACGGACCTCAAGGGGATTGAATAGATTTACTCCGGATGAGCTTAATGCGCACTTTGCTGGGGTATCAGTCTCGCCGCAGGAGAATAGTGAAGAGTGATTGAGAATTCTTTCTCAATGCAATGAAAGTGGGTTTACCTTTAAACCAATTAGTTTTAATGATGTTGTTCTTGCAATTTCACATTTTTCCTCACAGGCTTGTGGTGAGGATGGCATTCCGCAAAGCGTGATAGTCAAAGCTTTACCATTTATTGGTAAACATCTTGTAGATCTGTTCAACTCCTCTTTTGCACGGGGGGTCTTCCCTTGCCGTTGGAAGCAAGCACGTATTATACCACTGAAAAAGTGTGCTGCACCTAAACAGCCAAAAGATTTTAGGCCTATAGCTATCTTATGTTTTCTTTCAAAGGTTTTTGAGAAGATCGCCCATGACCAACTGCAGGAGTACATTACATCCAAAAAATTGCTCGATCCTATGCAGACGGGCTTCAGGAAAAACCATTCTACGCAGACTGCTATACTGAAGTTTACAGACGATATAAGGTCAGGTCTAGACAGGAAACTTGTCACGTTGCTGCTACTTTTTGACTTAAGTAAGATATTCGACACGATCTCTCCCTCCAAACTTCTTGCGAGGCTTAGATCGATGGATTAACTCCTATTTATCAGATAGGAAACAAATGGTTTCCACACATTTAAAGGAGGAATCGAATTGGCTAACAACCAATCTAGGAGTACCTCAGGGTTCGGTGCTGGGGCCTCTGTTGTTTTGCCTTTACATAAATGACGTACGTGACGCACTGGACTCTGGTTGCGTCGGGCATCTGCTGTATGCAGATGATCTTCAAATTTATACACAGGTCCCTTATGATGATGTGGACGAGGGGATTCGTTTTTTACAGAGGGCAGCCAGGGCGGTGTCGGGGTGGGCTGCTGGTGTTTCTCTCATTTTGAATGCTAGTAAAACAAAAGCGATCGTCTTTGGAAGTAATCGTTTTATTAAAAATATCTATTTGGGTGAGCCAAGGACGATTGACCTGGGGAGCGGTATCGGTATTTCTTTCTCTGACACCGTTAAGAGCCTTGGTGTTGTACTCGACTCTAAACTGTCGTGGGAACCGCATATTAGTGTGTTGACTAAAAAATTCAATAGAGTGATTTATAGCCTGCGGTTTTTCCATCGGTACACCACTGAGGCTCTGCGTAAGCAGCTCGCAGCCACCCTGCTATTCCCACATCTAGATTACTGCTCAGTGGTTTTGCTCGATGCTTCGCAGGAGTTACGAAGACGGCTACAGACAATGCAAAATTCATGTGTGAGATATGTATTAGGCGTGAGGATGGGTGATCACATCTCTCCCCATAGACATGCTTTGGGTTGGCTACGTACTGATTCGAGGAGAGATTTTGCGGTGCCCTTAATGCGCACTGAAGCTGGAAGAAATTTCTTTCAAGTTCAAGGTGCGCATTTTTGGAACTCCCTACCTGCTGATATTAAAAATCTTCCATCAATCAGCAGGTTTAAAACCGCTCTGAGGAGGTATTTACTTGACCTCGATTAAAGAGTATTATTTCCAGACTATATCATACGTGTTAATTTATTATGTGATGTACCTTTTATAGATTTAAGGCATGATTGTATTTATTGGCGTGAATGTAGGATGTGTGTGCATAGAGTGAATGATTATATTTTTATCTGATTGACTTGTATACTACTGTGCATTCAACTTTGCTGCGATTTTAACTTACTGTATACTGTGTGACGTGGAAAATACCACGCAACAATAAAAAAATTTTCGAAATAAAATTTTTCTCCCGTCGGCACAAACCACCAACCACCCATGGGCCCGAACGCATATGAGATTTATTTTTTATTTATTAATTCCCTTAATTTCTTTTTGTTACGAGATCACAAGACGAAGATTTGATTTTTAACTGACGCGCGTGGCGGCCATTACACACACATTGATAGTTAATGTATGTGAACATCGGTGTTGCTGTAGCAGCTAGTTGAGCGATTAAGTATACACCAATACTTAGCAACGACCGCGCGTGCGCTAGAAGTCAAGGATTCAAGAAGATGAGGTACAAGAGAGAAAAATAAGAAATAGATAAGGAGGAAGAGAGATAGGGAGATCCGCAAGCTGGCAGAACGAATTGAAAGTGCTGGCGCGTCGATCTCTCGTGCATTGAGCGAAAGTAGAGAAAGGAGATAATCAAGAAAGATGGAAAGAGAGCGTTAGAGAAGGGATCGTCACGACTCTTTTCTCTTAGCTGAGCCTCTATACCGTGCATATACGTACACGTATGTATATGTATGTGTAATATCAGTACGTGTAGACGGTGACGACCAATCTGCGCATAAGAAGACAGGAAAGGACAGCAAATAAAAAGAAAATAAAGAGAATGAAATATTAACGAAAAGAAAGAATAAAAATTGCTTTAACTAGTATAAAGAAAATTAAATTAACACTTGTGGGAATTTATAAACGCGCAAGTTAATTAAACAAAGTATAGCAGAAAGTTATACGCATCTTGAGCGTATGTGTATAAAGTGAAAATGAAATGACGTTGGACGAATGAAAACCTGTGAAAAGAATTCAAGAGCAGTGATTGGGAATAAAATAAATTAAATAAAGACAGAAGATAACAAGAAGACAAGAAGACGCGGAGTAGAAGGAAGTAGCCTTTTAAGAAGACATTCACTGCTGGTCTTTGCGCTGAGTCGCACGTGATTTGATTGTCGTCCTCGTGTCGCACCGAAGCCTTTCTCCTTTTGTAATTCGCCGCAACTTTCAAGAATCACTCTTTTTCTTCGCTGTGCATATTCAGGCAGGAGAAAACTTATTGGACCTGAGAGGATCTGCAGCTGAGTCACAGAGGTAGCGAAATAGGAAAGTCCTGGCTCTGGAGACGAGTTTGAAGCATCAATGAACGTCGCCGGTAGCGACCACCAAGACCTGAAAGAAGCTAGCGATCGAGCGGCCATTATCGCCAGCCAGCCATATTCAACTAGCCATCTTAAGTACCATCGGCGACTGTATCGACCTAGACGGAACTTTAAGTACATCACTGGTGAGTGGGCTGCGCCCGATAAGAATTTACATTCTTTTTGTAAATCAACGATTCTCGCCGGTTGATTTTCGAGTCAGTGAAGTGGTTTTTCTTTTGTTTGTGCGCGAGATTTGATTATATCATTGAAGTGATTAACGTAAAAGCGTGATAGGCATTGAAAGTTTGTAAAGGTTGATTGAACGCGACCGAAAATAACTAAATAAAAATTGATTAAAATTTGTTAAGCGAAGTGAAAAAAAAATTAATAAAATTTTTAATTGTTGCATTTGGTTTAAATAAGACCGTGAGTGCTGGAAGTGTGTGCCACGTGGCCACGTGTTACTAAAGTGAATCTTGACCGGTTGAACGTGTTTCTTCGTCGGTTAAGCGAATAATAATTAAATTAAATTAAATTATAGAATAAATATAATTCATTTTCCTTTAATTTATTAGTAATCGCGTATTGGATAATAAAAGAAATCTGTTCATTTGGTAAAACGTGGGCGCGTATTGAGCGCTGTGAGTGAGAGAGAGAGAGAGAGCGAAGCGAGCCTAAACGGCTAAACGATTTCCGCCATTAAATTCTTACGTAATCAACTCAATTTTCTTGATTCATTTGAATTAAATTAAACATTTCTTGTTTATTAAGAGCCGAGTAAATAGAGACATTAAGTAAACTTAAAAATTTTTTTTGTATAGACTGAAAGTAAATTTATAAAGTTTTTTTTGTGTAAGCTAAATTTTTCTGTGTGTGGGATATGAGAGAGCGCGGATAGGTAGAATTCTAAGTAAGGTTCATTATGACCAAATGTAAAATAAGTTTATTTCTTTAATATAAGTGGAAGTTGAAGTTAAATAAAAGTTTTTTTTTGTGTGTGTTCCCCCCTCCCATTTCAGGCAAGAATTCTGTTCGAATAGAGCCATCTCCCGATCCAAGGCAGCCTGAGACTCGTGTTTACTGCTAGCTAGTTGGTGGTGTATCTGGCGCCCTTTACACAAATAAATTCTTTTGATACACCGATTTTGCCTGTGAGAATCGGCTCACGAGTAGATTAATATATTTATTTTAAAAGTATAGAATATTTAGTTTACTGAAATTCTCGCATCGCAACTGCTTATATTTCGACTGCGCTCTTTACACGCTTGACTTTATGTAATTCTTTTGACTGATAGATATTTAAGACTGATTTTTAACTATATTATTTATACTCTTTGCGTGTATTTATTCGTGTTATCTGTGATATCACTTTTATTTAATTTATTGACTTACTATTACAGTATTACTATCTCTATTATGTTTTATGACTGTGATATCATACTGTACTATTTTAATTTTATATATGCAAGGCTATTTCAAGTATTTTATGTATTTTTAACTTTATTTGTAATTTTACACGCTCTTTTTGTAATTATAATACAAAATAAAACAATATCTAATCTAATCTAATTAGAAATTAAGGTACTATAATTATTTTTACTAGTAGTAAGATTTTTAAAAAATTATAATGTACCAGTGAAGTAAGTGCAACATATCTTTTTTGTTGACTATAATTTTCGGAATTCATTTATCTTATTCTAGTCTTTTTAGCAACTTCTTTTTAAAACCATATCCGCTTTATGACTTTGTGATTCTGAATCACTACTTGGAATATAATCAGAGCTATCATCCAACGACATAATTTTTTTAAATACTGACGTGCTTTGCAAATACTTTAAACGTTCTGCTTCATATTAAATACAACGAGTAACTGTGACTGAATTGATTATTACTAACCGTACTATACATAACAACCTTATTTATGAATATAAACATGTTTGTCCTGTCCAAGAATGTGAAACGGCATATTTATTTCTTATGTTTTCTATTAAAGGCTATGAAATAATGTATATGAAAACTTAAAATATATTTAGAACAGCTTCAAACAATAAATATGATTTAACATTAAAATTTCATTAAAATGTGACTTAAGCCATTTTCATAATTAACTCTTTTACATTTCTGTTAAGTGCCATTCTTATAGTGCTCATAATATTAAAGAAAAAATACAAAAAAGACACTTTTTTCCGAAAATAAGTTGTTTTAATGCTAAAAAAATGTATCTCTAACTAAATTTTTTTGAAAATGTGACTTATGCTACTCTCATTCTTACCCATACAAATATGTTTTATTTACGGTTTGATTGAATTTAAAAAAAAATGTTTTTAAGTGAATTATTAAAAGATATTTCTTAATTTTTCTGTTATTTTCTTGAAATTGTTAAAATCGTATAATCAATATTATATTATAGTATATGATAATAATACATATTTTTTATTTTTTATTTTAAATTTAAACATTATTTTTCAAACCATTGCTTTTACGATTTTGAGTTCCCGATTTGTGCGTAATAGTAAATAAGCGATTGGTTGCGTGTTTGCGAAAGGGATAAAGAAATTGAGAAAGGTTTGAATATGATTTAAATCGATTGTTGTAACGTTTTTAAGTTATTTGGTTATTAATGTATGACAAATTGATTAATGATATAATATATTAGTTCAAGTATAATATGTATACATAATAAGAACTATACAATAAGTAAATGTAGTCGTATACTGCATATTTATGAATATCACTCATTATTTGTACCAATTATTCCCGTAAAATATTTTATTATTAAATTATTTTCTTTATAGGGAAAATGGATTCAATCATTTTCATTAATTCTTTGAAATAGCTTGATTATTTGTAAATTTTTCTAATTGTGATTATTATTAAATTTATTTAATTTTGTAAATTATTGTAAATTTGTCTCGTGTTAATTTTTTTATCATTGATTTTTATAATTTTTGATTGAGTTTGTAACAAAATTATTGAAGTTTCGATTTTAATTTTTTTATTTAAAGATAATAATTTCCTTCACGGAATACATGGATTGGCTTAAGTAACTTTTAAAATTTTATGAAAGAATGTATTTATTTTATTTTATGAACGATAGAATTTTTGAAAATTTACCCTTAGTCGGTGGAGTTACGAATTTTGGTACTTATAAATATTTTTTATTGAGTCCAGATCAATTATTTATTCTTTATGCAGTGGAATATGTTGAGGGATACTTAGAATTTATCTAAAGTATCTTTTGAATAATATTAACACGCTTATAAAAAAATTGACGAAAAATTTTGCCCTTGTTTTGAGAAATCATCATATACTAGTCTAATCCATGCTATACCTTTTTCAGTCCTGATCATTATTTCATTTTCTTTCATTTCTTTTCTTGCTAAACATTCTCCAGTTGCTTCCATGTTTCTAGTCTCCATCCACATATTCTGAAAATTCTCTTTTCTCGCGCTTCCTAGTATCTTTTTCGTTTTCATTCACAACAGAACCGAAATCTTGCTATCATCTTTATATTTTGACTTTGGCCTTTTTCTTCCAAAGCAACTTCTTTTGTATTAAGAACATGAAGGGAAGAAAAAATTACTTTAAAAAAGGTTATCGTAAACATTTTTTCAATGTTCAAAAGTATTCGAGAGTGTATTCGTCGAATACTTTTTCGAATACTTTTTCAAAATTTGCATATAATTAATTTTTTTCATATTAAAGTTTATACAATTTGAGGTTCCTATCAATTATAATTAGATAGACAAAGTCAAAAAAGTATTCGAAAAATTTTGCGGTTGAATACTTCCCAGCTCTGAATATATATATATATATATATATATATATATATATATATATATATATATATATATATATATATATATATATCCTATTTTCCTATCCTATTCCTAGTGGAAACATAAAATATGCATTACTGTTTGAAATAGTTTAAAATTATTAAAAACTGTTTAAAAATGTTTAAAACTGTTTAAAATTGTTCAAAATAGTTTATAAGTGTGAAATTTGAAACAGTTATAAACAGTTTTAAACATTTTTAGACAGTTTTGAACATAACAGAAAAATTTGAAACTAAAGTAAACATTTTCTCGTATGTATTACATAAATTTTAATATATATATAAGAAAATTTTCACGAACACCAAATTATGAAACACTGTTTGAAATTATTTCAATTTTTTTTAAAGTGTTTAAAAGTATTTAAAAGTGTTTAAAACTGTTTAGGGGTCGTTCACAAATTACGTAACACCATGAGGGGGGGGAGGTTGCTTAAATATTATGCTGGGTTATAGGGGGTCATAGATGCGTGTTACAAAACATAAAAAAAAATTTCAATGAAAAATTTAATTAGTTCTCAACAAAGCGTGCTAACATCCCACTATCACCTGCGTTTATTTTTGATGTAATACCAACTTTATTTTGATACGTGTACGTGTACACTGCGCAATATAAATAAGACGTGCTTTTACAAAAACTTTTTCGTTCTATAGTGTTGATGATATTTATGAGAACTTTTATTTTCATCAATTAATTTTTGCGGGAATAATATATCCAATATTATATTGAATTAAGGGTGTGAGTTGTCAAGGAATAAAATTAAAAAATTTTTTACTAATAAGTACACTGAGAAAAAAGATTTCTTGAAACAAGGGAAAACTCCAATGTTATGTGATCGTTTTAATGCAAAATAAAATTTTTTAGATTTAAGTAACTAAATGTTTAAATCGAAGTTGTGAGGTTCTTGTTTCAAACATCAAAATGTCTTCATTCGAAATGAATTCACTTGATGCGAGTGGATTTATTATTGATTGAAAATCTTTTTAAATTCTTTAAGGATATTTTCTTTATAGTATATTTTAGATATCGCTGGAAAAAAATTCGTTTATATTTTCAAACAGATATTTACTTCAATGCATATAAAAATAAGGTTATATCCTCTAGGAACAAGTTGATTCTATTTGCTTCCAGATATCATTCTTCTTCAAGATATCTATGTAGATTTATGTATACTGAAGACAGTATTTATTTGATATTATTGATGATGGCGTCGCTATTTATAATTATTATATTAATTTTAAAATTTATGTGTATGCAAATTTGAGTTGAATAATATTTAATAATTATTTATAATTAATTAACGTAAATCTTTTTATTATATTAATTTTTTTGATTGTAATAAATTTAATAAATCATACTCTAAATTATAAGATTCTTAACTATATTTTAAATATTTATGTTATGTAATTACTATGCAGGGGGGGGTGGTAAAATAATTTTGTTACATAGGGGGAGGAGGGGGTCCATTTTTGTAAAAAAGTGCGTTACGTAATTTGTGAACAGCCCTTTAAAACTGTTTAAAATTTAAGTGTTTAAGTGTTTAAAGGTGTTTAAGTGTTTAAAAGTGTTTAAGTGTTTAAAAGTGTTTAAGTGTTTAAAAGTGTTTAAGTGTTTAAAAGTGTTTAAGTGTTTAAAAGTGTTTAAGTTTTTAAAAGTGTTTAAAATTGTTTAAAACTGTTCGAAACTGTTTAAGTTAATAAAAAATAGTTTATATTGATTTAAAATTGTTTTGAAATATTTGGAATATTCAAAATAATTTATAACTTTCAAACATAAAAAATTGAAAACTATTAAACACTGTTTGAAATCATTTCAAACTTTTCAAAATTTTTTAAAACTGTTCAAAAATGTTTAAAACTGTTTCAAATGTCCTAAATTTTACACTTATAAACTGTTTTAAATAGTTTTAAACATTTTCAAACATTTTGTATTTCCGCTAGAGATTGTTCCATCATATTCTCTTCATAAGAATAAAAGATTAGGAGTTGTGATAGTAGAATATAAATAATACATTGTTTCATTTCAAATATGTTAATGTCACGCTAACATCATTCGAATAAAGACCCATTTTATCTTATAATAATATGTGTGTCGTTCTAGGCTTCGATCAAATACACCATTTTGCCTCATAACAATATTTAAATGTATTACACCTAACCTACCGCAGCCATCAGAGTATATAAAATGAAAAAGAAAAAAAATGCTATTCAATAGAATTTTAACTGCACTTTCCAAAACCGCAATTATTTTTAACTGCACTCAGTTTTTTTTTAATGAATTATAAAAAATTCAATTTTTGAAAATGACACATTTCATTAAATAATGATTATTCAGTAAAATTTCTGACCATAATAAACTTTACCCTGCTTTCACTAAACTGCATCCTTGTCCAAATTCACGTAAAAGTAATATTTATTTATTAATAAAGTAAAATAAATTTTTCGCTCTACTCTGCCCCAAACTACGACTTTCGTCCCAGCGCCAAAAAACAAAAGTCATAGTTTCGGCCTATGTATGACAAAAAATAGTATACACTTCACGGAAGATAAAATGACCTCATAAATCATTTGTCACACTCGCTTTCAGCTCGATGTGGCAATTATATGTGCTATGGACTCGCCAATACTTTACTTCCCTTGGTGTGTAATATACTATTTATGAATTCACATTTATCTTGCGCATACGCATAAATAAAAGAAAGGCGGTAAATTCCGATTTGTTACTTCTAAAACTTATTGAATTGTAAAAATCCTTCATATTTTAATCACTATTAACATAAAACAATAGAATTAAAAAAAAATAATGTGTTAGAAATGATTAAGTTTTTAATTTTTAATCTAAATTTCTAGCTCTTTTTGTTATGCGTTAGCTTGAAGAATATTAAACCAAAAAAAGCTAAGGATATAATAAAGTATTCGGAGTGATGCGGGTTGAAGAAAACAAAGATGCAGTTTTTTAACTGCACCTTTTTTTTAATTATACGCATACGTAACATAAATGCGAATTTATAAAAATTTATTTTACTTTACTAATGAATAAATATTATTTTGATATGAATTTTGACAAGGTTTAGTGAGAGTAAATGCACTTAAGTGAGAGAAGGGCGCAGTTTATTACTGTCAAAAATTTTACTAAATAATCATTATTTAATGAAGTATGTGATTTTAAAAGAATTGAATTTTTCATAATTAATTTTTTTAAAACCAAGTGGATGCAGTTAAAAAAATTGCAATTGCGGAAAATGCAGTAAAAATTCTATCAAGTAGCATTTTTTTTTTCATTTTATAAACTTTGTCGGCTGTGGTGGGGTAGCTGCAAAGAAAAGCTTGTGAAAGTATTATGTAATCTGCGCATATCATTATAAATTATTTTGATACAATTTGCTAACAGAATTATCATTCAATTACTAACAATCAAAATTTTAAATTTAGGTATAAAGGTGAAGAAGAAACAATGATTAGAAGACTTACAGATGATTCTCTTATAGAAGGGTCAATATCCGGTAGTCCTAGAGGTAAGAAGTGTATATTCTAAAATATAACCTGTTTACAAATTGTAGGTATTATTATTTATCATACAAAAAGTATAATTATTAATAATTATTTTATAACTATTTTTGCAAAAAAGAAAGACTGTTAGTTTTTATTTTTTTTATATAAGATAGTATGTTGTATATGTAAAATATTATAAATCTCTGATAGAGATAATGATTCAATGAATTATTATATTTTTTAAAATAATTTTACAAGTGACTATTTGCGTGATGTCTAATTTTATAAATCACTTGCAAAATTATTTCATAAATCATATGGAAAATCATTTAATGAATCCCTTGATAAATCATCTAATCACAAATTAGGAAACTAATATAAACGAGATCAATATTAAATTGCAAATTGATTTATATAAACTAGAAACACACAGAAACAAAATGATGAATACCCAGTATAAAATATCTAGTTTTAAAACCACGCAAAAAGCTCCAGCTGGTGCTCGTGTCTTTCGAAGCATTTCCGGTTTACTGTTACAAAAAATTGCGGTATTTATTACACAATAATTGTCAGAAAATGAGTAGCAATGGCTACAGAAATGTGTAGTAATATGGGAAAGGGTTTGGTTGTGGACATGGTTTAATTGTGGACAACCGTGCGTTTCTATTGACAAAAAGCAGATAAGGTTTTTCTGACAAATGTCATTTATGTATTATAGCAGCAGGTTTTTTTATGTGAGATATCGAAACGAACAAACGTGTCTGCTTTGTACTGTGAGCAAATTAATTTTTCTGTGCTTAAAAAAAAATCACTGAAATTTATTTTAACTTTTTGAAGCGAAGCTTCTATACGGACGTTCTGGACGCTCGCCGCGTGGCCACTCTAACCGTGCAAAGCGTCAGATTTTAAAAGCGTTACACGATATATATAGGTATACAGAGTGGCAGTCGCGGCGCTCATGTATACATATCGTGCTAGTACGTGCACACTGCCTCCCATCCCCACCTCTCCCTAACTCAGTGTGCGTGGCCTTCTGTCTCTCTCTCTCACTAATATCCGCCATCGCTTTCTATATCTTTTTCTTTAATATCCGTTGCAATGCGCTGTTTCGTTTATCCTGCTTTCTGTCGATTGTTAACAAATTGTGTAAATTGTAATTCTATAAGAATAGAATTGTGAACTTTGCCGTCGTGTTATTGTATTCGTTGTTTTATTGTGTTATGAAACTATAATTTTATACGTAAATAGTAAGTGAGACATGGAGAGTGATCCAGAGAATAATTCTCATTCTCAACAAGGAACAATGAAGAAAGAGTCGGGAACATAATCTGCCGACAATTCAGATCATGCGAAAACTCACGAACCTTCAAGGTATGTTTAGAAATCATTTGAAATTTTATACAAGCATATCTTCTCATACATGATACATTTGCACGCATGTCCTGACATACATAACCTTTATATTAAGTTCATATACACTCATGCATATACACACACACATACCAATACACGCACACATACACACACGCAAATTCGCGTGATTTTTGTGTACAATAATTAAGGTAAAGATCCTAAAACGCGATCAATACCTAATTTCTTTTTCTGTTATTTTCATTCAAATTAACCTCATTTTATCGAAGAGTGATCGCGTTTTGGGGTCTTTACTTTATTTACTATGTCTTTAAAATTATTAAAAATAATTTAAAAATTATCGAATGAAATTATTTTATAGAAAAAGAAAATCAAATGCAGAAAGACAGAGAGAATACAGACAGAGAAAGAAAAATAATACAAATTTATGAATGATTCTATTATTGTATGTTAAAACTTTTTACATAAAACTAATTAATAAATCTTATCATGCAAAAATTACAGTATTCAAATTATTTTATCATTTTTACTACTTGAAGGACATAAAAAAACAACAGTGCCGTCTGAGGACGCCCGAAAGAAGTGAAGCTTTGTATAAAGCGTAGAAACTGAGCATTAAAAAAAGTAATGAAAAAAATACGTGAAGGAGAAAAATAAAAATTTAAGAAAAGAAAAAAGAGAAGCCTTGTGAGATAAAAAAAAAATAAAGATTTAAGAAAATAAAAAAATAAGAATTGAAAAAAAAAGTCTTGGGGGATGAAACGAAATAAAGACTTGGGAAAAAATAAGAAAAATTAATATTTTGGAAGATAAAAAAAATATTAATTTTTCTTATTATTTCCCAAGTCTTTATTTCGTTTCATCCCCTAAGACTTTTTTTTTCAATTCTTATTTTTTTATTTTCTTAAATCTTTATTTTTTTTTTATCTTACAAGGCTTCTCTTTTTTCTTTTCGCAAGTCTTAATTTTTTTCCCTCACGTATTTTTTTCATTATTTTTTTTAACGCTTAATTTCTACGCTTCATACGAAGCTTCGCTTCTTTCGGGCGTCCCCAGACGGCACTGTTGTTTTTTTAAATAGTATTACAAATTGAAGTGAATCAATCAAGGTGTGTGTAATGCACATTTATTCAGTGGGAATTTATTTCTACTTTGTGATGCAATATGGATTGCAACCAATATGTTGATGTCAATAATTTTGCAAAGGTACCCACAACCAAACTAAAAAAAATTTTGCTGAAAAATGACCACTTCACAAAATTAAGAAAAAAATTTTTTTTTTGACAGAATCGATTTTGTCCCTCCGTTGGTAGTTAGCTAAGGTCTTTACCAGGGTTGGTTTCAGAAAAACTCTACGCTCACAGTTCATGACTGTAACAGCGCCATTACAATTTATTGTTAAACTAACACGGGAACATGAAATTCACAATAACATATTTCTTTAACTTTTTCTAATGTAAGTCTTGATTTATTGATATAAAAAATTTGTCTCGTTGATTTAACGTTAAAATGGTACATAATAATTGTTGCATAAGGAAAAAATTAGTTAAACAATAATTCGTTGTGGCGCTGCTTCAATCATAAACAATGGGCGTAGAGTTTTTCTCAAACCAATCCTGGTCTTCACCTTTTTATAGATATCTGTATGTCCAAAAAATATACACTTGGTGAAAAGTTATAAACCAAAAACATAAGGGTGTCCATAACTGAACCCTTTCCCATACTACAGGAACATCTGCATTATTACTATAATTAAGGATATGAAGGCGTAATTATTGTTTTTTTTATTAGACTGTTTTCTTAAATTGTAACTTTATGGAATGAAATTTTGATTGTTATCTTTCTGTTTAAGAAAAAACCAAGAACAAGGTGAATCTCGTAATGTTAATTATTTGAAAATCAAAGAGCTACTACAATTTAACAAAGAATGTTCTGGCATTATATATTTGCATCTTCGAAAATTTGTATAAGGGATAACAAAACTTAGAGAAACACGTCTAGTCAAACTTAAAGTCGGACTGACGTAATAGATCATCAATAGCGCCTTTGAAACACTAGATAGTGTTTTCCTAAGTTTTGCTATTCCTTATACGAATTTTGAAGGCAGATATATTAGGCTAGAAAACTCACAGATGAGTCGTAGATCCTCGGATCATCGCTCTTCGTAGAGATGATACTACAAGGTTCACCTCATTTTTTCTCAAACTGCATAGTAACTATCAAGGTATTGTCTCAAAACTTAAAATTAAAAATATCTAATAATGTTAATAAACTGACTAAAATAAATAACATTCTAAAAAAATAAGTATTGAGTCATAAATTATGAGTTCATTTGCAATTAAAAATTAATTTCTTAAAATCTTATTTATTTTAGTTTTCTAATATATATATATATATATATATATATATATATATATATATATATATGGGTAATTTTCTTCCAAATTGTGCGAAAAAATGGATTTTTTTAAACTTAAGGAATAAGTTCCAAATGATGCCACTAGAGCTTTTGAAAATTTCTTGACCATTGGAAAGTGAATTCAGGGAGTTACAGGACCTTAAAGTGACAATTATTCATATTTTTTGCGATTTTATACGTTTTCAGCTCTATTTTATTCCTAGAAGATCAAGTCGTTCGTTAAAATAATAAATGCATAAAGAATCAAAAATTTTCTGGATTATCAGAAAAAGTTGGCCACAAGGTTAAAAAATAATATCTCAATATCGAAAATCAGAGAATAAACTTTTAAAGATGGAAAAAAGGGCTAACGATCCAAGTTTCGGACTTCGAAAAATTTTTGGTTTTAGCTTTAGATGTTAGAAATGTGCTTTAATAAGTTTAATAATAGTATTTTTTGGGGTTATCGAAGGAGTTAGATTTGGTTCCTTATTAAAGTTTTCGGTTAAAATTGCAATTTCTTGATATTCCATCAATGATGATACCACCTGAGGATGAGCATTATAGTTTTTTTTTATTCACGAGAAAAAAATTGTAATTCATAACCTTGAATCTATAAAAAATCCATTTCTTGTCCATACGTACGTATTGCAGCGGCTAAAAACATTTATACAAACTTAATAATTATTATTAAAATTAATCTTTATGTTCCCTGATAGAAATATGAACATAAAAAATGGTGTATAATACAAATTATGAGCATTATTAATAGTAATATTTTGTCATGTCAATATTGGCCAGTAAATAGTAAATTTTTGTCGAATTTGCAGAGCCTACATTTTTTATATGGGCAAGGAATCCTAATAAAAATCTGTTGTTTTTAAAGTGGACATTTTAACTATCTAGAAATATTTTAACCTTTAAATCCAATACATCATTTCATCTACGATTAAATTATAAAATATGTTTAATGAATACAAAAAAATGAAAAAATAAATCGTCTTAAACTCAAAAAAATATAGAGATTTAATTATGAGTATTTTTTATGTTTCTTAGATTTACATTTTAATCCTCGAAAATGCTTGTAACACGTTAGTGGTATGTAACGTCCGAATTAAATATTTATTATAATTAATGATTTTTTCGCGTTACAGTTCCTGCTGCGTCGAGCAGTTACACAGACAGGAAGATTTTTGCGTGGCAGAGCTGAGGCGTACGATAGGGCTTTGTTTACTTGCAGACTCGAGAGTCTGTTTTAGAAACTAAGGAAATAAAAAAATGCAGGATAATAATTATTTGCTTACCTTTATTCTTGCCCCTTCAATGGTTATGATTAAGAACGAAAGGTGTTTATATTAAGGGGATTTAAAATGGACACTACACCTGTACTCATAAATATTCACTATCTTTACATTTTATTGCATAATTTTCAATAAAAAAATGCATTAAGTTGTTATATGTACCATGAAGATTATTTATTAAAATTTTTCAATTTTGTACAGGAATCAAAATATCTCAAAAGCTAATGAATGAATTTATTTGAAAACTTATCAAAATAATCATCATGGTACATACTACAAGCTAATGCATTTCTTTTCTGGAAATTCAGCAATAAAATAGAAAGGAAGCTAATATCTATAAGTACAGGTGTAGTGTCCGTTACTTCTCCTTAAGACACCAGGATATTATTTTATTCACAATGTTAGAATTTTATTGTATACCTCAATAAGTTTTTTATTTTTAATAACTTCTACAAATTGAACAACCTTTAGAACACTGGTAAAGTATATTATTTTATTATTTAATAGATTTAATATATGCCTTCAATAGCTTTTTAATAACTACTGGTCTTTTTATCTCGTGGCACGTACAGTTGGCGAATAAGACTATTAGAGAGTGAGTTGACCTGAGTCTTATGGCTTTTTATATATTTTAGAATCTTGAACGAAATACATTTTATGGTGCTGATTATGAATAATTTACGACCCATAAATTATATATATCGTCCAAAATCCTAAGTATTTCACTAGCAAGGGTCTCGAAAGGCCACGGGCGGTCATCATAGATAAGCGATGTGAGCAGAGCGTATCACTTGTTAGTGGGGTAATTAGAGGAAAATTTTCGGGTGATAATCACAGCTAAGTAAAAACACAATAATAGAAAGAGTTTAACTCAAGATGTTACACGTCCCTAATTAGGAAGGTTTATCGACCCTGATGAAATAAAGCTGTGAGTAGGGCAACGAAAACTTTCAACTTATTTTGCTTAAGATTATGAAAGACAGTATGTGATTGTTTTTACATGAAGAAATAAAATAATGATGGCGATTAGTACAATAGTGATCTGAGTGTGGAAATCTAAGCGGATAATTGGCCTGGTGGTAAGCCTTCGGGTGCAATGTCTGCACCTTCCGTCTTCATTTTCTTGGCACCGGTGGCAGGGGCCAAAATTTGGTTGGAATCCGTACCTTATCAATAAAGTAATCTTTCTTGTGGAGTTGGCCATAAAAAAGGACGGGGTTGTGTCGGCCTTGTCCTGCATGAGTTGATGCTTGCGACGACTAGTCTTCTTCGGTGTTGTGACTGTCGTCGTCGTTAGTTCTACGTTGTGCTGCTGGTACCACATAGTACTGGTCCAGCTCGTCCATCTCTTCTTCGGAAAAGAGTTCCCGGAGACGGTCTTCCTGGTTGAGGCTTAATAACACATGTGTGTTGGAGGTGTGAAATATGATGCGTATAATGGGTCTTTTGTCGTAGCTTTGGGTACAATGTACGCACAGTTTTTCATCCTCGTGTTCTGTGAAAGGATGGCAAGTTTTCGTATTTGGTCTGAATCCATGCCTTAGCAACAGATTTATTTTGGTTACGAAATTGTACATCTAAAAAAAAACTTGTAAGTATATATATGCTAGTGAAATGATATAATAAAAAAAAGAAAGAAAAAAAAGAAAAGAAAGAAGGATAGATGGTCGTGAAATGGGTTCACAAAGGTGTGAAACTATGGTTTTATAAAGGTGTGAAACTATGGGTTGTGAGTAAGAGGGAAGATAGGGGGGAGGGGAGCTGTGACTAAGTTGTATTCTGGGGATTAATAGAGGTGAAACCCTCGACCTCAACTTGAAATCGATGTTGATGCGCAATTTCTTTACAGAAATCACAAGTGTTGGCCCTCTTCATATGTAGTAATAGTAACTGACAGTAAATACAGCGACGATTTTGTGCTCCGGCCCGAGAATCGCGATGGAACTGAGTGTAATGCTTATAACACTCCAGGTATTTGGCTTTGGTGTTATAGCATGATTCACACATGACTGTGCGGTTAGTCTCGCTGTGACGTACAGATGTTCGAGCCTTGTTGGTTGTATAATATGCTTTGCTTATAATGTAGTCAGGTGTTATCCTTGGTTAAGGGTTCTATGGGTGTGAAGAAGGCCTCGTAATCCTGTTAAAAATGGGTCAATCTGCGGGAAACTAGATTTTGTTGATCCGTTATTCTTTTCCTTAATTATCTTGGTGATGGTTCCTTGGTTAAATAGATACGTTCCGAGGGTACCATTGAGGATTGTCTTCAGGGTGCTGAAGGTATCATGAGATCATCTTATGTATTTGTTCATATTATCCTCCATTGTTTCAGACCAATATTCTAGTTTCGAGAGATATTCATTGTTTGTAAATTGGGCCTTAGAGATATGTATGGAGTAATCGTAATTCAACTGTCTAAAGGTGTTGTTTAATATTTCTGCTGCTTCTTGGATTAAATTTGTTGTAATAAGTTGTGTTGGTGGTCGGCTTGTAGTTTGAGGTATAATACTTTTTATGACGTTAAATATTCGTCTTACTGTAGATATACCGCTATAAAAGTGGTTATCTTGGTTGAGCATTGCTTGGAATATTTTAAGTATTTTTGAACATTGGGCGTAGATATCTTTGAGTTTTTGTTCAACGCGGATCAATGAGATCTAGGTCTATAGTTGTCGTTAAAGTCCAGTTTGTGTTTTTATAAGCGACTTTTCCTATGCCTTCGAAGTAAAGCCCTGATGAATGTTCGATATCTGTGATGGAGTAGGGCAGATTGCTTCCCGTGGCGTAGGTTAAGGGGAAGGTAAGTAGGGCGAGCAGTATCGGAACTTGCATGTGAAAAGAAAAGAAAACAGAGAATACCAAGTTGGGGTAGAAAATACTAATAATAGGTTGGTGTAAGGAAAAGTAGTGATGGTAAGAGTATAAGGGCTGGGGTCTGTAGTAAGGGAAGTCGATTGTCCTTATGTAACTTCCTTTCTACCCCAAGTTTTTTTTTTTTTTTTTTATTTTGGTGCCATTTTCCTGGGAAGGGGAACTGTGTCGTAAATATTACTCGAGTTTATGTACAGTTCTTGTGCTTGGGTAATTACTGATGGCAGTTTTTGCTGGATTCCCACATTGTTCCTTTGTAGTATGTTCTAGTGATAGGATTATTTTCGGATTTTTTGACTATTTGAATTATTTGAATAAACGGATAATACTATCCGTGATGAAATAATCCGGATAGTCAAAAAATATTCGAATAATCAAAAAGTATTCGGATAATCGAAAAATGTTCGGATAATAATTTTAATCGAATAATTCAATTGTGTGTGTGCGAGTGCATGCGTGTGGTTGTGTGGGTGTGTGGGTGTGTATATGTGTGTACCGTTCATTCTTTGAAGTTCGAATAATTAGACTCGATTATTTATTATTCGAATAGTCATTATTCGAATACTGATTATTCGAATAAAAAATCCGAATAGTCATTATCCGGATCACGGATACCTTCTGAATAAAAGAATTCATTATTCGAATAATTTTTATCCGGATAGTCCCACCCCTAGTATATACCTTTTGTTCTTTTCAATGATCCACGGTATATTATTGAGATGATTTTGTATATTAGGTTGTCACATTTATTTGTGTTTATTATAGTGTCCTTCTCTATTGCCATGGTTACGGCCTTAATATAGCAGAAATATTGTTTGATTTTATTTGCGCTTTGTGATGGTGTTAGTAATGTGTCTCTTGTTGAGGCTTGACATCCGAACGGGAGTTTGATTGTACCTATTCCTATTATTTTGATCTTCTCTTCTTTTTCATCATTGCAGATGATACGGATATCTTCTTCCCTTGGGATTGAAAAGATCCAAGCGTTTGTATCTCGTAAATGTGTCCATGTGTTAATGAGTTGTTATGCTGTTTTTGTATTGCATTTCTTTGCAGGTGCGTCGGAGAGTAGTTGGGTTTCGCATATTATTCTTGAGGTGATTTTTCTAGGTGAATTGCATTACGTCGTCGCTTCGATTCTTGCACATTTGAAAATGTCTTCTTTTAAAAAAAATGTGTATTTTTCATGGTTAGTTGATGTTGCTATGAAGTTTTTTTGTGATACTATTGCCATGGAGGTGGCTGGTACGGGAATGGAGTATATACGATAGAGCATAAAGGTGTCTCTTGTGTATAGTGGAATGTTAATTTCAATGAATATGTCGTCGTTTGTCCTTTTTACCGCACTTGATATCATTTCCTGGAAACTTATTGAGGTTGGTTGAGGCATAGTAAACGTTTCGTTAGACTTTGTTTGTAAGAACTGGTTAATCATTTCGGTCGTGAGTAGTTTAAGGTTCAATTTATTTATTTCTGCTAATTCTACTGTTTCTAGTATCATTTTATATAGATTGATGTGCAGTATCAAAAATTCTTTTACCTTAGCAAGTTTTGGCTGGATTGATCCTAAATAGTCAGCAATAGTGTAAGCAAGGGTGTCGTTTCTCCGGTAATTGATGGAGTTCTGTATATCCTGGAGTTCCTTTGCTATTTTTCGGGATATCATAAGTTCCGTATCTATGTTACTTGTGATTGTAGTAGGGGGTTTATCAGTGGTAATTGGTAGGGGTGATTGACTTATGGCCGGTAGCAGTGTGTTAGCCTGGTTGACAAAACGTGCGATGTCTCTTGTTTGCGTGTAATATATTTGACATATTGGAATGGTTCTGTTGCACGTGTTTGTTAGGTCCTCTATTGTCTTTTGCGTTTTGATGGTTTCATGGCTGATCTCATGAAGGTTAATTTTTACGGCGCCTGTTCGTTGATTTGTTTAATGTAAAATAGGTCCAACATATTGGAAGTATATACCTGGGTTTGTTGTTAAGTAGGTTATTGCAACTTCGTGAATCTGGGAATACACTATACGTATCGTACTTGTTGTTATTCAAGTGTTTAAGAGGTTAGTTATTGTATGTCTGCTTGCTGTTTCCGGTAACATTTGGATGAGGGAGGCTTACAGTCAATTCTCATCATCTGTGTAAGTTTCTGTTTTATTTGGTGGTAGTGAGTTGTGACGTGTTCGTGGTGAAGGTTAGGGTACGTGATGAATACGAGGTGGGTTTTCTATTACGTTTATGGGCCGTAGAATGTCGAGTGTATAATTTTCGGAATCCATTTGAGGATTTCTTTCGTAAGGGCGGCCCTTTCGACATTTAAGACAACCTACAATTATTACGATTATTATTAACATGTTTATTCCTATTGTTCCGTACGAAACATAGTGGGCGAATTTTTCATTGGTCGTCTCTGTTATGATTTCATCGTATCGGCTTTGTATTTCATCCAATTTAAAATCTAGCTCTAGTTGTCCAACGGCACCCCTTAGTGGTAAGAATGGTAGGGACTCGTTGAGAGTAGATATTTTTTTGAATATATTTCCGTCTATTTTCGTGATATTCAAATGGATTTGTGGTAGCTATAGAAATTCTATGAATGTTCCTAATGTTTTGAGTTCTGTGAGTGTTATGTGGTTGTGCCTGGCTGAACATCTGGGTCTTAATTGTATTATTCCAACTGCTGATATTTCTATGATCTCGTGCCCTTTTCCTGGGCATAGTATTTGTACTACGTTTGGGCCGTGGACTGAGTAAAGCTATCCATCTATTGATTCTAGATGTATCCAACGAGGCTTGTATTAATTCATCACACTTACTGGACATTTATTGAAGACCATGTTACTTGGATAATTCAGAAGTAAGTATTCACACGCTGGATCGTTGTTTGCTTCGAATATTGGTGTGTTATAAGTGCATATTCTATAATGTAGTTTATGTTTGTATGATTTTAGATCTGAGTTAGATAAAAGACTGTACGATCTTTTATCATTACTCAATGAGATATATTGAGCTTGGGAAATGATAAATGCTGTGACCAATTGATCATCTTGCTGTTGTGCAATTGGTACTGGATGTATTTTGTACGATTCGGTAGGAAATTGATTTAACACAGGTACACTGATTTCTATTAGGAATTTGGTATTCATAAATCATAGTTGAACGGTCGCTATTTTTGTTAATCTTTCCATTCATGCGTGAGTGATAGGGATAGGAAATTCATGTTCTGGATGTAAGTCGGTTATTTGTTTAATGACTTCTTGTAAGTTACTGGTAGTCATTGATGATATGGGTGTACATGACCAATTCTTGCGGCGTGTACGATATCCTTTAGTGTTCTAAAAGTCTCTTTGTATTGGTAGAGCGCGGTTTCTATGTAGTTTATCGTGCCTGAGAAGTTTTCCTTAATTTTAGCGTAATTAGTTAGTTTGTTTATTCTTTCGAAATCTTTGATTGCTTTCAAATAAAGTCCGTAGGTTTTATAAATGTAGTCCTTATTTTCTTTGATTCGGTTGGCCATTGAGGCTAACTTATGTTGGACTATATGTGTTCCTTTCTTTGCGATTTTGGCTATTTTCCTTTGTCCATTAAATAATTCATTAATTTGTTTTTCATATATTTCTCTGTCATCCGTGGAAAGGGTTCCGAAGAGTGATCTGCTAATACTGCCTATGAATCCAAAGGGGACACTCCTTTTCTTTATGATAGGATTGTTGGGTGACTTAAATTTAATGGGTTCCACTTCGTTCATCGCATCAATTAGGTCATCACGGATTTGGGCTATTAGCTTGTTTTCTTCTTTTAAATCGTACATTCGCTTTACCATTGGATTACAAAGTTTAGGATATTTTTTCCGTGGGAACATTGACGTATAAGTCCTTGAAGTGTGTCTTCTATAAAGGTTGCATTATAATGTAGTGATTTCATTTTTATAAAGACTACTATTTTCCAATCTGCTTCGGTATATCGTATGTCTTGTAGCTTTTCATAATATATTCCTGGGTTATTTGTCAATTGTTTTATAGCGTAGTTATTGTCGATGGCAGATGCAACTGAGCCTAAGGCTAAAACAGGTATCCACATCTAAAACAAAACGTTTCTATTAATGGTGAGCAGGCTTAATCTTGTCTAAGTGTTTTAAGGTACGTTTTTCGTCTTTATCTCCTAAAATAACATTATTTTTTTCTAGGATTTCAATAATTTTATATGAACCTGTATAAGTTTTATCTAGTTTATTTTTTCGGGGTTCCTTCAAGGCGTAGACTAGATCACCTGTAGAGTATGGGTGCGTTTTAACCTTTTTGTCATAGTATAGTTTATTCCAGTATTTTAAATCAATAAGAGAGTTCACTGCCATTTCTCTGATATCTTGTAATGGGTTAATTAATTCAGCCATATATGATGTGTAAGTATCGATCTTATTGAGGTGCAAGGAACTTAGTGTCCTTGCGGGTTTGCCAAAAACCAGCTCAAAGGGAGTAAAACCCGTTGATTCGTGTATGCTAGTGTTATAGGAAAATATGGCAAGTGGCACAATTTTGTCCCAATCTTCATATTTTTCTATATATTGACGTATGTACTCGATAAGTACAATATGGCTTCTTTCGAGTGATCCATTTGATTAAGGATGATACCCAGAAGTCGTAACTTGTTGAATTTTGAAAATTTTTGCCAGTTGGTTCATTGCGTTTCCGATAAGAGCTGGTGCTTTATCGGATAATATGACGCGTGGTGAGCCGTAAAGGGATATTACGTGCCTTGCTAGTGCGTCTGCAATAGTTTCCGCCTGTGTATTTTTAATAGGAACAGCTATACAGTATTTAGTTAAATTATTCTTCACAGTTAATAGGTATCGGTTACCTTCAGGAGTGATTGGAAGTGGCCCAACAGTGTCGATTGATATTTTGTCGAATTGATCTATAGGTGTATTTGTGATAATCATCGGTTCCCTATTTTTCATTCGGACTAGATTGAGTTCTTGGCACTGTCGGCAGTTCCGGACGTACTCTGTCATGTCCTCTTTCATTCCATTCAAGAAAAATTTTTCTCTGATCCACCGGTACGTTTTTGTTACTCCCTTGTGAGCTCCTATCATACTCACGTGGAATTCTTCAATGATTTGTTTTCTCATGTCGTCTGGAGGTATAGTGGTTAATCCATAGCAAACGAAGATTTGACAGTCACAGTAATTTAGTGATTCTTTTAGTACTTGTAGAAAAGTTGAAAATGATATTTTGTCAATTAAATTATTTTGTTTAGAGATACGTAAAAATTTGATATTATATTCTTTTATGTATTCTGCCAAATTTTTAAGCGTATTTCGAAGTTCTTGTTCTGCAAACACATCGAAGTGTCTGTTAGTATGAACTGCGTTAAATAGATATGTCTTAGTTCTTGGTGTTATTAGTACTTGTCCTTGTTTTGGTTTTAGTTTCTTTATCTCGTGTTTATCTAACTAGTTTAAGTCTATTAATAACTTTGCTATTGAGGTTGCGAATTCACAGTCGACAGACATGAAGTAGAGTAGTTGTCCTTTATTGTCCTTTTTATGGGTTAGGCTTTCATTTATCAATTTGATCCGTAAAACTCTATTTAGTGTTTTCATGAATTCGGGATAAAATAATTCTGGTGGTACGGTGTCAGATATCTTGGTTGGAGGATAATGAATTTCTTCGTTGTCTTCTGGGGAGGAATCGTCGGTACTGTTATTTTCTACAGTAGGAACTAACCTGTTCCTGGAACGTGGTTGGTTATTATAGTTGGTTAATTCTTAGTTCAAAGGAGTGGAACGAGCTATGGGTTGATTTCTATGCGTCGTTTAGTCTCACCAATATTCGTTGATTGATGCTGAGTTTTTGAAATTCGAGCTCTTACGAGGAGCTGATTCGATGATTGTATGCCTGGTTGGTGGTTCTTTTTCCTCATCATTTGTCTGTTCATCTTGTGACGATGTTTGTCTAATTATTGGTGGCCCTTGGGGATACAAGGCTTGAAAAGCCGCTGTGTCTCTTACGGGCTATTGGTGTTTCTGTGGTTGAATCCGAATTCTCGGTTGGTTCAAATGTCACTTTTCTTGTAAACTTAGCTGGGCGTATAGGTTTTGGATCATTGTTTGGAGAGGTTAGTGATGTGGGTTTGTTTCGAATGTCTTCCTGAGATCGAATGTTTTTTTCCTTTAAGCTTTTAGGTTCCATTCTTGTAGTTACTTGGGTTTTCAAGGCTAGTTTACGTAGCGGTGGTGGTTCCAATTGACTTTGTTTCTCCTTTATACTAGGTGGAGGGGGGACTCAGTCTTTACTGACGTTTCGAGTCCTTACTCTATCAGCTATGGTGGAGCCAGTGCTCTCGGATGTTGATAATGCTGGTAGCGGTTTATTTTTAGTACCTGGAGGTCGTTCGCGAGGTTTTGAGGGTGCTGGGGCTTTGAACTTCGCAGATCAACGTGTGTAACGCTATTGCTTCTTCTGGTAGTGGGTTCCTAGATAGTGCATCAGCATTGACGTTTAGTCGACCGGGTTTGTAGAGAAACTCGTATTCGTACTCTCTTAATCGAGTCCTCCATCTTATTAACCGTTGAATTGGTTATTTTACCGAATCTATCCACTTAAGTGGTTCATGATCGCTTACGAGCGTAAACTCTCATCCATAGAGGTATGGACGAAAATGTAAAACAGCGTATATTATGGCCAAACATTTCTTTTAGGTTGTTGTATAATTCTTTCATCATTAGCGACATATATGCTATCGATCGATCTTGGTCGATTTCTTCTTGACTCAATACTGCACCCACGGCATAATCAGATGCGTCAGTAGTGAGTATAAAAGGTTTTTCAAAATCAGGGTGTTGGAAGACTGGTGCACTGCATAATGCATTTTTGAGGTCCTCGAAGCTTTTTTCGTGTTTTTCGCTTTATTCAAAAGGGACAGTTTTCTTTAGAAGGTCCGAGAGGGGTCTCGCCCTTGCCGAGAATCCTTCTATGAATCGTCTGTAATATCCTCAAGCCCCAAAAATTGCCTTATGTTTGTTTGATTTTTGGGCTTTGGAAAATCCCGAACGGTCATCGTTTTCTTTGAATCGGGATTAACTCCTTCTTCCGAGATAATATGGCCTAAATATTCCACTTTAGTGTGTAAAAATTCACACTTGTCAGGTTGTAATAAAAGTTTGGCGTTGAGAAGTCGATTAAAGAGTCCTCGCACCTTTTTCTCATGTTCTAATAAGTCTGAGGCAAAGATGGTAACATCGTCCAGGTAAACTTATAGTTCTGAGTCCTGCTAACCTAGCAAAACTAGGTTCATGAGCCTCTGGAACGTCGCTGAAGCCGAGTGAAGGCCGAACGGTATACGTATGTAATGGTAGTCCCTCGTTGCAGAGCTGAAAGCAGTCTTGTGCTTGTCTGCTTCGTTGACTTTGATTTTATAGAATCCTGAAGCTAGATCGAAGATAGAAAAGTATTTTACTCCTCCGAGGCGATCTAGGATTTCCGTTATGTTTGGGAGGGGGTGCGCGTCGCCGACCGTCTTTTTGTTGAGGGCTCTGTAGTTGATCACCATACACCATCTTTTATTTCCCTTTGAGTCGTTCTTCTTTGGTACAATCCATAAAGGTGAACTGTATGGTAACTGAATTTTTTGAATTGAATTTTTGATTATTCCATCATTCAGTAGCTTCGACACTTGACGCTGTATTCCCTCTCTGTGGATCGTAGGGTATCTGTACTGTTTAATAAATACAGGCGCGTCATCCTTTGTGGGGATACAATGTTTCAAGACATCTGTAGCCGGTAATTTTTCTCCAGGCAGGTGAAATAATTGTGGGAAATCGGCGACTATTTTTAGAACATGTTGCCTTTCTTCTTTGTTTAGATGTTCCAAGCGTAAGCTGTCTAGGATCTTTTAAAGTCTTTCATCTGCAGAAAGGTCGATTTCTGAACCATCGCTGTCGAAGAAATCTTCTGATTCCTCGAATAAATCGTATGCTTGTAATTCTTGTGGTGGGATTTCAATTTCGGCATCCTCTTCATAGGAGTTGATTGACGATGCATTTTTGATTGTCGTTCTTTACTATGGCTTCTCCTATGAATGTGTTGTCGGGGGTATTCAGTCTAGGGATGTATCCGGTTTTTAAATCTGTTGTATGCAGGTTTATTGTAATGGGTGTTTTGGATCGAGCCTGTAAAATATATTTGGTAGGTTTCAGTGCCCTATATTCATTGTTTACGAATCTTACGGGCCGGAAAGGTTGTGATTTCCGTTGATTCGGACCTTAAGAGGTCGACTCGTAGTATGCCTCCTGCTGGTGTGAGGAGATTTCCAGTTATAACTTGGAATCTTATGGACTTATCGGAGAGGGTTATTTACGTAGAACCAGCAGTATTAAAAGAATCTGTGGTTATTCCTGTTATGGTCATTGAGAGCTAGTCCCTTAGGGTTGATCCTCTTGCCGAAACTTTTTTTTTGTTTATTTTGCTTAACTAACTCTAACTGTAAGTTTGGCGCGCACGTACCCTAATTTGATGCTCTTTTATGAACCCGATCAATGTGTCCTGATGTTACTAAGTACTAGCTTTAACCGTTAGTGTGTACTACGCGCCTTGTGACGTCAAGGGGTCATTGTAGATCAATTAATAAGACGCATACACTTAGCTACTGTAATTCCTCATCTTGTCAAACCGACCTTAGATTAGTCCGCTTAAGTCTTTTCGAGTTCACTACGTTATTTTTATCGACTTTTGTTTGTGTGTGTTTGTTACCCTGTTCGGCACTAATTACTGACGTGTTAAGGAAGGCACAACTCACTTAATCTTTCTCTTGCTGCCGACTGAGGACCTCTATACCTAACAATCCTTTATTTTCCTTTAATGTCCCGATCCTTTGGCCCTCGCGACTACTGGGAGATAAGGAGAACGTTAGGCGAACTAGGTGTACCTCGACGCAACCACGGGAAATTTTTCAAAATAATAAAACGATTAAACATAACCGAATTGGTCTTAAAAAAGACGACTATCATAGAACAAACATCGGAATTCTTGTTCTATATAAATGAATTATATGATAACCTGTCATAAAACACAATATATAAAAATCTTTTTTTACTAAATAAATAATTTATCGAAAAGAACTCATTTCTCTGACGACACTTATCATTGTATTAATTACATTTCATATATTTTTTTTTATTTTTTTTTAACGATCGGTGAAATTATTCTTAAGATATATACGCATACCCGCATATGCATGCACAACCATAGATATACTTATACATATATGCGTGCCCGTGCATATGCGGTTGTCTATACGTATATATATACATATATATATGGGGGTGTCCACGTGAAGTGTGCATGAAAAAAAATAGAATTCTTCCAAACTCTGCCTAAATGTTTGTTTTGGTCCCTTGAGTTTTCATGTATTTTTTCAGATCATTCTGAGTCAATGCCTTTGAGATACAGGGGCTCAAAGCTGTCCAAAACCGTTATTTTCGCAAAAATAGGGCTTTTTTAATCTCAAATAACACGAAATCTGTACTTCTGAACGAAAAAAATCATGATACCTTTTTGTTAAGAAATTTGGCTAATTTTCAAAAAAAAATTTCATATTGTCCTTCAAACTCTTTTTAAGACCATTTTCGGCCCTTTCTAGGACAAAAATAGCCCTAAATACAACAGCGACCTTTTTTTCTACCTTGTAAATATGAAAATTGAATTCTTCGGTAAAAAATAAACATGGGGTCAGGTTTTTAGAGTGGTCAAACAGAAATTGTTACCTCTACAGCCTTAATTCCAGAAAATTCCATGATAGTATGCAGAAACGCAGCTTTTGAAGTTTTTCTGTCATTTTCAAACATCTGCCGTAATGTGGATTCTCAATATAATATGATGTTTGACGTTGCAACTTAAAGGCCTCATCAAGACCTTTTAGTTGCAAGATCAAAAACCTTTGTAGGACTTTTGGAACCGAAGATTCAATAATTAAAGGGTGGTCTATTTTTTGTAGATCAAAACTGAGTTTTGGATGCTAAAATTATTTTTGAATTGATTTATTCAGCAGTTATTGAGTTTCTATTTGTTTTGGTCACGGAAACTAGTCCAGGCGGGATCTGTTTTGGTTTGGATGTTTCGTATACAGTCACTAATTTTTGCTTGAATGTCTCCAAAATTGTGTTAGATATGTTAATTTCGATACGCACCAGTTGAAAAAGTTGTGCTAAATTCGCTATTAAAGAAATAGTTGAAAAATCTCAAAAAATACGATTTTTTTCATCCTTTTTTTATTTATAGCTCCTTAAATATACATTTTAGAGAAAAATGTAAAAAGAAAAAAAAGTTAGATGATAAAATTTTACATGAAATAGTGAACTTATAAATAAAAAATTTCATTTTTTATGTTAGAAAAACGACAGCAACTGCGAAAAAACTGCCCAAAAATTAATGTTTTCTTAAATGATTTTTTTAATTATTTAAATTTATCATATGATTTTAATATTAAGCTGCATAAAACTTTTTGATATGATAAAACAGCCCAACAAATTTCATTAAAATCGGTTTGTTCATTGCTTTACAATAATTTAAGAATTAAGCGTCCCGCGAAAAAATGCAAAAATTTCAAAACTTTATTGCAAATAAAATAATGCTTTCAGATGGGTGCTGATTTTTTCACACATAGCAGACTATTAAAGCTTCCAAATGCATTTTGAAAGATTAAAATCGGTTGATCAGGAGAGTCTTGGAAATTTTTTTAAAAAATATAGTTAAATTTATGCTTATAAACAAATTGAATATCTTTTTCAATTTTTAATTAAATGAAACCTAAAAACTTTTGTTTGGAAATACTCTGAAAGGCGCTCATTTTAAACAAAGAAAAAGTCAAATTCCACTCAATAGTTTTTGAGCTATGATTCACCAAAGTTAACTTGTGTTTATTAATTAACAATAAACAATAGAAAGTCAATTAAAGCGTCATTAGCTTTATTTGTCTGAGCACTTTTTAGGTAAAAGTTTTCGAAACATGCGCTCTTTGGAAAGACATAAAAAGTATCGATTAAAATTACTCTGATCATTCGAAAAGTCGTTGAAAACGTAGAGGATCACGTGATGGAAACTGATTGAAAAGTGAAATCAAGATCTAAAAACTACAGCGCGCTCTAAAAATGCGATTATCTCGGCTTCTAATGGTCCAATTTTGATCTTTATTTTTAAATCGATGTGCCGGAAGTCAAGGAATTCAAATATTTTATGATAAATAATTAATTATGCGTATAATGTGTTATATTAACATAACTTTAAATCATGAGATGAAAAATTTGTATTTTTTTAAACATTTATTCGTCTATTTTATATAAAAAGTGCTTAATCTTATGTCATTTTATCTACTAAATGAGAACTTATTTTATATTAATTTTTAATATTGTTTTAACAAATGAGAAAATTGAAAAATAGTTAATAATTGAAAAAAATGTTAAATAATTTTAAAAGTATCATCATTTCAATCGTTAATGTCTATAATAAATCAAATGAGAATTTTGTACTTATTATTAATCTTTGATAAACATTATTAATTTATTAATTAAGGAAGTTCTTCGTATGGAAGTGAAAAATTTATTTGAAAATTAAGAGTTTAAAACGGATAATATAAAAGAAGAAATTTGATGTGAAAAATAAATAAATTTATTATTATTTATAATAAATAAAAGGAAACATTTTTCTATAACTTAAGATATTTATTTTCAAATTTTATATTATTTCCATTTTAAATTATTATATCTTCAAATAGCAGAATCATAATGTAAAAAACGCTGCCAAGTGCTTTGGCGGAATGCTTTCTCATAGAGCTCTTTGAGTTTCATTAATTTTTTTATATTTATTCAAATGTGATTTTAATATATAATTAGTGGGCATATATTTGCACTTGACTTATGTAATTCTTATCTAATTCTGGGGTAAAGTGCTGCTGCAAGGTTCTTACGGAAGACTGCTTCAATTCTGCTGCAAGTTTGCGTGTTTATTCTCGTCATATAATTGCGCTCAACTTATGTCATTTTTAAGAGTAACTCAGAAATCAAAAGAAGTGATCAAAAAGCTACGCTAATAAAATTATTTTTTTAAACTTGGTTTATAAAGACAGTAGAGAATAACTTGTATACAAATTTTAGAGCAATTCTATCGAGTACTTTACGTAAAATGGAAAAAAACTGAAATATGAAAATTTTTTAAGAAAATTTTTTTAATTTTCTAAAATGAAAACTACGCTAAAAAGATCAGTTTATAAAATTTACCCTTCTTTTGGCAGATGCAAATTATTCCCATGGAAATCTCAAAGCAAATTCATCAGTTAACTTACGTAAAATACAAAAAAAAAAATTAAAAATCGAAAATTTTTTCAAATTCTTAAAATGGCTCTATAAAAAAAATACCCTATGAATACTAATTTTCAATAGCTTCCCGCCTAGTTATACAAAAACATAGATGGTAAACAAAATTTGAAGCAAATCCATCGAGTAATTTTCGAGATCTAACTGGTTAAATAAATAACATTTTCTTTTCAAAATTTCTTTTTCAAAATTTTAAAAATGCTCTAAAATTAAAACTACGCGGTGAAAATCAATTTTTAAAAATTTCCCTTCTTTTGGCAGTCGCAAATAATTTCCCTGCAATTTTTATGACAAATCTATCGAGTACTTCATGTGGAATAAAAAAAAAAAAAGAAAAGAAGAATCGAAATTTTTTTTTAAATCTTTAAAATTCTCTAAAAGTGTAACCACGCTAAGAAAATTAGTTTTCAAAAGCTTCTTTTTTTCAGACAATAGCGAATTAAGAGGAGGTCACGTATCTCTGTCCTACTCTAATAAAAAAATTGAGTTTTTTACAGTAACTAATAACTTTAGCAAAAAATAAAGAGAAAGCCGCATCTCGTATCAAAAAAAGCAATATTTTCTTTGATAAGAAAGAATTAATTTTATTGCTTTGTTTTCAAGAAAACCTTGAAAAACTTAAATCATAGAGGTTAGGATGGACAATTTGGTTTTTCAAGGTTTTCTTGAGAACCAAGCAATAAAATTAATTTTTTCTTATCAAAGAAAACATTGCTTTTTTCCATACAAGGTGCGGCTTTCTCTTCATTTTTTACTAAAGTTATTAGTTTTTGTAAAAAAATCATTTCTTTGATTAGAAAAGGACAGAGATACGCGACCTCCTCTTAATTGTATAAAAATTTTGGAGAAAATTTATAGTATGGTTAACGCAAAAAAGAAAATAAATGAAAAATATAAATTTTTTTGAAAATTTTCAAAGTGCTCTAAAATTAAAACTGCGCTGAGAAAATTAGTTTTCCAAAGCTTGTTTTCTTCAGACAGTAGCAAATTAATTGTATACAAATTTTGGAGCAAATCTATCAAATTGTTTTCGTAAAATAAAAAAAAATTTTAAATAAAAATTTTAAAAAAAATTTTTAAAATGCTCTAAAATTAAAAGTGCACTAAGAAAATTAGTTTACAAAATTTTTTATACTTTTGGCAGTCGAAATTAAGTTTCATACAAATTTTCGAACAAATTCTTCGAGTAGTTTACGTAAAATACAAAAAAAATGAAAAATCGATATTTTTTTAAAATTCTTAAAATGATTCTAGAAAAAAAACTACGCTAAGAAAGCCAATTCTCAATAGCTTCCGCACCAGTTCATCAAAAAATTGAATTGTATGGAAAATTTGAAATAAATCCATCGAGTAGTTTTTAAGATTTTATTGGCTTAATAAATAGAAACATTTTTTTTTAATTTCAAAATGCTCTAAAATTAAAACTAATCTAAGAAAATCAGTTTTTAAAAATTTATTTTATCCGGGCAATCACAAATAAATTCCATGCAAATTTTGAAGCAAATTCATCGAGTAGTAAACAAAAAAAAACCAAAAAACGAAAAATCGAATTTTTTTTTTTTTTTTTTTAACTTTAAAATGAAAACTACGCTAGAAGAACCAATTATCAATAGCTTCCCAGCAAGTTAGTCACAAAACTAAATTCTATGCAAAATTAGAAGCAAATCCATCGAGTAGTTCTCGAGATACAGTTTACTAACTGAATTCATACATCCACACACATACACACACACACATACATACAGAAATTTTCTGGAAACCACTTTTTTCGACTCACCGAGTTCAAATATGTACAAATTAATGAAAAAATAGAAAAAAAATTTTTTTATCGATACAATGCTTTCTCTATGAGAAAGCAAAATAAATAAAGTGACTATCGTATGCTTGAGTATTTACTTTAGATTCACTCAGATATTGTTAAGGTTATAATGTATTTCGAAAATAAATAAAAATAAGACTCAGTTAAAGCTTGATCATAATTAGCATCTCGCATGAAAAAATGTATTATCCGCCAGATAGAATACAAAAAAATAAAAGACCTGTATTTTTTTGTTTTTTTAAAATATGATAGATTGCAAAAGTTATAGCCGGTATAAGTTAGTACAATTTTGATAATTATAGATATAGCGCCATAAATGACGTCACAAAAGCAAATACTTTCGTGACGTCATACAGTTTCAACTGCCTCTATCTCTTTGAGTTTTTATTTTCATGAAAAAAGAAAAAATACGTTTCCTTTATTTTTTCTTTTTCTAAATATTGGATATAATGGATTGAATAAAAATTTTTTATGCAACATCCCAATTAAACTTTGACTATGGCAAGGGTCAATGATTTTAGTTCGCTTTATACAAATGTGTCTTTTTCATACATTTCAAACATTTCATTTGAATTAAACCGGAGTTTCAAACTGCGCAAAGGTATGATAAATTTCTTATATATTTTATGTTTTTAATAATTTTATGAGAAAAATTATAAACCTATAGAATTATAATGTGTATTTTCTATAATTATAATTTTTCAGAAATAATATAAAATTTGAAAATGAATATTTCGAAAATAAGAGCAATGATTTAATCTAGTTTGATTAAAAGTTATCTTAAATTATAGAAAAATGTTTCCTTTTATTCATTATAAATAATAATAAATCTATTTATTTTTCACATCAAATTTTTTCTTTTATATTATCCGTTTTAAACTCTTAATTTTCGAATAAATTTTTCATTTTCATACGAAGAACTTCCTTAATTAATAAATTAATAATGTTTATCAAAGATTAATAATAAGTACAGAATTCTCATTTGATTTATTATAGACATTAACGATTGAAATGATGATACTTTTAAAATTATTTAACATTTTTTTCAATTATTAACAATTTTTCAATTTTCTCATTTGTTAAAACAATATTAAAAATTAATATAAAATAAGTTCTCATTTAGTAGATAAAATGACATAAGATTAAGCACTTTTTTTATAAAATAGACGAATAAATGTTTAAAAAAATACAAATTTTTTATCTCATGATTTAAAGTTATGTTAATATAACACATTATACGCATAATTAATTATTTATCATAAAATATTTAAATTCCTTGACTTCCGGCACATCGATTTAAAAAAAAAAAGATCAAAATCGGACCATTAGAAGCCGAGATAATCGCATTTTTAGAGCGCGCTGTAGTTTTTAGATCTTGATTTCACTTTTCAATCAGTTTGCTCCATCACGTGATCCTCTACGTTTTCAACGACTTTTCGAATGATCAGAGTAATTTTAATCGATACTTTTTATGTCTTTTCAAAGAGCGCATGTTTCCAAAACTTTTACCTAAAAAGTGCTTGGATAAATAAAGCTAATGACGCTTTAATAGACTTTCTATTGTTTATTGTTTAATAATAAACACAATTTAACTTTGGTGAATTATAGCTCAAAACTATTGAGCGGAATTTGACTTTTTTTTTTAAATGAGCGCCTTTCAGAGTATTTCCAAACAAAAGTTTTTGGGTTTCATTTAATTAAAAATTGAAAAAGATATTCAATTTGTTTATAAGCATAAATTTAATTATATTTTTTAAAAAAATTCCCAAGACTCTCCTGATGAACCGATTTTAATCTTTCAAAATGCATTTGGAAGCTTTAATAGTCTGCCATATGTGAAAAAATCAGCACCCATCTGAAACCATTATTTTATTTGGAATAGAGTTTTGAAATTTTTGCATTTTTTTGCGGGACGCTTAATTCTTAAATTATTGTAAAGCAATGAACAAACCGATTTTAATGAAATTTGTTGGGCTGTTTTATCATATCAAAAAGTCTTATGCAGCTTAATATTAAAATCATATGATAAATTTAAATAATTAATCATTTAAGAAAACATTAATTTTTGGACAGTTTTTTCGCAGTTGCTGTCGTTTTTCTAACATAAAAAATGAAATTTTTTATTTTAAAAGTTCACTATTTCATGTAAAATTTTATCATCTAACTTTTTTTTCTTTTTACATTTTTCTCTAAAATGTATATTTAAGGAGCTATAAATAAAAAAAGGATGAAAAAAATCGTATTTTTTGAGATTTTTCAACTATTTCTTTAATAGCGAATTTAGCACAACTTTTTCAACTGGTGCGTATCGAAATTAACATATCTAACACAATTTTGGAGATATTCAAGCAAAAATTAGCGACTATATACGAAACATCCAAATCTACCTATTTTAAAACAGATCCCGCCTGGACTAAATGAAGTGAACGTCATTTTAGTTTTATGATTATACTATCGGTAGCTCGGTTAGTGAACTGATAGTAAATGGGTATATATATAATCATTGCGCGTCATTTTAGCTTTATGTTAAGGCGATGTAAAGCGGACACTATACCTGTACTCATGAATATTAACTATTTTTTTTATTTTACTGCAGAATTTCAGAAGATGAAATGCATTAGCTTGTAGTACGTATATGAAGATAATTCAGTTAAATTTTTGAGTAAATTTATTCATTAATTTTTAAGAATCTGGGATTTCTTATACTACATCGTAAAGATGTAAACTAATATATTAAAACCCAAAATTCTCAATAACTAATGAATAGGTTTATTTAAAAATTTAACTGAATAATCTTTTTGTAAAAGCTAAAGCATTTTTTTTTCTTAAATTCTGCCATAATATCAAAAGATAGTCAATGAGTACTGGTGTAATGTTGGTTTTACATACCCTTAAAAAAAACAGTGTTAATTGCTGTTTTCTGATACTAACAAGGAGAGTGCATTGCATTTGGGTCTCGGATTTTCATCTAACTTTAGAATATTTTTTCTAACATAAAATCATGAAAAAAGCCGCGACCATTCGGTCCAACGCTCGATTTTTTCCGAGTTATGAGCAGTTTTATCTAAATTATAAAAAAATGTGTACCTGCTTTATAGCTACACATTTTTTGAACTACTTATTCTACAAGGTTTTTACTAATTGCGTATTAGTTGAGATTAAAATCTTTTGATTGTAAAAAGACGCGCACAAAAAGTTCAAGTTGTTCGAAAGTCATAAATGAATACCAATACCGGAAATATTTAGCATAAAAATATGCATAGAAAATAAATGCTGCATTTTAGTCTAAATTTCATCTTAATATTCATTCCTTTATAACTTTTGAATAACTTGAGCTTTTTGAACGCGTCCATTTTTAATCGAAAGGTTTTAATCTTAACTTTATTATGCAATCAGTAAAAACCTTTTAGAATAAGTAGTTCGAAAAAATGTATAGCTATAAAGCAGATACACATTATTTTAGAATTTAGAAATAATCGAGCGTTGGACCGAATGGTCGCGGCTTTTTTCATGATTTTATGTTAGAAAATATATCTCAAAATTAGAAGAAAATGCAAGACCCAAATGCAATGCACTCTAGTAGAGAGAACTGTGCTGTGGCGCACCCAGACGGCGCCAAAAAAATCTTCGGTCTCTCTCACCGCCTTTTCCTCGCGCGTTATAGACATGAAGGTTCCCCCTCCCCCGGGCAAGATGGACATGGGTTTTCTCTCCCCCGGGCAAGATGGACATGGGCTTTGGGACTTAGGAGAGCGACGAAGAGATTTCTTTCCCCTCTCGGCGCTATAGCTCACATCGAGCTGTAGACACCCCCTCTCTAACTCACTGTACAGGGGTCTGTGAGTGTTGAAGAGAGCAACGGAGAGATGTATACTTACCCCTCTTGGCGCTATAGCATCCATCGGTGTGTAGACATCGCTCTCTTACTTACCGTACAGCTCGTAAGCGTTGGGCTTTGTGGACAGCAGCGAAGAGTACTGCTTACCCCCCCTTGGCGTTATAGCTTACATCGAATTATATGAATTTACTTTAGAAAAATTTAGTTAAAAGTTTTAAATATTAATAAAATGTTTTAGAAAAAAGATAAAATATGAATGAAAAATGTTTAACAAAATTTATGAGAAAATTATGTTAAAAAATTAAAAAAATTTTTAAATAATATAAAAGAATGCATATGAAAAAATTTTTATATAAAAATAAATTGAATAAATTTTGGTGGGTTGTAGTGTGAAGTGGATGAAAAAGGTTAGGATGGGTATGATACAGGGTAAAATAAAAACAGAATAAATAATTTTAATATATATATTGAAAACAAAATATTACAAGTTTTATGCATTTAGTCTTTGAATAAAGCTTCTGCTGAATTTTTTTAAGTTGTTAAATCTGGATTTCTCCTCATCCAGAGCTTCAGCCTGAAATGAAAAAAATTTTTAATAAATATTTAATTATTTTATGATGATGATATACAATTTAAAAAAAAACAAAACTTGCAGAAAAGGGCTTGTTGATTTCGTCGTCACTGTTGTCAACGACTTCTTTATAAAATTTGAATAAGCGGTTTGCTGTGATCTGAAATCAAAGAAAAGAAAAATATATTTAAGAAAAAATTTAAAATATTATTTCATAACATGTATGTCAAAATACTTACAGTTTCTATCAACGGTGTCACAGGTATAATCGTATGGATGCGTATGCCTGGTGTGATTTGCTGAAAAAAAGAAATAAGGAATATAATCATTAAAAAAAAAGATATCATTATTATAATTAATAAAAATAAAATTATACCTCTAGGTCATATGTCGCATTGATTTCTGCGGGTGTTTTTATCTGAAGCCTAGGATGATGATTCTGGTCAGAATGTGTTTTCTGAAAAAAAAAAATATTTTAGAAATGATTTAAAATTTAAAAATATTTTAAAGTAAAACATACATACCCAGAAAGCATTATTAATATTCTTAATTTCCTCGACTAAATTTTTCGACTGTAGCTTCCTACGTTGTAAGTGCATTACGCGTCTTCGTGCCTGAAAAAAAGAAAACAAAAATTAAATTTTAATTATAAATTTTATTTATAAAAAAAAAGGAAAAATAACTTTCCATGGTTTCCCTGAAATTTTCCATTTTCGATGATTTTTTAGAAAAAATATGGAGAAGAAATTTAAATTTACTAAGATGTTGACTCAGCTACAGATAAAGTTATAATGAGAAGAAAATTTTTTAAGAAAGATTCGAACTTTGAAATATGTATAATGATGGTAAAAAAGATGGTGGGAGAAAAAAAGTTTATGCTTACATCTGGTATTTATTGTATACAATTTACTGGTTATGTTTGAAAGTAACTTTTCAAAATATATATTTTTATGAATTTGGGTTCATCCTGTAAAGAAATTTTTTATTATTATTGGGATAGAGGGTTAGAAGTACAAATAAAAAGTCACAAGATTTTGAAAATTTTGAATTTATTTTAAACAATACAGTTTCGTCGTACAAGATTGAAAACAGTAACTACCGCCTATGATATTTTTATTTAAAACATGAGTTAATTTGTTTCATCGAATAATGTTTTTTTTATTCTTTTTAGCTAATTGATTAAAATAGTATAAAATTATTGTGTCGTTTTCTTGTAAATTATTAGTAAACAATATACAAAAACTCTGTAATGAATTGAATTGACACATATATTGTAAAAACACAACACAGTAATTACCGCAAACTGTAGACTCTGGTTGTTATAAACATTTGGTATTCCAGGTATATTTTCTGCAATTCCTTTTTAAAGCGCTTCGAAAATACGGTGATTGAGGTGGTTGACCGTAAGGGTCCGTCCGCAGTGGGAAGCAGATGTCGCGACTAGTTGTGTCGCGTTGCGATGAATCGTGACGCGTAGCGACGACTCGTAGTTTGTCTCAACTATCGTTACTTTCGTCGTAATAAATGTCAACGCGATGAAGCGCGTTATAACGCGTTGCAACGCTTTTGAATTTTTTGGTTATGTCTATCATTTGATTAAATGTAAACATTTATGTAAAATGAAAATCAGTATTTTAAATTGAAATTCTTCAATTTGTAAAAAAAAACACTTATAATTTGTAAAAAACGATTGTTTTTTCTATAATCCTATGAATAGTGTGTACAAAAAATTATAAATAGCAATGGAAGTTACTGTTTTCAGTGAGATAAAAAAAATGAATTATCCCATTTTTTTTTAAATGTAATTGTTGTGATAATTACCATTACTTTTTTGCCATATTTCAGGCCGATTTTGTATGGCATCAATTAAGATCTCTTCTTTTTCACTATCCATTTTTTTTCCTCATAAAAAAACAATTTTTTTATTTCAGACGCAACACGATATAATCTATTATGTCGATATAAGTATCAAAGAGTGCCAAAAATCAGAATTCGTTTTGCACACTATTCTTAGAATTAAAGAAAAAACAATCGATTTTAACAAATTGAAAGTATTTTTTTGATCGAATGATTAATATAACCTAAAAATTCAATGATGATATTCTCCATACACTAAACGTCCTTTAGTTATTTCATGCACTTGGAACTGTTTTATATTGTCCAACAATAAATCCATCTTCAACAACATGTTTTCCAATTAAAACAAATAATTCATTTTTTTTATCTCACTGAAAACAGTAACTTCCATTGCTATTTATAATTTTTTGTACACACTATTCATGGGATTATAGAAAAAACAATCGTTTTTTACAAATTATAAGTGTTTTTTTTTTTACAAATTGAAGATCTTTAATTTAAAATATTGATTTTCATTTTACATTAATGTTTACATTTAATCAAATGATAAACATAACCAAAAAATTCAAAAGCGTTGCAACGCGTTATAACGCGCTTCATCGCGTTGACATTTATTACAACGAAAGTACGATAGTTGAGACAAACTACGAGTCGTCGCTACGCGCCACGATTCATCGCAACGCGTCACAACTAGTCGCGACATCTGTTTCCCACTGCGGACGGACCCTAACTGTCGAAAAAGGTTCCTATACCTTCTTTGTCTATGTATAATGCTACCCAATGAGTTCCAGACCGATAACTTTCATCTGTATTAATTACTAATGCTGTCGGTCTCGTCAATATTCGCGGGATTCGATCTGCTGGTACTACCCCTACTGTTAGTGTTGGAAGGTGTTGAATCACCTGTAATATTTGACATGTATTCATCTTTCTTACTTGGTGATTCTTTGATAGGGCTCAATTCAGCAGTTGTATTATTTTGACTATCTTCTTCTTTATCTTTTATGTTTGATGGTTCATTTTCTTTGTTTTCTTCGGGATCTTTAGCAAGATAAATCGAAAACGTACTTAATGTTGTCGATGAAGATGATGTTGAATTGTCTTCCTCGTCGCTGTCATCGCATACTGGATTATTTTTACGATATTTACACGCATATATTTCCGAAATTTCAAGAATTTCACCTTCATCCTCATCTTTGTCAAAGTTCAAAGTGCGTGGTTTATTATTTTCTTTAACTGCTTTTGTAATGGAATCTCTGTATTTTATTTTCAGATTGTTGAGCCATTTTTTTAACAAAGCTGCTTTATGCACTGCACAGTTTACCCAGAAACACGATTTTGTTTTATGATAAACGCACGAGGTTAAAGCTTCATCTTTATATTTAGAATTCATCATTGCGAAAGTAGGCACTTCATAATAATCTAAATTAATTACTTTTCGTCCTAAAATGTCCGTTAAAAAATCGACTTTGGGTCGACCGGAAACGTATATATGAGAAGCACTTTTCATAAAGGCTTTTAAATTTTCCTGCCCATGTTTAAGCGTTGTATTACCTTCAAACCATTCTATATCGTGCACAAACTTCGTTAACGAGTTATTTGCCCGTTGTAAATAACTATTAAGCTGTGAGAATTCGTGAGGTGGCTTTATAATCTAATGTGAATGCGCGTCTCCTTGAAGAGACATTACGGCAACTTCTTTAGGTATAATTTTGTACTCTTTATCGAAAATAGGTTAAATATCTATAATTAACTCCATTTTTGTTTTAAAAATGTATAGCACACGTATGTAACACTAATTTTTTTCAAACTACTGCGTTTAATCAGACAAAATTGACTTTTCAAAAAATTAAGTCGCTACTTGTCTTTTTATTCTCTAAGCTTCACCCTCCCCCCCCTCTTTTTAAAAACATTTATTTATAGAGATTCTATTTTTAAATTTATGAGTTAAAGTCATCTATAACTTGTCTTGAAGAGTCGATCTCTAATACATTATCGTATTCCGAGTAAATTATACAGTTAATCGTTTTGGTGAGAGCTGTTTCGAAATGCACTTCTATGCGTATAGAGCCGTGACGAACGAGATTCCAATGATCCCAAAAATTTGCTGATAAATCGGGTGTCAAATCAAAAGCGAAAAGGCAGTATCCGTCGGGATAATTTGTACGTGTAATCTCGTTACCTTCATTCGCAAAGTGTATGCCAGTTCCAGAGAAAATCGTATGATAAGCGTCAACGTAAAGCTTATTATTACCAGTAAAAATAGGTTGTAACGGTCTACTCGGAACGGTTACACCGTCGATATATAAAGACAAAAAATTTATGTTAAAATGTTCAAAATTAAATGGGTTTAATGTACTATCCCCGTTAAATGCTCGATTATCTACAAAACCTAAAATTATTCTTTTAGGTATTTGTCCTAATATAACTTTGTCAAGTGTATCACCTAAAATACCAGCAGGCATGGTTATAGATTTTACTTCTACTCTTGTCAAGGGATATTTGGCCGTTGTTTTTGAAAGTGCATTAGCATGGGCTAATAGAATATTGGGGCTTATTTTTACACGTCTTACGAGAAGCGTAGCCTCAACGATGTGAATACTGAAATTTGCGTCATTCGTTGAGTCCATAAGACAAAAAGCGTCATTCGATCTTACGAATCGTAATCTTATTTCTACGCCATTTAAAAGATGACGATCTTGGTTAAATAAATCACAATGCAGACGACCGAGTAGATCAACTATTTTACCAGCGTAAGAATGTTTACAACGTTCTACTAGACCCTTATTACATTCAGCCTGCAAAGCATCTGGTTTTGCATTCATTTTACCTGCAGTGTCTGTATACCACAGAGAGGTAGTTAAATGAGTATCTTTAGCTGCACGCCCGTAATTTAAAAGAGATTCTATATATGCATGATATGGATAGGCATTATTAAGTGGCGATACTAATTTATTATTACATAATAAATCTACTTGTTAAAATAAACTATGTAATATATAATTTACAGGTTCGAATTTTTCGTTATTCGCTGCATCTTTCGGTAGTATTTGAATGCGTAAGCTTAACATAGTATGAGCAGGATCAATGTAACTTTCTCCACTGCTGGATATTAAAAATTCTAAAGGTGCATTGTCGTTTAACGATGATACGGGCTTATAATGTACTATTCCATTTAATTCAATAGATGTTTGAGTGTGTGGGAGAGTAAATAATGACAGCTCTGATTTAAGACACTCATTACTCTGACTGTGTAAAAAAGCCATGATGTTTTTTAGTTGAAAATATCGTTTGATTTTTGTCTGCGTGAAATTTTTTTCTTACGACGGTGAACAGTGGTTTTCTATTTTCTCTTAATTACACCGCTCGAGCGACGTCTCTTTTTTCTATTACCTGCTGAAGCTTTTTACCAACTGCTCTTAACCCTTTGGATACATAAGGTAAAATAGTTCTGACCAGACCTGAAAAAAAACTTCCAAGACCTGAACCGCGCTGCCAGCGCGAACCGGCGAAAATGTTGCATACACCGTTTCCGCTACCGATTTGATTTTCGTAGTATGCTATATAATGAGTCATTTTACACTTACACTTAAAGAATATGCTTCAAATGAAGTGTCAATGTGAGAATTCCATACTCGAATGCTATAGGACTACCGTGTGCGTCTCTTATATCAATAACGATATTATTAAATGCATTTTTCATCAAAGGTATATATTTAATAGGCGCAAAATTTTTTACTACTGTAGTTCTGAATCTGTAATTAGCATCGTCTAAAGAAACAATTCTAAGTAATGAGGCGTGTATGCCCCCTACTGTAAAAGGTTCACAAACGTCCGAGTAGACAAATAACTGCTCAGGTATAGCACGTGCCAAGCATGCCGGTCTGCTACCTGTTATAGACCCTCCATTATTATCTATTATAAACCGCATATAAGAGAATCCTGGTGTTACTGTTGTTGTTGTTTTTGTTTCAGAGTTTTCATCTTCTGATTTTATGGTGCTCATTATACCAGGATCGTATCCTAATATTTTACCAATTCTTTCACTTATTGTTAAATAATGCGTTAACCCGCAGTTCGTATCACACACAGTTTTAAGTTCATAATATCCAAGAGCTTTGGAAGAGCGTGTAAAATTTAAATGATTACGCATGTTAGAGCTAATATTATTTATACTTTCAACCAATTGTTCTACATTTTCATAATTACCGTACGATATTTCGTGTAGATCGATTGCATATAGTTTGGTAGTTGTTTTTTTTTAAATCATTTTCAGTATGGAAAAAATTCAATTTTGTTTCTTTAGTTTTATGTGAAAAATGTGGAATAGTATAGGGTATATAAATCTCTGCAAGACCAACACACCAGTCACCTTTTTCAAAAACATGCTTCGCGCGACTGATACGCACAAAGTCACCAACCTTGTATTTAGCAGGTTTTAATCCACGTGCTCTTCGGTTTTTTCCATCATTGCGTTTCCATGAATGTTCCAAATTTTTACGCACTTGTATTGCATTGTATATAGTAACAAAAGCCGGTATTATTTTTATACTACAATGAGGTGTATGATTATAACTTCGTACAAGGTCCTGTAATATATCTATATATATCTGTATGAATTTCTGTATGTAAAATATCGCCATAAACGTTCTTTTAAAGTTCTTTTAAAGCGCTCAACAACAGCAGCCTTAACATCTGGAGAAGGAGCAATACCGAATAGGATACCTTTGGTTTTTAAAAATTTTTGAAAAGCACTACCTATAAATTCTTTACCACGGTCAGTTTGTAAGAATACGGGTATACGACCCTTTGCTCGGGACAAAATTTCAATGAAAGCTTTTACGACCGCCTGAGCGGTTTTATCCTTCATGGGTTGAACGAAAGCAAATTTACTAGATACATCTATAGCTACTAATAAGTACGAGTACCCATCATTATAATTTTTTAAAGTTTGTATATCGACTAGGTCTAATTCCCAAACTGCATCTATCATGTGTACATTATAATGTAGGCGAGGAAATTTTTTTCTTATTGGTTTATGAAGGGTATATGCATCTTGATTACTCAACCATTCTAAAATACGTTTAGGCGAGTCACTTTTATTTAAACGCAAAAGTTTTTGTGCATCAGAATAGCCAGCTTCGTGAGCTGGGTTAAAATATTGTTTTTCATACTTTTTACTCATTGTTCTGTTATAAATTCACACGGAAAAAAGTTTTCACCTTAAAAACTAGTGCTAGATAATAGAAGGTTAAAATTGCGTGATTTATAATGAAAAAAACCATGACAGTATCATTTTAATCAATGCTAGTTTTACTATTTTACCTTCTAAGGTCCAGCACATTGATTTTCAATGACTAGCACGGTTTTTTCCAGTGCCAACATCAAAATTTAAGTTCTGCGCATCAGCAGAGAAACTCTAACGACTAGCACGGTTTTTTTAATAATAAATTCCAGTAGCCTAATATTTTTAGGTTAGAAACTTTTTATGTATATATATCAACGAAAATAAAGTATCATTTATTTAAGGTAATTTATACTTACACTTGAAAAGATTTGTTAATTCAGTGAGATTCCACTCATTTAATATTTTTCGTATAAAATTATCCATTTGGCCCTTATTTCCTATGCAATAAATAGAAAAACTTTTGTGTAAAACTTCACAATCGTGCACACTGCTACAATCGAAAATTCGTATACACAAACATACACCAGCGCTGTTATTTAACGTGCTTGGCACCCGAAAAAACCGTGCCAAAGGTGGCACTGTAAATTCACGCGTCAGTTATCGAAAATAAATATTTATAGCACTAAAAAATACTACACTGGTATGAATTTTATTTGTGCTGTCAATAGAGCGAAAAAAATTAATGCCATTCATTACTTTAGAACACACTAGCATTGGAATTTAAACATCTAATCGAATTTAGCATTAGTTTTACCGGTGAAAACTTTTTTCCGTGCATAGAAAACCAACCCTTTCGCTGTTGTTGCTGCGGGGTAATTAAATTGTTATGTAATATTTTACTTTTTTCTTTCACTTTTTCCTTTGCGCGAGATGATATTTTACGTTTTTTAGCTTTACGACCATTCAAACTTTCAATTTCGCTATCGGAGCTGCTTGGTAAAGGCGCTGTTTGTGGTGTCACGTTATCTCTCGGAACAGATTCAACTGATTCGACTTTCTAGTAATATTTATTTCCTATAATTGCGCGTGGCGCGTTAGATGTGCGTAAAATATTTGCAAAATGTGCTCTACCGATAGCGTTAAAACTTTTTCTATTTCTTAATGCATCATTAACCAGATCTATGATACTTGAATTATTTATGACATTACCATCTACAGTAACGATTCCGTTTTTATTCCAAGATAAACGATCGGATAAGTGAGTTTTTAAATAACTTATCAATTGAGTTGCTTTATCTATATATGATTTTGGGATGTGAGCTAAAATAGACTTTCACTCTAGTATTTTTTATGAAAAATAAATATTTCTGTAACAATTGTAAAAAGTTTTTCCATTTTTCACGGTCGTCTTGAAAATCGTCAGATGTTAAAACATTGCTCATTTCTTCTTCGAGACGTAAAAATTCATCTCCTGGTGTCTGGATGCTTTTGAGTGTTTCCAAATGTTTCCGCCATGTTATAAATTGGAGAAGATTACTGCAGTTTTGATAACTGCAATACTTTTAAAAACGCGTATTTGAAAGTACCATTATACTTTCATTTACGCATCTTTTAAAAATATTGCAGATATCAAATCTACTGTAATTTCAGCCAATTTATAAATTGGAGAGCATTAAAAGTGCTTGAACTTAAATCGTGTACTAGCGCGTAAACGCAATAAATTACTAACATAATTATTTACATCAATATTTGTACGCAATGTATTTTACAGTATACTGATTCGGTAATAATATACACACACATACGTATGTATATAAAATTATATATAATTACATTTTTATAACGGCGCATTATTACAATAAATGTTTTCGAATTTTTATTTTTTTATTTTTACAATTTTTTTCAAATTTTAATGTTAGAATAATTTTTTTTTATAATTTTTAGAAAAATTTATATGGATTGAAAAAATTTTTTTAAATATTTACATCTCAATTTTTGGAAACATTTCTTTTCGAATTTGTTCAGCAATAGGTATTATCAAAAATGCTAACATTTCTTCAAAAACTATATTATAATATTTTGCTGTGAAATCACTAGGTAAATCTTCTTTTAATTAACGATATAACAATTCTATAACAGAGTTATCATTTAAAAAATTTTTAAATTCACTTGAATTATCCAACATATTTCTTCGTGCTGTCTCTGACGATACTCGTTGATAAATAATATCACGCGTGTATTCCTTTAAAAATGAATCTATATTTTTTGTATGTTCCTCAATACGAGCTATTTGTGCGTTGATACATTTACTTACAGTTTTAACGCCTTCAAAAGTAACGAGCTGCATTACAATAGTAGGTAAGTACATTTTTTCTTTTTTATTTTTCTGGTTAATATCCATGCTCTGAGATAAGAGGTCTGTAATTTCTCCGAAAGATGGTCGCTGCTCAATCGTCACAGACTTTGAACCATACGATGATGTGAAGAAAAGTTTATAATTACCCATAGTAACAACAAGTTGTTCATTATATTTTTCGTAATATTGATAATCATCGTTGAAGTAGGTGGATATTAAATCAAATTTTTCCTGCAAGTCGTTCCAAGCATTGACATCCATAACTAATTCACGTTAAGTTCCTTTTATACCACCACCAGCATTGACAAATTTCAGCACAATATCGTATTTGAATACATCACTGTCGTTTGACTCTTGTGTCCGATCAAATCCCACAATGAGCCTTTTTGTATTGGAGACATTTAAAGCGTAACAGGTAGCTAAAATAATGTTGGGTAGTCTTAATGTCCTATCTACCTGTTTACCCTCATAAACTCGACAACGTGCCGCGGATTGTAACTCTACTTGCATTTGAGCCATTCTAATTTCAACACTATTATGTAAATGACTATGTTTCACCGCAAGTGTTTTGTCAACTAATCTGTAAAAAATTTATTTATCCAGGCTTTTTAAATTCATAGCCCCGTCTACTACTATACGCACACATACATAAAATTTATGTAAATAAGGAAAGAAGAAGGGGATACCAAAATTTTTCTACACACCCATAGGTCCATTCAAGAGAACGCTCTTTAAAAATAAAAAAAAGTAGGAATTTCATTTAGTAGGAAAGTATTGAGTATTGTAAATGTCATAGATATAATAACTATTAAGATTTGCCCCACTGAGAAGATCTTTCTCTTCTATAACCTCCTCTCTCTCTTTTGCATTTTAAAACTATTTTCACCCAGGTTTTCGCATTGTATTATGTTAGTTTTCACCCAGAGTCGAACCCGTTTTTTATTGCACTTAGGCTATTTAAGAGTCTACTGTACATAAAAATTAACCCACAGAGAGCACAGATGTTAAAAAACATGCCAAATTTCCATCCATGTGAAAATGTCGTATTGTATTTTCTTTTTTTAACCCCCACTAACATACTTTTTTTTTATTAAAAAACAAACGTAGGTATTCTGTAGAAAATGAAACAGAAAGATTTTCATTAATGTTTCATTTCTTACACCGAAAGGTTCTCTCATCTTAGAAACACTTTTTTCCAAGTTTTTTCTCTTTCTTACGAGTGATTTAATCATTTTAATTTGAAAATATCGTCACGTCAAGAGCAGTTTAATTTACGCGACAGTGTCGTTCTTACGGATTTATTTGTGAATAACTGTAACCGTACGCCGCTCGTGGGTGAGCAACTAAGAAGAAGACGCTTGGTATTACGTTTGATGTCAATTAATGGGTTGCGTCGTGAATTAAGACAACTCGTTAACAATCTTACGTCGCGTGAAATTAGGTGATTATATCGAAGAAAATTTTATTCATCGATGCATGCATCTCTCATTGCTGGAACGGTGCTTGTAAATCGCGGTTTACGCGATTCACCATTGTTTCGAGACGTTATAGATGGCCTTAATGAAGCCAACGGTATGTGTTTTTAAAGAAAATTAAAAATAAAAGTGATATAAAAAGTGTGTGTTTTAAAGTTTACTAATAAAAATGTGTTTTTTTTTCTTTAGCTTTTTTCATTCTTCTGAGGGAGGATGAGGATGTGGTGAAAAATTTACAGCAAGAAAGTGTGAAAGAAAGTGTGGAAGAGAGCAGTAGCTCTGAGGAAAGTGTGCTGAGTGGTAGTGGTGCGGTTAGCGATAACAGTGATGAAAGTGAAGATGAGGAGGCGGGGAACATTTTCGCAAATGGTGATCGCTACGCTACAAGTAGTCCGATACCGAATTCAGACGACTCAATAAATCATGAGGGGCAAAAAATAACCCCTGCACTTATAGCAGGAGCTTCCTCCATATTGCTGACCAGTCAACGAGGTCAAACATCGATATGGATGAAAACGCTGATATGGACGAAAACGTTGATATGGATGAAAACGCTGATATGGGTGAAAACGCGCCTCGAAGAAGAAGAAGAAAATAATGTAGTAGATGAAGTAGAACAAGACGATGTTAGACAAGATATACCGTTCGATGTCGCACCACTACCACTCGATCTTTCACGACTTCGAAATTATCAATTCGGAGTGCCTAACGACCGGTCAGCTTTAGCTGAAGATAGAGCGCGATTACTCTATGATTTTTATCATAGACCACACCACAATCGATCCTAAGAAGCTGAATATGTGGACGAGCGAGACAACGTGATATCAACCAATTTCAACCAGCACAACAGCCACGACAATGTATACAACAGCGGTAAGTTTTTTGAAATATAATTTTATTTTTTATAAGTAACAAAATTTAATATTAATTTAATATTAATGATATCGACTAATGAGGAAACGGGGGAACCAATTGACAATCAACTTGATCATATTCAATGGGCACCACGTGCGCGCGAGCGTAAATGGCTAGTAGCCACTTTAAATTATAATGACGTCGAATATCAAAACGCGTTACAAATCCCTTTAAACGAATTACGGGATTTATTACTACGTGTATCCGAAAGTTTTAGAGGGGTGTCTGAACCCTAAAAATTAATTTTAACATTTGATAATTAAAATTATTTTAGTTTCTATCTTTTTTTAATTTTATAACTAATATAAAGATTTCATATAAATAGGTATATAAACGTATAAAATTTAAAATACATTTAAAAATTTCATTTGACACTCCGTGCGCGAGGCTCGATTTCGCACTTTTCTCTTTATCACATCTACACTTAGTAGCTGAGCGCGTACATGTATTTATAAACAGAGTAGGTATATAAGGGAAAATAAGCGAATGAAAGAGAGAGTGGGAAAGAGATTTAAAGGTATGAAAGGTAATACCTTTAACGCACACATTTACGTTTGTGCATAGACAACATGTTCTTGAAAGCGGTGGGAAGGGAATGAGATAAAAAAGAGAGAGTAAAAAGAATATAGGTGTTTATATATATATTTATGTCCTCGTAGGCCGTATTCGTAATACTATTTCAGTATGTAAAGAGCATGCTAAATTTGTATTGGCATCCCATATGTGTCAGACGCGCTCCCCGACTTTTTGCAAGATTTATATGTCTTCCTGAGACATATTGAGTCTCAATATGTCTCAGCAGAAATCAATATGGCATCACCGATCCTACTATGTTTCGTTCAATATGTCAAAAAGCAATCATATTGAACGTAGGTTAGCGAAAAAAAAATGACTCGCGCTTCGACAGCAACTATACTCATTACAAAATGTCAATCTAAGAAACAAAAGAAAAAATCAATAGAACTAAAATTTTATTTTAAAAATATTGAAAAAAAGATTAATATTTTTAACTAATAAGTTATAGTTCCTCATACGGCCTACTTCGGACATAAAATCATCTATGCCCTTTGGCCGTTTATTCAGGTGGAATCTGAATCTCGAACAATGTTTGCCGCTTGAGCAGAAATCTACCTCGGGCGCGCTTCGCGCGCTCTCGGCAATTTCAGCTCAAGCGACAAACATTGTCCTCGATTCATATTCCACCTGAATACGGCCAAAGGACATATATAACTAATATATATATGAAAAATTTACACGAATTTATAAAATATCATATTTTTTATTGTATTAAGAGGATATCGTAGTTCTGCTCCTCCTAATAATATTTTTATTTAAAGTTTATGCGTAAACAGTGCGTCAAATCAAATTTTTTCACTTCAGTAAGAAAATTTCTAAGATTAATCCTTAGCGTTGATAAGCCAAGAAATTTTTACCCAAATACTATACATAAAAAGTTATAAACAATCTTTTGATGTATACTATTTTGAGGCTAGGTTCATCAAACTTGATATCTATTTTTCATTCAAAGTTTATAAAAATAACAAGCGTAAATGATTCTTAATTTAACAAAAATTATTGTATTAATATAGTTTTAGCGCAGACAAGTCATTATATTTGTCCAAATAGTAAATTTAAAAAAAAAAGATATCAGTAAGATAAAAAAGCAAAATCGATTTTAACAACTACGACATCCCGTTAAAGACTAGATAAAATACCGACCAAAACGATTCTATTTTTTTACTCTATTGCCAGTCTACTTTAGACTGTATATGTATTTTGTTCATATTGTATTGGTTAACCAACACGATATGTACAAAATACATATACACTCTAATGTGGACTGGTAATAGAGTGAAAGGGTTAGAATTGTTTCGTTCGGTATTTTATGTAGTATTCAATACAATAAAAAGAAACGCGTTATATGATAAATTAAAATAATAATAATAAAATAAGATGACATAAAAATATTTATTTTTGTCTCTTTTTTTCCTTTTTTTATAGTTAACAGTCTAGAATTGCTGAGACGAGCATATGTGAGTCAAAGCGAAGGTGACAGCGACAACGAAGCTGATCTTAATCTTAGAAATATTAAAGATGATTATATAAACGGTAGCGATAAATATGTAGATAGTAAAATAATTAGAAAAAATATAATAATACCAGAAAGCGATGAATATATTAGCGATAGTGATAACGATGATACATATATTAATAATAGAAAATTAATTATAAAGAACGGAATAATATTAGAAAGCGATGAATATTTTAGCGATAGCGATAGCGATGATACATATATTGATAATAAAAAATTAATTATAAAGAACAAAATAATAATACCAGAGAGTGAAGAAAGTATGTATGTTAGCGATACTAGTAGCGAGAGTGAGTGTTTTAATTTAGATAATCAGATAATTATTTCAGAAAGCGATGAGAGCAATTAAGAATCACCGTTTTTCAGTAACGAAGCGGTATGCGGTGACAGTGTAAATGAGAGTGATCGCGAATTCGAATATTGTACGTGTGAGGTAAACTCAAATAATCAAGTAGGTGGTGGTGGTGGTGGCAATGTAGCTTCTGATAGAAATACACAAAAGTTTGTTGTAATTTCTCGACAACCAGGTGGAAATTCACAACGTTACGGTGTGCGTGGTGAACGTCTAACAATTCAAATTGAAATGCCCCCACCAAACATCAACCCTTTGGTGTGGTTTCGAGAAGCAATTATAGAAATTCACGCGTACATTATAGATCTAGCGGAAAATTCTTACGACTACATTACCGCATACATTACAAGCGATGAATTCACTCGCGGGCCTGGGTGGATGCGTTTGAAATACGTAAAAGATTTTCGCCCCGAAGAATTATTTGATATAATTTTCCAAATTGCTCAAAGCGATGCGGAATTCAATATCAATAATAATTTAATTCTGGATATTACTTTAGTAAAAGGAATAACCGGCGGAGCTAGAAATTTAGGTAAACCCATAAACAAAGAAGCCGCTAAAAGAAAGCGTTCTATCATTACGATAGAAAATGATGATAATCTTTGTTTGCCACGAGCAATAGCGATCGGATTGGCATATTTATTGTTGCAATCCGACCCAAAAAATACAAATTTTCTAAAAAATTGGAAAAGCACGATCGATTCACGACGTGCTTTTCAAAAAAAATGTGCACTTGATATTTTAAAAGAAGCTAGAATTGACCTAAATGATACACCTGAAAATGGGTGTCATATGGAACATATTCAACTTTTTCAAAAATTTCTCGCACAAAAAAATATCGCTCTAATCAATAGAGAAAATAATGAATTTGCGAATAGTACGTCTCAAATCTCGTACAATGGGCGTATTTCCGAATTTTTTATAAATAATAATGACAATAATACACCATCACCACAAGAAATTAATTTATTATACTTTGAGGGTCCACCAGGACATTTTACTTTTATAAAATCTTTACAGCTGGTGGACTCTCAAAGTTTTGCGAAAAATGTAACAAAGCGTACGAACGAAAAGATTCTTGCCTCGTGGCTTTCTTGCTCCTCGCGCGCGCGCTGCTCATCGGGTTACGTGCATCTTGACGTAACTTATACGAGGTATCTGACTGAGCGCGTCTCATTTGATTTTACCTAAGCGCGCAAGATTCGAACACGGTAGAATACCGTGACAGTATGTGTGCTGTTATATATAATTGTAACAAATGTACAATTAAAAATATTAACAGAAAAAAAAATAAACCAGACCATAAATGTGGTACATTTTATTGTGATCGATGTAAAATTATACATTCTTACAATGAAATGTGTTACATTAAACCGCTCAGGATTAAAACAAGTACGCTCAATAAAAATAAACCCAAAAATAGATATATATTTTATGATTTCGAGACGAGACAAGACGATCTTTATAATGCTAACGTAAATTTACACGTTGTAAATTTATGTGTAGCACAACAAGTCTGTGATATTTGTATCAATTTAGAATCTCTCACGACTCATTGTAATTTTTGTGGCATACGGGAATTTATATTTAATAAAAATCCTGTTAAAAATTTAATAGACTTAGCCATTCGACCAAATACGATTTTTAAAAATACTATATGCATCGCGCATAACGCCAAAGCATTTGACGCGCATTTTATTTTAAATACAATTTTAAAAGAAAATTATAATGTTAAACCAAATATAATCTTAAATGGTAGAAATATAATTTTGATGACTGTTCATAGAACACAATTCATCGATTCGTTAAATTATTTCAATATGAAATTAAGTTATTTACCAAAGGCATTCGGTTTGCATGAAGGTAACGTTAAAGGTTATTTCCCGCATTTGTTTAACACAAAAGAAAATCAAAAGTATAAAGGCCCGTTACCACCAGCAAAATATTACTCGCCTGATACAATGAGTATTGATGAGAGAGAGAAATTTTATGAGTGGTATCATGAAAATTTAAAAACGTGTACAGAATTCAATTTTCAAGAAGAAATCATAAAATACTGTAAACTCGATTTAAATATTTTAAGGCGTGCGTGCATTGTATTTAGAAATATATTTTTAGAAAAAGGAAATATGTGCCCTTTTTCACAAGCTACTACTATAGCCTCTGCATGCTCTGTACTATACAGGCAAAACTTTTTACAAGAAAAAACGATCGGCCTTATACCTACAAAGGGCTATAGACTTGCCGATAACCATTCGAAAAAATCAAACGAATGGTTATTATGGCGTGAACATATTTCAGGGGAAAAAATCATTCACGCGGCAAGAGCTCGGAAATATATTCTACCAGAGGGCTATAAAGTCGATGATTTTTTACCCATAGATATAAACGAACAGTATTTGAATTTCAAGGTTGTTATGCTCATGTAAAAAGTGTTTTGCTCAGAATTATGAGTCGAGAGATTCATTCGGGCGACCAATGCATGAGTGCTATAGAAAAACACTCAAGAAAATCCAAAAAATACGTGCTAGCGGATATGAAGTAGAGTGTATTTGGGAATGCGATTTCAATAAAACGAAAATAGCACAACCCGAAATATCGCTATATTTAAAAAAACCACTCACTTTTATCTAACGTTAAATTGGACCCTAGAGACGCATTCTTTGATGGACGCATTGAAAATTTTGTCACTTCCTACACCATAAAAAACGAGAAAAAAATCAGGTATACGGATATATGTTCATTATATCCATATATCTGTAAAACAGGTAAATTCCCTACAGGCCATCCACAAATTTATGTTGGCGGTGAATGTTTACAGCTGACAGGAAACAATTATGAAAAATTTGCTGAGGTAAATGGACTTGTCAAATGTCTAATTTTACCTTTTCAAAATTGATATATACCTGTTTTACCTGTCAAATCAGGAAAAAAATTATTATTTCCTCTTTGTAAAACGTGTTGCGAAGAGCAAAATTTTCAATCTTGCAAACATAAAAATGTTAAAGAGCGTGCTCTTTTAGGTACCTGGGTTTCAGACGTAATAAAGGTCGCCTTAGAAAAAGGGTATAAAATTTTAAATATTTTTGTAATTGGACAATACCAAATTACACAAATAGATGAAAACGGCGATGGCGGTCTTTTTAAAGACTACATCAACTGTTTTCTTAAAATTAAACAGGAAGCGAGTGGTTGGCCGTCTGAATGTAAAGACGACCTATCAAAAACTCATTACATAAACGAGTATAAAATAAAGGAAAGAATTTCTCTCGATTACAATAAAATCGAGAAAAATTCAGGGCTGCGAGCAGTGGCAAAGCTCTGCTTAAATTCGTTTTGGGGTAAATTTCGTCAACGCGATAATTTACCACACACCGAATTTGTCAAAAGCAACAGGATTACTTCTTATTAATGAAAATGTTTAATGCGTCAATTGGGTATTTAAAGATGACGCTATAAAAAGTTCAAGCCATACTCATGTAGTAATCGCCGCTTATACCACTGCTCAAGCGCGCCTTGTTTTATACTCGTACTTAGAAAAACTAGGGAAGCGTTTATTATATTGCGACACAGATTCGTGTATTTTCGTCACAACCGGTACGCAAGGTGAATATACACCCGAAACAGGTAATTTCTTAGGGCAAATGACCGATGAACTGTCTTCTTATGAAGATGGTTCTTATATCTCAGGGCCTCTAAATCTTATGCCTTCAAAGGGATTTCACCATCTGGAAATCCTTTCGAATGCTGTTAAATTAAAGGCATTCGATTAAATTTCCAAAATACTGCACATATTCATTTTGATAGTGTTAAAAAATTAATAAATAAAAAAATTAACACAATCAAATCATCATTTCGTAGTATCAAGCGTGCGGAAAATTTTAAAATAATTACAAAGGACGAACAAAAAACATGCTCTGTCGTTATAACTAAACGTCACTTTTTTCAAGATGGTACGTATTTACCATTCGGTTACAAAGAATTATAGCGTGTGCGACTTTCAAATATTGTATATAGTGTATATTTGTCGATTAGTTTTGTAAAAAATGTTTTATATTTTCGTAAAATTTGTAAGACCATATGCGTATTGTATATATATTTATTATTGTTAAACATGTATAAAAAGCTCTTTAAAATATTGTGTATTCTATTTTTTGTAAAATTAGTATAACCATATATGTTTATTATATATTTGTTAATCAATTAAAAAATTTATTTTTATTACATATAATAAATTGTATTTTTATCCATCTCCTGTATCATACCCATCCTAACCTTTATCATCGACTTCACACTACAACCCACCAAAATTTATTCAATTTAATTTTATATAAAAATTTTTTCATATGCATTCTTTTATATTATTTAAAAATTTTTGAATTTTTTTAAATAAGGACTTGGGAAAAAATAAGAAAAATTAATATTTTGGGAGATGAAAAAAATACATTTAAAATAAAAAACACGCCCAAAAACGCAAGACTACAGCGGAGCTCTTTTCACGATTAGAAGAAAAAGAGAGCTCCGCTGTAGCCTTACGTTTTTGCGCGTGTTATTTATTTTAAATGTATTTTTTTTATCTCCCAAAATATTAATTTTTTTTATTTTTTCTCAAGTGTTTATTTTGTTTCATCCCCCAAGACTTTTTTTTCTCAATTCGTGATTTTTTAATTTCTCAAATCTTCATATTTTTTTATCGCTCAAGGCTTTTTTTTTTTTCTTTTCTTAAATCTTTATTTTTTTTTCTTCACGTATTTTTTTCATTATTTTTTTTAATGCTCAGTTTCTACGCTTTATACAAAGCTTCACTTCTTTCGTGCGTCCTCAGACTGCTCTGTTGTTTTTTTATGTCCTTCAAGTAATAAAAATGTTAAAATAATTTGAATACTGTAATTTTTGCATGATAAGATTTATTAAGAGGACGTTGGATCTTTCTATCCTTTTCTAATCGAAAAATGTAGGATATTGGAAAAACTAGTAATTATTAGTAGAAATTAAGAGTTGTCCGCAACTTGTACAGTAAAAAATAATATTTTTTCTTATGAGGACAAATTAATTTTGATGCTTTGTTTTCAAGAAAAGTTTGACATATTTAAACATCATAATCTCTAGCTTAACTTATGATTTTTCAAGTATTTCAAACTTTTCTTGAAAACAAAGCATCAAAATTAATTTGTCCTCGTAAGAAAAAATATTGTTTTTTACTGTACAAGTTGCGGACGACTTTTAATTTCTATCAATAATCACTAGTTTTTCCAGAACCCTACAATTTTTAAGTAAAAAAGGATAGAGGGATCCAGCGTCCTCTTAATTAATTTTATGTACAAAATTTTAACATACAATAATAGAATCATTCATAAATTTGTATTATTTTTCTTTCTCTGTCTGTATTCTCTCTGTCTTTCTGCATTTGATTTTCTTTTTCTATAAAATAATTTTATTCGATAATTTTTAAATCACTTTTAATAATTTTAAAGACATAGTAAATAAAGTAAAGACCCCAAAACGCGATCACTCTTCGAGAAAATAAGGTTAGTTTGAATGAAAATAACAAAAAAAGAAATTAGGTATTGATCGCGTTTTAGGATCTTTACCTTAATTATTGTACACAAAAATCACGCGTATTTGCGTGTGTGTATGTGTGCGTGTATTAGTGTGTGTGTGTGTATATGCATGAGTGTATATGAACTCAATATAAAGGTTATGTATGTCAGGACGTGCGTGCAAATGTATCACGTATGAGAAGATATGCTTGTATAAAATTTCAAATGATTTCTAAACATACCTTGAAGGTTCGTGAGTTTTTGCATGATCTGAATTGTCGGCAGATTATGTTCCCGACTCTTTCTTCATTGTTCCTTGTTGAGAATGAGAATTATTCTCTGGATCACTCTCCATGTCTCACTTACTATTTGCGTATAAAATTATAGTTTTCGAACATAATAAAACAACGAATACAATAACACGACGGCAAAGTTCACAATTCTATTCTTATAGAATTACAATTTACACGATTTGTTAACAATCAACAGAAAGCGGGATAAACGAAACAGCCCATCGCAACGGATATTAAAGAAAAAGATATAGAAAGCGATAACGGATATGAGTGAGAGAGAGAGACAGAAGGCCACGCACACTGAGTTAGGGAGAGCTGGGGATGGGAGGCAGTGTGCACGTACTAACACGATATGTATACATGAGCGCCGCAACTGCCACTCTGTATACCTATATATATTGTGTAACGCTTCTAAAATCTGACGCTTAGCACGGATAGAGTGGCCACGCGGCGAGCGCTCAGAACGTCCGTATAAGAGCTTTGCTTCAAAAAGGTTCGGCAAGAGGATCAACCCTAAGGGACCAGCTCTACACCAGCGAAGTCTTTTAGAGATTTCTACTAATATAAAATAAAAAAAAACAAGAAAAAGAACTTGCAACAATTGCGTTACTTTTGCGTTGAGGAGAGGAAAAAGATTTATGCGTATAAAAGAAAGAGATACAGAAAACAAAAAAAAATTTTATTGTTTAAGTTTATTTAAATTTATCTGTTTATTTATAAGAAAGATTTATTCTCGTTAGCCCACGTGAAGAGCAAATTATTAAAACGAATTAATTTTATTTGTTCATAAAAAAATGTCAGAAGTTGTTAATTAACTAATGATATTGGATAGTTAAATAAAAATAAGTTGTTTTCCTTAAGGTAACTTATGATAGTTATAAATTAATTATGATGTAGATCGAAATTTTTAAATAGAAAAAAAAATGTATTAATTATTTTCAAAAAAATTTGAATTTTAAGTTGAATATTAAAATTTTTAAATTATTAATTTCCTTAGTTACTTGTTAGAAAAAAAAATTTTATAATTGCAATTAGTAGTGAAGAGAGATAATTAGTCAGTCCTTATGTGCACACGAGGGAGGCTAAGGAAAATCTTTAAAAAAGAAATTTTTCACTGACTAGGAGAGTGTCACACCTCCGGATCACGGATTTTGCTCAAACTTTGGGATAAGTTTCCAGATGATAAAATATGAAAAAAGCTAAAGTTATAGTCATAAACACTCAATATTTCCCTAGTTACAGGCAATTGAAAAAAATCACTAAAAAGTTACTAGATTTTTTAACACATATAGTTCTTTAGCATTGATAGCTAGAAGCTTAAATCTTTTTTCAAATTAAAGATGAGCTTAAATTCTTTCGAAATAGTAGTTAAGGCATGTAAAAATATTATTTTTTCCCAAAGTTATAGCGTAATAAAGATTGGACCTGAATTTTTATTTAAAAATATTAATTAATAATAAAAGCTGAAATTAGGTCCAATTTTTAATACGCTGTAACTTTAGGAAAAAATAATATTTTGATATGTTGTAACTACTGTTTCGAAAGGATTTGAGCTCAGCTTTAATTTAAAAAAAGGTTTAAGCTTCTAGCTATCAATGCTAAATAACTATATGCGTTTAAAAATCTAGTAACTTTTTTAGTGATTTTCTTCAATTGCCTATAACTAGGGAAATATTGAGTGTTTATGACTATAACTTTAGCTTTTTTCATATTTTATCATTTAAAAACTTATCCCGAAGTTTGAGCAAAATCCGTGATCTGGAGGTGTGACACTCTCCTAGTGAGTCGAGCAACTTCTTCATTTGATTAGTTCGTGCTTGTGAGCGTTCGCTATTGAGGCACGCGGCACGCCTATCTATATGTTACGTTTATATCGTGCTTGTTCTTAGCACAGTCGGACCACCTTGTAGTACTTGCCTTACTTATGCGTACCGGACCCTTCTAAGTCTGACATCACGTTATATATATACATATATAAGTAGTAATACAATTACGAAGAGACAGAGACGGAGAAACGAAGACGGAAAAACGGAGACGGAAAAACGGAGACGGAGAAACGAAGACGGAAAAACGGAAACGGAGGAACGGAGAAGCGGAGACGGAGAGTCGGAAACGGAGTGACGTTGACAAAGAGACGGAGATAAAGAAACGGTGACGAAAAGACGGAGACATAAAGACGGAGATACGGAGAAAGACGGAGAAACGGTGACGGAGAGACGAAGACGGAGACATGGAGTTGGAGAGATGGAGACGGAGTGACGGATATTGTGTATTTTTATATTTTTGTATGTGTATGTATGTGTACGTGTATGTGTATGTGTGTATGTTAAATGCGCACGTGTATATGTGTATGTATGTATGCGTTAATAATGTAAAAGATATATTTAATTCTTTACTTTAATATAATGAAATAATAATACATGTATAAGTAGTGATGGAGAAACGGAGTCAGAGACAGAAAGATGGGTACGGAGAGACGATGACGGAGACGGAGGCGGAACAACGGATATTGTCTATGTGTGTATGTATATAAGAGTAAGCGTATGTGTATGCGTGTATGTGTACGTATGTATGTGACAATAATGCAAAAGATATTCACGTAAGGAAAAATGAAGTCTTTATTCTTCACTTTAATATAATGAAATATATATATATATATATATATATATATATATATATATATATGTGAGTAGTAATATAATTACGAAGAGACAGAGACGCAGAGACGGAGACAGAGTAACGGAGACGGAGAAACGGAGACAGAGAAACGGAGACAGAGAAACGAAGACAGATAAATGGAAACGGAGGGACGGAGAAGCGGAGACGGAGAGTCGGAAACGGGGTGACGGTGACGAAGAGACGGAGACATACAGACAAAGTTACGGAGATAGAAAGACGGAAAAACGGTGACAGAGAGACGGAGATGGAGACATGGAGTTGGAGAGATGGAGACGGAGTGACGGATATTGTGTATGTGTATATTTTTGTATGTGTATGTATGTGTATGTGTGTATGTTAAAGGTGCACGTGTGTATGTGTATGTATGTATGTGTCAATAATGCAAAAGATATAATTAATTCTTCACTTCAATATGATGAAATAATAATATATGTATAAGTTGTAATGTAATTATGGAGAGACGGAGACGGAGAAACGGAGTCGGAGAAACGAAGACGGAAAAACGGAGACGGATACATGGAGTAGGAGAGACGGAGACGGAGAGACGATGACGGAGCTGGAGAGACGATAACGGAGACGGTTAGACGGATATTGTATATGTGTATGTATGTGTATGTGTGTATGTGCATGTATGTATGTGACAATAATGCGAAAGATATAATTAATTCTTCACTATAATAAAATGAAATAATAATAATAATAATAATATATATATATATATATATATATATATATATATATATATATATATATATATATATATAAGTAGTAATGTAATTACGGGGAGACGGAGACGGAAAAACGAAGACCGAAAAACGGAGACATAGAGACGAAAACAGAGAAACGGAGACGAAGAACGGAGAGATGGAGTTGGAGCGACGGTGATGGAGAGACGTAATCGAAGAGATGGAGAGATGGAGTTGGAGAAACGGAGACAGAGACGGAAAGACGGAGAAACGGAGACGGAGACATGGAGAGACTGACACAGAGAGACGATGACGGAGATGGAGTGACGGATATTGTGTATGTGTATATGTGTGTATGTGTATGTGTATGTGTATGTGTATGTGTGTATGTGTGTATGTGTGTATGTGTGTGTATGTGTATGTTAAGGGTACACGTGTGTATGTTTATGTATGTATGTGATAATAATGCAAAAGATATTCACGTAAGAAAAAAAATCATAATTCTTCACTTGAATATAATAGTAGTAATAGTAATAATTTAAATTGATTATTTCATTAAGCGCATATTCTTTCAGTAACAAAGAAAAATTCTTCTATTAGAATGGGTCTAATCTAAATATCTTTTTGAATGGCCTGATAATACGATTTGATTTCAAGAGATATATAAGTTTATGATTCCATATACTGGTGAGGGTAGTTAATTTAAAGTTAAATTAAATAGAAGTTGTTACTTTTCATAAAATATTCATTGATACATACCTTTTGATTCGTATTTATTAAAATTATAATAATTATAGTGTAAGGAATAGTTTTTAGAATTATTAATTGCGTCGTACGCCTACATATATACCTCGGTATTTAAAAATATAAAAATATATAGGAATATATTTACAATGGAAATATTTATAGATTCAATGATTGAAATGAATGATAAATAGTTTATTAATGCTATCCCTACTAAAAAAAATGACATGAGATCTCACGATGAAAATGAAACGAGAACTCATATGAGATCTCACGTGAGATCTTATGTGCCGCAAAATTTTATTTTTCCTGGTGCCCAATCTCACGTGAGATCTCATGTGAGATCTCATGTGCAAAAAAATTAATTTTCTCGCACTCAGAGCGCAAAATACTATTTTGACCAGCTGTTGTGAGGGAGCAAAATACCTCTTTGCCTCCCTAGGGAGCAAAATGAATTCGAACTTTTAACAGGCTCGATAATGTAACCCGATATTTTTATACATCAGTCAGTGTGTGTAACTCGATGCTTTTTATACATCAGTTAAGTGCTTCACTTAGAATGGTCAATTCTGCGAATTGTAAATTCCCCGAATTACAAGTCAGGGGTGAACAAATTCCTCGAAAAAGTTCACATATATCAGTAGCAACTTTCAGTCTATTTAGCATTGATTTTTTCGAGTATTATTTATGTAATATTTAATCTTGCACGTTGCATCGAAGACATTTTCATATCCTTATAATATCAGCCAAGTATTCAACGCCGAATCGTAAATTCTTGGAATTACAAGTTAGCGATGGACGATTTCCGCGAAAAATGTTAAATTTGAATAAATCAAAATTTAATTTAATTTTTAATGTATTATAAGAAAAATATATATATAGTATTGAAAACTTGTCTAACTGAGATTTTTGTTATTTACTCAAGTATTAAACGGTGAATCTGCAAATTAAAAGCTGAGCGCAATAGATATTATTATTACAAATATTTATGCACAAGAAGAAAAAAATCTATCGCTTTGTTTTTGGAAAAGTAAGTAACGCGAAAATATTATAAACATAAACTTTCACTTTGGCGTTACTTACTTTTCTCAAAAACAAATCGGTAGATTTTTTTTTTCTTGTGCATAGATGTTCATAATAATAATATCTATTGCGCTCAGCTTTTAATTTGCAGATTCACCGTATAATACTTGAGTAAATAACAAACAACTCAATTGTTACTCGGTCAATATCAGGTTCTACTCTGGCCTGCCGTTAATGGTTTTATTAATTTTATTTTTATATTAGTAATATTATTTATTTTTTTGGAGGCGGGGGCGCTGCCCCCCGAGCCCCCAGCAGGGGGCTTCGCCCCTGCACCCCCACCGGGGCTCCGCCCCTGGACCCCGTCCTGCGCCCCGACCTCGACTACCTCTTACGATCTTGATAGCCTTCGAACAAGATTGTACATGCTATCACAGATGCAAGTTTGTCATTCTTAGAATTTTGCGCGCTTGTTAGAAAAATAATATTTTTGATGCTCTTCGCGTGAGAAAATAGTATGCGCAACGCGGGAGCATATAGATGTTTGTCGACTCGTGCGATTTGTCGCTCTCGCTACGCTCGAGCGACAAACACGCACTCGTCGGCAAACACCTATTTTGCTCCCTTGTTGCACAATGTACTATTTTTCTATATCTTAGGCGAAACCACGCGATTTTGCCGAGCCTTTGCACTAGAAAAAGTTGCACTTTTAGCTACAGTTGAAACGACTCACCCGCCTCTTGTCGGCGCCTTCCGTGCCTCACGTTAAAATATCTCTCGAAGAGAAACATAGACTCGACCTAACCAAAACTGTTGCTAAAAGCCGTAGGCTCGTGTTTATGATTGTATTCTGTCTTTGTCTCTCTCATAACAAAAAAAAGACAGACGATATGTACGTTGAGTTTATAAATTAAAATGAACTGTATTCTAATAAAATATGATTCTAAACTTTAAAATCTTATATTATAAATAGTGTAGTGTTATAAAAAGTGTACACATTTTTTTTTCTCATTTTAACTCGTATAAAAATATAAAAGAGGCTTGTGCGTGTGTTTTTATGTGTTTCTCTCTCTCTCTCTTTCTTGTTCATAAAAGAGGATTCTTGTGCGCGTGTTTTTCATGTGTCTTTTTTTCTATCGTGATTTAGGCTAGTGCATGTGTTATTCTTTGCTGTCGCCACCAGCCAGTTCACGCTCGTTACACTCGCGTGACAAATGCTGGGTGGCATTAAAGAACAACACATACACACGCTAAAACAAAACAAAGCAAATAATTGTTAATTTATGTAACGTGGTTGCGCCTAGGGATAGAGAAAAGCATATCGCAGACGAAATCATGTATACGAGGCTCGGGATCAGATCACTAATTAATGACAGTTTTTCTAATCAATAGGTAGTGTCGTCCTATGACGTACGCTGCCTCTGATTTAGATTTATGGCATAAGAGGTCTTACCAATTGTTACACAATTTGCATATCGCCGTAAAAACAGTTGCAGCTTTATTTATGTCTAAGAACATTATGACAAACTACCTTTAATGAACTGACAGTGACTTAGTACTTAATATCTTTTTTTTATCATACTGACAAATTATTTTTACATGTCATTTACAATACCCGTATAGCATGGAAGCTTCCTGGAAGCTTCCATGCTATATCCCACATAGTGTGGAAGCTTCCAGAAAGCTTCCGTGCTATGTGGGTAGCGTCTTACAGATTTAAATAATATAGGTTTTTCTGACTCAAGAATTTTTTATTTTACTTTTATTTTAGAGTATTATCGCAATCTTATTGATTGTTTTCCTAATTCAGTCGTGAATCTACCGTAATTTGAAAAAATTTTTAAATCTTGCTCGAATATAATTTCAAACCTTGATATATAATCATATTTATACAGACTATTCACATAGTTTTCATAATAAGAATTATATTTGTATGCGATGTAAGTCTAAACGTTAAAAGTAAGGTAATATACATATTTTAGTATTATACTATTTGACACGTTAAAGGTCAGTTTTAGACAAGGTTTTAGGCATTTTTTACTGATCGGAAGTAGCTAAAAAAGTAATTTCCTTTATTTTTAATAAAAATACATATTAGAATTGCTTTCACTTGTAAATATCTATTCATTTTAACATATGAGAAACGGAAGCGTGTACATTCGTGAAAATTCTTTTTCAGCTATTTCCGATCAGTAAAGTTAGTCTAAAGCTGATCCTTAATTGGAAAGTGACGCCATAAAATGCCATGCAAAAACGAAGTGGCCAAAATTAGAATTACTAACCCCGGGCAAGATACATTGGGTCTTATGGCTCTACTAAATTTATTGAATATGATGATGTTCTTGTGTGCGAATAGGTATTAATAATATTAGCGTAATTATATAAATTAAGTGCATGGTGATGCTTCCCCCTTCTGACAATATTGCTGATCCGAGTTTATGTTTCACTTCAATAAAAAAATTAGTAGGATTCAACTTGAGTGCGAACAACTAAAGAAATCTACCAAATACTTAAAAAGTTATATACAAATTAGCAATTTATAGTGATTTGGGCTTAGGTTTGTCAACTCTGATGTCTCATTTGCGATTCAAGTTCATAAAAAAATTACAGCTCTAAAGGATTTTTTTATTTTAACTAAATGAAAATAATGGTATTAATATAGCTAATGTCAAAATTTGTCAAAATTTAAGGAGTCTCATATGCTAGCTATAGTTTGCTATAGTTTGATGTTCATAAAAATCAAAAGTTTAAAAAATTCTTCAATATTTTGAAAAACATTAATTTATACCTGAAAAAAAATCTCTGCAAATTTTTAGTTAGCCTTATCGACTTATTTTATTATTTATGCTCACTTAAAGTTTATCTTTTTACTACTATGAGATACAAAACACGCGGACTTCGAGTTAGTACATATAAAAAAATTAGTTGATAAGACAACTTGAAAATTTGCAGAAATTTTTTTCTTGGTATAAATTAATTTATATTAAAATTTTGAATAGTTCTTTAAACTTCTAATTTTTATGAACACCAAACTATAGCTGACATATGAGACTTCTTAAAGAACAAGCCGAAAAAAATTAAAAAGTAATAAATATCTTTTTCAAATTTTTTAAATTGAATAAAACATATAAGAGATCCCATGTGAGATCACATATGGGATCGCACACGAGATTGCATATGAGGTGTCACATGAAATCGCCTATGAGATCGCATATGAAATCGAATGTATATTCGTTAAATTTTTAAAATAAAATAAATATATGTGCGAGCTGACATGAGATTTCACATATATTTATTTTATTTTTAAATTTCAACGAATATATATGAGATTTCATAGGCGATTTCATATGATATCTCACATAAGAGTTCATACAATATTTTCAGTAGGGATGATTTTTCTAGGCTCGTTCTTGAAATTTATACATATTTCCATTCTTCCGATTCTTATTTATTTAAAATAAATTTATACCTATAAGTAGAATCGGTTGTAGCGCAGGTACTAAGGCTCTTGGCTCATGCTGTAGTAGATTGGAGTTTAATCCCCAGGAAAAATTTCGGAAAAGTTTTTCTGAATTTTCCTCTGTGGAATAGAACTAGGAGACTAGGAAAAACCAATTACCAATTCTTCCTGGACAATACAAATTACATGAGTAAGATGAAATTACGGGTCTCAGTCCACAGCAATCAAGGGACCCACTGGCGATAAAATAGAGGAGAAGATGATATCTCCAATCCTTAGTGGAAATATAAAATGTGCATTACTGTTTGAAATAGTTTAAAATTATTCAAAACTGTTTAAAACTGTTCAAAATAGTTTATAAATGTGAAATTTGGGACATTTAAAATAGTTATAAACAGTTTTAAACATTTTTTAACAGTATTGAACAATAAAGAATAATTTGAAACTAAAGTGAACATTTTCTCGTATATATTATATAAATTTTAATACATATAAGAAAATTTTTACGAACACAAAATTATGAAACACCGTTTGAAATCATTTCAAACATTTTAAAACTTTTTAAAACTGTTTGAAATTGTTTAAAGGTGTTTAAAACTGTTTGAAACCGTTCAAAACTGTTCAAGTTAATAAAATAGTTCATATTGATTTAAAATTGTTTTGAAATATTTTGAATATTTGAAATAATCTATAACTTTTTAACATAAAAAATTCAAAACTATTAAACACCGTTTGAAATCATTTCGAACTTTTCAAAACTTTTAGAAAGTGTTTAAAAATGTTTAAAACTGTTCATAACTGTCTTAAATGTCCTAAATTTCGCACTTATGAACAGTTTTAAACAGTTTTGAAAATTTTTAAACATTTTATATTTCCGCTAGGGATTACAAACAATTCTAATATTTATTCATATGAAAAAAAAAAAAATTCATTTTTAAACTATATTTGATCGATAAAGCAAATCCTTAAAAATTTTGTTTTATAATAGGTCATTTATTTTTGTCCTTTTCGAATCTAAATCTCAACTTTATTATATATTGTGTCATTAAATGAATTTTTAAATTAGTGTTACTCAAAAACTAAATAGTAATAAAAAGATATAATTTTTTTATAAATTATCGATTTTTTCAATAATATAGCATAAAAGAAAAAATAATTTGACATTAGTGAGTAATAAAATAATCAATGATTGTTAATTAAAAACACGTATTATTTGCTAGATATTAAAAGGAAACAGGCACGTTTGTTCTAAATTTATCCTAGAGCGAGTAGCTCATCTTTGTCCTTTCATATTAACGAAATGAAATTTCATTTTTAACTGCAGAATGTTGAAAAAATAGGAAGCCTTATTTTCACCATGAAAATAGTTATTATACATTGTTTTGAAATGATATTAAATAAGAATGTGAAAATGTTCCTTTTATCATGGAATTTCACGCAAAATTCGTAACTACACAGCGTAAAAAGTTTTTTCAACTTTAAAGAAGGTGTTTTTCAATAGAAGAAATACGGTGCAAAGAAATGATTTTTTTTGAGTCAAAGAAAAATCATTTTTGAATTCATAAAATAATTTTTAAAATAAAAAAAAAATTTTAAATATTCTTTAGTAAAATATTATATTAAAAAAAAAAATGTTCGAATTTAGAAAAATATCTTATTAACTTTAAGAAATTAGTTACTTCCAAAATTGTGTTGAAAGTCAGTAAAACTTTCTTAAAAACAATGCTATATTCTTTTATTGAAAAAATGTAATATTTATTTAAAATAATTTTCATATAAAAATGAAAAAAATATCTTACATCAAATAATTTTTTTATTCAGAGACATCATTTTTGAATCAAACAAATTAGTTCATGACTTCGATAAACCTATCTCTTTTCAACAATAGAATGTTTGTTGGTGCAAAAAAGCGGTGTAATTGATTACATTTCTTTACATTACAAAGAGGATTTTGAATTGAAAAAAATAATTTTCAGAATGAAGAAAAAATAACTGAAAAACTTTAAACATTTTCTCATTTTAATAAAGTAATTATTATTTTGATTGAAAATGTAAAATTATAAAATTATTAAAATCCAGTATAAGCTATTGTTAAGTTCAAGAAATATCTTATGTATGTTGAGAAATATTTTATTGATATTTAAAAATTTTATTTTCACTGACGGAATAAATGATATTAATAAAAACTGATTGCCCGAAAGAATATATTCGATACAATAAAATTTTTTTCGTGACTAATAAATTTTTTTCGAGTGTAGCTATTAGATCTCAAGTAACGGTTTAATCATTTATCATTTATTGTCATCATGGAGCGATAAAGATAGAATAAGGTTCAAGTAACAACCGCTACTTGAGTTAGGTATATGAATAGGAGTCTAAGATCGTCTATGATAATAAAAATTTATATGGTTGGAATATATATTCAGAATAGATTAAATTACAAATATTATTCTCTTCATTAAGAAATAATAAGTTCATTAAAAAAAAATTTTTTCTCATTTATTTTTAGTCTATTTTCAATTATAATAAATTTTATTAAAAATGGAGCAATTTATTCTAACATATTTTAACAATGAAAATAATACTTTTAATTTATTTAGAAATAATACTTTTAATCATATTTAAAAGTACACTGAAAAAGGGTTAGAATACTGATTGTACTCTACGGCGACGAGTGGCGTTAGTGTCGCTAGCAAACATTCATTGTATTACGAACGAGTAGGCAGTGTTTTCTAGAGACTAATGAGTGTTCTCTGTGAGGCTTCTTTCTACGAAGAGAATAGAAAGTCTACGCTCAGAGAGTAATGAGTTGTCTGTAGAGACTACTACCCACATAGCACCGAAACTTCCAGGAAGCTTCTAGGAAGCTTCCATAAAAGGTTCGAAAACTTCCCGGAAGCTTCCATGTAAGCTTCCTGGAAGCGTCAAATGTCCTGCGCACTTTTGATTCAGAAAGATTCAATGGAAGCTTCCAGAAAGCTTCCGTGGAAGAAATTAGTAAGTTTCCATGGAAGCTAGCATAAAGGTCTTTTTGAATCTTACAAGAAGTTTCCAAGGAAAATTGCCGCAAGGTTCCAAAAGTACTTCATGGAAGCTTCCACGGAATAATGCAAAAAGCTTACATGCAAGCTTCCGTGAAAGCTTCAATTAAAGCTTCCTGGAAGCGTAAAATGTCCCGCGCACTTTTCTTTCAGAAAGATTCAATGGAAGATTCCAGGAAGCTTCCATGGAAGAAATCAGTAAGCTTCCATGGAAGCTAGTATAAAAGCCTTTTGAATCTTACAAGAAGCTTTCAAGGAAGGTTGCCGTAAGGTTCTAAAAATACTTCATGGAAGCTTCCATAAAAAAATGCTAAAAGCTTCCAGTATGATTCCAGTGTAAGCTTCTCGGAGGCTTTGGGGAAGTCAACAATTCAAATATCATTTGGTTAATTTTATCTGTTTTCACCGTTTGAAAGGTATTATGTTACGATTCTGTTCAACATTCTATTTTTTATTTTATATTTTATAAATATTTGCTGTGCAAAACACATATTTACTTACAACATACTATTTTATATACTATTATATCATATTTATACTTCAATACATATTCACATATATTAGGATTTACGTATAATTATAAAGACGCATTTACATTTTTAGGGCAGGCGCTGTGGGTACATACTCAAAACCGTCAGCGTTCGACTTATATAGGAAGTGTGGTATTATCTCACCACTTAGGGACAAAACGCCCATTCAACGCGTATCCCCCTGTAGGCGTAACTGCGAATCGAAGGTGACGGACTTGTATGATATCTGTCGGTAGTTCAATTCCCGACTAAACATAATTTTTTTTTTATAAATTATGTTGCACATGTCTATATTTCAGTATTTTTTTTAATTTAAATATTTTTTATGTATACAGATAAATGTATATGTACATGTACCTACGTATTATTCACACACAAACATTTTCATGCTATCTGAAGTCGAAAAATTCATTTTATATAGATATTAAAATAAATTTATTTAAAAAACTTAAATAAATAATACAATACTCTTTCTTAAAACATTATTCAATTAAAGACTTTTCTTTAAAAAAGCAACAAAATGTTTTGTGTGCTTATTTACTAACTTAAATTAATATTAAAAGAAATTCTTTATCCAAAGTTATACAATCATAGAAACTTTTAATCATTTAATTTGTAATCTGTTTTATTCGTATTCATATAATAATCCGATATTAATTTTTAATATTAAAAAGAATATCTTTATACATTAATTTAACAAAAAAGACTATATTTTTAATTTATAAAATTAATAGGGAATTATTATATAAATACGGAAAAAGCAGATTACAAACTGAATGAATTAATTTTTATAATTATGTAACTTTGGGTAAAAATTTTTTATTACTAATAATTTTTAGTTAGTAAAAGAACACAAAATATTATGCTTTTTGAGGAAAAATCTTTTATTTGATAAAAGTCATGTATTCAAAACACTGTAAAGATATTTAGACTTTGTAATTAATTTATTTAATTTATAAAATTTTATTAAATTAACGACTTCCTCTTAAAAAAAACATATTTGTTTGTGTTCTTTTTTATTAATTAAAATCAATAATAATAAAAATTCTTTATCAAAAGCTTTACACAATTATAAAAAATTTTTAATCATTCAAAATGCAATATGTTTTACTTCATATTTAAATAATCTACCATAAATTTTGTAAATTAAAAAGAATATGAGACATTAATTTAATAGGAAAATATTAATAGAACAATATTTTTAATCTATAAAATTAAATTAATGTAAGGCAGAAACTACACCTGTACTCATAAATATTGCCTGAATTTTCATTTTATTGTAAAATTTTAGAAAAAAAATGCATTAGCTTATAGTATGTACCATGAAGATTATTCTATGAATTTTTTAAATAAATTTATTTATCAGTTATTTAAAATGTTGAAGTCCAATGATATATATAAAAATTATTCGATTTTGTACCAGGAATATAAAATTCCTATAAAGAAAGGAATAGATTTATTTAAAAATTCAACTGAATAATTTTTATATTTACTACAAACTAATGTATTTTTTTCTGAAACTTTGCAATAACTTTCCGTGAACATTAATATATCCTTCCTGTAATATTCTGTGAAAGGCTGCAAAAAGTTTGAATAGAATTTTCCGCAAAATGTTACTGCAAGCTTCCTGCAAAATGTAAAGTAATCTTTCAAATAATGTTCGGATATAACTTTTCGGAAGCTTACTGGAAGCTATTTTGTAATGTTTCATTTAGCCCTCATGGAATATTACATGTAAGCTTCACTGAACCTTCCGTAAGGCTTACATAAAAGATTCCAATCGAATCTTCCAAAAACTTTTATTTAGCTTCCGAAAAGCTTACAGGAAATCTTCCTGATAAGTTACTGGTAACCTTTCGTAAATAATAAAATATTTTTTCTATAACATTCCACGAAAGGCTGCAGGAAGTTTGAATGGAATCTTCCACAAAATATTACTGGAAGCTTCCTGCAAGATATAATGTAATCTTCCGAATAACGTTTCTGTAATATTGCATGTAATCTTTCAGAAAGCTTACTGGAAGCTATTTTGTAATGTTTCATTTAGCCCTCATGGAATATTACATGTAAGCTTCCCTGAACCTTCCGTAAGACTTACATGAAAAATTCCAATGGAAGCTTCTCGAAACTTTCATTTAGCTTCCGGGAAGCTTGCTAGAAGCTTACATTGGAATCTTTCTCGAATCTTTCGATGGAAGCTTCCCGAATCTTTCGTGCTATATGGGTAGTTCGTTTTTCGAAGCGTGGACTGACTGTATTCTAAAAATGACATACTGTAGCGTAGAGAACAGTAACAGTTCGATTTCCTTTTTAGTGTCTTATGAAAATAATTTCAATCTATAAAATCCATAGTAAAGGATTAAATATTTTCATCTTACCTGTCAGAATTAAAATGTTGGCTCTCGAATATTCGCTTATGTCACTCAAAGGATTACAGTGAAGTTGACAGTAGTGATTTTTAAGGAAATAAAATCCGTTATTATCAAAGTCCTCACAATCGTCTGGCACAAAAGACACAAGAGTATCTTTTTTTCGTACTTTTCTGATACATCGGCTTTGTTCCAGATGCTTCTCGGGATAATTTTTATATATATATACTAGGGGGGGGTTCCCCCCTGCTCGCTTCGCTCGCCAACCCCTATTGTCAATATCAATTATCAAATCAATATCAATTTCCAAGAGAACGTTCTTAAGAAGGGGCCGAACTATCTGTCTTTGTCTAATAGCGTTTCTCATCATTTATGTAAACACTATCCGGTATAACAAGAAAAAAATAGCAGCCCCCACTAGATATTAGTATAATAAGTAAATTTTGTAATAACAACTAAATTTTTTCACTGCGTAGTTTTTGAATAATTAGAGACCTACCAAAAAAAGATAGGTTATATTCTAGATTGCTAGTAGGTCTCTAATTAGTCAAAAACTATGCGGTAAAAAATTTGGTTGTCATTACAAAATTTACTAATTTTACTAATATCTAGCGGGGGCTGCTATTTTTTTCTTGTTATACCGAATAGTGTTTACATAAATGATGAAAAACACTATTAGACAAAGACAGATAGTTCGGCCCCTTCTTAAATTAGATAACAATTAATTAAATTAGCTAACAATTAACTATCTTTCAGCTATCTCTCAGCTAACTTTCAGCTGAATTTTATATGAATTTCAGCCCACTTTTAGCTAACTTTCAGCTAAATTTTATCTGAATTTCAGCTAACTGAGGGCACATAAAATTCTTATACACGGCGGCGGCGGCGTAGGCGATATATCTTTATTATATAGATATATATATATATATATATATATTACGTTCGCATACAAATAACTGTGTCAAACACTCTTTTTGAAGTTGCGCACCAGTAATGCTTAGTATATTGCTATGTCCGAAAATCTACTGCACATACTGGGGGTTTCTTTATAGATAAGCTGTATCGACCAATCAGAAGGCTTCTTTAGAGCTATGTAACGCGTGATAAATTTTGTGAATACGGCATGCGCAACCCCGAGAAGCATTTGGAACAAAGCCGATGTATAAGAAGAGTACGAAAAAAAGATACTCTTGTGTCTTTTATTTCAGACGATTGTGAGGACTTTGATAATAACGGATTTCACTTCGTTAGAAATAATCACCGTCAACTTCACTGTAATCCTTCGAGTCGCAAAGCTGAATATTCAAGAGCCAACATTTTAATTCTGGCAGATAAGATGAAAATATTTAATCCTTTACTATGAATTTTGTAGATTGAAATTATTTTCATAATACTTTTAAATATGATTAAAAGTATTATTTCTAAATAAATTAAAAGTATTATTTTCATTGTTAAAATATGTTAGAATAAATTGCTCCGTTTTTAATAAAATTTATTATAATTGAAAATAAACTGAAAAATAAATAATAGAAAATTTTTTTTCGATCAACTTACTATTACTTAATGAAGAAAATAGTATTTGTTATTTAATCTATTTCGAATATATATTCTAACCATATACATTTTCATTATCATAGACGATCTTAGACTCCTATTCATATACCTAACTCAAGTAGCGGTTGTTACTTGAACCTTATTCTATCTTTATCGCTCCATGATAGATGATAAAACCGTTACTTGAGATCTAATAGCTACACTCGAAAAAAAAATTTCTTTGTAACGAAAAAAATTTTATTGTATCGAATAGATTCTTTCTGGCAACAGGCGAAATACTTTTTGTATCAATATCATTTACTCCGTCAGTAAAAATAACATTTTTAAATATCAATAAAATATTGCTCAACATATATATGATATTCCTTAAACTTAAAAATATCTCATACTGGAAATTATTAATTTCATTTTAAATTAATATTTCGTAATAAAAATAAAATTTTTCTTCCCCAATAAAATATTTTTATGCATCTAAAAAATATTTCAAATTAATTAATTTCTTCGAACCAAATATTGGCCGGGGGGAATTTTTAATTGGTTTTTCCTGGTCTCCTAGTTCTATTTCACAGAGAAAAATTCAGAAAAATTTTTCCAAAATTTTTCCGGGGATTAAACTCCGGTCTACTACAGCATGAGCCAAGAGCGTTAGCGCCTGCGCTACCATCGATTCTACTTATAAGTATGAACTTATTTTAACCTTTAGAGGACGGGGAATTTGGAATTTTCAATTTCACAGTATTTTTTATAAAAAACACATAATATGTGTCTCTAATATTGGGAAATACTCATATGTAAAGTGTCTATCCATGGTCGAGCCACTATAGTGGCTTTCCCGTCCCCTAAAGGTTAAATAAATGAGAATCGGAAGAGTGTAAATATGTATAAATTTAAAGAACATTCTGAGAAAAATCATCCCTACTGAAAATGTTGTATGAACTCTCATGCGAGATCTCATATGTAATCGCCCATGAAATCTCATATATATTCGTTGAATTTTAAAAATAAAATAAATATATGTGAGATCTCATGTCAGATCGCACATACATTTATTTTATTTTAATAATTCAACTAATATACATTCGATTTCATATGCGATCTTATAGGCGATTTCATGTGACATCTCATATGCAATCTCATGTGCGATCTCATATGTGATCTCACATGAGATCTCTTATATTTTTTATTCAATTTAAAAAATTTGAAACAGATATTTATTACTTTTTAATTTTTTTTGGCTTGTTCTTTAAATTTTGACGTTAGCTGTATTAATACCATTATTTTAGTTAAAATAAAAAATCCTTTGGAGCTGTTGTTTTTTCATGAACTTTTATCGCAAATTAGACCAAAATTGACAAACCTAACCTCAAAATACAATAAATTGAAAACTTGTATATAACTTTTCAAATATAAGATTTCGGTAGATTTCTTTAGTTGTCCGCACTCAAGTTGAATCCTACTACTTTTTTTCTTGAAGTAAAAAAACCTGATTAAATTCTCCATTTACTCATAAAGTTGGATAAAAAATACTATCAGAAGGGGGAGCTTCATCATGTTCTCAATGTATTTAATTATATTAATATTATAAATACGTATTCAAATACAGAATATCATCATATTCGATAAATGTACTGGAGTCACAAGACCCAGTGCATCTTGCCCGAGGTTAGTATTCCTTATTTTAGCCACTTCATTTAATTTGCATCGTATTTCATGGCGTCACTTTCCACTTCGAATCAGCTTTCGACTAACTTTACCGATCAAAAATAGCTAAAAAAGATATTTTGTTTTTATTTTTTTTTCGGCTTATTCTTCGAATTTGGACAAATTTACGCGCTTTTGCTTCTCATTTGTTAAAATAAATAAGTATTTACAAGTGAAAAAATTTTGATATATATTTTTATCAAAAATAAACGAAATTACTTATTTAGCTACTTTCGACAGGTAAAAAAGGTCTAAACCTCATCTTCAAGAGTAAGCTGGAGCAAATGTGGTTACCGACCGAGAAGTAAAAATGTTATTTAATCATAAATGAAATAATTATACTGTTTTCAAAAAAAATTGTTATCGAGCCCAATTTTTCGTACATACATGATTGTATAATAGATGTTTTTTTCATTATATTCATCATATTTTAAACAAAAAGTAAATGTTCGTAAATGTATTTAGAATTTTAATTCATTCCATTACGTTAAGTAGGAGAAAATTAAACAACGGATCTTCAATTCTTGGTCAGTATCGAATCTGCTCTGACTTGCTCTTGACGAATAGCATAATAATAAGATAAATTTACCATCTTACTTTTAATGTTTGGACTTAAATTGCATGCAAATATAATTCTTATTATGAAAACTATGTGAATAATCTGTATGAATATGATTATTTATCATGGTTTGAAATTATATTCGAGCACGTTTTTAAAATATTCCAGATTACGGTGGATTTACGACTGAATTAGGAAAACAAGCAATAAGATTGCGATTATACTGTAGAATAAAAGTAAAATCAATAATTCTTGAGTTAGAAAAACCTATATTATTTAAATCTGTAAGACGCTATTGTAAATAATATGTAAAAATAATTTATCAGTATGATAAAAAAAAGATATTGAGTACTAAGTCACTGTCAGCTCATTGAAAGTAGTTTGTCATAATGTTCTAAGACATGAATGAAGCTGCAACTGTTTTAACGGTGACATGCAAATTGTGTAACAATTGGTAAGACATGTTATGCCGTGAATCTAAACCAGATGCAGCGTGTGTCATAGAACGACACTACGTGTTGATTAGAAAAACTGTCATTAATCAGTGAACTAACCCCGAGCCTCGTATACATGATTTCGTCTGCGATATGGATTAAGTATCTCAATTTGTGAATACACAAATTCTGTACAAACCTTTGTATACGAACAGCATCGCTCCAGACCTCACTGAAAAGTGATGGCCTTTTTGAGTGTAAAAGGCGATATGCATAATTGTAGTGACTAGTATCTTAACTATTACTTGTAAATAACGTTTAAATCCTCGTAAAACATTTGTTTGTTTCTATTATTATTTAATCGCCAAGTATAATTACGTTCGAATATAGTTTAAAACCATAATCCATAATAGCATGCTTGAGATAACGATTGTTTTATAGATATAGTGTAGAATCATTAAATCGTAATTTTATTAATATATATAAATAAATTCAATTATGGACCAAAATTTAGATTTTAGATTTGTTGACATTGATTACAACTATAAGTGTAAGAAAAAATTTTATTTTTTTTCACACGAGATCTCACATGAGATCTCATGTGAGATCGGGTATCGAGAAAAATTAATTTTTTTGCACATGAGATCTCACATGAGATCTCACGTGAGATCGGGCATCATGAAAAATAAAATTTTTTTGCACATGAGATCTCACATGAGATCTCACGTGAGATTGGGCATCATGTAAAATAAAATTTTGCGGCATGTGAGATCTCACGTGAGATCATTATTATTATTATTATTATTATTATTATTATTATTATTATTATTATTATTATTATTATTATACTGCATACTTTTTTTATACAATAGGAAGTATACAAAAGCAGACCTCTTTAGATGAAAGTGTTCAAATGGATACGCCACCAAGAAGTCCTCCAGAACCTCTACTTAATGGAGACTTACAAGATATAGTTGATTTATCTTCGCTACCATTACAATTGAAAGAGCGTCCTGAAATGACGCCAAAACAAAGATGGCATATAGCTTTCAACAAAATCGTTATGCAGCTGAATGTAAGTAGCGAACACTTCGATATTTTTTCATATTCAATTTTAAATCAAATAAAAATTGCACACTATTGGCAGCTCATGAAATATTAATGGAAAATTGTGTACCCCGACTTTACGTAATTTAATTGTATTGAGTTATATTTAAAAAAATATTCTGTCGTAAACATTTATAGGATTTTTTTAATAAAGTTGAAAATAATATGTTCTATTATAAATTATTTAATAGCAGATAAAATCCATTAATATACAATATTGTGTGAATATCAACTAACAAGGAGAGCAGCCAATCGCCGGGAAATAGATTTGGCTTAAACTGCAAGATATGATTTTTTTACAAAAAAAATGAACTCATGTTTTTTGTTTTCTTCGAATGGGCCCCTTAGACAAGGATATAGCCATTTTTTCGAAAGTATGATAAATAAGAGTTTTTATAAGAACTTAAATAACCAAAGAACTAAGACTCTTACAAAAAAATGCGTGAAAGATAAAATGAAGCGCAAACTAAATGATACAATTTAAGCTTTGTTATATTAAAAATACTTTTGTGGTTCAAAAGTTAAAGGCGATTAAAATATGCTAATAAAATAACATAAAAAATTGATCATATTTTATATGCTAAAAATATTAAATAAATATGTAGTAATATTTAATTAAGAATAACTCTCGAACAACAAAATCTTTTTTAATGCAATAAAGCTCTAATTAAAGCTTTTATTTTATCTTTATAAATTAAAACATTTATCCATGTTATAATGTACTTCTAAAATTGTATCAAAGGTGTCAACTTTCACTGTCATTTTTTCTGATGTCCAAATTACATTCATCAATGAAAATACGTGCTCTGTTGGCGCGTTCGTACCTGGTACTGCTAACACATATTGCACGAAAATAAGGATGTTCTTAAATGGTAGGTTTTTTTCTTTTAAAAATTAAAAAACTTCCAGCCATTTCTGTTCTGTTATTTTTTTTTCTTCTGTCCATTTTTTTAATCTATAGGAATCTACAGAGTCGGCTATATAAGAAATTTCATCAAATAAATTGTCTTCATTGATTTAATCACTTTTTACTTTATCAATGAAACATTTGAAACTATTTTCTATGGTTTTCCATGAAATAATATCCAATTAAATATTCTGAAATTATTATATTGTTTGGAGTATCTGTTTAGATATTGTATAACATTACTATAAAAATTGCGTATGTGTTCTATGCAATAGGATTCATCAACTTGTCCACATCCAACTCTGATAATATTTCGATTTAAACTTTGTTGAATTTTATAAAAAACATTTTCTCGTCCTTGACAATTTACGGCTCCGAAATTGGTATTAGCATCATCTGTACAAAACGCAATGATTTTTTCTTCCAAATCATATCGTGTTAAGATTTGCATAATATTATCATGAATTATCTATGACGTTTTCCCTGACAAATCTACGAAATTAAAAATTTCAACATTGACATCTGTATCTGGGTGGAAATATCGTATCAAGGTAAGAAAAATTTTGATGTCCTTATGATTTGATACATCTGAAAATAAACAAATGAAAGGCACACTTTCCATTTCTTTTTTTATAATTTGTCGAGAAAATGGCACTATGACATTTTTTATGATCGCATCACACTTAGTTTTTCCTAGAGAAAATTTTTTATCAAACAAAGTTTGAATTAATTTTGATGTGCATTCCATCGATGTAAGACTTTGATTCTGAAAAACAGTGTGAAATGCCCACAAGCCTTTTCCAGATCTCTTTCTTTTTCTCGAAAAATATCGCAACGAAAAAATTCGGTAATCGACGATGACTTACTGACTATATCAAGAGCTTTCTTATGCTTATCAGAATTAATATGTCGCTGAATATCGTTTCTTCCCCCATGTGCGATTGAAAAAGTTCTCATACATGTATTACATGAAAGTTCTGATTCGCTTATTGTGTTTTGAAAGAAAGAAAATTCTTTTTACAATTCTCTAGTGAATTTACAAAGGCGCTTCAGCTTTGATGCCTTACTCGACATTTCTAATATATATGAAAACCAAACTCTTAAGGCAATATGCAGCACAAGCGTTACGTATTTTTCAATTCTAACCTCCAATCACCTATAAAATGAAGTCGACTTAATAGAAAAATATTTGCGATCAACATGACTATATTTAAAATAAAATTTTAATGAACATGTCTTACTCTTTATATAAGAACGATAATATATGTTGAGATAAAATCAAATTAAGTTTAGCGGGCTACATTCTTGCTCGTTTTAATTCTTTGATAAGCTACACGTAAAGCAGACGTAATAGAACGAGGACTACCATGTTCAATCATGTTTGCACACGTTACTGACGTCAGTGCCTATATTATTGACGTGTTTTCGGACGTTCCTCAAGCTTAACACACTTACTAATAATAGTAACAATAATATAACAGCAGAAAAATGTATGCATACGGACCTTGACATGAAGAATAGTGTGGAAATGCAGACTTAGGCATGTTATTTGAAAATTATGTTTTAAATTTTTTTAATATTTTTCAAACATTCTCATCTTATCACTCTGGCGTAATCTGAGATAATAATTATAATGCTAAAAATAGTTAACATTTGAAATTTTATATTTTTGCATATGGTTTTCGAATCCGGGACATGCGGGACATATTTTTAATATCCGAGACGATTTCAGTAATATATTTTTAGTTGGGACAGTAGTTGTCATTCCGGGACTGTCCCGCAGAATCCGGGATGGTTGGCTACCTTATGCTAAGATATTGTGTTGACAATTTGCAGTGTCGGTAATGACTGACTAAACTTTTCACAAGAGTGAAAACTCTAGGAAAAGAGTTGTTTTCTTAAACCAACTTCTTAATAAAAAAAAACATTTAAAATATTTTTTCATTGGTTGAAAAGTTTGCACGAATACAATTAGGAAGCAGGACCTTTCAAAATTGGTGTCAACAATTTACACACAATTTGACCGTAGGTCATCTTAGTTCGCTTGGCCCACACGCTCGAACCGCAACAGCGTTTCTATATTCTTTCCTTCATACGAGTTTACATTTAACAGTAAGAATTAGTCAGCTAAAGAAAACTTACATCAGTTTTATAATATACAAAAAAAAATTTGCAAATGTATATCTTTGTTTGTCGAAACTAAAAATTTTTTAAATGAAAATTACAAGATGTACAAAAATAAAGTTCAAAGAGCAATAAGTAATTAATTTATAATTAATTATTTGGTTTCTACTAGATCTGGCTCTTGGCCGGCCTACAGAGTATTCCCTATGCCATTATTTAGATGGTCTCCATTGGAAAAGACTTATTTCAAAATAACGGTTGGAAAAGACTTACCTCTATATAAAAATAATATTATTCTTTTCGAACCGTTTTTCTGACATAGATCCAGAGTCGTAAATGAGAAAATGGTTTTTCATTTGAAATAGTCAAGTAATTGAAAATGCTCGCACCATTTATCATTTACTAAGCAAATGAATGGTAAATAGTCTCACCGGTTCCCAGTTACAGAGCAAGTAACTGAAAATGGTCGGACCATTTACCAGTTACTGGGTGAGTAAATGGTAAATGGTTTGACCATTTCCAGTTACTCACCCAGTAACTGGTAAATAGTCCGACCATTTACCATTTAAACACCCAGTAACTGGTAAATAGTCCGACCATTTACCATTTACTCACCCAGTAACTGATGAATGATCCGACCATTTACCATTTACTCACCCAGTAACAGGTAAATTATCCGACCATTTACCATTTACTCACCCAGTAACTATGGTAAATGGTCCGACTATTTACCATATACTCACCCAGTAATTGGTAAATGGTCCGACTATTTACCATTTACTCACCCAGTAACTGGTAAATGGTCTGACCATTTACCATATACTCACCCTGTAACTAGTAAATGATCCGATCATTTCCAGTTACTTGCTCTGTAACTAGAAACTGGTTCGACCATTTACCATTTACTCACCCAGTCTAACCAGTTCCCAGTTACAGTACTATATACTCACCCTGTAACTAGTAAATGATCCGATCATTTCCAGTTACTTGCTCTGTCACTAGAAACTGGTTCGACCATTTACCATTTACTCACCCAGTAACTGGTAAATGGTCCGACTATTTACCATTTACTCACCCAGTAACTCCGTCCCATTCCGCATTCGACCAGGGTAATGCTCGTGAAGAGAAGAAAATCCATAGGCAAACTCGGTGGGGTATACCCTGAGAAAATCGCTCACTGGAATGGGTCTGTGTATATAGCACATTCGATATTAGGTACTCTTGTACAGGGATACCTACACTGTATTTGCTACGAATCCTGCCCACATTGTCATGCGGCTAGTACGCGAAGCAACCGTCACACAAAGCAAGTGCAGATGAAGCAGGTTTCCATTGAAAAGGCTCAGTCATTCATTCAACTAATAACCATGCTTAACGCTACTTAACTTTGCAGATCACCTGCAAAGTTCATTAACTGGCACGCACTGAACCACTCGGCCAATGCATCGATTAAAATGCAATTTAAGTTATTTATGATGAGAGAATAATATTTTCTTTTTCTTAAATATTACAAAGAAGTTATCAATATGTTATGTAGTGAAAGAGACTATTATTTTAAAAGTGATATTTCATAAACATTTTTAAAGAACAAAAACTTAAGAGGAGGTCGAACTATCTGTCTTTGTCTAATAGAGTTTTTCATCATTTGTATAAAAACCATTCGTTGTAGCAAGAAAAAAATAGTAGCCCCCGCTAGATATTAGTATAATAAGTAAATTTTGTAATAACAATCAAATTATTTTATCGCGTAGTTTTTGAATAATATGAGACCTACTAGCAAACTAGAATATAACCTATCTTTTTTGCTAGGTCTCATATTATTCAAAAACTACGCGATGAAATAATTTGATTGTTATTACAAAATTTACTTATTATACTAATATCTAGCGGGAGCTACTATTTTTTTCTCGCTACAACGGATGGTGTTTATGTTTATGTTTTCTATATTAATATAAATTATTTCAAGAAATAATTGAGCAATAATTTTATAATAGTTAATTGTTATATTTATACATTTCTTTGGAATAATTCAAGAGTAATATAGAAATATTTGTGAAATATTTCAATGAAATATTTTAGTTTCTAAATATTTTAAAGCAACATTTCTGAACGATTAACATAATATTTTACTGAAATGTTCCATAGAACATTGTTTTTAAATATTTCAGACTGTGTTCAAAATTAAATAAAATGAAACTAGAAAATATTAATTTAAGAGGTACATATGTATTAGATAAACATAAAAAATTTTTGTGTCAGATATATCAACATTTGGAATGATATACAGAATCACTTTGGTATAAATTAATTTTTTTGAAATGCTTTAATTACACATTCTTAAATTTAATTTCGATTCTTCTCGTTGTCAGTTACTATTATCAAAAATGTTAATTAAATTGTATTTGATAAAAAATTTAATTAAATTAAACTATTTATTAGTTTTAGTTTTAAATATAGTTAAATTTTCTTGTCTACGTTTTATTTTTAACATACAATGCTTCATCAGGATTGAATCAATTTAAAATTTTACTGTAAAATTTGTTTGTAAAACCAAATAAAAACAATGAAAAAGATAATACATTTTATTATAGAACATTCACTATATAATAATGACTTATTAAGTTACTGAAATAAAAGTATTATATTAATTTAATATCATAAAAATTTTTATTCATATTATTTCTAATATTTATAAATTTGAATCAAAGAAATAATTCATTACTCTTAAAAATCACAAACACATGAATAATTATTTTTCTTGTATAAAAGATTAAGTTTTTTATACAGGATTTTTCAAATATTTTTTCAGTTTTTTGTTCAAGATTATTTACTTCTTAAGAAAATTAATTATTTTATACAAGTTGATAATATTTATTGAAAAATATCGAATTTTTCAAATCATTTAGTAATAATTTTATTTAAATAAAACAATTTTATTTTCTTAATATAAAAAAATAATATTATTTAATTTTGTATACAATAAATATAAATAATTAATAAATTTACTTTTATATTTTTCAATAATTTAATTCATCTTTAAAAAAAAAAAAATTATTTTTTATAAGAAAATAATTATGTACTAAGAGCAGGTCGAGTATATCTGTTCTTTTCTAATCAAAGAATTGATTTTTTTACAAAAACTAATAATTTTATCAAAAAATGAAGAGAAAGCCCTATCTCGTATCAGAAAAAGCAAAATTTTCTTTGATAAGAAAGGATTAATTTTATTGCTTTGTTTTCAAGAAAATCTTAAAAAACTTATAGTCTAGGGGCCCTCTACAAATCCCGTGGCCATTTTCATGTCTCCTTAAACACCAAAGCTTTTCTTATGTATTTTGACCCCCTGAATCCGAATTTCGAGGGCGTTTCGCTTATAAATGGGGAGAAAAATAATTATAAAAACTTTATTGTTAAATTTTTTAAAATAAGTACTTTACACCTAATAACTATTCCTGATATTTTTAATGCATATTTTACGTTTAAATAACTTAATCCTATTAAAATAAAGTAATAAATTCAATAATAATCAAAATTTTGTTATTTTTTTGTGCAACCGAGAGCGACCTGTTTTATCGACCGCGCATCTGTCGCGCGCGATTCAGCTAGAACACTCTGGAAATTCGGATTCAGGGGGTCAAAATACATAAGAAAAGCTTTGGTGTTTGAGGGGACATGAAAATGGCCACGGGATTTGTAGTGGGCTCCTAGACTATTAAAACATAGAGGTTAGAGTAAACAATTTGACAAAGTTGTTTAAGCTGTGCAGGCACAAACGACTTAAAATAAAGGTTTGAGTAAAGGAATAATGGAAAAGATAATTAAAATGTATCAAGAAACTAAAAATAGGATGAAAATTAAAGAATAGTGTAAGCAAGAATTTTAAACGGAAAAATTAGTAAGACAAGAATGTCCTTTGAGCTCTTTGTTCTTTATCATATGTACGTCAGATGTAGAGGAATAACTCAAGGAAAGGCAAGAAGAAGGATAAGCGATGGAAAACCCAAGATTCTTCACATCGGCAATTTAAATGATATCGGAATGTTAGCATGAATAGAAGAAAAAATTTAAAAAAATTATGAGAAGGATACTGCGACGATGCAAATTTAAACATCGCGCTTAAAGCGTAGTACTTATACTAAACCGTTAGAAGGGAAACGCACTCATTACGTTCAAGCGCAGTACTCATGCTCGACTTCTAGGAAGCATTACTCCTTTAAGAAGATATCGTAGCTATCCCCTCCTAATAATATTTTTATTCAAAGTTCATGAGTAAACGATGCGTCAAATCATATTCTTTCACTACGGAAAGAAAATTTATAAGATTAATACTGAGTGCGGACACCTCAAGGAATTTATTAAAATACTACAAATAAAAAGTTATGAACAAACTTTCAATGTATAGTTTTTTATGGTTAGGTTTATCGAGCTTGATATCAAATTTTCATTCGAAGTTCATGAAAAAATAACAAGTTCAAGTGATTTTTTTTAACAAAAATTAATGAGTTAGTCAAAGAGATATAAATTAGATAAAAAAAGCAAAAATTGATTGTAACAACTCTGACATCCTGTTAACGGGAATAGTGCGCTCCAGAGCATATAAGTCGGTGCGGTAGCCAGCTAAGTAACTCTTTTCGAAGCTCTCTCCCCTCTTATCATATAGAGAAGCTAGGCTTTATGAATCGGCGCATGCAAAAAGGGCCCAAAGTCCATTTTTTGGAAAAAATGAGATAAGATAAAATTTCTGCATGAAAAATAATGCTACATTATAATGTAAATATATCATAATGAAAACCCTAATTCCTAAATTTTAGTTTCTGCAAAAAGAGGCCTAAGTCCAGCATTTAATTCATAACAAAAAGTTAATACGTTAATTACAATTAATTAAGTTGATTGTGATTGATAATCTAGTTATTTATACACACACACACACACACACACACACACATACATATATATATATATATATATATATATATATATATATATATATATATATATATGTTGAATAATTATAATAAAGTTATTTTTGTATGTTCTCACGTTATTTCTTCTTTATTTTTTAAAAAATTCAAACAATGATCGGAATAAGGGATTGACTCGATTTTTTTAAAAATCAATAACTATTTAATTATACGTTAAATTAACAGCAATTATTGTTAGATTTACTTTATATATTTAATTTTTTTTAATTTCATAAGGTTTTATCAAAATTATTTATTTCAGTATTAAGTTATTAAGTTTTGTTTGATTATTTCAAAGCTGACTTTTTTGACTTAACCCTTTATTTCGAATAACCGCTCAATTGTTAAAAATTATTTTTCTAATTAAATTATTACTTTTGTATGTATTACATAATATAAAAATATCGTGCAATGTATTATTGATGAATAAAAATTAAGTATATTTTCATATAAATAATAATTTTTATAAATTCTGCAAAAAGGGACCTAAGTCCCTTGACTTTTTTAACAATGAAAAAAATATATCGCCCAGTTTCAGCAATAGTAAATATAGTATCTTACTTTCGATAGTACCAACTACATGTGTGATGAAATTCAAGATATTCCATCAAGCGTAAAAGAAGTAATACAGTTTTTTGATTTTCCCAAAATTTGATAAAAAGGACTTTGGGCCCTTTTTCATGCGCCGATTCCAATACAGTAAGAGTTTCCTGCCAGTGCTTCTTTCACCGACCATATCTGTGTAATGGAGGGATTTTCTTGAGCAGATTTCTACGTAGTATAAGAGTTCATGGGTATATATTTATAAGATTCATGGGTATATGGGCCTATGGGTATATGTGCTTATGGGTGTATAGATTAATGGGATTATGGGTTGATGGGTGTTTGGGTTTCTGGGTTATTAGTTATGTGAGTTTATGGATGTATGGGTTTATGGGTATATGGGTGTAAAGGTTTATGGGCTTATGGATATGAATTTATGGGCATATGGGTTCTTGGGTATATGGGTCTATGGATATATGTGCTTGTGGGTGTATATATTTATGGGTTGATGGGTGTTTGAGTTTATGGGTTATGGGGTAGGTGGTTTTATGGATATGTGGGTTTGTGAATTTATGAGTATATGGGTTTGTGGGTGTGAAGGTTGATGGTTTTATGGATATGTGGGTTTGTGAATTTATGAGTATATGGGTTCATGGGTATACAGTCTCGGTCAAGAATTCGGAATCATTTTTTTTTTCAAAGACTCAAATTTAAATCGTGATATCTCAGAAACGCTTCGATGAATTAAAAAAATTCAAACGGCGTCTTAAAGATCAGACAAAATAGTATCTTTTTTAAGCTATAAAATAATTTAAACTCTTTTTCAACATAATTTTTCAATGATTAAAAATTTTTGAATTTTTACGAATTCTTGAATTTTAATTAATCAACTGTAACTCTTTAAAGAATTGATAAAATTAAAAATTTCAAAATTGATTGCAAAATAGATAAAATTTCCGAAAAGATTGTTTTCAATTAATTTTTAATATCTATTTCCTGTGCAGAGTTACAAGCATGCAAAAATGGAGTAAATAAAATAATTTTTTAAGTACAATATATTTCATATTTTTTTCATATTTCGGCATCTATTCACAATTGTTTATTGTAAATTTGATGTATACACAATTTATACATAAACTACAATTGTAAGCACACCAAAACATGGAGAAACATGGAAAATGTTATTGCACCTAAAAAATTATTTTGTTATTTGCTCCATTTTCGCACGCTTGTAACTCTGCACACGAAATAGATATTAAAAATTGATTAAGGACAATCTTTTAGAAAACTTTCTCTACTTTGCAATTGATTTGAATTTTTTTGATTTTATCCATTTTTTAAAAATTTACAGTTGATCGATTAAAATTCAAAAATTCGTAAAAATTCAAAAATTTTTAATCATTAAAAAATTAAGTTAAAAAAGAGTTTAAAATATTTTACAGCTTATAAAAAAATAGTATTTTGTCTGATCTTTAAAATGCCGTTTGAATTTTTTTAATTCATCAAAGCGTTTCTGAGATATCGCGATTTGAATTTGAGCCTCGAAAAAAAATGATTCCGAACTTTTGACCGGGACTGTATGGGTTTATGGATATATGGGTTCATGGATTTATTAATATATGGGTTTATGGGTGTATGAGTTTACGTGTATGTGAGTTTATTGGTATATAAGTCTATAGGTGTATAGGTATATGTTCACCAATAAATGGTAAAGCTTTAACAATCAGGTTTTGCGAAATGCCATCCTCACTACAAGCCTGTGAGGAAAAATGTGAAATTGCAAGAACGACATCATTAAAACTAATTGGTTTAAAGGTAAACCCACTTTCGTTGCATTGAAAAAGAATTCTCAATCGCTCTTCACTATCCTCCTGCAGCGAGACTGACACCCCAGCAAAGTGCGCATTAAGCTCATCTGGAGTGAATCCATTCAAATCCCCTTGAGGTTCAGATAGCAGTCCCAGGTCTCTCAACTCCTTCCAGACATTACCACCCGCAAGAGCATTAAACAATCTATTGTGAATATAAGCAGTCTTAGCATGATCCGTGCGTTCGTCTACCACTCTATGCAACCGCAGAAATTCAAGGAGATACTGCTTGTCCTCTGTCCGTTTGTATCTATGATATGTAGCATCTCTCTTACACCGCATCTGTGACAATTCTTCATCCATCCATGGAAACTTATTTTTATTAGGCTTGAGTACTTTCAACTGCGCCGAATTTTCGATTGCAGTAGTGAGATTGTCACAGAGGAAACCAAGTGCAGATTCAAGGTCAGCTGTGTCAGTCATAAACGGCGACCAATCACAGCCGGCAAGTTTCTCTCCCAATGCAGTTGGACAAATATTTTTATAGTTTCTATACATGATAGGTTTTTCATTTAAAGTTATAGTGTTGCAAGGCAAACAGACGTCAATTAAATTATGCCGGCTGTGAAAGCTCGCCGGTATGTTCCGTGCATCAAGCACCATGTCGTTGTCATCGACAAAGATCAGGTCAATCCACGTGTGAGACGTCGGAGTATGATGCGTAGCACCGTGCTGGATCAACTGTAACGAAAGCTTATCCAACAGCTCACTAAGAAACTTGGCATCACTGCTCTCTTTACGGAGATCGGCATTCAAGTCTCCCATTATAATTTTATGGGAATAGTCCGAACAAAAATTTCTTAAATCATTCAACAAGTTAGAGTTTTTAATAAACGAAACAGCAAGAGGACCTATAAATAACAGAAACTAGCACAGGCTCGGAGCCGCCAACTGGCTCAGAACAGAAAATATATTCAGGCACCTCCAGCTTACCGCTACTATTACTAGTTTGCATCTCCGAAGTGGTCAAAAGATTGCATTTTAGATTATCCTTAATATCTAAGGCAACTCCTCCACCACGCAAGTTTCTTTCCTGTCTAAACACTTTGTACCCCCCGACTCGAATGACGTCATCCAAAACAGACGGACCCAGCCAGGTCTCAGCAACTCCAAATTTGTTGTAAGAATAATAGCCATTTAAAAGCTCACGCATCTACCCTATATGAGCCCTCAAAGAGGTCACATTCAGGAAGCATGCGCGCAGTTCACCCCTCCTCCTTATTCGACTCCCCGAAGAGGACCAGCGCAGTCGTCATTGGAAAGACGCTCTATCTAAGGATATTGCATGATTCTTAATTAATTCCTGATTCGAGTTCATCCCGCTATTGTGAGGTTTAAATTTATCATTATCAGTAGATCCATTATTTGTTAGAACTTCATCGTGTTTCCCAATATCAGTTAAGTTAACATTTTTCTGTACAATACATTTAGATTTATCTAATAATTCATTCAAATCATGTTCACTTTCAAATCTGTGTACTCTCTTCCCTCTTTTCCTCCTCACCATAAATTTACCACCTCTATGCCAAACAAACTTGCAACCTTTTCCTTTAGCATACTTTTTAAGATTTTTGAATTTAATATATTTATCTTTTTTAAGATACTCATTTATATATAAATTTTTTCGACTCGGCTTAAAATTTTTGCACGAATCCACATTTTAGATTAGGTATTTAAACACTTCTTTCGTCATTTTGTTGATATTTCACTACTTTATATGTGATAAAATCTTTTAAATATTATATTGCTTTAATAAAAGAAAATATTTTGATAAATAAGTCATTTCACAGGTACAGCTATATTAAGTACGGTCAAAATATCAACTTCAGATTACATATGAATTTATATTCCGTAAGAAAAACTTATCAATACAAACATTATCATTATGATTTGATAATATGAACCTTGCCTTTGGTATTTTTAACACTATGTAATCTAAATCTGCACTTAAGTCACACTTTTTCAAGAGCTATGTGGTCTATTTTTACACTGTGTAAAAAAAAATGTGAGCATGCGATTACATTGAAGTCTTTTGTACATGTCTCATATTAATATTACAATATTAAATATATTTTTGTTAAAAAGCGCATATTATTCGCAATTATTTTATGACATTTGCAATCGTTTTAATGATCATAAATAAAGTTTGAACTTATGTCATGTATTGTATTATTTTATCTCCATTGACATACGTACGAATCCAGTAACGTAACTCAAGTAACAATCGTTAGGCTGGAAGTTATAGTCTTTACTCAGTTCTCAGATATCTATCTATGTTCTTAGTGTTTTTTTATAAGAAGAACAAGGATAGAATATTTGAGAACTGAGTAACAACTACAACTTCTAGCCTTAGACTTGAGTTGGTTCTATGAATTCGAGCCATAAAAAAACATTACGACCCGAATTCATAGTCGTGTCTTGAGTATTAAATATGACTTAAGACTTAAGTTTTGTTACTTGAGTATCAGCTGTTACTTCAATTAAGTGCTACATGAAGAGGTTATAACAGTTAGTTATGAAACAAAATCACACAAATAAGATAGTCGTCGGTAAGGATGTAACACTCAATTGAAGTAACAGCTGATACTCAAGTAACGATACTTAATTTTTAAGTCATACCTAATACTCAAGACACGACTATGAATTCGGGCTTAAGTTCGGGCCAAAAAAAAGTAACATGTAAAATATTTTGTAAATAGAATAACGAATATTAGTATTGAAACAGTATTGCGAATATTATAATAAAAAATAAAATCCTATATTTACTAATTTTATAGATCAGGTAAGAATTTATTTCTAACGAAATTTTAGTTTAAGACGATAATATTATTTCATGGGCAATATTACAATATTAGAATAACATTGTATAATAAAAATTGATTCGATATTAAATAATTCGTTACAATTATTATTGTAAATGTTTAAGAAGATATTTCGATAAAACATCAGGGCAAACTTGCTATTCCTCATATATATAGATATAGGAGCAATGTATTTTTTATATCTGTTACTGTTCTTTTTCTAGCGTGTAATAGCCCTATATATTATCAAAGGTTTTGGATTTATTATCTTAACCATATACAGATAATAATTCGAATATTTTACCCTAATGTTTTATACGACTATCTTATTTGTGTGATCTTGTTTCATAACTAACTGTGATAACCTCTTCATGTAGCACTCAATTGAAATAACAGCTGATACTCAAGTAACGAAACTTAAGTTTTAAGTCATACTTAATACTCAAGACACAACTATCAATTCGGGCCATAATGTTTTTTTATGGCTCGAATTCATAGACCCAACTCAAGTCTAGGGCTAGAAGTTGTAGTTGTTACTCAGTTCTCAAATATTCTATCCTTGTTCTTCTTATAAAAAAACACTAAGAACATAGATAGATATCTGAGAACTGAGTAAAGACTATAACTTCCAGCCTAACGATTGTTACTTGAGTTACGTTACTGGATTCGTACCTATGTCAATGGAGATAAAATAATACAATACATGACATAAGTGCAAACTTTATTTATGATCTTTAAAACGATTGCAAATGTCATAAAATAATTGCGTATAACATGCGCTTTTTAACAAAAATATATTTAATATTGTAATATTAATATGAGACATGTACAAAAGACTTCAATGTAATCGCATGCTCACATTTTTTTTACACAGTGTAAAAATAGACCACATAGCTCTCGAAAAAGTGTGACTTAAGTGCAGATTTAGATTACATAGTGTTAAAAATACCAAATGCAAGGTTCATATTATCAAATCATAATGATAATGTTTGTATTGATAAGTTTTTCTTACGGAATATACATTCATATGTAATCTTAAGTTGATATTTTGACCGTACTTAATATAGCTGTACATGTGAAATGACTTATTTATCAAAATATTTTCTTTTATTAAAGCAATATAATATTTAAAAGATTTTATCACATATAAAGTAGTGAAATATCAACAAAATCACGAAAGAAGTGTATAAATACCTAATCTAAAATGTGGATTCGTGCGAAAATTTTAAGCCGAATATTTGTACGTCTTATTTTTCTGACTTGATTGCATAATTAAATGCATAAATAAAATTCTAGAATACAATTTCATAATATAAATAATAATACAAAGTCTGCAAATGAGCTATAATCAGCCAAAAATGTCGAAAAAATGAGTTTTTTGCATTTTTAACTATGACGCCATAACAGGAAATATCTGGAAAAATTCAGGCAAGTAATTTTAAACAAAATACAAGTTTTTTTGCAAGAATTGGCCCTGTACCGCATTTCCCGTGAAAAAAGGAAGGGTTTGAATTGTTTTTTCATCCTTTTAGGTTATATAGCATCATCAAATCTTTATGAAAAAATTCTACATGAATTTTAACCATTTAAGCTATAAGCACGATTTTCTTGGGGTTTTTTTACCGACTAGATGCGGAGAAAAAAAATAAATACTGAAAAAGTCATTTTTTCCATGCTGTGGACAGGGGGAGGTGGATCGCGGTCTGCAAATATGAGAAAAACTATTTTTTTCTCATCCAAAACAAAGTTACAAGGTCAAATAAAAATTTCAGGGACAGGGCAAAATTGACTATCTTAACGGAGGGTACCCTTTTGGGTGCAAAAAATAATATCAAAAAAAGGTTTCAATTAATTGGTTTTAGGGTGATGTTCTTTATCTCATATATGAAATTGTAATTAATGTCTTCAATATTTGATCGCGTATATATCGGTTATTCATCGCGACGGCGTCGCGATGAGATATCGCTAGCTGTTAATTTACTGAGCATATTTTTATCCTGAATTTTCTACCAGGGTGTATGATTTTTTAACTAGATCTACTATTTCTTATGTACTTTTTTACAGTGAATCCGAATCTGCAATCAAAATATAGCCTTTCCCTATTCAAAATAAGGTTTTTCCTAGAAAATCCTAATTTCTTTGCTTTTTAAAAACTAAAAACAAGAAGAAAGATACGAATAATTTTTTTTTTCTTTTAAGAGTATGCTGTACGGTGATCACTCTCATACCTCCTTAGGCCCAAGTACGAGAGCTTTCCAACTTTGACGAGGATATTGTCAACTTGTCGTAGGACGCACTAAGGCATCATTCTCACATCTTAGCGCTTCTCTGCAAAATAGCGTGCCTTCACTTGGTTTGTTACTGTGAAGTATTAAGTCAAACGAATTATTCTACACATTTCATTTTTAGGGTAGTTGTCATCATGACTAATATACTTCGCAGCAGCAGGTTTTTTAGGTTCCTCAATAAAAAAACTAATATAATGTTTTGAGATATCAAGATATTAAATGAATAAATATAACAATGCCATAAGTCAAATTGTATCTATAGTTACGTTTAATAAAGTAAATTTGGTTACTTAAAATATATCAAGCTAAGCTAGCTTATAATATTATTCAAAAGGAATAACTGCAAAATTAAAATATATTGATATGAATAACAAACGGAAAATCACTGACAATATTTCCTTTTTGTACAAAAATGCTTTGAGACCAAATTCAAATTTAAAACTCCAATAAAATGGAAAAAGCCAAAAGATAAAACCTATTTCTATTTCTAAGAGTCGCGAGATAGTTTTACGACAGACTTGGATGCTTTAAATGTAGATGGCAGTTCGACGAATCAAATAAATGAGAGTCAAATTGGTTCGGACAAAAGCACATCAAATGAGAAGCATCCAAGTATTTCCAAGAAAGATTTCAATACGGTTTATGGCATGGATGTGAAAGTACTTATCAATGAATTTAAACCAAACATATACAAATCTGAAAATTGGCAGCTATTAATTAATTCATCAAAGCACAGCCTTAAAGCAGTTCTTCTCCATATCACAAATAAATATGCTCCTATAACATTAGCGCATTCAACCATACTTAAAGAAGAGTATTCCAATCTTGAACTAATTTTGACGGAAATAAAATACGAAGAATATAAATGACAAATATGTTAGGACTTGAAAATTCTATCCATGATACTTGGACAACAATCTGAATTCACAAAGTACCCATGTTATTTATGGTTGTCCGATAGTAGAGATAGAGAAAATCACTACAAAAAGAAAATTTGGACATTAAGAGAATCTTTCGAACTTGCAAAACGAAATATTATAGAAAACCACTTGTTGATCCGTCTAAAATTTTGATACCTCATCTGCACGTAAAGCTTGGATCGATAAAACAACTATTCAAAGCCTTGGACAAGAAAGGTCAATGCTTGAAATATTTAAGCAAAGTATTTCCCCATAAATATAATGCTAAATAAAGTAAAGGTATTTTAAATGATCCTGAAATCTAAACTATATTTAGAGATGAAAACTTAACATCTTCTAAAAAGGGACAAAACATGTCAGAAATCCTCTACATCAATCATTCGAAGAAAAGCATGTACAAAAGCCTGAGACAATTTAAAATATAAAAAAGCAAGAGGGAGAGAGAAAGAGAGAACGTTGACACCTAGTATTCGTCACCTGGACACTCAAATTTCGAACTTCAAGCAAGTATTGTATTCTTTCAATTACGACTAGAAACATTAAAAGCATGGCATACTTATTAAAAATAACTAAAAACTGTATCTGCAGTGGTTTGTCAAGGTCGCTGATCATCAATTACATATCAGATTTACGAAAGTAGTCTAAGCAAACCTTAGATTTATGATCAATGATGTGAAACACCTTCAAAGTAGAATTTAAAATGTTGATTTTCAAAAAAATCAATGAATTTACTACATATACTTTCCGCTAACACCCCCTAAGAGTTATCTTTGACAAAATCTGACTTTAAATTCATTATCAAATAATTGAGACTAAAGAATTGTCGAAATAGCCTTCGCATACAACACCGGTCGTAGTAAATCTACTGGATTTACTCTCGCCTACTTAAACACAGGTAGAGAATTCATCGCCCCTGGGGGGTTATTCACTTACTTTTTAACAATAACGATTGACTTAACGTTTCGACGTCAAAAAGCGTTAAGGACTCTACTCTTTCAAGTAATCGATAAACACATATGAAAAAATGTTTTAGTTCATTATTAAATCTTTTACAACAGACATTTACAACATGAATATTCAAAATTAAAATAATTTCAAATAATTATTACATCAAAATTAACATGATTACAAAAAAAATTGTTTAAGTTTTTGACATATTTATACGCAAATAAATTATAATTTTACTAGTTTTTTGTAGATTTATATTATATCTTGTATTCTCTATACATTCAGTATCAGGATTTCAAATGGTCAGTTGATTGGGACATTATGAAAACTTGAGTAATATTTTATAACTTGTTTAATTTTATTTGCTAATAATTATATATCCAAAATAATAATTAGAAAAAATATCATGATCCATTCATCTTAAATCCCAATACAGAGAAAAAAGGAATTTTAACAGTATTTGCCTTAAAACACAACACGTAACATTCATATTAGAAATATATCTATATTCATGTTTCTATTATATATTCTTCTAACTCAACATTAACCAAGCCAACATTTTCATTTTGAAAGACGAAATTTTGAAAACCAATATTTTCAAGTTCTGCAGCAAACTTAACAATTTAATCGAGAAACTGTAGTTGTTGCTATAGAATATAAAATGCAAATTTAGATTAATATATAATTTTATTAAAAAACGTTTTTTATTGGTGATAAGATAAGTTTATTTAAAACAATATTTATATTATTTTTTTCTGTTCGTTTTTATTGAAGTACATATAATTCACTTTATAACCTGCAGATCCAATTGAATTTTAAATTATACACAATTCATCATTTAATCATGTATGATCACAAATAATTTTTATGATCACTAATGTAAATAATAATAAAATAATGTTCCCATTACCTATATATATATGGGACGTTTCACGTCAACTCACCTAACAAAAAAATAGAATTCGTCGAAAATCTGTGAGAATGTTCTATTTGATACCCAAAATATACGAAAAAAAATTTTAGAGGTCTAGGTCAAAGGGGTTAGGATTTAAACGTGATGGAATTTTTCGAATTTTCCAAATTTTTTGCTAAATAAATATTTTAATGAATTTTTTCCTCAAAAACTATCAATTTTTCGTTAAAACTTAATAAAATACTTTTTCTTGGAAATTAGATGTGGAATTCACCTGAATTTTTGCAAATTATAATATACTGATTTTTATGCTTACTTGATCGATTTAAACATACTATTTAGTATATCTAAAAATCGAGCAGGTTAAATTGGCTTTTTAAAGTCTATTTTTTTTTGTTTTTTTATGAGGAAAAAATATACGAAGCCTCCAGTTGGGCAGCCTTCTCAAAGTTACTTGATTGTGCAAAAAAGTCTAAATAAATTGTTATTTTGGATCAATGATGAGATTCGTGATTTTTTTTCTGAAAAAGTATTGATTTTTGGGACAAATGTATGAAAATGTTTTTTATTGGAAATCGTATGTAAAATGTATGTAAATTTTTGTAAACCATTATTTGCTAAACATCACAAATTATTAAAGAAATTTTTAAATTTTTAAATTTATTTTTTGTTAAATTTTTAGTATATATGGTTCATAATGTCTTAAATTACAATTTGTAAAAATATGTTCATATTCTACACATGATTTCTAATAAAAAACATTTTCATACATTTGTCCCAAAAATCAATACTTTTTCAGAAAAAAAATCACTAATCTCATCATTGATCCAAAATAACGATTTTTTCAGACTTTTTTGCACAATTAAGTAACTTTGAGAAGGCTGCCCAACTGGAGGCTTCGTATATTTTTTCCTCATTAAAAAACAAAAAAAAATAAGACTTTAAAAAGCCAATTTAACCTGCTCGATTTTTAGATATACTAAATAGTAGGTTTAAATCGATCAAGTAAGCATAAAAATCAGTATATTACAATTTGTAAAAATCCAGGTGAATTCTACATCTAATTTCCAAGAAAAAGTATCCTATTAAGTTTTAACGAAAAATTGATAGTATTTGAGGAAAAAATTCATTAAAATATTTATTTAGCAAAAAATTTGGAAAATTCGAAAAATTCCATCACGTTTAAAGCCTGACCCCTTTGACCTGGACCTCTAAAATTTTTTTTGTATATTTTGGGTATCAAATAGAACATTTTCACAGATTTTCGACGAATTCTATTTTTTTGTTAGGTGAGTTGACGTGAAACGTCCCATATATATATACATATATAGGTATATACATACACTGACAAAAAAGATATCTCGATGCTCTTGGATATAACTTAAGACCTATGGAGCAAGAAATTAATTTTAACATCTAGTTACCTATATCTAAGAAATTATTTTTCCATTTGAATAATAACATCAAATCGGAGTAATTCTTTTGCTTCTAGAATTCTTTTCTGTCAATGTATATACGTATGTTATGCATAATATAATGTTTTACAGTTTAACGTACAATTAACAACCAAGCTTCAAATTGGTTGTAAAATTTGTCGATAAAATCTACTTAGCGCTTAAGTTTAGAAGATTTTCGTCGTTACGTCAACATGGTCTCTGATAACGTTCGCGATATTCGATAGTATTTGCTGAAAAATTATTACTGCGCGTGCGCGTGTCAGCGTTAAGCTTGCCGTTAGACGTTACGGTATTACTGAATAAGCCCCCTGGGGCGATTTCAACTAGCCCTGGGAAAAATCTAATATCCTTAATAAAATAAACAAGTTAAAAGATGCCCTACAGCTAGCGAAAAATAACTTCGCTCGATGCTTCAAGAAACAGAGCCACTACTACGATCTACGTAGAAGGAAATGGGATCTGAAGTTGAACGATCTCGTGTTGAAAAGACATTACTCTTTGTCTAATAAAGCTGCCGACAAAGCCCCAAAACTTTCCGAAAAATACATAAGTCCGTATAGAATAATTGAAATCATTTCTTCGGTAATATACGATCTAAGAGCACACGATGGCTCAATCAAATGCATGTAAGAGATCCGAAACCGGCGAATTAAAATCCCAAAGTAAAAAAAAAAAACGCTAGGCGACACCGTATCCTGTCACCAGAATTTTACCCTTCAGGTATATAAGCTATGGACTTCCTCTCAAAGATACCACATGTAACAGCTATAGTTATATTGCTTGAATACTGTACGCTCTCATTCCTTCTTCAACAGTCATAATAGAGAACGAAACTTTAACCTCTAGCCAGCTATCGTATGACGTCAACTTTTTTGCGGTTTGCTACTTTCTCATAGAAAAAGCATTGTGTGTGTTATAAATTTAAAGTCGATCGTCGCGCTCGTAGCGGATAGTTTTAAAAACCTATGTATTCAATTATCGATCGTGAAAAGTAAGCACTTGCCTGCAAGCCGTTGAGCGAAAAAGAGCCTAACCGCGACTGAGCGTGATACTGTAAAGTTATTTTTTGTCTCTGCATTTTTAAAAGTGAATGATATATTTATTGTATTTTTGCTGTATAAGTTTAAGCTAAAGTGTAAATTAATAAAACTTAATTTATATAATCTTTTCTCACTTAAATAAAACGTATTTATTTTATACAGTCCTTGTCCATTTGTAACATTCTGGCGACCGGTTGACAGGACATTTTGTTTGAAAGTTACGCGGATAAGAGATAAATCGTTTTATAGTGTTTTTAAGTGAACAGTGAAAAGATGGATAAACTTAAAAAGACAAGAGCAGCACTGCGTACAGCATTCACAAGGAATTTAGGATCATTAAATGCAGAGCTCAGTAACACGAATCCAGATAAAAAGGCTCTTCAAGCTTTATTTAGTATGCTCTCGCAAAAGTCAATAGAATTAGACATACTCGATCGTAAATGTATTGATAAAATGATTGAGGACAGCGTTCCAGAAGAAGAAGTAAATAAACATTTAGAATCGGCGGATGAATATAAATGTGAATTTTAAGCGATAAAAATAACCGTAGCCGATTATACACGTGACGCTGCTGCGCCTGTGATTCCAGGAAACGGAACAATTTCTAATGAAAGCGTTGTACGTGTGCCCGTTGACAATGCTCGGAAATTCAAATTACCAAAAATTGAATTAAAAAAGTTTAACGGAGATCCTAAAGAATGGCTACAATTCTGGAGCATATTTAAACAAATACATGAGGATACGGCGATTAAAAATGAGGAAAAATTTCAATATCTCATCCAAGCGATGGTTGATAATTCAAGAGCCAGTGATTTAGTAAATAGCTACCCGCCGTCTGCCGAAAATTATCACAAAGTAATAGACAGTCTAAAAAATCGTTTCGGCCGCGATGACCTGCTCGTGGAAGTTTATGTGCGCGAGTTACTAAAACTTGTATTAAACAAATCTAAAGGTACTTTAACGAGCATATATGATAGATTAGAAACGCAATTACGGGCTCTCGAATCGCTTGGTGTTACGAGTGATATGTGCGCAGCGATGCTTTTTCCCCTCGTTGAATCATCTTTGCCGGAAGAAATTCTTAGAGCGTGGCAACGAAAAAATACATGTGGTGTTAATACGAAAGAGCGGTTAAAAAATCTTATGAATTTCTTGGAAGCCGAAGTTCAAAACAAGAAAGATAAAGTTAGTTCTGAACTGAACACGGGTGTCGCTACGGCTGCAGGCCTTCTAACCGCTAAACACGCGAGTGTCATCATATGTACATTCTGTAAAGAATCACACGATAGTGCTAGCTGTGAAAAGGCGAAACAAATGTCTCTCGAGTCAAGACAGGCTATTGCAAAAGAAAAAAGAGTATGTTTCGCGTGTCTTAAACCAAATCACAGTGCCGCGTGGTGTAGAAATAAAAATAAATGTGCATGGTGCGGTCGTAAGCACGTATTGTTAATGTGTAAAGAATTTTCGAAAAAGGAATCTACGGATACTAAAGCAGATGACGCGACTAAAAAGACTGAAAATTTAACTACGGTCGTTACATGTAATAACGCTTTATGCACTGCGGACGTATATCTACAGACATTACGCGTGAAACTAAAAGGTCCGCATAACGTATGTATAGTGCGAGCGTTGATAGATCCGGGATCGCATAAAACGTACGTACTCAAGAGCGTCGCTGAAAAAATGAATTTACAAGTCGTCGGTCGACAAGCTATGTCGCATTTATTATTCGGAGGCGTAAAAACAGAATCTAGGTGTCACGAGGAATACAAATTTGATCTCGGAAGCATGGATGATCAATATGAGTGTCATATTACCGCATTTCATGAAGACGTCATTTGTCAAGATTTACCTGTTGTTGCCGCGGGAGAGCGGATACATAACCTTCAAAACTCAGGCGTGATTTTAACAGACACTGGAGGTAATACAGAGCCAATCTCACTTCTCATTGGTGCTGATATAGCAGGCAGATTGTATACAGGTAAAATCTTTTAAATAAGTAAAGGGCCAACCGCGTTGCAAACTAAATTGGGCTGGACGCTCATGGGTAGAAACGGCGTTAAAAAACAAGATACGAGAGAAGATGCCACTTTGACCGTGCTCTCTATGTTTACTCATGAATCAAAAATATCTGATCCATGGGAACTTGATGTTTTAGGTATCACGGATCCAGCTACTACCTTCTCAAAGGAGACACATTTAATGGAAGTCAAGCAACGTTTTAGAGACGCACTCAAGTTTAATAGCGAGGGTCGGTACGAGGTCAACCTACCGTGGAAAGATAACCATCCACCTGTATGTAGTAATTATGCAGCAGCTGTAAAACGTCTACAAGGACTCACAAGGAAATTGAATCAAGAGAAATTATACGCAGACTACGAGCAAGTTTTTGACAGCTGGCTGCAAGAAGGTATTATTGAAGAAATCTCAAGTACAGTCGCTGATGAGAATGGTTATTTTTTGCCGCATAGACACGTGGTCAAGAATAATAGCACCACTCGTATCAGACCAGTTTTCGACGCATCAGCTGGTGCGAAAGATGGTCCCACACTTAACCAGTGCTTGGAAACAGGGCCTAACCTTATAGAACTAATACCAAGCATTTTACTCAGGTTTAGAGAAAATAAAATTGGCATTACTGCCGATATAATGAAAGCTTTTTTGCAGATAAGCATGTCTTCAGAAGATAGGAAATTTTTGCAGTTTTTATGGTGGAGCAAAACGGAACCTCGCAAAATGATTGTATACCGTCATCGCAGAGTCGTTTTCGGAGTAAATAGCAGTCCGTTTCTTCTTGGTGCTACCATCGACTATCATTTGGAGTCATGCATGAACAAGACTGAAGAAGATGACGCACAGCTTCTATGTAAGTTGAAAAGATCATTCTACGTCGACAACTGCGTAACCAGTGTGAATTCAGAGGAAGAAAAAGTGCTGTTTCAACAAAAATCTTCTGAAATAATGTACAAGGCTGGCTTTACGCTACGAGGATGGGAACACACAGGCATGAGTGACGAAGACGATGTCACCTCAATTTTAGGTATCTCCTGGGATAAAAATGAAGATCTTTTATTTTTAAATTTGAATTTTACAGATGGATTTGAAGAGCAGATCACGAAGAGAAAAATTCTATCTGTAGCACACAAGATCTTTGACCCGCTTGGATGGGCTTGTCCAACATTACTACTTCCTAAGCTTTTGCTGCAAAAACTGTGGAGTCAGAAGACAGGTTGGGACTCCAGTGTACCTGTGGAAATAGAGAATGAATTTAAGCGATGGTTTGAACAAGTCCCATTGTTACAACAAATAAGAATACCTCGTTGGATATTTGGAGGACCAGGAAATACAATATCGCTTCATATGTTCGTAGACGCAAGTAAAAGTGCCTATGCTGCTGCGTTATTTGTAAGATTAGACCGAGCTCATAAGGTTGATGTACAACTAGTATAAGCTAAATCGAGAACTGGGCCTCTCACTGAGATATCAATCCCTAGAATGGAGCTTCTTGCAGCTACATTAGGTGCTAGATTGGCCGATTCAGTTCAACGAGCGATGCAACTTTCTCAAGTCAACATAGTTTTTTGGTCTGATTCCTCAACTGTATTGTCATGGCTACGTCAAGGGCGTCAATGGACTCGCTTTGTGTGGAATCGAGTCGAGGAAATAAAGAAACTGACCAATGTCAATAGCTGGAGACACGTACCTGGAAATATGAACCCAGCAGACCTTCCATCCAGAGGATGCTCAGTGTTGCATCTTGTACAGTCGAAATGGTGGGAGGGACCGAGCTGGCTTAAACGTCCAAGCGCTGAATGGCCAGTAGATAGCTACACTATTGAAGAAGTACTGGTAAATTCTGAGGTCAGCAAAAGTAAAACGTGCACAACCCAGCTCTGTGAAGTAATGACGTATGAGAACGTAGTTCAAGAAGTAAAAAATATACCATGGTATTTAGTTAAATTCTCCAACTATGTCAAGATAGTAAAGATGCTTGCTTGGATAATAAGATTTACGAAAAACGTTCGCAAAGCCAAGCATCTACGTAAACAAGAAAAGGAAATCGACGCCAATGAATTTGATTTTGCTGAAAGGATGCTTATGAAATTTTCTCAAGATGATTCATTTGAAGGAGTAAAGGATAAACGATTAATAGGATTAAACGTTTTCTTGGATGACGTTGGAATAATCAGAACGAAAACGCTCGTGTCAAATCGCACAGATGATTTTGGCTTTAGGTATCCTATTGTAATGGACCCCAAGCATCTAGTTACAAAGCTATTCATCGAGCACGAGCATAAACGATTGAAACATGCTGGCGTAGGTATAACTCTTAGTACATTAAGAGAAAAGGTGTGGATAATATCAAGTCGAAGAGCAGTCAATTCTGTTATCCACAAGTGTGTAACCTGCCGTCGGTATGCAGAGAAAACTTTAGACGTCCCACCTGCCAGTTTACCAGAGAATCGGGTGCGAGACGCAATGATATTTGAAGTTGTTGGCATTGACTGCGCTGGACCGCTATATCTAAAGAATGGACAGAAGGTTTGGGTCTGTCTTTATACATGTGCCGTGTACCGCGCAGTTCATTTAGAACTGTTGTCTACATTATCAACGGAAGGCTTCCTTGAATCATTCAGAAGGTTTGTCGCAAGAAGAGGAAGGCCAAAATTTGTCTACAGCGACAACGGCACCAATTTCATAGGAGCCAACAACCTCTTAAAACTAGTTGATTGGAATAAAGTTCAATCCCACTGTACAACTGAGAAGATCACCTGGATATTCATACCGCCAACAGCCGCATGGTGGGGAGGATGGTGGGAGAGAATTATACGTATTTTAAAGGACCTTTTGAAGAGAACCCTAGGAAAAGCTTCATTAGATTTTGAGGAGCTCACCACGATAATATGTGAGTGTGAAGCTATCATAAATTCAAGGCCAATATCCTATGTATCAGAAGAGCAGCAGGATTTAATGGCAATTACACCAGACATGTTTTTGAAGGAAGTTCAAATAGATGGAGTACCTGACTTGGATCACTTGGAAAATGTATCTCTCAATCGACGTTTAAAATATCGCCAGCGTTTACGTAAGGAACTGAGAGTACGTTTTCGGTCAGAGTACTTAGGACAGTTATCTAGGTACACAAAGGCCAGTCGTTCTTATACTACAGTTAAAGAAGGCGACATTGTATTGATAGCAAATGATAATCTGAAACGCCTGGATTGGCCATTAGCGCGCGTGACTCAAGTAATCAAAGGAAAAGACGATGTGCCACGCGTTGCAAAACTAAAAACTTCCAACGGGGAGCTTACTCGACCGCTTCAACGTTTGATTATCCTAGAAAGTCCACCAAAAGTTTCAGGAGATGATCAAACACCTGGTAATGAATCATTGCAAGAAAAAGGTGTTGAAGTTACAGTACAAAAGGAAAGCAGCTCTGAACATTCATCTAATAATACGCTGGATTCATCAAGCCACCTCTTACAAGACGAGCAAGAGATTGTTCAAGATCAACAAGACCAAGCTGTCAACAATCAAGATTCTACGCGTGTAGTGAAAGAAAAAGACAACAAGAAAAATTTTGATGTAAAAGAAACGCGAACGCGTAGCGGACGTATCGTAAAAGTTCCTAATTTATTTTATTAGTTAATTTGTAATTTCTCATGCAATTTCTTGTGATTTTGATTTATATTTGAACTTTTGAATAACTGTGTTTTAAATTCTTCGTTATTCAAGGTGGGAGAATGTTACAAATTTAAAGTCGATCGACGCGCTCGTAGCGGATAGTTTTAAAAACCCATGTATTCGATTATCGATCTTGAAAAGTAAGCACTTGCCTGCAAGCCGTTGAGCGAAAAAGAGCCTAACCGCGACTGAGCGTGATACTGTAAAGTTATTTTTTGTCTCTGCATTTTTAAAAGTGAATGATATATTTATTGTATTTTTGTTGTATAAGTTTAAGCTAAAGTGTAAATTAATAAAACTTAATTTATATAATCTTTTCTCACTTAAATAAAACGTATTTATTTTATACAGTCCTTGTCCATTTGTAAAAGTGTGTGTATGTATGTGTGTGTGTGTGTGTGTATGAATTCAGTACGTCAGTTGGATCTCGAAAACTACTCGATGAATTTTTACTTCAAATTTTGCATACAATTTATTTTTTTGTCTAATTGGTGCAGAAACTGGTAAAAATTGAGATCTTAGCGTAGTTTTCATTTTAAAGCCATTTTAAGAATTTTCCAAAATTCCGATTTTTTATTTTTTTTTTTGTATTTTACGTAAACTACTCAAAGAATTTGCTTCAAAATATGTATGAAAATTATTTCTGACTACCAAACAAAGAAAAACTTTTAAAAATTGATTTTCTTAGCACATTTTCAATTTTTAAACATTTTGAAAATTTCGAAAAATATGTTCCTTTTCTATTTTTCTTCTATTTTACTTAAACCACTCAATAGATTTGCTCCAAAATTTGTATGCATATTCGCTATCGTCAGAAGAAAACAAGCTTGGGAAAACTAATTTTCTTAGCGCAGTTTTAATTTTAGAGCATTTTTAAACCTTGTAGAAAAATTTTTATTTTTCATTTATCTTTTATTTTACGTAAGCCATACGATCAATTTTCTCCAAAATTTTTATACAATCAATTTGCTATTTTCTGAAAAAACAAGCTTAAAAACTAATTTTCTTAGCGTAGTTACAACTTTAGAGAATTTTAAAGATTTTCAAAAAAATTTCGATTTTTCTCTATTTTTTTTATTATACGTAAAATACTCCATAGATTTGTTCTAAAATTTGCAGGGAAATTATTTGCGACTGCCAAAAGAAGGAAAATTCTTTAAAACTGATTTTTCTTGCGTAGTTCTAATTTTTTAGCATTTTGAAAATTTTAAAAAGAAAATTGTATTTATTTAGCCAATTAGATCTCGAATATTGCTCGTTGGATTTGCTTCAAATTTTGGATACTATCTATTATTTTGTCTGAGTAAGTGGGAAGCTATGGAGATTGGTTTTCTTAGTGTAGTTTCAATTTTAGAAAAATTTAAAAAATTTAAAAAACATCTTTATTTTTTATTTTTTTTTCTATTTTATGTAAATTACTTGGTGAATTTGCTTTGAAATTTGCATGAGAATTTTTTGCATCTGTCAAAAGAAGTATGACTTTTAAAAACCAATTTCCTTAACATAGTTTTAATTTTAGAAAATTTTTAAAATTTTGAAAAAAATTTTTATTTTGTATTTTTTTTTCATTTTACGTAAACTACTCGATATTATTATTACTATTATTATTATTATTATTAAGGATATCGGGTAGGCAGTTCTATGAGAATAGAACCACTTAATGCTGCCTAGGCGAAAAGCCCTTTGCAACCCCATAGTTTAGTCCGACCAGCAACCCTTCACCACAACCTTATGGATGGGTTCCGGGCATATGCGGTTAGACATAGTTAGATACGCAATGTTTCGTGAGCTCTTTATATAAAGAAATCACATTATTTAAAGAGAGTGCCTTGATTTTGTTAATGTCACGGCACTCCATTCCTATGTGTTTCATTCTAGTTGTAGCTAGTTCCTCACACTCACAGAGGATGTGCTGAGCCGTCTCCAAGGCAGCCCCGCACCATCTGCACGCAGGAGAACCTGCTACTTTCATATTGTACATGTGGTAATTTAATTTACCGTGCCCTGTCGCTATTTGTGCGACTATGTTTATATCTTCTCTGTTTAGGTTCAGACCCCGTGCCAACCACGCATGATTGGGATCGTCACCAAGCAGAGCTTTAGCTTGCTCGCAACCTGGTGTATTCCTCCAGATTGTCCTATGTTGTGACTCTCGCCATTGACACATTCTTTCCTTAATTTGGTTCATCTGAATTCCTAAAACAGGCTCAGGGCCAATTAGTGGTGTTTTTGCAGACAATTTTGCTAGGTCGTCTGCTACCCTGATGCCTTTGTTTCCCACGTCACTGGGAACCCAGTAAAGTTTGAGTTTCCTGCATCTTTCTCCTAAAGTATTTAGTGAGTTGATGCATTCCTCTACCAGACTAGACTTAGTTTTGTAGCTTTTTAAGGCCATGAGTGCCTCTTTGCTATCCGAACAGATGTTCACTATGTCTTGGTTGTTCGCATCTAGTGCCATCTGAGCAGAGATCAGTATAGTCACCAGTTCTGCCTGAAAAATTGAAGACTGCTTGCCCAGCGGGACCATAGTCCCCTTCCCAAGCTTCCTTCGATAGATGCCTGCTCCAGTATCCGTTACGGACTTTGATCCATCCGTGCACCAGATGTCACCTGAGTTCGGTATTCTATCGTTACCTTTTTCTGACAGCCAGTCTTCTTTGGTTGGAAAAATCACCTCGAATTTATTGTCGAAGTGATATTGTCCACATATTGAGAGCAATCAGTCTGCATGCAGACCTTGTAGCAGCCTCTTGTACATACAGTTGTAAGGGTGCTACTCCCATCAAGATTCCCAGGGCTTCTATGGGAGTAGTCCTCATTGCCCCTGTCATGGCTCTTAGGACAAGTCCCCTTAGCCTATCTAGGAGCTTCGCAGTTGGTGCGTTTCCACCATACCACTGCTGCGTAAGTTAGTCTAGGAATAAGAATAGTTCTAAACATCCACAGGATGGTTGAGGGTTTAAGTCCCCAATTCCTTCTAATAGTTCTTCTGCTAAGCCAAAACATATTGGTGAGCTTCCTGCAGCACTCTTCTACCTGGGGTTTCCAGTGTAGCTTGCTGTCCAGTATCACCCCCAAGTATTTGGCCTCGGATTTTGGTGTTAATACTTGGCCTCCTAGCTTTAAGGTTTTGTGCAGTTTCCACTTGTACCTCCTCGTGAAGACCACCACCTCTGTTTTGCTAGGGTTGATAGACAGTTTGTTGGTTTTGCACCAGTTCCAAAATCTGTCTAGTGCTGCCTGTAATACATCTGCTAGCGGTTCAAGGAAACGCCCCCTCACTACTATCATTATATCATCGGCATATCCAATGACATGGCATCCGGTTTCTTTAACACAGGTTAAGGCACCTTCTGCCACCAAGTTCCATTCTAAGGGGGAGATCACACCGCCCTGAGGACAGCCATTTGCGACTGTACCCCTGACCGTAGTGTCACCCCTGTTTACTTCCAATAATCGGTGACTCAGCATGTCACGGATCCAGTCCGTGATCATGTCCGGCACTCCTTTATTCTCGGCTGCTTTGCAAATAGCTTCTGTTGGGGTGTTGTTGAAAGCCCCCTCTACATCCAGGAGGGCTCCTATGACGAATCCTCCTGTTGCTATTTCTTGGTCGATTAATGACACTGCTTTGTGTAGTGCCGTTTCGGTAGATTTGCCTTCTGTGTAGGCGTGTTGTTCTGTTGATAGCGGATTCTGCATGAGAACCGTCTCTTTGATGTATCTGTCGATGAACCTCTCTACCGACTTAAGCAAAAAGGACATCAGACAAATCGGTCTGAAGTCCTTTGCCGAGGAGTAGCTCTTCCTGGTTTAGGAATGAAAACTACTCTTGAATTTCTCTAGTTTTCGGGTGTATAGCCCAGCAACAAACAGGCTCTCGCCAGTCTCACGAAAGGGCCGAGGATAACCTCCGTGTTCTGCTGAAGCAGGACCGGGTACACCCCGTCCACTCCGGGAGACTTAAACGGCCTAAAGGAGAACCAGGACCACCTGACGCGGTCTGGGGAGACAATCCCGGCCGCAAGCTTCACCCTAGCTGACTTATCAGCGGGTCCACCGCGACCAAGACCCTAATTCACCCTTGAAGGGTTATCGGGTTGATCACTCTCCCCACCCTCCCAGTTAATAAAACCCGGAAAGTGCGTCCTCATCAGGCAGCCCAGGGTCTCCCCGTCCGTCACTGAGTAACCACCCTCTGGAAGTCTAATGGCACCCAACCATGCCTCCGGATTCCGTGCAAACAGTTTGTCCAGTCGAGATGCCTCCGGACCTTGTTCCACTTCCGAACAGAACTTCCTCCATCCTTCCGTGTGGGCCCTTCTGACCTCCCTTCTGTATTCTTTCTGTTTGTCCCTCCACTTCTGCCAAGGCAACTCCGCTTTGGATTTCTTGGCCTTTTTGAACAATCTTTTGACTGTCTTCTTAAGAGTTACAGTTTGTGATTCCACCATGGAGACTCATACTTTGCCCTTGCTTTCTTAAGAGGACAGCTCTTAGAGAATGCCGAGATGATAGATTGTTGGAGCATTTCCGCCGCCCCTTCTATCTCTTCCCTATTCCTAATATTTTTAGGGAATTCTCTCATTGCTATTGAGAGTTCCTTTTTGTATTTACCCCAGTCCGTATTCCTTGGGTTCCTAATTCACTTGACCTCCTGAAACAGAAAAAAAATATTAAACGTGATCTGTGCATGATCAGATAGCGTCGGTTCTTCCGACACTCTCCAATCCTGCACAGCCTTAATAAAGTTTTGTTAAAACAGTGTTAGGTCGATCACCTTTTTTCTCTTTATATTAAAGAAAGTAGGTTCCGAACCCCTATTAAGAATATCTAGTTCAGTGGTGGCTAGGTACTCGAATAGGGCCGATCCTCTAGCATTCGTGTCCGTGCTGCCCCACACCGTATGGTGCGCATTGGCATCACATCCCAAAACCAGAAGGAGCCCCCTCTCGCTACAATAGTCCACCAACTTAATTACCTCTTTTGTAGGAATTTCTTCCTCATAGGGGAGATAGACTGAAGCTAGTACTACCTCCTTTGAAACACCTCTTATGGAGAGTTTTACCTTAGTAGCCACTACATCTCGAGTAATGACTGTCATAAGTGGCGTGTTTTCCAGACCTTTGATCCAGATACACGCTCTGGGTTTGACTGCTATTGGATCTTTGACAATTTTGCCACCTCTTCCAAGTCCTTTAATAGAGCCTTTGATGGTCCATGGTTCTTGTATCAATGATACATATGTGTGCGCCGCAGACTGACTCCTCGGAAGAAGAGCTGAGGAGTCTTTACTGTGGTGCAAGTTAATCTGAGTAATTTTAAAGATACCCTCCATTTGGAAGTTTCCCTATTGATTACTTGATGCTTCCACGGTCTTGACAGAGTATCTAACTTCAACTCTGCCTATATTGTAGTAAGCCTTGTTGTCTGATGAACTCAGACTTTTGATAGACGATTCGGAAATGCCGACTATAAGCATCATTCCCTCCTCGTCTAACTTACCTTTCGACTGCTTCGTTGACCCTTGGTCCAGTTGCGTCTTTTGCTGGTCCTTCGGTTCTGCTGGACCCTGTTGTTGTTGCGGTTTGCTTGGCTTCCGGGATTCCGAAACCGCGTACAGCCTGCAGCCATCCACCTTGAGTGACGGATTGAGCCTTCCCAGCCTCTTTAGCGCCACTCCTGGTTTTACCTTTGTAGGTAGCAGGATCGTGGCCCTAATCAGACGCTGGAGGAGCTCAATCCCTCCTACTCTGGGGATGGGAGCACCTTACGGACTCTTCTCGCCCATCTGCCGCACAAACCACTCCCTACTGAAACGGTCCGCTGGCACGACGACCATTGCACCATTTTTGACCATAGAGTCTTCGAACCTTGGCAGTTCTCCGTCCTCTATTTGGTCAACGCGCTCCTCAATCTCCTTGCGAAGATTCGTCAGATCACTTGACGAGAAGCATTTATTTGGACACTCCACCGGAACCACCACTACCGTGAGTGGATTTGTCCTTTGTGCAATTGACAGGGAGCCTTCTTCCGGTCCAACATTATTTCTTTTAGGGGGTCTTTGCCCCTTCGATGAAGTATCGCTTGATGTTTTGGGTCTATTGACTCCTTTAAAATGAGAGGGGGTCAAGGACAAAGAGGAGGAGGGCGTGCCTTCCTGAAGTTTTTTCCTCCTCTGCTTGTTCCCCATTCTCTTTGTTTTGTTGACAGTTCCCCTTCCCAGGTTCACCAGCATAGTTCCGATTCCTCTATCCAGGTTCACCGGCGTAGTTCCGGTTCCCCCTTCTAGGTTCACCGGCGTGTTATGGATTCCCATTTCCAGGTTCACTGACGTATTGGCAGGCACTAGTTGCGCTTCTGGTTGGGTCACCAGCTCTTGTTGAGCGGTTCTCCTTCCTTCCACACTACCAGGTTGCGTAAGGTTTTTGTTATTATTTTGCATATCCATTTGAGTCCCACGAGTAGCTAGGGAAAGGTTGGTCCACCTCCACAGAGCCCCGCATGTGGAGGTAAGGCATTAATACTCGTAGAGGTCGCTCGGTATCTACGAGGCACCGTTTGAGACCCACTGTAACCCCTGGACCACGAACAACATCAGCACGGTTCGCATTACACCTTCAGTCAGGAGGTGATATATTTTATTAACGCCCTATATCTCTCCACCACTAGAGAAAGTCGGGGGGTTGTTTCTAAGTCACCTCGGGCTGCTGAGCCATCCTAGATTCAGCTAGGCGAACCCTCGAGCTGACGATGCCAAGCCGGATTTCCCGCGCCCCTACGCCCATGCCCCAGGCGCCCTGCAGCTCTCAACTGCCAGGACCCCCAGAAGCCGTCAGCGCCAGCAGCATGAGAGCCCCCCACCCTACGTCCCCAGAGCCTGCCTAGCAGGATGAGACGGAAGCAGAGAGGCACCGACCCAACATCCCCGAACGAGAGGATGTTAGGCTCCCAAGTCTCCAGTGCTAAGCTTCCCCACCGTCCTCTTACGAGGCACCTTACAAGGTCCTACAACCTCTAGAGGAAGAAACTACTCGATAGGTTTGCTCTAAAATTTGTACCAATTTCTTTTTCTACTGTCTTTATTAAACAAGCTTTTAAAAAATAATTCTCTTAGTGTAGTTTTTTTATTACTTCTTTTGATTTCTAATTCAACGCTTTCACTAACTCTTTTCTTACTTCCTCACTTCCTTTCTGTCTTTCTATCTCAGATGGATCCTCATTTTACCCTATTTTTATCCACCCCTGACTCTCTTTCTATTTCTTAATCACTCTCTCATACTCTCTAATTTTTCTAGAATAAAAATTATTTTTTTTACATTGAAATTACATTAAAAAAAATTAAATAAAATTACTCCAACTCGATGAGCTCTATGAGAAAGCATTGCGCCAAAGCACTTGGCAGCGTTTTTCTTGTCTAAATTATGATATCATTTATGTATTTGCAATCCTGGTTTCAAGAACTATTCCTCAATATTTCATGAAAGATCTCAGTGAATATTTTTGGCTACATTTTCTGACTACTAAGGTAAAGTAGGGTAATTTGGGACGGATTTCAGCATCCACCAAATATAACTATTTTTGTTATTTTTTTTTTAATTTTGATAAATCCGTAAATCAAGGCTTTTAGTAGGCTGTATAGACTTTATTTTCCAATTAGGATAGAGTCAATATCTGTATAATTAAAAAAATTATTAGGTTTTAATTTTAGAGTATGAGGGAGTTCAAACTGGACAATGGTAAATAAAATGGAACCTAAAGCTGGACAGCATAGGGAGCTAATTGTTGACTGTGCTGAACAATGCACTAATTAGTATACTGAATACTACAAAATTTCTTCAACGTTCTCCAATATTCAAAAAGTCTTTTTTGACTGTCTTCACCTTTCTACAACTCTTTAAATTCATTGTGCTTGAATGTTTGTAAAGTTTCAGCAGAAATAGCATTCTGTTCGAATAAATTCAATAGATGCAATAATTTATTGTTCATCGTACTGCTTAGACTTTCTAACTGATCAGATGAAGATCTAGGATTCTTTTCCTTTTTTTTTTTATTTTAAATATCATAATTAACTGCACTCAATTCAAATGGATATAACCCACATGCCCTGAATCCATTTTTAAATGTCTCGGTCACATCAATAGAATCAAGAGCATTTTTTAAAATAACAGCGAACATTGATTTTTTAACATCAACTATATTATTGTCAATCCTCCATGTTCGTAGAGTCCTTTTGTATGCCTCTTTCAATGGATGGAATAGAGCCACATTGAAAGGCTGGATTATATGGGTGGCATTAGGTTATAGTGCTATTAGTTCTATTTGAAATTCTTTACAGAAATTTATTAAGGGCAAAGTGAGATGAGAGGCATGACCATATACGTACAGAATTATTGGAAACTTCACTTCATTATCTATCAGCCACTCGTAATAGATATTTACTATGTAACTATAAAAGGTCTCCGATGTCATCCAACCTCTGTCACTATGTCCTATGCCCTAGCCTTTTGGTATGCTATGAACAAGGCTTTTCTTTGGAATAGTTTTCAAATCAAACAGTACCATAGGAGGAAGTATCTGTCCTGAAGCAGATGCAGCAACCAGTACTGTCATACAAGCTTTCTCATTGCCTCCAACAATTTGATATACAGATTTTGCACCTTTTTGTGTTATAACTGTATTATCTTTTGGTACTAAATTGAATGAAGATTTATCCAAATTGAAAATTCTTTCTAGTTTAACATGTGACAACCTTGGGGATTAGGAGGTTGCACTAAGGTATATATATATAAGCACATTGCTCTTACGGTACGCTGCGCGCGCCGCAAGAGAGAGACAAACGATCCTTAAGAGGAGGCCGAACTATCTGTCTCTGTCTAATAGTGTTTTTCATCTTTTATATGAACACCACCAGTTTTAATAAGACAAAAATAGTAGCCCCGCCAAATATTAATATAATAAGTAAATTTTATAATCATAACGAAATAATTTTATCGCGTGATTTTTGAGTATGATTTGACCTACAAACTGCCGTAAATAGAATCTGTCTTCTTTTATAAAATTTTGGTAGGTCAAATCATACTAAAAAATTACGCGATAAAATTATATCGTTATGATTATAAAATTTACTCATTATATTAATATCTAGCGGGGGCTGCAATTTTTTTCCTGTTAAAACCGATGGTTTTTATATAAAAGATGGAAAACACTATTAGACAAAGACAGAGAGTTCGGCCTGCCCTTAACGGACCCCAACTTAGCTACGCAAGTCAAACGGCTTGCTAGCTCTATCTATGCATATTATAAAAGCCTTATAAACTCGCGCGTATGTGCCAACGAACTCGGGTATGGTGTTATGAGTTTGACTCGCGTGGTCTGCTTTCCTTCTTGCCGACAGTCGTAGACTTCTTTATGTCGTCTATATGCGTATTACTATATATATAAGTAATATGATCAATCTGCCATGTTACAAACATTTATTAATTTTTTTTTCTCTAAATAACTTTTTACAATTGAAAATGAATTTTCGAGGTCTCCTTCAGTAACAGAGGCTCTGCTCGAGGTGAGGTTTTGAGCTATTCTTGAACGTAAGTTGTTATGACGTTTCATGAATCCATTGTACCAATGTTTACCTGGTCTGTTGTTTTTAAAAGTATTCTTTCTCTTCTCTGCAATTATATATTTCTGTACGCAGTCTAATAAATAACTTTTTGTGACAGAAAATCCTCTTTCTGCACTGTGAATAATCCATTCAACTATTTCTAATTCTTCTTTGGGACTTAAAATAGTTGGTGCACCTCTAGCACAGTCTATCGGTACACGACAACTGAATTTAGTATGCAGTGTTGACTTTGGTATTCCAAAAAGTGTAGCTGCCTGTCACAGAGTCTGTCCATTCTCTATTCCTGTTAATGCTTTCATAAGTGTTTCTTTATCATATTTTTTTCCATTGCATTTGTTTGATTTGTATTTTCTTGTTTTATCTTTATTAATGTCAGTTAATTTTTTTACTTCATTACACTTTTCTTGGGAGTAGATAGGCTATAGGCGTTCTGGCCCATGCGGGTTGTAATCCACCCCCTCTCCTCTTCCAAGTGTGTTAGAATCCGTGACATTTAAAATACATGTGGATTCCTCCCTCCTGTTAAAAAAATGAAAAAGGATAAAACACTTGTCTCCCTCCACTAAGTGTGTTACAATCCGGTCTATTTAAAATACGTATAAGTCTTCCCTTCCTTAAAAAATGTATTTTCTTTTAGGAAAGGGCTAGCCCTTCTCTCTTCTTATTTTTAAGGAAAGGATAGAGTGCCGCCCACTGTATGTTCTATTTTGGGGACGCAGAAAAATTGACCTACTCTTAGAAGAGAGGGAAAGGGCAGACCTTTTGCGCAGTGCTCGTCTACCATGCGTTTTCTTTCACATTGCGTGAAAATTTACCTGCTTTTAGAAGAGAGAGAAAGGGGTGACCTGTCTCTAAATGCAGTACACTGTGTGTGTTCTCTTTTAAGTCACAGGTGCATGAAAATAATGAATGGCGCCTTTTTTTTAGGATACAGTACATAAGCAAACTATAAATTGGCCTTCTATAATATTTTTTAAGTCACTGTTTTTGAAAGATTATCTTTTGTTCTTTTTTTGAGAAAAAAAGATTTATTGAAAGGGTCAGCTACCTTTTCTCTTCTTGTTTTAAAATAGAGAATCCTTATTTGAAGAAAATATACGAGGCTTTACTCTGTTAAAAAGGGAAAATGCTGTTTTGATAATGTTTCTTTTATATTTACAGGTGCATGTCGGCTTTCTTGAGAAAAAGTATCTTGCAGGGGGATCAAAGATTTCACGTGCGAAAGTTTTTTAAGATGAAGAGATATTTATTGAAAGGGTTACTTGTATTTTTTTTTGGCTTCTAAGATATTGTCTTAAGTTACTTTTTGTGAAAGAAAATCTTTTTTGAGAAAAAAGATTTATTGAAAGAGTCAGCTACCTTTTCTCTTCTTGTTTTAAAATAGAGAATTCTTATTTGAAAAAAATATACGAGGCTTTACTCTGTTAAAAAAGGAAAATGCTTTTTTGAAAATGTTTCTTTTATTTTCACAGGTTGCATGTCGGCTTTCTTGAGAAAAAGTATCTTGCAGGGGGGTCAAAGATTTCACGTGCGAAAGTTTTTTAAGATGAAGAGATATTTATTGAAAGGGTTACTTGTATTCTTTTTTGACTTCTAAGATATTGTCTTAAGTTACTTTTTGTAAAAGAAAATCTTTTTTGAGAAAATTTTCAAAATGCTCTAAAATTAAATGTGCGCTAAGAAAATTGAAGAAAATTAGTTTTCAAAAGTTCATTTTATTTTGACATTCATAAATAATTTCCATACATAATTTGAAGCTCCTTCATCGAGTAGTTTACGTAAAATATAAAAAAAATTAGAAAAATTTTATTCAAAATTTTCAAAATGCTTTAAAATTAAAACTGCACTGAGAAAATAAGTTTTTCAAAGCTTGTTTTGTTTAGGCCATTGCAAATGATTTTCATAAAAATTTTCGAGCAAAGCTATCGAATGGTTTTTGTGTAATAGAAAAAAAATAAAAAATAGAGATTTTTTCCAAAATTTTCAAAATGCGCTAAAATTAAAACTACGCTAAGAAAATAAGTGTTCCGAAGCTTGTTTTCTTTAGACAATAGCGAATAACTTGCATTCAAATTTAGAAGCAAATCTATCGAATGGTTGTCGTAAAATAAAAAATAAATAAAAAAAAAATTTTTTTTCAAAATTTTCAAAATGCTCTAAAATTAAAAGTGCGTTAAGAAAATCAGTTGGTAAAAGTTTTTCTTCTTTTGGGAGTCGCAAACAATGTTCATACAAATTTTTAAGAAAATTCTACAAGTAGTTTACGTAAAATATCAAAAAAATGAAAAATCAAAATTTTTTCAAAATTCTTAAAATGGCTCTAAAAAGAAATGAGCTAAGAAGATCAATTTTCAATAGCTTCCCCTCCAGATGGACAAAAAAATAAATTGCATGCAAAATTTGAAGTTAATCCATTGAGTAGTTCTCGAGATCTTATTGGCGTACTGAAATCATACACACACACACATACATGCAGACATTTTCTGGAAACCACTTTTTTCGACTCCCTGAGTCTAAATATGTACAAATTAATGAAAAAATAGAAAAAAAATTTTTTACTGATACAATGCTTTCTCTATGAGAAAGCAAAAAGTATCAAATAAGTATGGATAAGTATGAAAAAGTATCAAACAAGTATGGGAAAGTATTAAGCAAGTTTGAAAAAGTTTGAGAAAGTATTAAAACAGTAAGAAAAGTATGAAAGTTGAAACATAAATGTATTACTTACACATTTGGTAATAGATCGGCTAACCATTGCGCTTTCTGCTCACCCTTGACAAATACTTTCTTGACTCCTTGCGAACAAATTTCGAAAATTTTTTGAAGACGATGGTAAGGTATATCTCCAGAGTTCCATTGTATTCCATAGTGATACTTTTCCAGCCATTGCGTAGTACTTTTTTCTTCTTGACTCAATTCTCTCCATGTCATCGGAGGTTTAAAGAGATACGCAGTTGGAAAAGCAATTTCTCTAAAATTCAGAAAACTGACTTCTTTAAAAATAGAAGAATCCCCAGACATGCCTTGAAATCCTTGTATGTCACAAATATAAACGTTCTTTTCAGAAAATTCTAATATTGCATTTTTAATCATTGCACCATAGTCACGGGTTCTAGCCATCTTACAACTCTGAATTTCTTTCAGCGAGAAGTGATTTGAGAGACTGAATAGGAAAATTCTTACAGTTTTTGGATAGTTTAAAAGAAAAATTTATCCCTTCCTAAAAACTTTTCCCTTCATTATTTTCCAAATTTTTCTTTTCACTATTGGTCAAATCTTAAAATTTGTATCCCTTATTAAATTTTCTTTTTACTATTGGTAGAATCTTGTAATTTGTATCCCTTCTTCAATTTTCTTTTTTACCATTGGTCAAATCTCGAAATTTGTATCCCTTCTTAAATTTTCTTTTTTACTATTGGTAGAATCTTAAAATTTGAATCCCTTCTTAAATTTTCTTTTTTACTATTGGTCGAATATCGAGATTTGTATTCCTTCTTAAATTTTCTTTTTTACTATTGGACGAATTTTCAAATTTGTAACCCTTCTTAAATTTTCACTAACTTTTCCTTTTACTATTGGATGAACCTTAAAATTTGTATCCCTTCTTACATTGTTATTACCTATAAAAAGCGAAGCTATTTTTTGGATGACTACACTTCGTATATAATAATCAGTGAGATTTATTCTTGAATATTGTGTGAGTTGAAACTGTTGCTCTAGTCATCTTTTAGTTAAAAAAAGTAAAAAAGACTTCAATCGATTTTTTTGAACGTCTTGTCTAATTACTTCGTGATACTTTACGGAGTATAAACAAATTGAGCAATGATGATATTCATTATTGGTTAGATATGTGTAATTCTGCCGTCATTTAATGAAACGAAAAAATCGTTCGACCTAACCTCACAAGAGGGGAGAAACAGAAATGTCAAACTTGTATGACACATCTTTCGTACATGCAAGTTCAGTTGGAACAAAATCTTCATCAAGAAAGTAATCTACAATCTGAAGAAACAGAAGCTAGAGTCGAGTGGCGAGCCGTAGAGTCAGCTTTCCAAAATCGAATCAGAACTGGTGTAGTGGTAAATATTAAACATGTGGACATTCTGAGTTTTTTGAGTGACGCATAAAAACTTTTTAAAGTTAAGGTTCAGGCGTGCTCAGAAGAATATAATGCGTTAAAAATAAATTCTGATTTCATCTCTGAATTTTCTGTGCAGAAAAATACTGATGAATTGACTGACACAAAATACTTTACAAGTGAAAGTGCTACAGTATACATGTCAACAGATTTAGAGGAATGGTTTGAAGATAATATCAAAAAGCCTATTCTTACGCAAATAGAAGAATTTCAGGAAAAAGATTCAGGATGGACTTTGAAGAGTATGATAAGTTTGTGTATTAATATGAAAAAATATTCTCCCTTGAAGGGTAGCTCTTACATTCCTCTTTCAAAGTTTATAGAAAATAAGAAAGCGTGTGTTAATGTACGCAATAATGATAATGAGTGTTTTAAGTATGCTGTACTATCCGCATTATATCCTAGTGACAATAATCTTCAAAGAGTGAATCATTATCTTCCACATAATAATAAACTAAGGTTTGATAAAATTGAATTTCCAGTAAAAATTTAAGATATTCCGAAATTCGAAAAATTAAATAATATTTCAATAAATTTATACATGTTAAAAAGGTATGGTCCGAAGTTTAAAGTATCGCCATGTCATATTACTTCTGAAAAAAAGGAACATCATGTCAATTTGCTCATTATTCAAGATTTCTACATAGATAAGTATGAAGAAAATAATGATGCTGATGATGGAGGCATACCTCAATATCATTATGTTTAGATTATAAACTTGTCTCGACTTCTATGTTCTCAAATGTCTAAAAGCAATATAAAATCTTAGCATTGTGAGAGGTATTTACAAATTTTTCATAGTGAAGAAAGATTCGTGACTCATGAAAATAATTGTAAAAATTTAAATAAATGTCGAATTAATATGCCCGACTCTAAGAATAATATTCTCAAATTCGATGATTGCAGCAAAAGTGAAAAAGTTCCTTTTGTTATTTATGCAGATTTCGAATGTTTATTGAAACCTACAGACAGTGAGAAGGCTTTTCAACTTCATGAAGCATACAGTATTGGATACTACATGAAATGCAGTTTTAATGATAAATTATCTTATTATAAATCATACAGAAGGATTAACGAATGTGAAGAGACACCTGCAGAATAGTTTGTTAGAGAATTAAAATCATTCAGTAAGAGGATTGATGAACTCTACAAAAATTCAAAACCAATGAAACTTACAGATCTAGAAGAATTGATTTTCCAGAGGTCAACTAATTGTCATATATGTAGAAAACCAATCCGTGCCGAAGAACTTGCAGTGCGAGACCATTGTCATCTCACAGGACGGTAAGTTGTCCAATTGGTTATAATTAAAAAATCTGGTTATTTTACGTTTATTTCTTTTTAGTTTCAGAGATGCAGCTCATAATTCATGTAATTTGAATTATAAGATTTCAAGATTCATTCCTGTTATTTTTCATAATCTCAATTATAAAACTCATTTTATTCTGAAAGAAATTGGGACTTCTTTATTGATGAAGGGACGAATGACTCTAATACCTCATAATAAAGAGAAATACATTTCTTTCACAAAATATATGGATAATAGTGACATCAATTTTAGATTTATAGATTCTTGGCGTTTTCTACCATCATCATTGGAGAAGCTTGCATTGTACCTCGAAAACGTGTCAATAGCAGTGAGAGAATTTCAAACAGATGGATTTACAGATGCTAAGATAAATCTTCTTAGACGGAAAGGTGTATCCCGTACAAAATCCCGTACGATTTTGTGGATGGATTAGATAAATTGATGTCTACAAAGCTGCCAGAAAAAAGGACTTCTACAATAAACTAACGGATTCTCATATAGCTGAAGAAGATTATAAGCACGCTGTTCAAGTTTGGAATGATTTCAATATGAAAACTTTACAAGAATACTCGGATTTATACTTAAAAACCGATGTTTTGCTATTGGCTGACGTCTTCGAAAGTTTCCAAGAGACCTCTCTTAAAACCTATGATTTATGTCCTTCTTATTTCTACACAAATCCAGGCTTAACGTTTTCAGCAGCTCTTAAAATGACGAAGGTAGAATTAGAACTTTTGACAGACATTGACATGCTAATGTTTATCGAAGCAGGTATGCGTTGAGGAATAAGCCAGTGCTGTGACCGGTATGCAAAGGCAAACAATTGATTGATTATGAAACAATTCCAGATTTCTTCAATACACCGCCAGATTCGGATATAGGATATATTGCTGAAGTGGATTTAGAATATCCAGTGGAAATCCATGATGAACATCGGGATTTACCTTTTTGCGCAGAACATCGTCCACCACCAGGCTCGAAGCAAAAAAAAACTGCTTACTACTTTGGACAACAAGGAAAGGTATGTCATACATTATCGGACGCTTAAACAAGCGTTAGATAATGGACTTGGATTAAAAAAAGTACATAGAATTTTAAGTTTTGAATAAAAAGCTTGGCTCAAACCTTATGTTGAATTAAATACTGAGAAGAGGAAGCAAGCAAAGAATGAGTTTGAAAAACTTCTCTATAAATTGCTTATTAACTCTGTATATAGAAAGTACATCGAACGAGAGCAATCACGTGTTGATCTGCGATTAATAAATAAATTCTTAGGCAGATATGGAGCAGAAGCACGCATAGCTACACCAAATTTTCACAGTTGTGCAATTTTTGATAAAAATTTGGTAGCTATTCAGCTGAAGAGAACGAGTATCACAATAAAAAAACCTATTTACGTTGGTTTTTCCATCCTTGATTTATCAAAAACACTGCTATATGAGTTTCATTACTCATATATGAAACAGCGACTAGGACAAAAATGTAAACTTCTATATACAGATACGGATAGTTTAATATATGAAGTTGAAGACATTCATATGTATCAAACAATGAAGGAAGACACTGACAGATTTGATACTTCTGATTATGCTGAAAATAATCAGTTCAATATTCCACGTGTCAATAAGAAAGTTCCTGGATTAATTAATGATGAATGCTGTGGCAAGATTATGTTCGAATTCATAGGTTTGCGGAGTAAAATGTACAGTATTTTGGTTGATGGAGGAGACACAGTGAAAAAAGCTAAAGGTATCAAATCTAACGTCGTGAAGAAAACAATCACTTTCGAGGATTACCGAAGTTGTCTTCAGGATCTTGTCATTATACACCGTGAACAGTGCAATATTCGATCAAAATTACACACAATGCATACTGAAAAGCAAAGAAAAATTGCACTTAGTCCACATGATGATAAGAGATTTTCATTGCCTGATAGTACAGACACTTTACCATGGGGTCATTTTAGAATTGAAGAGATACAGATGGCGCAAGCTGCACTTGAAGTAGAGAGGGAATATGCAAGAAAAATGGCTGCTAAAAAAGAGCAGGAGGTGAAAAAGAAGAGAGGACACGAAGTATCCAATAAAAATAGAGTAACGCGAGTGGGGATGGATGTTACAAAGCATAGCAGAAAGGGGGAAATCGAGAGGGGGGATAAATCCAATGAAAATAGAGTAATGCAAGTGGAGATGAATGAAACAGAGCATCAAAGAGAGGGGGAAGTTGAGAGAAGGGATGAACCATCCAATAAAAATAGTGCAGCGCGAGTGAGGGTGGCATTTCGTGGCAACCAAGGTGAGCAAATCATTATTGAATATGACGTATTAGAGGAGTTCATGTATGACTGGGATCCATCAATAGAGGGGATAAGTTCTAAGGAAGGTGAGAGAAGGGATTTATTACAAGTGGCGATGGAAAGGGCAGAAATCAAGGTAGGAGATGGGCTATATCAAGGAACGGAGCACGATGAGGAGCACATTCAAGTAATTGAAGAGCTCGAGAACGATCAACCTCCTACAAGGAAACCAAGAGTCAACTAACTAATCATGTAAGTTTACAGTATAATTTTTTTCCTAATAAAATATCAGCTTTAACAGAAATTTTAATTTTTACTCTTTTCTTTTTGATTTCAGAATGGATTTATCAACACTTAATAAGATTGCTGGAAGCGACTTCTTGACAAGGAAAAAAGTTACAGACTTGGAAAAAGATCACCAGTACATGGTGACAACACTTAAAGAGGTGAAGACACGATATCTTGTCAAGATTGTAGCAGAATTCGAGCAAAGTTTTCAAGTATTCCTACCAGAGAAGATTTCATCAGCAATTCTAAAAGATGAAGAATTTTTTTACAAACTCTGCAATGAAGCAAACAAACTTCGTTTGGTTGCAATGTATTTGGGAGGAACTTCTTTCAAATTCGATCGGGTAAAAAAAATTTATCTACGAAATGATTTTTAAAACTATTTATTGTAACTTGTCCATAATAATACATAAATAAATAAAAATATATTAACATCATACATTTGTTTTTTTATTTATCATCACCGCCTATAGTTATAATTATATTACAATATTCTATTTAAATATATCTAAATAATATAACAAAATACAATTAAATTTTTTTATTTATCACATTATTATATTGAAAAATAGAATTTTAATTTTTTCAAACAATCTCATTTTTATCTATCCAACTATTATGCTTGTTACTTAGACCTAACCACTTAACATATACACGTTTACCACTTTTCTTTAAAACTTTTTCTACTAAATAAATTTCTGGATACATAGTCTTTTGAATTTCCGTTTTATAAAAGCCGCCGGAGACTGGTTCATCATAATAACCTTTGATGTGGTAAGTTATGGGATTGGTTTTTACAACTCTTGTTATTGTAAAAATTTCAGTTGACCAATTAGGTGTACCTTTTTCAAAAACTTGTTTTATCTTACTCATTCGCACTTTATCTCCTACTTTGAATTTTTGTTTTTTTACAGGTTTTTTTTCAGTTGGGTAATTTTTCTTGATTTCTTTTTCATTTATCTTCGTAACGTTTTCAGGCTCGATTCCTATTGTCCGATATTTCTTGAATTGTATGCTTTCACTAACTAAGGCAGAATATCCAACCATTTATAACTTCCTTGTTTGCTGAATTCTAACCACATTGCATTTTTTAAAGTTCTATTAAAGCGCTCACATATGCTTGCATGAAGATTACTATGTGAAGAGTAGTGATTTATCTTGTACTTTTTTATAAGATTCTGAAAGTTTGAATTGTAGAATTCTTTTCCTTGGTCAGTTTATAAATTCGATGGCACCCGTTCTTGTTTTAATATTGACTTTATAGCTAGAGTAACATCATTGCCACTCTTCGATGTGACTGGTACAGCCCATGCATACTTTGAAAATATATCTATGACAGTTAGTAAGTAGCGAAAACCTTTGTTTTCTTTAAAATACGGTAACATTTCCACAAGGTCAGCTTGCCAAGTCTCATCTAATCCAATTATGTCATATTTTCTTTGCTTGTACCTTCGACGTGTTGGCTTGTGTAGCTCTTCAACTACTCTTTGACGTTCTATCTTAAACTTCAACTTTAGCAATATCCGATTGTCTATTCATTTCTTTAATTATATATTTAATACTTGCAGAATTTCGTTGAGTCATATCATAGAAATAAGTTAATTTTTCGTCTATTTCTGCTTTATATATTTCAACTTTGTTCTCATATTCTTGTATAGCTTTAGCAACTTCTATAATTTTAGAAGATAAGTAATCAACTTCTTTCTGTAGGATGTTATTTAGTGAATTCAAACTAATCGCATCATTTCGATGATTAGCCTCTCCAATATTGCAAAGCCACTTATTTTCTAAATCAAAATCACCATCTGATGTAACATTGAATCCAATACCTCGAGGACCACGACTCACTTGCGAGCCCTCAAGTTTTCTTCCAAACACATCGAGACTCATGTTACTACTATTAATTTGAAAATTGTGTACACTGGGACCGGGATAACTTGCCGCTGTATAACTTGATGCGAGAGCCTTTTCTCCTCCGTACGCGAACAAACATCGTCCCCCACTACCTCTTATACGTATATATCTTGACCACGCCTCTTCGCCCGAAGAGTAAGAGAGAAAGAGAAAGATAAAGCGCGCCTGTCAATGGAGGGGTTTCACAGTAACTGGCTTTTTCTGAGAATTTTGTTCCTCTACAGCCCCGTGCGCGGCAAGTTATCGAGGTCCCACTGTACGTCAATATATATGTCCAGCTTCACGTAGTTCCTCTATGATTGATTGGATTTCATTGTTGTGATTATTATTTCCAGCAGATCGTTCAGCTATTAATAATCGCAGTCTTTCGACAAGCTCATTTCGATCATCCCAGTAGACTAGATCTATGGAAGTATTCTTTTTTGCTATTTTATATTTAGGTATGGGACCCCCTCCGCTGGTAGACATTCTGCTGCGATCACTGCGGAACATTGGTGCTATGATTTTTGAATATTTTCTACTCTTCGAAGAGCGTATATTCTCACTTTCGCTATGTCTTTTTCTATGGGCATTTGTTGCTCCCAGGATAATGCGATAATTCTTGCGATCTGTTGTACTTAAAAGATTATCTGGTTCTTTTTTGAAAAGCAATTCCATTAGACCACTGCTTTTAGGAAAACTTAAATCTTTCACTTTTATTAGTTTATCATCAAACTGAATTTGTAAATCACCCATCATGTATACCCCACTGACTTTTCTCACTCCGTATATGTTATCGATTTTGCTGCGGCTTCCACTTAGCATTGATAAAAAGTCTGTCGGTTCAGTTTCTTTATGCGCAAATACAAATGGTGAATATATAGATTTAAATGATGAATTTACAGAATTAAATGATGAATTCATCATTGTGCTATTTATCGGAGAAAAATCATCGCCATTAGAAGCATTATTATCAAACGCAGAACCCGAGTTATTATTATCGTTTACAATATAACTTGATTCATCGAATCTCAATCTTTTTTTTGCCGATTTTCTGTTACTGTCTATAGCTGAAATGTGATTAGAATATGACACACTTTTAGTTGTCGAATCGATAAGCTTTTCAAGCGGTGTAATAACTGGTTTCAAAGTATCACCAATAACCTTTTCAAAATCATCTCTCTCCTTTTTTAATAAAGAGTATTTTTTTTTAATAGCCTCACGTGCTCGTAAGAGCTCGCTAAGAACATTTTTTTTTTCTTAAAGTCAGGCATGCTGACAAGATGCTGTCTACAATCGAACTGCAAAGATTAAGATCTATACTTCCTTTTTAATGGCAAAACAGTCAAATCCTTTTCTATATCTACCATCATTCATTGCTCTATCTTTGTCAATAACAACAAATCCATACTTGTCATTCTTCCAGCATTCAGTACAAAGATTTCGAAATTCATTTAAAGTTAAGTCAGTATTCACATGGTCTTCATAGATATGTTTAAGATGAGATGTTTCGGTATATGAGCATATGACTGACATAAATAAAAGCTATCTACACTTTTGTGTCTCCCCATACCGAAAAAAGCTCTGACGTTATCCTGCTTCTCACAAGCTACATCGTCAAAAATCATAATTGAATTAGGTAGGGCTTCATCTGGAGACATTACAGATGCATGTTCACTGAACGGTAGATATGATATACCTTCAATTGGCTCTAAAACTTTTTGAAGAAATTGGTATTTCGGTTGATTTAAGGATTTAGAGTAAACACACAAATTTTCAAATCCAAGACCATTAGGGTGTGTAATAAGAGCCAATAAACTATTAGTTTTTCCACAGTTTGATGGGCCATGGAATACTGCTTGTATATTATCTGGAAGTAACTCCCCATGTCGCTTTTTTCTTTTCGTTTTCTCAAAATCAAAGTTGGCGACGGGAAGTTTGAGGCTCTGCTCAGTAAAATCCATGTTTACGTAACAAAGTCAAATCTAAGATTGACCTTTTCAAAATATAAACGCTTGTTTTATATTTTGATCATCAGTTGTGAATCAGCACTCGAAGAGAGATGCTCGTACACAAATCACAGAAGCACCCTAAGGATAAAGGGTTACTTGATAAAGGAATCAATAACTTACCTATCGAAATGCATATTCCTGGATATCAATATTGTGGTCCCGGAACAAAACTGAAAAAGCGTCTAAAAAGAGGTGATGCAGGTATCAATCCACTTGATCAAGCATGCAAAGAACATTTCATATCTTATTCTGATAAAAATGCTGATTGAAAAGTAGCTGACATGAAGCTCGCTGATAAAGCTTAGCAGCGTGTTAGAGCCAAAGATGCAAGTTTTAGCGGAAAAACAACTTCTTTTGTTGTTGCAAATGCTATGAAATTAAAAGGAAAGACAGGAATGGATGTAAAATTGAGTAAATTAGTAACTGCAAGTAAAAAATCATAAAAACCAAGTTAACATTATCGCAAAGTTATACAGTCCGCTTTAAAAGGTGCACGTGAAGCTCTCAAGATCGTTGGCGGTAAGAAAAAAATTATCATTCCACGTGTTCTACCTGTTCCATCAAAAATAGGTGGCGCTCTGCCTTTTCTCATACCATTGTTCGCAGCACTAAGTGCAGCTGGTGCTCTGGCTGGAGGAGCTGCTGGAATAGCTAAAGCAGTAAATGAGACTAAAGCTGCACAGAAAAATTATGAAGAAAGTAAGAGACATAATAAAACTATGGAAGCTATTGCTCTAAGTAAAGGTCTCTATCTTAAACCATTTAAAACTGGAATGGGATTATTCATGAAACCTCATATCGGTCATGGTCAAGTTAAAAAAAAAAACTTTGATTTAACTTTGCCAAATCGTGCACTGACTGACTATGATCTTATAAAGTATGCTCGTATGATGCAAATCCCATATTTTCGAGGCGTTTTCATGAGAAATAATCTACCTTCTGATGGCCCATGGCATTACGAATCTGCTATAGTTAACTTAGATGATTTTCGAAACAAAAGCACTCACTGGGTATGTTATCGAAAACGAGGTTCTGAAGTGATTTATTTTGATAGTTTTGGTGATCTTAAACCCCCTATAGATCTCATGTTATATTTTAACGTGAAAGAAGTGAAATACAACTATAAAAGATACCAGAATTTTGACTCATTTATTAGTGGTCATCTTCGTCTTTAATTCTTGTGTAAAAGACTATAAAAGAAGAGTTATCAGACGAGCAGGATCATTCTTTTTCAAACAGTCATGGAAGATAGTTTCACTTTGAGTCTTTCAGGCAAATCTTTTATCTTAGAAGCTCGATATTTTCCTTCAATAGAACCACCACAGCATAAGAATTTTGTTTTGGGTTTAGTTGAACTTTTAACATTCAACTCGATTCCCAATGTTGACGATTCGAATAATTAACTTTATATAAATGGAGAGAAAATTATTACTATTCCTACTGGCAGTTATGAAATTGATGCTATTAATCAATTTTTGCAAAAAGATCTGAAATCTAAAGGAATCGAGTTTTCCTTAAAAGCTAACAACAATACTCTCAGAAGTAAAATTTATTGCAGCCATCAGATAGATCTTAAACCTCAGGATTCAATAGGCAGTCTTCTCGGTTTCACTCGTCGCGTTCTTCATGAAGACATTCATCACAGCTCTGATTTACCTGTAAAGATATTGAAAATAAACGCACTCAGAGTAGAGTGTAATATTACTACAGGTGCTTACATCAACGACAAAAAAGTTCACTTGATCCATGAGTTTTTCCCAAAAGTTCCTCCAGGATATAAAATCATAGAAGTTCCATCGCATGTCATATATTTACCACTCAATGTTAAGAGTATAGATCAACTTCAAATCCGAATCGTTGATCAAGACGGAAATTTAGTGAATTTCCGAAGAGAGGCAATTACAATTAGACTTCACATAAAATCTGTATAATGGGAATCGTTTACAATCCAAGTGTGCATATGAGTCAGCCATCATGTCAAGCCACCATCAGTCGTCCAAAGGTACTCAAACTGTTAACATGGAAGAGCATCCAGTTTCTCAAAAGCATAGGTCTCAAAGTACGTGGAAAAAGATAAATTGTATCATTCTCTGCTGCTTTCAGAAAAATGGACGAAATTCTAAGCATTCAATCAGGCGTCGCATTCGATGAGTCTATTGTTCATTATGAGGTTCACGCACATCAACCATACTCCACATTAAGTTTCAATAACAGTGATGAAATCCGTATTTCTATTCAGCATCAAGATTTATGCCTCTTACCATCATGTAGTTACATCCATGTATGTGGAAAATTACAAAAATCAGATGGACAAGCACTATTATTATTATTAAGGATATCGGGTTGGCAGTTCTATGGGAATAGAACCACCAATGCTGCCTAGACCAAAGGCCCTTTGCAGCCCCATAGTTTAGTCCCACCAGCAACCCTTCACCACAACCTTATAGATGGGTTCCGGGCATGTGCGGTTAGACATAGTTAGATACGCAATGTATCGTGATCTCTTTATATAAGAAGATCACATTATTTAGAGGAAGTGTCCTGATTTTGTTAATGTCAGGGCACTCCATTCCTATGTATTTCATTCTAGTTGTTGCTAGTTCCTCATACTCACAGAGGATGTGCTGAACCGTCTCCAAGGCGGCCCCGCACCATCTGCATGCAGGAGAACCAGCTACTTTCATATTGTACATGTGGTAATTTAATTTACCATGCCCTGTCGCTATTTGTGCGACTATGTTTATATCTTCTCTGCTTAGGTTCAGACCCCGTGCCAGCCACGCATGTTTAGGATCATCACCAAGCAGAGCTTTAGCTTGCTTGCAACCTGGTGTATCCCTCCAGGTTGTTCTATGTTGTGTCTCTCGCCATTGACACATTTTTTCTTTAATTTGGCTCATCTGAATTCCCAAAGCAGGCTCAGGGCCAATTAGTGGTGTTTTTGCAGACAATTTTGCTAGGTCGTCTGCTACCCTGTTGCCTTTGATTCCCACGTGACTGGGAACCCAGTAAAGTTTGAGTTTCCTGCATCTATCTCCTAAAGTATTTAGTGAGTTGATGCATTCCTCCACTAGACTAGACTTAGTTTTGTAGCTTTTTAAGGCCATGAGTGCCCCTTTGCTATCCGAACAGATGTTCACTATGTCTTGGTGGTTCGCATCTAGTGCCATCTGAGCAGAAATCAGTATAGCCACCAGTTCTGCCTGAAAAATTGAAGCCTTGCCTGGCGGGACCATAGTCCCCTTCCCAAGCCTCCTTCGATGGATGCCTGCTCCAGTACCCGTTGCGGATTTTGATCCATCCGAGTACCAGATGTCGCCTGAGTTCAGTATTCTATCGTTACCTTTTCCTGACAGCCAGTCTTCTTTTGTTGGGAAAATCACCTCGAATTTATTGTCGAAGTGATATTTCGTCACCATCAAATCTGACCTCATCTTTAATAGTACATCTTGTTTAAGGCAAGGAGGGTTAGTGTGTTCACCTCTCCCTGTCCACATGTTGAGAGCAATCAGTCTGCATGCAGACCTTGTAGCAGCTTCTTGTACATACAGTTGTGAGGGTGCCACTCCCATCAAGAATCCCAGGGCTTCTATGGGAGTAGTCCTTATTGCCCCTGTCATGGCTTTCAGGACAAGTCCTCTTAGCCTATCTAGGAGCTTCGCAGTTGTTGTTTGGCTGGTGCGTTTCCACCATACCACTGCTGCGTAAGTTAGTCTAGGAATAAGAATAGTTCTAAACATCCACAGGATGGTTGAGGGTTTAAATCCCCAATTCCTTCTAATAGTTCTTCTGCTAAGCCAAAACATATTGGTGAGCTTCCTGCAGCACTCTTCTACCTGGGGTTTCCAGTGTAGCTTGCTGTCCAGTATCACCCCCAAGTATTTGGCCTCGGATTTTGGTGTTAATACTTGGCCTCCTAGCTTTAAGGTTTCATGCAGTTTCCACTTATACCTCCTCGTGAAGACCACCACCTCTGTTTTGCTAGGGTTGATAGACAGCTTGTTGGTTTTGCACCAGTTTCAAAGTCTGTCTAGTGCTGCCTGTAATACATCTGCTAGCGGTTCAAGGAAACGCCCCCTCACCACTATCATTATATCATCGGCATATCCAATGACATGGCATCCGGTTTCTTTAACACAGGTTAAGGTACCTTCTGCCACCAAGTTCCATTCTAACGGGGAGATCACACCACCCTGAGGACAGCCATTTGCGACTGTACCCCTGACCGTGGTGTCACCCCTGATTACTTCCAATAATCGGTGACTCAGCATGTCACGGATCCAGTTCGTGATCATGGACAAGCACTAACTAAAACTAATTTTGTTAACAATGGTATTTGGTATCTGTTTGATGAAATCCGATATGAACTTAATGCTGTAGAGATAGATAAAAGTAAAAATGTTGGTCTGAGTAGTCTTATGAAGGGATGAACTTCATTTAATCCAAATCAGACTCTAACATGAGAAAATGCAGGCTGGCTTGGTGTTGAAGAAGGAAACAAAACAATTGTAGATGATCATGGAAATTTTGACGTTTGTCTCTCTCTAAGTATGATTTTAGGCTTCGCAGAAAATTACAAGAAAATCGTTGTTAATATGAAGCATGAACTCATTCTCACAAGATTGTGACCTCACTTATATTATATTATTAATATAAAGAATTGAAAGAGAATTTGAGAGAGAATAAGTAAGAAAAAAGAATAGAATAAAAGATAAGTAGCAATAATCTTATTCTCTCTTGAATTCGAATCATCGCGTTAAGGAGATGTAAAACGGACACTACACCTGTACTTATAGATATTAGCTTCCTTTCCATTTTATTGCTGAATTCCCAGAAAAGAAATGCATTAGCTTGTAGTATGTACCATAATGATTATTTAGATAAATTTTCAAATAAATTCATTAATTAGTTTTCAAGATATTTGGATTTCCGTACAAAATTGAAAAATGTTAATAAATAATTTTGGAACCCAAAATTCTCAATAACTAATGAATGAATTTATTTAAAAATTTGACCGAATAATCTTCATAGTACAAACTATAAGCTGATGCATTTTTTTATTGAAAATTTTGCAATAAAATGTAAAGATAGTGAATATTTATGAGTACAGGTGTAGTGTCCATTTTACATCCCCTTAAAAGTCTATCTCTAGCTTGTGCGTCGGCGCGACGTAGCAATTAGAAAGTATATCAGCGCGCGAGATGGATATTAATAACAATATATGTACGCGCTTAGATGTGCGCTGATCCACGCCTATAAAGTGACGTACGCTAGCAAACATCTAAGCGCACCTGTAATAGTATAATGTAAGATATGTAAATGTATCCCTTCTACTTAGTAGTAGGAGAGGATTGTGGCCCCGGTGGCTTGATCGACGCTTTAGCAGATCGAAGCCGAATCTTTGTACGGCACTCTTTGGCCAGCCTTTAATAAATAAAGTATCATTTAACTTTAATTCTTGTTTTTGCTTCTGATTATTTTCGATTATTCTGCAGGTCCGCGAAGAGCTGGATAACCACCAGCTCTGTACCGGTAGCAGCTATAACGGAATAAATCCTCAGTTACAATTAAAGTTTTATTGTAATAAATCTAATAGTAATACTTTTATTCTATTTCTTTTAGTGTACGTGTAATGTGTTCTTATATAAATTAGTTTCTTATATTTGAGGTTTATTGTGTTTACTGATAATTGATAAATTGACTTAAAGTTATTCTATTAAAGTAATGAAAGGCACATTATAAGACTATAAGTCTCAGAGTTTCTGGCTTATAAGAGGCCATAGTATAACAAATAATAAAAAAGCAAAGAGACCCCGGACTAGATGTAGCATGACGCTACTCTAAAAACGGGTCTAGCTTACAGTTACCTTTTACCTTTTCCTTTTTCCTTTTATATGCGCACTTTGTGCGACCTTTTCAGGGTTAGGCAGTGGTGATTCCATTGTTCATCTATTCAAAAAACCTTTTTCATGAAAAAGGCTCTCTGACAAATTGCAAGAAGAAAACATTTGTCTCAAACATAATCATGGAATAGCTTGGAACACTGATGGACTAGATTACTCCCGAATTGCAAACTTGCTCCGTAAACATTTACATGATGCTACAAAAATTTTTGTTATGAATGAATTCGAACGAAAATGGTTGCTAAGATTCAAATATCCCGTTTATAACATCAATGAATACGGATATCCATTAAACCCATCTTTCAAATGCGTTACTATGTGTACAAACCATAATCCAATTCATAAGACTGTCTGTGCACTACACAATGTCAAACTCATGAAATTATTTTATCTTTCACAAAACCATTTGTAAGAAAAAAAAAGTAGAAAAAGTAGAAAAAGTAGAAAACGCTATAGGCATCCTAGTTCACATTCGGATTCTAAAACACTTGGAGAGGGTGTGCTAGAATCCGTACAGGTTCTAACACACCTTGGGCTGTGCTAGAATCCGGGTGGGCCAGAATGCCTATAGCCTATTTACTCTTGAGATCTATTTGGTTTTGTTTTTGTAATTCTATTCTTATTTATTACTTTATTATTTTTTACAGCCATTATAAATCTGTAAATAATTTAATTATTTAAGATAATTAGTTAATTATTTTTGAACTTAAAATTTTTGCAAGTAAATAATGTTTTTAAACACTCGAATTATATATATACTAAACACCGCAGCCACGAATACAACAAAGTAAATATAATTAGCATATTATTTCAGAAAATTTTTGTAAAAAATTTTAATTTGTAACAATGCTTTTCTACGTGTCTACAATTAGAGTAACGCTGCAGAACAGTAAGCAAATTCGGGACATGTGCGAGACTTCTGTCCAGAATTATGGTTCCCTTTTAAAAAATGGGAGCAAAATTTAAACATGTTTTTTTATTAATAAAAAATGTATTTTGACTATGAATGTACTTCTAAAAAGTATCCTTCACTATCGTATTATGAATTAAAGTCATTATTTACATGTGAGAAAAGGAATTTTTTTTTTTTTCATCGTATGTATAAATAGCAGTTTTAGCAATGGATGGGCCCATATGTACGTTATTTTCCAACTTATTATACAGCCTCATTTCTTTTATTTATTTAAATTATTTTTAAATTTTCATTTAATTATATAAAGTAATTATTCGTATAAACAACAGCTTAGTTTACTATGAATAATTTTACTTTTTTATATTTGTCATATTATCATATTTAAAAATAGCAATCTTTATTGGTGTCCAGAATTATGTCCCAAGTTGAACGTTGTCCTAAATTACCTTACTTTACCTTATTATAAATTAAAAATCAAATGAACGAATATTGTTGAAAGATTTATGAAAAAATAACATGAAGCTTTTTTTGAAAATGTGGTACAATATTTCTCAGAAATATATCTTGTAAAATTCATAAAATGTTTAATAAAATAATATTTCAGAATCCGATTTCAAAGTCGCTAAATTCAAATCTTTCGTAAAATTTTTAAAAATATTTTGTAAAACATTTTAGTTGGATATTTCGGCAATAATTTTAGTAGCTTTTGAAGGTAAAAAATCTTCATTCGAAAATTTCAAAGCTAAAAATGATAATGTTTCATTAGAATCAGCTACTAATTAGCTACAAGGTAAAAAATGTAAAAAACGGTGTATTTATTTGCAGCTTTTTTAGTACTTTTTAACATTTACGTTCATACATATACATTTATAAATATTAATATACTCTTATGTACATTTTATAAGTTATCAAAAATGAGATTTAATAATTAATAATAAACTACATACATTTTTATACAGTTTCCTACGTTTATATATACTTTAGTCCATTTTTGCATACTTATGTTCATTTTTAACACACTTATATACATTTATATCCATTTTGAAAATTCACTTAAATTTTTACAAATTTTTGTATGATTATAAACATTAAGAGCAGGTCATATATCTGTCCTTTTCTAATCAAAAAGTTAATTTTTTTGCAAAAATTAATGATTGTAGCAGAAAATAAGGAGAAAGCCCCATCTAGTAACATAAAAAGTAATATTTTCTTTGATGAGGAAAAATTATTTTCATCGATTCATTTTCAAAAAAATCTTGAAAAACTCATAATATAAAGATTAGGATAGACAACTAAGTTTTTTCAAGTTTTCTTAAAAACAAATCGATGAAAATAATTTTTTCTCATAAAAGAAAATATTGCTTTTTATAATACCAGATTAGAAAAGTGTATGTGATAATGTTTAATAATACTGAAAAAATGGTAAAGATCCCAGCGTCACACGCTGGCGTGAAGAGAAGGTAGAAACAAAAAAAATGTTTGGTTGAATTAATATTTCGAACTTTTAATAATTTTAATTTTACCAGGCTTGAATTTCACATACATGGCTACTAACTGATGTTAGTCTGTGTGACAGTCGAATTGAGTTTATAGCGTCGTTTATATAAACAATACGCATCGAAGTGTGTTAGTCAACGATCGACTTACAACTAACAAAAATGGTCGCGACCAGTTTAGGTCTTTCTTGTTCAATATTCCTAAAACATCAATATACATAAATATACACATAAGTGTATAAACATATACAGATTGTAAAGTTTTTCGCTCGCGTTTTCACAGTAAACCCAAAATAATAATGATTCAAAGAGCAATCAATAATATTTTAAATATTTATTATAACGCTTGATATAAACTTTTAATTTTTAGTTTCTGTTTTAATTTTTACAATATTATTCAAAAAGGATAGAGGTACACGACTTGCTCTTAATATACATTTATGTACCTTTAAGAAGTTATCTCAATGTGATTTAATCATTGATAATAAACTGCTTGCACATTTTGCAACTTCAAAATGTATTGTATAAAATTAAATTATAATAAGACTATTGTATTAAAATGTGAGCTGGATTGAAGCCAAACTACCGAAGATACAATTCTATAAGTATTCGTTCCACACAGAGAGGATTTCGCATCGTAAAACAAGGTGGCTCGCGTATAAGATATATTTGTATTGTACACGATAAATATTGAACGCACATGAAGTTTTTCTATGCAGCGCCACCGTGCGGTGTATTTGACGGTTACTGCACGAGGAACTGAAGTATGTAGATTTGGGCGCGTCTACAATGCCTTGATGACCGATATTGCGTTTTATAATCAAAGCCGCCTCAAGCACCTTGGATAAAGAATCTGTTGTATATGGAAGTGAATGTAAATAAAATGACAATAGACTGATGTTAAATGTTGTAAGTGAAGAATTATATTTTCTCAATAAGTTCCTGTACAAGGTTCGAGGACGAAGTGTCCCCGAGTGTGTTTTCTTAGGCTTACATTTTTGGTCTTTTCTTCCTCCCTCGCCTCTATTTTCTTTTCTTAAAACTATACATAAAATCTATCGATTATAAAAAAACTAAAATTACTTTGGGTATATTTGCTAAACAGTAACTAGCTGTATTTTTGAATGTCGATGTGCACATATGCATCGTTCATAACCTGAGTAATAAAAAGATTTAAACGGTTGGAAAAATCTGGCCTTTGTGTGCTGCTTAAGTATTTTCTCTCTCTCTTATGCTGTTTCTTAATTTTATGATGGCAAGTGTTTTCCTATTTGTATTTTCTTTTATATTTCTATAATCATTTTCTGTTTACACCTTTTTAAATATACACGCCGTTATTTCGGCTTATGTGTATGCATGTGTATAAATACCTTGTATACACATACATACACTATACGTTACCCCTTATCGAAAAAGTTGTGACATGAAAATGAAAACGACTTTTATGCTAATATTATTGTCTATTATGTATAAGGTAAAGGTCCCAATAACTATTCTTCGATATCGAAGCCTATGACATTTATAAATAATATACTATTAGTAATAAAAAAAAAATTTGAAGAACCTAAGGATGGTTTGTTGATATATGAAAAAAATAGAGAATTTAATAAGAATATAGAAAAAATATAAGCTACCATTTTTTTTATACAATTCTCGCAAAATTATTGATTAAATTAAGAAGTTTTACAAGGATCTATGAAATTTATTATGAAAATTTTTGTTAATAAAAATTTTATTATCGATAACATGAAGGAACATCTTAATATTGAATTTTAACCCAGAATTCAATTGAAAATTTCTAATTCATAATATAAACCTTAAATAAATGGCTATACATATGTATATGGAAAGTTAAGAGGACGTTTACCTTATTTATCTCTCTTTATTATTCATTTTACTCGATCATTCTAAATCTTACATGATATTTGGCATACATATTACTTACATAACTATACTTTACATATCTAGCTTAACATAATTAAATTTTAAAACAAATTTGACATACACAATTCATCGTTTTTATACTGATAGTGTCCTCTGCGCTTTTTAGAGGAATGGAACGGCTCCATTCATGATTGTTTATATTTTTAGGTTTAAAAATCGGGTGAAGGCTCTGGTCTAATGCATGCTAGTTTTAATTTATTTTTGTGTATAATTTTATATCTATTATTACCTAATTCAATTTCGGCGTTTACACTATCAAATAATCTTTTTATTTTGTATGGGCCATCCCATCTTATATCAAATTTATGTCTCATCTGTTTCTTTTCTCTAAAGAGGTACACCTTGTCATCTACCTTGAACTCTCTTGGGTTTAAATTTTTGTCATACTAAAATTTTATCTTTTCTTTTGCTTTTTGTAAATTGTGCATCGCGGATGATTGTAAATAAGTTATTTTATTAAACAATTCATCGAGGTGATCGTTAAATGTGCGAGAGATTTTTTCGTTGGCAAATTCTGTTGGGATACGAGCTTCGCAACCAAAAACGAGTTGATGAGGCGAGAAACCGGTTGATTCTCTGACTGAGGTATTATATGAGATTTATCTGGCATCCTGTATCAATTAAAAAGTTTCCAAGACCTTCGAAAAATATGTCATGATCAAGGGTGATGATGGGCAATTTTGGTATTTTTTCTACGTTGAAGTTGTAATAGATTCTGTAGCATTAGATTGGCCTACTACTACCATGCTCCGCGAGCGGCCGGTCTGCGGAGCTGCGTTGGAGTTTAAATGATTTTATTTGATCTCAACATTTTCAATCTGTTTTACCCTATTTTGATTAAAACTTTCGTCTCTTTTTCTTTTTAAACAATTTATTGCAAGATGATTGGTTTTTTTACAATAATTACAAAATTTTTGCTGATGGTTCAAAATTTTACGTTTCTTATTTTCACGTTTAGGGCAATTTATTTTAAAATGACCGAGTTCATTACAATGCACGAATATTATTTATTTTATGTATTTTAGCGTTAAAGGGGTACGGTCTAGAGTTTATGGTCTGTTTATTTTGAACGCTAACGTTAAATGTTGCTGCTTGATTTTCAAAAGATTGTTCTAATTGTGAAGCTAAACGTATAGCTTCATGAATACTATTTATATTACTCTGTTTTATCCAGCTAACGATTATTTGATTACGTGAACCTTCAGCAAACGTGTTTATAGCAATTTTATTTAACATTTCGATATTTGCGTTTGCTTGAATTGCAGTGAAACTTTCTCGAGCCGCTTCTTGTACGCGAGGTAGAATATTACTTATACGCGCTCCAAAAATTTGTACCGATTCATTTTCATTTTGTTTTTGTATAGTTAATTCACGGTATAATGTATTATAATCGAAGGATTTTGAAAAGCATTCTTTAAGTATTTGTGTTAATTCTTCTATAGTTTCCGGATCTTTACTAGAGATTACTTCATCAGCGTAGCCAACTATTTTATTTCTAATTAATGTTAATGAATTAATTCTATCACTAGGTTTAACACGTGAATTTACTTTTTTACACTGTTATAGAAATTTGTTAATGCACGTTTCTTGTCCATCAAATATCGGTACTAATTCTAATGCTAATTTAACTGATAAATATGACTCTGAACCTGGGCTAGAATAAATAGAAATATTATCAAGGCAATTAATTTCTCTTGGAGCTAATCTAGTTGTTTCAAAGTTATTATCGAGTGAGAAAGAAGGAGAAGAAATCGACATTTGACTTTCCGGAGATAATACGTGGAAATTTCTAGCATAATTCACGACCTCAAGAGCGTTCAAGGAGATGTCAGATCTATTTTCTTGTATATTTGACATTTTTGTTTTTTTTAATTGACAATTTTGTTTATACTTAAGAAGGGGCCGAACTATCTGTCTTTGTTTAGTAGCGTTTTTCATCATTCCTGTAAACACTATCCGGTATAACAAGAAAAAAATAGCAGCCCCCGCTAGATATTAGTATAATTAGTAAATTTTGTAATAACAACCAAATTTTTTACCGCATAGTTTTTGACTAGTTAGAGACCTACTAACAATCTAGAATATAACCTATCTTTTTTTTGGTAGGTCTCTAATTATTGAAAAACTACGCAGTGAAAAAATTTGGTTGTTATTACAAAATTTACTTATTATACTAATATCTAGCAGGGGCTGCTATTTTTTTCTTGTTATACCGTATAGTGTTTACATAAATGAAAAACGCTATGAGACAAAGACAGATAGTTCGGCCCCTTCTTAATACTAAAATTTTTTTTATATTCAAACTAAAATTATGATTACTTTTCTTAATTTGCCACCAAAAAGAGAGAGAAAAATATTATATTACTTACAGTTTCGAAGCGTAGAATTGGCGAACGTAATAACTAGATTTACAATAATATTATTTAATATTCACTTAGAGTAACTAATATTGTCTATAACTATATTTTTGTACACTTCTACAACTCAATTTGCCAATTTCTTCTGCCTCATTACTTGGAGTTGAAGCTGCCTCTGATGGTTAACATTCGTCCAGCGCCTTTTTTTTCTTTCACTTTTTCTTAACACCTTTTTTTTCATTCTTTTTTTTCTTTACACTTTTTTTTTTAAGTTTTTTTTTTGTTTTATTTTTTTTTAACGATTTTGATATACGCAAAAAAACCGCTGTCACCACTGAAGTATGTAGATTCGGGCGCGTCTACAATGCCTTGATGCCCGATATTGTGTTTTATAATCAAAGCCGCCTCAAGCACCTTGGATAAAGAATCTGTTGTATATGGAAGTGAATGTAAATGAAATGACAATAGACTGATGTTAAATGTTGTAAGTGAAGAATTATATTTTCTCAATAAGTTCCTGTACAGGGTTCGAGGACGAAGTGTCCCCGAGTGTGTTTTCTTAGGCTTACATTTTTGGTCCTTTCTCCCTCCCTCGCCTCTATTTTCTTTTCTTAAAACTATACATAAAATCTATCGATTATAAAAAAACTAAAATTACTTTGGGTATATTTGCTAAACAGTAACTAGCTGTATTTTTGAATGTCGATGTGCACATATGCATCGTTCATGACCTGAGTAATAAAAAGATTTAAACGGTTGGGGAAAACCTGGCCTTTGTGTGCTGCTTAAGTATTTTCTCTCTCTTTTATGCTGTTTCTTAATTTTATGGTGGCAAGTGTTTTCCTATTTGTATTTTCTTTTATATTCCTATAATCATTTTCTGTTTACACCTTTTTAAAAATACGCGCCGTTATTTCGGCTTATGTGTATGCATGTGTACAGAGACGGATTTCAAAATTAGCCGCCCCCACTCTAAGAAATTGGTGCCGCCCCCTTGTAAGGAAATTGAAATTTGAAAAAATATTTTTTCTGAAGAAAAAAGTGGTTAAATAATTAAAAAATTAAAAAAGACATTTTTAATTTTCTTTTAGTTTAAATAAATTGGAAAATGAACAAAAAAGTTCAATTCAAAATGAAATCAATATTTTATTTGTAAATTCAGTATTGGATTAAATATATGCCTTTAGATTATTGTCTTGTTGCTAGAGGGAGTTCAACATCATACAAGCAATAATTGTCACTCTAACATTGATAACCCATTGCAACTTTGTGCCGTTTGGCATTGTAACGGGGAATATATTTAAATCAACTAATCAAATATATTTGTGGGTTTCATATGTACTTACTTCAAGTACATACGCACTCACCGTTAAATAACCGATTTTTGATTTAGAGACGATCAGCCTCGTACATCGTCACTGATCAACTATGACTGTCTTTTTCATACAATAGAAATCAGTTAAGCAATATTTAATACTATTGCAGAACTTCGCTTAGAAGTTCTGCCTCCTGGACGTCTGGTACGACGAAACCCACGGCGTGTACCTTAAGACTCTGTTAAATATCGTAGATCAAAACAAAGCAAGTGTATTAAGTTTAACATATAAAGACAAAACACGATTTTAATCAGTGAGAAATAATATTATGTAACAATTCAAAATAACTTCAATTTTACTTTAATTTATTCAAAATGACAAACAAATTCAGTACACCAAAATAAGTTTATAATGATAGTTATTAGATACAAAATTTAGTAAATCTCACGAAAAGAAACAAAAGTTAATTTAAGCTACCCTATTCTATATGACGTGGCGCACACGACGATCTCGATATTTTTACATATATCGCATACACGTATTCAATAATAAAACGCAATACGATAGTCTGCAGACTTACATTTTTTTATCGGTCGTTGAACACGAAGATTTTCCAACGATCCTCTCTAACACAGACGAATCGATGATTCAACAAAAGCGGCACCGAAGATATGCGGTGCAGCTCAAGGCTATCGTAGCTCTCGTTACAAGGACGCTCCAATCTCTCTGCAGAATTACGGCAAACCCACTTGGTTCTTGTACACGACACGTCGATTATATTAGCAAGAAGATCTGCTTTTCAATGTCTCTCAACAAGCCAATATTCGAAGCAGAGTCACACGAATTAATTACATCAGCCAAAATGCTTCTATCTAAAGAACGGAAAACTATCCAAAGCACGAGCTCGCACAACGCACAATATGGCTGCTAAATCCTTTCTGCCTTGTTAAAAACGACCCGTTCGTTTCTCTCTCTTGCCTCATCCTACCCGGCATGCCCTGCGCGCGCCTCTCTTTATCGTACTATATCCGAGTCGCTGAGACAGACTCTCTCCGTCTCACTCTTACACTTACATATCAAGCCTACGTTGAGCCGTGCGACTTATAACGAGGAGAGAGACAGAAGTATACTGACATACGGTATATGTATAATTTGCTATCCTCGTTACAGCATATGTAATGTAAAAAAAAATGTTTGATGTCTCTAAGATAGTGCTGCTTACATCTTATTGACGATAGGCAAATAAGCAGTCTCATGCTCAAAACACACTTTATTTTTCAATTCCGTGTAGGTACGTTATATATGTGATTTTAATACAGATCTATCTTTATTTAAAGACATTTTTCTTTCAAGAAATTTTTACTTTCAAAAAGATATTTGCTAAATGATCATTAGAATTTATTTAATTGAAAGAAGTTCAAGACACGACAAAGTATCTAGTTTAAGAAAAGTATTCGATGCCCACACAGCATGTAACGTTACAGTGAAAGATGCAATGCAAGGTTACAATAAAATATTGCTGCAAGGTTTCACTACCACCTTGCAGCAGCATTTCAAATAATATTAACACTAAAATCTCGCTGCAATATTGCAGCAATCTTGCATTGAAACATTACAAAGAAACTTTGCTGCAACCTTGCAATAATGTTTCAAAAAAACATTTCACGAAAGGTTGCTGCAAGGTTACAATAAAATTTTGCTGCAAGTTTTCACTACAACCTTGCAGCAGCATTTTAAATAATATCAACACTGAAACTTTGCTGCAATATTGCAGTACTTCTTCACTGAAACATTACGAATAAACTCTGCTGCAAACTTGCAATAATGTTTCAAAAAAAACATTTCACGAAAGGTTGCTGCAAGGTTACAATAAAATTTTGCTGCAAGGTTTCAGTACAACCTTGCTGCAGCATTTCAAATATTAAATAATAAGTTTAAAGAAAGATTAATATAATATTTAAAAGGCTTCAAGAATTATGTGATATTTTTGGTACATAATTTTCTATAAAATATTTTTGTAAAAGTTTTAAAAATTTTAATTTTCATATGTATGATATATTAAAAGAAGAGAATCATTATTTTAAAATAAAAATAAATTATATTTTACAACTTAGGTTTTATTTTAAAATAATTTCAACATTTCAGTATCCTAAACATTCAACTTTTTCTATGAAATCGTACCAAAATTAATGAAAACTCAACTTTGTACAAAAATAAAGAAATAAAATAATGATTGATACGTAAAGAAAAAGAATTTCATTTTCGTCTTTAAAAAAATACATTGAAGAAAGAATTTTCATGGGCATAGTTATTATTTCTATTTTTATATTTGCTATCATTTATTATTCCAGAATTTATTTAAATCTTTATTCATTTGTTGTACTAATTTTCATTTTTGTATCATCCATCCTTTGGACTGACGTCCTCTATGCTGATGAACTTAAGCATGTACATAAATGTATAGTTTCGTATTTAGTAAGCACATTTGAAAGATTAATTTTTTTGTATTGTATATTGTTCTTCAAATTTAATTTTTATAATATTTTTTTAGTTAATTTTTCCAGAGCATAAGCTCCCAATGAAATCTTGCAGAAACCTTTTATTGCAACCTTGTAGGAACCTTTCATCGAAAGATTGCTCCAATGTTACATGTTAATTTTGTAGCAAGATTTCATAAAACTTTGCAGAAAGGTTCGTGCAAGGGACATAAAAAGGTTACTGCTACCTTGCAATGAAACCTTGCAGTGAGCTGCCAAGGGAATTTTGCAGAAATATTTTATTATAATCTTGCAAGAACCTTTCATAGTAACCTTGCAGAAATTTTTCATCGAAAGATTGCTCCAATTTTACATGTTAACTTCGTAGCAAGATTTCATAAAACTTTGCAGAAAGGTTTGTGCAAGGGACATAAAAAGGTTACTACAACCTTGCACTGAAACCTTGCAACAACCTTACCAACCTTGCCAGCAACCTTGCAGCAAGGTTTCATGCTGTGTGGGTGTCGATGATTTAATAGTGAGTAACAGAGAAAATTTTCGTAAATGTATTTAGTATGAAAAGTTTAAGACAATTAATTCTATATAATATTTAGGAAAAGTATGGGAAAAAATATTAATATGTTAAGGAGATGTAAAACGGACACTACACCTGTACATATAAATATTAGCTTCCTTTCCATTTTATTGCTGAATTTCCAGAAAAGAAATGCATTAGCTTGTATTATGTACCGTGATGATTATTTAGATAAATTTTCAAATAAATTCATTAATTAGTTTTTAAGACATTTGGATTCCTGTACAAAATTGAAAAATTTTAATAAATAAGTTTGGAACCCAAAATTCTCAATAACTAATGAATGAATTTATTTAAAAATTTAACCGAATAATCTTTATGGTACATACTACAAGCAAATGCATATTTTTATTGAAAATTTTGCAAAAAATGTAAAGATAGTGAATATTTATGAGTACAGGTGTAGTGCCCATTTTACATCCCCTTAATGAAACATATTTTAAGTTTGATGAAAGTGTGTGATTTTTAAATAGGCCATATGCGTATTGACTCATACTATGGGGTTACTGCTTAAACAATTCATTTTGTGTGTGCTGCCCCCTTTGAATTTGCCGCCCTACGCCATGGCGTTTTTGGCGTCGTGGTAAATCCGTCTCTGCATGTGTATAAATACCTTGTATACACATACATACACTATAGAACAGTGATGAATAAACATAAAATGTAAGGCAATACGCATGATTTACGAAGCGGAAGGCATCACTTTTTCTAGTAAAGACATGGATCATGTTTAATGAGGCAAAACTCTCTCCGTGCATCTGTCTAGTAATTACTTAACCACGCAGCATGGAATATTTTGTGATGTATAAATATTATGTCCGGTCACTTTAATCAGTTTACTCAGACGCATTAATCGTGAGATATTTCTTGTTGACTGCAAATGATTATTTTCTTCTTGTGGTCGCGGGATGGAGGGACTAAATCGCTTTCCTTTTTTTTTGTGCGTTGGGTGTGTGATCGAAAAAAGAAGAGTTTACTACTTTTTTTTTCTTGTTGAAGAGGATAGTGCTCCTTCCTAGTTGGCCGCTGTTAATTGGATTAGGGTGGTCGTAATAACACTTTCGTTCACAAAGATCATGTTGATTTTTATGAAATATATTTATTTAAAATTGATACACAAAAATATTATAAAGTGAGTCGCGCAATCTTATAAAATAGACCTCGTTGACGCTTTGTCTATTTAAATTTTGTAAGAATATATTTAAAATTATTTTTAAGCAGTAAGTCGCATAAGTTCATGATTAATAGTGAATAGACTTGTTGATTTAAACGTGCAATCAAGTTTGTTTTACATAATTTGGTAAATGTATTTAAGAAGTAAAATCCGCAAATGTACAAGTTTTATTCTTCTATTTTAATTTTTGTTGGCTTTATATCGCGAGTCGAGAGGTACTGTTCTCGAGAGGTCTAGCTGCGGACTAATTGACAAAAATTCTTTTTCTCTACAAGAAAGGTACAAATCTAGATAAAAAAATGAAAGTTTATCAAAATTTTAAAAGAGTCCCATTTGTCAGTCAAGCTGTAAAAAAAATCTTTAAAATCTCACATTCGGTGACAGTGTTAAGTCCTGGCTTTCACCAGGACTAAATAAAAGTGTATAATTTGATTATGTTGAATATTTTTGCATGATTTTAAATATGAATTTGAATTAATTTGAAATAATTGAATTTATTATTAAATTATAATTATGAAAGATAAATATATGTATAATCTAGTGGTGAATTGAACTCCACCAATATTTAATTGAGTAAATCGTTTCTCACAAATTGAAATATATTGCAGGATATTTATTTAGAGTACTTGAATAGAGAATATATAAATTGAATATTCTTACCTTGATTGATTCAAGTAGATGAAGGCTGGATACAGACAAACAAAGAATAGATATAGGCACGATTAAAAATAAGACTCGAGTCGAATATAAGAAACTTTTAAGATATTTATTGACACTTGTAAAAATAATTAAATATTGAATACAATAACTTTATTAGAATTTGAATTTGAATTTGAATTTGAATTTGAACTACAGGATTTACGACTTGGTACCAACGATGATCCTGGGGTAGTGCCCACTGTCGTTAATTGCAGTTGGCTTTTATAAGATTTATCTTGACATGATTTCATTACAAAATAAGTGGATCTTGCTTGTTTTATGATTTAGTAATTTTGAAGCAACGAATTTTGTTGCTCAATATCAACTTAAAGTTTCTTTACTGCTTAGGTTAACACATTCTTTTATTGTTCGATAACCGTTTAATTAGTTCATCAATGTCATATTAATGAAAAGATATTTTAAAAATTGTAAATTAAAAAGTAATATAAAAGATACGTTGTGACGTAACACCTTGGGGCTCAAGAGATTGCATATCGGAAGGATAGGCAATCGAAAGAAAAAGAAAAACAAAACAGTTATCGAACAATTTACAGATAATTATTACAAGCTTAATTGATAAATATAGATATTTTTCTATTTGAATAGATACTAATGCACAAGAGTACGTTTTATTTCGTACACCTTGGGGCTCAAGATTTTGTTTATCGGCACGAAAAAACAAAAATGAAAATAATACAGTTATTAAACAATTCACAAAAATATCTTAAAATCTATTTAAATATTATATTAATTAAAATATTTTATTTGAATGTCTCCATACTATTATTCGATGGATTTTCCTATTATATAATTGTTAATGTATGAGTATTGGTATGGAAAAAAAAAGGAAGATGAAACATTCTCAAATTATGTTGCTATTTTAAATTTGTAATATTTTAAATATATGGTTTTTTTTCTAATAGGAGATCACTTGAAATTATTCGTGATTTGCTTATAAATGTTTTTTTAATATGTTTATAAATCTTGTATTCTAGCTTATGAGATATTTCGTAACAAAAAATAACAAATAACGTGCCATGTAAAATAATTATAAAATAATATTAGATTTGTCAAAATAATAACAATTGTTCAAGAACAAATATAAGAAATGTTTGTTTTTTTTTTTTTTTTTTTTTTGCTTTTTTTTCCTTTTAAATTTTAAAAAATAACAGTCGACTATAATTTATAGGTTCTTATAATTGTTTAAATATAAGTGAATATTCATTCACTTCCCTCCCGGCTTAAGATAATTGCGCAGGTGACAACTAAGCAATAAGAAGAAAAATTTTCTAAATTCCTATTTTCATATTTTCACTTAATACACTAAATGTGGCTATATTCATTAAACCAAAAGTAAAATCCTATACGTAATATAGTTTACATTGCAAATTCTTACAGAGGTGGTACTAGTTTACCTGAACATAGGTCTGGTATAAAATTAAAATAGCTATATATATTAAAAAAAAAAAACTTAAAATTAACTAAAAATATATAGATTATAGTTATTAATAATTCGTAATTAATATTAAATATGATCTAGTTATGATAATGATCTAATCAAGAGTCGTACTAAAATTTTTGTATATATACAAGTTATTGAGATTTATTTTGACATTTATGAAAAGCTATAAATTTTAAGAAGAGATCTAACATAAGTTGAAAAAGTAAATTTTATTATTTCAGTTTATTTATATATAATAATAGTAAATTTTTCAAAATTTTCTGCTTTTGTCTGTAATTTGTATGGTAAGTTTAACATAAATCTAACTTAAACGTGAACTGATCAATTGTAATTTTTGTCTTTATTTTGATAAATATGTTCTCCAAATAATCTTAGAGTTTAGAATGAAAATTGAACTACGTTCTCTCATTCTATATAGAACTTATAATAAAGTTCATTATTTCTTTTTTTGCTTTGAAAAATTTTTTTTTTTTCAAGTCTCGATAAAGACTTTTTTATGATAGTTTTGTTTTTATTCTTGCAATACATTTTCTAAATAAATTTAGAAGTTCAAATATTCATTTGAATATTGATTTATGTTGCATTTGGATGAAAGTATGTAGCTTTACCCTTTTTTTTGTTTTTAAAGATTTTTTTTTTGTGAAAAATGAAATATGTTTTACGAATACATGTCAGACAATATATGTTTGCATACCGTAAATTCAGAGACAAAAGTAATTGATTTATAAATAAAAATATAAGACAAAATATACATTTATAAGTTTAATGATAGTTATAACTAAATGTTAGATTTCTTTTACAAAATGTTTCTTTGAATGAAAAAAAATAAAGATGAAAGAATAGATAAAAAAATTGATATAAATAAAATTTTAAACTTTAAATCTTATAATACAATATACGTTTTATAAATAGATAATGTATATAATGATTTTACATATTTTATTAAATTATTAATTGACCTATTGATTTAAATTAATTGATTTAAATTTCTTAATATAGATGAATTTCATTCATTGTTGAGCAAATCAATTGATTTAAATGTAAATATTTCTTATTATTTTAAATCTGTAAATTTTCAAGCCACATTTTGAAAACTTACAGATTTTTCTTATTTTATAAAAATTGTTTATCAATAAAACATAAATAATATAAATGAACTAGAATATAAAAAAAATGAAATTATAGAGATTCAAAAACTTATGTAATGTGCAAAAATTCCTGCAAAAGAGAAAAAGAGATTAGATTTTTTTCTAAAATATTTATAATTTTTGTTCATGATATAATAGTAGAAATCAAATGTGTTTCTGATTTGTCTGATGTTATTTAGAATTTTTAATGATAAATCAAAATATTTAAATATATTGTTATTAATTATTTTTTTATTTGAATCTTGCTGATTATGAGTTAATGTTATATTCTTATTTTTAGGAATAATTTTGTTTTTTAGATACGTCTTATTATTTAATTGTTTTGGTTTTATTTTGATAATATTAGTGTATTTGATATATTTATCAAACACCATTTTATTTTGATTTTTATTTAAATTATTAGAGCTATTTGTCGTAAAGCATTTTTGTATTTTCAAAAGTTTATTATTTTCTTGTAGAGAATCATCTTTGTTATTAGCTGTGTCGTTTTTAATGAGTTTGGATATATTATTTTTGCTGGCAAGATTTGTTTTATTTAAACGTAGTTGAATCAATTCATTAAGGTCTGGTCCATCATTGAATTGTAATACAGAATTATCGCTGTAAATAATTTGTGCTTCTTGTGCAAAATTAGTCTCTTGGATTATTTCAGAGTTGTTCAGTTCTGGTAAGAAATTTTCAATTATATTTTCGTATTTTATAAAGTCATTCATAAATGGGCCAACATTGTCGAAAATTATTGATTCATCTTTTGCATTTTTTAAATTATTTTCGCATTCTTTATTTTGTTTAAGATCATTTGTATACGATTTTTCTTTTTCTACACAATTTATTTTTTTTGTGTCATTTCTTATGGTCTGAACATATGAATGCACTGTTTCGAAATCTTCTAAAACTGGAACTTGATGTATTATAACTTGACTACTTAACAATTTTTCAGTTTGTTCGGATTCAATTGGAATACATTCAAATTCTTTTGTTTTTATATAATTTATATGAGGTTCATTGTATTTAACTTTTCTAGTAGTTTCCTTGGCTAATAAAATAGTATTAGCTTGAACATTTTCTTGATGTTCTATGTTTGTTTTTTCATAATTTTCTTTTTCGTTAATTTTGATATTTGTTATATCAAAACGTGTAGATGTTTTATTGTCTATAATTAGATTGTTCATATTATGTGTTTTAAATTCTGCAGTTTTATGAGTTGACGTTTCTGGTTCATTAACAGATGTATTATCACAGTATTCTTTATTTCCATTATACGATAGATCAAAAAGTCGTAGATCACTTATTTTCTTGCAATTTTTACGTGAGTGACCTGTAGTTTCACAATATATACAATAATTTTTTTGTTCATAGTCAGTAAGTTCATCATTTGGATACAGAAAATTTAATGCTAATATAAAATCATCTATATTGTTGATTTTTGCTCGATGTATAATAGAAGAGATGCTACCTCTAAGTTTCAACTTTGCAATTAAAAACAGTTTCCTTTGATCGTTAGCTAAACTTCTTACTAATTTTATTTCATTAATATATTTTCTGGGTAGCATGTTTTTACCATCAAATATTGGTAAAACTTCAAAAAATAAAAAATTATCATCATCATTCCACTCCATTATGATTTTTATATTTTAATTTTTCATCAGGAAAATTTAATATGTTTAATTAATGTTAGCATTTTATTAATGTAAAAGGTGATTTATTATTGATATTTTTAGATTGATAGATATTCATTTTATTCTATAACAGAATATATACTATTCTTATTACCAAGATACATGTAATTAATGTTGCATGAATAATGCTTAAATGATCTTATCAATATCATGATTTTTTTTTCTTTTTTTCTACACCGTTTACGATTGTGTTTGTATACAAAAAAAAAATACTGCAAGTGTTATTTATTAAAATTCTTTGACTGCCCTACTATTTTTGCATGAAAATTAAGAATATCGCTGATCTATGTTTTAAAATTTTATATTGACCTACTGTTGTTGAAAATATCCGCGAGTATATCACACGGTAATTTTGCTGAGTCAAAATTTTTATGAGTTCGATACTCTTTATAGTTATTTGATTACCAGTGTCTATTTTTTAAATGCCGTTTTGTTCTGACTTCCAATACTTAATGTTGAGTCAGGCTTTTTTTTTTATTCACCGAAACGTATATCACTTTCAAAATTATGTATTAAAAATTATGTTATTTTTACGATTTTAGTGAATTGTTAATGTATCAGATTACTGATATTATAAATGCAATGCAAGAAACTTTTTAATATAATTGAAATGAAAAAAAAAAATGTTTTACAATTATTAAGAATGTATGAACTTATTCATTCAATTATTTTAATTGAAAATAATCTTTAATCGCGCACTTCACGATTGTATATTTTAATTACGCACTATGCGTATGATATATGTATTTAAAAACAATATATATATTTTTATTAATTGACGCAATTCGCTAATAATGCACTTCGCGTATATATATTTATTTGTTTTAGATAACACTATTAATATTTAATGACACACTTTGTGTTTATTTTTAATGACGCTATTCGCTTTAAATATTGCACTTCGCGTATAAATAATTTATTCAATGGACGCTATTTTGCGTATAATATTTATTGTGCCCTTGGAAATATAATATTTTATTTGACGCACTTTTGCGTTTTCGTAATTCACTTTTAAACACTGTATTTATAATTGGTCCTTCATATATATTTTTATGCACTTCGATATATATATATATATATATATATATATATATATATATATATATATATATAGAGAATTTTCTCTAATGATCCCTCAATATATTCAATACGATTCCTCAATTAAAAAGTTTGTACCGGAACCAAAATGTTACGGTCAAACTAATTCGTACCGGAACCAAAATGTTAAGTCCTGGCTTTCACCAGGACTAAATAAAAGTGTATAATTTGATTATGTTGAATATTTTTGCATGATTTTAAATATGAATTTGAATTAATTTGAAATAATTGAATTTATTATTAAATTATAATTATGAAAGATAAATATATGTATAATCTAGTGGTGAATTGAACTCCACCAATATTTAATTGAGTAAATCGTTTCTCACAAATTGAAATATATTGCAGGATATTTATTTAGAGTACTTGAATAGAGAATATATAAATTGAATATTCTTACCTTGATTGATTCAAGTAGATGAAGGCTGGATACAGACAAACAAAGAATAGATATAGGCACGATTAAAAATAAGACTCGAGTCGAATATAAGAAACTTTTAAGATATTTATTGACACTTGTAAAAATAATTAAATATTGAATACAATAACTTTATTAGAATTTGAATTTGAATTTGAATTTGAACTACAGGATTTACGACTTGGTACCAACGATGATCCTGGGGTAGTGCCCACTGTCGTTAATTGCAGTTGGCTTTTATAAGATTTATCTTGACATGATTTCATTACAAAATAAGTGGATCTTGCTTGTTTTATGATTTAGTAATTTTGAAGCAACGAATTTTGTTGCTCAATATCAACTTAAAGTTTCTTTACTGCTTAGGTTAACACATTCTTTTATTGTTCGATAACCGTTTAATTAGTTCATCAATGTCATATTAATGAAAAGATATTTTAAAAATTGTAAATTAAAAAGTAATATAAAAGATACGTTGTGACGTAACAACAGAAGATATTTTCAAACTTACTGCTTGTTCTTCAGGAGATGTAAAACGGACACTACACCTGTACTTATAGATATTAGCTTCCTTTCCATTTTATTGCTGAATTTCCAGAAAAGAAATGCATTAACTTGTAGTATGCACCATGATGATTATTTAGATAAATTTTCAAATAAATTCATTAATTAGTTTTTAAGATATTTGGATTTCTATACAAAATTGAAAAATGTTAATAAATAATTTTGGAACCCAAAATTCTCAATAACTAATGAATGAATTTATTTAAAAATTTAACCGAATAATCTTCATGGTACATACTACAAGCTAATGCATTTTTTTATTGAAATTTTTGCAATAAAATGTTAAGGTAGTGAATATTTATGAGTACAGGTGTAGTGTCCATTTTACATACCCTTAAAATTACCAAGAGAAATATTAACTAAAAGATTCATTTTTATACTATCAATATATATGTTTAGAAATTTTATTGAGAGAATAAACTGGAAATATTGCATACATGTTTCCATGTATGTATATATACTAGTGGGCAAGCGTGCCAACCCTACAAAAAAAAATCAGGTGAGAAATCTCCTGATTTCTCAGGCGATTTATCATGCCAAAATCTCATGTAATGATTTTTTTGGTTTTTACGCATTTCAAACCATGCTTAGTCAATTGAGAACTATTTTTGAAAATTTTTGAAAATTTTGAACTTGGAAAATTTTTTGTAAAATTATTCAAAATTTTTTCTAAGACCAAACTTTAAAAAAAATTTATTAAGTTCAAAATTTTCAAAAATTTTCAAAAATAGTTCTCAATTGACTAAGCATGGTTTGAAATGCGTAAAAACCAAAAAATCATTACATAAGATTTTGGCATGATAAATCACCTGAGAAATCAGGTGATTTCTCACCTGATTTTTTTTAACAGGGAACCCCCATCTTGCTTCTATAACTTTGAAAAAATATCGAAGTATTTGAAATTCTTTTAATAATTTTTATTTAAAATACTAAATAGTTTTATTTATTCAAAAGTTTTCTTCAGGTAAATCTTCAATGATCCTTTAATGAATCTAATCATCAGTGAAGTCCTGGCTTTATACTAGGACAGAATTAATAATTAAATGTTGTGTGTTATGAGGGTTACGCGTATATGTTTTATTATAATATTAAAAAAAGAATAAAGTTAGTAATTGATTTATAAACATTTTATCAAATGTTAGTCTAGTAGTAGAAAAACTCGCTGTCACGATCAAATATACTTAAATTTTGAAAGAAATATATAGAAATATAATTGTAATAATCTTACCATGATTCAGCCAAGTAGATACAGGCAGACAGTAATAATTCAATTAGAGAGATTTTATTTGATACTTTTATAATGAATTGAATATAGTGCGATTAAATATATTGACTAGGAGAGTATCAGACCTCCAGATCACGGATTTTGCTCAAACTTTGGGATAAGTTTTCAGATGTCAAAATATGAAAGGAAACAGCATTTTAGATCCCAACGCTCAATATTTCCCTAGTTACAGGCAATTAAAGAAAATCACTAAAAAAGTTACTAGATTTTCAAACGCATATAGTTCCTTAGCATTGATAGCTAGGAGCTTGAAACTTTTTTAAATGAAAGCTGAGCTCAAATCCTTTTAAAATAGTAATTATAGCATGTCAAAATATTATTTTTTCCCAAAATTATAGCGTGATAAACATTGGACCTGATTTTTCTTTTTAAAACATTAATTAATAACAAAAGCTGAAATTGGGTCTAATGTTTATCACGCTATAATTTTGGGAAAAAATAATATTTTGACATGCTATAATTACTATTTTAAAAGGATTTGAGCTCAGCTTTCATTTAAAAAAGTTTCAAGCTCCTAACTATCAATGCTAAGGAACTATATGCGTTTGAAAATCTAGTAACTTTTTTAGTGATTTTCTTTAATTGCCTGTAACTAGGGAAATATTGAGCGTTGGGATCTAAAATTCTGTTTCCTTTCATATTTTGACCTCTGAAAACTTATCCCAAAGTTTGAGCAAAATGCGTGATCCGGAGGTCTGATACTCTCCTAGTGAGTGAATAATTGTATAATTTTGAAATGTGAGAAGTATTGTTGTAATAATTGTATCTTTGGAAGTACTTGAAGCGTCTCACAACAAAAATGGCTAAGTCCATTTTTTTCGAAAATGGAGTTATTATGTAATTCGTATTGTTTAGCCTATTTTTTACTGCATTCAATTATAGAATTTTGAAAAATTTGATTTTTTAATTTTTTTTCGTATGTTAAAAAACTGCTGCAAATAAAAAAAGCGCCAAGTTCATTGAACTTGCTTTTCAAATATGGTCAAGTCTAATTTTAATTTAAAGAATAGAGTATATGTGTATTTTTATGAATATACACACGCATATACTTTCATGTCAAGGACTTTAGGCGTCTTTTGGGACCCTACGGCGGACGCATTCTGTTTCAGGGCTCCACCACTTTCAGGCAACCGAACGACAAAGCGAGCTGTTCTCGGGCTGATTGCGAGACTGTTCGACCCAGTTGGTTGGCTCTGCCCTATCATCATCCAGGCGAAGATCTTCATGCGAAAATTATGGCTGGCACGTCTCGGCTGGGACGACGACCCCCCCCCCCCCCCACCCCTTGAGACGCTGTGGAACAGCTTCATGGGCACATTAAGGGCACTGGAAACGGTTCGACTCCCTCGCTGTCTGGAACTCGCTCCGGGACAGACCTTTCAGTTGCATGTTTTCGCCGACGCAAGTAAGAATGCGTTTGCAGCCGCTGTCTACCTCAGGGCAACGAGCTTGGATTCCGGAGTCCACTGTCGTCTCTTAACGGCAAAGACTAAGGTCGCACCAGCAAAGACGGTGTCGATTCCAAGACTGGAATTGTGCGCCTCCCATCTAGCAATCAGGCTGATTCAGTGGTCTCAACGCGAGCTGGAGCTCCCTTGTAATGACCTGTACGCTTGGTCTGACTCTCAGACCGTCCTCCGTTGGTTAAACGCAGATCCCTCTCGTTGGAGCACGTTTGTCGCAAATCGCGTCTCGGACATCCAACGTCGAGGCACCGGGGTCAAATGGCAATTTGTATCGACGGATAATAATCCAGCCGACGCAGCGTCTCGTGGGGTCACTGCCTCTCCACTTCAGGATCCTGAAAATGTGTGGTGGCGTGGACCTCCCTGGATGAGCTTACCTGAATCCCAATGGCCACCTCAACCCTGTTTGAGAGGTTCTCCAGCAGTCAATGAGGAACTCAAAAGGCCGTCAGTCCGCAGCCAAGACAAGACTCCATTGTTTGCTGAGTTCTCAAACCTACACCGATTAATCAGAGTAATAGCTAGGTGTTTGCGGGTAAGTCATTTCAGGACCACACCCGAGGGTCTACGCCGCGAACTTCTCAGCAAGCCAATGGACGCTGAGGAGCTTCACCGCGCCCAACTTGCCTGCATCCGGTGGTCGCAGAGTATCAGTTTCGAGAAGGAGCTGGACGCTTTAAGTAAATCGACCGAGCCATTCCGAAAGAATCATTCCTCTCACGGTTAAAGCCGTTTATTGATGATCAAGGCATAATGAGAGTGGATGGGCGCCTTCAAGAGTCGCCACTGCCATATGAGGAGCGTCATCCGGTCATCTTGTCAGGATCATGCCACCTCTCACATCTCGTAATTGATTGGGCTCACCGACAGGCTCTGCACGGCGGTTTTCAACTAACCTACGCACTCGCAATGAAAAGGATGTGGATCATTCGAGGCCGGGTCCGCGTCAAGGCCTTCATAAGAAACTGTGTGACCTGTGCAAAGGCTAAGGCAAGCCCAGCCAAACAATTCATGGGATCATTACCGGCTGAGAGAGTGACGGCCAGCCGACCCTTTGCCCGAACTGGATTGGACTATGCCGGCCCCATCCACGTGAAGTCTGCCCGTGGCAGGGGGCATCATGCCTCCAAGGGCTACATCCTCGTGTAAGTATGCCTTTGCACCAAAGCGGTCCACTTGGAGCTGGTCGGAGACCTGACCACGCCTACCTTCCTCGCGGCACTACGCCGCTTCATCGCCCGTCGAGGGCTCCCTAAGGAAATCTGGAGTGATAATGCTACCACCTTTAAGGGCGCCGATGCCGAACTGAGATCGCTGTTCCGAGAGGCAAACCTAGCCTGGAGCCAAGTCCAAGAGAGCCTCGCTTTCGAGGGTATTCAATGGCGATTTATCCCTCCTGCCTCCCCGCATTTTGGTGGACTCTGGGAGGCTGCCGTCAAATCTGCGAAGAGTCATCTCAAAAGGGTGTTGAACGGTCATCTTTTAACATACGAGAAACTCAATACGTTTCTCTCTCAAGTGGAGATGTGCTTAAACTCACGACCATTAACTCCAATCACTGGTGAGCTCGATGACGTCCAAGTGCTCACTCCTGGTCATTTCCTGGTGGGTTCAGCGCTCACTCAGCTGCCAATGGCTGTCCTGGCAGAGGATCCTAATCGATGCCGGCATTGGCATCTGGTTCAGTCACTACGAGACCACTTCTGGCTGCGTTGGGGACGTGAGTACGTCCATACACTCCAGCTACGTGTCAAGTGGAAGAAGACGAGGGAGAATTTCAAGCTGGGTGATGTAGTCCTCTTGCTGGATCCATCATTGCTTCAACAGGGACGCTGGCCTCTAGGACGCATTGTCTCAGTCCACCCAGGTGCGGATGATCTTGTCCGTGCTGTTACCGTGCGGACGGCCACTGGCACTTATCAACGACCCATCACAAAGTTAGTCAAGCTCCCATTGGACACCGGTTCGAGAGCCAATCCATCTGATCCTGTCACGGCAGGCGGAGCAGTTCCATGATTGTCTTCGACGAGGCGGGCGGAATGTTGCGCATTTTTCCCCTTCTCATGGAACCGAACACGTGTTGCCGCCAATTTCTTGCACGCACCGCCTTTGCGCAGGCTCTCTCCCTCTCTCCGTGGCGTCGGCCGCCACCATAAAGGAAGCCGCGCAGTAGGCGCTCCTCTCAGTTGTGCTTCACCCTTTGGGCAGTGCAGTCGTGTATCACCATCTTTCTTCAGTGACAAAGTGTTATAATAATTGTGTTTAATTTCGTGTAATGAAATTTACCCTTTTCTCTCAGTTTCAATTCAGTGTTTCTTTCTGACTTATATACTAGTGCGTGCATTGATCATTTTCCCTTTGTTGTGTATGTTTCTTAGTTTTCTTGTGCAAGTATACCTTGGAAGCGCTTCCAGACCCTTGAAGGCAGGTGTGCCGGCGCTCACCCTACAAGGGTTCGAGCTCAGTTTGTTGTTGGCCATTCTCTTTGGGTCCTACCTTCACCTCGCGTCTCAGTGTGTTGATCGGCCTCTCAGTTCACCCTTCCTTCAGTGCATTAAAGTTTTCTTAATTCTTTCGTTCTAAGCAAATATTGCGAACAACTATAATTTTTTTATATAAAATATTTGATTTAAAATTTGATAATAAAAATCATTGGTAAATAATTGAATTGTAATTATTAAGTCACAGTTTTATTTTTTAAATAAAATCATTGATATAAACATCGACAACTTCCATCCCTACTGAAAAAATCCACCTGGATTTCCGCGTGAATTACCCATGTGGAAATCCACGTGGGTCTTGCATGGATTCCATGTGGATTTGCATAGGAATCCACGCGGATTACCTACGTGGAATTCCACGTCAAAGCTCCATGTGGATTTTATGAAAGCTATGTTCATTTTATAAAACCCTTGTGGACTGTTGAAGAATCCATATGGATTTTATGAAATCTATGTGGATTTTCAAGGAACCCACATAGATTTTATAAAATTTGTGATAATTTTATGTACTTCTCGTGGATTTTTAAGAAATCCATATAAATTTTGTGAAATCCATGTGGATTTTTAGGTAATATACGTAGATTTTTTACTTGGATATCCACGTGAATTTAAATGAAAATCCACGTGGAAATCCACATAGACGTTTGAAATAGGTAATAACTCGATATTTATTTCGCATTTAAAGTAAAAACCAAAAACGAGGTAAACCTCGTAATTTCAGCTCTTTGAAGATCAGAGAGCTTCTATGATTCAACTGAGAGTATTCTGGTCTTATATATCTGCGACTTAGAAATTCATATAATGGATAACAAAACTTTGAGAAACGCCAGCTTGTGACTTACTGTCGAATTGATGATTGATTACGTCGATTCTATTTTAAATCGATAGGTGGCGTTTTTCTAAGTATTGTGATCCCTGATACAAATTACAAAGACGCAGATATATGAGGCCAGAATACTCTTAGTTAGTTCGTAGAAGCTCTTTGATCTTCAAAGAGTTGTAACTATGAGGTTAACCTCGTTTTTGGTTTTTACTTTAAATGCGAAATAAATATTGAGTTATTTCCTATTCAAAATATCCATGTGGATTTCCACGTAGATTTTCATTTGAATTAGTGTAGATATCCAAGTTAAAAATCTACGTAGGTTACCTAATAATCCACATGGATTTCGAAAAATCCATATGGATTTCTAAATATCCACATAGATTTATAAATATCCACATGGATTTTTCTGAATATCCACATGAGTTTCTAAATATCCACATGGATTTTTAATTATCCACATAAATTTTCCAAATCCATATGGATTTTTTAAAAATCTACGAGGAATACATAAAATCAACACAGATTTTTATTTAAATCCACGTGGATATCTAAGTAAAAAATCTACGTAGATTACCTGAAAATCCACATGGATTCAATAATATCCACATGAATTTCTAAATATCCACATAGATATCACAAAATCCATATAGATTTTTAAATCCACGAGAAGCACATAAAATTAACACAGATTTTATAAAATCCATGCGGGTTCCTTGAAAGTCTACATAGATTTCATGTAATCCATATGGATTCTTTAACAGTCGACGAGGGCTTTATAAAATCAACATAGCTTTAATAAAATCCACATGGATTTTTTACGTGGAAATCCATGTAGGTAATCCACGGGGATTCCTATGCGAATCCACATGGAATCCATGTAAGACCCACGTGGATTTCCACATGGGTAATCCACGTGGAAATCCAGGTGGATTTTTTCAGTAGGGTATATGTACTCCTCGTAGATTTTTAAAAAATCCATATGGATTTGGAAAATCTATGTGGATATTTAAAAATCCATGTGGATATTTAAAAATCCATGTGAATATTTAGAAATCTATGTGGATATTTAGGAATACATGTCGATTTTTAGAAATCCATGTAGCTTCTTAGGTAATCTACGTAGATTTTTTAATGGTATATCTACGTGGATTCAAATGAAAATTTACGTGGAAACCCACATGGATATTTTGAATAGAAAATAACTCAATATTTATTTCGCATTTAAAGTAAAAACCAAAAACGAGGTAAACCTCGTAGTTTCAACTCTTTGAAGATCAAAGAGCTTCTACGAACTAAGAGTATTCTGGCCTTATATATCTGCGTCTTTGTAATTTGTATCAGGGATCACAAAACTTAGAAAAACGCCACCTATCGATTCAAAATAGAATCGATGTAATCAATCATCAATTCGACAGTAAGTCACAAGCTGGCGTTTCTAAAAGTTTTGTGATCCATCATATGAATTTCTAAGTCGCAGATATATAAGACCAGAATACTCTCAGTTAAATCATAGAAGCTCTCTGATCTTCAAAGAGCTGAAATTACGAGGTTTACCTCGTTTTTGGTTTTTACTTTAAATGCGAAATAAATATCGAGTCATTTCCTATTTCAAACATCTGTGTAGTTTTCCACGTGGATTTTCATTTAAATCCACGTGGATATCCAAGTAAAAAATCTACGTATATTACCTAAAAATCCACATGGATTTCACAAAATTCATATGGATTTCTTAAAAATCCACGAGGAGAACATAAAATTATCGCAGATTTTATAAAATCTATATGGGTTCCTTGAAAATCCACATAGATTTCATAAAATTCATATGGATTCTTTAACAGCCCACAAGGGTGTTTTTTACGTGGAAATCCAGGTGGATTTTTTCAACAGGGCACTCACAAAAATTTGCGTTCCTTTTGAAGATGTTGAGAGTGCGAAGTATCGCTCTATATTCATTTGTTATTGTATATTCTAAATTAGAACATGATAACAATTCTATGACATTTACTTTCGAACTATCTTTTTAAAAATTGTACTATAAAATAGTATAAGCGATAAATTTAGAAAATACAGATCTTATAAACTGTTTAGCTTATAATAGTACCCTGAAATATTTATCCATGAGCCTGGCAAGTAATTTTGTAAATTTCAAATAATATTTAAAATATTTCGGAATATTTAAAAACAAATTGTAAAAAATCGATAGTACAATTTCGATAGTTTAATTTAATATCTAAAATATTTCTAGATTGACAGCTTGGAATTTTTTTTTCAAAAATATAGTATATAGGGTAGATGTGGGTATTGCTACGGAGGTGCCAGTTACTGTTAATTCATATAAAATTTGTAAGAATAATTTTTTCTGAGTCCATAAATAATATTTGAATGCATAATTAAATATTACAAGTATTATTTAATATTAAAAAAAATATATCTCACAATATAAGTCTAAAAATATTTAATATTGGTTATTTGAAATGGAACTGTTCTAAAATCTTGATATATTTCGTAAAATCGCGATCACGTATGCATCCTAAATTTGACAATATTTTCTGTTTTTATTCTTTTTTATGTGAAATAAGATCAGTATTAAATAAAATATATCTTTGCTTTTTATATATTTTTTTGGAAATTTCACCTAGCACATATTTAATATTTTAATTTTACACCTTAGTATTATGCGTCATTAAAATCACCAAATATGAATTACTGTGGCATCCTTTTATTATTACAACACATGGTTAACCTAAACTCAACTTTTTGAACGGAATATGTTAAAGTGTGAGTAGTAACTGGCACGCAGCATTAGAAACACGGCCGCAGCAATAGCAACAAATACATTTTATTTTAAATTCGTTATTTCTTATTTTTAATTTTATAATTAATGCTAAATTAGTTTTTTTCTAGTAAATCAATGTTTAAATATTTTATTAAAAATAAAAGTGATAAGTTTTTTTCATCTATAAGCTTTAATTTATAAGTTTAAAGTTCATCATACGTCGATTCCGCTGTAATACCCACATCTACCCTAGCATATTTATAAAATGCCATATTTAAAATACAGACAATAAGAATTTTGATTCATATACAATAATAACAGGGATCATATGTATAATTGAAAAATAATAATTGAAGGACTATTCGGAATAAGGGGTTAAAACAAAAAAGTAAGCTTTAAAATAATTTAAAAAAACTTAATAACTTAATATCGTCGACAGCAATTTTAATAAAAATTTATAATATACTGAAAGTATTATAAAATTTCAACAAAATTGTTTTTGTCGATATCAAGTTATAAAGTTTTTTTAAATTATTTTACAACTTACTTTTTCAAATTAACCTCTTATTTTAAATATTCCCTCAATTTAAAGTAATGAATTATTTTATTCATATACTTTTTATATTTATATTATATTATTATATTATTAAAAAAAAAATCAATGAAATAGAAAATTACTTGACAATTACTTAATTGATTTCAAAACTTTTGTTAGTCAAAATTGTATATGGAGAACTGTTAAGAGGAAGTCGAGTATATCTGCCCTGTTATGAAAAAGCAGCTGATAAACCTGCTGATAAACAAGCTGATAAACGAGCTGATGAACCAGCTGATATATCAGATGCTGATTTGTCCGCTAATAGCAGCTGATATATCAGTTGATATATTAAAAAACAATCTCGAAATAATTACAATCTTAAAATAATAAAATTTCAAATTTTTCACTTTTTCAATCATACCTGTAAATTTTTACTAGTTTAGATATTAATTTTTGTCATATAAATTGTACAAACTCTATAATTTCTTGTAACAATATTCCTTGCGCATGCACAGGTTGATTCTCAAATAAGAGAGAATGATACCAGCATACAATCCTGGCGACTGATGCTTTAAAATTTGAGCCCAACTCCCGCAAGTGGTGAGAGTTTAGCACATTTTGTATATAAGGCCGATTCATCTGACCGTTATTAACATGCGCGCGTGTTTTCTAGTGACTTCTGCGACTTTACGTTTATAATTAGTTATATGTGTATAGGTTATATTAATTCACAGCGGTGGTAGTAACGTCAATATGAAATAATTCCTTGTATCTAAAAATCGACTCTAATAATATTTGTATCTTGATCTAAATAAATTGCTGTACATAAAGTGGAAATCGTTAACCAGCTAAAAAAATTTGTAACGTTTTTTTACATGAAGTTTATTAAGGGGAGACAAAAGTAAACACACAAAAAATGAGGTTTTAGTTTTAACTTTTGATCCGTAGCACCTACAATGTTATCCATGCGTAATTTTGTTCAAAATCATCTAAAGAATCTAAAAAAAAATTTTTAGCTCGAAATATTAAAAACTGTGGGACTAGTTCCATTTTAACGACTGCTCGATTCAGTGATGAGTGAGGAAGCGTTAAAATGGAACTAGTCCCACAGTTTTTAATATTTCGAGCTGAAATTTTTTTTATAGATTCTTTAGATGATTTTGAACAACATTACGCATGGATAACATTGTAGGTGCTACGGATCAAAAGTTAAAACTAAAAAACCTCATTTTTTGTGTGTTTTACTTGTGTCTCACCTCAAGTAGAGGAATAAAATTTTCTATATACCCTGTTGAAAAGTGAAAAAATCTGGAGGAAACTGCAGAAAACGGTTATATTCTGAACACAACTGTTGATAAGTGAAGAAAACTGTAGAAAACAGTTTTATTCTGAAGACAACTGTTGACAGGTGAAAAAAATCTGACGGAAACGGCAGAAAACAGTAATATTCAGAACATAACTGTTCAAAAGTGAAGAAATCTGGAGGAAACTGCAGAAAACAGTTATATTCTAAACACAACTGTAAAATGAAGAAAAATTAAGAAACATAAACAAAAATTGTTCTTTCTGCGTACAAAGTAAACAAAACAGAACATCACTAGAGAAAACTGATAATATTGGCAGGTAACTGAAGAAAACAGTTATTAACTGTTTTAAAACGAAGAAAAGTGAAGAATGTTGAAAACATATTTTTTTCTCGCACGTAAAAAGTGAAGAATTCGGAGCATAACTGGAGAAAACTGATAATATTGGCAGATTACTGAAGAAAACAGTTATCAACTGCTTTAAAACAAAGAAAAGTGAAGAATGTTGAGAACATATTTTTTCTCGCACGTAAAAAATGAAAAAATCGAAGCATAACTGGAGAAAACTGATAATATTGGCAGATAACTGAAGAAAACAGTTATTAATTGTTTTAAAACGAAGAAAAGTGAAGAAAATTGAAAAAATATTTTTTTTTAACAGTGGGCTAAAAATACCACTTTTGCTCCCGGCACGGGAAACGAAAAGTGCTAATTTTAGCCTCACTGTTAAAAAAAATCGTATATGCACCACGGAAGGTAAAATGGACAACCCATAGCACGAGTTATGGGTTGTCGGCTTCGCCTCGGGTGTCAATTTACTCGTGCTATGGCCTGTCCTTTATTTTACCTCCGTAGGTGCATAATATACTATTTCTCGCACGTAAAAAGTGTAGAAAATGGAACATAACTGTAGAAAATTGATAATATTGGCAGATAACTGAAGAAAACAGTCATTAATTGTTTTAAAACAAAAAAAAGTGAAGGAAATTGAAAAAATATTTTTTCTCGCACGTAAAAAGTGAAGAAAATGGAACATAACTGTAGAAAATTGATAATATTGGCAGATAACTGAAAAAAAACAGTTATTAACTGTTGTCTTTGTCTCAATTCCGACATTTTTCTGCTGTTACTTGCTGTTATAAACTGTTTTCTTTAGTTTTCTTAATTTTTTTTCTGCTAGGATAGCATAGTAAATTTAACGCAATTGAAAAGTTTACAAAGCTACATCGTAAAAATGTACTATGATTCTTGTAATATTTCATATAAAATTTCTCTCAGTGTATTTAACATAAATTCACCTTTTATTTAAATTTCTCATTAATATATTTTCAAAAATATAAAAAAAATTTTATAACTTATAAAAATAAAAAGATATATTCTTTTGCATGTATAATATGATTTATGATCTAATATTTAGTAAAAAAATATTTTATGAAAAATCTGCTGATAAATCAGCTGATAATAAGTCAGCTGATTTATCAGCTTGTTTATCAGCTTGTTTATCAGTAGATTTATCAGCTGCTTTTTTATAGCAGGGTTCATTCATCCGTCAATCTTTTGGTGATTGAGTTAAAACTCACACACCTAAGTTCAAATGATTTCATGAATTTTAACAAAATGGTTTTTAACAGCTTGGAATGTTTTTATTAAACCCTTTCTTTCTAAGCAGTATTTTATTCAATTATAAAAAAACCATTGCAATCATAACGTGAAAAATGAGAGTATTTATGTGTATACATACATACATACATACATATATATATATATATATATATATATATATATATATATATATCTCCCTATATTATATAGTTATATAAAAAAAAAACCTCCTCATCTACCCCTCATTTTTCCTCCCCCTCTTTTGTATGCTTAAAACATTACAATCCACCTCTCAAAATAACGTGAAAATCTGTCTAGAAATGATCTTTTTTGAGAAAAAAAAAGACACCCCTCTACTACCCAAGTCACCCCTCTTGCTACCCCTCGTACGTCACTCACCCCCCCTCAGATAATTTAGCTGAATTTACCTTATTTTATCAATGTATTTGTTACTCATTCTCTATACCACTACTATCACTCTTTCCACTACTACCCCATCACTCCTACCCCTCATTTTTTTTTCTCCTCCAAAAAAATCAAAAGTCACCCCTCAAAATAACGTGAAAATGTCTCTTGAAATGTCTTTTTTTTTAAAAAAAAAAAAAAAGATTCCCCCCTCTACCCCAGTCACCCCTCTCCTACTCAAGTCTACCCCTCAGTCCACAAATCACCCCCTCACTACCCAAGTCATCCCTCTTGCTACCCCTCATGTCCCTAATACACTATTCATAATCATTGAGTGTTTATTTTTATATCGTTAATTAAATATTTAATAAATTTTACCAATATTTTTTTAAAAAACCTTCTTGTTTGATGACTCCAATACTTTAGAGACCAAATTTGGTTATGAAAAATATTGGTATTTAATTATCTTAAATATATTGATTCTTTATTTTATTTTTAAACGTCAATTATTTATTGAAATATAAACTATTAAGAAAAAAGTTTTTTAATATTATATTTATGAAATACTTGCTTAAGGCTATATAATGGAATATATATTTAATACATAGTTAATAATATTATAGATTATTGATATAATTATTTTTTAACTATCAAATAATGACTACGTTCGTTAGACAACTTTCCACACCACCCATACTGAGACAAAAAAAAATAAAAAACTTCTACTTCCAACATTTAAGCTTACTTTTTTTTGGGTCCAAGCTGTATTTGCCTAAAAGTAAAGCACATTTTACTTTGTCTTGATTGTCTTAGTCAGAAAAACTTATTAAAAAATTTCCTACATCTAAAAGATTCTTCTTTCAGGTTAGCTTAAATTTGTTTTCTTGTTGTCTTGAGTTTATCTTGTGAAAGTTTTAAGTAGAAGTTTTTATTTTTTTTATCAGTTTAACGAGGTATTGTCAATGGCGCGTTGGGTTTTTTTTTGTTTATAAAGAAAAATTAAACAATAAAAGTGGTACCCTTCGCCAGTAGCCCTACATAACCACTTTTAAAATAATATAAATTTAAAATTTTTTTTCACATTTCTTTAAATGTCAAAAGTAAAAATGTTATTGTAAGTTTTTTATTAATTAAAAAGATAAAAATTATAATAATTATTAATTCATTTATTTATAAAAAAGTAAAAATAAAAATTATATTGTTAATGTAAAATTTTATCTTTTATACTCTTTATACAAATAAATAAAGTTATATAATTTCTATTTTATTTTTCTCTAATATTTTCAATATTTTAAGGAATATATTTATATCCTTTTCGTTTGTTTATATTTAAACAGTTATAATATAAATTATATAACAAATTATAAATTATTTATATAAAGAGTGTGATATTAATTTTTTAATATTTAAATAAACAATTTAATTAAATTTAATTCTTTAAAAAACGATTTTATATAAATTTATAATATATTTTAAATATATTTATTTTAAAATTATAATTCTAGTTATTATGATTTTTTTACCTATTTTATTGTTTTTAATATATATTTAAATCAATCTAAAATAAAATAAATCATAATTAATTAATTTATAAAGAAATATTAAATTATAAATATTTTAAATTTTAATTATATATTATTTTAAACTATAATATTAAAAAATAAACTTAATATAAACTGATTATAATATAATAAAAAAATATACTTATCTAAAATTTTAAAGATTTACGAACTTATGAAAATGTAACTTATAATACTTATAAAGAAACTGCTCTTGCAATGAATTTGATAGAACACGAAAAACAAATTTATTATATTTTTGAAGAAGCATGCCATGTTATGTTACCAGTACAATTACGTAAATTTTTTGCATGTTTTTTATTATGTGAAAATTGTAACGGTAATTTTACTACTCGTTACAAAAGAAATTAGATTTTTATTAATTCCAATTTACTTTTTATAAAGACTAAATAGTTTTATTAAAACACGGAGCTGCTAGAATTTATCTCAAGTATGGTAAACTAGCAACAACTCCGGCAAAGCTAGTTAGTATGTTAGATTGATGTGCGACGGAAGATTTTTCTATCAACTCGTCGCTGCGCGTCTCTCTCTCTCTCTCTCTTACCTGATCGAGAGACGCGTTGCCGGTAGCGCAGTTTTCCTTCGTGAGGCAGGTTCCAAAATACGTTATATTAAAATATATGATATTACGTTATTAAATAATTTATAACTGCTCACAAGGACCGCGGAGGCGTCGGAGTAAGCAACGGGAAATATATATTTTATGTTAAATATAATCAGGCAATATAAATTAATTGAAAGCACGATTTAATAGAAAAGAATCAATTTATTACAAAAAAAATATAAATATAATCAAGATAAAATGTGAACTAAATGAGAATGAAATTGAATAATATATAAAAAGTAATATACGCGTCTATTGAGAGAGTGAGCAAAGGGAGGGCGCGTCGCGAACTAAATAGTACTCGCTTATGACGCTGATCGGTTATATCACCGATGATACAATATGCCCGAACAAGTATCTCTCGAGGAAGAGATACTTGGATATCGCACAGTATAATTATACTTACAATAACGCACTGGCCAGCTTACACTAATTACCTACGTGCACGTAGACGCCGCTCGCCCGTTATCGAAGCTTCTCCCCTGTACGTAACCAATACGTAAATGCTCTGGAGTAGATCGGTGGAACACGTCTCTTCCCGATCCTTGAATTCCGCTGAGCCCTGCCAACGTGGTTGCCTGGACGTAGATCGGTGGAATCTTATGCACGTCGATCAACGTATTTGTTGGCACTAATGGCTGACCGCTAAGACGCGCGAAAAGCGGTCAAGCAAAACTCTACAGAAAGAATTTCTGAGAGTTGCAATTAGCCAATATAATATAATACGCAAGTCGGTATAAACTCACGACTTTTAATTAAGACAATGTCTCGCTCTATCAATTGCGAACTTAGTCTACCGTATTATATGTCCACGTGGCGAAATTCTCTAAATGAGCACAGCGCGGCTTAGGTTTCGTGCTAACGCAACGGTAGCCGGAAACTCTCTGAAGCGCCTCGCGGCCGGCTTGCTTCTCGCTCGCGTGCCGGTCGTCAAGATACGCACTTCTTTACTCGTCTTAGACGAGATATATGACCGAGCGTTTATTCTATTTTAATACCTAAGCGCGCAAGATTCAAACATGGTAAAATACCGTGACACCCCTCCGCCAGACGCAGCATAACCTGGTTCTGCTGCTCTGCCTATCGCGCGGTAGGTATGCAATCATTGTCTTAAGCAATTTTAATATTTACGATTTTCTACCACTAAATAATTTTCGTTGAACACGCGTTTTTTCCGGTGAACAAACTACTATGTTTTCGCTACGCTTCAAATTGGTAGAACCTTTAAGCCTACCTCGCTTACGCCTGATCGGTTCGGGCTCGGCTTGACGCATATGCTCTACAGTTTGCATTAGGACGATAGCTGCTTTACGCGGATGACTTCGGTTCCTATTCGGTTTTTCGATATGGGGAAAATCACCGCTCGCAGGCGGTCGCACGCAATCTGAGCCCGATCCTCCGTTGGCACACGGAGTCGCATAGATCGCAAGAGACGGGTCGCTCATCGTCTCATTCGCACGCATTGATTCCAACGGTGGTTGAGATTGCAGATCATCTTCTTGCCTTGCGATATATGCTCTCAGCTGCTCTCTATAAATCGGACTGTACGAGTTACTATTCCTCTCTAACAACCTCTGTGTATTTAATCCAGATTTAGCTGTAACGACATATGTACTAACCAATTTTGGTGCAAGCTTACTTGCTATGTCTTGAACAGCTGGAGAGAGTATTTTATTTCTCTTGCCTATTAAATAATCTATTTCATGAGTTGCTTTTGCTCTGCTTGGAACCAAACTTTTTACACAAGCCTGATCAGTTGCTGAAATATCAGCTAAACCAACTGTTTCTAATTTTCCAATGTACAGTTGTTTAAGAGCAGCAACTTCTAAATTTACCTTTACATTAGTACCTTTGAAAGAAAGCTTATTTTCACAAGGATCGAAAACAGCTCTAAATGCTCGCACGAAGTTGCCTCCTAGATAGCATTCTTCATTTAAGCTAGGCATGATCGCACAGCGAATCGTTTTGGTAATTCCGCCTACAGTGAAAGGAAGGTCAACATAACCTACTAGTAAGCATGATTTACCATCTGCTACTTTAACCAATCTGTCTGTAGCAGGTATTAAAGGTACATTACAGGCTACTGCTAGTTGTAACCCTAGCGAGTTCATGACCGTGCATGATGCACCTGGGTCATACAAAGCCCTTATTCGGTAATCTCCGATCACTACCGGGAGCCACCATCGAGCTTCATCATCGATTACTGGCTGATTTAGCTCTACCTGTTCACTTGTCTCAACTTGACAAGTGTGAGACTCAACTTGTAGCTCTACTGAGTCTACAGGTAAATTTTTAGCTAACACCTTTCTAGTAGAAGGTTCTGAGGTCTCATCAGCCTCCCTGGGAACGGTAGGTACCTCATCTACTCGTTCCCTGGTCCTTTTCCCGCACACAGTGGGCAGGACCAGATAGTATATCCAGGTAATCCACACTGATAACATTCACGGTTAGGATTTCGATTTCTCGTACCTTTTTGATTTTCCTCGTCAGCTTTATCCTTGTTTGGGTTTTCAGTCTGGTTTCCTTTCTGGTTTTGACTGTGTTGTTCGGAGTTACCTTGCCCTCGATTAGGTTTACGAGGCGGTCTCTTAAAATTCTGCCGATTTCTCTGCTGATTTTTACGTGATGTATTTGGCGAAGCTTGTCCAGACTGAATCATATTCGAAACTGCTGGTTGCCTGCTCATCCTTTCAGAAATTTTATTTAACTGAGAGACTATTTGCATCAACGTTTTAGCTATGTTAAACTGTTCGGATGCCGGTGTTTTTTCTTCTATTGCGGCAACCTGGTGTTTACTCTCTTTTTGCTTGGACGTAGGACGGTAAGCTACGTCAGGCAATAAAGAATGTTCTGGCAGTGGAGGAGGCCTATATGTTCTCTCTGCATCTATCGTTAATTCAGCTTCAACTGCTTTTTCTAGTAGTGACTCTACGTCAACAATCTCATCCCTTCTTACCATACGCTGAATCTCAGGTAAGAGGTTGCGATGTAGCAAATCGAGCTGTTGTCCTGCATCTGGTAATGGGACTTGCTTTAATATAATGGCCTGTAGACAGGTTAAATAATCACGCACCGGTTCATCTTTACCTTGCGTACGCCTGTTCGCTTCAGACCGCAGTCTTTGTTGGAAACGTCTACTGTGTCCGTACCAACGCAGAGCAGCTTCTTTAAATTCTGCCCACGTGTTCCATGAATGTTTATTGTTTCTGTACCACGTGGCTGCTACGTCTGATAACAGTTCTGAGAGAGAGGATAGCAGATCATTCTCACTCATTTTTGCTAATGTTCTGCATTCTTCTACCCTGGTCAGGAACAGGTCTATGCTCTGTCCTTTTTCACCTGAGAATGTTACGTTCCATCGGCGAACTATGTGACCAATATCTAACGTTCTATTAGCGTTGTTAGTCCGATCATTTTGCAAATTTGTGCTCATTTGCGGCATTGGGCTTGACGTTATAGGAGTCCCCCTCCCCCCGACTGTACTTACTCTTGGAAGTTCACTCGGAGGTAAGCCTGCCTGTACGTCAGCCAGAGTGCCATTTCCAGTATTATTATATACCCTGAATGTATCTTGGAAATTTACTCTCGTGTTTGTTGGCGGCCTCTGGACATTACCTCTTTCTTGCTGGTTGCTCTGCTGCTCATCTATCCGTGTACTAGATGATCTTGGATTTGGAGTTTCCTCTCTTCTTTGTGTTATGGCAGCTACTGTCTCTGCCAGTGCTTTTATTTGCATTTGCATATTGTGAAGATATTGCATCATCTCAGTTGGCAATACAAACGGTGTTCCATCCGTTGTTTGCCTCACTGTTGTTTCCTGTTCGGTAACTTGATTTGGAGGGTTGGTGGATGTTTGTGCCTGTCCACCAGAACGTGGTTTGTTCGTTCCCTCTCTCAATGTCTCCTGTAGGTTTATCTTTATCTGAGGATCTTTATCGAGCACACTGAGAACATGTTCTTCATCTTGTTGCACGTTAGGGTCAAAAATAGTTGACCCTGTCTTCTCACATATTGTTCTTTCTATAAATTCTTTTCTTACTCTCAGACGCTGTTGACGTATTGTCAATTCATCATCATTAGAATTCGTTTGCTGAAATTCTTCAGCCGAATAATTTCCAATTAACCAATTTATTAATCGATTGGTTTTTTTGATGATGAAAGCCGTCTGTTCTTAGACCTAACTCCTGTAGAGTTATTCCTAAGTCCTCCTCAGATATGTACCCTACCCATTTTTCGGCTGCATCAGCACTTGCTTTTAACGGTACGTTAGCCATCTTGAATTTATTTTTCTTCTTTCTTGACTATATCTGTGTTTAAATCTGATCGCACGCAAGTACGCTACTACGCTTGCAGTGTGTGTGTATATTCGCTATATATATATAATAAATAATATTTCAGTTCGTATATGTGTGGTTAGAAACTAAGCCGCACACATACGATGTGAAAAAAAAGATATATGTATATATAATTAAGAAGAAAAAATATATATTTTTATGTTTGGTTTTTGGATTTATTTATTTAATGCAATAACTAATAATATTTTAGTGATTGACCGACATAAAACAAAATTTTCCCAACACTGTAATTTTAATTTTTATTACAATAAGGACATTAGAAATTGTTGTTAAAATATTCAAAATACGCGGCTAAATCCAAAAGCCTGTGCGTTTTTAAACTTTAGTTAAAAGCGCACACCTAACTGTGTGAGGACAATTTTTTTTTTTTTTATTATACACGTGTATTTAATGTGTAGTGTAAAAAGGTGAAAATTTATTAAAATGAAATCTTTGAGAAATTTCTAAATTCTTCAACCACACACACTGCGCCGATCAATTGCCTCGGTACGAATTGGCAATCTTTGGTGAGAGAGAATTTAATATCACAACAAAAAAAAAATTTAATATGTGTAAATAAGGTTATGTCATTTAGACCGCACCGTAAAAAAAATCCTGATCCTTTAATGTATACTCAAAAAAAAATTTTATTTTAATTTTTATTCAATTAAATTTACCATTAAATTACAAAAAAAATTTTACTGAGATTAAATTATTTTTACATTAAAGGATTGTTAATAATTTATTTAATTTCAGCTTCCTCGCCAGCTGAAACTAAGATTCTCTCTCACTTAATAAGTCAAAGAAATATGACTAGCGACCTGATCGATAAGAGGGGTATATATAATAACGCACGTCTCTATTTTAAATAAATTCTAAATGCTTGTTTGCTTTTTCTCTTAAAGCAAACGGCAGCATACAGAGTTATATTTCTTAATCTCTGTATCTATGCTATGCTATGTCAATAGCGCCTGCGCGTTACCTATGGAGAAAGAGACAAAAGAAAAATTTTGCTGGGACACGTGGGGACGCAAATTTGTAACAGCTAACCGACAAAAAAAAATTTTAATAGATACCTAACAATTTTTCCAGAAATGTCCACTATTTTATTTTTCCAAAAAAAGCAATTTAATATTAATTTTATTTTACGAAACGTGAAAAAAATTTAACGTCAATTCTAAATTTATTTATCTTTGACTAAGAATAATTTGATTTCTAAAAGAAAAAAATTTCTTGACACGTGCTAACTTAAATATCAAACTTTAACTATAGCAAAACGCCATCTTTGATATAAAGTCTTTTATGAACAACGCGAAGTCTGTTTTCGTCGACGCCAGCTACACGCTCGACGCCATTTGCAAATTTCGATTTATTAGACGACGCGTAAAAGCCTGTTCCCGTTGACGCATCTATTCGTTGGGCGCCATTTTGTAACGGTAATTTTACTACTCGTTACAAAAGAAATTAGATTTTTATTAATTCCAATTTACTTTTTATAAAGACTAAATAGTTTTATTAAAACACGGAGCTGCTAGAATTTATCTCAAGTATGGTAAACTAGCAACAACTCCGGCAAAGCTAGTTAGTATGTTAGATTGATGTGCGACGGAAGATTTTTCTATCAACTCGTCGCTGCGCGTCTCTCTCTCTCTCTCTTACCTGATCGAGAGACGCGTTGCCGGTAGCGCAGTTTTCCTTCGTGAGGCAGGTTCCAAAATACGTTATATTAAAATATATGATATTACGTTATTAAATAATTTATAACTGCTCACAAGGACCGCGGAGGCGTCGGAGTAAGCAACGGGAAATATATATTTTATGTTAAATATAATCAGGCAATATAAATTAATTGAAAGCACGATTTAATAGAAAAGAATCAATTTATTACAAAAAAAATATAAATATAATCAAGATAAAATGTGAACTAAATGAGAATGAAATTGAATAATATATAAAAAGTAATATACGCGTCTATTGAGAGAGTGAGCAAAGGGAGGGCGCGTCGCGAACTAAATAGTACTCGCTTATGACGCTGATCGGTTATATCACCGATGATACAATATGCCCGAACAAGTATCTCTCGAGGAAGAGATACTTGGATATCGCACAGTATAATTATACTTACAATAACGCACTGGCCAGCTTACACTAATTACCTACGTGCACGTAGACGCCGCTCGCCCGTTATCGAAGCTTCTCCCCTGTACGTAACCAATACGTAAATGCTCTGGAGTAGATCGGTGGAACACGTCTCTTCCCGATCCTTGAATTCCGCTGAGCCCTGCCAACGTGGTTGCCTGGACGTAGATCGGTGGAATCTTATGCACGTCGATCAACGTATTTGTTGGCACTTAATGGCTGACCGCTAAGACGCGCGAAAAGCGGTCAAGCAAAACTCTACAGAAAGAATTTCTGAGAGTTGCAATTAGCCAATATAATATAATACGCAAGTCGGTATAAACTCACGACTTTTAATTAAGACAATGTCTCGCTCTATCAATTGCGAACTTAGTCTACCGTATTATATGTCCACGTGGCGAAATTCTCTAAATGAGCACAGCGCGGCTTAGGTTTCGTGCTAACGCAACGGTAGCCGGAAACTCTCTGAAGCGCCTCGCGGCCGGCTTGCTTCTCGCTCGCGTGCCGGTCGTCAAGATACGCACTTCTTTACTCGTCTTAGACGAGATATATGACCGAGCGTTTATTCTATTTTAATACCTAAGCGCGCAAGATTCAAACATGGTAAAATACCGTGACAAAATATTCAAGGTAACATTATTTGGGAAAAATATAAAAAATTTTTTACTGAAGATTTTAAAGAAAATAAAGAAAACAAAGCTTTATCCCATATTAATCAAATATTAAATTCAGAACAAATGTCATGTGAAAATTTTGGTTTACCTGAACCAAATGAAAACTATATCGAGGAAAACGAAGAAATTAATGATGAAATTATAATTTTTAGTAAAAAAAAATTTGATAATGTATAAACAATTGAATAACGATCAAAAACATATTTTTGAACTAATAATTAATAATAATCATAAAATTTTTTTCATAGATGGACCAGGAGGTTCTGGAAAAACATTTTCATATAAAACATTAATATATTATTTTATAACAATAAAAAAAAAATTCTTATCAATGGCTTGGACAGGTATTGCTTCAATTTTACTACACAGTGGAAAAAAATTTGTAATTTTAACACACATAAGTGTTACAGATGAAACACAAATTTTTTTGTGTTAAAATTTACAAATTTTTTTTGTGTAATTTTTGAAGTTAAAATTTTAACATAATTCATGAATAATACAAAATTTTGAATAATAAAATTTGTAAATTTTACAAATTTATTTGTGTTAAAATATAATGATTGAAATAATGATTAGATATCAAATAATAACTTTCTCGTATTTTTTTCTGTTAATATATTTAAAAAAGAGAGAGAGATAAAGAAATATAAGGAAAAGGATAAAATGATGGATGTTGGCGTGGATCAATAAAATCATAAACAAACTAATCTCATTTGATAATATTACATTATCGTTCAAAGGCGAACGTAAATGAATGATTACGAAAAGAGCTGATCATTTTTTAATATGAGTACATCATAGGAATAAAGCCGGTTAGTAGCTCAGTCAGTAGAGCGTTGGATTCGTAATCTCGGGGTTCTGAGTTCGAATCCCGCTCTCGGCAACCGATTGATAGAAGCACTACTGGACGTTACATGTGCTTTGTTCACAAACACACTAACGAGCTCCTCTGTTGCTGATTAACATCACAAATAGCATAAATTTAGCGACGTTAAAGAAGAAAAAAAAATTCACAAATTTTTGGAGTTGCAAAAGGAGTCCATGACATTTGAGTCTCAGATTTTCTTTCAACTTTGAGATATTTTTTCTTATATAAAATTATGAAAAAAGCCTTATTTCTAAGGTGCTACTCTCGATTTTTGCCAAATTATCAGCAGATTTATCTAAATTTTTAAAAACTTACATCTTTTTATAATTATACTTTTTTCAAAGAAATTATTCTAGAAGGTTTTTATTTTATCACATGAGATTTCATGTGAATTCTCATATGAGATCTCATGTCATTTTTTTTTAATAGGGAACTGCTGATAATTTGGCAAAAATCGAGAGTCGTACCTTAGCAATAAGGCTTTTTTCATAATTTTATATAAAAAAAAATATTTCAAAGTTAGGAGAAAATCCGAGATTCAAATGTCATGGACTCCTCGTTAGCAGAAATTAATATTTACAAACTAAAATTTATCTTGCATTCAAGGCATTTTTATTGCATAAAATAATAATAATGCTGATATTGGCATTACAACTCGCGTCTTCTGCTAACTAAAAATACATTTGTTTATATATATATATATATATATATATATATATATATATATATATATATATAATATATATGTAAACAACATGGTCGTTTGATATAGGATAAATATGCAGAAACCTATGGAGAATATTTAATTTTAGTTGATTATTTTACTAATTAAAAATCCGATTGATGAAAATCCGATTTAAAATGGTACAACTAACAAATGTGCATATTATAGTCATTCACGATTGCTTTTTTAAAATTATAAGTTAAATAATCAATTAAAATTTAATATTCTCCATAGGTTTCTGCATATTTTTCCTACATTGAGCAGCCATTTTTTAGCTAGCAAAAGGCGCGAGTTGTAATGCCAATATAATTATTAAAAATATGAGATTATTTGAATAACTAAGTACACACATGTTTGTAAAAATAACAAACTCCGTGTGTTAATTCTACAAAAATTTTTGTGTTGATTTCAAAAGTACGCAAAAATTTTTAAATTACAAAAATTTGACGAATTACACAAAATTTTTTACTGTGTACCAAAAGGTTTAACCAGTCACCGAACTTTTAGATTACCGTTAGACTTAAACAATATTGAAAGTGCATTTTTAAAATTTGATTCAGATAAGAAAAAATTAAGAGAAGCCAATGTAATTATATGGGACGAAGCATCAATGATTCCTAAAAAAGCTTTAGAAATAGTTGACAAAACATTAAAAAATGTCTGTCATAATAATGAAATTTTTGAAGGAAAAATTATTATTTTAGGTGGAGATTTTCGTCAAATTTTACCTGTATTAAAACATGGAAATAAAAATACAATTATAGAACAAACTATAAAATATTCAACCCTATGGCCCATGTTTTATATTTTTAAATTAAAAAAAATATAAGATCTAATGATGAAAATTTTTTATCATTTTTATTAGATATCGGAGAAGGAAAAGTTGATACATTTATTATACCAGAAAAATGGAAAACTAATAATGTTTGCAATAAAATTTATCAAAACATTAACAATAATTATTGTTTTTCGAAAAATGTTATTTTGAGTACGCATAATGAAGATGTGAATATTTTAAATATTAAAATATTGAATTTAATTAATAATGAAACAATGACTTATTATAATATTGATTATGCAACATATAAGGGTGTTGATCAAACGGATGATAATATTCATTTAAATTATCCAATAGAATTCTTAAATAATATAAGAGAAGGATTACCTCCACATGAACTTAATTTAAAAATAAATGCCATAATAATGCTAATTAAAAATTTAAGTATAAAAAATGGATTATGCAATGGAACACGATTAAAGATGACGAGATTATTTAAATACAATATAGAAGCTGAAGTAATTACAGGCGAAAATAAAGGAAATAAAGTTTTTATACCGCGTATTACATTAAGCACAAATGTATCATCGTCTTTACCATTTATTTTATATAGAAAACAATTCCCTATTGTATTAGCTTTTGTTATAACTATAAATAAATCATAAGGTCAAAGTTTTGAAAACGTAGGAATATTCATAAAAAACCTTTATTTTCACATGGACAATTATATGTTGCTCTTTCAAGAAGTAAAAATCTTTCTAAAATACATATTCAAAATGAATTATTAAATAAAAATGAATTAACCAATATAGTATGGAAAGCAGTACTAGAAAAATAACAAAAAAAAACTTTAATTTTTTTAATATTAAAAATATATTTATATTTCTTACATACTAATAAAACATTTGTTTTTTTCAGATATAACATAATAAAAATAAAATAAAAACATACTTTAAATTTTCTATATAAAAAAATCCCTTCTTAAAAAAATGATGAGCCGCCATGTTGAAGCATCTAAAGATGGAATCCTGATTGGTCGATATAGAATAGGCGCCAAAAATTAAATTTTAAAGGGTTTAGATTTTTTAAATAAATAAAAATTAATTTCTAGGTATTGTTTTTTAAATATAATAGAAGTAACTCAATTAAAATAAAATAAGAATATTTTATTTTAAACCAAGCAATATTATTTATGTATATAACCAATGTATAGTTTAATGATAAAATATATAACTATGAGCACAAGCAAAGTGACCACCTTTATTTAAAAATTCCAGTAAAATTGTAAAGACATCAAATAATATAACAATTCAAATAAGTAATTTATTCCTTTATTGCATTAGTATTGCTTAATGCAGGTACAATAAATATATATTTTTAATTGTTTTTCATTTAAAAATAAGTATAGTAATAGCAATCAATGAAGGTTTGAGGTTATGAAGGTTTGAGGTTATGAACGTTTTATTATTCTATATTTCTATTACTCAAATTAAAAATCATCAAAGTACTAAAAAAAAGTAATATATTTAAGAGGAGGTCACGTATCTCTGTCCTTTTCTAATCAAAGAAATGATTTTTTTACCAAAACTAATAACTTTATCAAAAAATGAAGAGAAAGCCGCATCTTGTATCAAAAAAAGCAATATTTTCTTTGTTAAGAAAAAATTAATTTTATTGCTTCGTTTTCAAGAAAACCTTGAAAAACTTAAATCATAGAGGTTAGGGTGGACAATTTGGTTTTTCAAGGTTTTCTTGAGAACGAAGCAATAAAATTAGTTTTTTCTTATTAAAGAAAATATTGCTTTTTTTGATACAAGATGCGGCTTTCTCTTCATTTTTTGATAAAGTTATTAGTTTTTGTAAAGAAAACATTTCTTTGATTAGAAAAGGACAGAGATACGCGACCTCCTCTTAAGTAATGTTTTAAAAATAAATTTATGTGCACATTTTAATAAAAAAAATAAGGTTAGAATAAATCAAGATCAAAATTTACTGATAACAATGGATGATACAATTGACGAACAAACTGTATGTCTATTTTAAGTGAAAATTTGAAGAATCTACTTATACGAGTGTGCTATTTCATAATATACAATACTATTTAGTTAAACTTATTATATTAAATATTAATACATAAATAAATAGAAGTATAGAATGTGTGTTTTCAGTAATTGTAGTTTGAAAATAATTTACACACTGATGAAAGTGTGATTACGGTGGACAGCTTTGTTATAAATTAACATATAAAATTTGTATTACAGTTGACGAACAAGCTATATATCTATTTTTAATGAAAATTTGAATAATTTACTTATATAAGTGTGCTATTTTATGATATACGATGAATTAATATTTAATATAATATATTTAACTGAATAGTTTGCTTGTACGAGTGAGTTATTTTATTATATACATTACTATTTAACTACATATTAATACATGAAATTAAAAAATGGAAAACAATTTATGTTTTAATGAATAAAGCTTGAAAATAATTAACATACTGATAAAATTATAATGACAGTAAGCATCTTTTTTATAGATTTGTATATAAAATTTGTATTACAATTGACAAACAAGCAATATGACTATATTTTCAATAAAAATTTGAATATTTACTAATATAGGTATGCAGTTTTTTAATATAAAATGAATTAATATTCAATATAATATATTCAACTGATTAGTTTACTTATACATGTTGGTTATTTTATAATATACAGACATAAGCTGAAATAATTTGGGCGCCTATGCACTTTCTACTCAACTATAGTTACTAGAGCTATCAGACCTGAGTTTCAGTCTGAAAAAAAATCAGATTTAAATGTAATTGATAATTTTTTGTTATTATAATATTAACTAATAAAACTTCTTTTTAGCTTAAATATACATTAAGGGGGCCAGATACTATTAGAAGCTGAAATATATTGCTGAGATATATTGATATAAATTGCTGATATTTAAAAATTAATAATTTCATATAAAAATACGTTCAATTTCAAACATTTTTTGGTTTAAAACATTTTCTATATCTTGAGAATTGAAGTGGTGGTGTTCGTTGAAAGTCTGGAACAAAAAACCCTTTACCGCAAAGTTTCTTCATGAGTTTTCATTGGATTCACTTGAAATTTTATGAAGATATTCAAAATTATAGTAGAATCCATATAAGTCGAGCAGATTTTAAATTAATTTATTTCTATTTATTTATCAACTTATTATTTATAATAATGAATAAAAAAAATTTTTTTTAAATTGTTTTTTTTTCAAAAATTTTTTAATTATTTGAATTTTTTATAAATGTTTTACACTTATATGGATTCTACTATAATTTTGAATATCTCCATAAAATTTCAAGTAAATCCAATGAAAACTCATGAAGAAACCTTGCGGTAAAGGGTTTTTTGTTCCAGACTTTCAACGAGTACCACTACTTCAATTCTCAAGATATAGAAAATGTTTTAAACCAATACATGTTTGAAATTGAATGTATTTTTATATGAAATTAGTTATGTTTAAACATCAGCAATTTACATCAATATATCTCAGCAATATATTTCAGCTTCTAATAGTATCTGCCCCTTTAAATAAAAAAGTTTGATCCATGAATAGTTTTAAAAACCCTTATCTGATGCTTAAAATCCTTTTGATTAGTTAAAAACTTGATTTTGTTTATTTAATAATACTATTCAAAATAAAATAATGTTGTATGTGTATCATGTCTTAAGATTTATGAGTTATAAATATATTTTAATACACTTCTACTTTCTCATAGAGAAAACATTGTATCAATAAAAAATTTTTCCTATTTTTTTTATTAATTTGTACATATTTAGACTCATGAGTCGAAAAAAGTGGTTTCCACCCTGTTAAAAAAAATCAGGCGAGAAATCACCTGATTTCTTAGGTGATTTATCATGCCAAAATATCATTTAATGATCTCTCACCTGATTTTTTTTTTGTAGGGCAGAAAATTTCTGTATGTGTGTGTGTATGTACTCATTACGTCAATTAGATCTCGAAAAGTACTCGACAGATCTCCTTCAAATTTTGCATACAATTTATTTTTTTGTCTAACTGGTACGGAAGCTATTGAAAACTGGTTTTCTTGGCGTAGTTTTAATTTTAGAACAATTTAAAACATTTTTTTTCAATTCTAATTTTTAATTTTTTTTGTATTTTACTTTAAGTACTCGATGGATTTGCTCTAAAATTTGCTTAGAAATTATTTGCGACTACCAAAAGAAAAACTTCTGAAAACTGATTTTCTTAACGTGGTTTTAATTTTAGATAATTTTGTAAAATTTGCAAAAAAAATTCATTTTTCTTTTATTTTACGTAAATTACTCGAAAGATTTGCCCCAAAATTCGCATGAAAGTTATTCGCTATTGTCAGAAGAAAAAAATTTTTAAAAACTAATTTTCTTAGCGCAGTTTTAATTTTAGAGTATTTTGAAAATTTTGAAAAAATTTTAATTTGAAACCACTTTTTTCGACTCCCTGAGTCTAAATATATACAAATTAACGAAAAAATAGAAAAAAATTTTTTTATCGATACAATAATTTGTCTATGAAAAAGCAAAATGAAATCAAAATACTCTAACACAATGAGCTCTATGAGAAAGCATTATATCAAAGAACTTAGCAGCGTTTTTGTAAATGCTTAAGTTCAAATAAATGTAATAGATATATTTATTATTACCTATATAATGCGGTTATGAAGTAGCTATAAGTAAAGTCATTTATTTAATAGTCATTAAATATATAAAGATGAAAAAGATGCTTTTGTAATTTTAAATAATGAAGGATTTTTAAACTCTTATTACCAATAATAGTATTTAAAAATGTAATTTACTGTAATATTTAATTTAATTTAATGCTATCCAAACTAAAGATGTAACGCATATAATAATTTGTGAAAACAATTTTATATGAATGAGTTGAAACAAAATTTAATGCAAAAGTAAAAAATAAAATGTTTTTTTTGTGAAAAACTTTTTGATCTCTTATTGCAAAATTTATAGAATTTTCATACATTATTTTAAAACTCGGAAATTGATAGTGATGAAAATCATTAATGAATCAGATGAAATGTTTCTTCTAGAATATTTAAATTTTTTTAATCCTTCCAGTAAATTACATTTGAGAAAAAAATTTATTGTAATGCTTATAAGAAATATAAGTATTAATAAAGGTTCGTGCAATAGTGCGAGATTGCAAATTTTAGAATTTTCTAATCATTTATTAAAATGTAAAATTTTGACGGGTGGTATAAGATAATATTTTTCCAAACCGTAGTAGATTATATTGTGAAAATGAATATTCCTTTTACATTTAAAATAACATAATTTCCATGTGAATTATCTTTTGCTATGACGATTAATAAATTACATGGACAAACGTTTGATAATATAATTATTCTTTTAAGGAACTGAACACGGTTAAAAACAATTGTGTAGTCTGTTAACTTTTTTTTCTGTTACTAAATTGTCTGTTGAAGTAACAAACAAGGATGTGACGATTTAACAGACTTTATGTCAGTTAATTCTGAAAATGTCCGTAACAAACGACTAGAACAGATAGTCCAGGGGCAACCCACATAGCATATTTCAAAAAAAGATTACATGAAATATTTCAGTGAAATATTAAATAAGTGACAAACAAATATTTGTTTGAAATATTTCAGTTTATGAATATGAAATAATTCATTGAAATATTTCTGTAATATTGGTGAAACATTTCAAGTTTTATTCTAAAAAAATTTTTAGATCCAACACCGAAATATTCGAGAAATATTACTAAATTATTTCTTGAAATGTTCCAAATCAAGATTTCGCAAATCTTTCAAAAAAACATTTCATGAAATATTTCTGTAATATTGAAGGAACATTTCATGTTTTATTTCAAAAAATTTTTGGATCCAACACTGAAATATTCAAGAAATATTGTTACATTATTTCTTGAAATGTTTCAAATAAATATTTCGCAAATCTTTCAAAAAACATTTCATGAAATATTTCTGTAATATTGATGGAACATTTCATGTTTTATTTCAAAAAATTTTTAAATCCAACACTGAAATATTCAAGAAATATTGTTACATTAATTCTTGAAATGTTTCAAATAAATATTTTGCAAATCTTTCAAAAAACATTTCATGAAATATTTCTGTAATATTAAAGAAACATTTCATGTTTTATTTCAAAAAATTTTTAAATCCAACACTGAAATATTTAAGAAATATTGTTGCATTATTTCTTGAAATGTTTCAAATCAATATTTCGCAAATCTTTCAAGAAACATTTCATGTTTTATTTCAAAAAATTTTTGAATCCAACACTGAAATATTCAAGAAATATTGTTACATTATTTCTTGAAATGTTTCAAATCAATATTTCGCAAATCTTTCAAGAAACATTTCATGAAATATTTCTGTAATATTGAAGGAACATTTCATGTTTTATTTCAAAAAATTTTTGAATTCAACACTGAAATATTCAAGAAATATTGTTACATTATTTCTTGAAATGTTTCAAATCAATATTTCGCAAATCTTTCAAGAAACATTTCATGAAATATTCCTGTAATATTGAAGGAATATTTCAAGTTTTATTTGAAAAAATTTTTGAATCCGACACTGAAATATTCAAGTAATATTCTTACATTATTTCTTGAACTGCTTTGAATCAATATTTCGCAAATCTTTCAAGAAATATTTCATGAAATATTTCTGTTACATTTAAAAAACATTTCATGAAGTATTTAAAAAAATGTATGAACATAACACTGAAATATTGAAGAAATATTGCTGCACTATTTCTTAAAATATTTCAAATCAATAATGCGCAAATTTTTCAAGAAATATTTCATGAAATATTTCTGTCAAATTTCAGAAATATTTCATAGAATATTCCGAGAAATTTATGAATATAACAGTGAAATATTGTTTAAATATTGTTTAAATATTTGTAGTTATCTCGCGTTTGTAGCAATTCTTCCATCTTGCCAGCAGGTGGCTACTTGATTATATTTTCATGTGATCGTAAATGTGGTTGGCAAACTCTTGCAAGTGGTGGGACGCTCTCTCGTTTAGTATATAAGACCAAAAATTCTTGATACAAATAAATAAGCGCTTAAATTCTAAATAACAAATAAATGTATAAGTATCTAATATGGTTTGAGATGCAACTCTTACAAAATCAAAAATAATATCTGATAGAATTTTTCATCAATATTACAAATCAGTATTTCATGAAAGATTCTAAAAATAATTCCGAAAGGGTTAATAATCCTCTATGAATACTTTGGTTAAACTGATGGGTAATTTTTCAACAATATAACATATCAATATTACATGAAAGATTTCTGAAATATTTCAGAAACATTTTTTGAGAGATTCACAATCTTTTATGAATCCTCCAATAACATATTTTAGCAATCTTTCAACAATGTTACAAAGCAATATTTCATGAAAGATTTTAGAAATATTTCAGAAACATTTCTTGAAAGATTCATAATCTTTTATGAATCCTTTATTAAAATATTTCTGCAATCTTTCAACAATGTTACAAAGCAATATTTCATGAAAGATTTTAGAAATATTTCAGAAACATTTCTTGAAAGATTCATTATCTTTTATGAATCCTTTAATAAAATATTTCTGCAATCTTTCAAAAATATTACAAATCAATATTTCAGGAAAGATTTCAGAAATATTTCAGAAACATTTCTTGAAAGATTCATAATCTTACATGAATCTTTCGATCAAATATTGCTGCAATTTTTCAACAATATTACAAATTAATATTTTACAAAATAATGAAAGAATGTTACAGAAACATTGCATGAAATATTTCAAATCAATCTTCTAGAAGGACATATCAATATTTCAGAAATATTTCTTATCAATATTTCTGTTTTATTCTGAATCTTTCAATGAAATATTTCAGATATATTTCAGAAATATTTCATGCTATGTGGGAAACTACATAAGTCTTGGACGACCGAGGTCCTCAATTCTACCCAGGTTTTTTTTATGTATTTTGACCAGCTGAATCCGAATTTTTTCGGGTAGAAAGTCTGAAAATGGTGCATTAAATAATTATTAACAATTTTTATAAACAAATTATAAAAATGCGCTGAAAAAAAAATTTTATTATATTTTTTAGTTCATTTTGAGTAAAAAAGACGAAAAAACGTTCTCATGAACATATTGCTAAAATGCACTGAATCGGTAGAAAACAAATTGCAAAGTTGGAAAAAATGTGATTTTTCAAAAAACGGTACTTTTTTGAACGATTGAGAAGCGATCAGAACCATTTGCCGCTTGGTGGTGCTGCAAGAGAGAGAAGAATATAAAATATTTTTTATACACGGATTTACAATTTATTAAGACAAGTCTAAAATATTTTTGTAAAGCGAAAAATTCTACGCATAATAGAGTCGATGTAAACATGTGTATTTTTCTTTAATGCGACCGAGAAAGTAATACCAAAGAATGATGAATACATATGCTCACGCCGGCTCTATCTCGCGCTGCATTTTTCGCTTTACAACAATATTTTAGACTTTTCAAACAAGATTAGCATCAATAATTATTCTACATATATATGGCTAAAGTTATTGACAATATTAGGGGTATATTATTGTTTCAGTAAATTGTAAATCGCTGAGTAAAAATTATTTTACATTTTTCTCTCACCTGACCGCATGCGGCAAATAGTCCCGACCGCCTCTTAATGGGTAATGTAATCATTATAAATACGGTCGCTAAATACTGTAATCTTTAAGTTTATATTTTAACAAACAATTTAAGCTATTGTGAGTTAAAATGAAATCAGTAGAAGCTGAGCTATAGGCTGTTAAAGTTTTGAAAAATCGCGCTTTTTCAAACTGCGATTTTTTTCTGCCGATTCAGTTCATTTTAGCAATAAATTCATGAGAACCTTTTTTACTCAAAATGACCTAAAAATATCATGAATTTTTTTTTTTTGAAAAAATGCATTATTATAATTTGTTTATAAAAATTGTTAATAATTATTAAAATTATATCATTGTAAATGTCACGAAAGCTATTCATTAGACAATGAATATCATATTATAAACGAATATAATATTATATAAGATATAATAAAAAACGTTCTTTCTAATATTTCTTAAGTTCTTGTACATTTATTAATTTAAACGTGAATTAAAAAAAATAAAACTATATACAAAACGTGTATGTATGTGTACGGAAAACAAGCCCAAAAAAAGTTTTTGTACATTGACAGACAATATTTGTAATTTATAAGTAAAATTTTAACAGACATTTGTTTGTTAAATCCTAGACATTTTGTCTGTTAAAGTAACACACATTTTTGTCTGTTAACTGGTTTTAACAGACTTTGTCTTTAATATTTCTAAATGTGAATAAACTAATAGCCACAGCTGTTTCAATTTTTCTTTATTTCTATAAGAGAAAAAACGACTTTTCTCCTCTATTTTTTAGAGAGGCTTCTTCAGGTGTTAAAACATAAAATTTAATAACAACTGATAACAGTTTCTTAATGAATAAAAATTTCTAAATTCATCAACAATACATTAAAAAAACATCACCTAAAACAATACATTATAGGTGTAACAATAAAAATAAAAAATGAAAGTTACAAGTATTAAACATGTGGTATTACATAACTGTCAAACTATTTTTGTTTTATAAAAATATATAATAATAGATATTTCTATTAATAATAAAAATTTTCGCAAGTTATACAAATCTTTAACATAGGTAATTTAGGTGAGTTACGTTTGTACAAAGTGACTAGCAAGTGTGTTCCTTTATGTACTTGGTATTTGATTCAAGATTTTGAATCACATAAATGAATCTGATTCAATTATATTTAATCTCATTTAACAATAATTGCGTTTTATTGTAAATAATTTATTCTTGAAACCGTTTTATCAAAAAAATTAATTTCTTTTTAATAATTCAACTATGTATTTATTATATACGTTGTTTAATTTTTCAGTGTCGTGTATTATTGCAATTTTCATATTTTTTAATATGTATCATTTCTGATAGCAATCTTTTTTGATAATTGCATTCAATGTCTAATATGTTTGAGGTTCCTATGTTTGTATCAAAGTTATGGCCAGAATTTTTACAGTGTGTAACCAATGCAGATTTGTCTCTATTATGTTTCAAATCACTTATATGTTGTAAATAAAGAAAAATTGAAACAGATACTGCTATTAGTTTATTCAGTTCCTTAAAAAAAATTTTAGCTGTTGTCAGCTGCTCAAGAATAATATAATTATTGATTGATGAAGAGAAGTTTTTGATCATGGTCAGTTGCATGCTGCGATGTCTAGAGTTTGATCTTATATCCTACATGCCAAAGAACTAATATAAATATTAAAAATTCTGTATGTAAAAAATTATATTAAAAATTTTTTTTAATTTAATTTTTTTATTTTTTGATGACGCATTAAAGGCACTTCGTACTGTTTGATTTTAAGGTTCATAATTTTAGTTTTTATTTAAAATTAATTTTTGATAGATGACCACTCATCATTTTTTTCAAAACAATAAAATTGCTACTAAAATAATTTCGTTTATTAAAATTACTTATCATGTTTATAGATGTTATTATATCCATAGTTGACCCTGGAGTATAAATTTGTTGCGCGTTTCGCGCGCATGAATGTCGCTAGTTAATTTAAAATAATAAAAAAGAAAATAAAAACAAACTTCAAATATTTTATAAAAAAAATAATAACAAAGTTATTTAAAATATAATTTAATTAATACTAATAATAATTGAATCATTATAAAATGGAATGGGATCCAGTTTCGAATGAATACATTGTTGTAGAAAACTTACAACATCAAGAAAAATTAGATGATTTAAATAACCAAATAAACGAATTTGAACGGTTTCAAGGGCAGTACGAAGAATATATGGAAAATTTGAATGAAAATACAGATTTATCTAGATTAAATAATGCAATTAATAACTATATCGGAATTGAAAATGAAAAACTTCATTTTAAAAATTGGAACAACGTAACATATTATTATAAATATATGACAAATAAAATTATTCAATATAAGTTAGAAATACGTAATCCAATAATGGAATATTATATCACAACTCATAATACAATATATTATAAATATTTATTACGTATTGCTAATATAATTTTTTTTATATTATAAAATATAATATAAAATATATTTAAGTAATAAATCCATAAAAATAATAAATATATCTTTTATAATAACAAAAAATTAATCAAATATATCAAAACAGTAATTTGAAATATATTTCATACATCAAAAAGACTTAATTCCATTAAGATATATTTAAAAAAAATAAATAAAATTTACTCACTTTATAATTTTATTTATGACGTACATGGATTAGTAATTAATTGTATTAATATTATAATTATGATACAGGCATTAGAAGTTAAATAAATCAAATAAAATCCTATTATAACTTAAACATTTTTAATTGAATTTAAATATAATAAAATGTTTAAAGAATAAATAAAAAATTATTCTATGAAACAAAAAAAAATTAATAAAATTCATATCATTATGTATTATATTATATTGATTTTTTGAATTAATAAATAATATTGAAAATTATTTATTAATAAATAAATAATCGATAATTTAAAAAAAAAACAAACATGAAAATACATTCTATTAATTTTGTAAAAATTATTTTAATATATCTTTTTTAATGCTAGCAAAAAAGTCAAGGATATTAGAAAAGAATATAGATATATATTTTATACATCCAAAAGACTTAAAAATGAAATTAAGATATATTAAAAATAAAATTAAAATAATTAATAAATAAGGAAAAATTATATTATTTAATTTTATCGTTTTATTTATGAAATATATTAATTAATAATATTATGATTATCATAATGATATTGAAATTTATTGTAAAATATATACTTTGAATAAAACTAATATAAAAAAAAAAGAAATATATTAATTTCGAGTATATGAATTAAAGATACTAAATGTTATAAAAAAAATAATAATACCCTGGTAGAAATTTGAACATTAAAAATGGTGTAAACAACAATTTATGACCATTTTCAATAGTAATATTTTGTCATGTCAATATTGGCGAATAAATGGCAATTTTTTGCTGAATCTGCAGAGCTCAAATTTTTCGGTATATTGGTTAGCATCTTATAGGCAAAAAATGCTAATATAAAAATGTTATTCAAAATTTTTGTATTTAGCCAAAAAAATACGCATTTTAAGTAAACGGAGAGAAAAAATCAGTAACAGCTATATAAAAATTAGGTAAACTGTGGAAAACTTTTTTTGACTAGTTATATAACTTTTTAGTAATGAGTCCTTAATTTTTCAGATCATAGGTAAAATCATAACCTCACTTTTGCCACGTGGCGAGAAAATATAGATTAGTATTTATTCACATTCCTTCATCAATGTTTATTTTTATTGGAATTTATAAAAATAAAAATAATATTAAATTTTCTTAAAATAAAAATATGAAACGCAGTATGAAACGAGTATAAAAATATCGTTTTTTAAAATAATAAATGGAAAATTTTATTAATCGTTTAAAAATAACCTCTAACAATCCGATCACAACTCAAAATATACGCGCGAATACATTAACAAAAGTGATTCTATTAATGATTAATGATAACTTTCAAGAAAAAACCTTAAATGATTCTTAATAGTAATCAATTAGAGCACAATTTGATAGACTCTACTGTTAACTATCTATATTCAAATAATAGTGGATCAGACTCAACATTTTATTAGCATTTTTTAGCACTATGAAGGTTGAAAAAAACGTTTCATATTAGTTCAAATAATGGCCAAAAAACATTCCCATTTTCTGCTCTTCACTTTAAAGAAATGGCCATAAAATGGTAGAAAAAGCGTTTCATTTTCTACCAGGGTAATTAATATTCAATTATAAGAAATAATTGAAAAATTTTTAATAATAATAATATTAAAAAACATAGAATTTAATCAAGTATTAAATTTTAAATTTAGAATAATTATAATAAAAAAAATTTCTGTTCTATATTATTGTAAGACATGTTACAATAATATTTAATTGAAAAATATCAAGTTATAATAATTATTCTAATAAACATACTTAAACAAAGATTTAAAAGAGATAAATATTAATTGAACAATTGTTATATAACAATAATATAATAACAAATTGTACAAATTATAAAATGATTTTAAAACTTTGTTTAAATATGTAATACAGATGGTGGAGGATGGATTGTAAATAGAGTCTATGGTATAAGGAGGAAGGAATATAGACTCTCATGGTTGTGTAGGGCTATCGGCGAAGCTAACCATGGTTTTATTTTGAATAATTTTATAAAGAAAAAGGAATAATTTTAATTAATTTTAACATGTCTTAAAATAACTTAAAATTATTATAATTGATTTTATATAATTATCAAAAATAAAACAAAAAAAAACTAACGCGCCATAATACCATACATTTTTTATTATTTAATTTATATTATAAATTATTAATTGTAAGGTATTATTGACAGTACCTCTTCATGTGGTGTGGAAATCTGCCTGAGCAAATATATAATTAATATAAATTTTTTTAATACTTTTGGTCAGTACAAATTTCATTACTGGCTGACATAATGTAAATATAAACGGGGGTTGGCGAGCAGCGTGAGCAGCTATATCCTATATATATATATATATATATATATATAGGACATTTCACACCAACTGGAAGAGCAAAAAAATAAAAATCGCTGAAACTCTGAGAATATATTCTTTCTGTTACCCAAAAAATGTAAAAAGAAATTCAAGAATCTAGATTAAATATATCAAGAGCTATAAATCCTCAAAATTTAGAAATTTTTCAAAATTTTTGTGAAAGTCCCAATTATATCATTTTTTTTCTGAAAATCCTGATGTTTTAGAGAGAAATTTATAAGAATGCTTCTTGTTGTAAATGAAAAGGAGAGTTACCATGATTTTCCACAGACCTGAAATTTGAACACTGTTAGAAATATATTATTAAAATTAAGATAAAAGTGAAGGAAGCTCATTTCATAAACTTTTATTGAATGATATTTAATAATAATGTTTTAAAATTTAATATTATTTTAAGTTTTAATACATTTGTGTTTAAAAATTAATACAAAAATTGTCAGCACAATAATTAAAAATTTCAATATAATTTTCTTAAATTCAATAAACTGTATATTAAGTTTAAAAAATTCTATTGAATATGATTTAAAAATATTTTTTTTTACTAAATATTTTTCTGAAATTTAATGCATTCTTTTATTAATATTAATAAAAAATTTTAAGAATCTATTTTACCATAAGTTTACTGAATTTAATATAATATACTTATGATTAAGAAATTCTACTAAAAATAATATGATAAAAAAATATTATTTTATGTGGTTTGATTTAATATATTTTTTTTAAATTCAACTATTGTTGAGCACTCTAAAAATTAAAATATTTCCGAAGAAATATAAATGAGAATTTTCTCGCTGATACGAGGCTAGACCTTCTCTTTTATACTTTGAACCTTCTATTTCTGTTTGCAGACTGAAAAAACAAGTAGCCATTTAGTGCATGATTTGTGAACTACAAATTTTTAATACATCAAACATTTTTAAGATTCTATTTTAAATTTTATAATAATTTATTAAAGTCTTGATAAATTTCAGTTCTATATATGTTAATCAATATATTAGATTTAATACAAATAACTTAAGTAATTATTAAGTTTAATAACATTTTTATTAACATCGAATATTAATACATTTTCAATTATTATATTGAATTTTAATAAGCATATTGCTTAACTTTAGTATCCGTTATCTTACGTTTTAGTATTTTGAATCTTAAGTTTCAACTTGAATTTATTAATTTTTATAAATTTTTAATACATCAAATATTTTTAAGATTCTATATTAAATTTTATTATAATTTATTAAAGTCTTGATAAATTTCAGTTCCATATATCTTAATCAATATATTAGATTTAATACAAGTAACTTAAGTAATTATTAAGTTATTAATAACATTTTCATTAACATCGAATATTAATACATTTTCAATTATAATATTCAAGTTTAATAATCATATTACTAAACTTCAGTAACCGTTATCTTAATCTTAAGAATTTCTGTATTAAGAGGAGGTCGCGTATCTCTGTCCTTTTCTAATCAAAGAAATGATTTTTTTACAAAAACTAATAACTTTAGCAAAAAATGAAGAGAAAGCCGCACCTTGTATCGAAAAAAGCAATGTTTTCTTTGATAAGAAAAAATTAATTTTATTGCTTCGTTCTCAAGAAAACCTTGAAAAACCAAATTGTCCACCCTAACCTCTATGATTTAAGTTTTTTCTGTAAAATACTCAATTTTTTTATTAGAAAAGGACAGAGATACGTGACCTCCTCTTAATTTTAATTATTTTTCATTAATTTCAATAATTTTTTATATTGAATAAATTTAAGTGACATTATTCTTAAATTTAAGATACATTTTCAACTTATGAATTAAATTTAAGAATATTTTTAACAGTGAAGTTTTCTATTGGTTCTTATATGTATTACATTGTTCGCCACTTCAGAAATTGCTTTTCGAGGGCTTATTTCCTTCCATTTTACATGAACTTTGAAATAAATTTTTGATCATGTAAGTCAGAGCCATCAATAAGGAGTGATGACAGTTTAAAGTATATATTTTTATGTATGATTTATTTTTCACATTGAATATAAATATATATTTTCATGTATGATTTCTTTTTCATATTGAAAATAAATTATACATGAAAATATATATTTTAAACTGACATAACTCCTTATTGATGGCTTTAACTTAGATGATCAAAAATTTATTTTAAAGTTCATGTAAAATGAAAGAAAATAAGCCCTTGAAAAACAATTTATGAAGTGGCGAACAATGAGTAATTTTAATTACTATGTAATACATATAAGAACCAATAGAAAACTTCAAAATTCAGGTCTGTAAAAATCATGCTAACTCTCCTCTTCATTTACAACAAGAAGTATTCTTATAAATTTTTCTTCAAAACATCAGGATTTTCAGAAAAAAAAAAATAAATTTGGGACATTTCCAAAAATTTTGAAAAATTTCCAAATTTTAAGGATCTATAGCTCTTGATACTTTCAATCTAGATCCTTGAAAATTTTTTTTACATATTTTGGGTCACAAAAAGAATATATTCTCAGAGTTTCAGGGTTTTTTTTTTGGCTCTTTCAGTTGGTGTGAAATGTCCCATATGTATATATGTATATATATATATATATGTCACGAATACTCTCTGATTATAATTCAGTGGAATTTAACGAAATGGATCTATGAAAATTACTGCACTGGAAGTTTAGTTAAAATTTTAATGAAATTTCAGTTCAATATCCACTATTTAAAATCAGTGAGGGAATTGTACTTGATAATCGGAAGAAATTTTAATGACTTTCGGTGATTTTATTGATATTTTAGAGGATATTTCACTGAATCCTATGAAACCCATTTTCGCTTAGATTCAGTGAAATTACACTAACATATATTTAGAGAGTACATTGCTGGAATACTTCATTTCACATGTTGTAACCCATATTGCTAGTTATATGCTTATATATTGCACTCATCCTACTTGAATGTCAGTTTGCTTAAACTTTTATCACCGGAAACGAGACAAGCCTCATAACATTAATGCTCATAGCCATTATCGGTTTTGTTTCAGTTTCGATTTGACTTAGGTTCTAAACTAATATCCAGAGTAATGAATTTCATGTGAAACATATTTATATATAAAAATTCTATTGATCAAATAATGCCCGAATTTTTCAAGTGAAATCTTTGTAAATACCCATATGAAAAAAATTTATGGAAATAATTGTAAATAATTGCTAATAATTGTAAAGAAATGTAAATAACTGTAAATAAGTGTTAAAAAATGTCAGAATTGAGACATAAATAATGGTTATTCACTGTTATTTACAATTATTTACTCTTATTTACACCTATTTATATTTATTTACAGTTGTTCACATTTATTTACTTTTTTTTACAATTAATCACATTTATAATAGTTTTTTATAGTTATTTGCAGTTATTTACATTTTCGAAAATTTTCACAAATTTATTCAATTTTTATATATTTATATATATATATATATATATATATATATATATATATATATATATATATATAAAAATTCTTGAAAATGTGAATAACTGTAAATAATTGTAAAATACTATAAATAATTGTAAATAATTATAAATAATTGTAAATAATTATAAATAACTGTAAATAATAATAAATAATTGTAAATAACTGTAAATAACTATTATTTGTCTTAATTCTGACATTTTATAAGTTATTTACAATTATTTACTATTATTTATAGTTATTCACAGAAATTATTTCTATATGAGTATAATATAAAAAAGTAAAATATTTTAAAGAAGTCTATGCTTAGCTTATACCCTCTACACCTCGTTGTAGGAGGTCGTAACAGCTTAAGTGAAAAAGCCACCGAGTGGTCCTTGATTGATTTATCATAGTATAAAACAATTCTCCTTTCTCATCGAGTAATGTTAAAACTATCAAGTGTTTTTTCGTTAAAATTAAATTTAGCTTGGCTTTGGTCTTTAGTTGTATTGTATTAGGTAGAAGTAATAAATATAAATAATGATTACGAGAAACCAGAGATAGTAAAGCAGTTTTATTACAAATGAGAATTCTCGTATAGATTTACTCATATCATCAAAGTTTTACTCAGTGATTTTTTTGTATAATGTGAAAATTATAAAACTTTCTGGACAATTTTATATTCTTAACATTAGTAAAGTTAAATTGGATGTAAAATGAATAAAAGAGAACAATCAACTCAGTGGGCCTTGGTATATCCTCTTAAAGTTGGACTTTTTTCTATGAAAACTTCAATTTCTTCGAAAAGTATGCTATACGAACAAGAAGATTATGATGTCTCACAAACATGTACACATCGTGGTTCTTCTTTGTCTGAGCTAGATAGATCAAGATCAAATAGCATGTTATCAAATACACCCTTTTCAACAGAAAACAATGATAATTTATTTTTTTCCCGGGCGCTGTCTTATACTAATCTGAAGCAAATTAATAGTCAGATGTGTGGTAGTATTGGCGATCTTATGAATTTAAAGAAGTATGGTAGATCAAATTTGATTACGAGAAATGAGAAAATTCATACTCTCATCGCTAAAACAGTACCCTTAAGTACTGTAACACAGAAGCAAAGTCTACCCATTAAGATTTCAATTCTAGAAAAGCTAAATGTTTGTTCATCAGAAAAATTACAACTAAAAAAAAAATCAGTACTTTCAGGACCTTTAACTTGTGCACAGCGCACCATTCGGCTTAGTAAGCTTATCAAGAAACAATACGAAAGTGATTTCTTGGTTTTAAATGTTTTTACTGAAGAAATTGTAAGTTTACATATTCTTTTATTAACAAATATAGATCTCGTGGATTGATATATGTTATGTACAATTAGATAGACTGAGAGAAATTGTATATGAAATATTACAAGAATAAACTAGTAGTCAAGTCACAGACTATGAAATGTGCTGTTTTTTTCTAGCGTATATAGTAAATTGTATTAAGTCCATATTAAATTTTATTAGGTTCATAGTAAATTTTATTAGGTTCCTAAAATTATTTACAATGCTATTTTTGAAATATTACAATGTCAACATAGTAAAATTTCGAACGTTTTAATTATTTTAATAATACCTACAAATTTTTACTAGTCCACATAGTAATTTTTCTCATATCCATTGTAGAAACCCTATATAATTTCTTGTAAAAATACCCCTTGCGCATGCGCAAGTTGATTTCCAAGCAAGAGAGAACGATACCAACAGCTGACGATACCGACATATCTTAACCTCAAAAATCCTGATGCTTGTCACGTTAAAATTTGTGCCCAACTCCCGCAAGTGGTAAGAGTTGAGTTCACTTAGTATATAAGACCGATCCATCTGGCCGTTACTAAAATGCGCGCGTGTTTTCTAGCGACCTTTTAGATAGTATGCGTTTATATTTAGTTTAGGTGCAGGATAGATTAAATTATTGTTATGCGTGGTACGAAAATATAAAATTAACAATTGTATTTGAAATTGATTCTCAAAATAATATTCGTATTTGAAATTAATATGCTATTCATAAAATAAAAATTTAATGATCGTCAAAAAATTTTTTATCGTTTGAATGTACACGGTGATTGGATAACATCGATACATATTTATATCATTGGATTCAGCGCAATAAGCTGACTCCGAAAAAAATGATAAGAATGTATTTTAAATTTGACCAATATATTGCTAATATATTGGAGATATTAGAGAAAATTTTACCAACACGTTGCGAATATATTGGCAATATATTAGTAGAATTTAAAAAAATTTTATATTATGTATTTCAGGATCAGCTCATTGCGCTGAATCCAGCGATATATATATGTACCGATGTTATCCAATTACCCTGTATATATAAAATTTATTAAGTGTAGAAATAAAATATTGCTAATATATTGGAGATATTAGAGAAAATTTTACCAACACGTTGCGAATATATTGGCAATATATTAGTAGAATTTAAAAAAATTTTATATTATGTATTTCAGGATCAGCTCATTGCGCTGAATCCAGCGATATACAGTAAGACCGTCTGGAAACCAAACATAGGAGCCCGCCCCTCACTTGCTTCTAGTCCCCACTTTGCGACTATATAATGTGCTAGCAGTTCCATGCACAACACTTCGACTTTGTTATGTTGGCCAAAGTGGCAGAATTAAAGAAGGAAATTCAAAAATATAGAAAACAAAAATAGTATTAGCATTTTTCCTTATGATAATTAAGATGAAAAAAACAAGAAAAAGTGACTTAAAAAAGTTAATTAACTAAAAAATGAATTAATTAAAAAATTAATTTATATTAATAGTAGAGTATAAAATTAATTTATATTAATCTTAGTTATTTAAAATAAATATTTTCTCTTTGAAAATATTTATTTTAAATCTCTAACCATTAGGAATTTTTATATCGGAATGTATTAATTTTGAAATAAAGAGATTTATTTTGTTTATAACTAAAAATATTTATTTCGAAAAAAGTGAGAAAAATTTTTCTACTTTATTTTATTTAGTAATTTAATGAGGAAAAATTACTAAATAAAATAAATTTCTTTTACCATAAAAATAAACACAGCGATACCTAAGTTTATATGACATTTAATTTTATTTACTATATTCTTATTGAAATGTAATAGAAAGATTCAAATTTAATTAATTTACAAAAATATCAGTTTCTATTTATCATTTAAAAAACTGGAAGAATTCTAAATAAAAAATAAATGGTAAATCATTTCTTGATTTTTCTATTTAACAAAAAGGTACTAAATGATTAAAAAATTTCCTTTGTTAAAGTGACTTTTTATCTCTTATTTTTATCTTTATTATCATAAGAAAAAATGCTAATACCATTTTTAGTTATTTATATATTTTTGAATTTCCCTCTCTAGTTATACCACTTTGGCCATCATAACAAAGTCGCTGTGCTGTGCTTGAAACTACTAGCTACTAGCACATTAAATAGTCGAGAAGGGGGGGCTAAAAAGCAAGTGAGGGATGGGCAGTCTTTCTCTCTCTCACTAACTGAATTCCCATGTGTCAATCATTTCCTATATCTGGTTTCCTGGCGGTCTTACTGTATATATGTACCGATGTTATCCAATTACCCTGTATATATAAAATTTATTAAGTGTAGGAATAAAATTTACTATGTAACATAGTAATTTTAACGCAGTGGAAAAGTTTACAAAGCTACATAGTAAAATTTCAAAGCTGTCCGTCTATGAGTTGGTTACCAGCGTACATGGTAAAACGTTCTATAATTCTTGTAATATTTACTATGAAATTTTTCTCAGTGTACTAGACATTTGCTTACGTTTGCTCAGTTTAACGGCATGTCGGAGCTGCAGCAATCGAGTTTTGCTTTTTTTATTTTATCAATATCTTTTTAAATTCTTAAATTAAACAAATATAATGACTTGTCCGCACTAAAGCTATATTAATACAATAATTTTTGTTAAAATAAAAAATCATTTGGACTTGTTATTTTTTTATGAGCTTAGATTGGAAATTAGATATCGAACTCGACAAACCTAACCTTAAAATACGATACATTGAAAGTTTTTATTATAACTTTATATGTATAATATTTTGGTGAATTTCTTGAGTTGTCCGCACTAGAGTTTAATCTTACAAATTTTTTCTTTGTAGCAAAGAAACTCGATTAAACGCATCGTTTATTCATAAGTTAGGATTGGAAATATTATTAGAAGGCGGACAGCTTCGTCATGCTCTTAACAGATATTGTTCCAATGAGGAGCCGAACTATCTTATTTGCCTGCTAATGTTTTTCATCATTTACATAAACACCATTCATAGTAACAAAAAAATTGCAGTCTCCGCTAGATATTAGTATAATAATTCAATTTCATAATAACAACAAAACAATTTAGGATCAAAGAGCCGGTAAATGGACGCTTAATACTTGTAAATAGACACTTTTTAAAGACTTGTCAAATTAATAATATTGCAATAACTACAAAATTTATGGCACTATTATTCCGCAATGTAATTACTCTAAATGCAAAAGATTGGTTATATATAATAAAACCAATTGTTTAAGACTTATCTTTAATTTTGTCCACTTACCTGGTGATGTCCAGGTACCGGTTCATTCATTCTTATCGCGTCGTTTTTGATTAAAATAAAACCTACCAGCATTCTTTAATATATCTTTTGTTTATGATAGATCTGATTTTATTCAAAAACTATGCAATAAAATTATTTTGTTGTTTGCATATGAAGAAAAATTTCTATAAATAATTGTAAATGACCGTTAATCACTGTAAATATCTGCGAATAATTGTAAATAAGTGTTAAAAAATCTTGGAATTGAGATATAAATAACAGTGAATTACAGTTATTCACTGCTATTAACAATTTATTTATTCATTTATTTATTTATACAGTTACATATAACAATAACAGGCTGTTACACAGTAGTTTTATTACATAACAAAACACTCGAACGCCGCAACCCTGCAGAAAAAAAACAATTTCCTGTTCGCAGGTCTGAATTAATAAGGTGTCAGTTAGTTATACTGTATCCAATACAGCTATAACCAATAACCACAGTAACTGACTTTCATATTAGAATACTGATTGTACTCTACGGCGTAGAGTGGCGTTAGTGTCGCGAGCGAACATTCATTGTATTACGAACGAGTAAGCAGTGTTTTCTAGAGACTAATGAGTGTTCTCTGCGAGGTTTCTTTCTACGAAGAGGATAGCAAGTCTACGCTCAGAGAGTAATGAGTCGTCTCTAGAGACTACAAGTTTGTTTTTCGAAGCGTGGACTGACTGTATTCTAAAAATGACACATACTGTATATTAGAGAACAGTGACAGTTCGATTTCCTTTTCAGTGTAGATCATACAATAGCTATGCAGCACAGGCATACCTGGAGCTTGCATCACCTTTATCTTCTTAGCATTTCCTTCGGCAATTTTATCTATTTCTGTGAAGACTGTTTCTATAGGTCTATACTTTTCTACATTTAGATCTTTATCTTTACTTGTAGTATCTTCCATTGCCCTAACAAAATTTATGTTGACAAAATTCCTGTTTTTTAGTTTGTTCGATGATGCTTCTGCTTTTTTTTAAGGGGATGTAAAATCAATACTACACCTGTACTCATAAATATTGACTATCTTTACATTTTATTGAAAAATATTCAGTAAAAAAATGCATTAACTTGTAGTATGTATCATGAAGATTATTCGGTTAAATTTTTAAATAAATTAATTCATTATTTATTGAGAATTTTGGGTTCCAAAATTATTTATTAAAATTTTTCAATTTTGCACAGGAATCCAAATATCTTAAAAGCTAATGAATGAATTTATTTGAAAATTTATCTAAATAATCATCATGGTACATACTACGAGCTAATGCATTTCTTTTCTGGAAATTCAGCAATAAAATGGAAAGGAAGCTAATATCTATAAGTACAGGTGTAGTGTCCGTTTTACATTTTCTTAATATTCTATTATCTTCTTTTTCATAAGTTGTTGTATTTCGGTCGTTTACTGCTTCCAGTAACATAAATTCTATTAGTCGAGGCGAAATTGGCGAGTGAGCAAAAAAAATTTTCGAAGGGAAAATTTTTACGTGATGACTTATATAAAGGGTCCTAGAATAAGGATCTGCATTTTACCTAGCGAAAAAATGGTACCAATTTGTTTAAATCGATTTCATTTAAATAAATTCAGAAAGTTGTTCATTTTGATTCGGACAAAGTTTTGAAGTAGAATTTAGATATTCTTTAATAGAATTCCGAAGAATAATTTCAAATTACTTTATTTTTAATTGTTATTTTTCAATTATTAATTAAACGCGTACACGCAGTATCTCCGGGTCCAAGCGCATACAGCTGAGTATGTCGTCTGCTAAAGTTCATGTCTTAACTCGCGCGGAGCCCATCGCTGATTTTTAAGTTGTTCTACGTTTTGAAAGATAATTTATAAGGAACTTATGCTTCAAAATATACTTTAGTTAAAAATTTGTTAGTTAATTATATTTTTATAATTTGCTACATATAATATACGCATTAAAAAATATATGAATATTTAATCAAATAAATATTAGAATTTTGCAAATATATTTGTTTTACTTAAACTTTTATTAATAAATATTTTTAAAATTAACAATATTTTTACACAGATCTAAATCACAATTACATAACGGTATACAATTTACATTATTTTTTTTTACATGAACATGCTTTGGTATAAGACAGTTTTTGGCATTTACATTGCTTCACTAGCTCCTTAGGATATGAAGCCTTTGCCGCGTCTTAAAAAATTCAAATTTCAGTATCGTTTCAGAGCTTTGGAAATGGGTATTTTAATGATTTTCAACATCTTTATTTGTTAATAACTCGAAAACCTTCAACTTTAGAAAAAAACCATAAAATTACTTTTTTGTTTAGAATCATTCAATCAATCTAAGAAAACTTTGTCCGTATCAAAATGAACAACTTTTTGAATTTGTTTAAATAAAATCGATTTAAACAAATTGGGACCACTTTTTCGCCAGGTAAACTGTAGATCCTTATTCTAGGACTCTTTACAAAGGTCATCCCGTAAAAATTTTCCCTTCGAAAATTTTTCTGCTCACCCGCCAATTTCGCTTCGACTATACTAACCCATCTGCAATCGTGACTATATTTATATTGTTTTTGCTGTAAATACTTCCCACTTTTTTAAAGTTATAGTTGGACATACGACGATGAGACCAATTATTAGCCATTTTACATTTACCATTAGCTCATATGTATGTTTTTACATTCAGTATTGTCTCATTTTGATAACACAACCCTGGTAGCACAATCTGATGCAAGTATCAGTGCACAAATCTTATATAACATGCTTCCCAAACCTATTAGAGTTATGCAGTCAGATCATTGCATCAGGTACTTGCAACAGATGTCCAGCAGACTTACGGCAGACGAAGTGCAGTCTAGAGAAACATTTAATGCACGGATGCTTGCAGCAGTATTGCAATATACTCATGGAAGGCATCGTGCAGCAGACACTTCACAGCAGAATTGATATATACTTACAGCAGACAAAGTGCAGCCAGGAACATTGTATGATGCACGGATGCTTGTAGCAGAATTACAGTATACTTATGAAAGGCATCGTGCAGCTGACACTTCGCAGCAGCATTGATGTATACTTACAGCAGACAAAGTGCAGCTAGGAATATCGTGTGATGCACGGATGCTTACAGCAGAATTGCAGTATACTTATGAAAGGCAAGCATGTTGCAATTAATCTGCTAAAGATGCCATGCATGAAGCTGCTGCTATTCTGACGCCCGAACTCGTAATCAAATTATTTAGATTAGGCACGCTTAATTGCACAAGACAATCTAATTCTGCTGCTCAGTGTCTGACATACGTGCTCGAATGCAATTTCGTCGCAATTCTGCTAAAATTTCCAGTGCAGCTGGAAATCCTCTTGTAAGTGCACTAAAGCTTGCGTAAGTCTAACGTAATTATGATGCTTAGAGCCTGATGCAATCATCTTAGCGCAGAAATATAGTTGAAGTGCGAAGCATGTTAGTTAAGACCTGCTGTAGTTTTGCTGACGGGCAGAGAATTTGCAGCAGAATTGCACAAGAATTGAAAAAGTTGTGCTATCAAGGAACTTTTTAAGCCACGATTTTATCAATTAACATTCAATGTTCATTGTGACATTTTTTTCACCCATTATATATTGACCAATTCTTCAACTCCCTATATATTGGAGATTTTTTTAATATCAAGATCTTTAAGTTCATTCAGTAATTTGTTAAACAAGCTGATTGCTTCAATGTAACTGCTCTTTGTATTTACTATTTTGTTATACTTGGGTGAAATTACCAACTTATGCCTGGTTTTACTGATAGAGTTGACATATATAATTCTTAAACTTTCATCCTTATATGGCAAACTTTCGTATGCGAATAACTGTTCTAGACTTAGAAGCATTTTACTTATAAATGTGTTTTTGTTAATTATTTTTAATATTCTTGTTTGAAGTGATTGTAATAATTGCAGTTTATTGTGATGGGAACCGCTCTAAGTAATTATACCGTATCCATTACATTTATTTATATTAATTTACAATTGCTTACATTTATTTCATGTTTTTCACATTTATTTTTTCTTCTTTTACTTTTTTTTACAGTTTTTTACATTTTCTTATTGTTTTATACAACTATTTACATTTTCGAAAATTTTGACAGATGTACTCGATTTTTTTAATACGTATGAAAATTTTTGAAAATGTAAATAAGTGAAAAAATTATAAAAAGCAGTAAATAGTTGTAAATAACTGTAGATAATTGTAAATAGCTGTGAGAAACTGTAGGATTCCTAGCAAAAATATAAAATATTTGAAAATGTTTAAAATTGTTCAAAACTGTTTAGAACAGTTGATAAGTGTGAAATTTGAGACATTAAGAGGAGGTCACGTATCTCTGTCCTTTTCTAATAAAAAAATTGAGTTTTTTACAAAAACTAATAACTCTAGCAAAAAATGGAGAGAAAGCCGCATCTCGTATCAAAAAAAGCAATATTTTCTTTGATAAGAAAGAATTAATTTTATTGCTTTGTTTTCAAGAAAACCTTGAAAAACTTAAATCATAGAGGTTAGGGTGGACAATTTGGTTTTTCAAGGTTTTCTTGAGAAAGAAGCAATAAAATTAATTTTTTCTTATTAAAGAAAACATTGCTTTTTTCGATACAAGGTGCGGCTTTCTCTTCATTTTTTGCTAAAGTTATTAGTTTTTGTAAAAAAATCATTTCTTTGATTAGAAAAGGACAGAGATACGCGACCTCCTCTTAAAAACAGTTATTAACAGTTTTGAACAATTTTAAAAAGTCTTAAAAAGTTCGAAATGATTTCAAACCAGTGTTTAATAGTTTTGAATTTTTAATGTTTGAAAGTTATAGATTATTTTAAATATTCATAATATCTCAAAATAATTTTAAATCAATATAAACTATTTTTCATTAACTTGAACAGTTTTAAATACTTTTTTTACACTCTGCGCAAAAAGTGGGTACTTTTTTCCCTACCGGTAGAATAAAAAGCACCCACTATTCGCGCCTCGTGTAAAAAAATCGTATATTCACCACGGGAGTTAATTTCAAAAATGCCTTAAGGCGACTTCGGATTTTAGGTTAGGTTTTATTTTTGAGTTTACAAATTACTCTTTTAATATGTAAAATTTTTCAGATTTTTTAATTTTCCACCATTCTACGGATTATAATAAATGGTGGAAAATTAAAAAATCCAAAAAATTTTAGAAACTGAAAGAGTAATTTGTAAACTACAAAATGAAATTCAATCGAACTTCCGTTGTCGCCTTAAATCGTATGTTTTTCACCCGAGCTGAAGGCTCGGGTGACAATTACATACGATTTAAGACATTTTTGAAATTAACTCCCTTGGTGAATAATATACTATTAAACACTTTCAAACATTTTTAAACACTTTTAAAGAGTTTTAAAAAGTTCGAAATGATTGTAAACAGTGTTTCATAATTTTGTGTTTGTGAAAATTTTCTTCTATATATTAAAATTTATATAATATATACGAGAAAATGTTCACTTTAGTTTTAAATTATTCTGTACTGTTCTAAACAGTTTTAAACATTTTTAAATAGTTTTGAATAATTTTGAACTATTTTAAACAGTAATACACATTTTATATTTCCACTAGGGATACTGTAAATAACTATTAATTTTTGTGAATAGTTGTAAAAAATTATAAATTAGTTATATATGCTATTTGGGACTGCATAGAGAAAGAAAAGTACTGTTAAAATAGGTACTAAATCTAGTATATCTAATTTATGTACTAAGGTGTTTGAAAAAAAGTAACGATATAATTCCAATTAGTACGATAGCTTGAATTTTAGGGACTAATGTTGGCACTATTATAGTATGAATCGAGAGCATAAATTTTCGATGCTTAGTACCGTTTTTTTCGGTACTAAGACTGACATTTCACCTTCTCGATTCATGGGCAATATTTCGCAGAAAATGTGATTGTTAATCTCTTACTGTGCTTTTCCTATTACTAAAATTGAAAGTTGATAAATATAGAATTATTTATGTGACATGTAACACTTTTAAATTACTAATACCCTTCTGGAAAATTAACCATTCATTCTGTTCGCTTAACTAACTAGTAGGCATATTATTTAATATAATATGTCCAGATAATTCAGGATAATCGGTTTACAATATGGCAAACTTCACCAGAATATGTCAAATTAAGCAGATTCGACATATTGTGGTTGAATTTCTCGATCTTTCACAGCTGTTAATCGAACGACAATAACAAGATTGTTTTATTTTTAAAGCACAGTTGACAAAACGGAGCATTATAATTTGTTATTAAACTGTTCCAACAGTAAAGTTAAATTTGAATTTTGGAGCAAATTTGATTATATAATATTAAACTACCTTATTAAGGTTATTTATAAATTTTGTTTTCTATTTTCTGTGAGATGGAGCACAAAAGAAAAAAACGAAATTCGGAGAAAAATAAAACTGTGTAATTTAATAAAAGAATTCAAGAGTGTAGTGAATTAGAAAATATTACTTAAGACTCTACTAAATTAGAAATTTGCTATTCAGAATAGTAATTTTTACGATGCTGCAAGTTTGTCCCTTCTTTCCCATACAGTATACCAAAATTTAATAGGGCATTTCTTTCCGTGTATATATACTCATTAATTTGTTTAATTTTTCGATAAGTGTTACAATATTCGATCTCACAAATGTATTTTAATAAATATTTGTATTTTTGTAAATCAAAATAAATAATCTTTTTTAATAAACCTTTATTATTATTATTTGATTTTTATTTATGAATTTTGTAATTTATATTTTGAGTATGCTTTCTAAACTTTATTTTTTTTCTATCCAACTGTAATTTTTTTTTAATATTATTAACCCTTATTTGATACACTGAGGTACGAACAATCCCACACCTTTTTATCATCAATTAAAGAATTTTTATAACATACAAACAACCAGAGTATATCGAACATGTTTCACCTGGAAAGTGTGTCAAATAAGGGTTAAATAAACAACCTTATTTCTTTTTGATATAACATGGTTCACCAGAATCTCCTCATGTACTGCTCACGAAGCGTCGTCATTTGAATTTTGCATGAATAACCTATAAGAAAAAACAAAATAATCATGATGCGAAACTCAATGCATGATTCGAAGTTTTCTTATGTCTATGGTAAAATATGCAGCGCTGCCATTTAAGGTACACTTGACGGTAACATATTCTATGATAATTCTTTTTCCAACATTTAAAAATTGACCAATGAAAATGAGCAAACTAACAGAATCGTCCAGTAATATCACGTTATTTTAAAATCACAGAAAAAGAACTATCATAGAATATGTTTCCGTTGACTGTACATATTCGGAAAAATATCCTTTCCGCCAAGTGTACTTCGTGACAGAAGACAAGTTTATATAAATCCAAAGGATATTTTGAAATTTCCAGAAATACTAAGAATCAATTATGAAAGAAATACATATTTCATCTTTCTTAGCACAGATGTTATTAGATGTTTTAATTGCAAACAAGGTCATATTGCAAAAGCTTGCCCAAATATTAATAACCTCTCTCCTTTACAACAAATTAATACAATCACAGCGTCCAACGTAACCACATAGGTGATTCCACCTTCCCTTGAAGATGTAAATACTCAAGTTTCAGAGAAAAACAATTCAATTAAGACCGTAGACGCAATAAATAAACAGATCGATAACATAGAGGATGATAAGAATAATGAAAAATTATTGAACACTATGCCAATTTAAGTATTAACAATTATTAAACAGCAAGCAAATGTCCCAACAATAATAACAGACAATGATATGAAAATAAAAAATACAAAATTCAAACGACCGTACCCTGAATCAACATCGTCGTCAATGTCAGGCAATATCCTCGAGATTACAAAAATAGTGATCGAGGAAGAATTTAGCTCCGAAACACTTCTCGGAAAGGAGGATACGTCAGATAAATCTAGTATTGAGATAACCCTGAAAGTTAAAAATGCTAAAAAGATAAGGAACGTAGCTTTGAAACAAGCAAAACCCATAGATTTAAATGTTAGTTTACAACCGCTTAAGAAATTAATCAACGAAAAAACCTCAAGATTTTTCATTAAGTTTCCTCTTTAAAAGCTTTTAAGACAAAGTCTTTTCAAACCCTTATGCAGCTGAAACTGCAAAGGAATATTCCAAAAATATATTAGAAATTTCAACTATGGTGAAAGCCTTTTATCCAAATTTAACTACTAAAGGCATGAAAACCAGATTTACAAAAATTATTAGGAACATTTAACAGAAACAGAAATAGAAAATTAAATTTTTAATAATAGGAAAAAATTTTTTTTTGATGGATAATTTAATTTCTTAATGTAATCTTCATAGATATTACAAACGTCTAGAAAATCTGCAAAAAATCATTTACGAAAGGCAGCCAAAAATATTGTGTCTTCAAGAAACTCATTTTAAACTAGGAGTACATGCTAACCTTAGAAGATTTAAATACTACTTTAATAATAGAGTATCTAATCACGCAAGTGGAGGGGCAGCGATCGGCGTATACAACACTATTTATTGCAAAGAAATCAAATTTAACACGAATTTCAAAGCGGTGACCGAAGAATGTTTTATACCAAATAAAATAATCATTTGCAATGTCTATTTACCAAACAGCTTAACCATATAAAAAAATTAACTGGAAAACTTGAAATCACAACTTCCTTCTCCAGCAATTGTAATAGGTGATTTCAACGCTCACAACATTATTTGGGGATCTTCGTATATCCCAGTATACTCATGAATTGTTGTTCAATACAATCTGGAAACAGAACTTGTTCCCAAATCAATGGAAACTTGCAATAATCATCCCTATAAAAAAATCAGGAAAGGGTTCATCTTCACCAAATAATTACAGACTGATCTCACTGACAAATAACCTCTGCAAACTTATGGAGAAAATTCTAAATGAGAGACTAAAAGCCTCTTTAGAAGCCTTTTAAAAGCAAAAAGATACTTTGCTCCTTAAAAAAGTGACTTTAGACAAAACAAATCTACGTATGATCATCTCATCTGTCTAGAATCTGCTATCTGCCATGTATTTAAAAAATATCTACATCTCGTAGCTGTGACCTTGGATTTAGAAAAAGCCTACGAAATCGTTTGGAGAGATAGAGTCATACAACTACTAAAAAAAGCCATGTAAATGGACTCATGCTAAATTTTATAAAAAGATTTTTAAAAGAAAGCTACCCTGGTAGAAAGTTGAGCATATTTTCAGTATATCATCCCGTATTTTATGGGCAGTCGCGATCATATGCTTTTAGATATCGCGATAAACCTCCATTACTCTTAACGAATTATCGCGATGGTATCGGGAAGAGAAAGGCTGTTCACTCCTTGTTTCCTTTTCAGTTCCTAAACGGACAGTCTTACACTGTAAAAAAAATAGCAGAAAATCACGTTGTTGGTCGACGATTTCAATGCGACCATGCACCATCGAGGTTATTTAACTTCGTTCAACGGCAACATTTTAACGTGCTTTGCGTGATTTCACGTAAACTGAACACAAGATTTTTAGATTAAATCAATTAGATTTTGCGCTTCAACAATGTTAAATAACATCGACGGTGCATGGTCGCATTGAAATCGTCGACCAACGACGTGATTTCTCGCCATTTTCTTTTACAGTGTATTCTCTCACACTAAGTTGACATATGCACTCGCTCACTCGCACTTCGCACTCACTGATTTTACATGGATATTTTATTCATAATCATACTGTATATGTTCGCAAATAAATTTAAGTTATACAATAAAGAACAGAAAATGTTGACACTATTACAATAACAGTATATGCATCTTTAATAATTTTAAAGTTAAGTCAAGTCAATCTAACCTGTACATATAGTGATGAAGATAGATGCTTATAGAAGACGAAGCGTCGAGTGATGCGCGCGCAGCCAACATTCAGTCAACATTCACAACTATAGGATATATTTTACGATTGTACAAACAGGCGCCATTGCGGGCAGCATGTATATATACAGATTCGCTTTCTATAAACGATTTTAATTGCAAAATTATGTACAACTCATATGAAGTGTGATAATAATATTTATAATTTATTTCGAATCAGAAGAAAAAAATTTTAATTATTTTAGTGATTATATTTTATATCAACTCTGTAATCTTTAATATATTATCGTGTATTTATCGGTCACTTATCGCGACTGCGTAGCGACGAGATATAGCCAACAGTTAGTTATCTGAGCATATCTTATCCTTAATTTTCTACCAGGGTACATTAAAGTTGAAACAAGTAACACGCTGTCGGATCGAGTATTGCTAAAAAATGGCTTGGCTCAGGGCTCGGATCTTAGTGTAACACTCTTATTAATAACAATTAATGAAATAATTTCTGTCATAGAATCTCCGGTACAATCCTGTTTGTTTGCAGATGACCTCACCATTGACACGACAGGAAAAAACTTAAATATCACAGAAGAAATCCTGCAAAACACTCTCAATCTAATTTTCTCTCTGCAATACTTAAGGATCAAAATAAGCTTCTGAAAAATTTTTTAGAATCAATTCAGGGGTCTACTGAACCCCTTTCGATAGTTTTAAACTACTTCGATGACTCAAGTAACATAATAACATTTCTTAAAGAACTATACCTTCATCTGATGAGTACATACATAAAAGGCAGATTTGAAAAAACAATAAAGAGACTTGAAAAGCTAATCGGCAAAGAAGAAATAATTAACTTAAACAATAGGGGGTCATCGGAGGAAGACTCGACAACTGAATCAACAAAATGGCTTACAAATTATTCTAGTAGAACATTAACGCTCTATCAGATCTCTATAAACATTTACTAAAACTAATTGAAATCGAAAAACCAGATATAATATGTGTCCAAGAGATAAACTTTAAAAAAATACCTTCCGTAACATCAAAGGGTATAGTACTGCATACAGAAATCAAACTGATTGTTTAATTGCAAGTGGGGGCGTCGCAATCTATATAAAGAGTAATTTATACTGTGGCGAATTAGGTATCGATTCCAATCTCGAGGTACCAGTAACATCTGTGATTTTGTCATTAAAAAAATTTTTCATCTGCAACGTTCATATTCACAACAACTACAATCTAACATCTGATAATTTATATAACTTATTACGCTAGTTACCCAAATTATTTATCATAGTAGGAGATTCCAACAGTCACCATACTCTATAGGGGTCACAAAAAATCGACAAAAAAAAAATTGATCAAAAAACTACAAGACAATAACGCGATTCCTTGCTAAACTCAACTGATACCGCTTACTTCAATATGGCAAATGTTAAATTGAGTGCTATTCATCTAGCTATATTCAATTCTAACGCCTTTGACAACTTCAAATGGCACTTCTGTAATGAGACTTATGAAAGCGATCACTTTCCAGTAATAATCGATATTGGCAGTCATGAATCAACAGCTCCTACTCTCTCTTCTAGATGGAAATTTAAAAAAGCCAATTGACTGAAATACCAAGAGTTTCTCAAGGATAATATGGCTTCCTCAAACAAATCTCTCGTCGATGAAATCGACTCCATGACTGACGAATTTACGAATTTACTGCTCGAAGCTGCTAGTGAAGCTGTTCCTAAAACTAAAAGCAACAACGTCAAAAATTCTGTTTTGTGGTGAAGCAAAGAATGCGAAGCAGCCGTCAAAGAAGCCAAACACGTCTTTAATCGCTACAAGAAACACCCTACCTACGACAACCAAACAACTTATAGACAAAAAAATTATAAATAAAAAAGAGTAATGTCGCATCGCACACTTAAAAAAAACAGACGTCAATCCTGGGCTAATTACGTCTTTCAAAAATAACACACCTAGTGAGGGAATGTGGAGGAAAATAAAATTAATTAAATAGCAAAAGGTCGTTTACACAAATCAATACTATAGAAAAAACTGACAATACAATTATATCCAACAATAAAGAAATTTCCAATGAACTAGCTATCACCTTCGCAAACAATTCATCCATTTCTAACTTTAATCCAGAATTTCTAAAACACAAACAAGAAGTGAAAGAAAAAAAGATAGATCTATAGGGGGATCCTATCTGGACCTCAAGGGGACCTGAATGGATTCACTCCAGATGAGCTTCATGCATATTTTGCAGGGGTGTCAGTTTCGCCGCAAGATAATACTGCGGAACGTAAAAGGATTCTTTCTGAGTGTAGTGAAAGTGGCTTTGCTTTTAAGCCAATTAATATTAATGATGTGATCCTTGCGATTTCGCATTTTTCGTCACAGGCTTGTGGCGAGGATAGCATCCCGCAGAGTGCGATACTTAAGGCACTACCGATTATTGGAGAGCATCTTGTTACTCTGTTCAATTTCTCTTTCGCGCAGGGGGTCTTCCCTTGCCTTTGAAAGCCTGCACGCATTGTGCCCTACACCTAAAATGCCTGAAGATTTTAAGCCCGTAGCGATATTATGTTTTCTTTCAAAGGTTCTCGAGAAGATTGCCCACGACCAACTGCAAGAGTGTATTATGACACACAAAATATTTGACTCTTTGCAGACTGGCTTCAGAAAGCATCATTCTACGTAGAGTGCCATACTTAAACTTACAGACAGCATAAGATCAGGCCTTGACAAGAAACTTGCCACGATACTACTTCTATTTGACTTTAGTAAGGCATTCGACACGATCTCCCCCTCTGAATCGCTTGCGAGGCTTATATCGATGGGGTTTTCCAGGGCTGCACTCGAGTGGATTACCTTCTATTTATCAGGTAGGAAACAAATGGTTTCTACGCATTTAAAGGGGGATTCGGATTGGCTAACAACCAATCTAGGAGTTCCACAGGGTTCAGTGCTGGGACCTCTGTTGTTTTGCCTTTACATTAATAACATCCGTGACACGCTCGACCCCTGTTTCCTCGAGCACATATATGCTGATGACCTCCAAATCTATACTCAGGCCCCTTATGAACATCTGAATGAAGGTATTTGTATTATGCAGAGGGCGGCCAAGGCGGTGTCGGAGTTGGCTGTCGATGCTTCTCTCATAATAAATGCAAGCAAAATTAAGGCGATCGTTTTTGGCAGTAGTTGATTTATTAATGACATTTATGCTGGTGAGCCAAGAACGATTGAGCTTGAGGGAGGTGCTGCCATATCTTTCTTTGATACCATTACGAGCTTTGGTGTTGTGCTTGACGCTAAGTTGTCATGGGAGCCGCACATTAATATGGTGACTAAACAATTTAATAGGATAATGTATAGTTTGCGGTTCTTTCGTCGGTACACCACTGAGGCCCTGTGTAAACTACTGACGCCTTGCTGTTTCCGCACCTCGACTACTGCTTAATAGTTCTGCTCGATGCTTCGCAGGGGTTGAGAAAACGATTACAAAGACTACAAAATTCATGTGTGAGATATGTATTAGGCGTAGAAATGGGCGATCATATCTCTCCTCATAGAGCTGCGCTTGGACGGCTGCGTACTGATTCAAGAAGACAGTATTTTATGGCTGTACTTATGTACAAAATCGTGCGCATGAATACTCCTGAGTATCCAGTGAGTCTCTTCACTAGATATGTACCTAGGGTAGCCACTAGGGGAGAGATTAAGGATTTAGCAGTGCCCTTCATGCGTACTGTACTGGAAAAAATTCCTTTCAAGTTCAAGGTGCGCATTTTTGGAACTAGAAAAAATCTTCCATCGCTGGGCAGGTTCAAGTCGGCTTTCAGGAGGTACTTACTCGACCTCGAATGAACTTAATTCTAAATATTTTAATTTTTATAATAATTTATTTTGTTTTGTCTAATATATAGATAAGGTGTGAATGTATTTATTACCGTGAATGATGAATGAATGAATGCAGAAAGAATGAGTACTTCTGTTTTTATTAAAAGTCATGACATCTGCGGTATCAAGTTTTTATTCTTTGAATGTTATTATTATTTTTGTTTTTTTTTAATTTCTGATTATTTATTATTACTTGCTGTTGTATTATCCAATTTTATTTTTATAGTATTGTCAAATTTTATTTTCATTTGATGCCATGACAGTGATTTATTTTTTATATTATGCTATTTGATTTTAATTCTATGACTGATAGATATTTAAAACTGTTTTTTATTGTAATTTATGTTTTCTTGTTTTCTGCGTGTATTTAGAATAGTCTGTGATATCGCTTTTATATAGTGACTTACTGATACAGTATTATGAATTAATTTTAATTTTTGACTCTAATATCTTATCTTATTCTGCGCAATACTTTATATAGAATTACTAGCATCCCGCGTCTCGGCTTCGCGTATTTTATTTTATATTTTATTTCTTCTTGATTGTTAAGAGGAGGTCGCGTATCTCTGTCCTTTTCTAATCAAAGAATTGAGTTTTTTACAGAAACTAATAACTTTAGCAAAAAATGAAGAGAAAGCCGCATCTTGTATCAGAAAAAGCAATATTTTCTTTGATAAGAAAGAATTAATTTTATTGCTTCGTTTCCAAGAAAACCTTGAAAAACTTAAATCATAGAGGTTAGGGTGGACAATTTGGTTTTTCAAGGTTTTCTTGAGATTGAAGCAATAAAATTAATTTTTTCTTATCAAAGAAAATATTGCTTTTTCTGATACAAGATGCGGCTTTCTCTTCATTTTTTGATAAAGTTATTAGTTTTTGTAAAAAAATCATTACTTAGATTAGAAAAGGACAGAGATACGTGACCTCCTCTTAAGATATAAGTTCGTTTAATTGTTACTGATATATATACGTACTTATATTTTTCTTAACTATTCAAAACTTTTTACGAAAACATTATTAACTACACTTGAAAAAGAAATTTATTGTAATTTTTATTCTAATTTCATTTATTTATTCAATTTTTTATTAAAAGTAATATTTATTACTTAAAATAATAATAAGCTTAATAAAATATTATATTTATAATATTATTTCAAGTAAATATTTTTTATTATTTATAATTAATTAATTTGTTTATTGCATAAAACAAAAATGACAGTTCTTAATATTCTCTCGCACAACCCCAGATTAAAAAAAGAAACGTTAAATTCGTTGAATATTCAAGGTCAGAAGCTCTTTTTTAATAATGTCAGGATTTTTATGATAAGAGCAATGTTTGTATTAATTATTAGCGTGTAAAAAAGATAATAATCTAATTTTTTCATAAAAGAAATGAAACTTATTTATTAGATTATAAAAATAAACATTACAAGTATAGAAAAAATGAAAAAAAAATATGCATATATTTTTTGTTATTGTTTATAACAAATTAATTTATTTATATCATTAAACAAGTATAACGACTGTTCATATTATCTCGCGCTACCCTAGATTAAAAAAAGAAACATCAAAATCAGTTAATATTTCACTGAGATATAGCAAATTTTTCACATAACAGAAATTTGAAGTAATCGAAAAAATTTTTTCTGTACTTGCGAAAGATGACGCCTTCCTCCCCTCTTCAAAAAGAATTGAAACTATACATACTTAAAAACAATCTTTTAAGGTTTTAAAAAACTGATTTTAATATCAGAAATGATCTTATATCAAAGTTCAAGTATTAAAGGATCTGTCATTAAAATTTCATTCCTTAACGGGAGGTCACGTATCTCTGTCCTTTTCTAATCAAAGAAATGATTTTTTTACAAAAATTAATAACTTTAGCAAAAAATGAAGAGAAAGCCGCATCTTGTATCAAAAAGAGGAATATTTTCTTTGATAAGAAAAAATTAATTTTATTGCTTCGTTCTCAAAAAAACCTTGAAAAACCAAATTGTCCACCCTAACCTCTATGATTTAAGTTTTTCAAGGTTTTCTCGAAAACGAAGCAATAAAATTAATTCTTTCTCATCAAAGAAAATATTCCTCTTTTTGATACCAGATGCGGCTTTCTCTTCATTTTTTGCTAAAGTTATTAGTTTTTGTAAAAAAATCATTTCTTTGATTAGAAAAGGACAGAGATACGTGACCTCCTCTTAATCTTTGTAAATAAACAAATGGCGAATTTTTGAAAAAAAAAAATTATCTCAGCTCCTAATTATCATAGAATAACGTTTTTTTTTTTAAAATAAGCGTTAAAATTTAAGCAACAAGAATAAAAAAGTTGCATTTAAATATTTTCATTTTTTCATATATAAATTTAAAAAACAATTAAGAAAAAAAATTTTTTTTTCGATCGCCATTTAAACAGCGAAAATAATAAAAATGTCAATCAAACTTTTTATTTTCACTAAATATAAGTGTCAAAGAGCATAAATGACAATGGTCATTTCTTTCTAAAATGACCGCAATAGGTTCCATTTGAGGCCTACATTTTACCTCTTTTTAGTGAACAAATTGAATATCTCATAAACAAATTAATATTTTTTGTTGAAAAAATTATGGGAACTTAAGGGTGATAGAAGGCAACTTTTTACAAAGTTACAAGCAGATAGCTCTTTTTTTTATGGAAAAAAAAATTATTGAAAATTTAACGATTTTTGACTATATTTTTGCGATTATTTAAATAAATTATTAACGAAATTTAATGTAATAGGGCTTAAACTATTCGTCTTGAAGACCCTTATAAGTATTATAAATTTCATATACCCTATTAAAAAACGAAAAGAGCTAGATCCAAAAAACATCAATTTTTCACAATTTTTTACATAAAAACGTTGTTTAAAAAAATATGCCAGCCCAAATTTTGAGGGTCTTTCTAAATTTTAATATCTTTTGACCTAATGAACCCATTGTTCACTTCAGTTGCCTGTTACTAATTAAGTCATGCAAAAAGTCTAATTCTACTGGACTAATTGAAATATTCCAGTGGAAGGCTCCTGAAAGCTTCCGTAAACCTTCCAAGGAAGATTCCGGTGGAAGATTGATGAATCGTTGCACCGAAAGTTTTCATGGAAGCTTGAATGGAAGACTTCGTTTACCTTTCAGCGAAATATTGGAAATTGTCATTGAAATATTCCAGTGGAAGGCTCCTGAAAGCTTCCGTAAACCTTCCAAGGGAGATTCCGTTGGAAGATTGATTAATCATTGCACCGAAAAATTTCATGGGAGCTTGAATGGAAGACTCTATTCAAGAAATATTTCATGAAATATTTCTTGAAAAATTTGCGCAGCATTGATTTAAAATATTTTAAGAAATGGTGCAGTAATATTTCTTCAATATTTCAGTGCCATGTTCAAACATTTTTTCAAATACTTTATGAAATATTTTTCAAATATAACAGGAATATTTCATGACATATTTCTTGAAAGATTTGAGAAATATTAATGTGAAACATTTCAAGAAATAATGTAACAACTTGCTTGAATATTTCAATGTCGGATTCAAAAATTTTTTTGAAATAAAACATAAAATGTTCCAACAATATTACAGAAATATTTCAATGAATTATTTAATATTCATAAACTGAAATATTTCAAAGAAATATTAGTTCATCACTTATTTAATATTTCACTGAAATATTTCATTAATAATTTACGGAGGCTTCCAGTAACCTTTACTAAAATATTCCATGAAAAGTTTACGGAAGCTTCCGGTAAACATCCTGGAAGCTTCCAATGTTTTTTCTGCAGTGAATTAAATCTTCCACGTTTTCTTCTAGGAAGCTTCCGGTAATATTCCACTGAAATTTTCAACGAAAAACTTACCGAAGCTTCCTGGAAGCTTCCACTGAAATATTTCAGGAATGATGTACGGAAGCTTCGAGTAAGCTTCCACTGAAATATTCCATGAAAGATTTACGGAGGCTTTCAGTAAGTTTTCACTGAAATGTTCCATGAATAATTTACGGAAGCTGTCAGTAAGCTTCTATTGAAATATTCCATGAATAATTTACGGAAGCTTCCAGTAAGCTTCCACTGAAATATTCCATAAAGGACTTACGGAGGCTTCCACTGAGCTTTCACTGAAATATTCCATGAAAAACTTACGGAAGACTCCTGATCGAGGACATATCCATCTTCCGGGAAGTTTCCACTGGAAACTTCCTGAAAGCTTCCAACCTTTCTTCCACATCTTCCGGGAAGCTTCCAGGAAGCTTACATGCTGTGTGGGTATTTGCGATTGTGTTAATAAATAAAAAAAAAATTTATTTGTATAAAAATGGTTAAGTTTTGTGAACATCAAATTTCTTGAAAAATCTATGAGAAATTGTATTTTGAATAAAATTTACGTGATTTGAAAGCGGGTCAAATATCTTATATTTTTTCGTAATATATTTGGAATAAAATTTTTAGAAAAAATCGCAAATCATACATAATTATTTGTTATTTTTAAAATTATTTTATTTACCATGGAGGGTTAAATTCTCATGTATGAGCCAATAAATATTTGAGGAATAAAAAATTTCCTTGGATAAGATATAAAATTTTTTCCAAAGTTAAAAAAATTGTCTTATTTTTTATTCTGCCTAATGGAATAGGAAAATATTTCATTAAATATTCTGAGGTAATATTACTGTGTGATTAGAGAATATGCAATAAAAATTTATTGTGTTGAAGTTACGGAATATCATAGGTGTATAAGTATTTCTATCGTACCAGTCTAATAAAGTGAAAGACAAAATCGGTCGCCACCTATTGGGCAACCAAGGAAAGTAGCAAGGATAGAGCATGTTGACCGTAGAACGCCGAAAAAAAATAGTCCCTATTCCCTACGCGTTAAGATCTAGGTCTATAATTATTTTATTGCAATTATTGATTAAAAAAGTAATTATTTATATAGCCTATGACACTCGTCATATCATAAAGAATTTAAATTTAAAATTTGAAAACGATCGGTTCAGTAGTTTTTGAGATAATTGAGAACATTCAAACAAACGCTGTCCTTTTATATAATAGTAAGATTACTTATTGTTTGGTGTATTACACGCCTTTTTTTACTCTTTTTACAAAATAAATCAATATCTATCCATCTATCTATCTAGATAATATACATCTAACAGACGAAACTAAACAACTCAACGACTTAATTTCTTTACCTGAACTTACTTCTACACACAATACATGCAATAATTTCAGTCCAGGTCCGGATAACATTCCAAATATATTTCTTAGAAAATTACCCAACGAAGTCTTACTTGTACTCATTAAAACTGTACAATTCTATGTGATCAAAAAATGAATTTCCAAAAAATTGGTTGTCGGCGACAGTGATAACAATCCCAAAATAATGGAAAAGTTAAAGCAGTACTATGAGTTATAGGTCTATAGCACTTACGTGCTGTTTATGTGAAGTTCTGGAGAGAATTGTAAACAAGAGACGTCGTTGGTTTTTGGAAAAAAACAATTTACTATCAGAAGGACAGGACGGTTTTCGACAATCAACGACTGGCTGATTACGCTTAAATCAAACATTTGCAAAGCATCTATTAACAGGCTCCATCTTATAACTGTTTGTTTGGACATTGAAAAGGCCTATGATAGGCTGTGGAAAACACACATCATAGATATCACCTCGAAATGGCATATAGGAGGTTCTATGATAAAGTTCATTTCAAATTTTCTCAAAAACAGAAGCATCCGAGTTTGAATTAATGACGAATATTCTGATTTAATTGATGTGGTGAATGGTGTGCCGCAGGGTTTTGCACTAAGTGTCGCACTATTTCTTATAGCTATCAACAATATTACTAGATGTATTTTTTTGCCTGTCAAGTACACAATGTTCGCTAAAGACTGCATAATCTTCGAAACTGGTAGAAACTCGACAATTTATCAGAGCCTTCTAAAACAACCAGTTTTAAATTCTTCCAAACAAAACGAACTGTAGCCATCTTCACCAAAAGTAAAAGTAAAAACAAAAACTCCGAACTCCCAGTTATCGATAAGGTCAAGATCCTAGGTCTTACAATCGATTCTAAATTAAACTGGTCAGCACACATTCACCAACTAACAAATGACTGTCTGAGCCGACTTAACATTTTAAAAATGATTAAATCTAAAAACTGGGGTGCAGAATACTCAGTGCTAATCAAAACATACACTGCGCTCATTAAATCTAAAATTGATTACGGTTCTATTGACAACAATTTTGCTTCAAAGAATACACTAAAGCTATAGACTCTCTACACAATGCAGGTGCTAGAATATCTACTGGTGTATTCCGCTCAAGCCCAGTCAACGCGATTCTCAGTCAATCAAACATGCTTCCCTTAAATATTCGAAGAAACCAACTAAGCATATCCTATGCGATGAAAGTAGCATCTACATCCGATGACCCGGCATATCAGTGAACTTTCTGTACAGACTACTTAGACGTCTTTGAATGTTTCATGTTAGAATATCTTATTATCGAGGATATAGAGCTGTCTATTCCACAAGTCGACCCCAGAAATCAACCAAAATACGCACCATGGACATTCATTCCTCCTAAGATCACCACACTCTTCGAAGTTAATGAAAGTTCAATCAATCAAACCTTAGTTGCAAATCTCTTCAATTACTATAAAAAAAACACGCCAACGTCTAAATCTGAAGCAGGTGTAGGATGTGCAGTCTCCATACTAAAAGAAATACTGCAATTAAACTTTCCTGATCAGTTTTTCACCTTCTGCGCCGAAGCTTATGCAGTACTTGAAGCCATTCGACACATAAGGAAATAGTCATTTAACAAACCAATAACAATTTGAGTCGACTCACTAAACCTCTTAGACGCAATGTGCAATATGCACACAAGTAATCCGATTGTAAAAGATATTTGCAACAAACTCATGTAACTCCATCAACATAAAAAGAGATTGATATTAAATTCATCTGGATTCAATCACATTCGGGAATAAGCAAAACCAACAAAGTAGACCTCGCAGCTAGAGAAGCATAAAAAAAAACATAGCAACCTTCAACGAATCCCCATCTACCATAAAGATTTCGAAAAAAAATGCAACTCAAGCCTTCAAAAATTTCTGAAACAAAATATGGAAAGAGAGCGCGCTAATCTTAAAATATATGATATTCAAAAAAACTTATACAATGAAAAAATATCTTTAGCAGAAAAAAAAAGAAACCAAGTGAGAATCACCAGGCTACGAATTGGACACGCTAATTTGACACACTGTCACATTTTTTTCAAAAAAAGAGCTAAAACTCTGCAATGCTTGCAATGTAATGATATCAGTAAAACATTTTCTTAGCTACTGCAAAAAATACAACTCTGAAAGGATCAAACACAACAAATCCACGGACTTCGCCAGAAATTTCGCAGACCCATCTTCCTGCAGCAAAATATTCAAATATTTAAAAGACATTAATTTAGCATAATTAATCTAACAGTTGAAATAAATTCACTTCAGTTAAATTCATTTTAGTTATAATTTATAAATCTTTTGTGTAAACATAATTATCTAAGAAACAACGACATTTTACAAAATGTTTACTCTCATAATGTCTATTTCATTTTATGTATTTCTGTGGTTACTCATGACAAACATTGATTAATGTGACCTTAACGGGATGTCGGAGCTGTAGGAATCAAGTTTTTATTTTTTTATTTTATCAATATGTATTTAAATTCATAAATTAAACAAATATGATAACTTATCCACACTAAAGCTATGATAATACAATAATTTTTGTTAAAAATAAAAAATCATTTGGACTTGTTATTTTTTTATGAGCTTGGATTGGAAATTAGATATGAAGCTCAACAAACCTAACCTTAAAATACGATACATTGAAAGTTTTTATTATAACTTATTATGTATAGTGTTTTGGTGAATTTATTGAGTTGACCACACTAGAGTTTAATCTTACAAATTTTTTCTTTATAGTAAAAAAACTCGATTAAACGCATCGTTTATTCATAAGTTAGGATTGGAAATATTTTTAGAAGGCGGGCAGCTTCTTCATGCTCTTAAACATCAATAAAAAAAACGCTGCTAAGTGCTTTGGCGCAATGCTTTCTCATAGAGCTCATTAAGAGGCAGTCGGGTCTATTCGCCGCTACATATAGCGTGGCGCTGCGGTCAGGTGAGGGAAATCTATTAAATATTTTTTATACAGCTATTTACAATTTTCTGAGACGACAATATACTTTTAATGTTGACATTTACTCTAGCCATATATATGTAGAATAATTATTAAGAGGAGGTCACGTATCTCTGTCCTTTTCTAATCAAAAAATTGAGTTTTTTACACGAACTAACAACTTTAGCAAAAAATGATGAGAAAGCCGCATCTCGTAATAAAAAAAGCAATATTTTCTTTGATAAGAAAGAATTAATTTTATTGCTTCGTTTTCAAGAAAACCTTGAAAAACCAAATTGTCCACCCTAACCTCTATGATTTAAGTTTTTCAAGGTTTTCTTGAAAACGAAGCAATAAAATTAATTCTTTCTTATCAAAGAAAATATTGCTTTTTTTATTACGAGATGCGGCTTTCTCTTCATTTTTTGCTAAAGTTGTTAGTTCGTGTAAAAAACTCAATTTTTTTATTAGAAAAGGACAGAGATACGTGACCTCCTCTACTTATTTTGTTTGAAAAGTCTAAAATATTGTTATAAAGCGAAAAATGCGATGCAACGTAGGACCAATGCAAACATGCGTGCATCTTCCTTTAGTGCGACAGAGAGAGCAATACTAAAGAATGATGTATACTAATGTTTACGTCGGCTCTACCTCGCGCCGCATTTTTCGCTTTATAACAATATTTAAGACTTTTCAAACAAGATTAATATTAATAATTATTCTACATATATATCGCTAGAGAAAATGACAAGATTAAAAATATATTATCGTTTCAGTAAATTTTAAATTGCTGTATAAAAAATATTTTATATTTTTCTCTCACCTGACCGCAGCGCCACCAAGCGGCGAATGGTTCCGACCGCCTCTTAAGCTAGAATAATTTTATTTTATTATTCATTAAAATGTGATTCGAATGTAAAAAACATTATTTCTATTTAAGAAAAATTAGTAAGTGTGAGAGAGTGATTAGGAAAAAGGAAGAAAGAGTTAGGGATGGATAAAAAGAGGGTAAAAATGAGGATCAATCTAAGATAGAAAGATAGAGGGGAAGTGAGGAAGTAAAAGACGAGTTAGTGAAAACGTTAAATCAGAAATCAAAAGAAGTGATCAAAGAACTATGTTAAGAAAATTATTTTTTAAAAGCTTGTTTTATAAAGACAGTAAAAAATAATTTGTATGCAAATTTTAGAAAAAATCTATCAAGTAGTTTACGTAAAATGGAAAAAAAATAAAAGTTGAATGGAAATTTTGTTAATTATCTAAAATTAAAACTACGCTAAGAAAATCGGTTTTTAAAAATCTTACTTCTTTTGACAATTGCAAATAATTAGCATGTTTCATGAAAAAATGTACTATATCCGTCAGAAGAGAGTAGAATACGAAAAAATAAAAGACCCGTATTTTTTCTTTTTTCATGAAAATGAAAACCCAAAGAGATAGAAGCAGTTGAATTGGTGTGACGTCACAACCACATATGTGGTTGTGACGTCACACCAATTAAAATTCTATTAACTTATACCGGCTATAACTTTTCCAATTCATCATATTTTGAAAAAAAAAATACGGGTCTTTTATTTTTTCGTACTTTACTTGATGGATATAATACATTTTTCATGAAACATGCTAATTCTCATGCAAATTTCAAAGCAAATTCATCAAGTAATTTACGTGAAATGAAGAAACCAAAATTTTTTTTCAATTTTTCAAATGGTTCAAAAATTTAAACAACACTAAGGAAACCAATTTTCAATAGCTTCCCACCTACTTAGACAAAAAAATAGATAGTATGCAAAATTTGAAGAAAATTCATCGAGTAATTTTCGAGATCTAATTGGCTCAATAAATACAATTTGCTTTTCGAAATTCCTGTTTTAAAATTTTCGAAATTCTCAAAAATTAAAACTGCTCAAGGAATTTAGTTTTCAAAAATTTCCTTTTTTTTGCAATTTCAAATAATTTCTCCGCAAATTTTAGAACGAATCTTTCGAGTACTTTACGTAAAATAAAAATAGAAGAATTGGAATTATTTTCAAGATCTTTAAAATTCTCTATAACCGTAGCTACGCTAAGAAAATTAGTTTTCAGAAGCTTATTTTCTTCAGACAATAGCGAATTAATTTTATACAAATTTTGGAGAAAATTTATTGAATAGCTTACGCAAAATAGAAGATGAATGAAAAGTGCAAATTTTTTTGAAAATTTTAAAACTGCTCTAAAATTAAAACTGCTCTGAGCAAATTAGTTTTCAAAAGCTTGTTTTCTTCAGTCAGTAACAAATAACTTGCTTCAAATTCTGGAGCAAATCGATCGAATAGTTTACGTAAAACAAAAGAAAAATAAAAAATAAAAATTTTTTGAAAATTATAAAAATGCTCTATAATTAAAACTGCGCTAAAAAATCAGTTCTCAGAAGTTTTTCTTTTTTTGGAAATCACAAAGAATTTCCATGCAAATTTTCAAGCAAAATCATTGAGTAGTTTGCACAAAATAAAAAAAAATGAAAAATGAAAAAATAGTATATTATGCGTCAAGGCCGCAAAACGTATCATTCTTGGCGAGTGCATGCTGAGGGGCCGAGCGTAGCGAGGCCGCTCCAGCTGCACGAGCAGGAATGATACGTTTGTGGCCGTGATTGCATATACTTTTTTTTGTCCAAAGGCCGCTAAGCGGAAGCTGGGGCGGAGCCACCCGCCTATAAAAAAAAAATTCATAATTCTTAAAATATAAAAGAATTTTATATGTATAATATAAATTTCTTTATTATATATTTAATGAAAAAATTCAATTATAAATAATAAATAACTAATAATTCTTAAAACACAATTAAAAATATTATAAAAAAAATTTGATTCTAAAAACCACTAATAATTGTTAAAATATTAAATTAAAATTAAACGAAGATACAATAAAATATAAAATAAAGCTAAACTATAAAAATTATAACTAAAAAATATTTAAAAAAAGAAAGAAAAAGTTTTGAAATATAGAATAAAAAAAAAATCGATTATAAAAACAACTAATAATTGTTAAAATATAATATTAAAATTAAACAAAAATAAAACAAAGCTAAACTATAAAAATTATAATTCAAAAATATTTAAAAAAGAAAAAAAAGTTTTAACACGCGAATTGTAACCATGTCTTTCTCTCGCTCTTTCCTTTTCTTTCATAATACACATATATTGAGTCTGAGTTATTCGTTAACGTATACCCAGTATAGTATATGTGAGAAAAGGATAGCGATATTAAGGAAAGCTAGCAGTTCATTAAGTTTAATTCCGAGAATTGCGACGTCGAGAACATTTTTCTGTGAACTTTTATTAAAATAATACATTGGATATACACATCTTTCTTTTGTGACCTAGGACAAGAATAAACTATTTTGTGCTCCGTACGCAGGACATAGAAATTAATTTTACGGCCTGAGGACAAAAAAATTATTTTTTTCGAAATGACTGTAAAAAACTACGCTACGAAAACCAATTTTCAATAACTTCCTCCCCCCCCCCCCGTTAGACAAAAAAATAAATTGTATGCAAACGGGAAGCAAATCCATCTAGAAGTTCCCGAGATAAAATTGGCGTAACGAACACACACACATACACTTATACATACAGACATTTTCTGGAAACCACTTTTTTCGACTTCGTGAGTCTAAATATGTACAAATGAATGAATTATTAAAAAAAAAAATTTTTCACTAATATAATGCTTTCTCTATGAGAAAGCAAAAAATATTGAAATGACATATCAAGCTTCTACACTATAAATTTTGCAAGTTGCTGGGTAAAAGCAATCGAACAAATCGAAAATCCCGAAATCAATAAGTTTTTATTTATACCAGTTCATACCATCTCGTTCAAAAAATTAAAGATCCTTACCCTTTAAATGCAATAGTCAAATTTATTCAAAATAAACTAATGAAATTGGAAAACAAACACATGAAAATATTAAATATACCAACTGATTCGAATGAAACTCAGATTAAACAAGTTAAAATGAAAGAAATAGAAGCAGCCTCATTAAATTTCTCGACTTTATCCGTCCCCTTACCTTTCAAAAAACAGCAAAATATTTATATCTAGCCATTCTAGGGGCATGGAACAATCTTTAGGCATCAATCGTGAAGCAAACACCCCTTTCTATATACAATTAGAGATGACATATATACAAAAAGCCCAATTCAAAACCTCAACAGAAAGGACCATACTGTAATAACAAGAATTCGCATAAGCTATTGCAACTTAAGAAGAGGTCGGAACCATTTGTCGCTTGGTGGCGCTGAAAAGTTTAAAACATTTTTGTTTTAAAGCCCAAAATGCTGCGCGTAATAGAGCCGATGTAAACATATATATTTTTCTTTAGTGCGACAGAAAAAGTAATACTAAAAAATGATGAATACATATGCTCACGCTGGCTCTATCTCGCACTGCATTTTTCGCTTTACAACAATATTTTAGACTTTTCAAACAAGATTAGCACCATTAATTATTCTACATATGTATGGCTAGAGTTATGGACAACATTAGAGGTATATTATTGTTTAAGTGAATTGTAAATCGCTGTGTAAAAATTATTTTACATTTATCTCTTACCAGACCGCAGTGCCTCCGTGCGGCAAATAGTCCCGACCGCCTCTTAACTCATTCTCATTCTAATGTTCGCAGCAAGGAACAGAGAAAACTGTGCCAATTATGTAATGTCCCATAACCATCGAACACTAGCTGTGCTCATATCCAAATTATAATATACCAAGACAACAGTGTAAATTAACTAAAAATATCAATATAATACTCAACTCACAAGAAAAAATAAAAAAAAGTGCTGAAATTCCTTAAGAGTCCGCTGTATCTCTGTCCTTTTCTAATTAAAAAATTGACTTTTTTCCCAAAATTAGCAACAAGAGGCAAAAATAAAGAGATGGTTTCGATGTGTTTAATAAAATGTAATATTTTCTTTGATTAGTATGAATTAATTTTATTGCTTCGTTTTTAAGAAAAGTTGGAATAACTTAAAAAATTAGAAATTAGTGTCAAATAATGGGATTTTCAAGTTATTCCAACTTTTCTTGAAAATAAAGCGGTGGAATTAAATTATTCTTATCAGAGAAAATATTGCTTTCTATTACACGAATCGAAACCATCTCTTTATTTCTGCCTGTAGCTATTAGTTTTTATAAAAAATAAATTTTAAATAGATTCGGTAAAACAGATAACTGTGTCGGTATACAGCTGACTCTTAAAAACATTCAAGTGTTTAATTTAATATAGTGTTAGAAATATTATTAGTTTTGATATATGTCATCTAAGTCTATCTAAATGTAGCCGTATAATTAACCAAATTATGACATGTAAAACATACTGAAAAATTGTAAAGTTGATGATTAATCAACCCATATACTATTTATTTTATTATATATTAAGGGGAGATACGGGTGAAATTTTGTTTTTCAATAAAAAAATGACGTTTTTCATTTTTAATTTTTGACTCATAGCACCTACAACATAATCCATGCGTGATGTTGTTCAAAACCATCTAAAGAATCGATAAAAAAATTTTCAGTGCAAAACATTAAAAACTATGGGACTAGTAGTATTTTAACTGCTGCCTCATTTACCTCTAAATCAAGTAGCAGTTAAAATACTACTAATCTCACAGTTTTTAATATTTTGTGCTAAAATTTTTTTTATAGATTCTATAGATGGTTTTGAACAACATCACGCATGGATTATGTTGTAGGTGCTATGAGTCAAAAATTAAAAATAAAAAACGTCATTTTTTTATTGAAAAATAAGATTTTACCTGTAACCTCCTTAAATCGCTAATTACCAAGATGTTTATACGACTCTAAATAAATAAATTTAAAAAAAAATTATCAGTATATTTTACATGTTTATTGCACACACAGTAAATCTATACTAGATATCGCACTCATTATATTTTAGTTGCTTATTTTTCTTATAAATCACCCTATTGAAAATGATAACGTCTTTTTATACCGTCATTTTCCGTTTTCTCACCCCTTCTGCTCTCCCTGTTGAAAATAGTGACGTCTTTTCAGTACATTTTTGAAAGACGTCTTTGGTTGTGTCTTAGATTGGAACAAAATAAGACGTCATTTCTTTAATGTTCAGGAAATGTAGTAACCAAATTACGTCTTTTTTATAAGTAAAATAATTTCAAAGACGTATTTTTCCAATAAATACTCATAGTAAAAGACGTAAATGTTCAAAAAAAAAAAATTTTTTTTAAATGCATGACGTCTTTCCTGTTAAAAAAAATTACGTCTTTCTAAGACGTCTTTCAAAAACATCTTTGAAAGGCGTCTTTGAAGAAGTCGTTGGTCGTGTCTTGGATTGGAACAAAAAAAGACGTCATTTTTTCAATGTTTAGAAAAGTTATTTAACAAATGACGTCTTTTTATTATTTCAAAGACGTGTTTTTTTTTTTTTTATAAAAATGACGTGTTTTCTTACAAATTTTTATTAAAAAAATACTTCTTTGAAATCATAAAAAGATGTCATTTGTAGCTTTTCTAAACAGTGGAAAAATGACGTCTTTTTGGTTCCAATCTAAGACACGACCAAAAACGTATTCAAAGACGTCTTAGAAAGACGTCATTATTTTCAACAGGGTTCTCTAAACATTGGAAAAATGACGTTTTTTTGTTCCACTCTAAGACACGACCAAACAAGTCTTTTAAAGACGTTATTTTCTCCAAATTAAGGGAAAAAAACTTCATTTTTCCCGATTTATCTCATTGAAAAATGACTTTACATGATAATCATTTTCCATTTAAGAGCATGACGAAGCTGTCCGCCTTCTAATAATATTTCCAATCTTAACTTAAAAATAAACGATGCGTTTAATTGAGTTTTTTTGCTATAAAGAAAAAATTTGTAAGATTAAACTCTAGTGCGGACAACTCAAGAAAACCACCAAAATATTATACATACAAAGTTATAATAAAAACTTTCAATATATCGTATTTTAAGGTTAGGTTTGTCGAGTTTGATATCTAATTTCCAATCCAAGCTCATAAAAAAATAACAAGTCCAAATGATTTTTTATTTTAACAAAAATTATTGTACTAATATAACTTTAGTGCGGACAAGTCATTATATTTGTTTAATTTAAGAATTTAAAAAGATATCGATAAAATAAAAAAAGCAAAACTCGATTGCTGCAGCTCCGACATGCCGTTAAAGGAAGAAACAAAAACGAGGTAAACCTCGTAGTTTCAATTCTTCGAAAAACGAAGAGCATTTGCGATTAAGCTGAGATCATTCTGGCCTTATATATCAGCATCTTCGAAATTTTCATCAAGGATCAGAAAACTTTAAAAAACGCCACCTAGTGACTTATAGTCGAATTGATGGTTAATTGCGTCAATTTAATTTTAACTCACCAAGTAGTCTAATCAATAGAGCAAAAAAGAGGCTATTCTAGACATTAATCAAATTAAAGGCCTAATGAAATCTATATAGAGTTGTTAAGGGCGATGAAAAAACATACCCTATATAACATGTAACCAAAAAAACGGTAGAAAATGCTCCAGGAGGCTGCAAAGTTGGCTAAAACAGTTTTTTCAATCCTCTGAAGCAACCTATGCATTTTAGCAAAAAAAGTAATAAATAAAAGTACTGGAGAATAAAAAAAGCTCCAATTTGAGTACTGCTGCGATTATTTTCGTCAATTAGTTATTGCAAAAAAGCCAAAAAACCTTTAAAAATGGCCATTTCTTGGATATCAATTGAGGGCCTGGAAACGAAAAAGGCTTATAGCCCATTTAAATAACATTGGCTATAAGCCCTTTTCGTTTTCACGCCCTCAATTATGTATTGCAAAAATAATTTTTCAAATATTTTCAAACTTATAAAAGGAAGCCTTTATGAATACGAATAGAAAGAGAGGTTGTAAAAGGAAATTGGTTAATTTGTTGCTGAGATATTCCCTATTATTTATCCCAACACGCATCATGTTTATTGCTATAATTTTTTTTTGGTTGAACATATTAAGTTGCATGAGAGCTTAAACTCTTCATGAAAGTTCAAATTTTCATATTTTGTTAAGAGCAAATGAGAAAATTGAATGGCAATATTTTTTATAACGCTTTAAAAAAGAGGGTGTTTTTTTATAAATAAATGAAGCTGTGGCTTTATTTATAACTTTTACGAATCTGCTATTTGAATATTCTTATAGCTGTTTTCGAAACGAAGATTTAAAAAAAAAAGAACTCTCTGAGGCCAATAGGAGCCGAGATAAGATTTAAAAAAAAAATCACAGTTACTTTGTTTATAACAATTAAGAAACAAATCAAGTCTCATTTTTTAGTTGAAGACTTATATTTTAAAAATCTATGGTTAGATTTTTGAAAAATGCGATTTTTTATTATAAAAACTAAAATAATAATAACATACAAATAATAACGTCAAGGTCGGAGTCGTGGTGGGGATGCTTATCTTTGCGCGTGAGAAAAGTTAACGAAGGACCCCGTTCCAATAAAATTCGTAAAAATTAACCGTATCTCCGTATATAATGTACTGATTTTGATGTTTTTTTTTTAATCTGGGGCACCTTGAAAAATTATTAATATTGGTGCAAATAGTTTTTCAAAATAGGGTGTATTTAAGGAGGCTCCTCAGTCTCCAATGTTAATTTCCAAACTGAATGGATTTTTATGAAAGTTTAAAAAATTTTTATTAACAGCAGGCCGGAGTAGAACCTGATACCGACCGAGTAGCAATTGAGTTTTTTGTTATTTACTCAACTATTAATCAGTGTATCTTCAAATTAAAGGTTAAGCGCAATAGATATTATTATAATAAACATTTATGCACAAGAAAAAAAATTTCTACCGCTTTGTTTTTGAGAAAAGTAAGGAACGCCGAGGTGAAAGTTTATGTTTATAATATTTTCGCGTTCCTTCCTTTTCTCAAAAACAAATCAATAGATTTTCGTTTTCTTGTGCATATATATTTGTAATAATAATATCTATTGCGCTTAACCTTCAATTTGCAGATACACCGATTAATACTTGAGTAAATAACGAAAATCTCAATTAGACAAGGACAGTGAATCCGGCCTGCTCTTAACTTTCCATCTTTTTGTTGCTTAAAAAAATATAGGGTGAGCCATCAAAATTTAAAGAAATCAATGTGTCAAATCATTGTTCTTATACACAGGCCTTATGTGAAAAACGCATGATGGAACTATAAATGTTATCGTAATTAAATCTCTATGCAAAGATTTTTTATAAAAAACTAGAGGGATATAGATTTTTTAAGGTTGTATGGGCTATACAGTCTGTGTCAAAAGTTAGTTTCTTAGAAGATTGTCTATATTTTTTGGTAGAGAGTAATTATCTAATTTTTAGCTTAGTAACTTATTAGATAATATTAAAACAATCATTTCAAACTTTGATTTATTTAAATATAATCCTTCCTTAAAAAAAAGATACATTTGGCGAGTCCTCGTTTTATAATTGATTTGATTTGATGTCTCTGATCACGTGGTGTATAAATGTTGTGTAGAACCTAGGATTGTGTTTTAATTTAAAACAAGAAAATCTCAACGCACATATTCATCATAGTTCATGACTGATGCTCGTAACTATGTTAAAAGCGCTACCGCGTGCGCCTAACCTATTCGTCCCGAAATTATTTACGTGTGTCATTGCCTAAAGAAAAAAACACATCGTACGCCATTGCAGAGATTAAAATCCTTTTTATTTGGCTATTAATATAATAATTTTAAATAATTTTGGTGTTGTCGATGTTTGTTGCAAACTGCGAGCAAGAAGAGAGAAGTAGATAAACGCACCACGCGCTAATCGTCGTGTTCTCTCGACCGATTGATTTTCAAGCGTGATAACTTTTCTGCAAAGGATTTAAACGATTTTGTGCAACAGTTTTTTTAGACTAATCAAAGTAAATGTAAGTTAACATTTCAAGTTAATAACCTAGAATCAAATTTATCTGTTAATTAAAACCTTCATTGTGATAATGTAATTTTCTATTGCACATTTTTGTTTATTTTAAATTAAAAAACTATTTTTTCAAATATTTAAATTATTGAGTAACACTTAATGAAAAGCATCATTGTTTTGTAGGAAAGTGTTTTGCAAAAATATGGAATTAATAAAACTAGGTGAGATTCTATATTTCCTGGACTATCACCTGATTTCACGACAAACCAGACCCTTTGAAAAAAGTTAATCGAAGTGGAATAATCGATAAAAAATATAAAAAATCTAGGTATGTATTTTAAAAATTTTTTATAAAGTAAATTTTTTTTATTTAATTATAGCCTGATGTTGAGATTAACAATAATGTGTGCATTAATTGGCATTTGTATTATTAATAATAATTATAATAAATTATAAAATCTTAAAATATTTTTTATTTTCATTTGACTACGATATTGAATTTGATAATTTTATATGATCATTTTGTTAGAATTAATGGTAAATTTAAAGAAGAATTAAAAGCAAAAGCTTTGGAAGAAAAAGCAAAACGAAAAGAAGAGCTCTAAGAAATAAAAGAACGCAAAAAAGAAGAAAAAATAAAACAGGCTGCTTTAACTGCTTTTCTCAAAAAGTGGAATAAGCCTCGTGAAGATTTAGAATGTGAAGATCTTAAACCTCTGCCAGCAGCAGTTCCATTCAAATCTACTTTCCTCAATGAAAACTTTGGCGAATTCAAATGGTTTGTCTTGAATCTTTAGAAAAAGCTATGATAGAAAAGGAGGTTACAGGTCTATTAAATGATTTAATTTAACTACTTCTCGCCAATATTTTCAAATATCAAGCTGAAAAAGAAGATGAAATTCACGCAGGTGCATCTGAAACAGCTTGTGATAATATTGCTGATCAAAAAGCATCATCTATGGCAGAAGCTGTAAAGTTAGCAACAATGGCATCAACTTGGTGTCAAACTCATCAAGGATGTCAATTATCAGAACTTGCATTAGATTACTATTCAATGAGTGAAATATTGCGGCAACATATTTTAAGTTTTGGAGGACGTATATAAGTGAAGTAGCTTCTAAGTGGAGATATTCTGAAAGAGGTAAACCCTTTTTTAAATAAACATTAAAATTAATAGCTTTTCATTTACTATGATAAATAAAAAATAATTTTTTACAGGTGGATATACAAATTAAGATAATCCTGCTCTTTTACTTAGGATAGAAAAACCACGTATTTTACGAGCACTTAGTCATCGTAATATGTGTGAATTTGACCGTGAAGATCGATTAACTGTAATAATTTGTTTGATGAACCAATTACTAACATTTGCTTCTATTCGTGATATTACTGATGAAAGATATGAAAAACTTTTCCAATTATATGATTATTATATTATAATTTTTTGTTTTTTATTGCTTAAAATAATTTTAACGGCAGGCCGGAGTAGAACCTGATACCGACCGAGTAACAATTGAGTTGTTTGTTATTTACTCAAGTATTAATCGGTGTATCTTCAAAATAAAGGTTGATCGCAATAGATATTATTATTATGAATATCTATGCACAAGAAAAAAAAAAATTTACCGATTTGTTTTTGAGAAAAGTAAGGAACGCCGAAGTAAAAGATTATGTTTATAATATTTTCGCGTTCCTTACTTTTCTCAAAAACAAACCGATAGATTTTTTTTTTCTTGTGCATAAATATTTGTAATAATAATATCTATTGCGCTTAATCTTCAATTTGCAGATACACCGATTAATACTTGAGTAAATAACAAAAACGCCAATTAGACAAGGACAGCGAATCCGGCCTGCTCTTAATTATTGTTGAAGACTTACCTATTTATAATGTATTATTTATAGTAAAAAAAGTCATTATAAAATCTAATATATAATATGATTGAGTAAAAAACATGATATTGAAATTTGCATCATTGAGATGCAACGAAATTGACATTTACTGCATTTTATATTTTATATGTAACAATAAATTGAATTTTCACATTTAAGAAATCATAGAATGACCTTACACAAACACTTCGACAATTCCAGCTAAATATAAAAATTCAGAAAATATTTTCGTTGCATCGCAACAATGCAAATTTCAACATTGTTAAGAAACATGTAATATGGAAATTATATTTTTGTAATTGATAAAAGAAAATAAAATGTATTGGGAATAAGTAAAGTAAAAATTATATGAAAAGATATTTATTGTAATATATATAATAAATTGTAATAATTACATTGTCACATTGAAATAATTAATTTCTTATTCACAAATATCATGTGAATTAGAATAATTCAAAAAGTGTTTTAGTAATAAAAGTTTGTTAATAGTGCTGAGTTTTAAAATTATGTGTAATATAGAGGTATAACTGATATTTACCAAAAATTCACAATGCTGTATTTATATTTTTAAGGGGCAATTAAGAAGTTTGTAAAATTTTATTTACAAAGTAAATTTCTTTGTGAATCGTTTACAAATTGTCATTCAAAATTATGGCATTATTTAGTTGAGAAGATACTTAAGGTAGTACTATCGTTAAGGGATTGGCGGTTCAGAAAAATCTGAAATCGGGTATATAAGTACATTTAAGTTCAAATAAGATGTAGTTAAATTTTGGTAAACTTTTGGAGAATAAGAAAAAAATGACAAACATTTTAATTTTCACACTTTTAACACGCGCTCTTATGGTAACCACACAGATTCTTTTTCAACTTTTGATTATAAGCTATTGATGGTTCAAAATTTCATCAAATTTAACACGTAATTAATTAAAGAACTAAGGAATAAATTTTTCAGTATCGAGTTTGAAACGATATAAACATCTTAGACTCAATGCACGCCCGTGTATAACTATATATACACTATATATAGTTATAAAGCGCGTGTTAAAAGATGAAAATTAAAATGCTTATAATTTTTTTCTCATGCTCTGAAAGTTAACCAAAATTTAACTGTGCTTTATTTTAATTAAAATCTACTTATGTGCCCAATCTCAGATTTTTCTGAATCGTCAATCCCTTAACGATAGTACCACCTTAAATATTTATTGATTTTTTTCTTAAATTGCTTTTTAAATTTTTATTTATATCTACTAATAAAGATAAAAATATAGGAAATCAATCTTTATACAATACATAAATAATCTATACGTTATAATCAATAATAAAATAATAATATTGAAATAATCAATATCATTTCTGCAAATATAAATATTGACTTGGTTGTTTATATACGGTCATTACAAATAATATTGATGATTTCTTTCAAAAAAGTATATGTGAAAGAAGGGTAGGGCTCGAACATTAGAATGTTTTTCATTGAATGAATATTTATTTAGAGTGCCACAATTACGAATAGCGTATTCCATAATTTAGAGTAAAGTTATAATGAATTTTCATGAATTCAAAAAGCAGTAGTGATAATCTCAAATTATTCGATTAAAATATTTAGAATTCTTTCGAAATCTTGATATAGTTTATTCTAAATTTAGGAGTACAATTATTTTGCTACTTCTTATTTCGATAAAGTGAATATTCTAAAATGCTTTACTCGCATTAGTTATTTTCGTTACTTCAGTCGCTGAAAAAATGAAAATTCTAAAATGAATAAATGAACAGTCTCGATATGCACATAATTTATATGAACTTCTAAATAAATGTTAATTAAATAAAAAACATTCTAATGTTCGAGCCCCACCCTGAAAGAAATGTAAGAAAAGATATGTGCGCGCTATAGCGCGCCAGATAATTCTAGTGAATAATTAAAGAGTTATAACATTTTAAAGTTTATAAATTTTACACAAATCTAATGCAATCATAAATAATAATGCCAAACTTTCAAAAATGATTTTATTTGACTGCAACAAAGTTTATTTTGTTCAGTTAAAAATTTAGAATCTATTGACGAGGATGGATTTTTTATTTTTATTTTTTATTAAAATTTATTGCTAATTTTCTATGATAAAACAGTAAGTACCGTCTAAGACATATACATTTTTTCGCAGAAAATTAGCAATAAATTTTAATAAAAAATAAAAATGAAAATTCCATCCTCGTCAATAGATTCTAAATTTTAAACTGAACAAAATAAACTTTGTTGCAGTCAAATAAAACCATTTTTGAAAGTTTGGCATTATTATTTATGATTGCATTAGATTTTTGTAAAATTTATAAACTTTAAAATTTTATGACTCTTTAATAATTCATTATATTTAAATGAAACAAAGTTTAAAATGATTGTTTTAATATTATCTAATAAGTTACTAAACTAAAAATTGAATAATTACTTTCTACCGAAAAATATAGACGATTTTCTAAAAAACTAACTTTTGACACAGACTATATAGCCCATACGACCTTAAGAGGCGGTCGGAACCAAATCAGTGACTTAGTTCGGTGCTTGTAATAAATGCTTATAATAATTTATTCATTTATTAATATGGTAAAAATATAGTCATTTCCTCTAGTCATGTATATAAAGGATAATTTAAAATAGTTAAAGCCACAAAAATATACAAAATATTGTTATAAAGCGAAAAATGCCACCTAACAATCGACACGACAGTTTTTTGCATGCGGTATATGCCAAGTCAGTTTGATATTTGTAATAAATGCTTATAATAATTTATTTACTTATTTATATGGTAAAAATATAATAATTTATTTACTTATTTATATGGTAAAAATAATCATTTCCTCTAGTCATGTATATAAAGAATAATTTGAAATAGTTTAAGCCATAAAAATATACAAAATATTATCGTAAAGCGAAAAATGCTGACTTGATATATACCGCAAGTCACCGATTTGGTTCCGACCGCCTTTTAAGAGGCGGCCGTATAGTTCTGTCCTTGTCTAATCTAAATTTTCTTTATTACTAATAAATTAAATATTTTCATAGAAAAGTAAGACAACCGCCCAATAGAGCAAAAGACAAGCAAACGATTCTTTTTTATGAAAAAATATGAAATTTTGATTATTTTTCGAGTGAAGTCTGAAACGGAAAAACAGTTGAATCAACTCAATCAAGTTCGATTGTTTTTCCGTTTCAGACTTCACTCGAAAAATAATCAAAATTTCATATTTTTTCATAAAAAAGAATCGTTTGCTTGTCTTTTGCTCTATTGGGCGGTTGTCTTACTTTTCTATGAAAATATTTGATTTATTAATAATAAAGAAATTTAGATTAGACAAGGACAGAATGATACGGCCTCCTCTTAATGTAGCTCATACCAAAAATAAAAAATTTACGAATGAAACCAAAATGTAGGAGGTTGTTCTTTAAGTTAAAATGAATCTCTACGCAAAAAATCGGACCTGGTTTCCAGGGAAAATTTCAAGAAAAAGTCTTTTGAAAATGCTGCGTTTACTGACATTTTAACATTGCTTATATGGTAGATATTCGATTTTCCTACAATTATAATCGAATATTTGCATCTAAAGATTTACTACCGCTCTGAAAAACTAAATATAAATACTTTATTTAACAAGCTTTCCAATGTTATATTAAATGTTATGTGTATCCAGGGATTTTTCGAAAATATTACGAAAAGAATCTGAAAATTTATTGATTTTCATAGGAGAAATTTTCTTGAAACAAAAGTCTGTTTTTGCAGGTTAGTTCGCGCGAAATTCAAAATATTGGAATGAATTTGTTATTAAAATTTTAAAAATATTTACAGAATATAAATTTTTAAAACATTCATATAAATATTTATATAAAAAATAAAAATAAAGTAAATAAAATAAAAGAATGAAGATTATTTATTTTTAGGTATTGTAATTAATAAATAACATCTGCTAGTATGTAATATATATGTATATATACGCGCGACATTTTCTACAGTCGCAACGACAGAAGTCAATAGAGTATCACTTATACTCATTTGACTTTAGTTGCGCGGTACGAGCGACCTTAACGGCAGGCCGGAGTAGAACCTGATACCGACCGAGTAACAATTGAGTTGTTTGTTATTTACTCAAGTATTAAACAATGTATCTTTAAAATCAAGGTTGATCGCAATAGATATTATTATTATGAATATCTATGCACAAGAAAAAAAAAATCTACCGATTTGTTTTTGAGAAAAGTAAGGAACGCCGAAGTAAAAGATTATGTTTATAATATTTTCGCGTTCCTTACTTTTCTCAAAAACAAAGCGATAGATTTTTTTTTTCTTGTGCATAAATATTTGTAATAATAATATCTATTGCGCTTAAACTTCAATTTGCAGATACCCCGTTTAATACTTGAGTAAATAACAAAAATGCCGATTAGACAAGGACAGCGAATCCGGCCTGCTCTTAAAAAGGATTACAATGCAATTAAGAAAAAAGAGGGTAAGCCATTGAAATAAAGAGAAATAAAGTGTAAAAGTTGAAAATATTTGATTAACGTAGAATCGAAAGAATCAGCTGGTATATACTGCGCATGCGTGATAATGCTAAGAAGCTCAGAGTGCGTGTATACATATTACGAAGTCCGCTGTATAGTGCCGTATATAAGTAAATAGTCACAAGAGCTTTTCAAGAAAAAAAAATTTTATTCTTAGCATATATTTATGTAATGATTTTTGTGCTTGAAATAATAATAATTATATTTTAGAAACATGGAGTGTATTCATCTATGAAAATTTGCAATAATACAAATACCACCAAGTAACCCAAAACATGATACGGTCCTAGCTTAATAAGCCTCCTTAAGTTAAAACAACTTTACCTAATACGGATACCTTAAACGCAAATGATTGTTGTGGCTCACTAAATTAATATTTTTAGACGTGTAATATCTCATTTTGAAGCTAAAAGAAAGAACTCTGAAATGAGATATCATGAGTTTCATTACGATCAATATTTACGAAATGCTCGCGGATTTACGTAAATGTTGTAAATGAACTTACCTTTTTATTCCTCGTAATAATTACATTTGAAACCTGGAGATTAATTAAAATTTTTATTGTTTCTATAATCGAACTAATTATTATAATTAATTTTCAGTTTCAATAAATAAAAAAATAATTATTCGTAATTGCAAAAAATAAAAATTGTTATTTAGATTTTTTTTTACTTTTCTTTGTTTTTCATGCAAAAAAATTTTTTTATCATTAAATATATTTTTTTGCCCTAGGCCGCAAAATGATCATTTTGCGTCCTGCGGAAAAACTTTAAATGTCTCGGCCTCGGGACAAAAAAATAGTATATTAGACCATAGATGCATATTGATCATCCTAGCTCGTGCAACTTTCGAGGCCTCGCTACGCTCGGCCCCAAAAATTCGCACTCGCCGAGAATGATCAATATGCATCCTTGGTCAATAATGTACTATTTTTGTCCTCAGGCCGCAAAATCAATTTTTGTGTCCTGTATACGGAGCACAAAATAGTTTATTCTTGTCCTAGGTCGCAAAAGAAAGATGTGTATATCCAATGTCTTATTTTAATAAAAGTTCGCAGAAAAATGTTCTCGACGTCGCGATTCTTGGAATTGAACTTAATGAACTGCTCGCTTTCCTTGATATCGTTATCCTTTTCTCACATATACTATACTGGGTATACGTTAACGAATAACTTAGACTCAATATATGTGTATTATGAAAGAAAAGGAAAGAGCGAGAGAAAGACATAGTTACCAGTTTCGCGTGTTAAAACTTTTTTTTCTTTTTTAAATATTTTTGAATTATAATTTTTATAGTTTAGCTTTGTTTTATTTTTGTTTAATTTTAATATTATATTTTAACAATTGTTAGTTGTTTTTATAATCGATTTTTTTTTATTCTATTTTTTTAAAACTTTTTCTTTCTTTTCTTAAATATTTTTTAGCTATAATATTTATAGTTTAGCTTTATTTTATATTTTATTGTATTTTTGTTTAATTTTAATTTAATATTTTAACAATTATTAGTGGTTTTTATAATCGAATTTTTTTTATTATATTTTTTTATTGTGTTTTAAGAATTATTAGTTATTTATTATTTATAATTGAATTTTTTATTAAATATATAATAAAAAAAATTCATATTATACATATAAAATTCTTTTATATTTTAAGAATTATGAATTATTTTTTTTATAGGCGGGGGGTTTCGCCCCAGCTTCCGCTTAGCGGCCTTTGGACAAAAAAAATTATATGCAGTCACGGTCACAAACATATCATTCTTGCTCGTGCAGCTGGAGCGGCCTCGCTTTCGCTCGGCCCCTCAGCATGCACTCGCCAAGAATGATACGTTTTGCGGCCTTGACGCATAATATACTATTTCTTTTCTTTCTAAAACTAAACCACTAAGATTTTGATGTAAGAAACATTTTTAAAATAACACAGAAAAAATCAATAAACAAAGGGTAATCAGAAAATTTAAATTTGTATTTAAATAAACATTGAATTTCAACAGCAGCTTCTCATATATTATATAGAACAAAGTTATTATTTCTAGCAATTATTCGATTTAAAATATGTGAACACGTTTAATTTTTATAGTAATAATACGAATCGTTTTTAAATCTTTCAAATTTTTTCTTTTCTACGCGGAAACATTATTTTATTATAAAATTTTTTATCATTCTTCCATAAATGTTTTTTACATCAAAATCTTAGTGGTTTAGTTTTAGAAAGAAAATAAAAATATATTCAATGATGAAAAAATTTTTTTGCATGAAAAACAAAGAAAAGTAAAAAAAAATCTAAATAACAATTTTTATTATTACTATTAAAATTTTTGCAATTATTAATAATTATTTTTTCATTTATTAAAACTAAAAATTAATCATAATAATTAGTTGAAATATAGAAACAATGAAAATTTCAATTAATCTCCAGGTTCCAAATGTAATTATTACGAGGAATCATGAGGTAAGTTCATTTACAATATTTACGTAAATCCGCGTGCATTTCGTGAATATTGATCGTAATGAAACTCATGATATCTCATTTTAAAGTTCTTTCTTTTAGCTTTAAAATGAGACATTACGCGTTTAAAAATATTAATTTAGTGAGCCACAACAATTATTTGCGTTTAAGATGTCCGTATTAGGTACAGTTGTTTTAACTTAAATACACCCTATTTTGAAAAACTATTTCCACCAATATTAATAATTTTTCAAGGTATCCCAGATTAAAAACAAAACATCAAAATCAGTCCATTATATACGGAGATACGGTTAATTTATACGAATTTTATTGGAACGGGGTCCTTCGTTAACTTTCCTCACGCCACGACTCTGACCTTGATGTTATTATTTGTATGTTATTATTATTTTAGTTTTTATAATAAAAAGTCGCATTTTTTTAAAATCTAACCATAGATTTTTAAAATATGAGTCTTCAACTAAAAAATGAGACTTGATTTGTTTCTTAATTGTTATAAACAAAGTAACTGTGATTTTTTTAAAAATCTTATCTCGGCTCCTATTGGCCTCAGAGAGTTCTTTTTTTTTTTAATCTTCGTTTCGAAAACAACTATAAGAATATTCAAATGGCAGATTCGTAAAAGTTATAAATAAAGCCACAGCTTCATTTATTTATAAAAAAAACACCCCCTTTTTTAAAGCGTTATAAAAAATATTGCCATTCAATTTTCTCATTTGCATAATTGTTTTTTTCAATAAGATTTTTAATAAAATGATTTGTTTAAGATTACATAAAAAAATTTTTTTAAATGATGCAGATTGTAATCATAAACAGCACAATTTGTAAGCAGTAACCGTATTTTCTTTTTTTAGGATCCTAAAATGCATTATTTAATTTTTCTCAAAAACCATTGCTTCCACAATTATTTTAATGCATATTGCTAAATCTGCAAACGATTCCACAAGCCGGAGTAGAACCTGATACCAACCGAGTAACAATTGAGTTGTTTGTTATTTACTCAAGTATTAATCGGCGTATCTTCAAGTTAAAGGTCGAGCGCAATAGATATTATTATTATGAACATCTATGCACAAGAAAAAAAAAATCTACCGCTTCGTTTTTGAGAAAAGTAAGTAACGCCAAAGTAAAAGTTTATGTTTATAATATTTTCGCGTTACTTACTTTTCTCAAAAACAAAGCAATACATTTTTTTCTTCATGTGCATAAATATTTGTAATAATAATATCTATTGCGCTTAACTTTCAATTTGCAGATACACCGATTAATACTTGAGTAAATAACAAAAATCTCAATTAGACAAGGACAGCGAATCCGGCCTGCTCTTGTAAGATTTTTATCAAAATTTATAATTATTTGACATATACGGTGCAGCCGTTCGGGGTAATAATAAATGAATAATAAAAAAAATTATCTTATCTATAAATACAAGGGTTGCGCTAATTATGAAAACATCTATAGAAACCGCAATTAAATTGCAATCTATTCCAATGATTTTTATTATTTTTATGCACGATTTGTAAGCTGTAACCATATTTTGTTTTTTTAGGGTCCTAAGATATAGTATTTAATTTTTCTCAAAATTCATGTTTTCCACAATTATTTTAATGCACATTGCAAAATCTGCAAACGATTTCATAATTGTTTCCATATGAAAATGATTTTTGTGAGAAATTGTGTAAAAATGTGAATAACTGTTAAGAGTATATCGTAGTTATCCCCTCTTAATAATATTTTTAATTAAAAATATTTATACTATATATATATATATATATATATATATATATATATATATATATATATATATATATATATATATATATATATTATTTACAAAATATTTTTCTCACTAACGATTTCAATGTAATTCATGTCAGAAAAATTTTATTTAAAAAAATCTACACAGCTTTAATTAACAAAAAGAGAATGCAATATCACACAGATAGATCTCTGTATACTGCTCAGTGACTGCATAGAATATTACTCGAATGATAGTGTGCATGCTTTCTTATTTAAGGTATCAAGCCTGAAATAAAGTCTAAAAAAAATTAAATTTAAATGTAATGATAAATTTTTTTTTCTTATAATATTAATTGATGAAACATTTTTTGAATATATATTAAATATAAGGCTTTATTCCATGAATAATTTCAAATGACCTTATCTGATGGTTAAAATTTTTTTCTCTTGTCGATGAATTGATTTTTTCTATTTTCGTAGTTGCTGCAGGATTTCTCAGCCAACTTTTAACCAATTGACTTAAAAATTTGCAGAGATCTTTAATTTATATATTTTCACAAGTTTACTCACCTGGAATTTTGATAAGACAAGCTCAAGTGAATGTTGAATAAAATTACTTACATAAAATTTTTAAAAAATACCTATTTTTTCTACTATTATCAACTTTTTTCAAACCAAACTTTTTTGATTAATTTTTTTTAGAAAACTGAAACATTAAACTTGTGAAGATATATAAATTGAAGATCTCTGCAAATTTTGAAGTCAATTTGTTGAAAATTGGCTGAGAAATTGTACAGCAACTAAAAAAATAGACAAAATTATTTCATCGACATAAGAAAAGGATTTTAACTATCGGATGAGGTCTTTTGAAATTATTCATGGGTTAAGGTCTTATATTTAGTATATATTTAAGATAAAAAAAATTTCATCAATTAATATCATAGAAAAAATGTATCATTACATTTAAATTTAATTTTTTTTCAGACTCTATCCCAGGCCTGATACCTTAAAATTGAATTTGATTCAGTGTAAAACAATATGATTGAAAAATATCCATCTGTGTCACACTAACTTTTATTTTTTAACAAATAGATTGCCAAAAAATTGATAGAATCTGTTGGCCTTTTTTTAACCTGATTCTGATATAACTTGCAACAATAATAGTATAACTGTTTCATCTAAATATTATCTGGATTTTATAACCAATAAAATTTTTCAAGTATCAACTTTCAATTGTTATTAAAAAAATATTGTTTTTAATATTAATATTAAGTTAAACAAATTTATAATGCTATATATATATATATATATATATATATATATATATTTATGTCGTCGTAGGCCGTATTCGGTAGAATACCTATAGACCACGCTAAATTTGTATAGGCATTGCATACGTTCATGCTAATATCTCGACGATATTCTTTCTGTCAATACTCCCTTAGGGAGTACTGACGGCTCTATACTCCCTAAGGGAGTATTGACAGATCGAGATATCGCACAGCATGGCCGTATATGACGCGAGTGACATCGATTCGTAGGTTAGTGAAAACAAAAGAATGTCGTTAGATATGTCAATGCTCATAAAAATTCATATAAAATCTTAACTTTACAGAATGTTTTGTTTAAACAAATTTTCAAAGTTAAACAGTTAATAAGTAAAATAAATAAGTAAATAATGATATTATTTACTTTTTTTTAATAAAACATATATCATTAATTTTAAAAAATCATTTTTATAGTTCCTCATACGGCCTACCAACGACATAAACTTATCTACGTAACTTGGGAGTACGAAGGATTCTGAATCCAGGCTTGACTAAAGTGCTTGTCGCTTGAGCAGCAGTCAGTCTCGGGCGCGCTTCGCGCGCATTCGACCAACTGCTACTCAAGCGACAAACACTTTAGTCTCGCCTGTATTCATCCTTCGTACTCCCAAGTTACGTATATAACTAAAATATATATATGTACCATACAACATATTTATCTCTATTTATGTTTAAAAAGTTTTATTGATTCTAAAATATAGAAAATATCTTGATTTAAATTCAAACTGTTTAAAAAAAATTTTTTTTTAACATTAATAAGTTAACAATATTCATACTGTATATACATTATACACAAAATATTTTTTTCTCACTGACAATTTCAATTTAATTTGGGTTTGAAAAATTTTATTTTAATATTATTTTAATTTAACTTGTATTTTATAACAAGGTTACGTTTTATACAAACATAACCTAATAAAATGAAGTTTAATTGCACTAACATTAATGTTAATATTACTTTCCGAATTAAGAGGCGGTCGGAACCAAATCGATGACTTAGTTCGGTGCTTGTAATAAATGCTTATAATAATTTATTCATTTATTAATATGGTAAAAATATAGTCATTTCCTCTAGTCATGTATATAAAGAATAATTTAAAATAGTTAAAGCCACAAAAATATACAAAATATTGTTATAAAGCGAAAAATGCCACCTAACAATCGACACGACAGTTTTTTGCATGCGGTATATGTCAAGTCAGTTTGATATTTGTAATAAATGCTTATAATAATTAATTTACTTATTCATATGGTAAAAATATAGTCATTTCCTCTAGTCATGTATTTAAAGAATAATTTGAAATAGTTTAAGCCATAAAAATATGCAAAATATTATCGTAAAGCGAAAAATGCTGACTTAATATATACCGCAAGTCACCGATTTGGTTCCGACCGCCTCTTAAAACAAAAATGAAAATAATATTAATAAATATTTACATTTGAATAATTTGGTTTAGTGCTCAAAGCCCTAGGATTTTAAGATAAGAGATATTTCATTCATTATCATAATAAATTGCACTCATCAGCTCGTTTGAAAAAATTACTACTAATTCATAACGAAAATAAAGTGCCTATCACGATGTAACTGTATACTCAAACCATGCTGTGGTGCGTACTATACAGGTAATACGGTTAGTATTAAACAATTTAATACTGTGAAACCGAAATTATTGGTTCTATCCTTCAAAATCACCAGGACAAACCATTAAAAAAAAGGCCGTTGTTATTTGCACGACAGATTTGGTTTTTTAACAAAAAAAAGTCGTAAAAATAATGAAATTAGTCCGCTTTTTAACTGATTCTTGCGTACACATAATTAACAAAAAACATGATTTCACATAAATTAATAGCGTAATATTTATTTAATAATGTTAAATAAAAAACAGATGACAAAAATATAACCTATAAAATGATAGTCACAAAGCCTAGGGAATTTGTACTGAACATATGACATACCCACACAGTATAAAAGATATCATTGGAATATTCAGAAATACTCCAATGGAATATTTCATTAAAATATGTATGGAAGCTTTATGGAAGAGAAATATTTCTGGAATATTGCAAAGAAAACTTTCTACGAAGAACCCCTGGAAGCCTCCGTAAACCTTCCAAGGAAGATTCCGTTGGAAGATTGATAAATCATTGCACCGAAAGATTTCATGAAAGCTTTATAGAAGACTCCGTTTTCCTTTCGGGGAAATGTTGAAAATTCTCACTGGAATATTCCGACTCAAGTCTCCTGAAAGATTCCGTAAACCTTCCAAGAAAGATTCCGTTGGAAGATTGATGAATCATTGCACCGAAAGATTTCATGGAAGCTTGAATGGAAGACTCTGTTTACCTTTCAACCAAACATTCCATGGAAGATTCCATCTGTAGACTAATGAATCAGGAATTATTATTTTGAATCGATGAAACGGACACTACACTAGCACTCATAAATATAGTTTATCCTCGTTTGTAAGATAATAAAAAACAATTTCAATGACTAATTGTTATAAAAACTAGGTAATTTTTTTAACGAAAATGTCTTTATTGCAATAGTAAAAAACAATTCCTGTTCCATTCAAATTTTTTATTATATCTAATGACGATATTTTCCCAATACATTACTTGACACACCAAAAGGCGTTTTAAAAAACGTCATTTGGTATGTTAGGGATTAGGACAAAAAATTACGTTGCTTAGTATGTTAAATGTTAACGAAAAATGACGTTATTTTTTAATAACAATGACGTCCTTTTTTATATAACTTCTCACATAGTATGAAATATTCCTGAAATATTTCTGAAATATTTCATTGAAAGATTTGGAATAAAACAGAAATATTGATATGAAATGTTTCTGAAATATTGATATGTCCGCCTAGAAGATTGACTTGAAATATTTCATGTAATGTTTCTGTAACAGTCTTTCATGATTTTGTGAAATATTAATTTGTAATATTGTTGAAAGATTGCAGCAACATTTGATCGAAAGATTCATGGAAGATTATGAATCTTTCAAGAAATGTTTCTGAAATATTTCTAGAATCTTTCATGAAATATTAATTCGTAATATTGGTGAAAGATTCTATCAGATATTATTTTTGATTTTGTAAGAACCATATTAGATACCTATTATCTCAAACCATATTAGATACCTATACATTTATTTGTTATTTAGAATTTAAGCGCTTATTTATTTGTATCAAGAATTTTCGGTGTTATATACTAAACGAGAGAACGTCCCACCACTTGCGAGAGTTTTTCAACCGCATTTACAATCACATGAAAATATAATCAAGTAGCCACCTGCTGGCAAAATGGAAGAATTGCTACGAACGCAAGATAACTACAAATATTTAGACAATATTTCTCCAATATTTCACTGTTATATTCATAAATTTTTTGGAATGCTTCATGAAATATTTCTTGAAAAATTTGCGCATTATTGATATAAAATATTTTAAGAAATAGTGCAGTAATATTTCTTTAATATTTTAGTGTTATGTTCAAACATTTTTTCAAATACTTCATGAAATATTTTTCAAATATAACAGGAATATTTCATGACATGTTTCTTGAAAGATTTGAGAAATATTAATTTGAAACGTATTTTAAGGTTAGGTTTGTCGACCTTCATATCTAATTTCCAATCCAAGCTCATAAAAAGGTAACAAGTCCAAATGATTTTTTATTTTAACAAAAATTATTGCATGAACATAGCTTAAGTGCAGACAAGTCATTATATTTGTTTAATTTATGAATTTAAAAATATATTGATAAAATAAAAAAAGCAAAATTTGATTGCTGCAGCTCCGACATTCCGTTAATAACTGTTAATAAATGTGAATAAATATGAAAAATTGCGAATATTTATAAATAACTATAAATAACAGTAAATTATTATTATTTACAGTTAATCGCTATTACTATCTATTCATAACAATTATTAACTGTTATCAACTGTTATTAATGTCTTAATTCTGGTAGTTTATTATGCTTGTTATTCACATTAATACACCCCTACTGAAAAAAATCACTTAGGATCCCTTATGGGATTTCATATAGGATCCTTTATGAGCTCTCATATGGGGTTTTAGCGCGGGATCCCTTATGGGATCCCATTTTGGGTCCAATAAAAGGTTCACAAACTCAATTTTTTAAATATAAATATGGGACCTAGCATGGTTTGAAACGTGTAAAAACCAAAAAAATCGTTACATGATGTTTTGGCATGATAAATCATCTGATAAATCAGGTGATTTATCACCTCATTTTTTTTAACAAGGAAGATCGTAGCGAGTTTCGTAAAAAAGCCTTTCCATACCAGTTGCGAATTGTATTTTTCGCTATAAGAGACAAAAAGAGCAAGGAAGTTGCGATTTTAGGGTTAGAATGACGAAAAAATTATTTTCTCATGTTTTTATAATTGTTTTCGTAAAAATTAGATATTACAATAAGATATATTTTTTCTCATGCTCTCGCAGAAAGTTCATGTCAAGTACGTACTTTTGAATAAAGATACATACTTCCAAGAATGTATATACTTTTAAAATAAAAGTACATATCAAAGTGTTTTGGAAAAGTACATATTTTTTAAAAGAAATACATATTATTTAAAAAATTTTGAGTCAAAATATTCTCAAAAAGTACCACTAAAATGTTTCAAAAAAGTTCTACTTTAGTTAAGGTATATCCCGATCGGAAAGATATCGTGGCTAGCCAAGATGGCATACAAGGCCCTCTATAGGCCGCCAGGCGTGGCCCACGCTGATTTTGTAACGGGGGTAACACACGGTGCAAGCAGGGCCCAGCCTTTTTACGTTGATATGCGCATGCGTCAACACAAACTATACATTGCTTTTTTCCTAACCAAAATTTAACTTTGTATAGTTTATGCTATATATAGATATAGATTTACTGCAGAGAAGACGTTGCCTTCCAAGGGCCTCGCTAGCACCCCGTTACACAGCGCCATCCTTCACTACAGTTTGCCTAGAGAGGGCCCTGTTAGGCTTTCTTGGCAACTAGTTGGGGCCAAGCCGGCGCCCTGTTATCATTTCCGATCGGGATACTTGAAGTATGTACTCGAAGTACCAACTTTAAGTACTTACTTATTTTCAACAGAGAACAGAGCTGTGCGCATGCGCCCTTAGCCACTACTCAAAACCGTGTGCAGATCCTTACAAAGAATGTTTTGCTACAATAATATCTATACGCATGTTACTCTTTGTATATCATATTCTACATAGCTATAAATCGACATTTGAACAAACGTAATGTATATACTTATTTGTAGTTTATTGTGACAGTGAATTTTTATTGACATTATTTTAACGTAATATATCTCCATAATTATATTTTTAAGGTACAAAATTTCATAATTTTAGTTTCTAATGAAAGCATGGAGCTGTTTAGCAGAAGAGCTATTTTTAATGTGTTTTTATTTCTTTTATTATAGAGAAAGTTTATTTAGTTTACCATTCCATCGCAGTTATATAAATCTTTTTATAATTACTATAAACATTCTTGATACATTATTAAAATTATAGGCCTTTGCAATTTGCCGGGATTAATTAGTAATTAAGTAAGTTTTTTATAAATAATACAACGTAAACAATTTGAAAACAATTTTAAAGTGTGTTATATATTACGTAAATCTCGTTTTTAATAATAAAAATCCATATAATAATACTGTATTGCTAAGAGTATTTATTTAATCATTATTATACAGTAAACCCTATTGAAAATAAAGACGTCTTCAAAAGACGTCTTTCAAAGACGTCATTGGACGTGTTCGGATTTGGAACAAAAAAAGACGTCTTTTAAAGACGTCTTTTGAAGAATTGTTTTTATAAATATTTTTATAAAAATATATACAAAAATGTTAAAAAAAAGTAGCTATTAAAATGTTTCAATAAAGAAAGTACCCTATTGAAAATAATGACGTCTTTTAAAGACGTCTTTGGACGTGTCTGGATTTGGAACAAAAAAGACGTCTTTTGAAGACGTCTTTTAAAGACGTCTTTTTTATCAATATTTAAAAAATAATACCTACTAAAATGTTTCAATAAAGACCGTAGCTAAAGTGTATATACTTGAAGTACGTAATTGAAGTATGTATACTGATTTTCAACTGTGAATAAACACGCAAAATTATAACCTCATTTTCTATATTCTTAAAGAAAGATACCCTATTAAAAATAATAACCTAATAAAATAATACTTGTGCTACCCATATCGCGACTCTTAAAAAATCCGACCTCATTGAGTATCGGTTGATTGTTGGTCACAAAAAGTGGCTGACCATCCATCGGTAGTCAAAGTTTTCGGTATGGTGGGTCTGACAGTCTAGCCTGATGTAATGTGTTAAACGGGTACCGGGCTGGACTCCCTCGACTTCACCATATAAAAAGGTTAATCATATAGAGGACAAAATCCTTTATATATTAATCTTATTTAAAAAAAAAAAAAAAAAAAAATAAAATAAAATAATACTTTTTTGGAACATTTTAGTAAGTACCTTTTTAACAATTTTGATAAAAAAGACGTCTTGATTTAAAAGACGTCTTCAAAAGACGTCTTTTTTTGTTCCAAATCCAGACACGTCCAAAGACGTCTTTTGAAGACGTCTTTTAAGAGCATGACGAAGCTGTCCGCCTTCTAATAATATTTCCAATCTTAACTTATGAATAAACGATGCGTTTAATTGAGTTTTTTTGCTATAAAGAAAAAATTTGTAAGATTAAACTCTAGTGCGGACAACTCAAGAAAACCACCAAAATATTATACATACAAAATTATAATAAAAACTTTCAATATATCGTATTTTAAGGTTAGGTTTGTCGAGTTTGATATCCAATTTCCAATCCAAGCTCATAAAAAAATAACAAGTTCAAATGATTTTTTATTTTAACAAAAATTATTGTACTAATATAACTTTAGTGCGAACAAGTCATTATATTTGTTTAATTTAAGAATTTAAAAAGATATTGATAAAATAAAAAAAGCAAAACTCGATTGCTGTAGCTCCGACATGCCGTTAAAGGCGTCTTCTAAAGACGTCTTTAAAAGACGTCATTATTTTCAATAGGGAAGATACAAAATTAAAATATTCTTCAGATATAGGTAGTGTTGCAAAATGTGTAAAACAAAATCTAGTTCAAACAAAGCATTAAAATATATAAAATCAAATAGTTAATGTTACATTAATTGGTTTGAATTAAAAAGTGATAAGTTTTGGTGCATTCATTAGTATTGAGATTTCAAATTGACAGATAGTGGGGGAAATATGGCGCCGAAGAAAGTCGAATTTCATTACTCAAGTTCAGTTCTCGTCGACACCATTTTTCCCCCACTATCTGTCTATTTTAAATCCCAATGCGCCAGTATTCACAGATACAAAAACATTTTTAAACGTAGATTTACTTTTGTATAAACTCTTTACATTATTATAAAATATAAAGAAAACTATATTTGAGAATATCAGATGTGTAAAAAGATTTTATATAACTGCGATGAAATAGTATACTAAATAAACTTTCTCTATAATAAAAGAAATAAGGACACATTAAAAAATAGCTCTTCTGCTAAACAGCTCCATGCTTTCATTAGAAACTGAAATTATGAAATTTTGAACCTTAAAAATATAATTATGGAGATATATTACGTTGGAATAATGTCAATAAAAATCCACTGTCATAATAAACTACAAATAAGTATATACATTACGTTTGTTCAAACGTCGATTTATAGCTAAGTAGAATATGATATACAAAGAGTAACATGCGTATAGATATTATTGTAGCAAAACATTCTTTGTAAGGATCTGCACACGGTTTTGAGTAGTGGCTAAGGGCGCATGCGCACAGCTGTTCTCTGTTGAAAATAAGTAAGTACTTGAAGTTGGTACTTCGAGTACATACTTCAAGTATATACCTTAACTAAAGTAGAACTTTTTTGAAACATTTTAGTGGTACTTTTTGAGAATATTTTGACTCAAAATTTTTTAAATAATATGTATTTCTTTTAAAAAATATGTACTTTTCCAAAACACTTTGATATCACTGCAAATTTAAGTGTGTTATTTTAACACACTTACGTGTGTAATTCGGCTGTCGCCATTTTTACACACTTTTTTGTGTGTTAAATCTATAACTCATTTTAGATGTTTAATTTAACACACGTAAACGTGTAAATTCAAACGTATAAAACGTGTAATAGATTGAAATACATTAAAAATTAAAAATTAATTTCATGGGCGTTGCAATTTTTTGTGTTGGAATTTTTTAATTTTAATGCGCAATTAATTTAAGAATTAACCCATTGAAATTATATCGCCTAAAAAAACGCTTAAAAAATTTTCGACCTGACTCGGGCGCGAACTCACGACCTACGGAATGCGAGGCATCGACGCTACCTATTACGCTACGGAACGCTTGTTGTATCATGATAATTTCTTATATTTATGGTGTATTAATATAAAAATTTCATTATTTTTAAACACTTCTAAATTTAAATGAAATAAATAATAATAATCATGAGTAATTAATATTAATCAAAAAAAATTAAGATCAGTAGAATAATTTTTCTTATATGATTAAAATAATTTTTTATCAAAAGAATATCTAATTCCTTATTTATTGAAAATTTAATTTTTCATCAAATAAATAATTATTTTTTTACAAAAAAATAAACGTATATGAAAAATTTATTATTAAATAATTTATTTGATAAGGTTAATATTGATTACCGAATTTTATATTAATAATTTCATAGATGCATTCGATTTAATAAAATTATTTTTTTTCATATGAAAAATTTTAATTAAACTTCTTATTAAATAATAAAATAATAAAATTTGAAATAATGAATATTGTAGTTCTAATACAATTTAATATTTAAAAATATATATTTTTAGAAAAACTTTGATTAAAAATTATTAATGTTGTACTGTAATAACCTGAAAATTTATCTACTTTCTAATGTAAAATAAAAATAAATCACAGTAAATGTATTAATGTACAAATATAATTTTAAATTTATATAAATTTTAAACACATAGATGTGTAGATTTACACATTTATGTGTGTAAATTTTCACACTAAACTGATCATGTGTGTAAAATTACACATAAAATCTGTATACCGATACTTTTACGCACATAAGTGCGTTTTTTTACACACATAATAGAATTTACACACTAAAACGTGTAAAAGTACTCACTATCAGTGTGTGAATTAACACACATAAATTTGCAGTGATGTACTTTTATTTTAAAAGTATATACATTCTTAGGAAGTATGTATCTTTATTTAAAAGTACGTACTTGACATGAACTTTCTGCGAGAGCATGAGAAAAAATATATCTTATTGTAATATCTAATTTTTACGAAAACAATTAGAAAAACATGAGGAAATAGTTTTTTCGCCATTCTAACCCTAAAATCGCAACTTCCTTGCTCTTCTTGGCTCTTATAGCGAAAAATACAGTTCGCAACTGGTATGGAAAGACTTTTTTACGAAACTCGCTACGATCTTCCCTGTTAAAAAAAATCAGGTGATAAATCACCTGATTTATCAGATGATTTATCATGCCAAAACATCATGTAATGATTTTTTTGGTTTTTACACGTTTCAAACCATGCTTAGTTAATTCAAAACAGTTATTGAAAATTTTTGAAATTTTCGAATTTAAGAAAATTTTTTTAATAATTTGGTCTTAGAAAAAATTTTGACTAATTTCACAAAAAAATTTCTAAGTTCAAAAATTTTAAAAATTGTTTTAAATTGACTAAGCATTGTTTGGAACGTGTAAAAACCAAAAATATCGTTACATGATGTTTTGGCATGATAAATCACCTGAGAAATCAGGTGATTTGTCACTTGATTTTTTTCACCAGGGCTCACCTTCGACTCGGGTCGTAAACTTCTCGTTTCGTAAAAAAAGTTTTTTCATACCCGTTATGTAATGTACTATTTCTGTTTAATATCTCTTAATAGTACAGAATTTAAAAAATAGATATTTGCTTCATTTTAAATTATGGTTTGAAAAATACATCATTTTGGGACACTTTATTGTGAAAATAAATTACGGCAATTCTTTTAGAGCTTGTAAATTGAAAATATACCCCTAAATTCTAAATATCACTGATAAAATCATCAAAGTAAATAGAGTTTATCGTAGCGCTTCGCAACCCTGCCGCATGGAGCGCTACCACGCTCTTTGATCTTTTGCATTTTATAACATTAGTTACTTATCAGAATATCCTTCTTTTTTTCAATTTTGCTTTAATAAATATTTTTGTTCGGGCTAAAATACCCTTTGTTTAGAACTTGTATATCCTTCATTGCATAAATAGAGATTATTGCCGTTACCCACATACATTTTTTATACTGATTATTTCTAAACATTCCTAAAAATATCAAAAATTGCTAAAAAAACGGTTTTTTGCATTTTTGGAGATGTAGCACCAATCGAAATATTCTGAAAAAATTCAGTTAAGTGTCTTTTAATAAAATGCATGAAATTTATGAAATTCAGCCCTGCAGCCCCTTCTGGAAAAAAATAAGAAATATTTTAAAGAAAAAATATTTTTTTTTGCTGACTTGGTATCGAATAACCACCATTGAAAAAAATTCGCATGATTTGTAAATTAATTTACGACTTCCATGATTTTTTTTCAGGTAGATTGACCGACTAGAATCCAAGAAAAAAAATAAAATGCGAAAAAACGATTTTTTCGAGGTATGGGAAGGGGAGAGGGGGGTCAAAATATAATGAAAACTCCTTTTTTAATATCAGAAATATTGCAGTTAAAGATAGAATCATTTTTGGAGTTTAGGCATTTTCGACCATCTTAACGGGGGGGTACCCTTTGATTGATTATTAAAAATGTATGACCTCCTGCAATACATCTTGAATGCATCCTGCAGGACTTTTGCGCAAAATGCATGCAGGATGTCCTACAGGATATCCTACAGGATGTCTCACATGACCCTAGAGAATCCTACAGGATGTCCTGCAGGATTTTTTCATAAGGGCGGTGGAGCTGATTGGGGTAATAGTAAATGAATGATAAAAACTTATCTTCTCTTTAATTGTAAGAGTCACGCTAATGATGAAAACATCTATGGAAACCGCAATTAAATTACAATCGATTTTAACGATTTTTATTATTTTGTAGCTCGATTTGTAAACAATAACCGTACCCACGTGAAGAAGAATTATAAAGATTATATAAAAATTTTACAAAACCTAACTTATAAAGTTTTTATAAAGAAATGGTTCTATTGTATGAAGCCTCACAAACTTTTATAAAATAAATATTACAAATTTTGTGAACTACACTTATTTATATTAAAAAATGTTGTAATATTTAAGACAGCCAGGCGTTCGTCCAACAGAAGAAAATGCATTAGCAGTATCACAAAGTTCAAAACTATAGCCTCGACTATTACCATTCTCCCCTTGAACTCAGATGAAAAATAGGTTTACAATTGGGTATTTGAAAATATTTCGTATTCATCTGAAAAGACAAAACAAAAATCACAAATTATATGACCTATTAAATAAATTATATTTTATTGTAAGGTTAGAAGAGGTTCTATTTATTTTATGAATGAAGTTTTTTGAAGAAAAATAAAATGTACTTATCTGATGTGGTTATACCTCTTGACGCCGCTCAATGGAATACCCCTTTTACAGCTTTTGCTATTCTTTATATTTTGTCTTTAATAAATTCAACATTATTGTAACGAACATAGAATTTGTAAACATCATAACCGAAAAATTTTTCGTCATATCTGAATGTAGGCATGAAAAAAAAGACTCAAGACAGATATCAAGAGGCGCGGTAGCGCCTCGATAGCGAGTTAAGATACGAATACGAATCAAGGAGCGCGGGAGCGCTCCGAAGACAAGTATGAGTTTGAATGTATAAAAGCCTGACAAGCGACCGCGTTCCATTATACATTGATATGAGTATTCGAAATATTAGATTTGTTCTTATAAAAAATGTATATCCTTCATACAGGACTTTTAAGTAAAATTCCAAAGTATTTTTTAATTAGTATATAATTTTAAAAGTTTCGTTTTAAAAGATTATTTCATTTTGAAGATATTGAATAATATAAATATTTTGGATGATTTTTTGAGTTTTTTTTTGTCTTCAGATCTCACTTCCGGTTTTTTCGATAACTCGACTCGATCGCTTCGATTATATATATATATATATGTGATGATGACATATATTTTTGATTATATTATTTTTTATTATTTATTTTTGTTGGTTATATTTATTTATTGCTTACTTTAAAAAATAATGTAGAGGAAGCACTTCTTGATGAACTTGTACGCAGTGTTTTACTAGCAGGCATGGATCAGATATTAAAACGAAGGGATTTTGAATTTAAAAAAGGACGTTTTACAACATTTTTTGATTATTATTTTATTCATTGGTTACAGAGTAAGTATAACACACAATTATTTAGAAAAAAATTAATTTATTAAAAAAAATTTTTTAACTCGTATTTGAATTCAATCATTTAAATTATATTTCAAAATGTAATAAATTGACTTTCTTTTAACTGAAAATCCGTGTAAAGATAGTATGAATAAAAATCTGCCAGAAGATATTAGGGTGTTTGCAATAAAAAGAGTAACCAAAGGTTTTAATAGCAAAAGTGCGTGTGATGCAAGAACTTATTCTTATACTATACCTACATTTGTATCAGAAAATTTAGAACAATTTCAAGAAACAGCAAAATGGCATGATTATGACAAAAGATTAGAACAACTTTCAACAATAGATGGGAAACCTTATCATGAATATCGTTTAACAGAAGATAAAAACAGAGATTACAGGAAGTATTCAAGTTATTATTGTAAATATTTTTTAACTACAATAAGTAACTATTGTAAAAATACTTTTTTTATTTATAAATTATTAAAAGCTAATAAAATGATTTATTTAATTACGCTATAGTTGTTTATTATCCACAATGTAAATCAATATTCAGTTGAAAAATTTTATGCGATTGTAGATTTTTTTGAATTTATAATTTCATGTATTATATATTTTCATGCTACAAAATATTAACTTTATTTACAAATATGTACAACAAAAAAATTCAAGGACTGTAACGTATTAATTGTTAATCTTAATTTTTAAAAATCAGCAGCATTCATCGCAAAACAACAAGTAGCGTCTCTTTTCGTTTCATACTGAAACATTTTTCTTTTGCAAGCAGAATCGTAATGTTAATCAATATATTTTTCAATATTTTTCACGAATTTTTATACAAGTTTAATATAGTACTCGGAAATAATGCAGAATTATTTACTGATTGATTTTTAACACTTTTCGGAATATTTTGATATTAGATTGTTACTTTGAGATCAAATTTTTCGAAGACTAATGTTTTATACGGAAAAAAGAAAAATAACTTTAAATATCAGTTTGTTTATAAGAATTACTATTCAACAGAGTTTGCGTGCTGACAATTACTCATTTTACATCACAATTTAATTTATGTATTTATCTTTATGTATTTATTTTCATCATTTCATTAAGTACTTTATGCATTATATATTTTGTTTTTATTACACAATAAATTGCATTCAAACAAAAAAGGAAACTTTGTGTTATTATTTTTCTATCATTTGCACCTAAATATATATCGATTTCAAATTAAAAATTGATAAATGCTGTTTTAAAATAAATTTTTTTAATGAAATTAACTACACAAAACGTATGAAATTAATTACTCGAAAATAAATTCTATATCTCGTTTAATATATTGGTACAGTAAATTAAACGATAATGTTTTTCTTAAAAATAAGGAGTATTACTTTCCCTCGATTCGTTTTAAGTATAAACAAGTAAGAAGGGTTGTCTTTAGGAGAGCTGCAATAAAATTTTTAAAATAATTTCCTTAGTTAAAAGTTTCAAAGATTTACTCACTTATTAAAATTTAAAAATATCTAATCGAAATTAGAGCCGGTGAGTAGCTCAGTCTGTAGAGCGTTTTGTAGTCTCGGGGTTCTGAGTTCAAATCCCGCTCTCGGCAGCCGATAGATAGAAGCACCACTGTACGTTACATCTGCTTTGTTCACAAACACATTTACGCTATTTGTCACTGATTAGCATTACAAATAATATAAACATAGCGACGTTAAAGAAGGAAAAAAAATCATTAAAATTGTTTTCTTCTTAACTACTATAAGAATCAAGTTGAATCACTTCAATATTTATTTGTGATTACTTTTCCATGATCTTCAAAATTAACTTAAAAAAATCCATATTTTAAAAATGAATATTAATTTAATGTATAATAAAAAAATCAGAAGATAGACAAGTATATATTAATTTGTGGATTGACAAGTACATTTCATTTCAAAACTTACTTTCTGCGAAAGTATAAAATAAGACAAGTATGAGTTTGTTTTTCATCTCCTAAAAATGAATTTAAACTTTCATCAAAGCAATGATAAGCGGACACTACACATATACTCATGATTATTGAATATCTTTTCATATTATTGTTTAACTTTAGAAAAAGAAAATCATTAGCTTGTAGCATATATCATGAAAATTATTTAGTTAAATCTATCAATAAATCCGTTCATTAGTTATTGAGAACTTTGGGTTCCAAAATTAAATATTAAAATTTTTCAATTTTGTATCAGAAATTAAAAATTTAAATAACTGGTGAATGGATTCATTTAAATATTTAATTGAATAATCTTTTGTGGTACATATTACAAGCTAATGCATTTCTTTTTCTTTTGCAATAAAATGAAAAAATAGTCAATATGTATATGTACAGGTGTAATGTTCTGTTTTACACCCCCTTAACTTTTTTATAATATTATTTATAAAACAATAAAGGTTTTCATAGATTTTATTAATAGGATCTGTAAATTTTTATTAAAGAAAATATTTAAAAACATGTTTATAAGTTTATTGTAATAATAGCATATTCTGTAAATTAAACAAGAGAAAGTTCTGAAATCATTTAGAAAATAGACAAGTATATATTAAACAAACACACTTACACGCTCTGTCAATGATTAGCATTACAAATAATATAAATATAGCGACGTTAAAGAAGGAAAAAATATCGAAATTCATATAAAATTGTTTTCTTTTTAACCACTATAAGAATCAAGTTGAATCACTTCAATATTTATTTGATATTACTTTTCCATGATCTTCAAAATTAACTTAAAAAATCAGTATTTTAAAAATTAATATTAATTTAATGTATAATAAATCACTCAGAACATAGACAAGTATATAAAAGCAAAACTGAAATATTTTTTCATAAATTATCAATCTCTTATTTGATACAATATAATATTTCAAAACTTACTTTCTGCGAAAGTATAAAATAAGACAAGTATGAGTTTGTTTTTCATCTCCTAAAAATGAATTTAAACTTTCATTAAGGGAATGATAATCAAAGAACCAAACAAGAGAAAGTTATGAAATCACTCAGAACATAGACAAGTCTATAAAAGCAAAACTAAAATATTTTTTTGCCATACCCTGCCCAAAAGTACCACTTCTACTCCCGGCTCAAAATCGCAGAAGTGGTACTTTTGGCCCGGTATGGCAAAAAATCATATATACCCACGGAAGGTAAAATGGACAACCCATAGCACGAGTTTGCCACCCTCGGCTTCGCCTCGGGTGTCAATTCACTCGTGCTATGGCCTGTCCTTTATTTTACCTCCCTAGGTGCATAATATAATATTTCATAAATTATCAATCTCTTATTTGATACAATAAAATATTTAATTCAAATCTCCTAAAAATGAATTTAAACTTTCATCAAGAGAATGATAATCAAAGAATCAAACAAGAGAAAGTTATGAAATCACTCAGAACATAGACAAGTATATAAGAGCAAAACTGAAATATTTTTTCATAAATTATTAATCTCTCATTTGATACAATAAAATATTTAATTCAAATAAAGCCAGCTTTATTTGTAAAAAAATAACCATAAACATACTTGGCAGCCCCTCTTCTTTATGGTTTAAAATGCTGCTATAATTATTTCCAATAATTATGCAATGATCCAATAGATTAATAATTCATTTCTATAATTTATTAATTTTAATTATATAATTTAATTAAATAATAATTTTTGTTTTACGCGGTTCTATATGCATCAATGTCCTTTGGCTGTAGATAATGTAGTTATTCATTTAATTAATTACAAACATATATTTATAGTAAATCATATTATTAGCCATTACATTCAAAATGATAAAAAGATAATATAATGACATATAGATGGCACTATTTTAAAAGTAATATAAAATTTCATAAGTGTAGTACCATACTGTGAAAGATTTATAAAATGAAGGGTTCGTCTATTAATATATGCTAAAAATTTATTTTAAAATTATATATCATAATAATTAAAAGAGTATCAGCAAAAGTACCAATTTGATACTGAAATTTTTTTTATGAATTATTTTAACTGCTCTGATAGAAATTTACTTAACTTATCATTGGAAATAATTATGCGATGGCAGCATTTTAAACCATAAAGAAGAGGGGCTGCCAAGTATGTTTATGGTTATTTTTTTACAAATAAAGCTGGCTTTATTTGAATTAAATATTTTATTGTATCAAATAAGAGATTAATAATTTATGAAAAAATATTTCAGTTTTGCTTTTATATACTTGTCTATGTTCTGAGTGATTTCATAACTTTCTCTTGTTTGATTCTTTGATTATCATTCTCTTGATGAAAGTTTAAATTCATTTTTAGGAGATTTGAATTAAATATTTTATTGCATCAAATAAGAGATTGATAATTTATGAAATAGTATATTATGCACCTAGGGAGGTAAAATAAAGGACAGGCCATAGCACGAGTGAATTGACACCCGAGGCGAAGCCGAGGGTGGCAAACTGGTGCTATGGGTTGTCCATTTTACCTTCCGTGGTGCATATACGATTTTTTGCCATACCCGGGCCAAAAGTACCACTTCTGCGATTTTGAGCCGGGAGTAGAAGTGGTACTTTTGGGCAGGGTATGGCAAAAAAATATTTTAGTTTTGCTTTTATAGACTTGACTATGTTCTGAGTGATTTCATAACTTTCTCTTGTTTGGTTCTTTGATTATCATTCCCTTAATGAAAGTTTAAATTCATTTTTAGGAGATGAAAAACAAACTCATACTTGTCTTATTTTATACTTTCGCAGAAAGTAAGTTTTGAAATATTATATTGTATCAAATAAGAGATTGATAATTTATGAAAAAATATTTCAGTTTTGCTTTTATATACTTGTCTATGTTCTGAGTGATTTATTATACATTAAATTAATATTAATTTTTAAAATACTGATTTTTTAAGTTAATTTTGAAGATCATGGCTGATTCCATTTCAAATCGAACAGTCAGTATACACTCAAGTCACCAATTACTGCGCTAATGGAGTATGTTATTCTACCCTAAAAATAAGGGTATACGTATTTTTTTATTTTGCTGAAATATCAAAATTGCATCAGATATGCACTTTTGAAAATTGCATACAAAAACTAAATGTTAAAACTGAAAATGTTGAGAATAACTTTAGAGAGCTATCGTTTTACCAATTTCCAATGAATTTTGATAAACCTTTTTTTATTTTATTTCGTTTTGAGCCCTCTTCAACTCCGTGCAAGAAATTTAAAAAAAAACTAAAAAATGACTGAGATATATGCATTTTACCAAAAAATGCACTTTTTATGCACATGCATTTTTCTCGAAAAGGCCATTTTTTTTTTGCTGAAATTTTTTTTGCTGATAGAGGACCAAAATACCTATCTATAGTACTTGTTTGATCCCGGCTTTTTTGGTTTGGAGCGAGAAAAAAATTCACAAATTTTGTTGGTGAAAAATGCTTGTATATACGTTCGGAAGTCTTAAGCAGTCTGCATTTAAACACTGCCGTATGCTTGGCTCATCATTTGTTTACATTTGTATGCATGTATATAGCATCAATAGTGATATATATATATATATATATATATATATATATATATATATGTGTGTGTGTGTGTAAATTCGTAATATAAAAATAAATATTTAAACATGAAAAAAAAGAATTCTATTCGTGTATATCTATATTATGTATGTTTCGATGTACAAACAATAGGAGGCTAACTCGCGGACAAATACATCGCGTAACCAAAACAGCATATTAGAACTGTTACAAAGAAGCTAGTTATTTTTACGGCTGCTTTGAAAGGTGCTTCTCGGGCTTGTGAAAAATTCAACAAAATTGTGAAATAACAATGTCCGAAATTTACTCTTCTAAAAGAATTTCATGTCCCTGATTTTTTTCAAATGCATAAAAAGGTAGTTTATATGAGCAGTAATTCACGTTTTAGACCGTTGGAAGATTTAGCCATTAATTTGGCACAGCTTCATCCAGATTTAAATATATTGCCATCTACTAATGTATGTAAAAATTGCCATAAACGCATATCAAAAATGATTTTAAGTGATCTTGAGTCTATATCTGAAAATGAAATCACTGAACTTTTTAGCGGAAGAGATGATGATTTTATTCCGAAGACACCCGAACGAATAGAGGAATTAAACGAGATTATTAATTCAGTTTTACCTGAATGCATCTCACCCCTAAAAAGAAAAACTGCAATACCTGAAAATTTTAGAGGAAATTACGTATCTAAAAGAAAAAAATCCTTAATTTCAGCTTTTTCTGCTACTGTTGGAAGTAAATTAGAAGATGCGTATGGCATTTCAGTTGAATCAATAGAATCGGACGAAAATTCCACTGAAAACTATTGGAATGAATTTTTAGAAAATTTTAAATTGGCTTTAGAAAAATGCTCTTCTATTTCGGAGAAAATAAAACTTCTAACTCTACTACCTTCAAAATTAAGCAAAATAAAAGTTTGCTCACTATTCCCGAATATAAGCGAGTATATGATAAATAAATCAAGAAATCTCGTGAAAAATAAAGGAGTTTATTCGGAGCCAGATTTATATACTGGTCATCCTATTGATGAAAGCGCAAAAAATATCGTTATGGAATATTTTTTAAATGATGATTTTGATTGTAGTAGACAAAGTCCAAATAAATCTGATGTCGTAACTGTTAAAATTAATAACACAAAAACTAAAAAAGTCAAACGGTTTCTTACTCGAAGCTTAAAAAGAAACATATAGTCAATTAAGAAAAGAAATAGGTAAATTTCGGACATTGTTATTTCACAATTTTGTTGAATTTTCCACAAGCCCGAGAAGCACCTTTCAAAGCAGCCGTAAAAATAACTAGCTTCTTTATAACAGTTCTAATATGCTGTTTTGGTTACGCGATGTATTTGTCCATGAGTTAGCCTCCTATTGTTTGTACATCGAAACATACATAATATAGATATACACGAATAGAATTCTTTTTTTTCATGTTTAAATATTTATTTTTATATTACGAATTTACACACATATATATATATATATATATATATATATATATATATATATATATATATATATATATATATATATATCACTATTGATGCTATATACATGCATACAAATGTAAACAAATGATGAGCCAAGCATACGACAGTGTTTGAATGCAGACTGCTTAAGACTTCCGAACGTATATACAAGCATTTTTCACCAACAAAATTTGTGAATTTTTTTCTCGCTCCAAACCAAAAAAGCCGGGATCAAACAAGTACTATTAGATAGGTATTTTGGTCCTCTATCAGCAAAAAAAATTTCAGCAAAAAAAAAATGGCCTTTTCGAGAAAAATGCATGTGCATAAAAAGTGCATTTTTTGGTAAAATGCATATATCTCAGTCATTTTTTAGTTTTTTTTTTAATTTCTTGCACGGAGTTGAAGAGGGCTCAAAACGAAATAAAATAAAAAAAGGTTTATCAAAATTCATTGGAAATTGGTAAAACGATAGCTCTCTAAAGTTATTCTCAACATTTTCAGTTTTAACATTTAGTTTTTGTATGCAATTTTCAAAAGTGCATATCTGATGCAATTTTGATATTTCAGCAAAATAAAAAAATACGTATACCCTTATTTTTAGGGTAGAATAACATACTCCATTAGCGCAGTAATTGGTGACTTGAGTGTATACTGACTGTTCGATTTGAAATGGAATCAGCCTCATGGAAAAGTAATATCAAATAAATATTGAAGTGATTCAACTTGATTCTTATAGTGGTTAAAAAGAAAACAATTTTTATGAATTTCGATATTTTTTCCTTCTTTAACGTCGCTATATTTATATTATTTGTAATGTCGGTCTTACATTGAAATATGACAAAAAATTTTTCGGCTATGATGTTTACAAATTCTATGTTCGTTACAATAATGTTGAATTTATTGAAGAAAAAATATAAAAAATAGTAAAAGCTGTAAAAGGGATATTCCATTGAACGGCGTAAAAGGTAGAACCACATCAGATAAGTACATTCAATTTTCTTCAAAAAAATTAATTCATAAAATAATTAGAACCTCTTCTAACCTTATAATAAAATATAATTTACTTAAAAGGTCATATACTTTGTGATTTGTTTTATCTTTTCAGGTGAACCCCTGGTAGAAATTTTATCTAGGCGCCCGTATAAGCTCTCTAGGCCTTTATAGTGAAACTAGATTATACTAGATAAGAAAAACTAGATGGATGTAGACTTATATAACCCTTGAATGCGCGCTATCAACCTACAAATCATGCAGCAGTGACGAAGTAAAGCCAAACCTAACCTAATAATGTTCTTTCATTGCACCTTTTCTTCTAATATCGTGTGCAAAAACATCGATGAATAAGAATTTAAAAAATTTATCAACTTAACAACGGAAAGTACAACAAAACTATCACTAGAAAGTCATACTGAAAGTAAAAGTGCTAGTATCACGCAGAGGCTGGGATTTATAATCGCGTCTCTATCTCTATCTCTCTTTCTTATCATGCGAGAGACAAGAACAGAATGTTTACATACACGCGACTATACATTTCAGCATAGTACATATTCGTGCAAGTGACGCCATAAAATACAATGACGAACTAAAGCGTCTATACGAAATTATGTTGCGCTTAACCCTTAATATACGTTAACGCTTCGATAGAACTGTACAGTTCTATAAGGGAAAACTATACGGGCATCTAGAAGGGAAAGACGTTACACGCCAGTACAGATCTGTCTAGAACTTGATTATTCTAGCTAAAACTGTCTAGTTGCCCGGACTAATTTCTACCAGGGTACGAAATATTTTTAAATACCCAATTGTAAAGCTATTTTCCATCTGCATCAAGAGGAGAATGGTAATAGTCGAAGCTATACTCTTGAACTTTCTGAAACGAATGCATTTTATTCTGCCGTTACTGCTGGGCGAACGCATAGATGTCTTAAATATTAAAAGGTTTTCTTAATATAAATAAGTAAAGTTGACAAAATTTGTAATACTTATTTTATAAAAGTTTGTGAGGCTTTATACAATTTTTATATAAACTATATAGAACCAATTATTTATTATAACCAATTATCGATGAATAAACTCTTAAAAATAATCCAGATATCAAAATATCGCATATTATAGGTGCGTGATTTAAGTAAACTTAGCATTATATTTATTAATGCACACTATAAAAATAAACTTTTTAAATCCTGGCTAAACGAGATTGAGGAGGCCGTATCATTCTGTCCTTGTCTAATCTTAATTTTCGTTATTATAAATAAACAAAATATTTTCATAGGAAAGTAAGACAACCGCCCAATAGAGCGAAAGACAAGCAAACGATTCTTTTCTATGAAAAAATATGAAATTTTTATTATTTTTCGAGTGAAGTCTGAAACAGAAAAACAATCGAACTTGATTGAGTTGATTGAACTGTTTTTTCGTTTCAGACTTCACTCGAAAAATAATCAAAATTTCATATTTTTTCATAGAAAAGAATCGTTTGCTTGTCTTTTGTTCTATTGGGCGGTTGTCTTACTTTTCTATAAAAATATTTTATTTATTTATAATAACGAAAATTTAGATTAGACAAGGACAGAATGATACGGTCGCCTCTTAAGCGCGGATTGAAATCACGCAACGCTATAAAAAATTTTAAAAACTTGTAATTTGAAATCAGAAACAGTGATTTTCTTAAAACACAAGATAACTTTATTTTGTCTTCTTGTATTTTAAAATCATATAGAAAGAATTTTTCCATAATATTCGGAACTTCGCACAAAAATTATAGTAACATTTGTTATCAATCATTGTATTGAAATCTCACAAAATTTACAGAGAAGTTCTGTGAAAGTTGTTGTCACTCCGATAAAAGTTATTGGACAAGTTTTAAATTTTATCCATGTGCTTAATACAGCATTGGGGTTCGATTATTTTTTTGTACCACTGTGCTATGTTCAGAGTGTACCAGTACAAGAAGTCGATGATATAGCTAAGTTCGAATAGCGCAATTTTTAAATTTGAAATAACTAGGTCAAAACTAGTGATAAATTGCGAGGTAACCCCTACTGAAAAAAACCACATGGGATCCCTTATGGGATTTCATATGGGATCCTTTATGGGTTCTCATATGGGATTTTATCGCGGGATCCTATATGGGATCCCATATGGGGTCCCATAAGAGGTTCACAAACTCAATTTTTTAAATATAATATGGGACCACATATGGGATCACATATGAGGTCCCATAAGAGGTTCCCGAACTCAATTTTTAAACATTATATGGGACCACACATGGGGTCTCATAAGAAATCCACAAACCCAATTCTAAATACAATATGGGACCGCATATGAGATCCCATATGGGGTCTCATAAGAGGTTCACAAAGTCAATTTTTCAAGTATAATATGGGACCACATATGGGATCACGTATGGGGTCCTATAAAAGGTCCACAAACTCAATTTTTAAATATAATATGGGACTACACATGATTTCCATAAGAAATCTACAAACCCAAATCCCATATGTGATTCCATATGTGGTAAAGTTTATAGACCCTTTATGGGATCCCATATGCTTTCCCATATGCGATCCCATATTATAGTTTAAGAAAAAAATTGAGTTTGTGGACCACATATATTTAAGTTTTATCGACCTCATATGGGATCCCATATGCAATCCCATACACGGAAAACATTTCGCACGTACAGTGACGGTAACTAGGTTCTGCGGTAAGAAGCCGGCACTAGATTTCAGGTGTCGAGATGGCGTTACAGTCAAGGCTATAGCAACGCGCACTTAACATATGCGGCTCAGCCTAGTCTTACGCAGTAGCGCCCCTCGTGCATTTCGAGGCGAGCGTTGACATTCTACAGAGATAGTCACTGTAACGAAGTAACATTGGCACCATATTTTCAGGCCCAGATGCAGCAGACGCACGATGTCTTAAAAGAACACTTTGTTTACGTGCCAAATGTTTTCCGTGTATGTGATCTCATATTATATTCAGAATTAAGTTTATGGCCCCTTATGGGGCCCCATGTGGGATCCCACATATTTAAAATTCAGTTTTATCGACCTCGTATGGGATCCCATATGTAATCCCATATGTGATCCCATATTATATTGAGAATTGAGTTCATGGACCTCTTATGGGGCCCCATGTGGAATCCCACATATTTAAAATTTAGTTTTATCGACCTCATATGGGATTTCATATGTGGTCCCATATTATATTTAAAAAATTGAGTCTGTGAACCTCTTATTGGACCCCAAATGGGATCCCATGTGGGATCCCGCGCTAAAACCCCATATGGGAGCCCATAAAGGATCCCATAAGAAATCCCATGTGATTTTTTTCAGTAGGGACCTGTAAACTCGCACATGGATTCAAATATAAACAAATAATAAGATTCAGAAGAAGCAAGAATCATCTAAAGTTAATTGATATGTTAAGTATAAAAAAGTTAAATTTAAGTTAAGTTTATTTTAGAAATATTAAAATAAAATATAATTATATCAATTATAGAAAAAACTATTATGAATTAAGAGCAACACTTGGATGAGTAAGATAATAATAAACAATAATTTTAAAAAGAAGAGCTTTTGAGTTCATAAAATTAGAATTTCAAAAATTAAAATATTTACTTATTATAATTTTAGTGCCATCATGTGAGAATCTGATAAATACTCAAAACGCATGGACACAATTGATTTTTTATTTCTCTCAGAAAAGAAGAAGCTAATTAAGGTAAAGTAGGGTAATTTGGGACGGATTTTAGCATCCACCAAATATAACTCTATTTTTGTTATTTTTTTTTTAATTTTGATGAATCCGTAAATCAAGGCTTTTAGTAGGCTGTATCGACTTTATTTTCCAATAAGGATAGAGTCAATATCTTTGTAATTAAAAAAATTATAAGGTTTTAATTTTAGAGTATTGGGGAGTTAAAACTGGACCATGTTAAATAAACTGGAATCTAAAGCTGGACAGCATATGGAGCTAATTGTGGACTGTGCTGAACAATGCACTAATTAGTATACTAAATACCACAAAATTTCTTCAACGATCTCCAATATTCAAAAAGTCCTTTTTGACTGTCTTCACCTTTCCACAACTCTTTAAATTCATTGTACTTGAATGTTTGTAAAGTTTCAGCAGAAATAACATTCTGTTCGAATAAGTTCAATAGATGCAATAATCTATTGTTCATCGTACTGCTTAGACTTTCTAACTGATCGGATGAAGATCTAGGATTCTTTTTCTTTTTTTTTATTTAAAATATCATAATTAACTACACTCAATTCAAATGGATATAACCCACATACCCTAAATTCATTTTTAATTGTCTCGGTCACATTAATAGAATTAAGAGTTTTTTTTAAAATACCAGCGAACATTGATTTTTTAACATCAACTATATTATTGTCAATCCTCCATGTTCGTAGAGTACTTTTTTATGCCTTTTTCAATAGATGGAATAGAGCCACATCCAAAGGCTGGATTATATGGGTGGCATTAGGATATAGTGCCATTAGTTTTATTTGAAATTCTTTACGGAAATTTATTAAGGGCAAAGTGAGATGAGAGGCATGACCATCTACGTACAGAATTATTGGAAACTCCACTTCATTATCTATCAGTCACTCGTAATAGATTTACTATGTAACTATAAAAGGTCTCCGATATCATCCAACCTCTGTCACTATGTCCTATGCCCCAGCCTTTTGGTATGCTATAAACAAGGCTTTTCTTTGGAATAGTTTTCAAATCAAACAGTACCATAGGAAGAAGTATCTGTCCTGAAGCAGATGCAGTAACCAGTACTGTCATACAAGCTTTCTCATTGCCTCCAACAATTTGATATACAGATTTTGCACCTTTTTGTGTTATAACTGTATTATCTTTTGGTACTAAATTGAATGAAGATTCATCCAAATTGAAAAATTCTTCTGGTAACATTCATTAAATCTTTTTTCTCTAAATAACTTTTTACAATTGAAAACCAATTTTTGAAGTCTCCTTCAGTAACAGAGGCTCTGCTCGAGGTGAGGTTTTGAGCTATTCTTAAATGTAAGTTGTCATGACGTTTCATGTACCAATGTTTACCTGGTCTGTTGTTTTTAAAAGTATTCTTTCTCTTCTCTGCAACTATAAATTTCTGTACGCAGTCTAATAAATATCTTTTTGTGACAGAAAATCCTAAAAAGTATCCTTCACTATCGTATTATTAATTAAAATCATTATTTACATGTGATAAAAGGAATTCTTTTTTTTTCATCGTATGTATAAATAGTAGTTTTAGCAATGGATGGGCCCATATGTACACTTGGCGGAAAGGATATTTTTCCGATTGTTAACCTCAAATGGCAACATCGCATATTTTACCACAGGCATAAGACAATTCCAAATTATAGAGCAAATTTCGCATCATCGTTACTTATTACTTAAGAGGAGGTCACATATCTCTGTCCTTTTCTAATCAAAGAAATGATTTTTTACAAAAACTAATAACTTTAGCAAAAAATGAAGAGAAAGCCGCATCTTGCATCAAAAAAAGCAATTTTTTCTTTGATAAGAAAAAATTAATTTTATCGTTTCGTTTCCAAGAAAACCTTGAAAAACCAAATTGTCCACCCTAACCTCTATGATTTGAGTTTTTCAAGGTTTTCTTGAAAACAAAGCAATTAAATTAATTCTTTCTTATCAAAGAAAATATTGCTTTTTTTATTACGAGATGCGGCTTTCTCTTCATTTTTTGATAAAGTTATTAGTTTCTGTAAAAAACTCAATTCTTTGATTAGAAAAGGACAGAGATACGTGACCTCCTCTTAATGACATAATTTTAGTAAACAAACAATATTACTTTCTTTTTTCATGACCCGAATTATAATTTTATTAAATAAAATTTTTATTTCTTAGTTCAATAATCATATAGAATCTAATATTATGAATTTAAATTATGTAAGCAATAAAATCTAAGTTCTTATCATTTGAATTTCGCATGAATAACCTATAAAAAAAACAAAATAATCATGATGCAAAAATCAATGCAGAATTCGAAGTTTTCTTATGTCCAGGGTTGGTTTAGCGTTAATGTACGATCACAGTTCATGACTGTAACAGCGCCACCGCGACTTGATTTTTAACTAACACACGAGTTCGAAATTAAAATTCGGATACTTTTATTGTAATTTAATATTGCAAAATAAAATATTTCTCTGATTTTTCCTAATACATATCTTTATTTGTTGAAAAAAATTTATTTTTTATTAATATAACGTTAAAATGATTTGGATTTAAATTTTTAACTCGAGTGTTAGTTAAAAATCAAGTCGCGGTGGCGCTGTTACTCGCTGTTACAGTCATGAACTGTGATCGTACATTAACGCTAAACCAACCCTGCTTATGTCTGTGGTAAAATATGCAGCGCTGTCGTTTGTGGTACACATTCGGAAAAATATCCTTTCCGCCAAGTGTACGTCATTTTCCAACTTATTATACAGCCTTATTTCTTTTATTTATTTAAATTATTTTAAAATTTTTATTTAATTATATAAAGTAATTATTCGTATAAACAACAGCTTAGTTTACTATAAATAATTATACTTTTTAATATTTGTCATATTATCATATTTAAAAATAGCAATCTTTATTGATGTCCAGAATTATGTCCCAAGTTGAACGTTGTCCCAAATTACCTTACTTTACCTTAGCTTATGTTGTAAATTAATTGAAGCAGGTAAATTATTATATTATAATCTCTTTATTATTCCTTAACCTAATTTACATTTGTGTCAGCATGAATTATAAAAAATACATACAAAATACTTAACAATATCAACAAAATCATGTGAATATTAAAAAATACTTTTTGTCTCTAGAAAGCGAAGACGCTGTTGTTTTTCTTCTGTTGCCTCAAATTCTAGGAGAACTATTATGTAAAAGACAAGATGCAGATCACATTTATGGCTTTTTACCTTAAGACATTATAGAGATTGCTGTAATTTCAATGTACAGGTATTGAGTATTGTTTTAAAATTAATTTCCTCTACTAAAATTTTTATTAAAGTTAGAATTTTTTAAATTTTATTTTGAAAACTTTAACTTGTAGTTTATGTATGTTAAGGGTAATTCTTTTTTAGTCAGTCAGTGTAAGATAAACTTACACTAGTCAAATTTCCGTAACTAAAATTTCAAACATTATCTAAAATTAATTCTTATATTATAGGAAAAATGACTAAACTTGGAGAAATAGCTGAGTGACCAAAATAATAATAAGGAATAAACAATAACAAGAAAGCTGTCATATATAAATGATGTATATAAAGGCATTAAATTATTGAATAATATTATAATTAATATAAAAAGCATTGTTTAAGAATGTTGAAAACATGGAACCAAAAAGAGGAATATGTAAATTTCTATTTAAAATTAACAAATTTTTATCTATCCTCTTAACGGTTTGAGCTTATGGTGTTGCATAGATTAGCTAAAAGTAATTGAATGAAGAGTAAAATTCTTTGGGAATAAGCTTCTTAATCATTGATTAGTATTTACACACTGAGAAAAAAAACCGTTGCGTTTACTGTACTCAGTTCAGTAACCTCAAGAGGGCGCTTCCTCAGTTACAAGTACTAAAGATTTCAGTTAAGGGGATGTAAAATGGACACTACACCTGTACTCATAAATATTCACTATCTTTACATTTTATTGCAAAATTTTCAATAAAAAAATGCATTAAGTTGTAGTATGTACCATGAAGATTATTCAGTTAAATTTTTAAATGAATTCATTAATTAGTTATTGAGAATTTTGGGTTCCAAAATTATTTATTAAAATTTTTCAATTTTGTACAGGAATCCAAATATCTCAAAAGCTAATGAATGAATTTATTTGAAAACTTATCAAAATAATCATCATGGTACATACTACAAGCTAATGCATTTCTTTTCTGGAAATTCAGCAATAAAATAGAAAGGAAGCTAATATCTATAAGTACAGGTGTAGTGTCCGTTTTACATCTCCTTAATTTAACTTGAGGAGATGTAAAACGGACACTACACCTGTACATATAGATATTAGCTTCCTTTCCATTTTATTGCTGAATTTCCAGAAAAGAAATGCATTAGCTCGTAGTATGTACCACGATGATTATTTAGATAAATTTTGAAATAAATCCATTTATTAGTTTTTAAGGTATTTCGATTCCTGTACAAAATTAAAAAATTTTAATAAATAATTTTGGAACCCAAAATTCTCAATAACTAATGAATGAATTTATTTAAAAATTTAACCGAATTATCTTTATGGTACATACTACAAACCAATGCATTTTTTTATTGAAAATTTTGCAATAAAATGTAAAGATAGTGAATATTTATGAGTACAGGTGTAGTGTCCATTTTACATCCCCTTAAGGAGATGTAAAACGGACACTACACCTGTACTTATAGATATTAGCTTTCTTTCTATTTTATTGCTGAATTTCCAGAAAAGAAACGCATTAGCTTGCAGTATGTACCATGATGATTATTTTGATAAATTTTGAAATAAATCCATTTATTAGTTTTTAAGGTATTTCGATTCCTGTACAAAATTAAAAAATTTTAATAAATAATTTTGGTACCCAAAATTTTCAATAACTAATGAATGAATTCATTTAAAAATTTAACTGAATAGTCTTCACGGTACATACTACAACTTAATGCATTTTTTGACGGCTAAATCTTTAAAATAAGTGAAATGTGGAATTTTGGTTTCATTATTATAAACAAATATTATTATTTACTCAAATTTATTTTGTGAAACTAATTATTCAGCTAATGTACAATATTTCATGTATATATCAATTCCAGATATTCGCACAATTTTGTTGAAAAAATATGACGGTACCAAAACGCTATATGTGAAAATAATTTTTTTTAAAATCTTTGTCATTTATTAAAATATCTTATTTAAGTTATACTATTTTTTTACCTTTGAAATGTGATATTAATTGAAATTAAAATCTTTATTTTAATTTTCTGAAGTATAAAATTGGTTGTAAATAATATTTCATTATAATTTTTAACGTTGTTGCGTTTATTTTATCATAGCTATGCTAATTAGTCATGGAGGTTTTCAAGGTATTGGTGAACAAAGCGAGTAATAACATTTTTAGCTTTTAGGTACCATTTTCTTGTATTGTGCAGGTATTACAAAATTTAAATGCTTTGCAGTACTAAATATTTCATGTTTTATTCATTTTTATTTTACAATGTGAAAGTAAAATAGTATACTTCTTAGCATATTATTCAATTTAAAAAATATATAATTGGAAGCCAAAATTATGATTATGAAAACTTTTAAAATCATTTATTATCAAAATTTACTTTTCTTTAATAAATAATTAATTCACTTGATTATTGACATTTAATTTCTGATATTTAAGCATAATTCTATTTATTAACTATGACATAAAATAAGTATATACATAAATAACTTATAAAAAATATCTTTTATGAAAGTAAAAATATTCGCTTATATTATTTTACTTGTTAGTATATTTCTTTGTTGCAAGTTTTAAATATTGCATAATTTTATTCTACTATAAGATTTATTTTGAGGATGTGAAAATCTTACAAATAATATTGAAAGCTGTTTATTTATTTAACACGTAATTTTTACGAAATAAGAGTTTGTTTAACTTTATCTTATAAACGGAAATCTAAGAGATAATATTTAAATCATCCAGTACAAGAAGAAATTTGTTAGAGAAAATCTTTAATCCTCTCTTTTGGAACTCATTCTGACTGCTGTTTCTTAACACGTTGGACGCCAAAAGACTGATTTTTAAAACTTGAAATTTTTATTAACAACCAAAGTGGATTTGTAAACTTTAACAAAAACAGTTATTATTTTAACATATGGTACTGGCGTACATACACGCTTTTAAGTTTTCTTTTTTTATCTTATTTTTAAAATGATTCGTTTACAATGGGTCAGAAAAACACCCGGACGGACACTTACCCTTTTTAACCATTTATATTATTGGAATTCTTTAGAATCTTATTATTTCTAACATTTATGTAGTAAAATTAAATGCAGTTTAAATATAATGAATTATTAATAAGTTATATCATTTTACAGTTTATAACTTTTACACTAATATAACACAATCAGAAAAAATAGTGCCAACGTTTCAAATATTATTTTATTTGACAGCAACAAAATTTATTCTGTTTAGCTGAAAATTTATAATCTATTTACGATAGAATTTTAATTTTTCATTCAAATTTATTGCCAATTGTCTATGAAAAAAGTATGCCTCAGACAGTGCTCATTGTCTTGTCGTAAAAAATTGACAATGAATGTGAATGAAAAATAAATTTTGAAATTCTATTCTCGTCAATAGACTCTAAATTTTAAACTGAACAGAACGAAAATAGTTGCTATCAAATAAAATCATTTTTTAAACTTTGACATCATTTTTTATGATTGCGTTAAATTCATCTAAAATAAGAGTTTAAAACGATACAACTTCTTAATAATTCTTTATATTTAAATCAAAGTTTAAAATAATTGTTTTGATCTTATCTAATAAATTAGAGCTTCAAGCTAAAAATTGAATGAACATTTTCTAAAGAAATGCAATAATGATTATCGCAAAAATGAACTTTTGACAAAGACTGTATGGCAAATTCAACACTAAATCCTTTTCAACATATATGTATAAACAATTAAATAGTAACGTAAGATATAATTTGCTATTGCAAATACTGATCAATGATTAAGAAGCTTATCCTGAAAGAATTTTACTCATCATTCAATTATTTTTACCTAATCTGTGTAACGCCATAAGCTCAAACCCTCGCTCAAACCACTAAGAGATGGGTAGAAATTTATTAATTTTAAATAGAAGTTTACATGTGAACAATGCTTTTTATATTAATTATAATATTAAATAATATATCCATATAAATGAGCGAATAAATATAAATATATAATTATAAATGATTATACATAATGCTAGGTGACTTTCAACAAGTTTAAATTCGAAAATTTAATAGCATAGTAAATTAATTAATTTAATTGACTTATTTAGTCTTGAAGATACGAAACTTGTACTATACAGCATCCAGGTATTAATTTAACAAAATTAACGCACCATTCAATAATTTAATACCATTATATATATCATTCATTTATTACAGCTTTCTTGTTATTGTTTATTCCTTATTATTATTTTGGTTACTCAGCTATTTCTCCAAATTCAATAATTTTTCCTATAATATAAGAATTAATTTTAGTTTTAGTATTATCCCACACAGCATGAAAGATTGTTGCAAGGTTGCTGCAAGGTTTCATGAAAGTTTCGAAACTTCGCAGCAACCTTTCATGAAAGATTGCAGCAACATTTATATGTCCGCGCTAGAACCCGGTTGAAATATTTCTAAAAACCTCGCAGCAATCTTTCAGAAAACCTCGCAGCAACCTTTCATGAAAACCTCACAGCAATATTTCAGGAAATGTAACAGAAACATTTCAAGCAACCACACAGCAATTTTTCAGAAAATCTCGCCGTAACCTTGCAGAAAACCTCGTGGCAACCTTTTATGAGATATTGCAGCAACATTTATATGTCCGCGCTAGAACCTGGTTGAAATATTTTTAAAAACCTCGCAGCAGCCTTTCATGAAAACCTCGCAGCAACATTTCAAGAAACCTTGCAGCAATCTTTCATAAAAGGTTTTTCGTAATATTTTATGAAATTTTTCCCAAATTTTGCCGCGAACAACGCTCATACCTTTCCGTATGGTTTCCTGCAATATTTTGTAAAATATTTCTTAAATCTTGCCAAAAGCTTGCTGCAGTAATATTTAATAGTAGGCAGGATTTTCTATCCTTGTGTAATAAAGTTTTTCTTATTTGCTTAAGTATCAATAGTTGTATCTATAAATTACTAGTTGAGCGCAATAGTATTATTATCAATATTTGTGCACAAGAAGAAAAAATTCCTTAGCATCTTTTTTGAGAGAAGTAGAGAATATTTAAATAAAAGGTTTTGTTTCTAATATTTATGCGTTCTTCACTTTTTTCAATAACAATTCGATGGATTTTTTTACCCTACGCATAAATATTTATAATAATAGCATACTTATTGCGCTCAACTTCCCGTATACAATACAACTACAGCAATAAATACTTGAGTAAATAACAGGAAACCAAATATAAGACAAGAACAGCGAATCTGGACTACTCTTAGAATCTTTTATAAAAACTTGCGGAATTATTGCTGAAACTGTTTATGAAAGGTTTGCTACAATTTCATTTTTAAATTATTCATGAAACTTTGCTGATACTTTTTGTGAAACGCTTTTCTGGAATATTTTATAAATATTGCCAAAAATATGGTAATAACCATTGGCGAAATGTACATAGCAATATTTTCTGTGATATCTTAGAAATCTTGTCAAAAACCTTGCAGAAATCTTACTGCAACTTTTAACAAAAGATCCCTCGTAATATTTCATAAAATATTCATCAAATTTTGCTGGAAACCTCGTTGAAACCTTTCATAAAAGGTATCTTGCAATATTTCGTAAAATGTTTCTAAAATCTTGCACGAACCTTGCTGCAACCTTTCATCAAAGGTCTCTTGCGATATTTCGTAAAATGTTCCCCAAATCTTGCTAGGAACCTCACTGAAACCTTTCATGAAAGGTTTCTTGCAATATTTCATAAAATGTTTCTAAAATCTTGGAGGAACCTCGCTGCAATCTTTCATGAAAGGTTTCTTGCAATATTCCATGAAAAGTTCCCCAAATCTAGCTGGAAAACTGGCTGAAACCTTTCGTGAAAGGTTTCTTGCAATATTCCATGAAATGTTTTTAGAATCTTGCAGAAACCTCGCTGCAACCTTTCGTGAAAAGTTTCTTGCAATATTTTATAAAATGTTTCTAAAATCTTGCAGAAAGCTCGCTGCAATCTTTCATAGAAAGTTCGATGCAATATTCCATCAAAATGTTGTCTAAATCTTGCCGAAAATCCCGCTGAAACATGTAATAAAAGTTTTCTTGCAATATTTCATGAAATGTTTTTAAAGTCTTACAGAAACCGCGCTGCAACCTTCCATGAAAGGTTTCTTGCAATATTTCATGAAATATTTCTAAAATCTTGCAGAAAACTTGCTGCAACCTTCCATGAAAGGTTCTTTGCAATATTCCATGAAATGTTTTCTAAATTTTGCTGAAAACCTTGCTGAAAAATGTCGCGAAAGTTTTTGTCCAATATTTTATGAAATGTTTCTAAAATCTTGCAGAAACCTCGCTGCAACATTTCATGAAAGGTTTCTTGCAATATTTTATGAAATATTTCTAAAATCTTGCAGAAACCTCGCTGCAACCTTTCATGAAAGGTTCCTTGCAATATTCCATGAAATAATTTCTAAATCGTGCTGAAAACTTCGCTGCAACCTTTCGTGAAAGTTTTCTTGCAATATTTCATGAAATGTTTCTAAAATCTTGCAGAAACCTCGCTGCAACATTTCATGAAAGGTTTCTTGCAATATTTTATGAAATATTTCTAAAATCTTGCAGAAACCTCGCTGCAACCTTTCATGAAAGGTTCCTTGCAATATTCCATGAAATAATTTCTAAATCGTGCTGAAAACCTCGCTGCAACCTTTCGTGAAAGTTTTCTTGCAATATTTCATGAAATATTTCTAAAATCTTACGGAAACCTCGCTGCAATCTTTCATGAAAGGTTTCTTGGGAAATTTCATGAAATATTTCTAAAATCTTGCAGAAACCTTGCTGCAACCTTTCATGAAAGGTTCCTTGCAATATTTTATAAAATGTTTTCTTTCTTTTGCTGGAAACCTCTATGCAACCTTTCATAAAAGGTTTCTTGCAATAATTCATGAAATATTCCTAAAATCTTTCAGAAACCTCGCTGCAACCTTTCATAAAAGGTTTCTTGCAATATTCTATGAAATGTTTTCTAAATCTTGCTGGAAACCTCGCTGAAACATGTCATGAAAGTTTTCTTGCAATATTTCATGAATTGTTTCTAAAATCTTGCAGAAATCCCGCTGCAACCTTTCATGAAAGGTTTCTTGTAATATTTCATGAAATGTTTTATAAAACCTTGCAGAAACCTCGCTGCAACCTTTCATGAAAGGTTCCTTGCAATATTGCTTGAATTATTTTCTGTAACCTTGTAGCAAGTTTGCAGCAATATCACACTGAAATGTTTCATGAAACCTCTTGGCAATGTTAAGACAAGATTGCTGCAATCTTGTGACAATATTTCAGCACAATATTTCATGCTGTGTGGGATAGCATTATTTTGTATTATGAATATAATGTTTAAAATTTTAGTAAGTTACGGAAACTTTACTAGTGTAAGTTTATCTTATACTGACTGACTGGAAAAAAATTACCCTTAACATATAAAACCTACAAGTTAAAGTTTTCAAAATAAAATTAAAAAAATTTTAACTTTAATAAAAATTTTAGTAAAGGAAATTAATTTTAAAACAATACTCAATACCTATGCATTAAAATTACAGCAATCTCTATAATGTCTTAAGGTAAAGAGCCATAAATGTGATCTGCATCTTGTCTTTTACATAATAGTACTCCTAATTAGAGACCTACTAGCAATCTAGAATATAACCTATCTTTTTTTGGTAGGTCTCTAATTATTCAAAAACTACGCAGTGAAAAAATTTGGTTGTTATTACAAAATTTACTTATTATACTAATATCTAGCGGGGGCTGCTATTTTTTTCTTGTTATACCGGATAGTGTTTACATAAATGATGAAAAACGCTATTAGACAAAGACAGATAGTTCGGCCCCTTCTTAACTTAATAAGACACAAAAATATTCTTTTTTGCCCTAGGCCGCAAAATGACCATTTTGCGTTCTACGGAAAAACTTTAAATGTCTCGGCCTCGGGACAAAAAAATAGTATATTAGACCATAAATGCATATTGATCATCCTCGCTCGTGCAACTTTCGAGGCCTCGCTACGCTCGGCCCCAAAAGTTCGCACTCGCCGAGAATGATCAATATGCATCCTTGGTCAATAATGTACTATTTTAAAGTAAAATAATCTAAGTTTATTAAAAGAAATATACAAATACAAGTTATTCGTTATGACTGCCTGCTCGAGAGGCTAAGCAAAGAGTGACGAAGGTACAAAATTTTCTAAGCTAGAAAGGTTAGTGTAATAAAAAAATGACAGCGTCGTTTGAGTACAAAATTGCAAATTCCTACTCTTACAAATCTAAATTGTCATATAAGTAAAGAACGTTAGCTGAGATCAAGGGTTTTTCCGGCAATAAAAGACCCGTACTAATTACTACGTGTTTTCCGCTATGTTATAAATATATAAAACTCGATAGTACCTTTTTCTTATATTGAAGAATATATTCCCTTTACACAGAATAAAGATTAAGAATAAGCAAAAATATGTTACACTTTAAAGCTTTAAGATAGATATGTTAGACTTAAGAGGAGGTCGCGTATCTCTGTCCTTTTCTAATCAAAAAAATGTTTTTTTTACAAAAACTAATAACTTCTGCAAAAAATGAAGAGAAAGCCGCACCTTGTATCGAAAAAAGCAATGTTTTCTTTAATAAAAAAAAATTAATTTTATTGCTTCGTTCTCAAGAAAACCTTGAAAAACCAAATTGTCTACCCTAACCTCTATGATTTACCCTGTTATGAAAAAGCAGCTGATAAACCAGCTGATAAACAAGCTGATAAACGAGCTGATAAATCAGATGATAAAGCAGCTGATAAATCAGGTGTTGATTTGGCCGCTAATCGCAGCTGATATATCAGCTGCTATATAGTCTGATTTATCAGCTGAATTTTCATAAAATATATTTTTTTAATAGTAAATCATAAATAATATTTTATATGTGAAAGAATTAATATTTTAATTATTGTAAGTTATAAAAATCGTTTTTTTTTTTAATAAATATATTAATTGGAAATTAAATACAAAATTAATTTATTTTAAATACAGAAATATTAAATAATATTAATTTTTCCAGGCTAAAAAACTAAAAATAACTCCAAGAAAAATTTCAATTTCACCACGTTTTTCTTTCGTTGAATTTAGATTAAATTGAAATAAAAAGATTATTTATTTCAATTCTATCATATTATTACAATAATGTGCTATAATTATTTGTCTATCAAAGGAAAGAACAAAAACGAGGTAAACCTCGTAGTGTCAGCTCTCCAAACAGCAGAGAGCTTTTATAAGTAAACCCGGAGTGTTCCAGCCTTATATATCTGTGGCCTTGAATTTCGTCTGAAAAATCATAAAAGTTAGAGGAACGCCACATAGTGAGGTAAAGACGAATTAACCTGTCTTCGATCATCAATTAGTCCTTACATCACTAGATGGCGTTTATCTAACTTTTGTGATTCTTCGGACAAATTTCGAGGTCACAGATATATAAAGCTGGAACACTCGATGTTTGATTGTAAAAGCTCTTCGTTGTCTGAAGAGCTGACTCTACGAGGTTTAGCTCGTTTTTATTATTCTCTTTGATAGAAAAATAATTATAGCACATTATCTTGTAATAATATGATATAATTGAAATAAATAATCTTTTATTTCAATTTAATCTAAATTCAATGGAAGAAAAACGTGGTGAAATTGAAATTTTTCTTAGAGTTATTTTTAGTTTTTTAGCCTGGAAAAATTAATATTATTTAATATTTCTGTATTTAAAATAAATTAATTTTGTATTTAATTTCCAATTAATATATTTATAAAAAAAAACGATTTTTATAACTTAGAATAATTAAAATATTAATTCTTTCACATGTAAAATATTATTTATGATTTACTATTAAAAAAATATATTTTATGAAAATTCAGCTGATAAATCAGACGATATAGCAGCTGATATATCAGCTGCGATTAGCGGCCAAATCAACACCTGATTTATCAGCTGCTTTATCATCTGATTTATCAGCTCGTTTATCAGCTTGTTTATCAGCTGGTTTATCAGCTGCTTTTTCATAACAGGGTTAAGTTTTTCAAGGTTTTCTTGAAAACAAAGCAATAAAATTAATTCTTTCTTATCAAAGAAAATATTGCTTTTTTTTATACGAGATGCGGCTTTCTCTCCATTTCTTGCTAAAGTTATTAGTTTCTGCAAAAAACTCAATTTTTTTATTAGAAAAGGACAGAGATACGTGACCTCCTCTTAAATTATATATTTTATTACGGTATTTTAGTAGAAAAAATTTGTTTTTAAATTTTTTGTCCCTTCTTTTTAATGATCTTGAAAGAAAATATATTTTTCTGTTGCACGGCAACAGTAAATGTATACGAATTGTTCAGTTAAAATTTAGTGATTGATATTTAAGAAACAAGTTATTTTAGACATTGTAAAAAAAAATATTAATAAATGTCAAGTCTTGTCATTTAGGATTATAAAGAAAAAAAAGCTTTTATTTTGTTGATATTGTTAAGTATTTTGTATGTATTTTTTATAAGTCATGCTGACACAAATGTAAATTAGGTTAAGGAATAATAAAGAGATTATAATATAATAATTTACCTGCTTCAATTAATTTACAACATAAGCTAATTAGCTTCTTTTCTGAGAGAAATAAAAAATCAATTGTGTCCATGCGTTTTGAGTATTTATCAGATTTTCACATGATGGCACTAGAATTATAATAAGCAAATATTTTAATTTTTGAAATTCTAATTTTATGAACTCAAAAGCTCTTCTTTTTAAAATTATTGTTTATTATTACCTTACTCGTCCAAGTGTTGCTCTTATTCATAATAGTTTTTTCTATAATTAATGTAATTATATTTTATTTTAATATTTCTGAAATAAACTTAACTTAAATTTAACTTTTTTATACTTAACATACCAATTAACTTGAGATGATTCTTGCTTCTTCTGTATCTTATTATTTGTTTACATTTAAATCCACGGGCGAGTTTACAGGTTACCTCGCAATTTATCACTAGTTTTGATCTAGTTATTTCAAATTTTAAAATTGCGCTATTCGAACTTAGCTATATCATCGACTTCTTGATCTGGTACACTCTGAACATAGCATAGTGGTACAAAAAAATAATCGAACTCCAACGCTGGCTCAATATATGTCTATTATATAACCTAAAGATATATAACCCAAAATATTGTAGTAACGGACCTTAATTTCTATAGAAAAATCCTCTCATGCAAAATGTTTTCTATAAATTTTATCTCTATGATTATTTCTATCGTTTTTTATCTTTTCAATTAGTTTACTTGAAAAGACCAAAATCAGAGCTAGAAAACTGACGAATCAAAAAACGGTTTTATTGATTAAATAAAACCATTTTTTTGATTCGTCAGTTTTCTATATCGATATAATTTATAGATATAATATGAAAGCAAAATAAATTTATATTACAAAGATTTTATTATATTCTTTATCTATTCTAATTAAAACTGTAAATTAATAATACTAGTATTAATTATCAAGCTTAATGTTCAATACTAGAGAAATAAAATAAGGACCAATCCTAATTAGTTGACACATGTTTATTACTTTTGCAGTTAGAGAAACTAATCTAAAAATATAAAAGTAAATTTCATAATGTTTATTATAGAAAAAACTTAAAAATACAATGACCGGAAAAGTCAATAATAAAGGAGAAAAATATTGAATCATTGTGTTAAAGATCGAAGAGGGGAGAATGTGAGAACAATGAAAGGGGAAGTATGAAAGTCATGGAAAATGAAATAAGAAAATCAATAAAACAGTAAATGACGTATGTTTGGTTGTATTTTGTAATAATTTAAAATTTTGAATATAAAAGCTAAATTATAGAATACATTTGTTGAAAAATAAGATACGTGGGCTACTAATTTTTAATATTAAAATATAATTGTAGAAACTGGTTAAATAAACGTTGAATTTTTTCTATTTGGACAGATAAATATAAACTAACAAGACGTACAAAAGAATTATTAATAGCATAGAAAAAAGGAATTGATAAAAAGAAAAATCAAATGTTGCCAATGAGCTAATCTTGTACAAAAATTATATACTCAAAAAGTTGCTTAAAAGTTATATGAATTGAAATCAGAGAAACAACCCCCAAAAAATCAATAATTTGCTGGAATCAGCGCACAAAAACATGTAATTATTTTTTTACTACTTCAGTCTGTTTGTAGTGTATTTTATTTAGCACAGTATCGTTTTTTAGATTCCAAGAGTGTATTTTGTAAAATTAATAAATAAAATACGAAACTACGTTCAAACCATTATAACCTCTTGATTCCTAGTTATAATTAATAAATTTTAATTAATTACTATATATAATAATGTTAACAATTTATTTTAATAGTATATTGAAACATCCTAATATTAAATAAAAATGTAATAAAAAAAGTACTCAATTTTATATTTATTTGAAATATATAAAACTTCTTTATTCATGATTTCATGGTTTTTACTATATTGCACTCATAATTCAAGATATTTAATTGAGTAAGAAATAATAATTATATAGAGAGCCTAGAATAAATAATTTTTTCTCATTCAATTAAAAATTAAAATTTGTAGAATTTATTGCTGTTTTAATGATAAATTATACATATGGTTAAAGTAACTCCGATAAAAACAGAATTACAAATTTATCTGTTAGTTAAATTAAGGAGATGTAAAATAAATATTGGCTATCTTTCCATTTTATTGCAAAATTTTCAGTAAACAAATGCTTTTGCTTATAGTATATACCATAAAGATAATTCAATTAAATTTTCAAATATATTAATTCATTAGTTATTGAGAATTTTGGGTACCAATATTATTTAATAAAATTTTTCGATTTTATACCAAGAATCCAAATATCTTAAAAACGATGGAATAAATTTATTTAAAAATTTAACTAATTAATCATCATGGCACATACTACAAGCTAATGTATTTCTTTTCTGGAAATTCAGTAAAGAAATGGAAAGAAAGTTAATATTTACGAGTACAGGTGTAGTGTCCATTTTACATCCCCTTAAAATATAAATAGTATTTTCAATTATGATTAAAAATGACGTCAAATAGAAAACTTTGCATGTTGAAAAATATGTAATAATTAATTTGAAAAAATTTTATTCGCATAATATTGTTTATTTAAATATGTGTATATATATATATATATATATATATATATATATATATATATATATATATATATATATATATCTGAAAATATTAAACAGACAGATAAATTTTTAGTTTTTAATCAGTCTATTGACCGAGAAACTGTTAAAGTCAGCAAAAGTGCAAGTTGTTTTTGAATTTGGATGTTTGCCAAAGCTCGCAGGGCACTTATTCGAGGGCATTGACTAGTCGGCCCTGTTTAAGCTTGCTGCGTGCGCAACTAGTATCGGACAGCGGTGGCGTTTAAAGTAGCAGTAGTGTTAACGACAGCAGATAGGGACAACAAGCAAGAGCTGAAAGCGCGCGCATAGTTTACCACTAAATTTTTTGTCTATTCCATTTTGTTGAAACGAAATGAGAAGGGTACTATTGTGTCGAAAGTATACGTTGCATCCACCCGAACCGGTAATAATTAGAAGTACAATTCGCAATTGACGTCGATATATATGCGCCGTTGCACATTAACTCTCACGAAGTTTTGTTTATTCCAAAGCAGCTGTAATCGCATACTATGTTTGAGATTTTTCAGTGCATGTTGTAGTAAATGTTCTGTACGTGCTCGCGCTTCATCAGGAAATGTCACGAAGCAAGTGTTATTGTCAACATTATTACTTCGACCCTTCGCCCTTAACATCATTGACATCGCAACTGCGGTCGGCGCTCAAATTCGAGGCCAAGGACTATAAGACGCAATATCTTAAATATATGCTTCACTTGGTCTACAACCCTCTAACTCTCCACCTTCAGTGCCGCCATTAATTACTGTCTATACTCGTGATGCTCAAAAGTGCGCCGGTTTTCTTAGTAGTGCAGCTTTCTATAAAATTGTGATCAATTTTATATCCTAATGCCTTTTTTTTCTACTTTTTAATTCAAGAGGGATGATGAATAGATATACAATGGACCTAGAAATTACATAACTTACTATTAAAGACTTCCCTTCTTTTATTTTATTAACGTAAATGTAGAATCCAAGTATTTATGCTATTGACGTATGGAAGAACATGAAGAGTTGAAATATCGATTCGACGTCAAACGTTGGATAAAAAAAATAAAATAAAATTCGAGAAATTGAAGTACTGTTTAATATTATCTTTCTTGAAAGTTTATTTCTTGTACAATATTTTATCTTGTTAAGTTTCTGGTCAAATAAAATGTAAGTTCGTATTATAACTATAAAATGTTTATCGAACTTCATCAAACTCAAACTGTGAACTTCTTTATCTCTATAAAGAATTTATACTCTACATAAGAATACGGTTTAAAGTAGATTCCAAAGTGAATTAAAAACAGTGCTACAACCAAACAAATTGTGTCAATTATTAATGATTAATTATTGAAGTTTACAACACAAAAAACGGAAGAAAAAAATTAAAGTCAATGTGATTTTAACGTAGTGTGACAAAATCAAATATTTTGACGAATATTAAATACTATCATTAGAATGTGTATAAAATTTCATGGATGAACGTGCTATACATATCTATGGTGAGACAATTTTTATTTAAAAATTAATAACCAATAAATGCCAGACAGTTTCAATTTTTAAAAACAACTTATAAATATTACATAAAATTAAACATCAAAAATATAAAATTTTTTATAGGTCTTTAGAAAACTTTAAATGCATATAAGTATCTAAAAAAATAAAAATACAAAACAAATAAGTACAAATTTAGTAATTTATTTCTCTTTTCGATTTCATAAATTATCTAGATTTTTTATCAAATAATACATATTTCTCAGACAAGTTCTTGCATTTTTTTAAAATTAAACCAAAATAGAACCTATTCATCCAGAATTTTTTCTTAATTGAATAGAATCCCTATTAATTATATAACTGCCGAAAAATTGTTCATTTTATTTTTCAAAACAAAAATTGAGGAAAATGGTTGATATTAAAAATTGTTTAATTAATATTTGAAACCTATGTTAATTTATGAAACAAATTATATTTGACTTAATAAAATTTTCGTTAAGCATGTTTTATATTGAATTTAGAATTAAAAAATATGCAAAACGAAGTCAAAAAATTGTCGAGGAATCAGGGGAAAGAAGAATAACAAAAATTTAAGAACTGATACACGGCTTTAATACTAAGACACTTGTTGACGCACGTGAATGAAAGGATATCACTAAAAGTGACTTCGGAATTTAGGTTAGGTTTTATTTTTTTTCAAATCATGCTTTCAATATATGGGATTTTTAAAATTTTTAAATTTTCCAATATTTTTTGATACCCACAGATAAGTGTAAAACTTATAAATCCAAAAAATTTTACAAACTAAAAGCGTAAATTGTAAACTACAAAATGAAAATTTCGCCTAACCTCCGTAGTTGCCTTGTGCTGAAGTTCTTATGAGGGTTTCCTTTTTTTACAAAATTTGAAAGAACCTTGCTTCCACCCTCCAGATTTCTTACAAATGTTAAAAAACTATGAAAAAAATTCTGAGATGGTCGAAAAAAATTATTTAACCCGTACTGCTCTTCAAATAACGATATTGCACGATTTTTTTCAATTTTTTTAAGGTAGTAAAAAGTTTCTATTGCAGTTAAATAATGCTGAATAAATTGCAATCGTACAACTAAAAATTAAAATACATATATTTTCTTTTTTGAATATTTTGAATCACAAGTATGTTATCATTAAGAAACAAACGTGAAAAATAAATTATTTACAATGACGTCAGAACAAGTGATTATATAAAAAAAATTTTTTTGCAAAACTTATGGATGTTTTTAAGATACAATTTTTTTCTAAAATGAGTTGTACTCTGAATAAGCGCGATTAGCAATTAAAAAAAAAACGTTTTCTGGACTTTATAAAGAAAAAAAAATTATGCACGAAATTTCAGCCTAAAAATTTATAGTACATTATTACAAAACTTTTATTGAAAAAAAAGTTAAGAAAAATAATTAATTTCCAAAAGAATCTCTAAAAATCAATTTTTTTCATAGGGTAAGTGTGCTAGTTATCGTTGCCCCCCGACTGCCGTGCTCCTTCGATATTATAATACATTGATAGGTTTAAGCCTTGATCAATAATACAAAAAAATTTTTTCAATATTTTTGAAGTATAATTTAACTATTAGAAAAATAAAAATTTAATTTATCGACGTTTTATATTGTGGGTGTGTTCCGAAATTGCTGACAGTACTGGCCAGTAACCCAAGTGGCAACCGCGCAATAAATTTTAGCGGTTTATTTAAATCAACGAATTTAATTAAAATATTTAATTCATAAAATTTAATTGCATATTCATATATTATGATTGATTATACTATTTATTATATTTTATTATATTTTCACAAATTTTCTTTAATTCGATCATCAACCCAGTAATCAGCCGATTTTTATTTGCATATGCTCTACTGATGTAACTCAACAGCTAACAGCTCGCTATAAATTAAACTCTAAAATAAAAATGAAAATATAATAAAGTAAAATAATAGTAATTAATAATCTAACGAAACAATATTTTTTTAATAATTTTACTATAATAATATAATAAAATTTTATGAATTGAATTTGTTGATTCAAATAAACCGCTAAAATTTATTGCGCGGTTGCCACTTGTGTTACTGGCCAGTACTGTCAGCAATTTCGGAACACACCCTGTATAAATAATGTTTAAAATTTTTGTAACGTGATTTATGCGTTTTTAGTGCGCGCGTTATCAAAAAGCTTGGATTGCATGTTTAATTCAATCATCTAAAGTATTGAAAAATGTATATTAATAATATGTAAATGCATTTTATTATAATAAAATACTTACGAATTTCGAAAAAACTTACAATTTGGGTTTTTAAATTATTTTTTATTATTTATTTATAAAATATAGTAACTGGAACAGATTTAAGCATATGATTCGATTATCGTGCACGATAACTATTGATATATGTACAAAAATTAATATAATCTTTTAGTAAATATTCTTTATATTATTTTAACTAGAAAAAGTAACGTATAAAGACTCCTAAAGTTACATACAAAATACAAACATATTAAGTTATAATCTCTAAGAACTGTATATACGAAACTGATTGTAACATTGATATATACTCACACACTCATATACTATAAACAAAATAATAATTTAGGATAAGGTCCATAGAGCACAAAGTGCATGGCCATCTAGTTAGTTCAAGTCTAACAGCATAAGAGAGAGCACAAAATAAAGACTTATAAAAATTACTTGTTTGTGCTTTCTGACTACACCTTCTTCCTTTAAATTCCAACAGGTTATGAGCCCAAGCACATAGCTAAGGTGTATGTAGTGCGAAATAATAAAAATATATAAATAATAAATAACTTTTTTAATTAAAAAAATTAATTTTAAAAATAATAATAATAAGTGCTTGTGATAAGTATATGTGTTAAGATATAGTGCAAAAATGAGTGAAGATACAAAAAAGACAAAAAGAAACATTAAGCCCTTTGATGGTGAAAAATATAGCATATGGAAATATCGTATTCGCGCTTTAATTGCAGAAGAAGATGCACTTAAAGTCTTAGACGAAAATATTCCTGATAAACCAGATGATAATTGGAAAAAATGCGAAAGAATTGCTAAGGGTATTATTATTGAATATTTGTCTGATTCAATGCTTAGTTTTTCAACAGAAGCAGATACATCAAAAAGTGTCATCGAAAAATTAGATGCGATTTATGATAGAAAAAGTTTAGCAACGCAGTTGAATTACAAGCAGCAGGAGCAACGTTAAGTGAAATGAGTAAAATTGCTAGACTTTTATTAACGTTACCGAATTCATATGATGCACTAGTTACCGCTATTCAAACTCAGTCAGATAAAGATTTAACTCTCGCCTTTGTAAAAATAAAATTACTAGATTATGAAATAAAATTAAAAAATGAACAGAGTGAAACAAGTGTAAAAGTATTGCAAACAGAAACTATATCAAGTAATGAAAAGAAAATTAAAAAGCATAAAAATTTCAAAGTAAATTTTAAAAGAAAACAAAATAATAGTTATAAAAATAAAAAGTTTTATAAAAGTAATAATAAACACTGTGATCATTGTGGTAGAAAAAATCATGAGAGAAGAGACTGTTATTTCTTAAAAAATAACGCTACTATTGAGAATCAACAACGGACGCTGCATACGATTCAAACGCAAAATGATGATCGTAGTTTTGCATTTATGACAGCGGACGAAGCTGAATTTCAAAATGATGATCCAACAAAAATTATTTTCATACCCTGGTAGAAAGTTTAGCATAAATTATGGCGTGTCCACCAACATATGGCCATATTTGTACGGTGTAATTACACTGTCAAATTTCACCATAAGTTGGCCATAATATGGACTTATTCTAATGTATGATTTGTGCGCACTACTATAATAAACTTATATTTATAGTATAACAAGTTTAACTTTAATTCTGAACTTTCTCTATTTTTCTCTATTATTTTTTATTCACTATTCTTCAGATTTTAATTACAAATAAATTTTTTTTTATTATAACCTAATTTTCTGATATGACTTTATATTCGACATCTTAACCTAACCCTAATCTTTAAAAATAGACGCGCTAATGTAGTTCTTAAGTTTTGTTAGTTAGTTGAAAAACTCAATATTATGTTATATAATAAAACTAATTGATTTGCATTAACATTATGTTATAGCAGGACACTTTAAAATTATTTGCAAAATTTTAGAACTTTGAGTACCAGACTTTCAAAACGAATATGTGTATTATGAAATATTTTGTTTGTAACTAAACCAAAAATGAAACTTAACACCAATTTTTTCAAAGTGAAATTACAATACAATTCCCAATATATGGATTTATATTGATATTATGCTAGACAAAACATTCTAAAGTTATTTACAAAATTTCATGATTGTAAATGCTATAATTTTAAAAACAAATAAGTGAAAACGAAATTATAATATCACTTTAAACAACTTGATGGCCAGTTTCATTTTTAGTCCATGTCGAATGAAATGTTTCATGTGGTACTTGTTAGATTTTTTTTTAACTATAGTACTTAAAGCTATGATACTCTGTATTTTGCTTTAAGAGCAGGCCGGATTCGCTGTCCTTGTCTAATTGGCATTTTTGTTATTTACTCAAGTATTAATCGGTGTATCTGCAAATTGAAGGTTAAGCGCAATAGATATTATTATTACAAATATTTATGCACAAGAAAAAAAAAATCCATCGCTTTGTTTTTGAGAAAAGTAAGGAACGCGAAAATATTATAAACATAATCTTTTACTTCGGCGTTCCTTACTTTTCTCAAAAACAAATCGGTAGATTTTTTTTTTCTTGTGCATAGATATTCATAATAATAATATCTATTGCGATCAACCTTTATTTTGAAGATACACCGATTAATACTTGAGTAAATAACAAACAACTCAATTGTTACTCGGTCGGTATCAGGTTCTACTCCGGCCTGCTGTTAAAATATCTTCCTCGAACATGGTATCAATTCATATGAATGTAATTTATATTGTACTGTTGTTTTGATTTAAAAAGTTGGTAAGCAGTTTTATATTTGATTTAGTCTATGATGAGTCCTTTCATATTATACGTACCAGACTATACTTCTTTTCAAACTATAGAATTCAATGTTATGTTTTATTATACAACCTAGATTACATTGATTTGCATTGACATTATGTTACAGTAGGATATTTTAAAATTATTTGCAAAATTTTAGAACTTTGAGTGCCATAATTTTCAAAAGAATATTCTAACATGTGTATTATTAAATATTTTAGTTGTCGCTAGACCAAAAATTAAACTTGCCACCAACTCCTTTAAAGTGAAATTACAATACAACCTACATTACATGGATCTGTATTGATATTATAATAGACAGAATATTCTAAATTTATTTACAAAGTCTATGAATAATTTTAAAATATCTCATTCAATGCTTAAAATCCTTTTGATTAGTCAAAAATGTGATTTCTTCAATTTGGTGGTTGTCGTAAGCTTTCTCAGTTAATTTTTAACCAATTGTTCGACAAACTTTTAAATTCTTTTTCTTTTAAATAAAAGTGTTATTTTGTGAATACATATTAATTAAAGATCTCTGGAAATTTTGAAGTCAATTCGTTGAAAATTGGCTAAGGAAGCTTGCAGTGACCACCAAAATCAAGTGTTCGAATAAAAGAAAGAATTTTAATCATTTCATGAGATTATTTAATATTATTCATGGGCCAAAGTCTTATATTTTATATATCCAAGGTAATAAAACTTTTTTTAAACAATATTATTATAAAAAAATTATTATGACATTTAAATTTAATTTTTATTTTAGGCTTGAATTTGGGCTTGATACCTTAAGTTCTTAATTAATTGATATTTTATATGAGTGTAACTACAATTAATATTAAATAATACTAATATCTCATTAATTTATATTAACACTAAATTTATTTTTAAAATAAATCATAACCTATAAAGTTTGTATTGTTCATTATAACCTTTGTCTATTCGAGTGATATACTAACAAGTAATTGTTATTAATTGTAAATAATGTTAGACCATTAACTATAACTTTATAAATGAAACTTTAATGTGTTATTGTTAATTATAAAAATAAATAGTTTATAAAAATGAATAATATATGATGATAATTTATTAAAATGAATCATTTTCTGATAATTCTAAATTATAATTTCCTTAATTATTATTCCAAAATTTTAATTATCTTTTCAAAATTATAAATTTGTATTCCTTGTCAAGTCCATAAGCTGACCATATTCCGTCAAAATAAGACTGGGTTTGTAGCCTTGTCAAGTCCATAAGCTGGCCATATTCCGTCGATATAAGACTGGGTTTGTGGCCATATTATGGTTGTAAACCATAAAATACACCATAATGACACCGTAAATCCAGGCTTTTTTCTACCAGGGTAGTAGACTCAGGAGCCACAGATCACGTAGTCAAAGAAAATAAAATATTCAAAACTTTATCAACTTTGGAAAAACCTATCAAAATATCAATAGCCAAGAGAGGAGAAACAATCGACGCCACCCATATAGGAACGATAGCAGTCAAAACAAATCTCGGTGTATCGGGCATTCTTGAGAATGTACTATATGCACCAGATGCAACAACAAATCTTTTGTCTGTACACCGTATCCAGCAGGCCGGAATAAGCGTCATTTTTGGTGAATCTGGAGGTGTAATTATAAAAAGAGGTGGTAAGACCATTCTAACTGTTAAGTCAATAAATAATTTAATATGCATAATTTTTACTGAAGATAATACGTGTAATAAAACGTATGCAAATAATACAATTATTTTAAATGCATATAAATTATGGCACGAACGTTTAGGCCACATTGAAAAATCTAAATTTATCAAAATGAAACAAAATAATTTAATCGATGATAATAATTTAATTGAATCAATAAGTCCTACTAATGATTTGTGTGAAGCTTGTATTTACGGAAAACAAGCACGTCTTCCTTTCTCAAAAGAAAGAGATAGAAGTCACGTAACAAGACCTTTGTTTATTATACACTCTGATGTATGCGGTCCCATAAAGCCCTCGACTATTGATGATAAAAATTATTTTGTTACATTTATCGATGAATTTACACATTACACGGTAGTTTATCTTATTTCATATAAGTCTGAAGTATTTTAAATGTTTCAAGACTTTGTAGCTAAAAGTGAAACTCACTTTAACTTAAAAATTGCAAATTTAAATTGTGATAATGGGAATGAGTATTTGTCGAATGAATTCAAAGCATTTTGTGTACAAAAAGGTATCCAATATAATTTAACTATTCCTTATACGCCACAACAAAATTCTATAGCAGAGCGCATGAATAGAACTCTGTTAGAAAAATCACGATCTATGATTCATGGTGCTCAACTTAAAAAAGAATTATGGGGAGAGGCTATTTTAACGGCTTCTTATTTAGTAAATATAACCCCAAGTAAAGCCATTGCGGAGAATAAAACTCCATATGAACTTTGGCATAATAAAAAACCAAAATTAAATCGTTTAAAAATTTTTGGTAGTACTGTATATTATTATGACAAAAATAGACAAAATAAATTTGATAAAAAATCTATTAAAGGAATTTTAGTTGGCTATGAGAGAAATGGATACAAAATATTAAACGTGCAAACAAATAAATTTATTATAGCACGTGATGTTGTATTCGATGAAATAAACTTTAAAGATTCGAGACCAACATTTGTACACGCAAAAAATGACTTTGAAGACAATCATCTTCAAATAAAAAGATTTAAAGCTGATGAAAATAAAATCAGCGAGAATCAAGAAACTGAAGCAAACAATTCTAATCAAAAGATTGAAGCTCAGATTGATTCTCATGAAGGTGAATTGCGACGAAGTGCAAGAATAAAAAAATAAATTTCAAATAAATTATGATGAAAATTATGATCATCATATTTATGCACTATCGACAAATACTGACATTCCTAAGTCTTACAATGAGATAAAATACCGTGATGATAAAAGTAAGTGGGAGCAAGCTATTAATAATTAAATTCAATCATTAATACAAAACAAAACATAGGAATTGCTTCCACGTCCGAACAATAAAAATATAGTTGATTGCAAATGGGTCTTTAATATTAAAATGGATGAAAAAGGAATTCCATGTAAATATAAAGCAAGACTTGTTGCAAAAGGTTTCAGTCAACAATATTTACAAGACTATAATGAAACTTTTGCACCAGTTGCGCGAATAACAACATTTAGAATGCTTGTTGCCCTTGCAAATCAATATAATTTATTGATTCATCAAATGGACGTGAAAACTGCATTTTTAAATGGTCTATTGAAAGAGGAGATATACATACGAGTGCCAGAAGGAATTTCAGCTCCTGAAGGTTACGTATGTAAGTTAAATAAGGCATTATATGGTCTTAAACAATCAGCAAGATGCTGGTTTGAACTTTTTGAAATTACACTTAAAAAGCATGGTTTTCAAAACTCCTCAGTAGATCATTGTTTGTATTTTCAAAATAACAACCATATCTGTAAAAATATTTATGTGCTATTGTATGTAGATGATGTTCTTATTGTAACATATGATAAAAATACAATGCAAAATTTTAAAACTTATTTAAAAAGGCAGTTTTCAATGACAGATATGAATGAAATAAAATTATTCTTAGGAATAAATATAATAAGAAAAGACGATACGATTTCATTAGATCAAAACGTCTATTTAGAAAATATTTTACGTAAATACAATATGATAAATTGTAATATTTTAAACACTCCATTACCTGCAAAATTAGATTTCAATGCTTTAAATGATGACGAGTATTATGATGCTCCATGCAGAAATGTTATAGGCTGTTTAATGTACGCTATGTTATGTACAAGGCCTGATCTCTGCTTTGCTATAAATTTACTTAGTAGATATCAAAATAAAAATAACAAAGAATTATGGCAAAACTTAAAGAAAGTTTTGAGATACATAAAAGGATCATTAAAACTTCGTTTAGTTTACAAACGAAATGAAAATTACCAAAATTTATTAAATGGTTATGTAGACTCTGATTGGGCAGGTAATGAAGTTGACCGAAAAAGTACAACTGGTTATATATTTAAAATGTTTGATTGTAATACGATTTGTTGGAATACAAAAAGACAAAATTCAGTTGCAACTTCCTCAACAGAAGCCGAATATATGGCATTATATGAAGCAGCTAAAGAAGCTTGCTGGTTGAGATTTCTTTTGCAAAGTATTAAAATTAATTTTAAAGAACCAATAAGTATTTTTGAAGATAATAATGGTTGTATAGCCATTGCAAATAATCCAACAGATCATAAACGATCAAAACATATTGATGTAAAATATCATTTTACACGAGAAAAAGTAGAACAAAAATTAATAATGCTTAAATATATTTCCACAGATAAGCAGCTGGCTGATGTCTTTACAAAGCCATTACCGAAAGTGCAATTTACGTACATCCGCAAGCAGATAGGATTAGAAGAATCTGAATAAAATAAACAAATTTTACGAGAATTTAAAAAAAAAAAAAAAAAAAAATTCATTAATGTTTAATTCACAAGTTAAAATTGAATGAATATTTTAAATTTGTTTTTTATTCGTTTATATATATTCTTTTCATAAAATTTTTATTGTATCTGTAATTGCGAGTACAGTGGTTTGATTGGGTTTTTATTTGGGTTTTCCCCAATCCTTAGCAACAAATGTTGAACCACTTATGTATCACCCAACATATATAAAAGAAACAAAGTGTTCTCTCTTGTGTTTGATAGTTACGGATTAATTTTTGAGTGGGAGTATTGATATATGTACAAAAATTAATATAATCTTTTAGTAAATATTCTTTATATTATTTTAACTAGAAAAAGTAACGTATAAAGACTCCTAAAGTTACATACAAAATACAAACATATTAAGTTATAATCTCTAAGAACTGTATATACAAAACTGATTGTAACATTGATATATACTCACACACTCATATACTATAAACAAAATAATAATTTAGGATAAGGTCCATAGAGCACAAAGTGCATGGCCATCTAGTTAGTTCAAGTCTAACAGCATAAGAGAGAGCACAAAATAAAGACTTATAAAAATTACTTGTTTGTGCTTTCTGACTACACCTTCTTCCTTTAAATTCCAACAATAACTAAACCAATTTTTTGGTATAATCTTAGTTATCGTGCCCTCTAACATGTGAGCATCGAAGAAAACACAACCTCAAAAAAAGATAAATCGACGAAAAATGCACGGCATTCGACGCTCGATATTTGGTCGAGGGCTTGCTTACTGACAAAATGCATTTAGTTGGGGGCGCGGAAACTGACACACGGTATATAGAAATCTGAAAATTGAGCAACACGGTATTTGACGCATGCATCAATTCTTATATTTTTAATAATATTTCAAATATTTTACCATACATAATTAATCAATCATGCTCATTAAATAAAAGATGCTTCAACGTTTATAACTGATATCAATATTAGTTATCGAGCATTAATAGAAAAATCTGTTTAATTTGATATAATCTGTAAGAGGTTACGTTAAACCCACGGTAACTGGCACATTTACCCTACTTATTTAAACTTAATGGAAAAAAACGATTCTTCATGTGAAAATTTCTATCATAAAAATGTATAATATACTATTTCAAAACTTTGTCGTTCAGAAAAATTTTTGCTGAAAATTTTTATTTCTGCAGTAGTACCTAGAATTCGATTTTTTTTTCATGCTTTTCCGAAGCTTTTTCACAATAGCTTAGAAAGAACGAATTACAATAAGACATTATTCAACAAAACTTGATAATAAAATATGAACTCTTAGAAATAATAAAATTTTTAATACAGAATTCTTTAGTAAAACAAGTTTTTTTAACGGTCATAAAAAAAATTAAACTGCGCCAATTTAAGCACATGTTTCACAAAAAGCAGGCTGAATTATCTGTCTTAGCCATCCGTTGTATTAAGAAAAATATAGTAGCCCCTGCTAGATATTAGTAAAATAAGTAAATTTTGTAATAACAATCAAATTATTTTATCGCGTAATTTTTTAATAATATGAGACCTACACTGAGAAAAAAATTTAGTTGAGTCAATGAAATAAATTTAGTTATTAAATATTTTGTTGATAAAAATTAATTTTGATTGAAGTAATATGCAAGGTTATTAAATCACTGAAACATTTAGTTGGGATAAAAAAAATTGATACCTAAGTTGAAAAAAATAAATATTTTTTTAAAATAAAGAAAAATTTATTGTTTCGGTTAAATTATTTGATTGATTTAATCAAATCAATTTCATTAAGGCAGCTGATGAAATTTTATAAAATATTTATTTGTAACAATAGAATATGTTTGTAAATTATCTATATATTTTGTTACAATAATTAAATATTTATTTTAGTAAATCGTTTGTTAAATTTACAAAATCTTTAATAACAATAAAAAAATATTGGTCAATGATCAATATAATATTTGCTTGAATTAACGGTCATCCGATTAAGTTAAAGAAGCTTATATTGTAAATAAATGCTTCACTAAGTTAATAACATTGTCATTCAATTAATAATATATGTGATTGTATAAAAAAAAATATTTTGTTGTATATAACACATAAAATTTGATCAGCATTTCAATAAAAATTACAATTAATTTAAAGAAATAGGTTCCTTAAAATCAACAAATCCGATTTCAATGAATTCACAAAACGAAAACCAAAAAATTATTTTTTTAAAGTCAAGAAAGGTGCAACGTAAAATCAGATATTAAATTTTTTTTAAAGAAATATTTATTAAACCAAATATATATTTATTTTATTATTTCTATCAAATTGTTATTGAATCAAGAATGTATGTCACTGATTTAATTAAATATTGTATTAACACTTCTATTGAATTACTTTAATGTTTAATAATATATTTGATTATCTTAATGAAATATTTATAAAACCAAATATATTTATTCTATTATTTCTATCAAGTTATTATTGAAACAAGAATATATTTCATTGATTCAATTAAATATTATATTAACACTTCCATAAAATTACTTTAATGTTCAATAATATATTTGATTATCTCAATGAAATATTTATTAAACCGAATATATTTATTTTATTAATTCTATCAAGTTTTGATTGACATAAGAATATATTTCTCTAATTCAATTAAATATTATAATACTTCTACTAAATTACTTTGATGTTTAATAATATATTTAATTATCTTAATAAAATGTTTACTAATTCTAACGTATTTTTATCAAATTTTGATTAAAAGAAGAATATATTACATTGATTTAATTAATTATTATATCACCTCTATTAAATTACTTTACTGTTCAATAATATATTTAATTATATTAATGAAATATTTAATAATGTCAAAATTATTGTTTTATTCTTTCAATAAATTTTGAATAGTAACAAAAAGATATTTCATTGTTTTAAATAAATATTGTATGACTTATATTAAATTATTTCACTGGCCAATGAAATACCTAATCATTTTAATTCAATATTTAGTTGCTTTGATGAATGCGTTTTTCTCTTTATGAAATATATGATTGATTCTATGAAATATCTCATTGTCTCTTACTCAAATAATTTCATTGCTATATTATAATTAATTGGATGCATTAAATTAATTAAATTTTTAATTGATTCAAATATTTGATTTATTTTGTTCTATAAAATTATTTTATTACTTTTATTATTTAATTATATTGCATCCATGAAATCAGTGATTAATTGAATTAATTATTATTTTTAACAATTAAATATTTTATTATTTATGTCCAAATTAAATATTTTGTTGTATTAATTAATTTCTTTATCAGATCGATTAAATAATTATTTGATTATCTTAATGAAATATTTATTGAAACAAGCAGTTATTATTTAATAACATATTTACTAAATCAAATGAAATATAATGTTAAAATGAATATTTAATATTCTTGAAAAATATTTTTTTGTATAAGTTATCATTCTTTATACTCAAACAAACTCATGTTTTAAATACGTGTCTTGCTAAGTGAATAACTTAGCAAAATATGTACTAAAGTTAATAAAAATTACAGAGAAATCTGATTCAATACTTGTTAAAATCAAGTAAATCCACTATTTGATTCATCTACATAATTTATTTCATTCAAATAACACATATTTGAACTAAAAGAAACATTTATTGTTTTAACAAAATCATTTAGTTCGATGGTTTGATGATACTACCGCTTGGTGGCGTCGTTAATTTTCGATCTCGCAAGCGGTAAGAGGGCTTCTAAGTTGATATATAAGGAAGTTAAAAATTCAAGATAATACGTAAATTGTAATGCGAGCGAAATTTATGTTAGATTTACTGCGTGTGCGATCACTGTATAAAGCATACTAATGTTAGTATGTTAATAATTGCTATTCTTTACCATATAAATAAATGGAATCATATTCACCTGTCCTTTAATGAGTCATCAATTCATTGATGTTAATAAATAAATATAAATCACTGAAAGCAAATACTGTTGATTAACGGCATGTCGGAGCTGCAGCAATCGAGTTTTGCTTTTTTTGTTTTATCAGTATCTTTTTAAATTCTTAAATTAAACAAATATAATGACTTGTCCGCACTAAAGCTATATTTATACAATAATTTTTGTTAAAATAAAAAATCATTTGGACTTGTTATTTTTTTATGAGCTTGGATTGGAAATTAGATATCAAACTCGACAAACCTAACCTTAAAATACGACATATTGAAAGTTTTTATTATAACTTTGTATGTATAATATTTTGGTGGATTTCTTGAGTTGTCCGCACTAGAGTTTAATCTTACAAATTTTTTCTTTGTAGCAAAGAAACTCGATTAGACGCATCGTTTATTCATAAGTTAAGATTGGAAATATTATTAGAAGGCGGACAGCTTCGTCATGCTCTTAAAGACAGAATTTGTTCGATTAAAATATCTATAAATCGAATTAATTAAATATTTCTTTACTTTGAAGGAATATTTTATTTGTGAAACCGAATAATTAATCAATTTTTTGTTAAGACAATGAATTAATTTTATTAAATCTTAAAATTTTATTAAATTTAAAATATTCAATAAATTAAACTTTCATTTAAAAATATAAAATATTGAACTAATTTAATTTCAATATAGCATTAATATGATGAAATAATTAATTAGAAAAATAAATGGATATTTTAATTAATAATTTTTTTTATTAAAACAATGAATTAATTTTATTGAATCAATCTTCGCGACATTCAATAAGTCAAATATTTAATTGAAAATACAAAATATTATTTGATTTAATTCCAATATGTATATTAATGTAATGAAATAATCAATTAGAAAAACAAATGGGCATTTTAATTGATAAAATTTTTTATAAAATCAATGAATTAATTTTATTGAATCAATCTTCGCGACATTTAGTAAGTCAAATATTTATTTGAAAATACAAATTATTATTTTTAACCAATATTTGTGATGTTTAGTAGAATCAAATATTTATTTAAAAAAATGAAATATTTATTTGACTCAATTCAAATATTTGTATTAATGTAACAAAATATTTTATGTGCCGCCCGCACCTAAGGGATTTCATTGATTCAATTAAGCCTTACTTAATCCAACTAAATTTTTTTCTCAGTGTACTAACAATTTATAGAATATAACCTATCTTTTTCGTAGGTCACATATTATTCAAAAACTACAGAGTAAAATAATTTGATTGTTATTACAAAATTTACTTATTATACTAATATCTAGCGGGGGCTACTATTTATTTCTTGATACAATAGATGGTGTTTATGTAAATGATGGAAAATGCTATAAGACAAAGACAGATAGTTCGGCCCCCTGTTAAGTCTATATTCAACAGCATCATCTAAGATTAAACTTGTATATGCTTTATCACTAAAATCTGCGTTAATTTATTTACGTTTGAAATTATATTTAAAAAAAATTCTATGATTTTATATTACAAAATATCTAATTTAAATGTAGTAATTTTGCAATTGTTACTTATTTTCATAGATCTTCAGTAATTAAATTATTTATTTTTGATTAGTTATTTGGGTACTAATCGTGTTTTGGAGTCTTCGCCCCAAAATACTATTGTTTTCGTAACGTAGCAAGCAACTTTATTTTCTTTTTTAGAGAAAAAAATGAATTAAAAAATTATTTTTCTCCCTCAGGGTAAAAAACAGCTATTCTAGAACCTAAAAATAGGCAACAAAAAGCTAATTTTCCGCCCTCAGTGTAAAAAACAGTTTTATTCTCACTTACTCATATGTTTCATTTGGTTTATGTACACAATGCGCAATCGATTAATGGAACAAAAAGCTGGGACTTAATCGTCGTTTCAAAATAAAGTTTTTCGATTATAGTGCTTAAGTGGTGAATTCTTTAAACAGATTTTTACCTCACTAACTAGACATCTCTCTCCAGTGGAGTTGCGGGACCTGTTTATATGACCTTCATAATTATTGCTTTTATCGAATCATTTAATCTGAAATATTCGCGTATTGATGAAGCAAGTCGTTGAAAAATTCAGAAAAAAATATGCTGATACGAATAAGCAGACGTTAATTGAAAACTAAGAATTAGTTGAAAATAGTTTCCGATAATTTAATTTTTATTATCTCTATCGTGTGATAAGTTATTATAAAAGTTTATTTTAATGCATCATTATGAATAAGCTGATTTTCTCAGATAAATAATTTGAATTTGTATCAGGAAAATAAGAGTTACAGAGAGTTATTAAATATTAACGGGACGTTGGAGTTGTCAGAATCGATTTTTGCTTTTTTTATCTGATTAATATCTCTTTAAATTGACTATTTAGACAAATATAATGACTTGTCCGCGCTAAAGCTATATTAATTCAATCATTTTTGTTAAAAAAAATCACTTGAACTTGTTATTTTTTCATGAACTTTAAATGAAAATTAGATATCAAGCTCGATAAACCTAATCTTAAAATACTATACATTAAAAGTTTGTTCATAACTTTTTATGCATAGTATTTTAATAAATTTCTTCAACTGTCTGCATTTAGGATTAATCATATAAATTTTTTTTCTGTGGTGAAAGAATGTGATTTGACGCACCGTTTACTTATGAACTTTGAATGAAAATATTATTAGGAGGGGATAACTATGATATACTCTCACTGTGACGATTGGAACTCCGCCGCTATCAAAATCGTATTTTAGTTAATTGTTATCTTTAGAGAAATTTTTAACTCAATAAAAATGTTTTCCCACATACGATAAATCACTAATTTTATTCAAAAAGAAAATTCAATATTAAAATTAATTGAATAGAGCTGTAGTTTGTTGAGAAAAATAAAAAATTAGTTCATATAATCGCCACATCGTGCTTAAATTTTCTCTACAAGTTATTCCTTCATCTTTATTAATTAATTCATAAAACTTAATTCAAAATAATCATTAACTCTAATTCTACATGGGAAAACTCTAATTATACTTATTCAATTACATTAACAGGTAAATATGTTAGTAGTATATAGACAGGTATAGCGAGTCATAACAAATGACGTCACTCGCTATACCTGTCTTTATTAACATAAACAACCCCATTAAGATAACGATGTTTTTCATAACAAATAAGATAAAATAACACTTTGATTACATAAACAATCAATTAAGATAAGATAATGTCTTATTTATTTAAACACACAATTAAGATACGATAATGACTTATTTAAACAAACAATTAAGATAAGATAACGACTTATTTTAATAAACTTTTGAGGTAAGTCTGTATTTACACACACACACACATACACACGCATGCACGCGCGTGCACACACACACACACACACACACACACACACACACAATGCATACACTCAAGATAATAATAGAAGTTTCTACGTTTTTTTTATTGGTGATCCTGAAAAGGACCGGTTATGGTAAGTATATTATTTAGATTTTTTATATCCCGTAGTATTTATTCAATATTTAGTATGAAATTGTATTTTTTTTAGATTTTTCATCTTTGAGCAGAGGTTTTCTCTCCTCCTTGGTTCCATCTGAAACCAAGTAAAATGGTTGTTTTAGTGTACCTTTTACCTGTCCCATTGTATATCTCTGGCGTACTCTATGACCGAGTCTTACTTGAATTGTGTCTGAACTGGAACTGATCTGCCTTGAGGTCTCGCTTGTGTTTTATATTTCTAATCCCTACCAAGTTCAAAAGCATGTGGGGGAAAGTATGTATCGTTTTATATGCTTTTTCCAATTCACGGAAAAACTTTTGCACATAAAATACGTTCAAATGTTGCATATAAATTCACATCTACTATTATTGAAATAATTTTAATATCATTCTTGAAAAAAGATTAAAATCAAATTGAGATGATGTTTCCCTCAGAAGAAATGAAATTGGAAACTAGTCTTCTATGCATTCAATATATACTCAATATGTATGTTGACTACATTCAAGACAGTCGAACAGCCTTTGTATTCAGACTTGATCGGGATTTAGCTTCAACTCGAACTGAAAAAGTTAACAGTAGTGCGGACAACCGAGCGCGTGTTTTGAAAAGAGGTAGGGAAAAAAGAAAAAGAGGGAGTAACCAAAATACATTCTTATTATGATGGTAAAATAGTAATTTTTAAAAAAATTAATAAATGTTAAGATTTTAATATAATTAGTGAGTCTTTAAAACTATTAAAAAAGTATTTTAACTCCAAATCTAATTATTTTAAACAACTAGGGGGCAGATGAGCATGTATCATTTCATGTCAATGATATTTTGAAGTAGGTTTGGTCCAGTGCGCAACGTTCACGCTTTTCCTTTTGAGTGTGCAAGTTCAACTCTTGGTCAGGATCACGTTTTTTTTTTTAATTTTTTTTTATTAATTTTTTTATTTATATTTTTTTCCTTATAATATTAAAATCTAATTCTTCACGAGTATATTAAGTATACTCGTTTTTTCAATGAATATTTTTTAAAAATAAATTATTTCTTAGACGCTATAATGAAAAATATTAATAAATAAATAATAATAGTGTTTATTTTATAATACTATAGTTTAATTTATTCATAATGTGATTTGTAAAATTTACACAATAAATAAATTAGACTATAATATTAATTTATTTATGTTAGAATGTATATTACATATTAATATATATCTCAAGACAGAATTTAACATTAAGTATTATAAACCTAACTATTATTCATTTATTAATATTTTCAATTATTACATCTAAGGATTAATTTATTTTTAAAAAATATTCATTGGTAAAATAAGTCTACTTAAAATATAAAAAATTTTTTTTTTATTATACTATAATACTATATAAATACATTTAGAGAAATATTGATGGTTTATTTGATCTATGACATAGTTAGCCCTTCTCTAAGGGTACTACAAAAATTTTACATTTAAATTTTGTTATTTATATTTTTTGAGCTGTGTAAAGTAAAAAAATTTGATCCTGAAAATTCAATAAATTGTTGGTAGATCTCTTGATGTCCGTTAAAGTGATCATTGTGCTGTTAAAATTTTAAATAAATGAAAGGTACAATTTTTAATTTTTTTTTTAACTTTCACTATAAATTACACTTTATTATATTAAATGCATATATACGACACGTATTTATTATTATATATAAAAGCTTACCTTTAAAAAGGTATATGGTGGTCAAGTACGCTTATCCTGGAAGAAAATTTGTCTAGTTTTATCGAGGCCTCGATTATTTAACATACAAAACTAGACAGATCTAGAGTAAATTTCTACCAGGATAGCGATTTATTTTAATTAATGATTTTAACTTTTTATCTTTTTTTCAATAATTCGTTTCGTATTCAATACTTCATATTTTAGACTATTATTTTTATTAAATAAAATCATAATTTTTAAGCAAAAGGGAGATTTTATCGACTACCTTAGAAAAAAAATAAAAGTTGAAAACTAATTTGTTTTTACAAATTGAATTTATATAATGGTTTTAGAGAATTTCTTAAATACATTGGTCATATAAAACTATGAAACTTTGATATTAAAATGCCAATCAAATCATTGAACAGATGGCAAATATTAAATGCATTATTTAAATTTGTAATATAATAATTTGTTTTATCCAATTTCATTTCGAATGGTTTAATAGAATTTGATAGTATAGTACCGGGCAATAATTCTAAGCAGGTTATCAAATTTTTGCTCCGACTTTGTAAAAGCGTATCTTCTTCAATTTTCATCCTAGAAAAAATTTAAAAAAAGCATTTTAAAGTATTCTTTAAATGCTTTCTTTTTAGCTTACTTACATATTTTTAACGATATTTAAAAAAAAATAATCGCTTTGGCAATTTTGAAATTTTTTTCAATTTTGCATTTTTCTTTAATCAGCTGTAGTTTTTTAAATAATTGAGCTAGAAAAAATTTGAAAAAAGATTTGAAAAGGGCTAAAAAAAATGCTATTTGCAGCTATTTTTACAAAAATTTTTTAATTATTTTTTGTCAAGTTTTAAGCATATAAAGTTATCGATCTAATACTTTTGCAGTTGTAAAAAACACTTCAATAGTAAGTAAAAAATAATCGCTGGTGCAAAACTTTTGATTTCTATGATATAATTTTTGTAAAATAAATCTTTTTGTTATTTCATACTTTATTATGTTTTATTATTAATAATGAATAGTTATAATTTCCTACTAAAATTAAATCACTACTTCATCAGCGATTATTTTCTACTTGCTATTGGAGTGTTTTTTACAACTGCAACTGTTTTTTTTTATTCAATCTCTGTAACCAACTCTGTAAAAAGCTTACCTTAAAGGTATATGGTGGTCAAGTATGCTAAGCGATTTATTTTGATTAATGATTTTAACCATTTTGATGTCTTTAACATATTATAAAATATTTTTAGTAAAAAAATCAAACAATGATATTAGAATTTCATAAAATAATGAAACAAATGTCAAGTATTTTATTTTTATAATTGAATTTTGCACGCGTTCACAGAATTAATCTATTTATTTAGTATTTGAAACTATCAAATCTTTACATTAGAATTTCATGAAATCACGAAGCAAATGTCAATTATATAATACAGATGATAAAACTATGGCATCTTATACTATAAATTTTAGCAAAAAGTTTTTCAAATTTTTTTCTTTATAAATAAACGTTTAATCTCACTAACTGCATTACTTTTTGTCATCATTTCTTCTATCATTTATTTAAAAGTGTCCTGAAATTTTTTTAATTTTAATAATTATTTACAAAATTACTTGCCAGGCCCGTGTATAAAATTTTTTAAAATTTTTATTTAGTTAAAAAAAAAATTGTAATCATAAAAATATTGTTTAATTTTAAAATTGTAATTTTCTAATTTCATTATTTTACGTAATATGGTGTTTTCTATTCAGTATTTTTTAGGAGCGTATTTTATCTTAGTACAATTTCATATTACCTATATCTTACATCTATTATAATTTCTGGTTCAAATGTTAGAACATACATTCATTAGACATTTCACCAATAAAATATTTATACACGGGTTTGGCAAGTAATTTTGTAAGCATTTAATAAGATTAAAAAAATTTCAGAACACTTTTAAATAAATGGTAGAAGAAATGATGACAAAAAGTAATGCAGTTAGTGAGATTAAACGTTTATTTATAAAGAAAAAAATTTGAAAAATTTTTTGCTAAAATTTATAGTATAAGATGCCATAGTTTTATCATCCGTATTATATAATTGACATTTGCTTCGTGATTTCATTAAATTCTAATGTGAAGATTTGATAGTTTCAAATACTAAATAAATAGATTAATTCTGTGAACGAATGCAAAATTCAATTATAAAAATGAAATACTTGACATTTGTTTCATTATTTCATGAAATTCTAATATCATGGTTTGATTTTATTACTAAAAATATTTTATAATAAGTTAAAGACATCAAAATGGTTAAAATTATTAATTAAAACAAATCGCTTAGCATACTTGACCACCATATACCTTTAAGGTAAGCTTTTATGTAATAATAAATACGTGTCGTATATATGCATTTAATATAATAAAGTGTAATTTATAGTGAAAGTTAAAAAAAAAATTAAAAATTGTACCTTTCATTTATTTAAAATTTTAACAGCACAATGATCACTTTAACGGACATCAAGAGATCTACCAACAATTTATTGAATTTTCAGGATCAAATTTTTTTACTTTACACAGCTCAAAAAAATATAAATAACAAAATTTAAATGTAAAATTTTTGTAGCACCCTTAAAGAAGGTCTAACTATGTCATAGATCAAATAAACCATCAATATTTCTCTAAATGTATTTATATAGTATTATAGTATAATAAAAAAAAAATTTTTTATATTTTAAGTAGACTTATTTTACCAATGAATATTTTTTAAAAATAAATTATTCCTTAGATGTAATAATTGAAAATATTAATAAATGAATAATAGTTAGGTTTATAATACTTAATGTTAAATTCTGTCTTGAGATATATATTAATATGTAATATACATTCTAACATAAATAAATTAATATTATAGTCTAATTTATTTATTGTGTAAATTTTACAAATCACATTATGAATAAATTAAACTATAGTATTATAAAATAAACACTATTATTATTTATTTATTAATATTTTTCATTATAGCGTCTAAGAAATAATTTATTTTTAAAAAATATTCATTGAAAAAACGAGTATACCCAATATACTCGTGAAGAATTAGATTTTAATATTATAAGAAAAGAAATATAAATAAAAAAATAAATAAAAAAAAATTAAAAAAAAAAACGTGATCCTGACCAAGAGTTGAACTTGCACACTCAAAAGGAAAAGCGTGAACGTTACGCACTCGACCAAACCTACTTCAAAATATCATTGACATGAAATGATACATGCTCATCTGCCCCCTAGTTGTTTAAAATAATTAGATTTGGAGTTGAAATTCTTTTTCAATAGTTTTAAAGACTCACAAATTATATTAAAATCTTAACATTTATTAATTTTTTTAAAAATTACTATTTTACCATCATAATAAGAATGTATTTTGGTTACTCCCTCTTACTCAAATTACTATTTTACCATCATAATAAGAATGTATTTTGGTTACTCCCTCTTTTTCTTTTTCCCCTGCCTCCTTTCAAAACACGCGCTTGGTTACTGTTAACTTTTTCAGTTCGAGTTGAAGCTAAATCCCGATCAAGTCTGAATACAAAGGCTATTCGACTGTCTCGAATGTAGTCAACGTACATACTTGATCATTTTTTGCAAACTAAATAGATAATATATTTACATCATAACTATTGAGTGTAAAAATATGTCAATAATGAAAGTATTAGTAAGTCTTTAGCGCATTCAAATCGGTTTCAAGTTTTTTCGAGCACAAATCAATTGCAAAAGTTTTTCCGTAAGAATATCATGTTTATCTTAAAAGATAATATATAAAAAGTTCAAAAGTTGGGTACTGTTTTCGTAGAATAAAATATTAGGGTTTCTTGAAAATCAAATTATAGCGGTCATATTTCATCATCTCCTATTGAGATACGTATTTAATAGCATCCGGTCCAAAATAAAATATTCCATTATCGCTTCTGATTTTGCGTAATATTATATTCCCTTGATATGTCGTATGTATCGTCTACATCTTTTGTTATGATATTTAGTTCAGTTATATTGTTATTCTGCAACATCTTGTCAAGAATAAAAGATTTAAATGTCACATCTTATTCCGTAGTATGTAATATTATACTTCGTGGCACTGCAAATTAGTGTGTTATTTTAACACACTTACGTGTGTACTTCGGCTGTCGCCATTTTTACACACTTTTTTGTGTGTTAAATCCATAACTCATTTTAAATGTTCAATTTAACACACGTAAACGCGTAAATTCAAACGTATAAAACGTGTAATAGATTGAAATACATTAAATATTAAAAATTTTTTTATGGGCGTTTCAATTATTTGTGTTGGAATTTATTAATTTTAATATGCAATTACTTTAAGAATGAACCTATTAAAATTATATCGCCTATAAAAACACTTAAAAAATTTTCGACCTGACTCGGGTGCGAACTCACGACCTACGGGATGCCAGGCATCGATGCTACCTATTACGCTACGGAACGCTTGTTATGAATCATGATAATTTCTTATATTTACGGTTTATTAATATAAAAATTTCATTATTTTTAAACACTCTTAAATTTAAATGAAATAAATAATAATAATCATGAGTAATTAATACCAATGAAAAAAAAATAAAGATCAGTAGAATAATTTTTCTTGTATGATTAAAACAATTTTTTATCAAAAGAATATCTAATTTCTTGTTTATCAAAAATTTAATTTTTAATCAAACAAACAATTATTTTTTTACAAAAAAATAAACGTATATGAAAAATTTATTATTAAATAATTTATTTGATAAGGTTAATATTGATTATTGAATTTTATATTATTAATTTAATAGATGCATTCGATTTAATAAAATTATTTTTTTTCATATGAAAAATTTTAATTAAACTTCTTATTAAATAATAAAATATTATCATCAATTACTGAATGCTATTAAAATAAAAGTCTATATAAAATTTGAAATAATGAATATTGTAGTTCTAATACAATTTAATATTTAAATATATATTTTTAGAAAAACTTTAATTAAAAATTATTAATGTTGTACTATAATTACCTGAAAATTTATCAACTTTACTAATGTAAAATAAAAATGAATCACAGTAAATGTATTAATGTACAAATATAAATTTTAAACACATAGATGTGCAGATTTACGCATTTATGTGTGTAAATTTTCACACTAAACTGATCATGTGTGTAAAATTACACATAAAATGTGTATACTGATACTTTTACGTACATAATTGCGTTTTTTACACACATAATAGAATTTACACACTAAAACGTGTAAAAGTACTCACTATCAGTGTGTTAATTAACACACATGAATTTGCAGTGTGATAAACAAAATATAACGATCACATTATATCATTTCCTGTTAAGTCATATTTTGTCATAACTTGACAAAAAATATTACTGCCCTTTGTCGGTTCAATAGAGATTTATATTTCATCATAAACTGATAAATAAAAGACTACCTTTTGTAAACAAATCCAAAATAATATTGTTGGAAGATTCACGCATCAAGTCGTCTATTATTAATAATTTTTTCTTTTCATTGTCATTAGAATAGTTCGAGGGTTGGGGCAATCCTTCGCGAAATTCCATAGGTTGGTGAGATGGTGTTTTTAAATCGTTTTGGTAGGTATCTTGCCACTCTGCGTGATAAAATAAAATTCTATCAAATGCTACATCGCAAACATTTCATAGGTTCGCGAGAAATTGTTTAACGAATACTGTTTTACCACACCTCGTAGGTCCACTGATGATACATGTAAATGGATGTTTAAACCGTGTATCCATCTTGCAAGTTTCATTAATACTGTCTGCTTCACACCTAAGCTTGATATATTTATCGCGGGCGGTCGGTGGCGGCGGCGCAGCGCGGTATTATATTAGCTAATTTAGCACGCGCGGGTCTCGTAATTAGCTTATTACAGCGATCGAGACACGCGCGATTATTAGCTAATTTTCACACGTGTCTCGTAATTAGCTTATTAACATGTACCAAGACAAGAGCTATATTATAAGTTAATTTCACGTATCAAACATAAATAAGTCGTATTCGGTCAATTTGTACTTTTCTGTATAAGAGATTAATGTTACGTTTTTAAGCAATAGCTGTAGGAATAGGAATAGGGGGATTAAATCAAGATAAAACCATTTTTCAATTTAATTTATTTTATTGAATTTTTTTGTAATGAAAAGGTAACGAAAATTTTTCAGATATATAACGACGCTTTTCTATTACAACGCAGCAAGTTTTTGTTTCTTTTTTCGTTACAACTTCATGCGTTTTAGTTCATCTAATCGCGCTAAATCGAAGTTTAATTTTTTTACAAGGTAGATTCATACGAACATACTCATCATCGTCACGCTCATCATCATCATCATCAACATCATCATTATTATTATTTACGTTATCATTTAATTTAAACGCATCGTCAAGCAAATTTTCCGGACATGTTAATAGTTTTAAGAACTCCTCGCGTGACTTTACGATCTCTGTTTGTTTCAAATTACTTCTTTGACCAAATTTTCCCCAAAATGAATTCAAACATAATTTAGCTACTACGCGTAGTCCAGCATTTTTTTTCAATTTTCTTTTCATTCAGCCGTATACCCTCATCTATTTCATATTGATTTATATACACAATTTTGCATTTATTTTTAAGTTTAATTGCCTACCATTTATTTCATATCTAATAACGTGGCGTTCAAAATCTTCAAATATAGTGAATCTTTCTCCAGGGGGTCTTATAGTATAAATATCATCATTATCATTTGCTTCTTCAACTTCTCGGTCAGCTTCTTCTTCTTCTTCTTCTACATTCATGGATGGCAGAATTTCTCCATTATTTTCGTTATCTCTATCACCATCGCCCCCACCACCCACTTGTATAGGCTGTGATTCTTGTAAATATGATGATAAATCACCATCATAGTCCATGCTTTCAGGATCATTCAATTCCCCATTGTTTTCAATATCGTTGATGCTAGACCCATCATCTACTAGTACCATTTGAGACTCTTGTGATGATAAATCACCATCATATTCTAAGGTTTCAGCATCGCTTGTATACATGGACAATAACGATGAAGAGGAATCAGGATATACAGAGAATGATGAATCATAAGAATACTCACTAGCTGTAAAAGATATTAAAAATTTTTATTTTTATTCGATATATACAAAAATATAATATTTACAAAATTTATAATATTTATTCTTCTGGATGACCAGAAAAGCTTTCTGATATTCGTGTTAAGAGGAGGTCACGTATCTCTGTCCTTTTCTAATCAAAGAAATAATTTTTTCAAAAAAACTAATAACTTTATCAAAAAATGAAGAGAAAGCCGCATCTTGTATTAAAAAAAGCAATATTTTCTTTGATAAGAAAAAATTAATTTTATTGCTTCGTTCTCAAGAAAACCTTGAAAAACTTAAATCATAGAGGTTAGGGTGGACAATTTTGTTTTTCAAGGTTTTCTTGAGAACGAAGCAATAAAATTAATTTTTTCTTATCAAAGAAAATATTGCTTTTTTTAATACAAGATGCGGCTTTCTCTTAATTTTTTGCTAAAGTTATTAGTTTCTGTAAAAAACTCAATTCTTTAATTAGAAAAAGATAGAGATACGTGACCTCCTCTTAATAAGTCACACAAATCATTTTCTGTAGAAAGCATAGAATTAGGATCTAAAGCTAAATCATATAGCCATCTTAATTCTTGAGCTCGTTTAACGTACACGATTCGTTATACTTCTACGTTCAAGAAACTCGGAAGCCTATCAAAGAGTTCGCTGCTCCTCCGGATAACTTTTGAAATAAATGTATAAATTTTTAAACTATTTTATTATATATGATTATACAAAAATATGATGTACTTGCGCTCATTAATTTGTTGATCCCTGTGCTCATTTTGGTTGAACTGGTGCCACGTTATTCGTGTACGATCCAGCTGGTGGTAAAACTGCTCATTACGTGACTGTCCTCTCCAAAATGCATCGTACAATATATCTCTTCTTATTTGCCAGTATTCAATGTCGTTAGGATTCTCACTATTTTGAGCATGAGTGGAAATTATATTTTCGATGCGCCATCACATAGAATTTCTAGTTATAACGAAATTTCGCAAATCTTGATCGTATTTAACGGTAGGCCGGAGTAGAACCTGATACCGACCGAGTAACAATTGAGTTGTTTGTTATTTACTCAAGTTTTAATCGGTGTATCTTCAAATTAAAGGTCGAGCGCAATAGATATTATTATTATGAACATCTATGCACAAGAAAAAAAATATCTACCGGTTTGTTTTTGAGAAAAGTAAGGAACGCCGAAGTAAAAGTTTATGTTTATAATATTTTCGCGTTCCTTACTTTCTTCAAAAACAAAGCGGTAGAATTTTTTTTTCTTGTGCATAGATGTTCATAATAATAATATCTATTGCGCTCGACCTTTAATTTGAAGATACACCGATTAAAACTTGAGTAAATAACAAAAATGCCAATTAGACAAGGACAGCGAATCCGGCCTGCTCTTAAGAGGCGGTCGGAACCATTTGCCGCTTCGTGGCGCTGCAGGTGAGAGAAGAATATAAAATATTTTTTATACACGGATTTACAGTTTATTAAGACAATAATATACTTCTAATGTTGTCAATAACTCTTGCCATATATATGTAGAATAATTATCGATGCTAATCTTGTTTGAAAAGTCTAAAATATTTTTGTAAAGCGAAAAATGCTGCGCGTAATAGAGCCGATGTAAACATGTGTATTTTTGTTTAGTGCGACAGAGAAAGTAATACTAAAGAATGATGAATACATATGCTCACGCCGGCTCTATCTCGCGCTGCATTTTTCGCTTTACAACAATATTTTAGACTTTTCAAACAAGATTAGCATCAATAATTATTCTACATATATATGGCTAGAGTTATTGACAACATTAGAGGTATATTATTGTTTCAGTAAATTGTAAATCGCTGAGTAAAAATTATTTTACATTTTTCTCTCACCTGACCGCAGCGCCCCCATGCGGCAAATAGTCCCGACCGCCTCTTAAGCTCTCTTCTAAGATGGGCGTCTTGTTCTTCTCTGGCCACTTCTTCAATATCATCATTTTCTTCTTATTCTTGTGCCTCAACATTTCTAGCGTTGATAGCATCGCGCAACTGATTATCAACTGATGCTACTTCGTTAATAGCATCAACGCCATCTTTTCTGATAGCATCAAGAATTTCTTGAGGAATATCATCAAATCCTCATCATTATTTTCTTGAATGTTTTGTTCTTCGTTTTCTTGAGAAGCAATATTTTCACCATCATTTGTTTCATTATTTTGGATTGTATCTAATTGGTCCTCATCATCGTCAGATATATCCGACACATAGGGGAATGTTACGTTTGATGGTGTAACATAATATTCTCTAGAAGAGGTCCCAGCTTCTGAAAGATCTGGCGATGTTCGTACTAGTGAAACATCTGAATCGCTGTCCGTATCACGTAAATATAAAACTAGTACAAAATTTCGACTATCATATTTTTTAAAAAATTCTTATTGAAGTAGATAGCGAATATTAACAAATATAATATATACTAATATTTATTAATATATTAATAATTCAAAATGTGTTATATTTTTTTTGATCATGTATTATTGTCCATTTCAATATATTTCTGTATTGCCCTATTGAGAAGAAATAACAATTATTCTTGTACAATTTTGTTACAAAAAATAATTTTTAATATATTACAAAAATCATTTATTACAAGTCTTATTCAATATCCATATCGGATACTATATTATTACCAATATCGACTAAAAAACAGAAATCATAATTAAAATACTCGCCATATAATCATGTTTATCTTATGAGACATACATAAACTACAATTTTTAAAAATCATGAATTTAGTAAAAACAATAAATTTTACATCGATATTTGTTTTTCTGCTACTCAAATAATAAAAGTACAAAAAATCACTATGATGTCTTTATTATTTCATTAGATATTCGTTTATGTATCGATTTATCGTTCCACTGATCCTACCGATGTGATTTTTGAAACATATGTTCAATGCATCATTAAAAACCTGATGGTATTATAAAAATTAATTCATATTGATAATTGATAGTTTTGAAAAATGTAATTTTGAGATTAGTCATTATACATAACACAGTACATACAACTCTGCTTATTTTTTTAATGAGTCATACATAAAAACTTTTTTTTCCGAAGTCGAGTATTTTGTTGTTACTGCTTTTGAATAATCATATAACCACCAAAAATCGTGCAAAAAATGTCTGGCGTTTCCGAAAACATGGTTTTGGATGATTTTTTCTGCTCTAGTTATTACGAAATAGCCATTTTTGTCCAGTGGTCTAATGAAAAATTTGAAGAATTTTTTACTCAGAAAGTAATTACTTTACAAAATAATTTTATAGAACAAAAAATGCTTAAAATTAGTCAAAAAATATATGTGAATTTTTCTAGAATGTTTTGGGCCATTTTTTGAATATTGGATTTTGATCATATTTTGAAAAATCCAAAAACGGTCTAAAACATTATGGAACAATTCACGTATATTCTTTGACTGGTTTCAAGCATTTTTTGTTCTACAAAATTGTTTTATCAAATTGTTTCTTTTTGCATAAAAAATTCACGAAGTCTTTCGTTCCATACACTGTTGAACGAAAAGTGCCATTTTTTAGTAACTAACACCATACGCATATGCACACTCGCTTTTGTAGATTTAATATTCATTAAAACAAAATTTATATCTGTGAAAGGGTTGCATAGTTTTCATTAGACCGCTGGACAAAAATTGCTATTTTGTAATGACCAGCCCTAGTGGAAATCGAATCTGTGAATAACTGGGAATAACTGTTATAAACTGTTCAGTTTAAGACAGGAATAACAGTTATTCCCAGTTACTTCCAGTTTAGTTAAGAAATAATTTTAAAAATCAGAGGTACGAATAACAGTTATTCCCAGTTATTTCCCGTTTAGTTTGGAAATAATTTTAGGAATTAGAGGCTTATTCTTAGTTAATTTCAGCTATTCCATTTATTTTCAGTTATTCTCAATTTAGTTGAAAAATAATTTTTTTTATGGTTATTTTTTCTATTTTTCTTTCCTTAGTTTAACTGGGAATAACTGGGAATAACTGTTATTCGTACCTCTGTTTTTTCAAATTATTTTTAAGCTAAAATGTAAATAACTGGGAATGACTGAGAATAACTAGGAATAACTGGGAGTAACTATTATTTCTGTCTCAAATTGAACAGTTTATAACAGTTATTCCCAGTTATCCCCAGTTATTTCCAGCTATTCCCAGTTATTTACAGATTCGATTTCCATTAGGGAGAGCAGAAAAAAAGATCCAAAACCATGTTTTCAGAAACGCCAGACATTTTTCGCATGATTTTTGGTGGTTATATGATTATTCAAAAGCAGTAACAACAAAATACTCGACTTCAGAAAAAAAAAGTTTGAAAAAATTCAGCCTTTTTTATAAATAAAACGAAAAAATAATAGAATTCTTCAAGATTTTATGAAAAATAAATCTCAAATTCTGAAAGAGCGACCCCGAAAACCCTATGGAAGTGACTCTGGAAGGGAATAAACTTCATTTTCTATTCGGATCGTTTACTTGAAATTGCATGCGCGAAATTCTCGTTTTGCCCGTTAATGGGTTAAGGAGATGCAAAACGGACACTACACCTGTACTTATAGATATTAACTCCCTTTCCATTTTATTGCTGAATTTCAAGAAAAGAAATGCATTAGCTTGTAGTATATACCATGATGATTATTTAGTTAAATTTTCAAATAAATTCATTCATTAGCTATTGAAAATTTTGGGTTCCAAAATTATTTATTGAAATTTTTCAATTTTGTACAAGAATCCAAATATCTTAAAAACTAATGAATGAATTTATTTGAAAATTTAACTGGATAATCTTTATGGTACATACTATAAGCTGATGCAATTTTTTACTGAAAATTTTTCAATGAAATGAAAAGATAGTCAATATTTATGAGTACAGGTGTAGTGTCCATTTCACATCTCCTTAAATATTTAATAATTAAGGCGACTACGAAAGTTGGGTTGGATTTCATTTCGTAGTTTACAAATTACTCTTTTCGTTTTTAAAACTTTTTGGCTTTTTTAGTTTTCTACCATTCTATGGATTATAATGAATGGTGGAAAATTAAAAAATCTGAAATGTTTCACATATTGAAAGAGTAATTTGTTAACTCAAAAATAAAACCTAACCTAAAATCCAAAGTCGCCTTAAGCTTAGTCGGTCTGCGGCTCATTCGGTAGAGCGTTGGATTCGTAATCTCGGCAGCTGATTGATGCAAGCAACACTGTGCGTTATATGTTCTTTATTCACAAACATACTTACGAGCTCCGTCACTGATTAGCATAGCAAAAATAGCATAGCAATATAGTGACATTAAAAAAAAACTTTAATTTACCGTAATTTAGAATGATATTTTCAACCCTTTACTTTGAATAAATCACGTAATTAATAATTATTTTATATGACCAAACTTTAGGATGATTATAGGATAATAAGTTAATTGTAAAATAAATATTAGTACTTATTTTTTATCTATTACTAATCTTAAACTTACATGTTATGATGTATCGTTATATAAAAAACTTAAAATTAGCTATTACCAAGCTCACTACAAGCTTAAATTCAGCTAAATTCAACTAATTTTTAGCTATTTCAAAGCTGAAATTCAGCTGGATTTAGTTATTTTCAAGCTGATTACAAGCTTAAATTCAGCTAAATTAAAGGCTGTAAAAGCTTGAATTTATCTTAATTTAATTATTTTCGAGCTAACTACAAGCCTATATTCAGCTAAATTCAACGCTATAATGAGGGTCTAAATAGAAGGGGCCTGTTTCTGACGGTGACAACAGCGATGTATTTTTAGTAGTATAGAGAAAATATTATATGAATAGATCTAAAATTCAGCTAAAATTCAGCTGAAACAAACCAAAAATGTTTTCTTAAGGCTCTAAAATTAAAACTATACTAAGAACACCAATTTTCAATAACTTCCGCACTAGTCAATTGAAAAAATAAATAGTATGGAAAATTGGATGCAAATCCATCAAGTACTTTTCAAAATCTAAATGACAAAATAAATACAAAAATTTTTTTCAAAAATTTAAAATGTTCTAAAATTAAAACTTCGTTGAGGAAATCAATTTTTAAAAGTTTCTTTTATTTTGGCGATCAAAAATAATTTTTATGAAAATTTTTAAGCAATTTTATAGAGTAGTTTACGTAAAATATAAAAAAAATGAAAAATGTAAGATTTAGAAAATTTTTTTAAATGGCTATTTCATTAAAACTACGCTAAGTAAACTAATTCTCTGTAGCTTCCGCACTGTTTATCAAAAACATAAGTTGTATGAAAAATTTGAAGCAAATCCATCGATTACTTTTCAAGATCTAATCGGTTAAATAAATACAAACATTTTTTTCAAAAATTTCAAAATGCTCTAAAATCAAAACTACGCCGAGGAAATCAATTTTCAGATGTTTATTTTATTTCAGGATTCGAAAAGTATTTCCATGCAAATTTTTAAGCAAATTGATCAGTTAGTTGATAATAAATACCAAAAAAATGAAAAATCGAAATTTTTTTTTTTAAATGACTGAAATTAAAACTACGATAATAAAAACAACTTTTAATAGCTTCCCATCAAATAAAACAAAAAAATAAATTCTATGTAAAATAATGAAGCAGGTCTATCGAGTAGTTTCCGAGATCCAATTAGAAAATTTTTTTCACAAATGCAAAATATTCTAAAATCAAAACTGCGCTAAGAAAATCAATTTTCGAAAGTTCTTTTTATTTTAGCAATCGAAAATAATTTCCATGAAAATTTTTAAGCAATTTCATAAAGTAGTTTACGTAAAATATCAAAAAAATAAAAAATACATTATTTCAAAAAAATTTTTAAATTGCTATTTCATTAAAACAACGCAAAGTAAACCAATTTTTAATAGCTTCCGCACTAGTTAATCAAAAAAATAAATTGTATTGAAGATTTGATGCAAATCCATCGATTACTTTTCGAGATTTAAGGCGACTACGGAAGTTCGGTTAAATTTCATTTTGTAGTTTACAAATTACTCTTTGAGTTTCTAAAATTTGTTGGCTTTTTTAGTTTTCTACCATTCTACGGATTATAATGAATGGTGGAAAATTAAAAAATCTGAAAAATTTTACATATTGAAAGAGTAATTTGTAAACTCAAAAATAAAACCTAACCTAAAATCCGAAGTCGCCTTAATTGGCTAAATAAATACGAACATTTTTTTCAAAAATTTTAGGTCTTTGAAATTCAAACTACGCTAAAAAACCAATTTTCAATAGCTTCTCCCAAGTCAGACAAAAAAAATAAATTCTATGCAAAATTTGAAGCAAATTCATCGAGTAGTTTTCGAGATCCAGTCGGCTTACTAAATACACACACACCTATACACACCCACACCCACACACACATGCAAAGAAGCATTTTTGGAGTATGAGTCACTTCACAAAAAGGGTTTATTTTAATGAAATATACTCTGTTGAAAAAAATGACGTCTTTCTAAGACGTCTTTGGTGGTGTCTTAAATTAAAACAAAAAAAGACGTCATTTTTCCAATGTTTAGAAAAGTTATTTAACAAATGACGTCTTTTTATTATTTCAAAGACGTATTTTTTTTTGATAAAAATGACGTCTTTTCCTACGAAGTTTTATAAAAAAAATACGTCTTTGAAATCATAAAAAGATGTCATTTGTTAAATAGCTTTTCTAAACATTGGAAAAATGATGTCTCTTTGTTCCAATTTAAGACACGAACAAAGACGTCTTCAAAGAAGTCTTTCGAGACGTCATTTTCTCCAAATTTAGGAAAAAAAACGTCATTTTTCCTGAATTATGTCATTGAAAAATGACTGTACATGATAATCATTCCCCATTTAAAGGAAAAAACAAAAACGAGGTAAACCTAGTAGTTTCAACTCTTCGAAAAACGAAGAGCATTTGCGATTAAGCTGAGATCATTCTGGCCTTATATATCTGCATCTTCGAAATTTGCATCAAGGATCATAAAACTTAAAAACAACGCCACCTAGTGACTTACAGTCGAATTGATAATCAATTGCGTCAATTTAAATTTGCCTGACCAGGTGGCGATTTTCAAGTTTTGCGATCCCTTATACAAATTTCAAAGACGCAGATATATACGACCAGAACGCTTTAAGTTTAATCGCAAATGCTCTTCGTTTTTCGAAGAGTTGAAACTACGAGGTTTAACTCGTTTTTGTTTTTTTCTTTAAATGGGAAATTAATATCATATGAAGACATTTTTCAATGTCATAATTCATGAAAAATGACGTTTTTTTTCCTAAATTTGGAGAAAATGACGTCTTAGAAAGACGTCTTTCAAAGACTTCTTTGAAGACATCTTTGGTCATGTCTTAAATTGGAACAAAAAAGACGTCATTTTTCCAATGGTTAGAAAAGCTATTCAACAAACAACGTCTTTTAATAATTTCAAAGTTTAACGTCTTTTTATTAGTTTTTAAAATAAAAATACGTCTTTGAAAAAATAAAAAGATGCCATTTGTTAAATAGCTTTTCTAAACATTGAAAAAATGACATCTTTTTTTGTTCTAATCTAAGACACGATCCAAGACGTCTTCAAAGACGTCATTATTTTCAACAGGGCAAGAAAGGGCGTGACGGAGCTCGCTACCTTCTAAAATAATTCATGAATATTTTAATTCCAAGTTTACGAGTAAACGGTACGTTGGATTGATTTCTTTCATTACAGTACGAAAATTGGTAATATTAAACTTGAGTGCGGACAACTTACAGAATTTACCAAAACACTGTACATAAGAAGTTATAAACAATTTTTCGGTGTATAGTATTTTGAGGCTAGGTCTATCGAGCTTGATATCTAATTTCCATTCCAAGCTTTTAAAAAAATAAGTCTAAATATTTCAACAAAAATTATTGTATTAACAAAGCTTCAGTGCGGACAAGTCATTACAATTTTCTAAATTACAAATTTAACAAGATATCAATGAAATAATAAAAGCAAAACTTGTGTCAAAAGCTCTGACATCTCATTAAAAAAAATTTGTCCGAATCAATTACATGAATTTTTAGTTTTTTACAAGGTTTTTGTTCATAATAGTTACCGGCTTACTCGAGAAAAAATAAAAAAAATATATTTGTACTCAGAAAAATATACAAAACCAAATTAAAAAGGTTTGATCCATTACAAAAAAAAAATTAGTAGGTAAATTGCATTTCTAAGCTTTATTTTAGGAGTGAAACGCTCGCCTATTTTAGTTTGTTTCATTCTATAGCCCAGCCATTGGGTTACATTTTTTGCAATCACAGCAAGTATTCTTTTATATGAATAAATTACCATGGGTATTTGATCTGCTGCGTTACCTGAAATCAACAGGATATCCAAGCTGCAGCAATTAAGTTTTGCTTTTTTTATTTGATCAATATCTTCTGAAATTTATAAATTAAACAATATATGAACTGTCTGCACTAAAGCTATGTTAATACAATAATTTTTGTTAAAATAAAAAATCATTTGAACTTGTTATTTTTTTATGAGCTTGAATTGGAAATTAGATATCAAGCTCGACAAACTCAACCTTAAAATACGATACATTGAAAGTTTGTATTATAACTTTTTATGTATAGTATTTTAATGGATTTCTTAAGCTGTCCGCACTAGAGTTAAATTTTACAAATTTTTTCTTTGAAGCAAAAGAATTCGATTAAATGCATTGTTTATTCATAAGTTAGGATTGGAAATATTATTAAAAGGCGGACAGCTTCGTCATGCTCTTAAGAAATAAATCAATATCATATCCATTAATATAATATTTAGTTTATTTCTATAATATTTAATCAATAAAATATTTAATTAATCGATTCCATATTATAAACAATGATAATTTATATATTGTATTACCTGTTAACAGAGCAGTCAAACCTTCTTTATCATTTTCACCCACTAAATTATGAACGACTTTGTTTTTTTTATCGATGAGAAATTTGTTGCCTTTTGGGTTAAATACGAATGCTGATTCGTCACAGTTGAAAGTCCTAGAACTATTAATGTCCTTCGACTTTAAATAATCTTTAACTTGTTTAAACCAGTTTCGAAGGTCTTCTTCGCTGACCTGAGCACGTCTTTTGTTAATATTTTGAGGTATAAGTAGTGAAAGTTCTGGGTGACATTTCCAAAAGCTTTCGAACTATTGCCCCCTGATCTTCAATTCGTAAAAAGATTATCCCTTGGCAATTTCTTGAGTATTGCAGCAACACTGTCTAAAAGCATTTCGAACTCAAGAATAAAAACTGTAAGAGGATGTCATGCTAAAGTAATAAGTCCAATTCTTTTCTCTGATATTGAATGTAGGACTATTAAAACGCTATTGGGGAATTGTCTAAACTATTAAAACTCTTCCTCCTCTATTCATAAAATCCATATCTTGTCCTTTGAAAAAATTCAAAATAGTTATATCTCTGGTTCTAAAAGGTTTAAAAGGGCATTTAAAGATAATAAAGGTATTGTTTTCTTTTTCCAGATCGAATTCGTGAAAGATTTTATTTTTTCAACAGTGCTCTTTAAATTAATGAAATTCCAAAAATACCTGTAACGGATTTGATGAAATAAAATGTGTATTACTGTTTGAAATAGTTTAAAATGATTCAAAACTGTTTAAAAATGTTTAAAATTGTTTAAATTAGTTTATAAGTGTTAAACTTCGAACATTTAAAACAGTTATAAACAGTTTTAAACATTTTTAAACAGTTTTGAACAATACAAAATAATTTGAAACTAAAGTGAACATTTTCTCGTATATATTATATAAATTTTAATATAGGGTAGTGACACCAGTTATCACGAGTCTCGGTAGACTTTCTCAGTTCAATCAATTGAATCTTACGTATAAGTACAATTTTTAATCAGAAAATGTTTGAAACGTATTATTCATAACATAATTAAAAATTGTATAACAAAAAAGTATACTAAAATAGTAAATTATTCAAATAATATTAAATTTAAAATAATATTTTTTTTAACCCATTGTTACGAACTCAATCCAATTTATACGACCCGGTTTATTAGGAACACACTGGTTGTAGTCCAGTAGAATTAGACTTTTTGCATGACTTAATTAGTAACAGGCAACTGAAGTGAAAAATGAGTTTATTAGGTCAAAAGATATTAAAATTTAGAAAGACCCTCAAAATTTGGGCTGGCATATTTTTTTAAACAACGTTTTTATGTAAAAAATTGTGAAAAATCGTTGTTTTCTGGATCTAGCTCTTTTCGTTTTTTAATAGGGTATATGAAATTTATAATACTCATAAGGGTCTTCAAGACGAATAGTTTAAGCCCTATCACATTAAATTTCGTTAATAATTTATTTAAATAATTGCAAAAATATAGTCAAAAATCGTTAAATGTTCAAAAATTTTTATTCCATAAAAAAAAGAGCTACATGCTTGTAACTTTGTAAAAAGTTGCCTTCTATCATCCTTAAGTTCCCATAATTTTTTCAGCAAAACATATTAATTTGCTTATGAGATATTCAATTTGTTCACTAAAAAGAGGTAAAATGTAGGCCTCAAATGGACCCTATTGCGGTCATTTTAGAAAGAAATGACCATTGTCATTTATGCTCTTTGACACTTATATTAAGTGAAAATAAAAAGTTTGATTGACATTTTTATTATTTTCGCTGTTTAAATGGCGATCGAAAAAAAAAATTTTTTTTTCTTAATTGTTTTTTAAATTTATATATGAAAAAATGAAAATATTTAAATGCAACTTTTTTATTCTTGTTGCTTAAATTTTAACGCTTATTTAAAAAAAAAAAAAAACGTTATTCTGTGATAATTAGGAGCTGAGATAATTTTTTTTTTTTAAATTCGCCATTTGTTTATTTACAAAGATTAAGGAATGAAATTTTAATGACAGATCCTTTAATACTTGAACTTTGATATAAGATCATTTCTGATATTAAAATCAATTTTTTAAAACCTTAAAAGCAGAGCCGGCCTTAGTCTCACAGACGCCCTAGGGCAAAATTATCCATAGCGCCCCTTTAAGGAAATCAAAACGCTCCAAATTTATAAATCGGCTGAAATACTTGATGAAGATCAATTAAGACGAATATTTTGTAATTTATCATTAACAAAAAATAGAAAAATATTATTAAAAAAATTTAATTTATTATAAATACATAATCAAGAAATATCAAATAATAAAATATTAATATTAATAAAATATTAATATTAATAAAATATTAATAAAATAACATATTAATAAAAGATTTTACTAATAATAAAAGTGCGAAAAGTTAATTTTATTTTTTTTAAACATTTTATAGATAATAACGTTTTACGTAAACAGAAAATAAAATCGTAAATTTTTATTAATACCCAAAATGAACTTTTCGAGCTTTTTTATCAGAAAATTCTCTTATTAATTCCGTAAAATCTAGATTTTCAACAATATCATTTTCAATAGAAAGTGTTGCCAAACTAGAAAGTCTTTCTTGAGACATCTTTGATCTTAAATAAGTTTTGATTAATTTGAGTTTTGAGAAACTCCGTTCACCACTTGCGACAGTCACTGGTATGGTCAATAAAATTCGCATAGCAATCCATATGTTAGAGTATAGATCTAACAAATCTTTGTTTTTTATAAAATTTAAAATAAATATCGGATCAATTTTATTGTGATTCTTAACGTCAATGAAAGATTGAATACTAATTAATTCGTCACAGAGCAGAGTTCCATTGATGTCCGAGCTTGAATTTACCGTCAAGGCAGTTTGTAAATTGATACAAAGTTTCAAAAGTTCTTCTTTTCCTGGCAAATTGTTTAAATTGTATAAAAATCCCCATGTTTGTGAATAAGCACTTAATTGTTTAAATCTTTCTGTCATTGATGCTATAACTGTATCCAAAAGACAATTAAAAAAATCTATTTCAAATTTTTTCTCTGGTGAAATTATTGGCTCATCTTCAGTTATATCATCGTAGTGACGTTTAACTCGTCTTATTCTTTTCGTTGACTTAAATACAGGCTCAATATTTAACTGCTGTGCTAAATCTTTAGCTTCAATTATAGCCTGCTTCAATCCATTTATTCTATAATTTTTTAAGTATTGATTGCAATTTCTCATTATCTGTGTGCATTCAGCAATATCCATGTCTTTTGCTTGAAACATTTTGCTAGCAATATTTATTTGAAACAGGACATTATACCATACAATTAAAGATACAATAAAACTAAAATCTTGCAACTGCTCTGCTAATGTAATTGCTTCATGCCATGTACTAGGATCGCATTTTTCGCTTTCGGATAAAGTAATAAGAGCATCATAAATTTCACTTATTTGATAACGAACCGCTTTGACACTATTTATTTTTGCCTCCCAACGTGTATCACTCAGCTTTTTTAATGTCATATTGCTAATGTGATCGGTTAAAATCTTCCATCGATTGACAGAGGCTGAGAACAAAGTAAATAATCTTTGAAGAATACCGAACAAAGTTACAGACTTAATTGAAGAAGTTGCTGCGTCACACAGTACAAGATTTAAGCTATGGCTACCACAAGGCACATATGTAGCTAAAGGATTCAAATTTAATATCTTTTTTTGTACTCCGTTATTTTTACCTTTCATGTTGGATCCGTTATCATATCCTTGACCTTCGCAATTAATGATTTCAAGCGCATGCTTTGTTAACTCTTCAATTAAAATTTCTGTCAAACCTGAACCACTAGAATCATTTATAGGAATAAATTTTAAAAAATGTTCTTTGATATTTATAGTATCGTCGGATACATCAACAAATCGAACTGTGAGAGATAGCTGTTCAACGTGAGAAACATCTGGAGTGCAATCTGCTATGATTGAATAATATTTCGCTTTTAAAGCTCTAATTATAATCATTTTATTAACTTTATTAGCCATTAGATCTATTAATTCGTTTTGAATTCTTTTCCCGCAATAATGATCGGAAATATCACCTTTCATAGCCAACGTAACGTGATTTTGCATTATTGGATCAAATTTTGCTAATAATTCGACTAGACCCAAGAACTTGCCATTGTTGCGAGTATAAAGTTTATCTGAATTACCTCTAAAAGACATATTATTAGCTGATAAATACGCTACAATATTCATTAATCTATTGAGAACATTTTGCCACCGTAAACTCTCTTTTTCAATCAACTTTTGTTCTGTCAAGTCAATAGTTGTTTCAGTTTTCATTCTAATTTCAATTTCTTTCCATTGTTGATAACATCTTACGTGAGAGACACTATTTTCATGGCTTTTTATAAGCTCAGATAAATGTTTCCATTTATTGCACCCTTCATTAATAAAATTAGAATTTAATTTCTTGTCGAAAAGTCGACAACAAAAACAAAAGACGCAATTTTTAGAAATAGAATATACCAGCCATTGCCGTCGAAATGATTCGCCATTTGATAATTTTCTTGTGTAATATGAATTTGAAAAGTGTCGCCCTTCTTTATTTTTAGGATACTTATTTTTCATTATTTGTGTTGCACCATTTTTTATTATACAATCTACTGTTCTGCCATTGAGAAAATTCGGCCATGTACCACAATCTGATAATTCAAATTTTAATTGTTTTTGCATATTATTCTCGCATATTTCGTTTGTCGTTTCCTGAACATCAGCTGCTTCGACATGATCTTGTAAAGATCCAATCATTGCAGTTTCTACATTTTCACTTATAACAGAATCATTTATTGTGTTCTTTTCAATCGAATTTTCAACAATCACTTCTTCCAAATTATTAAGAGTGTTGCTTTGCTTTTTTTGGATAACGTACTGTTCAATATTCATAAATTTTTTGTTTTCTTGTAAATATTTCTCTTTTTCTGCTTTTCTTTTTCTGTATTCACATCCAGATAACTTCTTTTTAACATTTTTGTCAGACATTTCTACGTATTTTGTTAAAAATCATTTACCTACATACAAAAAATTAAATTAAAAATATAGAACAATAAACAATTAATGAAATCGTACATAAAACTTGACTATATGTATTTACATTAAATCATAAAAGATATAAAGCACGATAGAAAATATTTTCTATATTGCATAAATGACAAAAAATTAAATAAATATTTTTTGAAGTAATTATAATTTTACTTTTGTGTAATTTTCATATTTTTATGAATCAATTTTATGATAAATTCATGTCATTTCAAGATTTGCATATAGCATACTACTGTTTATATCATGTGTTTTGTATTACAAACAAAATAAATTTTATATCAAATGAACAAAAGATTGACATACAAACTAAACTATGATTTATAAATACTTACACATAGCATAATTTTACAGATTCTAGCAGTTGAAATAAAAACAAGAAAAAACCTTTTATCGTGAGGAAAAGAGCTAACGACAATAACTATCAACGTAAACAATATATATGATAGAAAGAAACATCTACAGTTCGCGCCGTGTTTGTCATGAATCTCGTCTCGCCCGGTCGATAATAAACTAAATTTCTATCAAAGAATATTTCGGCTAAGAAATATTTTTTATAATATCTATACATATTTTGTTAGTTATCGTATGACTTATAATTTAAATTCCTTAGCATCACTACAGTTTCGCATCATAGTATTTATTAATTGGAAAAATTTACGCTGTCGATAAAACCGCGTCTATCACTAGTCAATTTATAATTTTTATAATCATATTAACGGTAATGGTTAAGTTACAGTATATTTTTTTGTGAAAACGAAAAAATTTTAATTAACACATAACCTTTTTACACAAATATTTTATTTAAATATTTAATTACTGAGTTACAAAGTACCATGATGCTAAACTCTTGACATGCTAAAAAATTTTCTCGAGCTTATGATAAATTTGCAGCGTTGCCATTTGACGTATACGTGAAGTTTTCAAAATTTAATAATCAAACTAACTAATTTAAATAGAATCAATGTTTCTTAGGCTTAGTTAATTATAATAATTTTCCTATTAAAATGTTCGTAATTCAGGCTTAAACGTTAAAAATTTTAACGGTTATAAAAAAAAAGAATAAATATTTCTGAGAAATATTTTCACTATGAAGCAAATTAAAATATATTAATTAAATAAAATAAATTTTACGAATTAATTTTTAGTTTGTCTTGCCTCTTTTGTACATTTTAAAAGTATCGTGTACATGTCAACTTATGAAGAATTTTTGGGTAAAGTTTTATATTCGAAATATATTCGAAAAAGTTAATTTTAAATTCTGCATTTTATGATCTGAAAAAATTTGTTATTTATTCATTTTCAATTATCTTAAGTTTTCACATATTTTTATTGTACTACCCCTATTAAAAAAAACACGTTTTCTGCACGTGAAAAACACGTGTAAAATACACGTATTTTTTCACGTGTTTTATATGTAAAATTTGCGTGTTTTTCACGCATATTTTTATGTTTTTTCACGTGTATTTTTCAGGTGTATTTTTCACATATTGTTTTACAGCTTTTCGATGAGCTTCTACTGTCCGGCCTCTTATATCTGCGTCTCCCAAATTTGTGTAAGGGATGACAAAATTTAGAAAAACGCCACCTAGCGACATAAAGTTAAGTTTGACTTTAAATCGCTAGGGTGGCGTTTTTCTAAGTTTTGTCATCCCTTACACAAATTTGGGAGACGCAGATATAAGAGGCCGGACAGTAGAAGCTCATCGAAAAGCTGTAAAACAATATGTGAAAAATACACCTGAAAAATACACGTGAAAAACACGTAAAATATGCGTGAAAAAACACGCAAATTTTACATGTAAAACACGTGAAAAAATACGTGTATTTTACACGTGTTTTTTTCACGTGCAGAAAACACGTGTTTTTTTTAATAGGGACGGTACACATTCAATTAATTCTTTTAGATTTTTCTTTATAAAAATAAGTATTATTGTATAACTGTAAGAAATGAATATTAATTAAAACAAAATAATAGGTATTAATTAACTTGATATATTTTTAATATGATAACAATGTTGCTTTAATAAAAAGTTAGAACAGTGTTTTTTTTTAAGTGTTATAATATACTATCGCCCAATAGCATATATATATGAAAAAATTTATTTCTATAAAGATTGAAAATGGATTTTGCGCCCCAACTACTCGACGCCCTTGGGCGCGGCCCAATTTCGCCCCCCCCTAGGGCCGGCTCTGCTTAAAAGATTGTTTTTAAGTATGCATAGTTTCAATTCTTTTTGAAGAGGGGAGGAAAGCGTCATCTTTCGCAAGTACAGAAAAAATTTTTTCGATTACTTCAAAATTATCTTGTGAAAAAATTTTCTATATCTCAGTGAAATATTAACCGATTTTGATGTTTTTTTTTTTAATCTGGGGTAGCGCGAGATAATATTAACAGTCGTTATACTTGTTTAATGATATAAATAAATTAATTTGTTATAAACAATAACAAAAAATATATGCATATTTTTTTTTCATTTTTTATATACTTGTAATGTTTATTTTTATAATCTCATAAATAAGTTTCATTTCTTTTATGAAAAAATTAGATTATTATCTTTTTTACAGGCTAATAATTAATACAAACATTGCTCTTATCATAAAAATCCTGACATTATTAAAAAAAAGCTTCTGACCTTGAATATTCACCGAATTTAACGTTTCTTTTTTTGATCTGGGGTTGTGCGAGATAATGTTAAGTACCGTCATTTTTATTTTATTTAGCAAAACAAATTAACTTATTATAAACAATATATATGAAAAAAATAATTTATTTCATATTTTACGTTAATGGAACGTTCGTATTAATAATTTTATGAAACATAATATCTTTTTCTCTAAAAAATTTAATTATTTTCTTTTTTAAACAATATTATTAATAAAAACATATCTCTTATCATAAAAGCCTTCACATTATTTTTAATAATGTCAGGATTTTTATGATAAGAGCAATGTTTGTATTAATTATTAGCCTGTAAAAAAGATAATAATCTAATTTTTTCATAAAAGAAATGAAACTTATTTATTAGATTATAAAAATAAACATTACAAGTATATAAAAAATGAAAAAAAAATATGCATATATTTTTTGTTATTGTTTATAACAAATTAATTTATTTATATCATTAAACAAGTATAACGACTGTTAATATTATCTCGCGCTACCCCAGATTAAAAAAAGAAACATCAAAATCGGTTAATATTTCACTGAGATATAGAAAATTTTTTCACAAGACAAATTTGAAGTAATCGAAAAAATTTTTTCTGTACTTGCGAAAGATGACGCTTTCCTCCCCTCTTCAAAAAGAATTGAAACTATGCATACTTAAAAACAATCTTTTAAGGTTTTAAAAAACTGATTTTAATATCAGAAATGATCTTATATCAAAGTTCAAGTATTAAAGGATCTGTCATTAAAATTTCATTCCTTAATCTTTGTAAATAAACAAATGGCGAATTTAAAAAAAAAAAAAATTATCTCAGCTCCTAATCATCACAGAATAACGTTTTTTTTTTTTAAAATAAGCGTTGAAATTTAAGCAACAAGAATAAAAAAGTTGCATTTAAATATTTTCATTTTTTCATATATAAATTTAAAAAACAATTAAGAAAAAAATTTTTTTTTTTCGATCGCCATTTAAACAGCGAAAATAATAAAAATGTCAATCAAACTTTTTATTTTCACTAAATATAAGTGTCAAAGAGCATAAATGACAATGGTCATTTCTTTCTAAAATGACCGCAATAGGGTCCATTTGAGGCCTACATTTTACCTCTTTTTAGTGAACAAATTGAATATCTCATAAACAAATTAATATTTTTTGCTGAAAAAATTATGGGAACTTAAGGATGATAGAAGGCAACTTTTTACAAAGTTACAAGCATGTAGCTCTTTTTTTTATGGAATAAAAAATTATTGAACATTTAACGATTTTTGACTATATTTTTGCGATTATTTAAATAAATTATTAACGAAATTTAATGTGATAGGGCTTAAACTATTCGTCTTGAAGACCCTTATGAGTATTATAAATTTCATATACCCTATTAAAAAACGAAAAGAGCTAGATCCAAAAAACAACGATTTTTCACAATTTTTTACATAAAAACGTTGTTTAAAAAAATATGCCAGCCCAAATTTTGAGGGTCTTTCTAAATTTTAATATCTTTTGACCTAATGAACTCATTTTTCACTTCAGTTACCTGTTACTAATTAAGTCAAATTTTAAGGTTTTTCGAGCTAATTCTACTGGACTATTGTTACAACCAAAATATTACGACCATTTAACTGACAGTTTGAGGTTATGTTTTAATAACAGTACTATTATTTACGACTTTATTTAGATTTCAGGTAATTTTTTACTTATTTAAAAATGTCGATTTAAGAATGACTGAAACCATTTTCTTCCAGGTCTGTTGTTTATAAACGAAGTCGTCTTTTTCAGTTCATCACAAATTTTCTTGACGCTGTCACAGAGCATCCTCATGTTACCTATTCCATAGTTTCTTTTGTATATATGCTAATATATATATATATATATATATATATATATATATATATATATATATACACGTGTGAACGATAAATGTATATTTTTTCTTTTTTAGATTTCAATATCTTTAAAATTGATTATTGATTTTTCAAAATCAATGTATTTGTAGTTTAAAAAAAAAGATTCAGACACTTATTTATAATCTATAAATAATGTCGGTCAGACCCCTACTGAAAAAAACCAAGTGATTAATCACTTGATTAACCACATGATTTTTCACTTGATTAATCACATGATTTTTCACCTGATAAATCACCTGATTTTATGACATGATTTTATAGGTGATTAATCACGTGAAAAATCATGTGATTAATCATATGAAAAATCATGTGTGAAAAATCATGTGATTAATCAAGTGAAAAATCATGTGATTAATCAAGTGAAAAATCAAGTGAAAAATCAAGTAAAATATCAAGTGATTAGTTAGATGAAAAATCAGGAGATGAATGAAATAGAAAATCAAGTGTCTAATTAGGTGATTAATCACTTAATTAATCATGTGATTACACAATTAATAAACTAATTAGTCATGTCATTAATCGGGTAACCTACCTACATTTTTTTTGTGTTGCTGAAAATATTTGTAATGTAATAATTTTATTTTTCAACTTTATTTGATGTCGCTGTATTTATGATATCATTGCGATGATAATTAACGATGAAGGTCGTTAGTGTTTTCGTGAACAAAGCACATGTAACATACATTGGTGCTACTAATAAACGTCCAGGACGAGATTACGAATCCATCGTTACATGTGCTTTGTTCACGAAAACACTAACGACCTTCATGTCATTAATCGGGTAACCTACCTACATTTTTTTTGTGTTGCTGAAAATATTTGTAATGTAATAATTTTATTTTTCAACTTTATTTGATGTCGCTGTATTTATGATATCATTGCGATGATAATTAACGATGAAGGTTGTTAGTGTTTTCGTGAACAAAGCACATGTAACGTACATTGGTGCTACTAATAAACGTCCAGGACGAGATTACGAATCCATCGTTACATGTGCTTTGTTCACGAAAACACTAACGACCTTCATGTCATTAATCGGGTAACCTACCTACATTTTTATTTTGTGTTGCTGAAAATATTTGTAATGTAATAATTTTATTTTTCAACTTTATTTGATGTCGCTGTATTTATGATATCATTGCGATGATAATTAACGATGAAGGTCGTTAGTGTTTTCGTGAACAAAGCACATGTAACGTACATTGGTTACCCGATTAATGACATGACTAATTAGTTTATTAATTGTGTAATCACATGATTAATTAAGTGATTAATCACCTAATTAGACACTTGATTTTCTATTTCATTCATCTCCTGATTTTTCATCTGACTAATCACTTGATATTTCACTTGATTAATCACATGATTTTTCATATGATTAATCACATGATTTTTCACTTGATTAATCACATGATTTTTCACACATGATTTTTCATATGATTAATCACATGATTTTTCACGTGATTAATCACCTATAAAATCATGTCATAAAATCAGGTGATTTATCAGGTGAAAAATCATGTAATTAATCAAGTGAAAAATCATGTGATTAATCAAGTGATTAATCATTTGGTTTTTTTCAGTAGGGACGATACTATAATCTCACTTTTTTAACTTTAACAAAATTTTCTTTTGTATTTAATTCACTCTGCCTTTTTCTCTTCATTTGAATTCAATTAATATCTTATTTACGAGTTTTTAAGTATTTAAGTATGTACAGCGCTTGTTGCTTCAATAATTTCACTGGTAGCACTAATATATACGCAATCTTTTAGATTAAATTACCTCGTTCAGGATTCGTAAGAACTGGGTTTAGATGCATACAAGTGTACCAGTTATTACTTTCTTAATTACGTTTTTTAAAATTCTTATTATTCAAATTTAACGGCATGTCGGAGCTGCAGCAATTGAGTTTTGCTTTTTTTATTTCATCAATATCTTTTTAAATTCATAAATTAAACAAATATAATGACTTGTCCGCACTAAAGCTATATTTATACAATAATTTTTGTTAAAATAAAAAATCATTTGAACTTGTTATTTTTTTATGAGCTTGGATTGGAAATTAGATATCAAACTCGACAAACCTAACCTTAAAATACGACATATTGAAAGTTTTTATTATAACTTTGTATGTATAATATTTTGGTGGATTTCTTGGATTGTCCGCACTAGAGTTTAATCTTACAAATTTTTTCTTTGTAGCAAAGAAACTCGATTAAACGCATCGTTTATTCATAAGTTAAGATTGGAAAAATTATTAGAGCATGACGAAGCTGTCCGTCTTCTAATAATATTTCCAATCTTAACTTATGAATAAACGATGCGTTTAATCGAGTTTCTTTGCTACAAAGAAAAAATTTGTAAGATTAAACTCTAGTGCGGACAATCCAAGAAATCCACCAAAATATTATACATACAAAGTTATAATAAAAACTTTCAATATGTCGTATTTTAAGGTTAGGTTTGTCGAGTTTGATATCTAATTTCCAATCCAAGCTCATAAAAAAATAACAAGTTCAAATGATTTTTTATTTTAACAAAAATTATTGTATAAATATAGCTTTAGTGCGGACAAGTCATTATGTTTGTTTAATTTAAGAATTTAAAAAGATATTGATAAAATAAAAATAGCAAAACTCAATTGCTGCAGCTCTGACATGCCGTTAATTAAGAATTCAAAAGGAATCCTTAAGAGCAGGTCGACTTTTTCTGTCCTTTTCTAATCGACGAACTGATTTGTTCACGAAAACTAAATAATTTTAGCGAAAAATAAAGAGAAAGCCCCATCACGTATTAAAAAAAGCTATATTTTTTTTAATAAGAAAGAATTGATTCTCTCGATTCGTTTTCAAGAAAACCTTGAAAAACTTAAAACATAGAGGTTAGGTTGGACAATTTGGTTTTTCTAAGTTTTCTTGAGAACGAAGCAATAAAATTAATTCTTTTTCATTAAAGAAAATATAGCTTTTTTTAATACGCGATGGGGCTTTCTCTTCATTTTTCGATAAAGTTATTAGTTTTTGCAAAAACTTAATTCTTCGATTAGAAAAGGATGGAGATACGTGACCTCCTCTTAATTAAATAAATTTCAATTAAGAAATCAAAATGTTATCGTGAATCGAAAGGGCTTTAATTACAAAATCAAAAGGAATCCTTAATTAAATAAATTTCAATTAAGAAATCAAAATGTAATCGTGAATCGAAAGGGCTTTAATTACAAAATCAAAAGAAATCCTTAATTAAATAAATTTCAATTAAGAAATCAAAATGTAATCGTGAATCGAAAGGGCTTTAATTACAAAATCAAAAGGAATCCTTAATTAAATAAATTTCAATTAGGAAATCAAAATGTAATCGTGAATTGAAAGAGCGCCAGTTATGATTATGATTTGTGAATTCGAGGGCTTTAATTGAAAATTCCACCATTCCTTTTTAATTAAAAGTACTAAGGAATTTTTATCATATATATGGTGAATTCTCAAAAAATCGGCCGATTACACAAGAAATTTTTAATGATGACGATTGAAAAAAATTGATATATTCTATCTTTATGCATTATATTTAAGTTGAATAATACTTTAATGAAGATGAAATTTGAACTTAAGTACTTATGAATACCTTTCAATAAGTACCTTAGTTAATAGCGTTTACGTCGAGTTAACGGAGTTTACGATTTTTTTTGGGGTGGAATTGATCCAATCATTAATACTTAATGATGAATGTAAAAAGGGGTATAAACAAGTAAATATACTTTTTTATTAAAAAAAAACGAACACTGCTGAGTGGGAAAAAATAAACTTTTAATATGATTCAAAGATGATATGTAATAATAATTTTGTGATTCAACGTGTGAAAGCTAACGGAGTTACGTTTTCTAGTAATTCACAATTCTTTAGTCAACAAATAAGGTACCTCATTAATAAACTCATCCCGTCATTTATCACAAGAAAGTATAAGGTAACTTGAAATTAATTTTTCAGTCCTGTCACACATTATTTTATATGAAAGCTTTGGCAAAGAACGGAAATCGGCCGATTTTTTGAGAATTTACCATATGTATATGAAAAAACAAATGTGGACGCGCACATACATACGCACCCCATGTATACGCGGCTCATATATATGCAACATTTCATGTCAACCCACAAGCACACATACAGACAAGTTGATATATATGTAATGTCGAGAGATGAATTAATTTTATAATTCACCACTCACCACTGCATATGCGTAAATTATTTTACGCGGCGTCGTACTTAATAAATGGTCGCCGAGTTTGACCACGTGTTACTTGCGCGGGGCGAGAGTCAAATTTGTTCACTGAAAAGCGGGGACCTATATTGAGTCCTTTCCGCGTCGCGATTTTAAATTTTTTATTTAAATTGATTATTAACTTTTTAAACCCCTAGCCAAGCAAAGCAACATGTCTCTATCGCTCTGCTTGGGGTCTGATGAGGACGGTCCTCAAAGTCGGGGTCGCGTTATATTTAAAGTGAAATATATGAAATATATATATATATAAATGAAAGATAGCTAGTTAAATTATAATATATATATAAAATTATAATTATATAAAAAAAAAATTAGATCAAGAAAAATATTATAATAAAATAGAAATATGTTTGTTATTTGGATGAAATAAGAATAAAAGATTTTGATTTAAATTTTGAATTTAATGAGAGAAAAACTATAAATTTTACTTACTTTCAAAAAATTAGAGAAAGAAATGTATTGAGAGTTGCTGTTGTTTCGTATTGAATGGAGAGTTGCTGTTGCTTCGTATTGAATGGAGAGTTGCTGTTGCTTCGTATTGAATGGAGAGTTGCTGTTGCTTCGTATTGAATGGAGAGTTGCTGTTGCTTCCTTGAAGTTCCTGAAGAGAGTAGAGAGCGTGTTTATGAGACACGCTCAAAGGCGCACTGAAGATTTTGGGCCCTGGTTGGGGATTATATACCCTGGAATTGGGGCGTTGACTAACCACCCCCGCTTGGGTAGTTTTCCAAAATTTTGAATTTTCCTATTGGTCAATTCTGTTTTCTCTCTGTCACTTGGCTGTCCTAGTGTCTATTTTCTTCTTTCTTTCTCTTTTCTCTCTCTTTCTCTTTCTTTTGAAAGTAAGCTACATAAATTGTCTTAAATCTAATTGTTATTAAAAATGTAACGAATTGCGCATATAAAAAAGATAAAACTAGAATCTAGGTTATTTTTAACTTATAATGTTTTTTTCAACTAATATCTATAATAAAATAAACTAGTTTAAATAAATCTAATTAATTAATAAATTAAATTATTTGTTTATATATAAAAGTTAAAAACAAAAGAATATTATGATATAGATATTAATTAAATAAACATTATCAATTAATATTAACTTATTATATATATATATATATATATATATATATATATATATATATATATACATAAAACGCAAAAAATCAAAAAGTAGAATTACGCATAAAAAAAAGACGCTAACGTATAAAAATTATAATTAATTAAAAATTTTGGTTTTGTTTTTTTGTTTTGTTTTTTTTTGTTCAACGCTTTTGAAAAACTAAACTTAATTTCTAAATTTTATTTAACAAATAAATTTAAAATAAAGGAAACGCAATATTCTAATTTCAAGCGTGGTGTAGGCTTGATGCATACGCAATTTTTTTATTATTAAACATTGCTTATAAATACTATTTAAAACTGTTATATGTATATATATATATATATATATTTATTTATTAGTTTTTTTAAGAAAGAAAAAGAATAAAAGTTTATAAAATTTTTACATAAAAAAGAATTAGTTATTTTCTTATATGAATAATTTCATATCTATATACATATATCGGTTTTATTTAAAATATAACGAAAAGAAATATTTTTGAAACAAAGGGATACTCATTCTAAAACCTTTTAGGGATGATCTTTAATTTTTGTGTTGTTTCTTTATAATAACAATTTTGTTTTTATATTTATTTGTTTTTTAATGTCTATTAATTTTTAAATATTTTATTTATAAAAGAAAAGAAATTATTTATTATAATAAAATTTGTGTGTTGATATATAAAAAAAAACATTGTGAGTAAATTATTATTAACAAAATTTATTAATTTGTAAGAAGAATATTATGAGTTTCTTAGGTAATTATGGGTATTTTTTTCCTTGGCGCCTAACTTAATGAGTTTCTGTCTCGGTGTTCTAATTGATAACGGTAAAATTTTTCAGGCAGTTTCAATATACACGAAAATACGTGTGAATTTCTACATAATATTTTTCAGGTACCCAAGATTAGAGTATCCCTTAACGATTGTTTACACAGCTGAAGTATTTTACTTTATTTTATTTAAAAGGTACAATAATTACTTGTCTCAAAAGAAAATGAGTTCACACCGAAACATATACAGATCGGACAAAATAATAATGGAAAAATAATGATTTAAAAAATAATTAACAGAAAAATAAAGTGTTGGTCTTATAGGAAAACACATTGAAAGTATTTTAAAAAAAGAAATTTTCGTGAAAAGATATTAATATGAATTTTTTTTGTTTAAAAGAAGTCGGCAAAATTGCCCGACGTTACACCCCCTGCCTAAAGCGGTTGCTAGGTGCTGAAAAGCAAACTAGCAATTGCATGCCTTGGCTATGTTAAGGTCGTAAAACCCTTTGAGTCAAATTTGATCTTGTATTGTATTGGATATCTCATTCAGATTCAAATTATTTATGTTTGTAGTCATATTTGTGGTCATAATGTTTCACTGAGAAATATATATTCTCAAGTGAGTTTATAGAAGTCTAAGCTCCTGTAGTCATATTTTGCCTAGAATGTGGTAGGCAGTTGGTATAGACAATCTTAATGCCTTTTGTCTAATGGCAAATGTTGATTGGCAGAGGAATGTTAGTCTTTTTTTCTCTTTTAAACACAAAAATTCAAAAAGACAAAAGAAAGCTATTTGATATTAAAAGTAAGTTAATGATATTGCAAAGAAAAAGAAAAGTCAATAAGTTTTATTCTCAAAATTAAAAGGAAAAGTGATAATCATTTAAGGTCAATACATTTAACAGAAAGATAGAAGATTATTAAAAAAAATCCGAGTATACATGTCTCGACAGGACTCGTACACAGTTTAAATTTTGGATGTAATTATCATTTTAAAAATTTTTCGGCTTATAACTAAGGTTTTAGCTTATTCTATGACGCAATTATTACATTATAAAGATTTCTAACTTAAACTAAGATTTTTTCTTTCACATTTTTATGTTTTATCATTTTTTTTATATTTTCTTGTTATCTGGTTAATCGATACATTAATTGTGGTGAAAAAGAAATTCTAGGAATGAAAATATTCATTTTTAATCAATAAAGAAAATTTAAAGAGTGAATACAACATAAATTTTTGCAAAATATTTAATTTAAAATTTGCCTCTACTTTTAAGGTATTTTAATAGGAATAAATGATTATATAAAGACAGTTGTATGAATATATTCATTTTTAGAAATCCTTATCCAAAATTACGCACTTATAATTATAAAATATTAGGCTATAATAATAACTATAAATATTAACTATAGCTGAAAAGAAAACTTAATTATTATTGTATTTGTTTTTATTTTGTTTTATATAAGAAAGAAATTATATTATATATACATAGAAAGTGGTATGTTAATGAAAAGACTAAGGGTTATTATGGATGAAGCGAGTAAGGGCTTAAGAAAAGTCATGCACAATTTGTTTTACTAGACATTTAGTTAAAAAGATATTAGTCAATTTATTTTTACTTATTGAAAAAAAAAGAGAAAGTGAAAATAAAGGAAAGAAATAGATTTTAAGTCTTAAGGAGGAAAAAGGTTATATATAATGGATTAGTATTTACAGGAGAAAAAAAAACTATTAATTGTAATATAATAATTAATTAATGAAAAGAAAAGAGTAAATATAATTATTTTTTTGTAAAAATTTTTTTTGTGTTAATTAAAGATAAAAATGTTGGTAAGATTATTAGTCAGATGGTTAGTAAAAATTATCATGCAATTAAGAGTTAGTGTTAGTAATGTTAGTAAAGTTATTATAATATCATGCAAAGAAAAAAGGAAAAGGATTTCGCTGTCAAATCGGAATGATTTTTAAGACAGGGTTCAAATGAGATGATGTAGCTTGACCTTGATTGATCCGTGCTACATCATGTAAGAGCTGTAATTGCTCGTCAAGGATTTGATTATTAAAATCAAAGAATTGAATTTTCATCCTCATGTACAGAGAATCTTTATTATAAGAGTTGTTTGAAGAAAATTCAATTTTCCTTTTAGTAGTAAGTATGTCTGTCAAGTCATTGTAAACATTTTCGTTTAGAAACACTGAACTTATTTCAGATATCAAGCCTTTGTAAAATTTCATTGCAGACATTAAGAAATTGTTGATTTTATTGTTAACGATACATGATTTTGATTTAGATTCAGAATCTGAATTAAGGATTGAATGCATTGAAGATGGAAGCATATCTTCACTGATATATGATTTTGAATCAGTATCCAAAATGGAACTGGAATTTAAAGATGTTAGAACTTTAGATGTGTAGTCGTTAGCAATATCTGATTTCATTTCTGGTTCATTTGTTTCTTTAGATTTAGGATCTGAGTCTGTTTTATAAGTTTCTAAGTTTGAATTGTTTGTTAAAATCAAAGTTGAGTCATTTTCAAAATTTTGAAGTTCACATTTTTCTGTCTTGATATTTATTTTCAATTTACTACTTAAGTCACTGTCAGATTTTGATTCATGTTGGTCTTTTATTTGTGAATTTTTAATGTTTCCATAGTTAAGATGACCGAATTTTTCGATCTGGATAGCATCCATCATGGATTCTGCTATATCAGAGTAACATTTCTGCATCCGAACTTTGATTTCGGGTTTCAGACCTCTTATAAATGCGTCCAATGCGCTTTGTTTAATAAAATTACGTGTGGCATCATTGAATGATTTTTCCACAAAATATGCATTTAAAATCTCACGTTCCAATGCACGTAATCGATTAGCATAAGCTATAACCGTTTCATTGTTGTTTTGAAAAACATTTGTCAACTTGTTAAGGGTCTGCAGTGCAGATTCAGGTGTCTTGAACAACAAAATTATGGAATATTTAAATTCGTTAAAATTCTTGAATGTTTTATACTGAATTGCTTTATGAGCTTCTCCTTGTAACTTGGACTTCATAATTTTGACCAAACTTGCCTCGAATTTGAGGTCTATAATTGTCAATGCGTGTTCACATTGAAATAAATATTCATGGACGGACATATTCGTCCCGTCATATAGAGGTATCAAGGTCATGGCAAGCTCGAAAGCTTCCAAATCATAACTGTCAGCCATCGTTTTTTCTTTATTCAATTTTCATCTTAAAAAGAATTTTGCGATTCTTGATTCTATTTTGAAAAGTGGCTCAAGCGCCAAATAGATATCTGTCATTTTTATGGAATATTTCAATTAAAAACAAAATTTACTTTTAAAAGAAGTTTAAGGAAAGAATTCATATTTACTGAATGAATAATATGTAAACTTTAAATTAATTTTATAACGTAAACAAAAAAAATTAAAATTTCATTTTGAAAATTCAAAAAGAAATAATTTAGTTTTGAAAAATTTTGGTAAACTTTTTAATTGAAATATGATTATTAATATAAATAAATTTGTCAATTTAAGGCACAGGCAAATTCACCAATATTCACAATAAATTTGTTTTTAGAGAAAAATTTGAACAAACGTGAATTTAAATTAAAATTATAAATTTGGGAATGGAACTAATATAGGTTAACTTGTAATAAAATAAAATTAAGACATTTAATTTTTGAATCAAAGATAAAATTTGTTTAGTTAATAATTGTTTCTGAAAAATTTAATGAAAATAGAAATTGTTAATTTAAAGAAAAATAAAAGTAGTTTTTTTTAAGATAAAGCAAAGGTTGTGAAATTAGAAAAATTAAATTACGTTTTAAAAGCTATAATTTAGTAAAAGTTAGGATTAATGCAATTGCTTGTTGATTAGTAAAAATTTTATCAAAATAACAAAATATTAGTTGTTTAAAATATGACCTGCTAATTGCTTAATCTTATTAAATTACAAAAAGTTATTAGTAAAAAATTAATCAAGTTCGAATATCTTATTTAAGGTAAAAGTTGTGAATTTAAATTTGAAAATTGACTAAAATATTGACAGTAAATAAAGCGAAAATTATAGGTTCAGAAAAATTGAGTTTGGTAAAATACTGAGTTTAGTCGAATTGTTATTAAAAATTTAAAAAGTAGAATTTCATCAAGTCTCTTTTGAAAATTAATATAATGTTAAACCATAATAATTTATTCAATTGACACAATTGAAGGTAAGTGCATAAATGAGAAAAATAAAAAAGATTGTCGAATTCATTCGTATTATGATTAATAAACAAAAGATTTATTGTTATTTTGAAAAATAAGTAATATTTTAAATTTTATTAAAAAGCTTTATATATTTTGCAGTTAATACTATGTGCGTACATGAATTTGTTTTATCAAAAGAAATAATTCATGATTTTATTTAGAAAGTATAAGAACTTTTTTTTTTGTTTATTGATAAAATAACGTAACATTAAACAGTTATAAAAAAATTTGAATTAATAAAAGGTAATTTATAATTAGAATTGAAAACTTTTAATAAATCTGAGATGTCGAAAATATAATTTTGGATTGAAGATTCAACAAATTTATTTGAATTATTTGAAATATTAATTAAGAGATAAAAGTTTAGAATAAAATATTGAAAGAATTACTACATGGAAAATATTTTAATTTGAAAGGTCAAGAATTAAATAAAAATATGTTAAAAATAAAAGAAAAAGATTGATTTAAAAATTCTAAAAATATAAAAATAAAAGATTTTTCTTAAGATAAAATTACCGTTTGTGTATGGTAGATATATTTTTACCGGCAAGTATCAAGACGATATTTTAACGAAAATCATATTGTTAATAAAGCGAGTATTGAAATAAATATTTTAATTTTAAAAAGTCAACTACTTTATTTAAAATCATGATCGAAATTTATTCTAATAATCAGAATACGCAATACTCTCATAAAATAAAAATGAATGCACTTAAAGCAAAAAGGCTGTTATAATCTCCAACAGGCAATTATAAACAAAAAGATTTATTCCATGAAACTGAAGAAGTAAAAAAAAAAGTGAGAATCTTTTATAAAATTATTTTTAAATTGAAAATATTAGGTTTTCGAAGGTATATAATAAATTTGACAAAAGGTTTTATGCTTGATTGAACCCAGCATCGCGACAGGTTTTTGTAGATACATGTCTCAATTTTACAGCAAATTACTGAGTAGTTACCAAGACGGCAATGCTAACTTGAAAAAGGCGTAGTCCCCACTGGTGCATAAAAAATAGATCGTTCTTTGATAATGAATTCATATTATTTAACAATTCTTCTGATTTTAATTTATATATTTTTATTTGGTGGTTTCCACGGGGTTTTAATGTATCCACCACACCTTTATTATGTAAATATATATATATATATATATAAATATATATATATATATATATATATATTTCGAAAGATTTATTTATTTTAATTTCTTAGTTTAATTTCAAGTTTTTTAAAAAGGACTCAATAAGCATTTCAATGAACCAAACTGAATCACCTAACTTTCAATCTTCTTCTTTTTATTTATTTATTATTATTTATTTTTTATAATTTATGTATTGTAATTGAAATTTCATTCAAACTCGATCACTCCGGTTTGGCCTCCAAAAATTTATTATGTAATGTCGAGAGATGAATTAATTTTATAATTCACCACTCACCACTGCATATGCGTAAATTATTTTACGCGGCGTCGTACTTAATAAATGGTCGCCGAGTTTGACCACGTGTTACTTGCGCGGGGCGAGAGTCAAATTTGTTCACTGAAAAGCGGGGACCTATATTGAGTCCTTTCCGCGTCGCGATTTTAAATTTTTTATTTAAATTGATTATTAACTTTTTAAACCCCTAGCCAAGCAAAGCAACATGTCTCTATCGCTCTGCTTGGGGTCTGATGAGGACGGTCCTCAAAGTCGGGGTCGCGTTATATTTAAAGTGAAATATATGAAATATATATATATATGAATGAAAGATAGCTAGTTAAATTATAATATATATATAAAATTATAATTATATAAAAAAAAATTAGATCAAGAAAAATATTATAATAAAATAGAAATATGTTTGTTATTTGGATGAAATAAGAATAAAAGATTTTGATTTAAATTTTGAATTTAATGAGAGAAAAACTATAAATTTTACTTACTTTCAAAAAATTAGAGAAAGAAATGTATTGAGAGTTGCTGTTGTTTCGTATTGAATGGAGAGTTGCTGTTGCTTCGTATTGAATGGAGAGTTGCTGTTGCTTCGTATTGAATGGAGAGTTGCTGTTGCTTCGTATTGAATGGAGAGTTGCTGTTGCTTCCTTGAAGTTCCTGAAGAGAGTAGAGAGCGTGTTTATGAGACACGCTCAAAGGCGCACTGAAGATTTTGGGCCCTGGTTGGGGATTATATACCCTGGAATTGGGGCGTTGACTAACCACCCCCGCTTGGGTAGTTTTCCAAAATTTTGAATTTTCCTATTGGTCAATTCTGTTTTCTCTCTGTCACTTGGCTGTCCTAGTGTCTATTTTCTTCTTTCTTTCTCTTTTCTCTCTCTTTCTCTTTCTTTTGAAAGTAAGCTACATAAATTGTCTTAAATCTAATTGTTATTAAAAATGTAACGAATTGCGCATATAAAAAAGATAAAACTAGAATCTAGGTTATTTTTAACTTATAATGTTTTTTTCAACTAATATCTATAATAAAATAAACTAGTTTAAATAAATCTAATTAATTAATAAATTAAATTATTTGTTTATATATAAAAGTTAAAAACAAAAGAATATTATGATATAGATATTAATTAAATAAACATTATCAATTAATATTAACTTATATATATATATATATATATATATATATATATATATACATAAAACGCAAAAAATCAAAAGTAGAATTACGCATAAAAAAAAAGACGCTAACGTATAAAAATTATAATTAATTAAAAATTTTGGTTTTGTTTTTTTTGTTTTGTTTTTTTTTTGTTCAACGCTTTTGAAAAACTAAACTTAATTTCTAAATTTTATTTAACAAATAAATTTAAAATAAAGGAAACGCAATATTCTAATTTCAAGCGTGGTGTAGGCTTGATGCATACGCAATTTTTTTATTATTAAACATTGCTTATAAATACTATTTAAAACTGTTATATGTATATATATATATATATATTTATTTATTAGTTTTTTTAAGAAAGAAAAAGAATAAAAGTTTATAAAATTTTTACATAAAAAAGAATTAGTTATTTTCTTATATGAATAATTTCATATCTATATACATATATCGGTTTTATTTAAAATATAACGAAAAGAAATATTTTTGAAACAAAGGGATACTCATTCTAAAACCTTTTAGGGATGATCTTTAATTTTTGTGTTGTTTCTTTATAATAACAATTTTGTTTTTATATTTATTTGTTTTTTAATGTCTATTAATTTTTAAATATTTTATTTATAAAAGAAAAGAAATTATTTATTATAATAAAATTTGTGTGTTGATATATAAAAAAAACATTGTGAGTAAATTATTATTAACAAAATTTATTAATTTGTAAGAAGAATATTATGAGTTTCTTAGGTAATTATGGGTATTTTTTTCCTTGGCGCCTAACTTAATGAGTTTCTGTCTCGGTGTTCTAATTGATAACGGTAAAATTTTTCAGGCAGTTTCAATATACACGAAAATACGTGTGAATTTCTACATAATATTTTTCAGGTACCCAAGATTAGAGTATCCCTTAACGATTGTTTACACAGCTGAAGTATTTTACTTTATTTTATTTAAAAGGTACAATAATTACTTGTCTCAAAAGAAAATGAGTTCACACCGAAACATATACAGATCGGACAAAATAATAATGGAAAAATAATGATTTAAAAAATAATTAACAGAAAAATAAAGTGTTGGTCTTATAGGAAAACACATTGAAAGTATTTTAAAAAAAGAAATTTTCGTGAAAAGATATTAATATGAATTTTTTTTGTTTAAAAGAAGTCGGCAAAATTGCCCGACGTTACATATATATATATATATATATATATACATGGTCTGTTTCATGTCAACTTGCACCCGTTGAGCCGTATATTTTTTTGGTTTATATATATATATATATATATATATATATATATATATATATATATATTAGCAAGTACTCATAGATACAGGTTTTCTTTATATGTGGTACATTTCATGACAACATGCACGAACCCATCTGAGTACCCTTAGATTTATATATATGGAACATTTCATGTCGATTCGCATGCATGCACACGCACGTTAATAAACATAGGATTTTTCACATCAATTCGAACGCACACACACAGGTTTATATATATATGGGACATTTCATGCCAATGCGCGCACACGCACACAAGATTATATATATATATATATATATGAGATATTTCACGTCCATTGGAATGCACGCATATAGTAGGTATATATATATATATATATATATATATATATATATATCTACCTATATTATATAGTTATATGAAAAATTAACCCTCGGACCCCCCCATACCCCTCCACACCCCCCGCACCCCTCCACACCCCTCCACGCCTCTCCACAGCACCCCCACGGCACCCCCACGACCCCTCCACAAAATAACGTAAAATTGTTTAAAATATTACGATATTTTTTATTGTTGCTTTTCTTCTAAGTACCCTCCACACCCCTCCACACCCCCCGCACCCCTCCACACCCCTCCACACCCTTCCACACCCCTCCACGCCCCTCCACAGCACCCCCACGGCACCCCACGACCCTCCACTGCCCCTCCACAATATAATAATGTATGTATTTAAATATACAAACTTAAAACTTAACATAATAATATATAATTTATAATATTAAAATTAATTAATGCTAGAATTAATACAAAAATTTTATTGAAAAAATTTTTATTTTCTTTATTTTAAAATGATTATAAAAAACAATTTTTTAAATTATTCAAAATAATATAAAAAATTAAATAAAACATATAAATTATAAAACAAAATGATTTTTATGGCTACTGGTGAAGGCTTCCATTAATAAAAAGACCTAACGCGTCTTTGGTGGTATCTCTACAAATTTATTTATTTATATCCTCCTGAAAATAATTTTGGCTAGGGGGGGTACCCCCCTGCTCGTTCCACTCGCCAACCTCCATTATAGTTATCATATCAATATAAAATATAACACTTATGCATTGTTTTATATAAAAATTTTTTTATTATAATATATTTTTATATTATACATAATATTATATAATTGTACATTTTTATTAAATTTTTATTATTGACATAGAAACATGAAAAAAAATACATAATATTAATTATTTATGTAAAATATCTGAAAAAATTATTAATAAATTTTAATCATTATTTATGAAATATAGATTAAGTTGGTTTTTACACAACCTTAAATTTTAAATCTTTTAGATTTTTATCATTGTGAAATCATAAATTTTTTAGTAAAATTTTTAATATTATCATTTGATATATTTAAATGTATACTTAAGATTTTGAAGATTTATAGGATTATTTTGTTATAATTCCTGTTTGATATCTTTTTTCTTAATCTGACATTTTATAAATATATCAAAATTTTTTAAATTATTAATTATTAATAGTTTTATATAATGTTTAATATTTTATGTAAATATTACATTAAATATTAAAAAAATAATTTTTAATTATTTCATTATATTAATTCAACATAATGTTTGATATATTTAAATATAAATTTAAGATTTTTAAGATTTAAAGGATTATTTTGTTATAATTCCTGTTTGATATCTTTTCACTTAATTTTACATTTTTGAAATATATCAATTTTTCTTTCATAAAATTTAATCTTAATAAAATATTAAACATTTCATAAAAATATTGAATTTATAATTTAAATAAATAATAAATTAAAAAAAATATATCATAATATTTTTCTTAAAATGTGTGCAATGTTCAATAAATATCTTGAATATATTTCGTAATTTTGATTTAGATAAAATTCATTTATTGGTTTATTTAATGTTGTTTTATATTCTATAATTTTATTAGTGTAATATTTATAATATTCTGGTACTTGTTTCCAATTATGAAATTCTACTTTTTCATTATCTTCACCAATATATGAATTTATTAAATTATTTAAAATAGATATTTCAGTATTATCTGAACTATTATTATCAGCAAGATTTTCTAAATAATATTCATACTCTTCCTCATAATTTAAATAATCTTCAATGTTATCATTTAAACTATCCATCATTTCTTGATCATTTACATTATCAATAATAACGTATTGACCTTCAATTGCATTCCATTCCATTTTGTTATGTGTTTAAATTTATATATATATATGTATATATACATATTATATATTTTATATATATATATATATGAATTTTATAAATACGATACCTGTAAACAATAATAATTAAATTATATAAACAATTAATATAAATAATTAAATTATATAAATTATTATTTTAATATTTCTTTCCAAACTATGTTTTTAATTTCATTTTTATTATCTAATTCATTTTGAATATATATATATTTTTTATTTTTACATCTTGAAAGTGCGACATATAGCTGACCATGTGAAAATAATGGTTTTTTAATATATATACCTATATTTTCAAAACTTTGTCCTTGTGACTTATTAATTGTAATTGCAAATGCTAACACTATAGGAAATTGTTTTCTGTGTAAAATAAAAGGCAAAGAAGACGATTCATTTGTACTTAAAGTTATTTTTGGTATAAAAACTTTATTTCCTTTATTTTCTCCTGTAATAATCTCAGCTTCTATATTAAATTTAAATAATTTAGTTATTTTTAATCTAGTTCCATTACATAATCCATCAGTTATATTAAGATTTCTATTTAACATTATAATTGCGTTAATCTTTAATTTAATTTCGTGAGGAGGTAATCCTTCTCGAATATTATTTAACATTTCAATAGGATAATTTAAATGAATATATTCATCAGTTTGATCAACGCCTTTATAAGTTGCATGATCTATACTGTAATAAGTTATCATTTCACCATCGATTAATTTTAATATTTTATTATTTAAAATGTTTACATCTTCATTATGTGAAGTTAAAATAACATTTTTAGAAAAATTATAATTGTTGTTTATATCTTTATAAATTGTGTCGCATATATTATTAGTTTTATATTCTTCGGGAATAATGAAAGTATTAATTTTTCTCTCTCCTATATTTAATAAAAAAGATGAAAATTGTTTATCATTACATCTTATATTAGTTTTTAAATTAAAAATTTTAAATAATTTCCAAAGATGTGAATATTTTATAGTGTCTTTTATAATTGTATCTTTAAATCCATTTTTTACTATAGGTAAAATTTGTCTAAAGTCACCACCTAAAATTATTAATTTATCTCCAAATGGTTTATTATTTGAACAAACATCTTGTAAAGTTTTATCCACAATTTCTAATGCTTTTTTGGGAATCATAGAAGCTTCATCCCAAATAATAATATCTGTTAGTCGTAACTTATGTTTATCAGATTCTAATTTTAAAAAAGCATTTTCAATATTACTTAAGTCTATAGGTAATCTAAATGTTCTGTGGCTTGTCATACCATTTGGTAACAAAATTGAAGCTATTCCTGTCCAAGCCATTGATATAAATTTTTTTTTAATTGAAATAAAGTAATATATTAATGTTTTATATAAAAAGGTTTTACCAGAACCTCCTGGACCATCTATAAAATATATTTTGTGTTTATTATTTATTATATTATTAAATATGTTTTTTTGATCTGAATTTAATTCATTAAACATTTTATTAAATATTTTGTTACTAAATTCAATAGTTTCGTTACTAAATTCATTTTCTTTTTTAATATCTATTTCATTAGGCTCAGGAATACCAAAATCTTTACATGACATTTCTTCTGACATTAAAATTTTGTTAATATGAAAAAGTGCGTTATTTTCATTATTTTCTTTAAAATCTTCTATAAAAAATTTTTTATATTTTTCCCAAATTATATTCCCTTGAATATTTTCACATAATAGGAAACTTGCGAAAAATTTTCTTAATTGTAATGGTAACATTACTTGACATGCTTCATCAAATATATTATAAATTTGTGTTATATTTTATATTGAAATGACAACTATAATGGGGCTTATGAGTGGAACGAGCAGGGGGTACCCTCTAGTATATATATATATATATATATATATATATATATATATATATATTAGATATTTCATGCCAATGTGCACCCATGCACACACAGGTTTATATATATGTATAGGACAGTACATGTCGTTGCGCATGCATGCACACACACGTTTCTTTTTTTTTTTTTTTTTTTTTTTTATTAAAGAAAAAAGATTAATATATAAAGGATATTATCCTCTATATGATTAACCTTTTTTATATGGTGAAGTCGAGGGAGTCCCCCGCCCGGCATCTGTTTAACACATTACATCAGGCTAGGACTGTCAGACCCACCATACCGAAAACTTTGACTACCGATGGATGGTCAGCCACTTTTGTAACCAACAATCAACCGATACCCAATGAGGTCGGATTTTTTTAAAGAGTCGCGATATAAATGGCACATACACTTATTTTCTTTCGAGAAAAAAGTTAGAGGTACCTGGCCAGGATTCGAACCCATGCCCTCCGCGTTGAAGGCAAGAGCTCTATCCATTACACCACCGCGCTCTCTTACACACACGTTAATATACATGGGATTTTTAATGTCAATTCAAACGCATGCAAACACACAGGTTTATATATATTGGACATTTCATGTCAATTAGCATGCATGCACACAAACGTTAATATACATGGGATTTTTAATGTCAATTCAAACGCATGCAAACACACAGGTTTATATATATTGGACATTTCATGTCAATTAGCATGCATGCACACACACGTTAATATACATGGGATTTTTAATGCCAATTCAAACGCATACAAACACACAGGTTTATATATATTGGACATTTCATGTCAATTCGCATGCATGCACACACACATGAATATAGACAGTTAATATACATGAGATTTTCCATGTCAATTCGAACGCATGACCACACACAGGTTTGTACATATTGGACATTTCATATCGATTCGCATGCATGCACACATGTTAATATACATAGGATTTTTCACGTCAATTATAACCCACGCCTATACAGGTTTATATATATGGAGCATTTCATAACAACTATAACACACCTATCCGAGTGCCCTTAGGTTTACATATATGGGACGTATCATGTCAACACGAACGCACCGGTTTTCATATATTTGACATATCTTGTCAACTCTAACGCGCAAACACATCTATACATGTACTTGAAATAAGTATTTATATATATAAGACCGTTTCTGTCAATGCGCATGCACGCACGCACATGGGTTTATGATATATATATATATATATATATATATATATATATATATATATATATAAACGTATGTACGCGGCATTATGCTGACTCATACAGTACAGCCTTTGTTTAGTGTCCTGCACACGTCACGGGTGTGTGGCAGTCTCCTATGTTATCCCTTCCTTTGTTACTTACGCATATGTTAAATACGAATTTATTAAAACTTTGATTGGTGGGCACATTTGTTCTCGAAATTTGATTGGTGGGCGCGTTTTTGTTTTGTAGAATTTTTTCGTAACTCAACTCAAGAAAAATCTACTGTATGGAATTGTCAGCACAAGTATCAATAAATAAATGAAAAACGGGTGGCATTATGCGGACGTCAGCATAAGTACGCTAATGTCTGCATAAGTCACGATTCATTTATGATTTTGTCTGCATAATACCTCATTCATAAAAATATACACATATATATGTGTGTGTATATCTGTGTATATATATATACATGGGATATTTAATGTTAATTTACACGCGCGCGCACACACACAGGTTTATATATACGGGACGTTTCATATCAATTTACGTGCATGACATACGTACTTGAGTTTATATATATTTTTCTTTATATATATATGGGACTGTTCCTGTCAAGGCGCATGCACGTACACTAATGGGCTTATGAATATATGTATATACATGGGATATTTTATGTCAATTCACATGCGCACGCGCACACACACACACAGGTATATATATATATATATATATATATATAGGATGTTTTATGACAATTTTTCACATATCTATTAAGATATCTTTGGGACAGTTTATGTTATCTCACATACATATACGCACATACGCCCAGGTTTAGATATATGTCATGTTAACTCGCTCGCATATACAGAGGTTTATATGTATATATGGAACACTTCATGTCAAGTTACCAATATACTCAGTTATATATATAGTCATAAGCGTTTTGCAGTCCTGAGTACTCTCTTGTTCCTTTATCCTCTTATTAAATAATGCCGTCAATCTGATCGTTAATGGCTACTTTTATGTATTTATAAAAAACTGTTCCTCCTTTCCCCCCTTCGTGATCAGCCATTGGACCACCGTATCCTCCGCCTAATCATATTCCCGACCTATTTATATATTCTCTTTTGATTATAGCTATACCGTATTGTGATTCATTTTTTATATGGTTGGATTTGTTTTATAATTTCCAATACTAAAGGAGATGTATGAAATTCTCTATTACCGCATTCACAGAATAAAAGTTCATAATAATATATCATTCTTATATTATAAAAATATTTCTATAATAGTATTAGAATAATAACAATGATAATTTAGGTATTATTACTAATCTTTCATATTTCTATAATATATATATATATATATATATATATATATATATATATATATATATATATACATAATAGAAATATATATATATATATATATACAGTGCTACTCACGAAAATTTGGCAACCTAAGAAAAAATCGGAAAAAATTCAAAGTTTAATATCTCTGCGAAAAATGATCGAATCTTAAAAATTTCAACTGGGTTTTAAAGTTTACACTAAAAACCATAAAAAAACGTGAGTTTCGATATAAGAAAGTCGAAATATCAACCTTTTATCCATAAAAAATGAAGCTATTTTAAAATTTATTATTTATTTATTATATTATTATAGAAGTTTATGTCGAAATAATAAAGTAGTGATAATTTTGTGATTATGATAATTATGGATTTTGGTTATTTATAAATATTAAGTAATATAGTTGTTACATTTTTGAAAAAATTTATAAAAATTATTTATAAAAAAATCAAATTTCTTTATATTTATTGTTAAAATATGAATAAATCACCAATTAAACGTTTTAAGTACTAAAATATTGTTATTATTATGTTTTCTATTTTTTCACTTTTTTATTAATTTGTATTATTTTTTTTTCTTTTTCTATAATTATAAATAGACGTATTATCGATACACCACAATTTATAGAGTTGGAAATATAAAAAATATTTTACCATAGGAAAAATGAGAAAAATAAAAAATTTTTTTTTATTTTAACTTTAAGATTGGATTATTTACTAAAATACAAAACTTTTTTCTCTCTGAAGTTCTTTTTTCTAAGAACCCTTTTCGAAATATTGGCTGTTGAAAAAACAAGGATTTTTTTAAAGTAAATGAGTATAACTCTTTTAAAAATAGACTTACAGTAGCTTTTAACCTCTCATTTTGAAGTAGAGTATTGTAGTTTTCATCTCGATTTTTAATTTTTAATCTCCGACAATTTTCGACAAAATGGGACAAATTTACAAATGGATGAAAAAAAATGACAAAAAATAGCTTCAGTTTTCATGGAATATTTTTTATCGATAAAAACAGTTGGAATTTTTAAGATTCGATTATTTGTCGCAGAGATAGAAAACTTAATTTTTTCTCAGGTGGCCAAATTTTCGTAAGCGGCAGTGTATGTAGCTGTTGTAGCTCAATCTGAGAGATATCACATCATTAATTTTTTATATTGATGTATCTGTGGTCGATATCTTACGGTACTTGGATGTTTCTGGACACCTTGGTGTCATCTGTAGTATCATTATTTATTGTTTATCAAATTCATATTTGTTCTTGTGGATGCTTATCAATCTTCCTGGAAATCTGAATGTCAGTCAGGGGAATAAATTTTGAAATTTTTCATATCGTCTATTAATTATAAAGAAATTTTCATGGAATCTAAGATTCTGGTTATTTCTGCTAATCTTAAGAGGTGGTAGGGACTATTTGCCGCATGGGGGCGCTGTGGTCATGTGAGAGGAAAATGTAAAATAATTTTTACTCAGCGATTTACAATTTAATGAAACAATAATATACCTCTAATGTTGTCAATAACTCTAGCCATATATATGTAGAATAATTATTGATGCTAATCTTGTTCGAAAAGTTTAAAATATTGTTGTAAAGCGAAAAATGCAGCGCGAGATAGAGCCGGCGTGAGCACATGTATTCATCATTCTTTAGTATTACTTTCTCTGAGTACCTTTGTGTGAGCGCCGTTGTGTGGTACTCTCTGAATAAGCGGTTCAATTCTTCGTGAAAAATTAAAGTAAGACCGCAACCAGCCTAAACCATTCTTTTTTCATCAACAGTTGATGGATCAAAGAATAATTTAAGCTAATTAAAATATGAAAATTCCTAATTATATTGGTCACCAATGATTGGTGCAATAAAATCAAAAAAATCATTAAAAATGGCAAAATGGTTTTTTTTTTTAAACTTTATGATGTTTTTACAGAGAAATGGTGCAATGTACGGCAAAATTGATAAGAATATTTTTGACTTAATATTTGATGAAAAACACAAAAAATTATGTTTTTCAGCGAAAAATTAACAAAATTTTCTTTAACCGGAAAATTGACTTTAGAGATTTTTCTAACCATTTTCCAGCTATCCACCCTCGAAATTCGTGTTCAGGGGACCGAAATACATAGGAAAAACTTTGATGGAGCCGTGGATCTCCATCGGCTACGGAAGCTCTCCTAGCACATATTAGTTATATATATCCTCCGTATTCAGATGAAATATCCCGGTTAAAATGTACATTGGTTTGGAAAGATCCTGATGTAAAAGAACCTTTCTAATTTTTTGCGGTTTTTGGTACCAGTCCATAATAAAACTTTGCGAACTCTTATGAAAAAAATTGTTATGATTGTCGTTGATACCTTCAGAACTTTTTTGATTCATTAAGTTTTACTAAGGAATGGTAACCGGAATTTTATCGTATTCACAATTAATGAACAACTAAGATCGCTTTAGAATTGAACAGCACTGTCAAGTTTTCAGGAGAAACCTTCTGGATTGTATTGTAACAAATTTTTAAGAAATATTTTTTACGTTTTATCATCTTATGAATATATTTATTAAATTATTGGTAAATAAATGATTATAAATCTATGAGATCTTTTAAGAATACGGATGAATCTTTATATTTTCTGTATACTGATTGAAACGTCAATGAAACTTCACGAACTCTATCGAAGTAAATCGAGATGAATTATTACAATCTTGTAAAGAGTTTAAGAGGAGGTCGAGTATATCTGTCCTTTTCTAATCAAAGAATTCATTTTTTCACAAAAATTAATAATTGTAGCTAAAAATAAGAAAAAAGCCCCATCTCGTATAATAAAAAGCAAGATTCTCTTTTATGAGGAAAAATTATTTTTATCGTTTCGTTTTTAAGAAAACCTTGAAAAACTGAATTGTTCATCCTAACCTCTATTTTTTAAGTTTTTCAAGGTTTTCTTCAAAATGAATCGATAAAAATAATTTTTTTGCCCTAGGCCGCAAAATGACCATTTTGCGTCCTACGGAAAAACTTTAAATGTCTCGGCCTCGGGACAAAAAAATAGTATATTAGACCATGGATGCATATTGATCATCCTAGCTCGTGCAACTTTCGAGGCCTCGCTACGCTCGGCCCCAAAAGTTCGCACTCGCCGAGAATGATCAATATGCATCCTTGGTCAATAATGTACTATTTTCTCATAAGAGAAAATATTGCTTTTTATTATACGAGATGGGGCTTTCTTCTTATTTTTTACTACAATCATAAGGTTTTGCAGAAAAATTAAATTTTTAACTATAAAAGGATAGAGATATACGACCTGCTATTAATAAAATATCGTAAAAATTATTTATGATTGTCAGTAACGATTTTGAACAAAAAAAAAATATATGTATTATTAAATTTTTCTAACTCTTGAAATAGTTTAGCATACCATGGAATTTTCTGATAGTGGAAATAGTGCCATTTCATACGACTAAGCTATTAATTGTTTTTCTGAATAAATACAATAAATCGCACTGATTTATTAATACTAGGCAATTTTTCAGTTTATTAATAAGTTAATTTAATTTATACTATGATATGCCCTTCAAAAATCACTATTCAATATATTAAAAATTCATAAAGGATCTGAAGAAGTTATAATTATATTTATTGATATATGGGGATATCCACACAACTTTTAATTCTCTAGTAACAAGTCATATTACAGCTGTTACTGGGTTACCGTATGATGCACATTATTTAAACTAGGTTCAAATCATTTGTGCTATCCTGTAACTCTATTTCTGATGTATTTTGTAAATGTTCCACAAACGGCGCAGTAGATATTTCTATAAAACATTCATTTTTACACATAAAAAATTACCGTGATTTATCTTATGTGTAAATTTACTTTTTATAGAATTATCTGCTGCGCCGTTTGTAGCACATTTACAAAATACATCAGAAATAGAGTTACAGGATAGCACAAAAGATTATAACCTAGTTCAAATAATGTGCATCATGCGATAACCCAGTAACAGCTGTAATATGACCTGTTACTAGAGAATTTAAAGTTGGGTGGATATCTCCATATAATACCATAGTGGTACACATGAAATTGGAGAGGTTCCAAAAATATATAAATTACAATAACTTTTCCGATGAGGATATATATTTTTCAGATTAATATTATTTTTAAAATTAGATTACATTATTTTTATTTTTAAGAGCATGACGAAGCTTCCAGTCTTCTAATAATATTTCCAATCCTAAGTTATGAATAAACGGTGTGTTTAATCAAATTTTTTTGCGACAAAGAAAAAATTGGTAAGATTAAACTCGAGTGCGGACAACTCAAAAAACCCACGAAAATACTACATAAAAAATAATAATACAAACTTTCAATGTAACGTATTTTAAGATTAGGTTTGTCGAGGTTGATATATAATTTCCAATCCAAGTTCATAAAAAAATAACAAGTTAAAATGATTTTTTATTTTAACAAAAATTATTGTATTAACATAGCTTTAGTGCGGACAAGTCATTATATTTGTTTAATTTACGAATTTAAAATGATATTAATGAAATAAAAAAAGCAAAACTCGATTGCTGCAGCTCCAACATCAGATAAATATTACGGAAAGAAACATAATGGATCACCTAAATTCACAATTTCATAAATTACAACTGAATCACTGAAAAAATAGTTGCATACAATAGACTTTTCCAAATTTTATGATTAACGGCTTATAATTGAAGGGCTGGATGCAATAATGAGGTATACACTCGGAACAGCGGCGCAGGCTCGACTATAGCAGCCAAATATGAAAAATTGGAAAATCGATTTTTAAAAAATACTGGCATGTAGAGAATGAAAAAACACAACTTTTTTTTAAACAAAGATTTTTCACTAGATGTTTACTTTTAAAGAAAAAAATTAAAAAGTGACTTTTAAAAAAAGTAATTTTCAATGAGTTTTTAAAACATGAATCGCTCTATTCCAGCCAAATATGATGGGATCGTTCTGAAATTTTGTACACACACGGGGAATACTCTAGCGCTAGCAATAAGATCATAAAAAGTGATAAAATTAATAATTTATTTATAACAATTTAGTTGGAAAGTGATAAAGAGCATTTATTGACATACATTAACTTCAGTGACAAAAAGTATCGAGGGAAGTTTAAGTCTCGAAGAACTTCCAGCGAGAGATTTGTTCTTTAATATGTAAAGAAGTTTTTTGGAAAGTTTCAGATTTTTATATTAAAAATTGGCTGAAATAGAGCGATTTTTGTAATTTAGGTATAAAATCGCGTGTGCCGTGACACGTGCGGTAGCGCGTCTGATTTCATCGAGTACGTTAAATGTACACTGAGCGTACTGACGCGCTACCACACGCGCTACAGCACGCGCGACTTTACATCTAAATTACAAAAATCGCTCTCTTTCAGCCAATTTTTAATATAAAAATCTGAAACTTTCCAAAAAACTTCTTTACATATTAAAGAACAAATATCTCGCTGGAAGTTCTTCGAGACTTAAACTTCCCTCGATACTTTTTGTCATTGAAGTTAATGTATGTCAATAAATGCTCTTTATCACTTTCCAACTAAATTGTTATAAATAAATTATTAATTTTATTACTTTTTATGATCTTATTGCTAGCGCTAGAGTATTCCCCGTGTGTGTACAAAATTTCAAAACGATCCGATCATATTTGGCTGGGATAGAGCGATTTATGTTTTAAAAACTCATTAAAAATTACTTTTTTTAAAAATCACTTTTTAATTTTTTTCTTTAAAAGTAAACATCTAGTGAAAAAACTTTGCTTAAAAAAAAGTTGTGTTTTTTCATTCTCTACATGCCAGTATTTTTTAAAAATCGATTTTCCAATTTTTCATATTTGGCTGCTTTAGTCGAGCCTGCGCCGCCGTTCCGAGCGTATACCTCATTATTGCATCCGGCCCTTCAATTGAAATGTCAATGTCGGAACGAATCGGAAAACTTGAAACATTTATCAATTTTCATTTCATAATAGTTGTTAAACATTCTTTAAAGACCGGAAAAAAATTTGTTCCGGTTCTTTCAGAAATTTTCGGGGCATTACGAGGATATAACTGATAATGATACACCAAAATTTATCTGCAATAATCACAAATTTTCTAATCGAAAACGTTTTTATAAATAATTTCCATAACTTTATATTTTCCGAGAAAATAATCATAATCTTCATAATTTTGCAAAAATGACAATTTATATTGACTTTTTTATAAATTTAAGTAACTTATAGAAATTTTCTCCAATTATAATTCAATTTACTTATTTTTGTCATAAAAAACGAAAGATAATTAGTCTTAAGAGGAGGTCACGTATCTCTGTCCTTTTCTAATCAAAGAAATGATTTTTTTACAAAAACTACTAACTTTAGCAAAAAATGAAGAGAAAGCCGCATCTTGTATCAAAAAAAGCAATATTTTCTTTGATGAGAAAGAATTAATTTTATTGCTTCGTTTTCAAGAAAACCTTGAAAAATGAAATTGTCCACCCTAACCTCTATGATTTAAGTTTTTCAAGGTTTTCTTGAAAACGAAACAATAAAATTAATTCTTTCTTATCAAAGAAAATATTGCTTTTTTTGATATGAGATGCGGCTTTCTCTTCATTTTTTGCTAAAGCTATTAGTTTCTGTGAAAAATTCAATTCTTTAATTAGAAAAGGACAGAGATACGTGACTTCCTCTTAAAGCAGACTTAACGTAGGTAAATATTATTTTTTTATATACGCTTTTCTTATATTCGCCTTCATGTCTGTTTGTTTGTTTGTCTGTCTGTAATCAAATCTTGCGCGCTCGATTTCAGGCACTTTTTGACAGATATAAATTCTGGAAATTGGCATAGACTTTGGTCTTGGATGACAATACAATAATCAGTTGTCATTTTGGTACCTGGACATCCAGGTTGATGATAACGGGTGTGAAAAGTCATCTCCGAGGAAATATAAGTAGGGAGGCTTTCTTTGGGTCAAGACGAAATTTTCGGGGGTTGTCAGGGTAGCTAAAGCCGAATTTGAGATCAAACAATTGCCACGAAGTGATGCACGGTGTCCAGAATACGCATGGACGTCGTCTCCGAGGAAGTACAAGCGGGGAGGCTTTCTCTGGGTCGAGGTGGGTTCCCCGGGGGATTTCGGGGCTGCTAAAACCGAATTCAAGGTTTAAAAGTGAATCTATAATGCATAATAATGATTTAGGATGAAGAGTTCGAACTGCAGTACCAAGTCGCCGATAACGGATGTACCTGAGTGTAATCTTCGAAAAGTCTGGTTGCAATGTAACTCTAAATGATAATAAAAACAATTTTAACTTAAAAGTAGAAAATACAAAATTTTAAAAACATGCTTTACAAATAAAATACAATAATTGAATAAATAGACTAAAAAGTATAAAATAAACAAATTTTAGACCTCGTAAAAATTTAATTTTAGGAACATTATTTATAAAATAAACTCTCAAATCATTGTTACTGGATCAATAAACCTATAAATACATTGTATTTTATTATGTTATTCATTGTTTTGTTGTTCACTTTAAGGATTTAAAATGAACAGTGAAGAAAATTCAGTAGATAATACAGATGAATTGCTAGCTAGTTTAAGAGTTGGTATAGATGGTGAACTATTACATGATGATGGAAGTCAGGGGACAGCAAATAATGGTACCCATAATGAGTTATCACGATTGAGTAATTCTACAGTAGTTACAAATGTTTCAACGGCGCCTTCTGTTTCATTAGTGATGAGCAAAAAGAAACGTTAGATGTCTGCCGTAAAACTTGTTATTCGGATGGAAAATTTTTCAAAGCAGATTTGACGAAATCAAATGGCGATAAAATCATAGCAAAATGCATGACTTGTAACCAGATTATTCAAGGAAATCTTAAAGTTTCATTAAATTTTTATCGCCATTTAAAGATTATTGTTTTCATACGTATATGTTATTAAATCAACTAATTTATTCATTGTTATTGTGAGTTGCAAAATTTAAAAAGTAAAAATTGTACTTTTTGAAAAATACCTTGATAAGGTCAATATTTAATGGTATGAATTGAAAAAAAAAATTGATGTTTTTTATGACAGTACATTCAAATGTAAAGTTAATATTTAGATGAAATATCAAGTATCATGTTTCAATAAATATCTTGTTCAATGATGAATTTTCTCTTATGAATATATAAAATTAAACATTATTTATATTAAAATTATATACCTTATCAGAAAAAAAGGTCAGCCATGTTGGTAGATGACAATAATACAAAATTTTATCTATTATAGTAAACACAGAATAAAATGTTGTGTTCACTTTTTTACAATGTCATCAAATTGCTTTTTTAACACCTAGTCCAAAAGTACCATATTTTCTCCTGGTGTCGAAAATAGAATATGGTATTTTTGGCCTTTTGTTGGAAAATTTGTATTTTCACCTCGAGAGTAAATAAAGAATGACTTTAATTTTATGTGAATTGTCATCCAAGCCGATGAGGAGTTCTTTATTTTTACTCGCTCTAGGTGAAAAATATACTATTTCATACAAAACCAAAAAATTTTAATAATATTAAATGTTTATTTTGTATTAATTTTATGATTTAACATAATTATATTTTTAGAGAAAACATGAAGATAAACTAAAAAGCTATCAGCAATATAAAAAATTTAAAAAATTGGATGGTGATGATGAAGATGAAAATGATATTGTTTATCGACGTGTGACATGTGCTTTTTCTAAAAATACTTTTGAAAAAAATATTGTTGAGTTTTTATTGAGAAATCAACTTTCTCTTCGTCTAGTTGAAGATTCAGCTTTTCAAAAAATATTTAATGGTTGTATATTTTATATAATATTTTTTTTATTATATTAATGAATAACATTTCATTTTAAATATTTAGATTTCAAAATTAAACATGGTGAAAATCAAACGCTCCGTTAAAGCATTTGACTCGTTAAACTGCTGGAAAAAAAGTTGATGATTTATATTATAAACAATTAGACAAGATTAAAATGGCTTTAGCTAATGCAAACAATGTCTGTACAACAGCAGATATTTGGACTGGGTCGAATAGAAGATTTTTAGGTGTAACTGCTCATTGGGTAAGATAACATGTTATTAACATAAAGTAGTTAAGAAATTACAATAAAATCAAAATTATTTCTATTTGCAGATTGATGATATATCTTTGGAAAGAAGATCAGCAGCTTTAGCTTGTAGACGATTTGAAGGATCGCATACCTTTTCCAATATAGCAGAGCAACTATCTCTTATCTATTCAACTTTCGAGCTAACTACTGAAAAAATTGTATCTACAGTTACGGATAATGACAAAAATTTTGTTAAAGCCTTTAAAGAATTTGGAATAGAAAATTCAGAAAATTATTTTCCAGGTTACTTAAATTGTGATTTTGAATCAATTTTATTAAAAATTGAATAAATATACATTTAAATTATTGGATGAATATAATCAATTATTAAATTAAATTAATATTAAATAATAAAATAAATTAATAACTGTCAATTGTCGGTAGATTTTCTTTAGATTTTATAATTTCTCATGAAACAAAATTTAATCAAACAAATCTAAATTTATTAAAAAAGCTAATTTTGCTTAAAAGTTATAAATATAATAAAAAAAATGTAAAAATTTAACTTTAAATTTATATGAAAAATCTTTATAAAATCTTAATAAATTTTCAAATTATCATATAAAAATTATTGCAGATGAGGATTCAAATGATTCTGAAGAGGAAATGGAAGAGTTTGAAGAAAATGATGGCGAAGAATCACTGTTATGAACAGTAACGATAATGTAGTTCCTGTAGAAGACGAAGCAATATTTTTAAATATAACACTATCTCGTCATTTTCGATGTGCCAGCCATACCTTGCGTTTGATTGCAACAAAAGATCTTGTAGACGCAATTGACAGAGTTCCAAATATTAAAAAGTGTCATAAAGAGTACCCCCCGTTAAGATAGGTAAAATGCCCTCCCTCATATATTTTAAAACTAATTTTTTTTCTTGTTTTTATAGTAATTAAGATTAGATTTTGTTATATTTATAGTTTCCTAACACATACCCTAACCTCAACATAGCCTAAAAATAACTTTTTTTATAAAATTTTTTTTTTTATCTGGAAGAATGAATGATATTAATCTCGCAAAAAACATATGACTAGGTCTTAGCACACTCTTTTACTGTGATTTTTTGCGAGTCCTGGAAAGCAGTTTTTCTAACCTAAAAATAACATTTAAATCATAAAATCTCCGTAACTTTGCTCAGGGAGGGGCTACAAGCAATTTTCTGGGCTTAAATTTTGTATTTTTGAAAAACAAATACAATTTATACCGACCGAAAATTCGATTCTGGTATGGCGCCATGGCGAAAAACTCGAAAAACCATTTTTTCATAGGTTTTCTGTCGGTTATTGGTCTCTAGCAACTCACAAATCATTTTTAAAGAAAAAAACATAGCTTTATTGGATTCTACGTGAAAAAATACATTGAAAATGAGCATGATTACTTTAGGAATACTTGGATGCTGTTACAAAACAATTAAAAAAATAAAATAATTCTAAAATTATTACATAGCTACTTTGCGTCGTTGCTGCATTTTATGTTTTTATGACCTTGGTCATCTCTTTAGAGTCTCAAAGCTACTATTCAGTGTATCCATAGGCAAATTATGTCCACTACACCCGAAAAACAGAGACAAATACTAGACAGATAACGTTAACTCCTATATATATATATAATATATATATATATATATATATATATATATATATATATATATATATATATATTTATGTCGTCGTAGGCCGTATTCGGTGGAATACCTATAGACCACGCTAAATTTGTATAGGCATTGCATACGTTCATGCTAATATCTCGACGATATTCTCTCTGTCAATACTTTCTTAGGGAGTACTGACAGCTCTATACTCCCTAAGGGAGTATTGACAGATCGAGATATCGCACAGCATGGCCGTATATGACGCGAGTGACATCGATTCGTAGGTTAGTGAAAACAAAAGAATGTCGTTAGATATGTCAATGCTCATACAAATTCATATAAAATCTTAACTTTACAGAATGTTTTGTTTAAACAAATTTTCAAAGTTAAACAGTTATTAAGTAAAATGAATAAGTAAATAATGATATTATTTACTTTTTTTTAATAAAACATTTATCATTAATTTTAAAAAATCATTTTTATAGTTCCTCATACGGCCTACCAACGACATAAACTTATCTACGTAACTTGGGAGTACGAAGGATTCTGAATCCAGGCTTGACTAAAGTGCTTGTCGCTTGAGCAGCAGTCAGTCTCGGGCGCGCTTCGCGCGTCCTCGACCAACTGCTACTCAAGCGACAAACACTTTAGTCTCGCCTGTATTCATCCTTCGTACTCCCAAGTTACGTATATAACTAATATGTGGAATAACTTGCTATCCCTCGTATATACATAAGGAATAGTGAGTTGTTCTTAGGAAACGCAAATTATTTTTCTTATACATAGATAAAAAACCAATGTTTATCTATTCCCGTAACTATTCTTTTTAGTGTTCTTTTTTAGCTTCTAAGAGACCTAACATGTTTTCTGTCCTCCATAAATCACGAACTCGGTAGATTTGAACAATTAAATGATTCTAATTAGGTTCCAAATTCAAAAATTAAAAGATCATCATCTCTTTAGAGTCATAAAGCTACTATTCGATGTATTTACAGCCAAATTACGCCTATTGCACGCCAAAATAAGATTTTTAAACATAACTGAAGTAACGGTCGTATCATCTGTCTTTTTGTATTACAGTAGACTCTGGATACAAGAGAATCAACGGGCCTTCAGGAGAGGAATTTTCTTGAAAATTCTCTCATACAAAGAGTCCCCAACACGCTCGAGTCAAAAGTGATACCCACACCTACTGTTTTGTTGTGTGAGTTGTATCCAACATGCGTGTATATTCTGTCTCTCTCACTTTCATAGTGGTGGGATAACGCAAATACTTAGGCTCACGCCCATATTTAGAAGAAAGAGCTCGAAATCTCTTATATCGCAATCTCTTGCATCGAGAGATCACTGAATCATTAGAGAGACAAAGACGGAATAAGGTTTTAGTAACAATCGTGTTGGGTCTATAAATTCGAGCCTGAAAGTACATTTCTATGTAAGCATTTGTATTCTTTGTTAGAACTGCCACAATCATGATTTGTCTCCAGGCCATTATACGCAAAAAATAGAGTAGCAACCGATATAAGAAATACATTGCTTCTACATATATGAGAATCAAGCGCGTTGTTTCTAGCAACAGCTCACTATTTCTTGTGTATATATATAAATATATATATATGAGAAGCAAAGCTCCTAGAGTTCCTAGCAATAGCTCACTATTCTTTGTATATATATATATATATATATATATATATATATATATATATATATATATATATATATTGTTACTAAAACCTTATTCCGTCTTTGTCTCTCTAATGATTCAGTGATCTCTCGATACAAGAGATTGCGATATAAGAGATTTCGAGCTCTTTCTCCTAAATATGGGCGTGAGCCTAAGTATTTGCGTTATCCCACCACTATGAAAGTGAGAGAGACAGAATATACACGCATGTTGGATACAACTCACACAACAAAACAGTAGGTGTGGATATCACTTTTGACTCGAGCGTGTTGGGGACTCTTTGTATGAGAGAATTTTCAAGAAAATTCCTCTCCTGAAGGCCCGTTGATTCTCTTGTATCCAGAGTCTACTGTAATACAAAAAGACAGATGATACGACCGTTACTTCAGTTATGTTTAAAAATCTTATTTTGGCGTGCAATAGGAGTAATTTAGCTGTAAATACATCGAATAGTAGCTTTATGACTCTAAAGAGATAATGATCTTTTAATTTTTGAATTTGGAACTTAATTGGAATCATTTAATTGTTCAAATCTATCGAGTTCGTGATTTATGGAGGACAGAAAACATGTTAGGTCTCTTACAAGCTAAAAAAGAACACTAAAAAGAATAGTTACAGGAATAGATAAACATTGGTTTTTTATCTATGTATAAGAAAAATAATTTGCGTTCCCTAAGAACAACTCGCCATTCCTTAGGGATCGTACCCAAATGCCGTTGACAATTTTTTCGATATTTTGACCCCCCGGTCCCCTTTCCGTGACATGTGTAAACTATCAAAGTACCCTCCCCCCCCCTGTAACGTAAACTAACTTTTTTATTTTTTATTAAACTTTTAAAAAAAATTTTAATTATATTAATTACTTTTTAAATATTGAACATATTTTTATTTTTTTTATTTTATTAAAATAGCATTTTCACAAAACAACAGAATTCTAAACATTGCATATAATAAATATTTATAAGATATTAAATATATTAATCGTCGATAAACATTTTCACTTCAATTTTATCGAAAAAGATCATAAAACTATGAACCTTTTAAAATACGTTATAAAAATAGAACACGATTCAACAGGCACAAATATAAATGCTGCAATCGGCTTGAAAATTTTTCGTTTGTTTAGACAGCTCACTCGCTAAAAGAAACGGCTTATGTTTTGCACCGTATGGCGGCGCCCGCGTACATGTAAAAGAAAGTAATATACTGTGTTTTAGTCGACAGACTGTGGAACTGCTTGACTTTGCAGTTTTTGGATGAAAAATCTGCTCCAAATTGCTAATATTATGCAATAATCTTTTTGATAAAAAAAAATAGCCAACGTAGGAGTAAATAACTAACCCCCCCTTCCATAGCGTTACTTTTCGTAGATTTTGATCGACCCCTCCCCCCCAAAAAACTGTCAACGGCATTTGGGTACGACCCCTTATGTATATACGAGGGATAGCAAGTTATTCCATATATATATATATATATATATATATATATATATATATGTATATTGTAACGTTTTTCCCCTTTCGGGAGGGGGAAATACGTGTAACTCCTGTTGCCAGACGCTTCAGTGAGTTACCAGGGTAAGATCGGCAGGAGTTGGAGGGATCGGACGGTAGAAAGTAAAGGAAAGTAACCGGGTTTAACACGTTCGGTTATGCTAGGCAGTACCTTGGCTTTATTGTACTCATAAACTCATATACAACGACGATTATAAATACGAGATGATAATAATGTATTACTCAAAGCTAAACCTAATGATCTTATATAATGCAAATAATTAACCTAACCTTAACGGAATGTAATGTACAAAAATAATTAGTTCTTTATTTGTTTCGGCCACTTGACGGCTATTCGATAAATGAAATCAGTTAATAATCTTTAATGAATCTGAATTTATTAGTTTGAGTTTAACTAAAGATTCTACGGCCTGGATGGTCTAATTTATACCGGCGGCTTTTACCTGCAACAATGTGCAAAAACAAAAGAGACAATGATTAATAATTAAATAATTATAATATAAGTAGGCGGCGGCATCTAATAACGCTATACTTAATACTACGGTAATAATAATAATGACGGTGGGTAGCCGGCTCCCTTAATTATCTGAATTACAAATCTCTATAGGCATGCGGGACCTTTAAGTGACGTAAAGACAATGGGTGGCCGACACCCTTAACTTATTCTAATATCTAATATTTACACGCGGTCGGACGGAGTCCTTAAACAAAAATAAAACAAGTAATGGGTGGACGACACCCTTAATTTATTCTACTGTTCACGTACACGCGGACGCGACAAGCTATGGGTGGACGACACCCTTAATTGAGCTAGTGGCGAAATGTGAAATAGAATATGATATTTTGGGTGGACGTCACCCTTAAGTTCAGCGGCGCAAGTTCAGCATTGCGGCGGCGGCAAAAATTGCGAGTGTGCTCTAGGTAGGTAGATTTACGCCAGCGTGCTCACTCGACGTATCTCTAACACTGCCAGCATATGCACTAGAGTTTAGACCAGCGTGCTCACTCGGTCTATCCCCATGTGCAAGAGAGAGAAGCTTTGCCTAAGCTGTGGTGCTCCACAAGCCAAGGCAACCAGCTACTACTGGCCCCACCCTCTCTTAGCCTAGCGTGCTCACTAAGGTAAAGAGAGAGAGAGGACCGTAGTCTACACTGCTCTGGTTAGCTGTGCTTTTCGGCCTCTTATATACTCCGGCCTCATTTTTCCCGATGCGTGCAACGACGTTTGAAGTTGCCACCTGGCGGCTGAGCTCAGAACTACTGTTCTATCGTAGCTGGCCGTTAGGCGGGAAATTTGAATGCGCGGGTATGTATACTCGTCGCAATATATAGGAGTTATAGTTATCTGTCTAGTATTTGTCTCTGTTTTTCGCGTACAGTGGACGTCATTTGCCTATGAGTACATTAAATAGTAGCTTTGAGACTCTAAAGAGATGACCAAAGTCATAAAAACATAAAATGCAGCAACGATGCAAAGTAGATATGTAATAATTTCAGAATTATTTTATTTTTTTAATTGTTTTGTAACAGCATCCAAGTATTCCTAAAGTAATCATGCTCATTTTCAATGTATTTTTTCACGTAGAATCCAATAAAGCTATGTTTTTTTCTTTAAAAATGATTTGTGAGTTGCTAGTTGTTTTTCAAAAATACAAATTTTAAGCCCAGAAAATTGCTTGTAGCCCCTCCCTGAGCAAAGTTACGGAGATTTTATGATTTAAATGTTATTTTTAGGTTAGAAAAACTGCTTTCCAGGACTCGCAAAAAATCACAGTAAAAGAGAGTGCTAAGTCCTAGTCATATGATTTTCGCGGGATTGATATCATTCATCCTTCCAGATAAAAAAAAATTTTATAAAAAAAGTGATTTTTAGGTTATGTTGAGGTTAGGGTATGTGTTAGAAAACTATAAATATAACAAAACCTAATCTTAATTACTATAAAAACAAGAAAAAATATTAGTTTTGAAATATATGAGGGAGGGCATTTTACCTATCTTAACGGGGGGTACTCTTTGTCATGGAAAAATGCCAACAATTATGGAAATGTTTAAGATTACCAAAAAAACAAGAAGAAATGAAAAAAATTTTCGAATGCAGTTTACAGAGGCCCGTTATAACAAGGTGGAATTCTATGTATAACGCATTTAAATAAATCATTTCTTCAAAAAAAAAAAAAATTGATGATGAAAGAATTCATGATATGTTGGAATCTAATAAAATCTTAAGAAAAAAAGATTTTGAATTTATTGAAGATTATTTGAAATTGTGTCAACCCCTGGCTTCAGCAATTGATATTTTACAAGGAGAAAAAGATTGTCATTATGGTTATCTTTTACCAACATTGTTGACTATCCGAAAAAAATGGAATACTTTATCGGCAAATAAAAGTTTGTCTATGTGTGAGCCACTGTTGAAATATTTAATGGAAGCTTAAGACAAAAGATTTCATGATTTTTTTGAAATCCTTAACGATGGTGAATTAGCAGCTATAGCAGCACTCACGCACCCCAAATTTAGAGCAAAATGGATATCGTGCTTTGATGAAAATACACAAGCAAAAATGAAAAGGCTTGTTGAAGAATTGGTTAGGCCTAAAAAGCCGGAATCAGCTGTTCCAGATAATGAAGATACTGAAGACACATTTTTTGATTTTGATGATGACAGCTCAAATGCATTACTGAACACGGCTTTTGCACCTCAAGAACAAGAAGAAAATGAACTACCCATGGAAGAAGGCAATTCCGGACTGGATTTGGTACGGTACTGGTGCCCGTGATTCCAGTACTGATTCCCAATGCTGGTTCGGTATCCGTTTAATATTTAAATGATAATATAGGACCGAACTATCAATGCCAATGCAGGCACAATACTGATTACCAGTATTTACCAGTCATCGAATAATTTATCATTTAATTTATATAATTAAGTATTATTTATTTAAATAAATAAATCATCTTTTTCTTACAAAATTTTTTGGAATAAAAACACTTTTGAAATCAATAAATCGCTGTTCATTATACGACCATAATCCATTAATTTTGAAAATAAACTTAACCAATTTTCCTATTATTGCGCCTTAATTTGTATTTTTATTTAAATCAGTTTTTTTCTCGAAGCTTAAAGAATCGACTACAGACTTTACAGATGTTTTTTACAATGCTGACAAATTAAATTTCTTCAATGCTTCTTGTTTTTTCAAATAATAACTACTCTTTTATACATTTTTTTATAGCGCGTATTGTGCACATGTACGTATAAAATTATTAGGTTATAATGAGGTTATATTCAAACAAATATTATGTCATTGCAAGTACTTGCTTAGCAACGACAACAACGGCAAACGGTACTGGAGCAATACTATAATAATATTCTATCGATAGAATCTGGCAAACGATATTGGAACGATACCTTTCTATATTATTTGGTCCGATATTATCATTTCGATATTGGATACAAGCTTGTTTCAGTACCGGGCATACGTAGGACGGTGACCAATATTTAGCCATTATCAGGCCGTTAATTCAAAGCTGGCAGTTCTTTCATGGGTAATGAGGTTTTTAAATGAAAAAACGATGTCTTTGGAGTCTTTAAATAATTTTCCAGTTATTAAAAGCTTATTTTTGAAATTCAATACCACATTACCTTCTTCAACTCCAGTAGAAAGATTATTTTCTTATGCTACTTTAATAAACATGCCAAAATTTAATAGATTGTCCGATATTGAATTCGAAAAACGAGTGCTGTATAAAGCAAATGGACTCAAAAGTTATTTGTAAGAGTATAAAGCTTTGAACTTAATAATACTTATTTTATTATTTTTATGAATAAGCAAAAAGTTTAATAATTTATAATTGAATATTCATAATTATACAGGAACATTTTTTATAAAAGCAATCTTTCAATATGAATAGGTAAAAATTTTTAAAATAATGATCGTGATATTCAAAAATTATCTAAAGATTTACATTGGCTGAGTAATCGCCACTTAATAAATTCTTTTTAAATGTTTCATATTAGAAAATAATCGCGATATTATTAAATATATGTAAGCTTACATTGGCTGAGTAATCGCCACTTCATAAATTCTTTTTAAATGTTTCATATTATAAAATTATCGCGATATTATGAAATATATGAAAGCTTACATTGGCTGAGTAATCGCCACTTCATAAATTCTTTTTAAATGTTCCATATAAGAAAATAATCGCTATATTATGAAATATGTGAAAGCTTACATTGGCTGAGTAATCGCCACTTAATAAATTCTTTTCAAATGTTTCATATTAGAAAATAATCGCAATATTATTAAATATCTGAAAACTTACATTAGCTGAGTAATCGCCACTTGAAAAGTTATTATTCAAACTCTTGTGTTAAATATGCAATCATGATATTAAAAATTATCCAAAAATGAACATTGGCTGAGTTATCGCCACATATAATATTGTAAATTTTTACCAGCATAAAGTAAATGAATAATTTAAATAAATGACATGAAAAAAATTGTTTTATTGCTTTATATAAGGTCACATCTTATGGAAAAAAATTCAGAAGTCATGCATAAAAAGCTTATAGAACCTGTGTATTTATATGAGCCCACATAATTAATATACGATGTATCCATAGTCCATACACAATATACATAAATGCGTCTAATTATGTAAATCTTATTCATAGTCAATATATTATCTCCATTTTATTTTTATTCGAAAAACCAATTTGCTTATTAGCAAAGGACAGAAATATGATTCTTCCTCTTAAAATATATCTTCATTTTCTATAATTTTGTAATAGTATTAGATATCTCTAATGATTTCAAAGATTTATGTCTATTAAGGAAATGATATTTATGATAAATGATGTTTAAAAGAATTACTTTTTATTTTTGTAAAAAATTAAAGTTTCATGATTTCATGTAAATAGCAAGAATGTTTATTGTTCGGTTATATAAACAAAAATGTTAAAGATTGAATAAAAATTATATAAGAATGCATAACTGATTCAGGATTTCTTTATATTTGGAATTTGACTTATATAGATTTTAAATGATTTAATTCAAATAAAATGAATTTCTAATATGATTTCTTAACTTTCGTGGTTAGTAAATAATTGCTAAGATTCATAAATTCTCAAATTTTTCAAATAATAACGCTTATCACCCGATAAATTCATAATTTAGTAGGGATACTACCGCAAATTTTGTATGAATGATCTTTATGTATGGGTATCGACTACGAGTAAATCAACATATTTCATGGAACTTGCATGAATCTTAAACAATTGTTCTTTGAAAATCTTTTGATTTCCGAGTATTCTTCGACCTAATCAAACAACCTTAAAATCGAAATCCAAAAGAATCTACAAGTTTCATTTGACGTAGTCCCTGCAAATGCCTGTAAACTTTATAACCGGTATAGGAAATTTCAAAATTCATTCATATACACGACTTCCAGGTAGCCAGGATCACCTGGATATTGTGAGATGTCATCTCGGGAAACGTACATGTTAATAATAGATAATGGCTAAATTTCAAAAAATATTCTTGTAGACAATGTTTATCTTACTCGGAACATCCATGTTTAGCTAGATAACATTTGCAACAACTTCAAAATAGTTATTAAACTATTAGTAGAATTTTAAAAGTTTTTGCTGTAGATGATGTTTAAGTTGTCATTAACACCTAGGTATCCAAAGACGGCGATCGTGAGTACCACAGCATAGTAAATAACTATTTTTTAACGAGTGTCTACATTGAAAAGGTAAAGTATGTATCTATATCTATATATATATATATATATATATATATATATATATATAATTTCAACTCATGCGCGCACGCACACGCTCATACATACAAACACATATTTAACTTTATATATATATATATATATATATATATACATATGTATGTGTGAGTGTGTGTGTGTATGTATGTGTGCGTATAAATGCCAAATACGCGTTAAAAAAATATAAAAATAGTTCAATTATGCTGGTATTTAGGAAAGAAAATTAGAAAACTCCAGAAAAGCATTAGGTCGTGCGATTTAATTTTGTAATGACAAAGCGACAAGATGGTGCAATGTTGTGCGCGCTTAACGTTAACAAATTGCGAAAGTAAAGTCAACTAAGCTTATTGACCCACAAAAGGAATTTAGTAGATTATTTTTGTATGCCATGTTTTAAATAAATTGTAAATATGAGCGCCCACATCATTTCGATTTACATGATAAATTAACTTAATTTAATTTTGTATCGCTGTACTGAAATCGTGCAATTTTTTTTTCTATTTCAACTTTTTATAATAGGCCCTTTAGTTGTATATATATTTACCTTTTTTTATTTTGCGTGTAAATTTATTCCGTAGTGTCCATTATTTAATTTAATTCATTACATACATATTAGTTTTGACCCTATATTTAATTTTCGTAGTCATTAAAGACTGATTTTCTTTTTTGAAATAGTACAGTTGAGCAAGGGCAGTTCGCTTTATTTAGATAGCGTAATGTTCGAAACCTTAAGCCGCAATATAGATAAAGTCTCGGAAAGCATTAGCTCGTTAGATGATGACTTGAATAATTTTGTAATTACGGGACGGAGCAGTGCGCCAAAAAAAAAAACGAAAAAAAAAAATGAACGTGACGCGTACAAAAGACAAGTAGATATGAAAAGAGTGGTCAAGTCTTTGAACGTTAGTAATCAGGATGATTTAGAAAAAACCAATGAAGCTTAGAGGATAGGCGAATACTATAGGAATCAAATAAGCGAAATGAAAAAGAGCTATGAATCGAATCTAGCAGTTTTGATGAAAAAAATAGAATTATTAGAATTAAAATATAACAACTCAAATGTTGCAACATAGGACACGCGCAATCACGAGCAAATTGCGGCGTACGCGGCTGATAATAATTTTAATAACCCGCAATGGTTAGATGGAAATGAACAATTGAATAACATTAGATTGAGAGACTAACAAGGTAACGTTGTGGTGCAAAATAATGTCATGCGAGTTCAGCAGATAAGCTTTCCCTTCTGGAAGCACGACAACAAAACCTGGTTCAGTTTGTTTAAAACACAAGCAAGGGTATAGAATGTCACGTAAGAGAGCGTGGCTTTTGTGTTACTAGTACATAACTTACAAGGAGAGTATTTGACCCTCGGGAAACGGATTTGGCTGAAACTGCAGGATATGATTCTTTGATGAAAAAAATTAATCCGTATTTTTTCTTTTGTGCTAATAGGCCCTGTAGACGGAGATATAGACATTTCTTCGAAAATATAGAAGAAAAAGCGTTTATAAGAACTTGAATAGCTAAATAACTAAAAATTTTACAGAAAAATGTATGAGAAATAAAAAAAAGTACAAGAGCTTTAATTTAAGCCTTATTGCGTCAAAAAACCTTCTGTAGTTCAAAAGTTGTGCATAACTGAAAATTACTACATATTTATTAATATTTTTAGCATGTAACATACGATCAAATTTATACCCTATTTCATTAACATTTTTCAATGGCCTGTAACTTTTGAAACATATGAGATGTTTTAATGCAACAAAGCTTTTAACCTGTACTCTCTTTTATTTTTCATACAATTTTCTGTAAGAATTTTAGATATTTAGTTATTCAAGTTCTTATAAAGAATTCTTTACACTACATTTTCGAAGATATGTTTATATCTTCATCTATAGGGCCTATTAGCACAAAAGAAAAAAATACTGGTTCATTTTTTTAATCAAAAAATCATATCCTGCATTTTCAGCCAAATCCGTTTCCCGGAGGTCAAATACTCTCCTTGTTAGACCGAGACGTAATTCGTAAAACATCGAATTTAATAACAAACAACTTAAAAACTTTGAGGCCGGGAAATAAATATGATGGTCTAAAAATATCTTAAGGATACGTATGGACATTTACAAGAGAAACGGTTTAATATGTTATTAAAAAAATAACGGGCGCAAGGAGAGAAACTATCCGCATTTTTAAGAGAAATGATTGACGTAGTCGGGGGTAATATAAAGAAAGAGGTTATTTTAAATATAATAAAATCACACCTTGTTGGAGAGATTAATTTGGAAAACAAAGAAATCGGAGTGAAGTACGCAGACAAAATATATGAAAATATATGCGAGGAGAATGCTGGTAAAACAAACAGCATTAACGCGGTTAACCATGGTATGGTAAATAAGCAGGATTCTGCTAAACTAGCTACAGATATCGATGCATCAAAGCTATTGCAAAGAGGGTGATCGGTAAAGTACGAAATGGATCGAACGTTTATAGAAACAACGGAAGATCGTGATACAGTAATCACAAGAATAATAAAGTAAATAAACAGTTTTGCATATTCTACGCGAAGTGCGGAATAAATGCGTATAGGTGTGACCAACCATGTGATTGGGTCAATTTTAGCAAAAGGCATGAATATTTTCCACCTATGAAAAAGCAGGATAGACAAAAATCAAAATCCTCTGCCTGAGACATAGAAAGGAGTTATAGTGTCAGAAACAATAATTGAAAAAACGTCGAATAACAGAAGTCGCTCTCAAGATAAAGCTTATTTTAACTCCCGATCCGGCGAGTAGAGGGGGCAGCCTCGTCGGACACAGAGAGAATCACCTCCTCGTTACTGACATAGCTGCTGATGAAGCATTTCTGGTAGATACGGATGCAAAAGTATCGTTAGTCCCGAAAAATTAAAATAACAAAAAAAAGGCAATGCGCGTTAAATTATAAGCAAAAGTTGAAGAAAATATAAAAGATGTTGGAACTCTTTGTTCATGGTATATGTTATAATAAAAAATAGCGCTATTTTGACGTCGGCACCCATGGGTATATCAATATAAAAAATTATATAACTATAATTTCACCTCCAATTAAAGAGAATAAATGTTTAATTTTAAGCTTAAATGTAATCAATAAAAAAAAAGTATTTCTAACTTTAGATTGTAATTATTTTTGTATTATAAAAGCGATTTTTTAATGAAAATTATTTATTTGAAAATAGTGTCTTTATTAATTTATAATATAGTTATATAAAAATTATTCACATCCTTAGTATCATAATAATACATAATTTTTTTTCCTATATTAACTGTACCGCAAGACTATCTTTTGTTTATAATTAGTTTATTCAATGTATTTAATTTATACTTAAATTAGATTTTTTTACTTGTAATGTTTCTATTTAATTTTTAATTGATGAAATCAAATACCCAACAATGACATAAACTTCGTGAAATTATATAAATTCACTTGAAATCGTTTCATTTTTTTGTAAAGTGGCTACATTTGAAATCAATTTGAAATCATAATCAAATCGTCTAAATTTGAAACCATTCAAGCACTCATTATTAGAATTGTAAGGCCCTTGGCAGAAACTGGTGAGTCGGCCGCAGGCACTGCTAAGAAAGTTTCATACGTTCATCGGTCATAGGACTTCATAAGCCTAAGATAAAAAAAAATTGACGTATATCACTACATGAAAACCATAGGGCCACCAGTAGCTCAACAGCCAAGACCGGTGATCACCTGATAGGCTGCAAGTAGCTAAAAAGGAATTCGAGAGATGGTATAAAGAAGGCGTATGTCAATCTTTGAAAACCTTTTGAGCCACACCTATCCACATATTTCCAAAGAAAAATGGTGATTGAAGGATATAAGAGGATTATAGAAGATTAAATATGGTCACAGTACCAGATAAATACCCAACTCCCAGTACCCACGATTTTGAGCCAAATTTAGAAGATTTAACTATTTTTTCCGCGCTTAATCTAGTAAAAGCTTTTCTACAAATACCAATTTATTCAAAGGATGTGCCAAAGACGGCGGTAACAACACCATTCGGACTTTACGAGTTCGTAGTGATGACGTTTGGATTAAGAAATGCTGCTCCAACATTTCAGTGACCTGGACTTCGTGTTCGTATTCGTGGACGATATCTTAGTCGCGTTGTCAACAAAGAAGGATCACCAAGAACATCTTAAGGTTGTCCTAGAGAGGTTGGAGAAGTTTTACCTCAGGTTATACGTTGAAAAGTGTCAGTTTGGAGTTAATTAATTCATTTTTTTAGGCCATTTGATCGACAAAAATGGGTTTAAACCAGGCCCAACTAAGGACGAAGCTATTCAAGACTATAAGAAGCCCAAGACCAAGGACGATATGCGAAGGTTCTTGAGAATGGTAATCTTATATAGAAAAAGCTTGTCAAAAGCCGCTAAAGTTCAAAGACACTAAGTTGTTATGATCAAAGATATCAAGAAGAAAGATAAACTTCCTGTAGAATGAACCAAATAGGCAGAAAAAGCTTTCAAAGCGATTAAAGAAGAATGAGCTAATATAGCGTATCTTGCGTTTCAGTCTAAGAATGCGGAGATTAAGTTGGTAACCGATGCGTCAAATTTTGTGTTGGGCGCAACGTTAGAGCAGAAAGTAGGCGATATATGAAAACCATTGACGTTCTTTTCTTTAAAATTCACCTCCGCACAATCGGGATATAGCAGATATGATCGCAAATTGATGACCATTTATGAAGTCATAAGATATTTTAACTACAACTTGGAAGGAAGAGAATTTCAGGTATATACGGATCACGAACCGTTGACTCATGCATTAAGCAGAGGTTTGGATTGTTGTATAGCATTAGACGCGAGAAAGCTAAGATATATCGTGAAATTCAACGTGAAAATTAGTTACGTACTAGAAGAAAGTAACGTAGTAGCAAATGCTTTATCAAGGGTTGATGACTTCTAATTTCCGAGAATATTCTCACTAGATGAAATAGCTAAACAGCGAACGGAAGATCAGCAGGTGCAGGAAATCATAAATAACCCGCAGTATCAGTTAAAGCTGGTAAAATTACAATATGATGTGAAAAATACGCTATTTTATTGCAAAATTAGTGCTCAGACCATATGCATCGGAGGCACTGAGAGCAGTCATCTTTGAACTCTTTCACAATATGGCATTTGATGAAATTTAATGAGCCTGGTGGGAGGTTCACCCACTTTTATGTTAACTTGGTCACAGGTAAAAAATTCCGATTTTAGATAACGATTATTGGTGAAAAAAAATTCCAGAAAATTTCAGCAGCTTATCCAGAAGCATTAATATAATCGATATCAACTTGAATCTAATTCCAACTCGTTCCTTTTCTCAAGATATACCTAAGAAATTGTAAAAATGCATACGAATTAAAAAAAATCTTAAATGATTACAATAAGAACATATTAGGAGAAAATATATATGTATATATATATATATATATATATAGATATCAGAAATGCATAATGATAATGTCCCTATAAATGTTGGATATACGCGAAAAGAAATTTGAACCTTTGAAAATACTGAGATTGTTTGATTAAAAAAATTCCAAAGGCTTATTATTTTATTATTTATGTAATTGAATTTAACTACTTTGGAAATATTAATATTGAATTTCAATACAATATTTATTTCGCATAATTCAAAATACAAAATTTCCTATACCAAATTAGTCGTTGATTATAATCGAGATTTGATAAGTTTTGTTTTCTCAAATATCGGAATTTGACGTTCCTAATGCTTAAAATATAGTAAATCGAGAATTTGACAGTCGTGTCAGATCCGATTTAACAAAATGTTTGCTCTGGTAGAAAATTGACTATATTTTGGGCACAATTTCTGATTAACTGTAATTTGAAATGATATTTATCTAAAAAATTTTGTCCGAAGAATGTCTAGAATTGTTAAATAAATGTCATTTTAACTTTCGTTGACCAGATATTCCGCCCAAAATATGCTCAATTTTCTACTAAGGTGGTTCGATGATGGAATTAAAGCAACATATGTTTGAAAAAATATTAAATCTTAATTCAAAGAATGTTCTAGTTTTTAAAAATTTTTTCTCGTATAATAAGAAAATTTAAAGTATGAATTGTTATGTTTAATATAATCGATAATAAATAAGACTCAAGTTTTTTCGCTCCAAAACAATATTTTTTTCAGACTATCTATTGTATAATGAGTGATTGGGATGAAAAGATTAATAAACTAATGAAGAAAAAATAAATCTATTTTAATATTTTTAGTTTTCCGATATATCCCGACAATACAAATAAACAATGCATATAGTTCCGAAATATATTTCTCATTTTGAACTACTTTCACACTTTTAATATTTATATATCCATCTAACTTTCGTAGGGACATATTCATTATGTATTTTTGTTATGTATATATATTTGCTAGGAATATCTGTTTTTATAGTAATCATATAAGATTTTTTTTCCAGTTTGTATTATTTTTTAAGGTTTTTTGGATAATATCTTGAGAAAAGGATTTGGATTCGAATTGATATCGATTATATTAATGCTTCCGAATAAGCTGCCGTAGGAATTTTTTTCACCAACAATGTTCACCTGAAATCGAAATTTTTTACCCGTGTGGTAGGTCCGTTGCTACTTAGCGATGATTAAAAGTATCTCGTGACCATGGTAGATAGGTATACTAGGTGGCTGGAGGTGGTGTTCATTTACGGCGCATCGGCTCCCATTATTGCACGAGCTTTTTATGATGCATAGGTGTCACGCTTCGCCGCACCTGTCATCATTACTACAGATCAAGGCAAGCAGTTTGAGGCTGGCATGATTCTTGAACTATTGAAACTTACACTGAAAAAAAATAAGCAAATATAACATAGTAGAGTCATGCTAAAACAGCATAGTGTCTGGTATGTCATTTCCATATATTAATTATTTTTAATCTACGGAGATACGTTATTGTAGCATTAAGTATAGTAATTAGCGAGTCTTCATGAAAATAATAAATAATAAAAACTATTTCGCAAAAATGTTTATATGTGATAGATAATTTTGTGAAACAACATCTTATTCAATGGAATTTATCTGAATTTGTGTAAAAATTTTCTAGAATATTTTTGTACATAACCTCAAAAAAAATTTTTAATTTTTTTGAAAAATGTATTTTAGTATAAATACATGTACAACAAATGTTAGAAATTTACGACTATTTAATAAAATTTAATAAAACTATGCTGTTTTAGCATGGTTACTAAAATAACATTGCATGGTTCCTCTGATAATATTACTGAAAAACACTTGCATATAGCGTCATGTTATTTTAGCATGGGAACCGAGTCAAATTAGCTAATTTTTTTTCAGTGTATAGGCTGCAAAAGGGTGCATACCGGGGCATGTTATCCAGCTGCTAACGGTATGGTACACTGAGAAAAAAACATAGTTGGCTTTACTACGTTTAGAAAGATGAGATTTACCAATGTACTATTTCTCTCCCTTACTACAGCAACATAGGAAATACAACTGGATTCTCCAGTAGACATTTAGTAGTACATGATGAATAGATCCTAACCTCAAAAGCTACACAATAAATAATACTATTAATTTGCATATTATTAGAATTTACAAACGTAAATAGATAACATAAGATAAATAGATAAAATAACAAGAAACAACAAGTCTCAAAAAGACTAAAAAGTCTTAAAACTTTGGTTAGTCTAGTTTTAAAAAAATATTTAAAATACTTATAAAGACTTTAGTAATTTCTACTATGTTGTATCTAATAAATGCTACTAATGTAAAAGCTTAACCTGACTATATATTGACTACTAGAATAAAATGATTGTAGTTACTAGAGAACGAAATAAAGTCAACTATGTTTTTTTCTTAGTGTAGAGTGGTGGCACCGTGATCTCACGGTGGCACTGATGTGTCACATGGAGGGACGTGAATGGATCAAAGTCCTTTCCACTGTTTTATTAGGGTTTAAAACGTGTCTAAGAAAATACACGGATGTCAGCCCAGCTGAGTTCTTATATGGAATTTCACTAGCTATACCAGGAAATATGTGCAAGTTCAGAGATACAACTGTAAGAGATAAAGCTGCATTCTCGCCTGAATTTAAAGAACATATTAGAGAGCTAGGGCCAGTTTCCTGAAAGCATTTGTTTTCGAAAATATGTACTAAAACGGATGAAGGCAGTGAAATCGCCTCTCGTTCAACCGTATACAGGGCCATATGAGGTGATCTTAAGACATGAGAACAGCCATAATTATATGATAAGAAAAGATAATAAAGACGTTAAAGTAAATATTGAAAGGCTTAAGTCAGCTTATTTCTTAGCAACCGAAGTAGAAGATAAAGATGAAGAAATGAATAGTAATCAAAGTCAACCGGGTGTAGTAATAAAACGCGGATAGTAGACAATATGGAACAATTAGATAGTACATATACTGTAAATGAAGAAAATAATGTAGAAACAACACAAGCGCAGATTCATAAAGAGTCTCCACTAGAACAACAAGAAAATTATGACGCTATTGATCATGTCAACGAAAAGAATAGTAGTAATGACGAGTTGCTGAGCAACAATAATGACGATTGCCAAAATAAAATAAAGTAGTAACTGAATTAATACAAAAAGAAATTAATGATTAAAATAACGACGGTAAAAAACTGAAGAAAGAGAGAAATTTATTCTTAATACTTTAAATAAAAAGAGCAATATCTATCTTTGGGGTTTAACCACCTACAGCCTATTTGGCCTAGTAAGTGACACCTCGACCACCTTTGTGTTCCGGTGTTTTCGCGTTCGAAACCATACCTCATTTTCCCTAACTTCGGTAGGTGGTGCTCGATCGTGCAGGCCTACTTAGGCGGGGAGCATCGCTCAACCCATCCTTTTTAGCGCATCGGGAGCTCAACACCTACCCGGCAGAACGGTCCGGCTCAACTTAATAGTGGAACAGTCGCGTTCTGCCTTACCGGCCCTCGAGTGACTTTTCGTCGGTTTTTGTTAAAACCGGAAAAAGTCTCTCGGGGGTGGTCCACCGCGGTGTCAGTGAGCTCGGGACATCCTCCACTTTCAATATTTAAATTGAAAAATGGAGGATAAATTCCGACCTCACCGGGATTCGAACCCCGGCCCTCTGCGTGAGAGTCGGATGCTCTAGCCCCTGAGCCACCGCGGCTCTTATAAAAAGAGCAATAAAAAAGTAAGATTTCGTATAGTTTCTCACTCCAATTACGTAAATAGATTTAAGAAAATTGTAAAGGCAATAATAACGTAAATAATTGTACTGATGTATTTTATTCTATAAAAAAATCTGTAACTGATGTTCGTGAAATGCGATACTCGTAAATTATTAAATTTGTTTTATGTTCAATTTGATTTATTTATAAAATATTTAAAAATTAGCAAGTAGAACATATTAATAAATTGACGCAATATTGTCAAATAAGCATTAATTCAACGAGATAACTGTGGATGGATGTACGCAACTGCGTAAAAAGTATCTATGACAAGAAATACAAATAGTAATTTCTCAAAACGAGGGCCGAAATAAAAAATTTTTTTTTCTATTTTAAAATAATATGTTTTTTTTATTTATAATCCTTAATTGATATCCCGAGAACATAAAAATATCAATAAATGAGCTTAATTAACCCTTCTCTTCCAATTAAAACAGAAATAAAAAGTAAATGAAAATATTTGTAGACCATTTTATTACAATTTTTTGCCATTTATTTGTCATTTCTCAAGAAATAGTAAAGAAATGGTAGAAAAATCGTTACGAAACGGTAAAAAAATATTTCTTTTATACCAGGGTGAAGAAAACCGCAATTAATCGATTTTTGGCTATTTAGTCTACATATGACTAAGAAATTATCAATAAATTGTCAAAAAATAGTGGAAAAATGGCCGTGAAATGGTTAAGAATTAATAGATTGATTTTTTTTCATCAGGGGACTAACACAATTAGATACTTGGCTTTTGCAAAATTCGTGATATTTATTTTTACAAAGATTCATGTAATTAATAATTAATACTATATATCGACAGAGTTGCAAAAAATGTTAATTTCATGATTTTTTGACCCTACAAGTAATGTTACTTGATGATTAGCGCCAATATTTATTAAATGGATAAAAGTAAGTAAATTAACATAATTTTTTGTCATTGTTATGCATAGTTTAGAAGCATTACTCAAAAAACTATGAGTAGACGGAGTTTTGCGTAATTACAATACGCATGTAATATTTAAAAATTATCTCCGGCATTTACTACTCTTTTACAATATTAGCTGTAGTATCCAATGGTTATTTCAAATATAATATAAAAACTAAACTTTAAGGACGAAAAACAAGTTAATTGATGCCCCTAACTAAACAGTTTAGCAGTTAAAATGTTTTTTTACAACTAACATGGTTTGAATTTCATGTTTATATAAAGAGGGACATTGATAAGTCTTAGCTGGAACATTCTTCCATTATTTAATATCTAAATAAGAAAACAACCTTGAAAATTTTATGAACGAATGTATTTATTTTATTTTATGAACGATAGAATTTTTGAATATTTACCCTGAGAAGTCGACGGAGTTACAAATTTTGGTACTTATAAATGTTTATAATTGAGTTAAGTTGAATTATCTATCAGTTATACAGTGGAATATGTTAATGGATATTTAAAACTTATTTAAAGTACCTTTTGATTATTATTAACACGCTTATAAATATAAAAAAAAATTGACAAAGAATGAATTTTGCCCTCGTCTTGAGAAATTGCCATATATAAAAACCATATATAAAAATGTGTTAAGAAGGAGCCGAACTATCTGTCTTTGTCTAATAGCATTTTTCATCATTTATGTAAACACTATCCGGTATAACAAGAAAAAAATAGCAGCCCCCGCTAGATATTAGTATAATAAGTAAATTTCGTAATAACAACCAAATTTTTTTACTGCGTAGTTTTTGAATAATTAGAGACCTACCAAAAAAAGATAGGTTATATTCTAGATTGCTAGTAGGTCTCTAATTGGTCAAAAACTATGCGGTAAAAAATTTTATTGTTATTACAAAATTTACTAATTATACTAATATCTAGCGGGGGCTGCTATTTTTTTCTTGTTATAAAGGATAGTTTTTATATAAATAATAAAAAACGCTATTAGACAGAGACAGATAGTTCAGCCCCTTCTTAATGTAATAAATAAATGTACGAAATATGTATGACAATTGCGTATGCATAATAGTAATTAAAAATTTATTAATTGCCCGAGTACTCACTATGTAAATATGTAGTGATACGAATGCATGTAATGTAATTAAAAGAATGTGTGTTTGCACGATTGATTAAAAAACATTAATTGTGTATGCTGTAAATAGATAGTAATCCTATGTATCTCATTACATTTAGCAATGTAATATAATAATAAAAGATTATGACTTAAATAACTATACTGGTTATTTAGGGGAGAGTATTGTGAACACACACATACATACATGTAGTTAAGTTGGATATCAGAGTGCTGTGCGCCACTTGCGGCACGCAAGGTGAGCACCAAGAGTGCGTTGATGGAGCAGCGTGCTCAAAGAGAAAGATCAGAGTGTTTTCGACCATTCTCCAGTTAATTACTAACTCTTCTCTCCTCTGTATTTTCAGGTAGATTGCGAGAAAGACTTTTTATAAAGACAAGGCTTATTGTATCATTTTAGAGAATCATTTATTTCTGCTCAACCTCATCTTTCCTGAGTGTGCCGGTGCATACAAGGTATATAAAAATTACTAAAATTTTAGTTTTATGTTTTTGAATTCAGTTATAAACATTTTTCATTCAAGTGCTATCTTAAGGCGACTTCGGAATTTATGTTAGGTTTTATTTTTTAGTTTACAAATCATGCTTTTAATAAATGGAATTTTTTGAATTTTTTAATTTTCCACCATTTTTTGATACCCACAAAATGGTTAAAAACTCATAAATTCGAAATATTTTACAAACTAAAAGTGTGATTTGAAAACTACGAAATGAAAATTTAGCTTAACCTCTGTAGTCGCCTTAAGAGCATGACGAAGCTGCCCGCCTTCTAATAATATTTCCAATCCTAACTTATGAATAAACGATGCGTTTAATCGAGTTTTTTTGCTACAAAGAAAAAATTTGTAAGATTAAACTCTAGTGCAGACAACTAAAGAAATCCACCAAAATATTATACATACAAAGTTATAATAAAAACTTTCAATGTATCGTATTTTAAGGTTTGTCGAGTTTTATATCTAATTTCCAATTCAAGCTCATAAAAAAATAACAAGTCCAAATGATTTTTTATTTTAACAAAAATTATTGTATTAATATAGCTTTAGTGCGGACAAGTCATTATATTTGTTTAATTTATGAATTTAACAAAATATTGATAAAATAAAAAAGCAAAACTCGATTGCTGCAGCTCCGACATCCCGTTAACATTGATAAGCTTTAACGTACGGTATTTTAAATGAAAAATAAATATTTATCTTGTAGTTGTAAATTATTGTTCTGAGTGGAAAAAATTCAAGGATACTCAAGAAGTTAGTGTTCAATACAGAATCTTAATTATATATTAGAGTTAGCGTGAAACTTAAAATTTGGTATCACGAAATGTCAACTGTAATTATCATTCTTTAACTCTTATAGTTCAATAATAGTTACTCTTGCTTTCATTGCTGCCAAATTATGTCTTCTACAATTAAAAAAGTGACAAATTTTTTGGTCAAGTATTAATCATTCTCAGATTATTCAAAGCCATTTTTTATATTCAGTTCTGTGATGGCTATCAAATCATTTTTTTCATCGTTGATATATATATATATAAGCAAATTATGATTGGCTCACTTTTTAATGTTTGTGGTGTTAGAAAAAATAAATAATCTTAGAAATAAAATAAATAAAACTTTGTTTTTAAAAGTAATTTGTAATTGTACGGTTAAATTATAGAAATTATCAACAACTTTTAAGCAATTTTATGGATGAATCATTACAAAGTATCGATTTTATATAATTAAACTTTATATAGATAGATGGATACAATCTGAGATAGCTGAGATGACTGCAGAAGATTGTTTTCTTTTAATGAATTTATATCCCTCAGATTAAAACTTTACTACTTTTCTTCAATATTCAGGATTAATATTTATTCACAAATGGAGTCACATGAAATTTTGGCATGTGAGATTACATGCCAAAATCTCATGTGACTTAAACCCTGTAAAAATATCGGAATCAGTTAAATTTTCACTTTTAAGGTTCCAATAAGACATCAAATGCAATATTATATTTAACAGAATGTAAAATACCGACATTACAGTTTTTCAATTTTTTTATTTCTAATCCAAAAGTTTTAAAAATATCTCTATATTACAGACTTCCATTTTTACTGATAAAAAGCCTTATATAGAGATATTTCTGAAAATTTTATGAATAAATATTAAATATTTGAAAAACTGCAATGGCGGTAACTATGCATATATCATATACCTTATTACATCCCCTAATGTTTCAAGCAAATTTTAGCTTTTAAAATTTTCATGACATATTTTTTCCAAGTTGCCACGTAAAATCTCATGTAAAATCTCAAGTAAGGACTTAAAAAAATTTGAAACAATAATTTCCAATGCGAATCTTTTACTGGAATTCAATTATAATATTGCATAAAAATATTTTCTTGGACATAAATATGCTCTATAATATATACAAAAGAATTTAAAAATATGAATTCAAACGATTTCGATTTATAAGTTTTTAAGGGGAGACACAAGTGAAACTGTGGGACTAATTCCATTTTAACTGCTGCCTCATTTACAACTAAACCGAGCAGTAGTTAAAATTGAACTAGTCCCACAGTTTTTAATATTTCACGCTAAAAATTTTTTTATAGATTCTTTAGATGATTTTGAACAACATTGCGCATGGATTACGTTGTAGGTGCTATCGATAAAAAAGTAAAAATAAAAGACGTCTTTGTTTGGTTGAAAAACAGTTTTGCTTGTCTCCCTGTAAATTATCTTAAATTTTGGCATAAGATTTCGCGTGAGATCTCACGTCAGATTTTGCAAAAAATGAAGTCCATTAAATATGATTTTAAATGTATTCTAGTATAATACATGATTAATTGATCATCGATTCGACCTCAAGACACAAGGTGGCATTTCTCCAACTTTTGTGATCCCTTATACAAATTTTGAAGACGTAGATATATAAGGTCAAAACATTCTCAGTTAAGAGGAAGTCACATATCTCTATCCTTATCTAATCAAAGAATTAATTTTTTGCAAAAATTAATAATTTTAGCAAAAAATAAAGAGAAAGCTGCATCTCGTATCAAGAAAAATAAAATTTTCTTTGATAAGAAAGAATTTATTTTATTGCTTTGTTTTCAAGAAAACCTTAAAAAATTGAATTGTTTACTCTAACCTTTATTTTTTAAGTTTTTCAAAGTTTTCTTGTAAACTAAGCAATAAAACTAATCTTTTCTTATCAAAGAAAATTTTGCTTTTTGTAATATGAGATGCGGCTTTCCCTAACAACACGAAAACGTTTCAAAAACGTTTTAGAAATGTTTTCTGGTAAACTTATGTACATTTGTAAATTTCGACAAAAATACGTATTAAAACGTTTTTAAAATGTAAAACATGTCCGCATATTTTAGATTCTTAAGAGTAATATAACGTTTACGGAACGTTTAAGAAACATTTAGAAAATGTTTTCTCGATGACAATTTACGCAAGCTTAAATATCCAAACGTTTCCTTATCGTTTAAAAAACGTTTTATTTGATATAATTTTGTTCTCTATATAACATTTTTTTGTAATGATAAAATAAAACGTTTTTTAAACGTTTTATAAACGTTTGGACATTTAAGCCAACGTAAATTTTCATCGAGAAAACGTTTTCTGAATGTTTCTTAAACGTTCCATAAACATTATATTACTCTTGAGAATCTAAAATATGCAGACATATTTTACGTTTTAAAAACGTTTTAAATACGTATTTTTGCCGAAATTTACAAATGTATATAAGTTTACCAGGAAATGTTTTCAAAACGTCTTTTAAACGTTTTGTGCTGTTTCTCTTTATTTTTTGCTGAAGTTATTAGTTTTTGTAAAAAAAATCAATTTTTTGATTAGAAAAGGACAGATATACTCGACCTCCTCTTAAACCGTAGAATTTCTTCGTTTTTTGAAGAATTGACACTACGAAGCTTACCTCGTTGGTTTTTCCTTCGACTAAAAAATAATTATCAAGTTATTGTCTTGTACAGTTATAATTAGCATTTTGCATGAAAAAATGTATTATATCCGTCAGATAGAATACGAAAAAATAAAAGACCCGTATTTTTTTGTTTTTCAAAATATGATGAATTGCAAAAGTTGCAGCCGATATAAGTTATTACAATTTTGATATATATAGATATAGCGCTATGATGAATGAGGTCACGATTGCTATTGGCAAAATGACGATCGTGACGTCACACCAATTTCAACTGCCTCTATCTCTTCAAGTTTTCATTTTCATGAAAAAAGAAAAAATACGTGTCCTTTATTTTTTTATTTTCTTACTAACGGATGTAATGGATTAAAAAAAAAATTTCATGCAACATCCCAATTAGCAAACATAATCTAATAACGGTAATAAAATAATTACACCCTTTCTATAGTAAAAACTACTCTTTAATATTATATTACTATTAAATTATTTACTATTTTATACAACTAGTATTCTATTTAAAAATCTAACAAATACTTATGTATCATAATAAAATAAATTTAAAATCATATTCAATAGACTTTACCTAATTGCAAAATCTCACGTAAGATCTTACGCGAAATCTTATATCAATTTTAATATGACTTAAGAATTTATCAAAACATTGAAATCGTTTGAATTTTCATTTTCAAAGTCTTTTGTATATTTTATAGAGCATACTTATGTCCAAGAAAATGTTTTAATGCATCATTATAATTCAATTCCAAAAGAAGTTTTGCACTGAAAATTTTTGTTTCAAATTTTGTCCAACTTCTTACGTGAGATTTCACATAAGATCTCACCTGGTAATTTAGAAAAAATATTTTGCAGATTTTTGAGTCACATGAGATTTCGACATGCGATCTCACGTTCCAAAATCTCATGTGACTTCAATTTGAGAATAAATCTTAATCCTAAATATTCAAGATGGTAAAGTTTGAGTCTCAGGCATATAAATCTATTAAAAAAAACTGCTGCAACCGTCAGCTATCTGAGCTTATATCTATCTGTCTTTATAAAGTTTAATTATATAAAATCGATACTTTGTAATGATTCATCCATAAAATTGCTTAAAAGTTGACGATTTCTATAATTTATCCGTGCAACTACGAATTACTTTTAAAAACAAAGTTTAATTTACTATAGAAAATTGATAATTTGTAATGATTCATCCATAAAAATTACTTAACATTTTTTGATGATTTGTATAATTTATTCATACTATCTATTAATCCATCACTAACTAGGAGAGTATCACAACTCCAGATCACGGATTTTTCTTAAATTTGGGGATAAGTTTTCAGATGACAAAATATGGAAAAAGATAAAGTTATAGTCACAAACGCTCAAAATTTTCCTAGTTAAAGGTAATTAAAGAAAATCACTAAAAAAGTTACTAGATTTTCAAACGCATATGGTAGTGACACCAGTTATTACGGGCCTCGGTACACTTTCTTAGTTTGATCGATTGAATCTCACATATAAATACAATTCTTAATCAGAAAATGTTTTTTTTTTCTTCAATTTATTTATTTATTGTCGCATCAACTGCTAGGTCATTAGCGACATAAAATTATATATAAGGATACAAATTTATACTATATGATACATAGGATTACATAGAATAGGTACTATAATAACAATTTATTTTAAAGTTTATTTATATTTTAGTTAATTAATTCACTTATATTGAGTCAAACATATTGATGGATTTTAGAAATGATAGCACTTTTTTAACACTGTTTTAGGAGTTGAGTAGAGCCTTGATGTTTCCTGTTATGTGATGGCGTTGTCTAGTTGAATTATAATTTGGGTATGAGATGATTAGATGTTCTGTGGAGATGGGAGTGTTGCATACATTGCATATTTTCCTTTGATCTTTGCTGAGTAGATGAGAGTGCGTGAGGTTACGATGGCTCATGCGGATCCTTGTGATTACTGTTTGTTCTTTCCGCTTGAGATTGACGGTAGGACTTTTTTGAAATATGTTGTCTCTTATGTTGTGGAGGTAAGTATGTTTACTGGATATTGTTCCAAAATTCGAGTATGGATTTGTGGATAAGTTTGGCTGCTATTTCAGGTAATAGAGGAATAATGGTTGATAGAGTGTTGGTTGTGGATGCTTCGGTGGCCATTTTGTTGGCTTGTTGAGAGAAAAGAGAGTTGTGATCTATAGGCAGTTTTATGATTTCTAAGTGTTTGTTTTTTAAGCTGATCATTTTGTTTTGAACCAGATTAACCAGGATGTTTGTTGAGTATAATTTGTTGATGTTTTTAATAACTTGATCTGAAAAAATTACTATTACTGGAATTTTGAGAAAATGTGAGAGCGAACTTGTTAGCTATGTCTATGGGTTCGTGTATTATTTGGTTGTTTTCGTCTATTAATGTTGAGACAATGTTGGATTTGCGTTTGCCTTGAATTCTTTGAATTTTGTTGCAAATTAATGAAGTGGGAGTATTTGAGTTGAGCGATTGGACGAAATCTAGCCAGCATTTCCTTTTAGTTTCTTTTATGATTCTTCTGTAAACTGCTTTTCTTTTGTTGTGTTCGATCTTATTTTCTGGAGTTTTGTGTTTTTTAAATTTATTAGAGGCATGTTTGGATTCTCTGCATGCATTGGCGCATTCCTCGCTCCACCATGGGATTTGTTTTTTATTATTCTTGATTATGCACTTAGGAATGCTGACTTCAGCAGCGGAGAGAATAGCTTTATTGAGCTGATCCATTAACTTGTCGATGTTTGTATTGTTGGTTTTAGTGGGATCATCCAACTTTAGAATGTTGTTATCTAATTCAGATTGGTAGAGGTTCCAATCGGCTTTCTTGAAGTTCCAAGGCTCGTATGGTGAGATGTTATTTTGAGGATTGGAGAAGGCACCAAAGCAAGCGTGTAGAAGAATGGGATAGTGGTCACTATTGTGTAAGTCGTCACATACTTCCCATTTGAGGCATTCTGTAATATCTAATGAGGATAGCGAGAGGTCTATAATACTCTCTGTACCGTTGGATGAGTTAAAGTGGGTAGGTAGAGCGAGGTTTAATATGTTGTAATTAGATTCTTCTATCCATTCTTCTACTATTTTACCTCTACGATCTGTGTTCAAGGATCCCCATATTATATTATGGACGTTAAAATCTCCCACCACTATCACAGGGGATGGTAGTTGAGATTTAAGCTCGGACAAAATATCTATTGATGGTTGTTGGCTGTTGGGTAGATAGATATTGCATATAGTAACTTTTTCAGAAAGAAAACATTCTATAGCAACTGCTTCTCTTTCTGTATTGAGAGGAGTTTCTCTGCTGTATATGTGATCTTTTATATATGTAGCTACACCTCCGCTTGCATGGTTAGATAGACGGTTTGTGTGGTAGCATTTGTAGCCTCTGAGATTAACAAATTGGTCGAGTTTGAAGTGCGTTTCTTGAAGGCATAGTAAAGCTGGGTGTCTCTCATATATAATTTTCTGTAGATTTTCCAATTGTTTATAATATCCATTTAGATTCCACTGCAGTCTTATTTTTTTAATTTCACTTATTTTATTATAATGCGCCATTTATTGCGTTTTATTATTGGGTGCTTGGTTTTATCGTGTGGTCGGTAGAGAAGTCAATAGGAAGATCTTGTTCCAATTTTTTGATAATTTTTTTTAATCTACTTTTCATACCTTTAGTTTCCAAGTGGGGGTACAGAGTTTGTAGCATTGTTATTAATTCTACTGTATTCGGTGTATGCTCCTTTGCTATTTCTGAAATATGTTGGCTGGAGTAAGTTTTGTTGAGGAAACTTTTAAAGTTTAAAAAATTTAGAGGAAATTCTTGCGGTTTGTCATTTATTATTTTTTCTAGTGGTATCAGTAGATCGTTTAAGTTAGGTGGGGTAGATAACGTAGTGGAATGTTTAAATCTTTTCTCAGTTATTTTGATTTTTGATGGAGTTTCAGTTGTAGATTTGTCCGATAATTCTGCCTCTTCGAAGGAGGCCTCTGAGCATGATTCGACCTCCGACGTTACAATCACCTCGGTAGTAATGCATGACTGAGAAGATGTTAAAGACTCTGGGTATGGTCTTTTAAATGTAACACTATCAGTCTGCATATTGTTGTCTGAATTATCTAATGAAGAATGAACTTGAACGTTTGAAGAGAGTGTTGGGTTTTGAAGATTAGTGTTCACCTTTTTGGAGACGTTTGTAACGATGACTGGGTTTTCTATATTTGTGAGGTCATTCATAGATTTAGACGAGTTTGAATTTTCATTAGATTGACTGATGTTATTTACTGTTTGGGTTGGATCCTCTACTACCACTGTTTGATTGAATGAGCCTTGAGAAGAGGGGATTTGGCTGTTGAGTTGACAAGCCTTTGCGATATGTCCCTCTTGTTTACAGAAAAAGCACTTGATGATGTCGGTACTCGGAAAAATAAAATATGTATCCTCTTTATATAAGACTTTCAGGATTTTGGGGAATTTAGAGACGTCCTCTGGGTCTACATAGACTTGTCTTCTATCGCTTAAAACATGCTTGTTGTTATCATTAGATATTGCAGCTTTTAGTGTAATTACGGGAAAGCTCCTCTTTATATTTAAGCCGTCAATAAAGTCCTCTAATACGTAGTGAGGAATGCTGGGACAGACATTAGATAAGATGATTCTTGTTAATTTGGTCACCAAAGGCATTATTGCAACTTTTTATCGTTAATTATTAAATACTTGAATTCATCTGTTAATTTGTTCACGTGATCTTTATTTGTTAGATACATTCTAACGCAATTTTTCGATATTCTTGATGAGTATATTACATTTTGGGCTTGTACTATGCTGCCGACGGCTACAGTATAGTCGGTCAAATTGAAACCATCGACGCAGTCCAACAAAAAGCCGTGGTCTTTCTTTGAAAAAAGATTGCGCTGCATGGTTCTTGAATAACTTTGGTTGGCACTGATAGAACTATCAAAATTTTTTTCACTAGTACTTTTTACTGTAGAATTATCTGAACTAACATTTTTTGAAACACTATTATTTGTTACTAAACTCATGGTAAGTTGAACGATCCGGTTTAAGGATCGTTCGACGCCTTTGCTTAATTGCTAAGCCCTATATACTTGCGATGGAGCAGTAGGGGCTGAAGCCCTGTATATTGTATTCACTATGAGAAAGCTTTGTTTACTTAGCACGGAGAGCCACCGAAAACACGTCTACTTTCCATGGGATCATAGAGTGAACTTAAAATGTTTGAAACGCATTATTTATAACATTATCAAAAGTTATATAACAATAACGTATACTAAAATAGTAGATTATTTAAATAATATTAAATTTAAAATAATATTTTTTCGAACCTATTGTTACGAACTCGCTCCAATTTATACGATCCAGTTATTACGGACACACCAGTTATTGCGATCCAAACATTACGAGCATTTAGCTGACAGTTTTTAGGTTATGTTTTAATAACAGTACTGTTATTTACTGCTCCATTTCCATTTCAGGAACTCTTTTACTTATTTGTAGATGTCGATTTAAGAATAACTTCTAGGTCTGTTGTTTATGAACAGAGTCGTCTTTTTCAGTTCATCACAAATTTTCTTGACTCTGTCATAGAGCATCCTCGTGTAACCGTACTGAAAAAATCCAAGTGATTAATCACTTGATTTATCATCTAATTTATCATCTGATTCATCATATGATTAATCACCTGACTTTATGAAATGATTTTACACCTGATTAATAAAGTGATTTAAAATGTTATTCATCAGATGATTAATCATATGACTCATTTCAGATGACTGATCATATAATTTATCAATTGGTTAGTCATGTACCCAATTTTATGTTATTATTTTACACTTGATTAATCAAGTGATTTATCGTATGATTAATCATATGTCTAATTTCATACGACTAATCATGTGATTAATCATGTGGTTAGTCATGTACCCGATTTTATTTTATTATTTTAAACTTGATTAATTAAGTGATTTAATATGTGATTAATCATATGAGTAGACATCTGAAATTAGGCATATGATTAATCACATGATAAATCACTTGATTAATCAAGTATAAGATAATGACATAAAAGCGGGTACACAACTATCTACATGACTAATCATGTGATTAATCATCTAAAACCAGTCATATGATTAATCATATGATAAATCACTTGATTAATCAAGTGTAAAATAATAACATAAAGTCGGGAACATGATTAACTACATAATTAATCATATGATTAGTCATCTAAAATTAGTCATATGATTAATCATCTGATTAATTACATTATAAATTACTTGATTAATAAGGTGTAAAATCATTTCATAAAGTCAGATGATGAATCATATGATAAATCAGATGATAAATTAGATGATAAATTAGTTGATAAATCAAGTGATTAATCATTTGGATTTTTTTAGTAGGGAACCTCTTCTTTCGCTATTTCTATAGTTTCTTTTGTACATATGCTAATGTATATATATACACGTGTTAACAATAAATATATATATATATTTTTTCAGATTTTAATATCTTTTAAATTGCTTATTGATTTTTTAAAATCAATTTAATTGTAGTTCAAAAATAAAGATTCAGGCACTTTTTTCTTATTAATAAATAACATCGATAAGATTATACTGCAATCTCGCTTTTTTAACTTTAATAAAATTTTCTTTTGTATCTAATTAACCCTGCCTTTTTCTTCATTTTAATTTAATTAATATCTCATTTAAGAGTATTTAAGCACTTGAGTATGTACAGCGCTTGTTGTTTCAATAATTTCACCGATAGCACTGATACATACACAATTTCTTAGGTTAAATTACCTCGTTCAGGATTCGTAACAACTGGATTTAGATACGTACAAGTGTACCAATTGTTACTTTCTTAACTACTTTTTTTAAAATTAATTTTATTCAAATTTAAAGGTATTTTCAAAATCGGTACGTGGAGGCTTTTTCAATAGGTATTGTTTGTATTGAAATTGTTAATAAAATATAAATGATAATATGATTTTCAAAATAGCAAAAATACGAAAACATGAAATTTTCATACGTGAATGGATCATTCTATCATAGGGACAATTTTTAAATCCGATTATTTATTTTATAATTTAAATATTAGGCTATTTGTAGGTGAAATATAATAAGTAGTAAATTAAATTGATTGAAATTATCTATTAGAGATCTGCATATGATAAAATAAATTTTTTATCTTAATATATAATTCGAGTTCGTCATAACTGGATCGTTCGTAGCAACTGGTGTCACTAACCTATAGTTCTTTAGCATTGATAGCTAGAAGCTTGAAACTTTTTGAAATAAAACTTGAGCTCAAATCCTTTCGAAATAGTAGTTATAGTATATGAAAATATTATTTTTTCTCAAAGTTATAGCGTGATAAAGATTGAACCAGAACTTTTTTTAAACTTTAATAAAAAAAAAAACCTGAAATTTTATCCAGTCTTTATTACGCTATAACTTTGAGAAAAAATAATATTTTGATATGTTATAATTACTATTTCAAAAGGATTTGAGATCAGCTTTCATTACTAAAAAAGTTTCAAGCTTCTAGCTATTAAGAAGAGGCCAAACTATCTATTTTTGTCTAATAGTGTTATTCATCATTTATGTAAACACTATTGGCTATAACACGAAAAAAATGGCAGTCCCTGCTAGATACGAGTATAATAGTTAAATTTTATAATAGGAATAAAATGATTTTATCACGTAGTTTCTGAATAATATGAGACCTACCAAAAAAGATAGGTTATATTATAGATTTTCAGTAGGTCTCATAATATCCAAAAACTACGCGATAAAATCATTTTATTCTTATTATAAAATTTAACTATTATACTAGTATCTAATGGGGGCTGCCATTCTTTCAGTGTTACAACCAATGGTGTTCATATAAATGATAAAAAACACTATTAGACAAAGACAGATAGTTCGGGCTGCTCTTCATGCTAAAGAACTATATGGGTTTAAAAATCTAGTAATTTTTTAAGTGATTTTCTTTCATTGCCTGTAACTATGGAAATATTGAGCGTTTGTGACAATAACTTTAGCTTTTTCCATATTTTGTCATCTGTAAACTTATCCCAAAGTTTGAGCAAAATCCGTTGTGATAATCTCCTAGTAAGTATTTTACAACTACAAGATAAATATTTATTTTTTATTTAAAATACCATACCTTAAAGCTTATCAATGTTAAGATAGCACTTGAATAGAAAATGTTTATACTGAATTAAAAAACTGTATTGTGGGTACTGGAAGAGGATGCAAGTAATAAAGTAACGACAAGGATATAAGTATACTGCCTAAGTAGATAAGTGTGCGTGTGCTGAACTCTTGGCTAGCTGGCCGCATCTCACTATGTCAACTAACATGAACTATGTCTCTTCGTCAGTAGATGACGTGAAGGGCGTATTCACACAACGAAAACATAAACCTCAGGGCCAGAGCACTGTTTTAATTGATTTGGACGGGCTTTGCGTACCCGAGATATCCTAGCTGTAGCAATAAGCTATAATCTTGGAGATATATGTATTTATATTTTAACATTGCGAATCTTATTAATCAGAAAAGAAAAAATTATATTTTGCTCCATGTTCTAATGTAATATACTTTTGTATATATTTCTTTGTATTCATACGCCAATTTTCTACATTGTAATGGCTATGTAATCCACATTGTTGGTCAATAAAAAATTTATTTCATTTCATTTCACGAAAACATAAGAATAAAATTTCAAGAATTTCTATATACCTTTAGCTATAATTATTCAAAATTTTTTTGATATTTTAAAAATTATGTTGAATGATACTAATATTATTGTTAAGAATAGCCGCACAACCTTAGTTGGTTTCTAGTGTTATTGCCAGAGACACTAGCACCCTCTCGACGTCTCTCTCTTCTATCTATAGTCTAGGCGCCCAGAGGGATTCGTATGAAGTTAGAGGTCCCACCAAGCAAGTAGGTGATTTATATGTATTTTGAGCCGCTGAATCCGAATTTGCAGCTTGCTTTTCGTGCAAGTGGTCAAGTAATTTGTTATAAACAAATTAATTGTTTAAATGGCTATAGTTTATAAACTACAATAGATGCAGTAATTTTCTATGCGAAAACTTGTTATTTAATAAAAAACCAAAAAAATTCGTTATTTTTGCATGTTGATTCGATAATTAGAACCAGAGATATGGCAAATATATTGCAAAAAAACATAAAGACGTAGCGCAAGCGCGGAACGCCCTAGTAAAAAACCTTATAATTCGACTACTAATAAATATTTTTTGAAGTTTAACATGTGTTTGGAAAATGTCAGAGTCTCAGCTTTAATGATAAATTATTATATATTACTTTCAAATGTTGATAAATAAGCTAGAATGATTTGAAGCAGAAAAAATTTTCAATTTTCCAGAATTTTGTTTGTTTATAACGAAATAATATAGGTTAGCGAACAAAATATTTCTATATTTTTGATATAGAATGATAAGAAATTGCATCTAGTTTAAGAATCTGTCCGGTTTTTTAAATTTAAATAAGTAGAACCTGGGATATCGCAAATTTAAGCTGTAGCGCCAACTCCTTGCAATACGACATATGTGTGCAATATAGCGATCGCTTTCCTTATTAAAAATTCTGTTATTATAAGGTAAGTAATCTTATTCTTTTCTAATAAAATTACTTTTGACTTTATTTTATATACTTCGTCATAATATTAATGATGTATAATACATTTAGACGAAGTAGATTTAGGGTTTTAAATAATCATTGATTTTTCTACTATAATAGTAAATAATTTACTCAACTTATGGAGTATTTTTACATTTATTTTTTTTTTGCAATTGCAAAAAGAACAACAGTCTATTTTATTCAAAAAATTTGTTTCAACTTTCCGATTTATTAGAGTCATCTATTTTTAGCTGAATTCTTTTTTATTAAATTTTAATTTAATTTTCTAATACAGAGTTAAAATTAATTTAATTTCAAAAGAATGAAATTACTTACATTATAATAAAAGAATTTTTATACCTCATCGAAAAGCTCCATTAATAAGAATCTCGCACCTCAAGATTTACTAAGGTCTCTTGCCTCAAAAAGTTTCTCCGTGTGGAGACGCGCTCGTGAATGCGGGGCCCTATTCGGTTTCTTTCTTCTGTATACTGTAATGATAAAGTCAAGTGACCACGAGTTTTACTTAATAAATTTAACGAGCGTTTTGCATAAGTATTGCATTCAAAGGAGTGACTTTGCGAAGTGTGTATTGTTAAATAAACTTTATTAACTTTATATATCTAAATGTGTGTTTTATTGTGTCATCTTCAACTCTGCTACCACTACAATCCTATAAGGTTATGGAAGCCCAGCAAGCTTCAACTGCGCTGTGCGCGTTGGCGGTTCAACAATTACTTAGTAAGGTATTAGAAAGTAAAAGAAATTCCTTGTGTTTCCGCGAGTGATAACGAGTTCAGCAAGATGAACAAAAACCGAGAAGCGTCCCGCATTTGCTACATGTGCGTGTTTTGCGATGTGACGCAAAAAGTAATTTTAAGGAGTGTTTTTGTTATTTCTCATAGTTGCATTTGCAACATTAAAAGAAAAATAAAAAGTTTCTCACTCTTTTATCCTTTTATTTTATGTAACATAACACGAGTTAGTCATTATAAAAAAAGGAGTGTCGGTTCAAAAAAATAATTTACAAGTACGTTTCTAAGAAACCGACAAAACGAACGAGAAAGAGAGAGAAAGAGAAGACAGAGTGAGAGAGAACGTAAGAAAGATGGCGCATGGTGGACAGCTCGCGATGAACGACAGCACGATGAAAATGTCGTTACGTTTAAAGAGCGAGAAACAAGGAATGCAAATGGAAACTGTAACGATGAACGAGAGAGATGGAAGACACGAGTTATATATATGTGCTGTATGATAGTTACGGAACGCCTTAGCATATAAAAACGCACAAACATATAATCTAACAAATTCTAAATAAATAATGATGCATGTTAAATTGAAAATGTATTAAATTAAAAAAATGAGCGTAGAATAAATAAATAATATTAACGATGTCACTTACAGGAGTACGACGAGTATATACGCATATATAAGGAGTTTGTAATTTATATGTGTATATACATGAGTATATGCAATAAGTGAGTACGAGATATAACCATATGTACGAGTGTACATGCGTATATGTGTACATACGAAAATAAGAACGAGAACGAGATACAAAATTCCCTTATTGTATTTTTATAAATACTGAAAGTTTTGTTCAATCTAAGGAACGGTATGGCGTTAACGAGAAAACCGTTGCTCAAGCGAGAACGAAGGAGCGATATTCACAACGGACTCTCGCCAAGTTTGTAAATTAAGAACATTTGTATATATGAGATTTTATACAAGTATTTTCTATCTCATAAAAATATGTATTTTATATAAATATAATTTATTTAAATAAAATTAAAATAATATTTTTTACGTTTTTTTTCAAATTATAAATGTTGACGTAAAGGCCGGCAGTGTTGCTGCAAATAATTATAATATGTTTATAATTATACAAATATATGAAGCAACGTCTATTTGAATAAAAAACTTATCCGAGTTCGAGTTTTCATATTAAAATTTAAATTAGCAATTATTTTAATCGTTTTGAGACTGATCATACTTGTGTTCAGTATGTAATAATCTTAACAATTAATTTAATCTGCAGTTGTTTTGATACAAACCATGCTTGAATCTTAACAACGAAAATAAATGTTTAGAGACTGATAATGCTTGTGTTCAGTGTATCAGAATCTTAACAACGCAAATAAAAATTTCAACTGTTTTGAGTTTGACAAAGCTTGTGTTCAGTATGTCAGAGTCTTGACAGTGAAATTTGTTGAATTGAGTTATGCTAAACACGATGAATAACGAATATATAATTGAATAAATTCAGTTTCATTTTAAATTTAGATAGTGCTTGTGTTCGGTAATATCTGAATTTCTAACTGTGCAAATGATTGAAAGGAAAGGAGTTCATAACTGACAAGCAAATGGCAATACTGACAACAGCAATCACTGAGAAACGAAAGGAGGGTCTGCCATTCTATATGTCTTACTGCCGTGACCTAAACAAAGCGAGACGCAGCTACGATACGAGAAAACGAAGAATGTAACGAAAAACGGAACGAGAAAAAAGTAAAACGAGACCAAACGAGGCAAAGAGAAATGAAGACCAAAAGGTAAAGGATGTATATAACGAGTCTGTAATCGTAAACGAAAATATAAATCCGGCAATTATTTCTATGTTAAAAGGATATACCAAAAATTATAACTTAATATAGAAAATTGCCATTTTAAAATTCAAAGTTTTTTTAATAAAATTAAGATATTGACTAAACGAATGAGTAACAAAGTTGATCGCAATGATGAAAACTGTCTTATTTTTTTATTCTTTCGTAGAAATCAAGGATCAAATGGCCGCCTTTACGGTTCAATTTGACGTATTCGAGAAGGAGATATCTACAAAGAAGTCATAATCTAGAAATTGAACTAAATTAAGGCTGGTCGTAAGGAGGTGCAGAAAGAAAACGACGATGTTTAACGAGTTCAAGAACTTGAAAATTCAGATTGTCATATCTGATAGTGAATTTTTAAGAAATACTATCATAAATAAGAATAGTATTGAAAATCTGATATTGAGATCACTGAGTTCGAGTTATTACATGTTATTGTAATCCAATGGAGATTGATGCCGAACGAGTTGACAAATTAAAAACATTTCTGATTGTGCTGGCAGAATAGAAGTTTTTAACAAGAGTAACTTAACGTATGATTCTCTTAACGTTATAATACAATTAAAGGAGTTTTTAAAAACCAAATTGATCAATACATCTATTCATCGTGATTTTAAATTGATCAAATTAATGAAAATGGATTATTTCATGGATCGTCTTATATCAATAAATGGGCTCATTGGCTTGAACGACGATTTAAACAATAGTGTCGTAGAAAATCATACAGTTCGAGTATGAGATATTATTATAAGCTGCATTGACACTAATTGCTATAAGGAAGTGATTGATATTAAATGTTTATTGAAATTGTGACATAAATTCGAGAAATAGGATTACGAGAAAGAAATGCTTCTGCAGCGATTATAAAGAAATTATTGTATAGTTCGCAATATAATCTGAGACAGGAATAAACGAGTTTATTTTAGATTGGTTTAAAAAGTCAATAAGGAATTACATTAAATGCAAAGTGTGGTTAAGCCATTTATTTTAGTATTGCCACGTGTCAATGCTCTATAAGCCGTGCTCAGTTGTGTGCGTTCGTACATAATCAGCTAAGCTAAGTATTAGATATACGCGAGACGCGAGTTGACTGCGCATACATTAACACTAGGTTAGACGCACTAAAGCACTCAACGAAGCAGCAGCTAACGCGTACACGCACTTATCTCGTACTTTCGTAATCGTAATTAATCAGTGCGATTAAGTTTAAATTTCAATACTAATTATTTTATAATTATTAATTAGAACCTTGTTAACATTTCCACGTGAATATTTTTGCAATCAAAAGCCATTATAAGTTGTAAAATAGTGTCTGAAGTGATTTCATCATACCTCTACCTACTGCACCCACGTGCTCCTGCATGATCGTGTTAGATTAAATTAATATAAAAGCATTTAATCATTAAGCACAAATTATACAGTCTACTCATAATTAAAAACAGAAATAGCGCGATCAACATGGATAAGACATATTTTTCTTGAATAATTGAAAAAGTTGAAGAGAAAATATAAACATATCAAAGATTATAATTTTAAAATAACAGAAAGCATGAGTAATGTAGATCTGGAATCTGCTGTGCTTGCAAATAACAGATTGTCACATATCTCACTTATTATATATTTATTGCTTAATTATTATTAATTATATATTTTTGTTGAGTTTTTTATTATGTCTCTTAAATTAAATATAATTAAAAGGTTGACAATATCCTTCTGATACCATCAGGGTAATTGATGAACCGGTGCTAGGGTTTATCGCGATATCCATCAGTATAAGATCGCGACTGCCGGTATTGTATACTGAATAGATGCTTAACGTTTCTACCAGGGAATAATTATAAATAGCGGTGCTATCATTAATAATATCAAATAAATACTGCATTCACTACATAAATCTACATGGATATCTTAAAGAAGAAAGATATCTCGAAGCAAATGGAATCAACTTGGTTCTAGAGGAAATAATCTTATTTTTATATCCATTAAAGTAACTATTTATTAGAAAATATGTACGAAATCTTCCAGCGAAATCTAAAATATACTATAAAGAAAATATACTTAAAAAATTAAAAAAAAATTATAATCAATAATAAATTCACTCGCATCAAGTGGATTTATTTCAAATGGAGACATTTTGATGTTTGAAACCAGAATCTCGCGATTTCAATTTAAACATTTAGTTACTTAAATATAAAAAAATTAATTTTTCATTAAAACGATTACATCGCATTAAAGTTTGCCCTTGTTTCAAGAAATCTTTTTTCTCAGTGAACTTGTTGGTAAACAGTTCAAAAATTTAATTTCTTGACAACTCACACCCTTAATTTAATATAATATAGAATTTATTTTTCCCACAAAAATTAGTTCATGAAAGTAAAGCTCTCATAAATATCATCAGCACTATAGAACGAAAAAGTTTTTGAAGACGTACGTCTCATTTATATTGTGAGGTGTACACATACACGTATCAAAGTAAAGTTGGTATTGCATCGAGGATAAACACAGGTGGTAGTGCGATGTTAGCACGCTTTGTTGAGAACTAATTGAATTTTACATTGAAAATTTTTTTTAATGTTTCGTAACACGCATCTATGACCCCCCCCCCTATAACCCAGAATAACATTTGAGTAAACCTCCCCCCTCATGTATTACGTGATTTGTAAACGACCTCTAACCTCCAAAATAAGCTCAGAAAAAATCTGAAAATTTTTTGGGTGTTTCAGAATATGAAAAGAAATATAAAATAATTTTAAGCAAAAAAAAAATTGATTGTCTGATTTGACAGAGAACAAACCATATATATAAATATATAATATATGCATTTATAAATATGTTTTTATATTTATTTCAATTTCTTCTTAATCTTTCATATTTATGAATTTTCCAATGTTTTTAGTATTAAAAATAAATTTTGCTATGGTTTTAATTATCTTTTTTAATCTCTTATTTGTAATCGATTAACAAAAATGTTACCTAAAAAATTAGAATAATTGAAACCAGAGTTAGTTTTCAAATATGTATGTATATGTGTGTTGTGTTTATTTACATTTATTTTGAATATGTATTTGCCTAAATAATAATAAAATCATATTTCTATTATTTCTTTCTAAACTATGTTAGGTATTTCATCTTTTTTCTGCTTGATTTCGAATATCTCTCTATATTATAAGAAGATTTCGCCACCGCCGCTGACGCTGCCACTGTGTATAAGAATTCGATTTGTCCTTGTTAAGCTAAAATTTAGCTAGAATCTAACTGAAATTTAGCTAAAAATCAGCTAAAAATTATCTATAAGACTAAAAATTAGCTACAAGTTAGCTTAAAATTAGCTGAAGTTAAACAAAATTACATAAAAGTTAGCTGCATTGAATTGAAAGTTAGCTAAATTTAATATTAAAATTAGCTAAATTTATGCAAAATTTAGATTATAATTAGCTAAAACTTAGCTAAAAGTTAGTTAAAATTTATATTGATTTTAGGCAATGTTAGGTAAATTTTGGTTTGATTTTAGCTGAATTTTAGCTGCATTCTTTATCTATTTATATTATATTTCCTCTATACTATTGAAAGTATATCGCCGCTGTCGTCGCTGTCATCGTCAGTAAGGTGCTCTTCATTTTTGGGCCTACATTACAGCGTTAAATTTAGCTGGAATTAAGCTTGTAATTAGCTAGGAAATAACTGAATTAAGCTAAATTTGAACTTGAAATAGCTAAAAATTAGCTGAATTTAAGCTTGTAGTCAACTTGGTAATAGCTAATTTTGTGGTTTGCATATAACGATGTATAATAACATATAAGTTTAACATTTATAATAGATAAAAAATAGGTAATAATATCTTTTTTTTCAATGAGTTAATTATCCTATAATCATCGTGAAGTTTAATCATATGAATAATTAATTATTTTACAATTTTATTTAAAGTATAGGGTTGAAAATATCATTTTGAAAAAGCTAAATTGAAGTTTAATAATCAAATGATTAAATTTAAACTTTGTTAAATCAAAATCAAAATCAAACACTTAAATATAGTCTTTATAAATTCAATTTAATTTTTATTTAATTTTGTAAGAAAAACACCGACATCACAATTTTCAAAATTTTTTATTCTCAATCCAAAAATATTTCAAATATCTCTTTATTACTGCCTTCCATTTTGACTAATAGAAAGCCTTAGATAAAGGAGTTTTAAAAAATTTTGCAATAAAGATTAAAAATTTGGAAAACTGCCATGTCCGTAGCTATGTATAAATCATATACCTTATTAAATCCCCTTAAATAATGTTTTCGATAAGTGAAAATTTTATGACATAATTTACATTTATTATTAATTTTGTTATAGAAACAATTAATATTAATCTGTATATCTAGAGAATTAAAAATTGAATGTTACAATGAAAAAAAATTTTTTAATGAAAAACATTAAAACATCGATAAAAAAAAAACGAGTAAAAACAACGTTTGATTGATGGATCTATAGACTAACAGAACTATTTTTTAATTCATTATGTTACAGTCAATGTAGGTATTCTTTTTATTTAATAATCTACGTATAAAAATGATAGTTATTTTTTCTGGAAACACATTTTAAGAAATTCGTATAGATGTGTTACGTCATGACGTATCTTTTATTTAAAAATTTGTTATTCTAAAATATGCCGTTATTAATCAATCAGATAATGTGACTTAGTAAGCATATTGTGGAATTGAGTCATTTTTTAAGTAACAAAAGAAAGTGCAATGCGATTTACAAAGTCAAAACAAGTACAATGCGAAGGCTATATGAACCATATTTACCACGTTAACAATATGATTCAATAATAGCCAAAATGCATAATGAGCATTGCCCTATTGATTGACATCAATTAAAAATTCAAATTATAAAACAATTATTCTAAAAGAAAAGCAGGGATCTTCAATATAAAAAAACCGATCAAATCAAGATTAAGAAGCACTTTTTTAAAGAATTTCTACGAGCACTTTCACCCGCACTTTTTAATAAGTACTTCCAAAGATACAATTATTACAACTATACTTCTTGCACTTTAAAATTATATATATCATTATTCACGCTATATATTAAACCGCACTATATTCAGTTTATTATAAAAGTATCAAATAAAATCTCCATAGTTAAATTATTAAATCAAGTGTACTTATTTACTGTCTACCTCTATCTACTTAGCTGAATCATAGTAAGATTATTACAATTATATTTATATATATTTCTTTCAAAATTTAAGTATATTTAATCGTGATAGCGATTCAAATCAATTAAAATTGGTAGAGTGTTGTAACGTTTGGCCTTTTTGCCTTGATAGATCTTGATGTCGTAGGCGTCAGACTTTTAGAGGGCGCTGCAGATGGTTGATTCTCGGAGGCTGAAGTTTAAACTTACATACTTAACTAACCTAACCTTATTAAATTAAGAAATTAATGAAATTAATAATAAGAAAAATAAAGAAACCAATTGAAAGAAATTAATCTTTATTAAATATTTGAAAAGTATGAAATATGAATAATCAAAAAGAAACAATATTAATTGAAGGAATTAATTATAAATAAATTGTACAAAGCTAACCTATCCTTACATACTAAATGATAATGTTCGTGAGAGGAAGCAGAATGGGTACTGCGGACTGGTGATTAAGTTTAAACGCGATAATTTGGTTTGAACTTAAAGGACGTCACGTATCTCTGTCCTTTTCTAATCAAAGAATTGAGTATTTTACAAAAACTAATTACTTCAGCAAAAAATGAAGAGAAAGCCGCATCTCGTATCAAGAAAAGCAATATTTTCTTCGATAAGAAAAAATTTATTTTATTGCTTCGTTTTCAAGAAAACCTCAAAAAACTTGAATCGTAGAGGTTAGGGTGGACAATTTGGTTTTTCAACGTTTTCTTGACAACAAAGCAATAAAATTAATTTTTTCTTATCAAAGAAAATATTGCTTTTTTTGATACGAGATGCGGCTTTCTTTTTATTTTTTGCTAAGGTTATTAGTTTCTGTAAAAAAACTCAATTCTTTAATTAGAAAAGGACAGGGATACGTGACCTCCTCTTAAACTATCTTTTTTGCATTTATTTAATAAAAATAAAAAGAATAATGATAACAAAATAATTGCAACGCCGATTTAATAATAAGTATCAAAAAATAAAATTCTACATAGTTATTAAAAGTAATGTTTCTTGCGTGAAAACTAAAAGAAATAAAGAATCTTCAATTATCTTCTTGGCTGCTAGGTATCGCGGGTTCGTACTTATCGGCTATAACAAAATAAAACAAAAGAGGAATACAATGATTAATAATTATGTAATAATATAAGCTTGGTGGGTAAGCTCGCGACCTACTTTATCAACGGTAGCTAATACGGAGTTCGGCGCGGTCGGTATCGTAGCCAGGTAAGGTAATATAGGAAAAAGTAGGAAGGTAACCATCTAAACCATGAGTGGAGAATAGGGGGGAGATTTTTGGTCGAAGACCAGCGGAGGAGTCTACCCCGACCAGCGGTGGTGGATGCAAAAACTAGGAATCAGCGTCGGGCAATCCATCCTTACACTGACAGAAAGACAGGAGGCTATGTTGGACAGTCCCACCCTTACATAGCTTAGACAGAAATATAGGCGAGGATAAACTCCCACTGTATCGAGCAACTCCACTCTTATACAGAGGAAGGGAAGAGAGTCTGACTTCTGGTTTGGCGGCTCGCTTATATATGCTACGGAGCTCGCTATTCCCATTACGGGAGTAGCGCCTTGTAGCGGCTGAGCGCAAGTACTGCGTCTAGCCCGATTTTTGAATCGTCGCAGTGTTTCTACTACGAGACTAACATTTTATAAAATGTTTATAAATCAATTACTAACTTAATTCTTTATTTAATACTAGGGGGCAAGTCCCCTGTTCGCAAGCGCTCCAAACCCCATCTTGCTTTCATAACATTAAAAAAATATCCCAGAATTCGCAATTTTTTAAATAATTTTTATTTAAAATACTAAATAATTTTAATTATTCAAAAGTTTTCTTCAGGTAAATCTTTAATAATCTTTCAATGAATCTAATCATCAGTGAATTCCTGGCCTTACACCAGGTCATAATTAATAATTAAATGTTGTGCATTATCAGAGCTTCGTGTATATGTTTTATTATAATATTAAATAAAGAACAAAGTAAGTAATTGATTCATGAACATTCTATCAAATGTTAGTCTAGTGGTAGAAAGAATCAACCAATTTTAATTGATTTGAATCGCTATCACGATTAAATATACTTGAATTTCAAAAGAAATATAGAAATATAATTGTAATAATCTTACTATGATTCAGCTAAGTAAGTACAGGCAGACAGTGAATAAGTACACTTGATTTAATAATTTAATTATGGAGATTTCATTTGATACTTTTATAATAAACTGAATATAGTGCGAATTAATTTATTGCGCGAATACTTGTATAATTTTATAGTGCGAGAAGTATATTTGTAATAATTGTATCTCTGGAAGTACTTATTGAAAATTACTGGTAGAAGTGCTCGTAGCAGTTCTTTGAAAAAGTGCTTCTTAATTAAAGTTTAATCTGTCTTTTTATATTTATGATCTCTGCTTTTCTTTTAGAATTATCTTTTTATAATTTCAATTTTTAATTGATGTCAATCAATAGGGCAATGCTCATTATGCATTTTGGCTATTATTGAATGATACAGTTAACGTGGTAAATCTGGTTCATGTAGCCTTCGCATTATTCTTGTTTTGTTAATTTTATAAATCACATTGCACTTTCTTTTGTTTTTTAAAAAATGACTTAATTTTACAATATGCTTCCTAAGTCACATTATATGATTGATTAATAACTGGCTGATTCCATTCAGATTTATGCAGGCCATCACTGATCGAATTTTTCTTTTCTTCTAAGTAATAAAAATACCTTCTATTATGTATATGAAGATGAAATTTACCTCGTAGAATGCTCACAAAATTTTTTTTTTCTTACTACAGCAATTTTAGTGATGGATGTAAAAACGAAAATTCGAAAATTAAAAATGAACCTCTACTTTTAAATGACTATAGCTCCGTCAATTTTCAACTTTTTTGTGCGTTCTTTTAACGAAAATGTGCGGAATTCTGTCTCGCTTTAAATGCAATCTCGATTTTTGTAATATGATTTGATCTCACAACTTTTTTTTTTTTTTAATTTTTATATGATTTTATACATAAAAAATACTAACTTCTAGGGTAGGTGAGAATATGCGATTTTGCCTTATTTTTTTTTAACAGATTTTTAAACGTTTTTTTATATTTTCGATTTTAAAACATTGATACCATGGCGCATCGTACTATTTTTCCAACTTTACGTGTTATTACAACTATTTTTATGCTTTCATCTATTAATATATCAAAAATATTAACAATAATGTTTAAAATAAACCCCGGATCAAATATTTTGATCAATTAGAACCAAAGTTATGACGATTTAAAGTTTAAAAAAAAATGCTGAAACTTTAAATAAATATGATATTTACATTGAGGAAACGCAATCTTCGTTAAAGATTAAAATCTGAAGATGAAAATTTTTTAATTTAAAAAACAAAGTTATTTTGATGAAAGAATACATAACCATTTATCCTATTTTTATGGTACATTATTATAATAAAAATTTTTTTTGTTGGACAATATAATTTTTTTATTAGTTCGAATTTCGCGCCTAGAATTCGAATTCATTTTGTAGGGAGTTGACGCGTGTCACCACTAGGTGGCGATGATTCGTTCTTTGCATTCTCATTAACGACTTGACACGTTTAAAAATATAAGAAAAGGAAGATAAAAAATAAAGATGTTTAAGAAAAATAATTTTTTTTGATCTATCATTGAACAGAATATCAATAATGGCATCAATGATTGTTTAAATAAAGTGAAAGGGTTTAAAAGAAAGGCACAAAAAAGTTGTTTATGATTGCTCCAAAAGTCCGCTTGGAGAATTAGGTGATCTAACGGAGTGTTTGAAGCGCTTGTATCCAAATACTTCTTTCTCTAGAGAAGATAAAGTATACCCTTCGTGTTACAAAATATCATTAGATGAAGTGAAAAATGCGCCTATTTCATCGACTTCAAGCAGTCAAGAATCTTCGGAAGATTTTATTCATAGTGAGGCTGTGGTAGAACAGCTCAACAAGACTTCAAGTAATTTGAAATTAAACATTTCACTAATTAAAATGCTTCAAAGTATCAATATCAAGATGCGAGAATCTTATGCTCTTCAAAAAAAAAAAAAAAAAATGAACGATGCATTTGATTCACAAATAGCAAGTAAAATGATGAAAGTCTACGATATAACGGATTTGCCCGCATTGAATGAAAATAATGAATGTAAAACAAATGATAAATGGATTGAGAATATTAAAATTGCATTAGATAATTGTTCAAATTTTCTTGAGAAAGTGCGATTGTTGAGTATTATACCAAGTGATATTCCCAAAGATTATTTATTATCAGTTTTACCAAATGTAACTATTTATATGATTGATCAAGCACGATCATTGGTAAATAATAAAAAAATTTACAAGCAATCTGAGAACTATTGTGGCCATTCTTTGGATAGTGAAATTGTAATGAAAGTAAAGGATTATTATCTGAACGATGATTTTAATTGTTCTCGTCAAAGTGCAAATAAAAGCGACACAGTATCTATTAAAGAAAATGGTGTAAAAACTAAAAAAGTCAAATGCTTTCTTACGCGAAGTATAAAAGAAATATATCAATTATTTAAAGACGAAAATCCTGAAATGAAAACAAAAATTAGTAAATCGACATTCTACGCTTTAAGACCGAAGTGGGTTATACCACATCCACCCACCGATTCGTGTCTTTGCGTTTACCGCGAGAATCTTAAACTTATGTTAGATGCTTTGAATAATTATAAAAAAGAGAATAAACAAGACATTGCAGATTTGGAATTGAAAATATGTTCTTCACTTTTTTGTTCAAAAGATGATATGAAATGTGTACTAAGAGAAAGTAAAGAATGTCCCATTGGAGATTCTATTGATTTACAAGTAATTTATTTGACAGATGAAGATTTATATAAAGAAATAATTTATGGTGTTTGGGAAAAATCAAATTTACTGAATAAAACTAGCACAATTGAAAATTTCTTAATAGAGTTAAGAGAGCGCGCTCTCACTGTAAGTGCTCATAAATTGGTTAAAGAAATTCAACGTATAGCAATTAAAGAGGTTAAACTTTTAGCGAAGAATAATGACTTCCAATTAGTTATTCATATCGATTTTGCAGAAAATTGGACAGTTCTACTCCAAAATGAAATTCGAAGCTATCATTAAAGTAAAAACCAAATATCAATATTTACGACAGTGTGCAATTTTGGAAATGATAAAACAGTCAGTTATGTCACCATCTCTGACGATATTAAACATGATTTATCTCATGCCCTAATTGCTATAAATTTAATTATCGACAACTCAAAACAAAAACATATTGCGTAAGATCTTGATGAAATCATAACCATTTCCGATGGAGCTGCCAGTCATTTTAAAAATAGATATCAATTCTATGAGCTTCAAAACTCAAAAGTAACCAGAAAATGGCTTTTTTCTGCAACAGGTCATGGTAAAGGCGCTTGTGACGGTATTGGTGGTTTAGTTAAACATTATGCTACTACGCATAATCTGTCCAAGAAGAGTGCAGATTTTATTAGAAACGCTGAAAATTTCGCCTCTCACGTGTCAAAATATACTCTGTCGTAAACATTCTTGTTATCCGCAAGGATGAGTTAGAAGTTATTTGACAGATAAAAAAAAATGGAATGGTTAGGAAATGCAAAAGAAATTAAAGGTATTCAAAAGATTCACTGTTGGAAAAGTGAACAAAACCAAAACTACTAATTTTTGTTAAAAGAACGCACGAAAAGGTTAAAAATTGACGGAGCTAAAGTCATTTAAAAGTAGAGGTTCATTTTTAATTTTCAAATTTTCGTTTTTACATCCATCACTAAAGTTGCTGTAATAAAAAAAAAATTTTTTTGAGCGTTCTACAAGGTAAATTTCATTTTCATATACATAATAGAATGTATTTTTATTACTTAGAAGAAAAAAAAATTCGATCAGTGATGGCCTGCATGAATCTGAATGGAATCAGCCAAGTACATATTTAAAAAAAACAAATTTTTAAATAAAAGATACGTTGTGACGTAACACATCTACAAAAATTTCTAAAAATGTGTTTGCAGAAAAAATAACTATTATTTTTATACGCAGATTATTAAATAAAAAGAATACCTACGTTAACTGTAACATAATGAATTAAAAAATAGTTCTGTTAGTCTATAGATCCATCAATCAAACGTTGTTTTTTCTCGTTTTTTTATCGATTTTTTAATGTTTTTTATTTAAAATTTTTTTCATTGACATTTCATTGTAAACAGGATAAAATATTTTTTCTTCTGATAAACATATTAATATTGATTGTTTCTTTGACAAAATTAATAATACATGTAAATTATGTCATAAAATTTTCACACATCATTTAAGAGGCGGTCGGAACCAAATCGGTGACTTGCGGTATATATCAAGTCAGCATTTTTCGCTTTACGATAATATTTTGTATATTTTTATGTCTTAAACTATTTCAAATTATTCTTTATATACATGACTAGAGGAAATGACTATATTTTTACCATATGAATAAGTAAATAAATTATTATAAGCATTTATTACAAATATCAAACTGACTTGACATATACCGCATGCAAAAAACTGTCGCGTCGATTGTTAGGTGGCATTTTTCGCTTTATAACAATATTTTGTATATTTTTGTAGCTTTAACTATTTTAAATTATTCTTTATATACATGACTAGAGGAAATGACTATATTTTTACCATATTAATAAATGAATAAATTATCATAAGCATTTATTACAAGCACCGAACTAAGTCATCGATTTGGTTCCGACCGCCTCTTAAGGGGATCTAATAAGGTATATGATTTATACATAGCTACGGACATGGCAGTTTTCCAAATTTTTAATCTTTATTGCAAAATATTTTAAAACTCCTTTATCTAAGGCTTTCTATTAGTCAAAATGGAAGGCAGTAATAAAGAGATATTTGAAATATTTTTGGATTGAGAATAAAAAATTTTGAAAATTGTGATGTCGGTGTTTTTCTTACAAAATTAAATAAAAATTAAATTGAATTTATAAAGACTATATTTAAGTGTTTGATTTTGATTTTGATTTAACAAAATTTAAATTTAATCATTTGATTATTAAACTTCAATTTAGCTTTTTCAAAATGATATTTTCAACCCTATACTTTAAATAAAATTGTAAAATAATTAATTATTCATATGATTAAACTTCACGATGATTATAGGATAATTAACTCATTGAAAAAAAGATATTATTACCTATTTTTTATCTATTATAAATGTTAAACTTGTATGTTATCATACATCGTTATATACAAACCACAAAATTAGCTATTACCAAGTTGACTACAAGCTTAAATTCAGCTAATTTTTAGCTATTTCAAGTTCAAATTTAGCTTAATTCAGTTATTTCCTAGCTAATTACAAGCTTAATTCTAGCTAAATTTAACGCTGTAATGTAGGTCCAAAAATGAGGGGCACATTTCTGACGATAACAGCGATGACAGCGGCGATATACTTTCAATAGTATAGAGGAAATATAATATAAATGGATAAAGAATGCAGCTAAAATTTAGCTGAAATAAAACCAAGATTTACCTAAAATTGCTTAGAATTAATTTAAATTTCAGCTAACTGTGAGCTAAATTTCAGCAAATTTCTATCTAAATTTTGTATAGAATTAGCTAATTTTAATATTAAATTTAGCTAACTTTTGATTTAATGTAGCTAAATTTTATGTAATTTTATCAGACTTGAGCTAACTTTAAGCCAAATTTTAGCTAAATTTTAGTTAGATTCCAGCTAAATTTCAGCTAACCAAAGACGATTCGAATTTTTATACACAGCGGCAGCGGCGGACAGCTAAATATATCTGAATTTTAGCTTACTCTTAGCTGATCTCAGCTAACTTTTAACTTAATTTTAGCTGAATTTTAGCTAAATGAAGGTTCAAAAATGAGGAGCCAAAAATGAGGGGCATATTTGAGACGGCGACAGCGGTGATATATCTTTAATAATATAGAGAAATTAAAATAAAACATATACACTTAGCTCTCATAACACACAACATTTAATTATTCATTCTGTTCTGGTGTAAGGCCAGGACTTCAAAAATGATTAGATTCGTGAAAAGATCATTGAAGATTTGCCTGAAGAAAACTTTTGAATAATTAAAATTATTTAGTATTCTAAATGAAAGCTATTAAAAAAATTAAAAATTCTTGGATATTTTTTTAAAGTTATAAAAGCAAGATCGAGGTTGGCGCACTTACCCGCTAGTATATATATAAGCAATATTTTTACGTTTTGGTGAGTTTTGTGGAGAAGGAGGGATCCTCGGATCTGTACCAAACTTTAGTATGTTGTTTTATGATATAAAATAAGTAATCGGTGAAAATTTCAGCCCTCTAGTGGCCCTAGAACCGGAGATATAAGCTCAAAAGGGTCAAAAATAGCCATTTTTAGCATATTTTTAAACTGTCATAACTTGTCATACAGTATACTGATTTCAATCTACATTTTCTTATTTTTCTTGTTTTTTTTCCAAGTATTTATAACATTTTTTTCAAAACAACTGATTACTTAACTTTCTCTCATGAAAGAATTAAGTAAACTAGAAAAATAAAAAACTATCAATATTTAAACTGCTGCCTAAGGCAATATTTTTTATGAAATCACTCCCAATAAGTCTTATTTGAAAAGTATTGCCAAAAGCTTAAAAATGAGCTGTAAAATGTTCAGATCAGTTGTTATGGAACGGAGATACGGATATTTAAATATTGCAAATTTCGTAAAAATCGTATTTCTTCCATTTTTAAAGTAATAGTGCTCATTTCTATCAACTCCAAACTGCACAAAAAATATTTTGGAAATATTTTATTGTATTAACAACAACTTATTATTGAAAAACCTTTAGCTATTTGGCTCAAGGTTACTTAATTTAGTCGCTGAAAATAAAGTACTCCCAAGTATTTTGCGTCCCAAGTAAGCTAAATCGTCTAGAGGTTTTGCTCTCTTACAACATTTTGAGGGTGATAAAGTACAAATTATACTACAAATTATAAAATAAGACCTCATAACAATCAATTCAAATATCGGATAAAGTTTCTAAATGCTATGGGAGCGATGCAATGACCAGTTTTATTTGAATCAACCGATCTGAACGTTCCACGGCTCATTTTTAAGCTCTTGGTAATACATTTCAAATGAGACTTGTTGGAAGTGTTTTCATAAAAATATTGCCTTTGGCAGCAGTTTGAATATTGATAATTTTTTATTTTTTTAGTTTACTTAATTCTTTCGTAAGAAAAAGTCAAGTAATCAATTATTTTAAATAAAATTTTATAAATACTTGGCAAAAAAATAAAAAAAATAAGAGATTGTAGATTGAAATCAGTTTACTGGGTGACAAGTTAGGACAGTTTGAAAATATGTTAAGAAGGGCTATTTTTGACCCTTTTGGGCTTATATCTCTGGTTCTAGGGCAACAAGAGGGCTGAAATTTTCACCGTCCACTTATTTTATATCATGAAACAATATACTAAAGTTTGGTACAGATCCAAGGATCCCCCCTTTCCCACAAAACTCACCAAAAAGTAAAAAACTAGCTTTTATATATATATATATATATATATATATATGTGTGTGTGTGTGTGTGTGTGTGTGTGTGTGTGTGTGTGTGTGTGTGTGTGTGTGTGTGTGTGTGTGTGTGTGTGTGTGTGTGTGTGTGTGTATTATACATTTTTGCATCGTGAAAGAGCAATATACATTTGACTATCAGAAAATTGTTCTCTCTTATGAATATACTTACATTTTTAAAACCATATATCGTTTACGTTTTAACTAATGGTTATTGTTGTTTCGCATTTATTTATTAATGTATTTATGTAAAGCATTCCTGATATCACTTACGGGGGTTATCAAGTAAATCAAGTTGTGTCAGATTACCTTTAAATTTTGTTTACAAACGTACCGTTTTTGAGATATAAATTTCAAGTTTCAACTTTTAACACGTAATCCCTATATCGACGTGCTGTAAAAGGGACGTTTTCAATGTGAATTGGTTTTGTGTCAAATTTAAACCAAAAACCACTATGTAATTTAGAATTTTATAAAGAATATATTGAAATTAAAAAATACTAGCGGTTCCGTTTTTGAGAAATTACAACTTAAACATATATAAGAATAGAAAGTGTCTATTTTTAATACTTCGAGCAATAAAACTTTTATCTCCGACCAGTACTTGACAACCTCCTTAAAAGGTGACTCACTTATACAGTATTATTAAGTTCAAATTATTGATTATGATACCAATTTGTGTGCAACGTAAAAACTATGTAATTTTTCTTGTTCAACGATTCCCATATTTGTATTATTATTACAAGATAAATCAATATCTATCCATATATCAAGAACATTTGTTTCAAGTGAAAGATGTTGTGAGAACTTATCTAAATGTTTTCAAAAATATGTTGAAACGTTATGTAAGAAAAATATTGTCTTCAAAACTAATCATATACATTATTATAATTAATTCTATAATTAATTTTACAAGAATAATAGGATTGTATAGTTAAATATCTGAATAATGTTAAAATAATAACATATTGTCATACACGTTGAAATAAATATCAATGTATAACAAAAATTTTAACTGTGTAAAAAATTGTTATTTTGTGGAGGAGCTGTGAGGGTACGTGGGGGGCACGTGGTGAGGCATATGGGAGGTTATCTGAAGGGTTCGTGGAAGTTCCGTAAGGGATCATGAGGCGTATCGATTATATATTACATACGAAAAATATCGTAAATTTTGAAAGAATTTCACGTTATTTTGTAAGAAAGGGTATGTGGGGAGACTATTGGGTGCGTAGAAGGGTGTGGAAGGCGAGGAAGGTTAAAAATAAATTTTTCTTATAAACTATATAATATAGCCCACATAGCATGAAATATTTATGAAAGCTTTCAGAAATATTTGCAAGGAAAGAATGAAAGATTTTAAACATCTTTCGATGAAAGATTGTTGAAAGCCCGCTATGTCCGCCTGAGGGACTGCAAATATATATTTCAATGAAAGTTTTCTGAAAGATTACAACAAGATTTTCTAAAATATTTCAAATAAATATTTAAGAAATATTTATGCAATATTTCGAAGCAATATTTAAACAATCAAATAAATCTTTCATGAAAGATTTATAGAAGATTTCTACAATCTTTCATTGCAAGATTATCACAGTTTTAAAAATCTTTCATGAAAGCTTTATGAAATATTTCAACAATATTTACGAAAATATTTAAAGAAAATCTTTCTGAAAGATTGATGCCATATTTCATTGCAAGATTATCACCAGTATAGAAATCTTTCATGAAAGATTCATGAAATATTTCTCCTTTCTTTCAGAAATATATTTACTGTACATATCGATAAAATCTTTTATTAGCCTTTTGTGAAAAGTTTCAAACGGAAATGTTGTTGAAAGCCCGCTATGTCCACCTGAGAGACTGCAAAAAAATATTTTAATGAAAGTTTTCTGAAAATTTTAACAATATTTTTAAAATATTTCAAATAAATATTTAGGAAATATTTATGCAATATTTCGAAGCAATATTCAAACAATCAAATAAATCTTTCATGAAAGATTTATGAAAGATTTCAGCAATATTTAAAGTAATATTTTAAGGGAATCTTTTTGAAAGATTTCTACGATCTTTCATTGCAAGATTATTAACGTCATAGAAATCTTTCATTTTTACAATCTTTCGGTGATATCGATATAACATACACACACACACACACACACACACACACACACACACACACACACACACACACACACACATATATTCACAATAATTATAGTTTTTATTTACAAGATACTATATTATATTTTGATTCATTATACTTCTACATGAAATACATATCCGCATACATAATTTTACATCCACTTATAAAGTCGCATTTATATTGGATAAGATAAGCGCTGCGTACGTATGCACTAATCAGAGCTTTTGCCTTATATAGTAAGTCAGCTATCCTCTTACCACTTGGGGACAAAACGCGCATCGAACGCGCGCCCTTCTATCGGCATGATTAGAAAAATCAATCGTTGCAAAAAAATAAATCCCAAAAATATTTCATTGAAAGATTTCTGAAATATTTTAACGAGATTTCTAAATCATTTCAAATAAATATTTACACAATATATCGTGGCCAGATTTAAGCAATCAAATAAATCTTTCATTGCAATATTGTAACTATCATAGAAATCTTTCATGAAAGATTTATGAAAGATTTCAGCAATATCAACAGTAATATTTTGGAAAAATATTTCTAAAATATTTCTACAATCTTTCATTGCAAGATTATCAGAGTTACAAAAATCTTTCATGAAATATTTATGAAAGATTTCAGCAATATTTACGGTAATATTTCGAAAAAATATTTATTAAAAATTTCCTCAATCTTTCATTGCAAGATTATCACTGTTTTAAAAATCTTTTATGAAAGATTTCAGCAATATTTACGGTAATATTTCAAGAAAATATTTATTAAAGATTTTCACAATCTTTCATTGCAAGATTATCACTGTTTTAAAAATCTTTTATGAAAGATTTATGAAAGATTTCAGCAATATTTACGGTAATATTTCAAGAAAATATTTATTAAAGATTTTCACAATCTTTCATTGTAAGATTATCAGAGTTACAAAAATCTTTCATGAAAGATTTATGAAAGATTTCAACAATATTTACGGTAACATTTCAAGAAAATATTTATTAAAGATTTCCACAATCTTTCATTGTAAGATTATCACAGTTTTAAAAATCTTTCATCAAAGATTTATGAAAGATTTCAGCAAAATTTACGGTAATATTTCAAGAAAATATTAATGAAATATTTCTGCAATCTTTCATTGCAAGATTATCACCAGTATAGAAATCTTTCATGAAAGATTTATGAAATATTTTAGCAACATTGACAGTAATATTTCAAGAATATATTTATAAAAGATTTCTACAATTTTTCATTGCAAAATTACCACAGTTTTAAAAATCTTTTATGTAAGATTTATGAAAGATAGTGTGAAGGTTTTTGGCTGAAGCATGGAGAGCACTGGAGAAAAATCTTTTATAAATCTTTCAAACGGGTTCCCTTAAAAATTTCTTGGAAAGCTTCCAACAATTTTTCGTTGTAGTCTAAGTAAACAAAAAATCTCGCAGAGAAATATTGTTGAAAGATTTTATAAAATATTCCATGAAGCTTTCTTTGAGAGATTACTACTATATTTTCTTGCAATATTACATGAAAGATTTATGAAATATTGCATCAAGATTTTTGGGAACAGCATGGAGAACGCTCAGGAGCAATCTTTCATAAATCTTTAAATCATGTTTCCTGAAAGATTTCGATAAAAGCTTCCAACAATTTTTTATCGCAGTCTAAGTAAACCATAAATCTTGCAGAGAAATATTGTTGAAAGATTTCATGAAATATTCCGTGAAACCTTCTTTGTGAGATTGCTACTACGTTTCGTTGCAATATTATATTAAAGATTTATAAAAGATTGCGTGAAGGTTTCGAGGTACAGTAGGGAAAACGTATGGGAGAAATCTTGCATAAATCTTTCAAACATGTTTCCTGAAAGATTTCAATGAAAGTTTCCAACAATCTTTCATCGCAGTGGAAGTAAACCAAAAATCTTGCAGTGAAATATTGTTGAAAGATTTATGAAATATTCCGTGAAGCCTTCTCTGTAAGATCGCTAATATTTTCCCTTGCATAAAAGATTTGTTAAAGATCGCGTAAAGTTTTCGAGGTACAGCTAGGAGAACGCCTGTGAGAAATCTTTCATAAATCTTTCAATCATGTTTCGTGAAAACTTTCTTTGAAAGCTTTCAGCAATCTTTCATTGTAATATAAGTAAACCAATAATCTTGCAGAGAAATATTGTTGAAAGATTTATGAAATATTGTTTGTAATATTTCATCGAGGTTTCATGAAATATTTCAATATAATATTACTGTAATATTGCTGAAAGATTTCATTGAAAGATTTTGAAATGTTTCACTGTTTCATTTCATGCTATGTGGGAGGAAGATACACAAAAGGTCCACTCCATTCTCAGAATAATTAAATAATTTCTGATATCTGAATAACGAAGAGTGTTGCAAAATATAATTTGGAAATAAGAGTTACCAATGTAACGTAAAAATTCAATACATTGTAGAGTTTAATTTGCAACAAGTTAAAAAAATTCAGCAATACATTTTAATAAAAATCATTATTATTTTCACGAATTATTGTTGCACAGATATTGATATGCATAATTACTAGTCATTATATTGTAGTAAAAAAACCGGTATTTTAGTATGTAAATGTCAATATTTATAATTATTGATTCTTATTATTTACACTATTTCACATACAGCCAACCAATGTTTTAAAAGGTGCAAAATTTTTCAGCATATAAGTTCCCCTACTGAAAAAATCCACGTAAAAAAATCCATGTGGATTTTATGAAAGCCATATTGATTTTATAAAATCCTCGTGGATTGTCGAAGAATCCATATTGATTTTATAAAATTTATGTAAACTTCCAAGGAACCCACACAGATTTTATAAAATCTGTGTTAATTTTATGTACTCCTCGTGGATTTAAAAAAAAAACCATGTAGATATTTAGAAATTTATGTGGATTTTTAGGTAATCTACGTAGATTTTTCACTTGGAATCCACGTGGAAATCTACATGCATATTTTGAACAGGAAATAACTCGGTATTTATTTTACATTTAAAGTAAAAACCAAAAACGAGGTAAACCTCGTAGTTTCAGCTCTTTGAAGATCAGAGAGTTTCTACGATTCTGGCCTTATATATCTGCGTCTTTAAAATTTGTATGAGGAATCACAAAACTTAGATAAACGCCACCTATAGATTCAAATTAGAATCGACGTAATCAATCATCAATTCGACTGTAAGTCACAATGTGGCGTTTCTCTAAGTTTTGTGTTCCATCATATGAATTTCGAAGTCGCAGATATATAAGACCAGAATACTCTCAGTAAAATCGTAGAAACTCTCTGATCTTCAAAGAGCTGAAATTTCGTGGTTTACCTCGTTTTTGGTTTTTACTTTGAATGCGAAATAAATACCGAGTTGCTTCCTATTCGAAACATCCATGCAGATTTTCACGTGGTTTTTCATTTAAATCCACGTGTATATCCAAGTAAAAAATCTTTGTAGATTACCTAAAAATCTACATGGATTCCACAAAATCCACGAGGAGTACATAAAATTAACACAGATTTTATAAAATCCATGAGGGTTCCTTGGAAGTCCACATAGATTTCATAAAATCCATATGGATTCTTTAACAGTCCACGAGTGTTTTATAAAATCAACATGGCTTTCATATAATCCACATGAATTTTTTTACGTGGAAATCCACGTGGGTAATTCTCGTGGATTCCTATGCGAGTCCACATGGAATCCATGTGAAATCAACGTGGATTTTTTTAATAGGGTTACTATTGGAAATGGGATAGAAATATGTGAACAATTTACTATATAAATAATATTTCAGTTTTATTCTCTTATATCGTCACGAGCAAACTAAGATCTTTACTGAACGAGTAGCTGACCAAGACTAAAGTAAAAAGTGTTTTAAAACAATAGTAAAAATATTTGTAATAAAGTACTTATCTCTTTGAGCTCATGAGGAAAAGTTCCGTTAGGGAAAAAAATGTTTATTGGCAGCTTACAAAGGTTCATCCATTAAATAGAGAAACTAAGCAATAAAACTTTCTAGTTATTGAAGCAACATTCATAGAAATATATATTTTAAGTACATTTATTTTTGTATTAAGGAATCGTTCTTATATATTCCAACACGCCCCATAAAAAATTAATGGACTTTAAATCATTTGAATATTATAAATGTATTAAATATATTCTATTTTTTTTCTATTGTTATTTTTTATTAGTATTATTATTTAAGATCATATTCACTCGTGACTTCTGAGGCTATACATATGGTCCAACATTTATTGCATGGATTAGGAAAACCCAGAAAAACTTAATGAAACCATTTCCAAAAATTTACATTTTTTATATCCAATATAACTTGAAATAAAACTTCGTATTTCAATATGGCTTTGCTAAGATTATTCCAGGCCCATTTGTTTTCGAAACTCCACAAACTTCACTGCAGATAAAGGTTTTGCTAATACATCTGCTATTTGTTCATTTGTTGAAATATATTGTAATTTAATTATATTTTTCTCAATATTTTTTCTAGATATGTAATACTTTATATCAATATGTTTCGATCGTTTGTGACTGCTAGGGTTATTTGATATATTTATGTAACCGTTATTATCTTCAAAAATTACTATTGGTTCTAAAATATTTACATGTATACTAATTGCTAAAGATTTTAGAACCAATAGTTATTAGCCAATAGTAGAAGCTGGGTATAATAGCCATATACTCAACTTCAGTAGATGAACCTGCTACGCTTGTTTCTTTGTATTCCAACTTATTGTGCAATTATTATACATTTTAAATAAATATCCTGTTGTGCTTTTTCTATCGATTTCATCACCTCCCCAATCTGAGTCAACAAAACCCTTTAAAATATGCCCATGATTAGTTTTTGCGTAATTTAATTTTATATTAATAGTACCCTTAAGATAACGTAAAACGCGTTTCAAATTTTGCCAAAGTTCTTTATTATTCTAATTTGTATATCTACTTAAAATATTTACCGCTGCATACAAATTAGGTCTTGCGCATATAGTTATATACATTAAACATCCGATTACATTTCGACAAGGCGCGTCATATTTTTCATCAGAATTAAGAGCAAGATAATCTAGTTTATTTGGAAGAGGTGTACTAACGGCGTTACAATCAAGCATATTAAATTTTTTTAAAACTATTTTAATATAAGCACTTTGGTCCAAGGATATTTTATTTAAATTTCTTTCAATTCTTATACGAAGAAAGAACTTAATTTCTTTGAAATCTGTCATGGAAAATTTATTTGATAAATAATTTTTAAAATTATTTAATTTTTCACCATTAGCCGTATCAATCACAAGATCATCAATATATAATAATACATATATATTTTCAGATATATCTCCTTTATCTAAAATATAGATACATCTATCTACTAAAAAATTTTTAAATCCTTTTTCTGTAAGAGCCCTTTCAAATACTTCAAACCAGCATCTTGCTGCCTGTTTTAAGATAGTACTACCGTTAAGGGATTGACGGTTCAGAAAAATCTGAGATTGGGCACATAAGTAGATTTTAATTCAAATAAAGCACAGTTAAGTTTTGGTTAACTTTCAGAGCATAAGAAAAAAATTATAAGCATTTTAATTTTCATCTTTTAACACGCGCTTTCATATCTATATATAATGTATATATAGTTATACACAAGCATGCATTGAGTCTAAGATGTTTATATCGTTTCAAACTCGATACTGAAAAATTTATTCTTTAGTTCTTTCTTCAATTACGTATTGAAATTGATGAAATTTTGAACCATCAGCAGCTTATAATCAATAGTTAAAAAAGAATTTCTGTGTGGTTACCATAAGAGCCGTTGTTAAAAGTGTGAAAATTAAAATGTTTGCCATTTTTCTCTCATGCTCCAAAAGTTTACCAAAATTTAACTACATCTTATTTGAACTTAAATCTACTTATATACCCGATTTCAGATTTTTCTGAACCGTCAATCCCTTAATGGTAGTGCTACCTTGAACCATACAGACCTTTATCTTATTTAGAGACTAAATTAGTTTCGCATTTGAGACCTTCTGGTACTTTCATGAAAATTTCTTCTTTTAATCTACCATTCAAAAATGCTGTCTTTACATCCATATGATGCATCAATAAATTATTTTCATTTGAAAAGGATATTATAAATCTAAGGCTTGTAATTCTTGCAACAGGTGCAAATGTCTCATTATAATCCACTAAATATTGTTGACTAAAACCTCTCGCAACAAGACGAGCCTTATATCTACATGGGTTTCCAAATTCATCATTTTTAATCGTAAATACCCATTAACAGTCAACAATATTTTTATCTTTTGGTCTTGGTGCTAATATCCAAGTATTATTTATTTGAAGCGAATTTATCTCATCTTCAATTGCTTCTTCTCATTTTTGCCTGTCATATCTATTTTTAATTTCATCAAAACAATTTGGAACTGTATTATTAATTACGTGAGCAATCATTATATAATCATAATCAAAAGCAAATTCATTATATGATTTAGCAGGTGATTCTTTAATCCTATCACTCCTTCTTACTCTATTTTTATTTATTTCTTTTTCTTTATCATACTCAAATTCATTACTTTTAAATCTCGACCCCAGCTGATCAGTTTTATCAATAACTGATCCTAGCCTTTTTACTGGTTTTGATTCAACGTTTGACTTGAGTTCAGATGCACCAGTTTTCATATCAACTTCTACTGGTTTAGACTCAACTTTAGATTGACCAGTTTTCATATCACAACTTGATATATTCAACTTTTCTACTAGTTTTGACTTGAGTTCAGATGCACTAGTTTCTATTGGTCGAGTTTTTAGGTAATTTACTTCGTCTACTGTTACGTCTCTTACAATAACAAACCTATTATTTTCAGTATACTATACTTTATAACCATTAAGCTCATAGCCAACTAAAATACCTTTTCAAGAATTATTATAGAATTTAGCTGTTTTTATTTTATTATGAATGTAAACTGCCAAATAGGCTGTAGGTAGTTAAACCCCAAAGATAGATAGATGAATATAAACTGTAGACCTAAAAATTTTTAAATATTTCAATTTTGGTTTTTTATTATGCCATAATTCAAATAGTGTTTTATTTACTTTTAATGCTTTAGTTGGTGTTATATTAAATACGTTGCAGTAAGAATTGCTTCTCCCCAAAATACTTTTTCTAAATTAGCACCGATTATCATTGAACGAGCTTTTTCGGTTAAAGTTCTATTCATTCGTTCTGAAACTCCGTTTTGTTGAGGTGTTCGCGAAACCGTTAAGTGATATGTTATACCTTTTTCTATACAATAATTTTTCATATCATTTGACAAGTATTCACGACCGTTATCACAATATAAATTAACAAATTTTAAATTAAAATGAGCCTCATTTTTTGCAACAAAATCTTTAAATACTGAAAATAGGTCTAATTTGTAAGTAATTAAATAAGTAACACAGTAATGTGTAAAATCATCAATGAATGTAACAAAAAATTTTTTTTCATTCATAGTTGAAGGAGTGATTGAATCACATGTATCAGAATGAACAATAAACAATGGTCTTTGTATATGACTTTTATCTTTTTTTCTTTCAAATGGTAAACGAGTTTGTTTATCATTTATACATGCTTCACGTAAATTATCGTGAGGTATAACTTTATTTATAACATTTAAATCATACACCATTTGTTTATTCTTCAATTCGATAAACTTGGATTTACCAATATGGCCTAAGCGCTGATGCCACAGGTCATAATCATTATTATTTTCTTTTGTAAATACTTGAGAGTTTTGAATACTTAACGTTTTATTTTCTAATGTAAATTTAACACACGTTAAGTCATTCAATGTTATCCCTCTCATTATAATATTACCGTTTCTACTTATCCCAACAGAATCGTCCTCCTTGAACACGAATGGCAAAAAATACTTTTCAACAAAATTTTTTGGTGATAAGAAATTCCTCCACGATAATTTTCGTAATATTTTTCTCAATCATTTTCCGCTAAACAGGAAATCGTAACTGTTTCTTTTCGCAAGATATAGCTATATTTGAATAAAATCGTTGAACTCGTATAATATACATTTGAGAACACTATTAACTTTTGAAAATAAATATTTTAGTGAGCTAACTGTTAAATATAATAAATAAATATTTTAATAAATAAATATAATAATATAATAATAATTTAATAATATAATATTTTTTTGAATAATTATATTTAAAAAAAAATTTTTTTTTTTATGTTTTAATTTAATAATATAATAATTTTTTTAAATAAATATTTTAGTGAGCTAGCTGCTGTTTATATTTCTAAAAAAAAATAAAAAAAATTTGTAAGAATAAAAATATTATGAAATAAAGCAGTGTATTTAACTTTATTGACCTATATTTAATTAATATTGTAAGTTTTTGTTGACTTATTTCTAAGTTATTCATTTTATTTTATTCGTATCAATTATTTTAATAAATTAATAATGTTAACAAATGTATAGTATATAAATGTATATTATATATACAAAAATAACTATATCTCGCAAAAAGGAACAGCTACGATTTTATATTCAGCGGCAAATGATTAAGAAAAATATTATGAAAGTTACCACAGAGGAATTTCTTATGACCAAAAAATTTTGTTGAAAAGTACTTTCTGCCACCCGTGTGAAGGTTGTCCTCAGTCCAGCCTTTTGCATCCTTCTAACGAAGAGCAGATTACATGGGGCTTCGGGGCAATAAAGCACATCTTCTATTTGTAATAAGGTACCCATTTGTTTAAGCTTATAAGAAAAAGTTCAGTTAGGGAAATAAATGTTTATTGGCAGCTTACAAAGGTTCATTCATTAAATAGAAAAACTAAGTAATAGAACCTTCTAGTTACTGAAGCAATATTTATAGAAATATATGTATGAAGTACATTTATTTTCGTATTAAGGAATTGTTCTTACATATTCCGAAAGTTACCATATTCACATATTAATTACTTAAAATTAAAAACATTTGTAATCATTTTTTGGTCAATATTTACAAATTGTTTCAATTTCATCAAAATATATTCCATCGATCAATATTCAACATTATTACCTTACTATAATGCTATAGTTCAAAAGTATGAATTTGTCTTATTTTAACTATTATATGAAATTATAAAAAAACTTCTGGATGCTTCTACAATGTATTTTGCATGTTATGCATTTTTTTACAAGGCAAATATTCGGAAAACTTGTTTGTAAATCATATTTTATGAATTGTTGAAAGAAAATGCTGTATTTTGTATTCTCTGGTAGCATTTAAATCAACGTAATTTTCAAATTGAAAATGTAATGACAAATACTACGAAATATTGTTTTAATCAATTAACCCTTTCAGACCTTAATTTTTATTTCTTTGGAAAATGTTCTAATAACTATTTAGGATAGTTGGTGCTCATTCTTTAAGAAATATTTTATAAATATTATTTTCGAGTTTCCTTTATTTTTATCGCGTGTATGATAACTCAAGCTTCCCAGTTTGAAATCCAAAACAGCTAACTGTAAACTAATCCATATATTTATTTGAAAGAATTTGGAGTTTTTTTCGGAATTTTAAAATACTTGAAATCATCAATTTACACTGTACTGTACATTAGATCTGAGAATGTTGGGAGAAAAGTTGATTCTATGCTTAAGAGGCGGTTGTAACCATTCGCAGCTCTATATAGGATGGCGCTGTGGTCAGGTAAGAAAAATCTATAAAATATTTTCCATACAGCGATTTACAATTCACCGAGACAATAATATACTTCTAACGTTATCAAAGGCACTAGCCATATATATGTAAAATAATTATTGATACTAATCTTGTTTGAAAAATCTAAAATATTGTTATAAAATAAAAAATACGGTGCGTGATCGAGCCAATGTAAATACATGGGTATTCTTCTGAAGTGCGACAGAGAAAATAATATTAAAAAATGACATATACATATGCTCACGCCGGCTCTACCTCGCACTGCGTTTTATGTTTTATAACAATATCTTGAATTTTTCAAACAAGATTAGCATCAATAATTATTTTTCACCATTCCAAGCCTAAAATCGCAACTTCGCTGCTCTTTTTTGGCTCTCGTGGCGAAAAATACACTACGCAACTAGTATGGAAAGGCTTGTTTACGAAACTCGTTACGACCCTCACATTCGGCTCAGGCCGTAAACTTCTCGTTTCGTAAATAAAGCCTTTCCATACCCGTTACGTAATGTACTATTACATACATATAGTTGGTGCCTTTGAAGAAATTGCAAGTATATTACTGTCTCGGAAAATTGTAAGTCGCTTTATAAAAAATATTTTATATTTTTCTCTTACCTTCCGAGCATATACTGTTGGATGAAGCCACTTGACTATTAAAAACGTAAAGAGAGAAAGACAAAGAAAGCTGCTATCTCTCTCTCGTCTTATCTGATCAGCTACTTCTATTTGCAATAAACGAAAGTAACCAATCTAATGAGTCGAGGTGAGATAGCACGTACCTTAATGGCAACCTTCTTTTTCTTTGTCTTATAACATATGCTGTTATTTAGGGGCTTCCTCCAGTAGTATATACTCGAAGCTCTTACCAGACCGCAGTGCCACCAAGTAGCAAACGGTTCAAATCACCTTCTAACACTTTTTACTATTATGGAAAATATGATAGAATGTCGTAAACTCATAACTACTTATTAATCTCTTAATGACATTTAAATAATTTTCGAATTTTCAGTGAATTTGGAAATGTTAAACTTCTTATGACAGCAAAGACTATTGAATTAAATTTATCATAAATTTTAGATGTAGATAGGATCAAATATACTTTTAATCAATGGAAACTGTCTGGTTCCATTTTAAAAATTTTTTTGACTAATAACAATGTTTTGTGTATTTTTCAGATGAGAGAGCTGTATGAACGAACACTTAATGCTTATAAGGAATGAAATGAGTTATAAGCCACACCGTACCTGACAATTTATTTTTACTTTAAATGAATTATTTGTAAATCAAATTTTGAATTAAGGTTCTAATCACTTTCATGTTCATATATATATATATATATATATATATATATATATATATATATATATGTATACACACATATATATATATATATAAATGTATTTGTATTAATCTGTGTATCACACACAACGCAAAGACGTATTGTACTAAATAATATCACGTTGGAAAAAAATTTATTGAAAGCAGTTCTGCGATGATTTAGGAAAAATTCATATATTATAATCTTTAGAGAATCTTGAAAATTTTATACCAAATATTAAGTATAATTCATCATTTTATTTAGCTTTCATAACAGTATTATACTACAGAATCATTCTAATAGAATATTATACATTCTATAACGTATAAAAATTTGGTGAATGAAGTATTTATTAAAAGAGAACAATTCAGATGACTGCTTTGGATCGTACGATAAAAATAAAATATTGTGCAATGGATTCCAATAATATTACAGAATCAACAATACCAAGAACTCAATCTTCTGCTTTGCAAGGGTTTAGTATGACCAATGATGGTCATATATATTATGTTGTTATGGAAAGACTAGTAACAAGATTAAATGATATTGAAAATGAGCTAAAATGTGCCTGGAGAATTTTAGATATTTTAAATCAAGAATGCATAAAAATGTGGGAAAGGTTAGAAAAATTAGAAGGGTTTCTATATGAACAACAGAATGTTATCACACAATTAGTTGAATTTCAGACTACCGATAATATCCATGATGATCCAAAAGCAGCTAGTAAATCAATAATTAATCAAGATAGTTCAATAGGTGAATTGGATGCAATTGCTGAGAGCTTAGGAGCTGCTATTGGTATAGAAGAGACAAGTGTTTTACGAGAAAAATTAGCTCAACAAGAATTGAAAAAAATACAAGGGTTAACTCAAAATGTCACTTTGGTTAATGCAATAAACGATGAACAAACAAATAATAACTTATTTGTCGAAGCATTGGAAACATTAGATGAAGAGATAACCTTACCAGACGAGGCTTTTTATCGGAGTTTGAATAATGCATACCGTGAAGATTTGATTTGTGGGGATTCCTCTAGACCAACTTCACAATTAGGAATGATTTGGGAGGAGGCCGAAGACATCGAAGATGTAAATGGTAAAAAGGATAAGGAAGGTGATACTTCAAAAAAACCAGTAATGAATTTAAGAGACAATATAATTCTAATAGAAAAAACGTCTATTTCTAAAGATAAGAAATCGATTACTAAAAACGGTGAAGTTGAAATTGATGAAGATGAAGGTGCAATATTCAGTGCTGCAGATTACAAAACTTACCGTGGTGATATACCCTGTATTAGTGAACAAGATCTTGCGCAGTTGTCAAAACTCAGTACTATTGATGAAGTTTCATTGGAAAAATTACATGAATTGAATAGACTGACTAACAAATTACAAAAAGACTCACAAAATCTCATGGAACTTCATTCTAGGCTAATAGAAACTCCTAAAATACAATGTTCTGAAATCGATTCTCGATTAACTGAAGGAGTTAACAATGTGGAAGAACAACTTAGAAAGATTTATACTGAAACAGATGTTGAAAACTGGATTTATTCTAAAAGTCCAAATTCTGTTGGAAGATCTATATCTAGAATTAGTACGGATAGTGGCTTGACGACTGATGGTGACTTTACGACACGATCGATGTCACCAAGACTGACTATTATATCCAAAAGTAATTTGGATTCTGTTTCATCGTTCGCCTCATCAAAAATCAGCTATACAACAAATCTATTGGAAAAGAATTCAGATTCGGCAATTAATTTTACTATAGATGTTGGAAGCTTAGCTAAAGGATATGCAGAAAATAAAGAGCTTACTGACTTGATGGAAGAAAGCCTGGCACCTGTAACATGTGTCTCACCAACTACATTTAAATCAGCGAGTGAAAAATTATTATCTCCAGCACAGTCTGTGAGTAGTATTCATAGTATTAGCAACATAAGAACGAGACAAGATGGATATTTTGATAGTAAGAAATTATTAGATTTAGAATTTTCTGAGATTAAAACCTCTAAAAGTCCATCACCAAATTCACCTCCTTCACCGGCTCCTAGAGATTTAAATCAAAATTTTACGTCGAATGATGAAGGAGAAATCAATAATAAATGTACAGAAAGTTCAGCGAACACCGAGAAATCTTTTGATCAAGAGAAACTCAGCCCTCGAACACCTCACTCTCCAAAATCACCTAAAATGTCACCTAAACACGTCAAATCAAATAATATTATTGCAGCTAAATCAGATTCCGGATTATCTTCAATGAGCGGTTGGAGCAGCTTAGATAAGTCACCTACTTCGCCAAAACATTCCATTACCAAAATATTAACATCGTATTCTTTAGATCATACAAAATCATCTTTTCCATCAAGTAGTCAGTCGTTGAAAACTTTGAGTCCTATACCGCCTCTTCTAGAAACAAAGATGATGCGTAATATCCAAGAACCACCACTTTATGATACTCCTGAAGGTCAAGATACTTATAGTGATCAGATATCTACTATTAAAAGTCATTCTTATATTTCTGGCGTCAATGAAACACCACATTTACTAAATTCTATAAAACGGTTATCAAATGAGGATTTTGATTCAGTACCTCCTCCAGCTCCTGAAGTGAATTTGTCACAAAGTCCAAAAAAAAGAAACAGAGAACAAACAGCACTTGACAGTTTTAATTTAGTTTCGACTGAAATGAAACTTGATCTCCTTTGCAAATGTCCTCAAGGAGTTATATATTCTGTAGCAAAAAATAACCAAACACAAGCAACTACTATATGTACGGGTGCTTCTGAAACACGTGAAGTAAAAACAACCAATTCTGCATTTCATCCTAGCTTAAGAAATTCAGATTCGATTCTACACGAGAATTTCATTACGTCACAACCATCTATTGTTACAACTATTTCAGAGTTTGATGTCAACCAGTCTGCGAAAATAATGCCTTTTGATAATATAGCATTATGTTGTGATGGTCAAAAGACAACAATATACAAATCAATGTTTCCTGCAAGGAATATAACTGATGCACTATCTTATTACCCTACCAGTACAAGTCTTCCAAGAACTCAAAGTAGTGATAATAATTGGTTGAATACAATTGAAAGAAACATATCTCATGAATCCATTTCTTCAAATGTCCAATCAGATAACACTTTCACTCAAAATTTTAACACAGAGAAACAGTACTCACAACCTCTATCATATCAATCTTCAACTTATCATACCTATGCAAATCAGGGATTTCTTCAGGCCTATCAACAACAATATCAAATTCACAATCAACGTAAACTTAATATTGAGAATAATCAATCTACAAATATGCATCAAAGACATTGGCAAAAAGATCAGTTTAAATGGGATCAAGAAATGATAAAAAGTCATTTTGATCAAGGGAAAAAAGAAGAATTTTATGATGCCTCAAGTATCATAGTATCTCAATCAGGTTATATCAGCATATCAGCGGATATAAAAGATTATGAAACTGATCTATCTAAAATTCCAAAGAAAATTAGGAGAGGTTCGTCGCTAAAAAACGCTATGAATTCTGTTAGCAGTTGGCTGCCTGACCTGCATTTACCTAGAAGACATAGAAGTCAATCTTTGCCTGGAGGTGTTAGAAAAGAAGATTTAAATGTATCTCCTGAATCAGTCAGCCAAAGATTACTAACTCTGACTGAAAAAAATAGGACTAGAGGACAGACAAGCCGTAAAAAAAAGAAATACACTCTCGCTTCCACAGTTTCAGGAATTTTACAAAAAGCTAAACGCAAAACTCATCAAACTCAGTCATTTTCCGATCCAGAACAATCTGAAACGGAATATAGCAGTGGCAGACAAAGTGGTTTATCAGAAGACGAAGAGAGTATTCTTTCTGATATCAACCAAGAACAAATTCACTTCGCAAAAGTCAACAGGTCTAGTACGAAAAGAAAAATATCTCAATCAATTCCTCCTAATCAACAAGAAGATCAGCATGAGGGAATTCTATTTCAACAAAACCTGCAAGTGCAGCAACAAGTGTTACAACAACAAATACAACAACACCAGGAACAACTTCAACAAAAAGTAGATCAAGACAGAGGGTATCAAGAAGAACAAATGCAATCTCAAAATCATTTTAATATACAAGAACCTAAAGCAACGAATGATCAAGACGAAACTCTGAAAAATATTGCGCCTGATTCAAAAGGATCTTCAATTTTCGCTACAGTTGGTGATATAAAGAAATCTATAACTAATCCAGAAGAATCAATTAATGATAAAGTGTCGAAATTTCCTCCCGTAACAGTAATGGGAGGAGCAAGTATGGAGTTTGCTGTATCAAGAGCTTTAGGGAAATTTCGGCAAAGACAATGTTCAACTACTTTTGACGATCAACTAGATGATTCTAGTGGTGATAAAACCGATGAAGGATTAATACAATTAGTCGACACTAATTTCGAAAACCAAGATGATTTCCCAGATAAAAGAGAAAAAGAATCTAATTTACCTGAATTAATAACAAGTATTTCCGGAGACGCTCCACCTTTCGAAGAAAGCCCTTCCATTTCAACTATAAGAGGGAATTCACAAAGTGTAACTCGCATCTTACCTCGACATCAACAATCTCTAGAAATACCGCTAGCAGGATGTCGCAGTGGCGATGGAGATGAAGATAACAAAAGTACCCATTCTTATAGGAGTACATCCCGTGTTTCATCTCGACGTCAGAGCACGGAAGATTCTATTGATTCAGAAGATGAATGGTATTGCTATGAGCTAAGAAAATTAGAAGAACTAGAAAGGCAATCAGAAACAATGATTGATATTGATATAAGTGATATTGTTGTAAATGGAGAAGAATTAGAGCAATTCAAATTAGATGAAGATGTAAAAGAAAGAATGTCTTTCGTCCTTAAAGAATTAAAATCAAAAACAAAAATTAAAAATGAAATGAATACAGTCGATGCAGAAAGAGAAATTTTAGGTACAAATCCTAATCAAACAATCATTGAAGGAGAATATCGCGATGGAAGACCTGCACCAAAAAAACGCAGCGCAGAATCAATAGAAACAGTATTTGCCAGAGTAACAGATTATCATACATGGGCATATGAAGAAGATGTTAGACGAGAGAAAAAAATAGTTCATCAAGAGGAAGGATCTTCCGGTGAAACATCAGGTCCTGATAGTCCAGTTCATTCTATAGACGATGAAGAAGATGAACTACCAAAAGATGTTGATGAACATTATTCTAGAAGAAGTTCAAGTGGGTCCACTCTTAAGCATAGCGAAAAGTTACTCCATGGTTCTGATTCAATATCTCGGGAAGGTAGTGTAAGCGTGCCACCTAGTGAAATATCGGTTAATATTCCTAGTGCTTGGGATTCTGAAAGTACGGTAATCGAAGGTGAACGAGATGGTGCTGGGAGCACAGAAACTGCCACGACAACGACTGTTAGTCTTCCAAAAATAAAAGTTGATACATCTTCTTGTGGCAGCTCTGATACTACACTCAAAGAAGGTCAAATTAGCCCAGGCCTACCAGGCTCTAAATGGAAACTTCTTAAGGCTCTAAAAGAACGAAAAGCTGAAGAAAAACTTAAGGAAGCCGAGGAAGCTAATAAAGAAGCCACTACAAACACCCATGGACCCGCGACAGTGAGTATTATAATTAAGTAAAGATTATCATTAGCTATTGTAAGAGTATTATGATTAAGTAAAGATTATCATTAGCTATTGTAAAATTTCTTCAAGTATGAATAAAATGAATACAGTATTAATTAAGATGTATATTTATTTTATTTTTAATTTATAATGATAAGAATTCTTTTTAAAATTAAAATTTATTTCTGCTGTTTTCCTCAATGACATATTTAAGTGTATCTGTAAGTAATTGTTAAATTTATAAAATTTTTAATATTTTTGAAAAGAGTTAATGTTATAGTCATGATAAAATTTTGTTTTTAAATTATGAATTATAATCATTTAACAAAAAAAAACAGAGGTATTTGTTGAAGTGAAATTTCTTGTGGAAAACTTATTGTAGTATTTGAATCATCTTGTTGCCAACAATTTTCAAATGAAGCAAACTGTAAACAATAAAAACTAAAACTTATATATTTTTGAATTTCGTGAGTTATATATAAAATATGATGATCTACAGAATGTTTTCTATCTTAAAAAAAGTAAAAAAAATTATCCAAATCGTAGTGGAAACTACGATTGCTGATTTTATTCTATTTGTACATCAATTTGTTAAAAACTTTTATCATAACAGTTTTTAATTAATTTACATTCGTAACCAATGAAGTTATCAATTCATTTATGATAAAAGTATTTCAATTTATTTATTACGATTCCCAAGTTATAATGCGATCACTATTGAATACATGAACTGCACTTCAATTAACTCACTAACTGAGCTAACTGCAATTTGCTTTCGTAAGGTGTGCTATTGCATTTGAAACAAGCGCGCTACATTGCAATCGTATCACTATGTCATCATAATTAAATAGTTGAAAATACTTTTAGATAGCTAAAAATCAAGCTTTCAAATTTTTTATTTAATCTTCATGTAGATTTTGAATAGATTCCAAACTGTGTTTTATCATGTTGAAATTAAATTCTTGTTGTTTTTACTACCGAAATAGAAAGAATAATTAAATACAAATGTAAAAAATTATAATTATAATTTCATACAAACTTGTAAAAACAATTTTAAAAGCGTACTTCTTTTTAATTCTTATATTTCTATAAATTCATATATTCCTATTAATCATCTCTACTCGCAGTCATAAAATAAATTAAAAAATTTTAAACCACATATCGGACAACACTTTGCGAATCACTTTGATTGTTGGAAATGCGATTTCATTCTTTTTTAATAGCAAAATAAAAATATCCGTGGTATTGGGTTTGGAAATTCGCTTGTCAACGCCATCGCGTGACTAATTGATAAGCTGTGAGAAAAGAATACTGCTCTACAATAACATTCGTTACTGCCAAAAATCGTAGTATTTTGTAATTTTTTAATAAAATAGAATAAAAAAAGATTAGAAAATTAGTTTGTATAGAATGTAGAAAACATGGAGAATTTTCGTAGAAAAAGTCGCGCATATTGTAGTTTACACAAATAAAACAGTCAAATTTATAAGAATTTCGATGTCTCTTTCTAGCTTACATTGTTTACATTTTTAGCCATTCTGAAGTAGTATTTGAAGCTATAACCTATCGAAAAGTGAACAACAAAACAATTATATTTCGTGGATCACTGCGACTAAATTATGCACTAAACATATATTTACATTAAAACGATATGTCATAATGTTATATTTATCATAATCAAATAATTACATTTTTATTTGTTTACCTCATAAAAAAATTTTACTAATACATAAGATTAAATAAGCTACGCAACCTAATTCTCCTCTCACAGATTTCCAAACCCAATACATTTCATTTTATCGTGACACTATGTTATTTATGTTTCGAATAAATCTCTAAAAATATTAAACTTTTATAATTAACTTATATTCTATCTTTTATATAAGAATTCAATTTCATCCGTTTTATTATCAATACTTTCAGAGACTCAATTTTCAATGGTCTAAACATGCTCTACACTGAGAAAAAAACATAGTTGGCTTTACTACGCTTAAAAGGATGAGATTTACCAATGTACTATTTCTCTCTTTTACTATAGCAACATAGTAAATACAACTAGATTCTCTAGTAGGCATTCAGTAGAACATGATAAATAGATCCTAAACTCAAAAGTTAAACAATAAATAATACCTCTAATTTGCATGTTGTTAGAATTTACAAACGTAAATAGATGAAATAAGATAAAAACATAAAATATTAAGAATCAACGAGACACAGAAACACTTAAAAAACTTAAAACTTTGGTTTGTATATAGTTTCTAAAAAAAAGCAGGTGTGGCAGTCGTGGAGACTGTCCGACAGAAGTTAATACTTCTTTTGATTGAGTGACAATCTTGCTTCTCATAGAATGAACAATTTTTCGTCACGCTTTGCTTGAAAATATATTTTTTATTAAATAAATATGTATATGCACAATAACTTATCAACTCATGAAGTAGAATAATGGTAGTTCTGGGGAAAGAGAAGGCCCCCTAAATACATTTGCAACTTCCCTGGTAGAATCTGATTCCATTTCCAAGCTATTTCTTAATCATTTAAACTGCGCATATGCTAGAAATAAGCTTGTTTTAATTCCCGATTCTTAGCTATCGATGTAACGCTTTTTTTCCCACTTTACCGGCATTTACTGGATTGCAAATTCTTAGATAGTTAAAAGGTATTAATTCACCATTAAACTTGGCTAGAAATAAAGTAAGTTTGAGACAATATTAAAATAATCTGCGAAATAATATTGATCTCTTTTATTCTATTATAACCTCTAAATACGTTGAAGAGACAAGTAACAACAAAAAAGACGCAAAGAGACATGCATATACGATATTTTTGAAACAAGCACAATAAATACCGAATTGTGTTTAGACGTGAATAAAGTCTTTCGGTAATCACATGCTTGCCGTACGAAGAAAGCAGTACACACGTATGGTTTCCGTGTTTATGAAGCGAAGGCATCACTTTTTACAGTGCAGTGCGCATCATATTTGTTGATAACGAATTGTGTTTGTGCAGAAAGTTTTTCGGTATATCACGCGCTGACCGTACGAAGACAAGCAGTACACATTATGTATAATTTCCGTGTTTATGAAGCAATCTCCGTATGTTTGAAGTAGTTGTGAAGTGAATATTTAATGAAATAGTTTTAGAAACAATGTTTGCATGTCATCTTTAGATATTTTAACGATACTTATGAACTTATTTAGCACTCGTTTTATTTAATTCTAATACTACGTAATACTTACTTATTACTTTTTAAAATTTGTTTAAATAAAAAAAAACATTTATAAAACTTATTTTTAATGTCAAAGTGCAAATTTTCGACTCAAATAAACAAATTATCACTTTTTATAGGTTAGAAATATACGTTAATTACGATCTTTTCACATCCCGACAGAGTAATCCTCACAATATTTTTTTGACATAAGAATTGGTTAATTCTTTGATAGTTTTCAGATATTTAAAATATAAACATTTTTGCCCATTTTTAATTCCTATTTCCTAGTTTCGAGTCCATTTCAAATGTTTCAAATTCTACCAGGGTTACTAAGCTACTCAGAAGCATGCAGAAATTGTTTAAAAAATAAGCATATAATGATAAAAATATAAAAACAATTAATTTATTAAAATTTTTTAATGATTTATGATAATTATTATATTCAATATGGGAAATGCATATTATAATAATCTTTTTTATGTAAATTTAAAACTTAATTCAATAATAGCCAAAAATATAATTAATATTTTTTTTCATAGTTTTTTAAAAATATTTAAAAAATGCACAGTGCGTATATGAATTATAATTGCAGTTCTAAACTATAGTTTAGTCGATGTTTTTCTTGAAACTTTGAATCGAGCGCTAAATATAAATCATTTGAAAATTAATTATTTCACTGTAAGCATGTTAAAATATTAGAATTCAGCTTTTTAGTATATCTGCCAGCAATTTCAATTAATCAATGACGGAAAATGTTCGTAAGACTATTCTACACTTTAGGTCTAAGCAGGGTGACGTTTATTTGTAAACTTATTCGCGATTTGCCTATGTTCCCCTACTGATAACTAGCCTCAGTCTACCGTCAGAAATTCACAAGAAAAAATTTAGATGAAAAGCGCTCATTCAAATAGTATTATCTTTGGTTGTACTTGTCTCACAGAAAAAAATCCAAAAAGTAAATTAAAGTGAATAAAATTTTATTCTATTTTTATCCTCTTTCAAAATTTGTAAAAATTTCAAATTCAAAAAATTTTTTTAATTGTATATTTTTCAATAATTACTAAAAAATTCATACGAATGAAGAGAAGTTAAAAAAATAAAAAATTCAACACTGATGATTTTTTTTATTCTGATGCTTTTTAATAAGATTATAAGCAATTGAGACATCAAAAGTGAAAATTTTATGAACAATTACGTTTAACATATTATCTATATTATCATCATTTTCCTAGAAATGAATAATAGTTTTTTAAGGAAATTTGAAAAAAAATTTTTGAATTATTTGAATAATTTTGATTTGAATTTGATTATTTACATGTTTAACGATATATAAGATTACTTGTAACTTTATTGAAAAGTCTCGTAACAGAAAAAACATCTATAATAAATATTAGGTTTTTGAAAATTCTTTCGGTTTCCGTTTGAATTTTTTTCTAATTATTAATTAAAAAAAAAATAAAAAGTTAGTATATAAAAATAAAAAGTTTTGTATCTCATTTAATTTGTTTTTATGTTATTTGTTGTGCGACTATCAGAGACAATGCTGTTTAAAGGAGCGCTATATATATATATATATAGAGCGTTTATATATACATAATACAAACATACAGGAAGTTTTTAATAATTAACGCATTAGAATAAAAATCATTAAGATGCCATTAAAGATGTATCTGCGTATAAGCGCGCACTTCCTACAGACTGAACGCTCATGTGGTAACACAATATCCAAACAGTATATACACAACGATTTGTACGTTGATGTGTCAATGTGTCTTCTCTCTCTCCTCCTACACTTAACTTGCGTAGTGCGCATTTGCTTGCTATTCCTCTCTCTCTCTCTCTCTCTCTCTCTCTCTCTCTCTCTCTCTCTCTCTCTCTCTCTCTCTCTCTCTCGACCCATAACCATCTATTGAGTGGAATCTGCCTTACCAGTGTAATACCTGTGGCTATTAATTCTAGAAGATCAACTTATTTTTATCAGCACTTGTAGTTTTTTGCGGCATTGCAGTGAGTGCAAAACTATTGAGGTGAGTGTTTTGGTGTATTATGTCATTCGGTGCGCTCAGTGATTATGGTAAATTGCTTTCGATGTAAATCCCCAGTATTACGTACTGATACTGCACTTTTTTGCAGTAATTGTAATTCAATTTATCATTTAAAGTGTTGTGAAAGTGTTATAGCTTGTTGTGAAAGCGGAAATCTTCGTAAGAAAAAATCAGTTGCTGAAGATTTGCGTGCACTGACCACCGACGATATTTTTTCCGCCTTATCTCGGCCATCAGAGTCTGCTTTGTCAAATCAGCGCGCTAAAGAGGGGCGTGGCTTCTCCACTCCATCCATTAGAACCGTCATCAAGGCACCACTGTCGGTCCAAATCGAGCTCATCCCTCTCTTCTTTAGATAGTGTCACGGGGGTCGATATTTTTCAGTTAGCTGCCACGTCCAGTCCTTCGTGATTGGTTTCTCTTTTTCCTTCTTCTCCAATTGTTAAGTCATCTTTTATACTAAATACGACCGACAATATGGCTTCATCTGAATGGCTAGAAAAATTCCAATTGGACAATGATAAGAAGTTTGAGCAGCAAATGGTCATTCCAAATCAGCTAATGAAGATGACAAATCAATTGATAGAGTCAAATAAACAAATTGTGACGGAGGTTAGTGCGCCCAGGGCGGATCTTGGTGAGATGAAGTTTGCTTTTTCAGAATTAGAAAAGTCATATGACGCTATTTTAGAGCGTCTTTACCAACACGTCGCTTCTTGTTCTTCACCTGCTGTCTCCTTGTTGCGTGACTCGTATGAGGTGCTCTTCACGTGCATTTCTTCTTCAGTTGCACTTAGCAATAAAGAAATCTTCAAGGTCATCTTAGAGGATGTGGGTCTTGACCATTGTGCTACATTTTTGCTTGACACTCGTGAGTGGTTACCGAACATCTCAATGGAGGTTGATTAGGCTGAGATCTTGCACCAAAATGCTTTTAGATCGTTCGTAGGTCGTTTCTCGTCTGATGCAGTACGCGATAGTATTAGTCAGGCTTTCCATAAATTTCGGGATTTAACGGTTTCTAAGCTTTTTGGCACTGGAGGAAATAGTAAGGTCTTTGCTCGCCTAGCCTATCTACATATTGCTTTCCAAAGCTAGTACTGTTTCCAAGGAACTTAATTATTTGAGACCTATTGTTAGAAATTTGACGGTTTGTATGCGTCCGTCAAAGAATGCGGAGCTTAAATTGATTACTGATGAGGCTCAATTTTTGTCATTGAAGCCTTATGATGATAAGAAATGAGATCTTCATGGCTTCCATGCGCAAAGCACTCGCTCTTTTTTAAATGTTGCTTCTAATATTGATGCTAACGCCAAGTATTCTTCTTCGTGTAATTTTTCGTCTTTAAATTCAATTTCAAATTCTAATTTTAATAATAATATTCTTACAATTCCTGGATCGGAATTTTTTCAAAATATTATTCTCACATGCTAACGTAAATCGTATAAAAACTCATTTCTCTACTATTGAGGACTATATTACTTTGAATAAGACTGACATTTTTGCAGTTACTGAAACGTTCTTGACAGAGCTTGACGACTCCTCTGTCATATCCATTAACCATTACAATTTCTTTAGGTTAGATAGGACGGGTAAGAGCGGTGGTGGAGTTGGTTTTTATGCGCGTGATTTTCTCAGAGTCAATGTTTTGTCATAGTCCGATCCAGTTTTTGACAATACTGCTGAATATATCATCGCTGAGATTTCTCTTGATAATGAGAAATTGATTTTTGCCGTCGTATATTTGCGACCTAAGGCCCTTTTTCCTGATAGATTTTTTAATTCACTATCAACCTTTTTACCAACATATAAAAATGTAATTTAACTGGTGATTTCAACATAAACTTATTATCTAATAATTATTCTGCCGATTCATTTCGTTCATTAATAGATTCTTACGCTCTCTATGTTGTTCCTTCAGGTCCTACACATCACACTCTAACTTCTGAGTATTCTACCCACACATGGATTGACCTGTTTATTATTAACGATGAGAGTTTCTTAGTTTCTTATAAAAAGTCATCAGCACCGTTTATTGCAGGTCATGACCTTATAACGATTGAATTTAGAGCGTTTAAACCTACTGATACGACGAAGAAACTTTATTATAGAAACTTTGCTAAAATCAATTATGTCATGTTAAATCAGTCAATTTCACGAGATCTTTCTAAACTTTCGCATGAGAGCCATTCTTCTACAGGTTCCCCTCTAGAAGTCATTGATAATTCAGTCTATGGTTTGTCCTCCATCCTTGTTTCGTCCTTTGATAAATGTGCACCACTCAAATCACGTAATCTAGCTATTGAGAAAAAACCCTGGGTTTCTACTGATATTCGAAGGAAAATGAAAGAGCGAGATAGAGCGTATCGAACAGCTGCTTGATCTGGCTCAATACTGGCCATTTCTCGTTACAGAAGACTCAACGGTGAAGTTTCAAATGCCCTTGACACAGCCAAAAACAGGTATATTTCTGAACGTATCTCTGCTTTGGCGAACTCATCTAGTCGGTGGATGACTCTCCACAAAATTGTACTTGTTAATAGAGTTTTGCCTTCACCACTCCAATACTTTTCTTCTAAGATGCTTCTTGGTCATTATACTTCTGTTTCTTCATCAAATGTAGTTTTAACTGATAATGAAATTGATGAAGTGCTTGAATTACCACTTCGTAGTGATTGTCCGATTTTTGAGTTTGCCACTGTTGATTGTTCGTAGGTTAAGTCGTTTATAAGTCTTGCATCTTCTAAGTCAGTGGGATCTGATGAACTCTCGACGAACATGCTGAAAACAACGTGTGATGCCATTTCACCGCACCTGACTTCCATCGTGAATATATTGTTGTTGGCTGGCATTTTTCCTAGTTATTGGAAAAAGGCATTCCTTTTACCTTTGGCAAAGTCCAGCGAAATTGATTCACCTTCACAAACTCGTCCCATAGCCAAGCTTTGTGATGCGTCTAAGGTTTTAGAAAGGGTTATGCATGCACAGCTATACTCATTTGTCGAATCTTACGCTATTCTTGATGCTTTACAGACAGGTTTTCGGAAGGCAAATAGTACTCAAACAGCACTATTGAAACTGTTCGAAGATACGCGTTTTGCGATCGACAAGAGGATGGTGACAATTTTGCTTCTTTTTGATTTTTCGAAGGCGTTTGATACTGTGTCTCATTTACGGCTACTTCGTAGACTTCGTTCTTATAATTTCTCAGACACTGTTATTCGATGGTTTGCACCGTATTTAAGGAGGCTCCATCGCGGAATGTCGCGAATTGAGACAAATCAATTATAATAGTTTAAATAACGCTGAATCCAATGGTATCCTTATTTATATACATAACCGGTCAAAATCTCGAGAAATTTAAGTTCAAAGTTCGCCCTTTTAACACGCTCTTATGGTTGACATACTTAAATTGATCTATAATAATCCTAATTGGAATTGTCAATAAAAAGTAGTGTGTAGGTCTCATAGAAAAAAACTCCCTCTTTAAAATGTTGTTGTCAAAGAAGTAAATATATTATGATTGTAAATGGTTGCTGACAGGAAGTCAATCGGTAAGACATTGTTGGTGCCTCGTACGAAAAACGCGCGTAATCTGAATTTTAAAAAATAAATAATTCAATTAGTATAAATTTAATATACGATTAATATTAATTTTAATATACAATAAATAATATTGTGAGATTCTATTATTCCAATTTTTTTTTTCCGAACTAAATGATTCATTTTCATTCATTTTTTATAAAAAAAAATAGATTAACAGTTTTGAGGTTATAACTTTATTTACTTACGATAGTAAGCGTTTTCTGCTTATGAGTCAAAACATGCTTATACCCGCCATTATAATGTAAGCTTGAATTTTATTGGCTGATTACAAAAGATCAAAGTTGAGTCTAAATTAATTTTTAGGATAATGTTTTTATTAAAATAATTAACAAATCGTAACATTTATAATCGTTATAAATCCATTTAAGATTTTTAAGCATAAACTTATACATTATAAGTTTTATTTTATTTTAGATGTAATTTGACTAGCATGGTAGACGATGGAGCCTCCTTAAGAGGCAGAATCTACTCTGTTCCTGATTTGGACAATAACTTTGGTGAATTGATTGCATGCTCAGCTGGAGTACCTTAGGGAAGTGTTTTAGGTCCTCTGTTATTTTCACTCTACATTAATGACCTTCCCTTGATTTTAACGAATGCTAAACATATTTTGTTTGCTGACGATCTTCAGCATTACCATTCGTTTCTACCTTTGAATTTAGAAAGTGGGATCGACTTTATGAATTTTGAGGTTGCTGCAGTGGTGAAATGGGCGAAGGAAAATGAGCTCACCTTAAATCTTGTTAAAATGCAGGCTATCTTCTTGGGTAGCAAGCAATATATTTCAAGGATTGATCTTTTGTCTTGCCCTTCAATTAAAGTGAACAATGTCTAAGTTCCTTACACGAGTATTTTCAAAGACTTGGGAGTCTGGATCAGCAGTACGTTAAATTGGAACAAGCAGGTTAGTTCGGTTGTTGGACGAATATTCGGTACTCTCCAGTCTCTCAAGTTCCATAGACATGCGTTGGCTAGGCAGGTAAGAAGGAAATTGGTTGAGGCCCTTATCTTCCTGATTTTAGACTACTGTTGTGTAATTTACGATGATTTACCCCAGTCTCTAAATATTAGGCTTCATCGCGCTCTTAACGCGTGCGTAAGGTTTATTTTTGGTCATATTGGCTGGTGGGATAAGGTGACCCCCTATCGTCTTGAGTTGGGATGGATGTCGGTCAAGAATAGGCGGTCATACTTTAAGATGTCGTTAGCTCACTTAATTGTGTCTTATCAAAATCCGCCCTACTTGTCATCAAAGTTCCATCGTGCAAATATAGACACAAATGTAAGGTCGTCTAGTAGATTACCTCCTAGACTCCTAGTATGTCCAGTTTTCCTTACAACAGCGATGCTTAATTCCTTTGTTTATTCAGCCTCAACGTTTTTAAACAACAATGTCGACATTTTCTCGTGTTTTGGTGCAGGGTTAACCCAGGTCGTTAAATCAAACTTGTACAATAAATTCTTGGCTGATGAGCGCACTGAGTGGCATAATGCAACTTGAAGCTTAAAGAGTATACTTTTTTTATAAAATCTGCACTCTACCATACTAAATGTAATGCAGACCTCATATGGTTGCGTGAACTGATTTGTTGCGGAATTACAATGTTTGCTATAATTTAAGTTGGTTATGGTCAAATTGATTATTTAGAAGTCAAACTTCTTTTGACTTCTAAATAAACTTAAATATGATATAATGTTTTGCCTACCACAGAATTCTATTTTTAAATTAGATTATTAACTATCGTTATCGAAATTATTATTGTTATTACTATAATGTAATTTTTTATGTATATACTATGTATCACAAATGGGTCATACGGGGTTGAACCCCACGACCTTAAATAAAAAGTATCAATCAATCAATCAATCTCTCTTTCTCTAACCTAAGCTTGAATATACATTGCTTGGTACACGGAAAAACTTTTGCAATTGATTTGTGCTCAAAAAAACTTGAAACCGATTTGAATGCGCTAAAGACTTACTAATACTTTCATTATTGACATATTTTTACACTCAATAGTTATGATGTAAATATATTATCTATTTAGTTTGCAAAAAATGATCAAGTATGTACGTTGACTACATTCGAGACAGTCGAATAGCCTTTGTATTCAGACTTGATCGGGATTTAGCTTCAACTCGAACTGAATGAGGTAACAGTAACCGAGCGCGTGTTTTGAAAGGAGGCAGGGGAAAAAGAAAAAGAGGGAGTAACCAAAATACATTCTTATTATGATGGTAAAATAGTAATTTAAAAAAAATTAATGAATGTTAAGATTGTAATATAATTTGTGAGTTTTTAAAACTAATAAAAAAGATTTTCAACTCCAAATCTAATTATTTTAAACAACTAGGGGGCAGATGAGCATGTATCATTTCATGTCAATGATATTTTGAAGTAGGTTTGGTCGAGTGCGCAACGTTTACGCTTTTCCTTTGGAGTGTGCAAGTTCAACTCTAGGTCAGGATCACTTTTTTTTTTTTAATTTTTTTTTATTGTTTTAAAATTTTTTATTAATTTTTTTATTTACATTTTTTTTCTTATACTATTAAAATCTAATTCTTCACGAGTTTATTAAGTATACTCGTTTTTTCAATGAATATTTTTTAAAAATAAATTATTTCTTAGACGTAATGATGAAAAATATTAATAAATAAATAATAATAATGTTTATTTTATAATACTATAGTTTAATTTATTCATAATGTAATTTGTAAAATTTGCATAATAAATAAATTAGACTATAATATTAATTTATTTATGTTAGAATGTATATTACATATTAATATATATCTTGAGACAGAATTTAACATTAAGCAATATAAACCTAACTATTATTCATTTATTAATATTTTTAATTATTATATCTAAGGAATAATTTATTTTTAAAAAATATTCATTGAAAACATAAGTCTACTTAAAACATAAAAAAATTTTTTTTTATTATACTATAATACTATATAAATACATTTAGAGAAATATTGATGGTTTATTTGATCTATGACATAGTTAGACCTTCTCTAAAAGTACTACAAAAATTTTCCATTTAAATTTTGTTATTTATATTTTTTGAGCTGTGTAAAGTAAAAAAATTTGATCCTAAAAATTCAATAAATTTTTGATAGATTTCTTGATGTCCGTTAAAGTAATCATTATGCTGTTAAAATTTCAAATAAATAAAAGGTACAATTTTTCATTTTTTTTTTTGAACTTTCATTATAAATTACACTTTATTATATTAAATGCATATATACGACACGTATTTATTATTACATAAAAGCTTACCTTTAAAAAGGTATATGGTGGTCAAGTAAGCTAAGCGATTTATTTTGATTAATGATTTTAACCATTTTGATGTCTTTAACATATTATAAAATATTTTTAGTAAAAAAATCAAACAATGATATTAGAATTTCATGAAATAATGAAACAAATGTCAAGTATTTTATTTTTATAATTGAATTTTGCATGCGTTTACAGAATTAATCTATTTATTTAGTATTTGAAACCATCAAATCTTCACATGTTAAATTCTAATGCATTAGAATTTAATGAAATCACGGAGCAAATGTCAATTATATAATACGGATGATAAAACTATGACATCTTATACTATAAATTTTAGCAAAAAATTTTTCGAATTTGTTTATTTATAAATAAGCGTTTAATCTCACTAACTGCATTACTTTTTGTCATCATTTCTTCTATCATTTATTTAAAAGTGTTCTGAAATTTTTTTAATCTTATTAAATATTTACAAAATTACTTGCCAAACCCGTGTATAAATATTTTATTGGTGAAATGTCTAATGAATGTATGTTTTTAACATTTGAACCAGAAATTATAATAGATGTAAGATATAGGTAATATGAAATTGTACTAAGATAAAATACGCTCCTAAAAAATACTGAATACAAAACACCATATTACGTAAAATAATGAAATTAGAAAATTACAATTTTAAAATTGAACAATATTTTTATAATTACAATTTTTTTAACTAAATAAAAATTTAAAAAAATTTTATACACGGGCCTGGCAAGTAATTTTGTAAATATTTAATAGAATTAAAAAAATTTCAGAACACTTTTAAATAAATGATAGAAGAAATGATGACAAAAAGTAATGCAGTTAGTGAGATTAAACGTTTATTTATAAAGAAAAAATTTTTTTAATTTTTTGCAAAAATTTATAGTATAAGGTGCCATAGTTTTATCATCTGTATTATATAATTGACATTTGCTTCGTGATTTCATGAAATTCTAATGTAAAGATTTGATAGTTTCAAATACTAAATAAATAGATTAATTCTGTGAACGCATGCAAAATTCAATTATAGAAATAAAATACTTGACATTTGTTTCATTATTTCATGAAATTCTAATATCATTGTTTGATTTTTTTACTAAAAATATTTTATAATATGTTAAAGACATCAAAATGGTTAAAATCATTAATCAAAATAAATCGCTTAGCATACTTGACCACCATATACCTTTAAGGTAAGCTTTTACAGCATTTAGGTGCTTGGTTACAGAGATTGAATAAAAAAACAGTTGCAGTTGTAAAAAACACTTCAATAGCAAGTAGAAAATAATCGCTGGTGAAGTAGTGATTTAATTTTAGTAGGAAATTATAACTATTCATTATTAATAATAAAACATAATAAAGTATGAAATAACAAAAAGATTTATTTTGCAAAAATTATATCATAGAAATCAAAAGTTTTGCACCAGCGATTATTTTTTACTTGCTATTGAAGTGTTTTTTACAACTGCAAAAGTATTAGATCGATAACTTTATATGCTTAAAACTTGACAAAATATAATTTAAAAATTTTTATAAAAATAGCTGCAAATAGCATTTTTTTAGCCCTTTTCAAATCTTTTTTCAAATTTTTTCTAGCTCAATTATTTAAAAAACTACAGCTGATTGAAGAAAAATGCAAAAATGAAAAAAATTTCAAAATTACCAAAGCGATTATTTTTTTTTAAATATTGTTAAAAAAATGTAAGTAAGCTAAAAAGAAAGCATTTAAAGAATACTTTAAAATGCTTTTTTCTAATTTTTTCTAGGATAAAAATTGAAAAAGATACGCTTTTTCAAAGTCGGAACAAAAATTTGATAACCTATCTAGAATTATTGCCCGGTACTATACTATCAAATTCTATTAAACCATTCGAAATGAAATTGGATAAAACAAATTATTATATTACAAATTTAAATAATGCATTTAATATTTTCCATCTGTTCAATGATTTCATTGGCATTTTAATATCAAAGTTTCATAGTTTTATATGACCAATGTATTTAAGAAATTCTCTAAAACCATTATATAAATTCAATTCGTAAAAACAAATTAGTTTTAAACTTTTATTTTTTTCTAAGGTAGTCGATAAAATCTCCTTTTGGTTAAAAATTATGATTTTATTTAATAAAAATAATAGTCTAAAATATGAAGTATTGAATACGAAACGAATTATTGAAAAAAAGATAAAAAGTTAAAATCATTAATTAAAATAATCGCTACCCTGGTAGAAATTTACTCTAGATCTGTCTAGTTTTGTATGTTAAATAATCGAGGCCTCGATAAAACTAGACAAATTTTCTACCAGGATAAGCGTACTTGACCACCATATGCCTTTTTAAAGGTAAGCTTTTATATATAATTATAAATACGTGTAGTATATATGCATTTAATATAATAAAGTGTAATTTATAGTGAAAGTTAAAAAAAATTAAAAATTGTACCTTTTATTTATTTAAAATTTTAACAGCTCAATGATCACTTTAACGGACATCAAGAGATCTACCAAAAATTTATTGAATTTTCAGGATCAAATTTTTTTACTTTACACAGCTCAAAAAAATATAAATAACAAAATTTAAATGTAAAATTTTTGTAGTACCTTTAGAGAAGGTCTAACTATGTCATAGATCAAATAAACCATCAATATTTCTCTAAATGTATTTATATAGTATTACTCAATAATAATAGAAAAAAAATTTTTTATATTTTAAGTAGACTTATTTTTCAATGAATATTTTTAAAAATAAATTATTCCTTAGATGTAATAATTAAAAATATTAATAAATGAATAATAGTTAGGTTTATAATACTTAATGTTAAATTTTGTCTTAACATATATATTAATATGTAATATACATTCTAACATAAATAAAGTAATATTATAGTCTAATTTATTTATTATGTAAATTTTACAAATTACATTATGAATAAATTAAACTATAGTGTTATAAAATAAACATTATTATTATTTATTTATTAATATTTTTCATCATAGCGTCTAAGAAATAATTTATTTTTAAAAAATATTCATTGAAAAAACGAGTATACCTAATATACTCGTGAAAAATTAGATTTTAATATTATAAGAAAAAAAATGTAAATAAAAAAATTAATAAAAAATTTTAAAACAATAAAAAAAAATTAAAAAAAAAAAGTGATCCTGACCAAGAGTTGAACTTGCACACTCAAAAGGAAAAGCGTTAACGCTGCGCACTCGACCAAACCTACTTCAAAATATCATCGACATGAAATGATACATGCTCATCTGCCCCTAGTTGTTTAAAATAATTAGATTTGGAGTTGAAATACTTTTTAATAGTTTTAAACTCACAAATTATATTAAAATCGTAACATTTATTAATTTTTTTAAAAATTACTATTTTACCATCATAATAAGAATGTATTTTGGTTACTCCCTCTTTTTCTTTTTCCCCTACCTCTTTTCAAAACACGCGCTCGGTTGTCCGCACTACTGTTAACTTTTTCCGTTCGAGTTGAAGCTAAATCCCGATCAAGTCTGAATACAAAGGCTGTTCGACTGTCTCGAATGTAGTCAACATACATATTGAGTATATATTGAATGCATAGATGACTGGTTTCCAATTTCATTTCTTCTGAGGGAAACATCATCTCAATTTGATTTTAATCTTTTTTCAAGAATGATATTAAAATTATTTCAATAATAGTAGATGTGAATTTATATGCAACATTTGAACGTATTTTAGGTGCAAAAGTTTTTCCGTGTATAGTATAGTGTTTCTCTCTCTCTCTCTTATTCTTATAACTCAGTGGTGTGTGCGCGCACAGATAGGGTCACCCATACACAACACGTATTAAAATGTAATATGTCGGCAACTTAGATTTTCATCTCCAGAAAATTTTCGAGGCGCGCCAAAAGAAGTATTAACTTCAAAAAATAATTAAAATACTTATAAAGACTTTATTAATTCCTACTATGTTGCATCTAATAAATTGCTATTAATGTAAAAGGTTAACTGACTATATATTGACTACTAGAATAGAATGGTTGTAGTTACTAGAGAACGAAATAAAGTCAACTATGCTTTTTTCTCAATGTATAATAGTTTTATAGCTTTAAAAAAGTAGGATCACCCATCATATCTTAAATATATATTCTAAAACTAATTTCGATAGTCAGAAATAATTAAACAAAAGAGGTGACCGTATAGTTCTGTCCCTATCTAATCTAAATTTTCGTTATTATTAATAAATTAAATATTTTTACATAAAAGTAAAGGCAGAGCCCAATATATTTATGGACGAGCAATCGATTCTATTCTATGAAAAAATATAAAATTTTCATTAGTTTTCGAGTGAAGTCTGAAACGGAAATACAGTCGAATTTGATAAGTTAAAAAATGAAAGTTAAAGTTTAATTTCATGCTAATTTTTATAACAATTTTTATCTCAATTTTTATTTTTCTATAGCTTTCTGAACATGTTTTCATTAATCAAAAGGATTTAATCTTAACTCTTACTACAATATTACATAATGAACTTAGAAGCTCTTATTATAAAGTAATATTCGTTTTTGTAAACAATGATTTTTCAAAGATATCTTTGAAAATTGAACTAAATAGCACATAATCTTAGAATGATCGAGCGTTAGACCGAATGCTGACGGCTTTTTTCATAATTTTATGTATAAAAACCTATCCCCAAGTTACAACAAGTTCTGTTACCCAAACATAGGGACCTCTCCTAATTAGATAAGGTTTCTTAAATGTAGATAACGTCGTTTTGCAGTGGGAATTCTCGCAAATTGTAGAAAATATCACAATGGACCATAATTTTATAAAAAAAATAATGCTTTTTAATATTCCAATTATATCTAGCAATATTTCAGAAGTATTGATCCAACTAGTGTCTATAAATTATAATAGTATTTTACGATAAGAGAGTTATATGAGGCATTTTCTGCAATGACAAAAATTAGCACCAAAGTGAAACAAAGGCGCTTTCGCTGTGCCTGAGGGATTGTTTTTGAACGATACACCATATATTGCTGTCTTTGTTTAGCATATGGAATTTATATCTTCTGTCCTCGTGATAAAGCAATGATAAAGCGTTCTACAGTTTGCAGAGCAGCCCCCCTGGAAACGACACATATGACACGTACATGGTATACACTATTGTCTAATATGCTTGAAGTAAATCCGTCACACGGATTCTGTACTCTTGAAAATCAATAAGCAAAAACTACACTGAGAAAAATGTCTTTATGAAATTCACTACAAATCTTAGAGCATATACTACTGGTGGAAGCACGTTTATGGGAAAAGTGTAGATGAACAAGCAAGAGGAATAGAGACAGTTTGGGTGCCACCTTTCTTTCTCGTGCAGGCACATGATTGGTTGACACCACTTCTATCTAAGAGAAAACGGTTACTCAAATTATTGCCCTTTCTCTCAATATCGTCTACACTGAGAGAAAGATTTCATAACTGTTAACTTAGTATATAAACTATTAAAGTATATATTGTAGATTCTAATTAAATATACAAATCTTAATAATTGAAATCAAATATTAATAGTTAAGATATTATATTCTTTCTAAAGATGCGTAAAGTTTTATAGTAAATATATGAAGTTATTAGCTTTATGTATATTAATTATTAATATATAATACAATAAATACTAAGAAAACTCAAAACTAAAATCAAATATACAGATATTTTAACAGTTATTAAACTTTTCTCTCAGTGTACACTTTTTGTTCAGACATGCTTCCTCCAGTAGTATATCGATGGTCGTGGGGTAGAAGGTGTCATTTCATTTTTGGTTATAGAGAGGTGTCATTTCGATATTGGTTAAAATAAGGTGTCATTTCATTTTAGGTTAAAAAGAGGCTTATGGTTTTTAGTTTATATATTTAATTAATTTATTTAATTTATTATAATTTTGTAATAAATGAATTTCTTTTGGGGTCTGCTACATGATTAAATAAAAAAAAATTTTTTTTGACATGGCACTTTTCTTTCAATTAAAATGAAACGAAAATCCTTTTTTAACCCAAAATAAAATGACACCTTTCTTCAACCAAAATTGAAATGACACCTCTCTACAACCAAAAATGAAATGACACCTTTTTTCCCGCGACCGTTGATATGCTCTAAGACTACAAATATATTTTAAATTACTATAGAATATAATAATATTGTGATGTACTTGCTTTGTAAGAAGAATTACTATTTTATATAATAAATTTTGATTGAGCAGATAATATATACAAAAAAATTTAGCTGTTTAATTTTTTATCCTAAAAATATTTTTTTGGTTTAATTATAACATGGAACAATTTTTTTTTAATATTAAATTATTTTTTTATCCATTTAATTAATTTAAATTATATTTTTAAATAAATTAATATAGAAAAAAATCTCACCTTGATTGGGATCGAACTGGCTACCCCGAGGATGCGAAGCGTGAATGTTACTGACTGCGCCATAGTAACTCGTTACGCAAAAGAATTTGAATCGTCTTCATATGTTATAAAAAATACTTTGAATTTGGTTGAAAATTTTGAGGTTATGATTCGAATTGAAAATTAGACGAATCGAATATACTAAGATCAAGGTCCTAGTACATCACCGCCTAAGGAATGGTACCACTTCAAAGATAGCCACGGGTAAAATCGTGAATTAACATGGGCTATCTATTGGGCTGGCTATTTTCTTAACATGGTCAGTGATTGGGACATTTACCATACATAAAATAAAACATTTTCCTATATGTGCTCCAAAAATATTCTTAAATTTCATACACATTTAAGATAAAAATGTATCGTAAACTCAAGAATAAAGTTACTTAAGGGGAGACACAAGTAAAACACACAAAAAATGAGGTTTTTTAGTTTTAACTTTTGATCCGTAGCACCTACAATGCTATCCATGCGTAATGTTGTTCAAAATCATCTAAAGAATCTATAAAAAAATTTTCAGCTGGAAATATTAAAAAGTGTGGGACTAGTTCCATTTTAACGCTCCCTCACTTATCACTGAATCGAGCAGTCGTTAAAATGGAACTAGTCCCACACTTTTTAATATTTCGAGCTGAAAATTTTTTTATAGATTCTTTAGATGATTTTGAACAACATTACGCATGGATAATATTGTAGGTGCTACGGATCAAAAGTTAAAACTAAAAAACCTCATTTTTTGTGTGTTTTACTTGTGTCTCCCCTTAAACAGATTTAATATAAAAAATTATTGAAATTGATAAATAATAAAATTAATAGAGAAATTTTTAAGTTCAAGATAATAGTTACTGAAGTTTAACAATACAGTATTAAAATTCAATATTATACTTGAAAACATATTAATATTCCATGTTAATGAAAAATTTATTAAACTTAATAAATTCCTAAGTTACTTGTATTAAATCTAATGTATTTATTGAGATTGTTAAATTATGTGTAAATTTGTATTACTTATTATAAGCGCCATCTATACAATATTGTACTACGTGACAATAGACTAAGAAAGAGTTAGTTGCTTCTGGTCTATTGTGAAAGACAGATGTATAGAAGGGTATATGAAACCCATAGCATAATTGTAACAGAATGTAATTTTGTATTAAACAAATAAATAGATTTCTAATCATAAGTAATCCCAAATAAATATATATCATTGTCTATCCACGACCTCAAAACACATATATATTTAACATGGTAGCAATCCGTGGTTTGTTCTTAAACTGATTATGTAATAGTTTAAGGTTATGAAAAAACGTGATAAGTGCGAGTCATCAAACAAACTGGAAAATAAAATAAAAGAGGAATTTTGTAAGGACTACGTAGAAAAACTATTGCAAAAAGTAATATTTGACATAGTGATAGTGAAAAATTTTGTGCATAGGAAAAAGTTAAAAAAAGGAAACATGTCAAATGAAATATTGAAAATTCAAGTATTTGAAGGAAAAGATTATAGCATCTGGAAAAAAAAATGCTATTACTATTAAAATTGGAAAAGTGTGTTGATCCTGCACAAGGAGAAAAAATTGCAGCAGATGACGATGCCACGTGGGAAGAAAAAAATTTGAAAGCTATGAATTACATGTATAGTGGTATTTCAAATGAACAAATGGAGTTCATCGGTGAAGAAGAAACAGCCTACGGGATTTTCAAGAAACTTGATAAATTGTATTTAAAGGAATCTACTGCTCAACAGATATTCATACGAAACAAACTAGAAAGCATAAAGCTAAAGGACTATGAAGACGCAAACTTGTTTTTTTGTGATTTTGAAAAGACTATTAATGAACTGAAAAATGCTGGAGCCACTGTAACGGAAAAGAAAAACTAAACTACTTGCTACGCACACTACCCGATTCGCTGAATTATATAGGTGATTTAATAGATGCAGTAAAAGAGTCTGATCAGAACTGTGAATTTGTTAAAAATAAAATACAAATGTGGGGGTTAAGAGAAAAAAAAGACAATGATAAATACGTTACAAAAACAAGTGCATTCCAAGCTGAAAAAAAACGAGAACAAAAACCATACTGTAATAGCACGTGGTCGAGAGGAACAGGAAATTACATAAGAAGAGGTATTGGTAGAGATTCACATTATCGAGGAGGCGGAAATCATACACGGCCGCATGCGCAGTACAGCAATAGCCAACGTCGACAAAGAAACGCTGATAGCAGTTATGGACATGGCATGAGCAGAGGTTATGGTAACCAACGATACAACGACTCAAGAGGGAGAAGTCACAGCTATACGCAGAGAAACGAAGACAGACAACAAGATGGTAACTATTATACGTATAATAATGAAAGTCACGCGAGTTCGTTTAACGTAGAAGTAAAAGAAAAAGTAAATATTGAAAGCATGAACGCTGAATCGAGTAAGAATAATGACTTAAAAATAAATTGGATTCTTGACAGTGGATGTACTGATCATATAATAAACAATGCGTTGTATTTTAAAAACTCTATTGATTTAAAATCTCCTATAAATGTAAAAGTAGCAAACGGTAAATATTCTAAAGCTACAAAGATAGGTACTGTAGAAACTTATTTCGTAATAGATAATGAAAAAAAATATATAAAAATTCCGAATGTATATGTAGCTATGGAAAGGTTACAGAAAAAAATAAAATTGTATCATTTAAAGATTCGTGTAAGGTATACAATGATAAAGATCAGTTGGTAGCTATTGCCTTGAAAGAAAATAACTTGTATAATATGATTAGCTTTGTAAACATGGTAGAAACAAATATTACGCAGAAAAGTAAAAACATAACAAAGAAAGAAAAGTATCACAGAATGTTGGGTCATATAAACTTTAAATATCTAGAAACTATGTGTAAAAATAAACTTGTCGAAGAACTACCAACTGAATTAGAATCGGAATATTTTAAATGTAGTATATGCATAGAAAATAAAATGCACAATTTGAGTTTTGACAATAACAGAACCAAAGCAAAGGAATTGTTGGACATCGTTCATACGGATGTAAATGGTCCGCAGCCAACTACTGGATTAAATGGTGAGAGATATTTTGTGTCATTTATCGATGACTACAGTAAGGCGGCAAAAGTATATACAATCAAGTCAAAAGCAGAGGTTTATGATTGTTTCGTAGACTACGTAAATAGTATTGAAGTATTGACAGGAAAAAAATTGAAAATTTTAAGATGCGATGGAGGAAAGGAGTATCTAAATAAAAATATGTTTAATACAGCCAAAGAAAAAGGTTTTAAAATAGAACCGTGTCCACCTTATGTACACCAACTGAATGGTACAGCAGAGCGATTTAACAGGTCCATAATGAACACAGCAAGATGTTTGATGTCAGAGGCTAAAATACATGAAAGATTTTAGCCAGAAGTAATTAGGACCACGTCATATCTAAGTAACAGAACCTTGACAAACACGATTGAAAAAAAGAGTCCTTTTGAGATTCTAACAGAAAAAAACCAAGTATTAAAAATCTAAAATTGTATGGAAGCCGAGTTTATGTAAAAGTACCCGAGGAAAAAAGAAAGTCAAAATGGGACAGAAAAGCGGACTTAGGAGTATTGTTAGGCTATGAAAATGTAGGTTACCGAGTACTAATTAATAATAAAATTGTTATAGCTAGAAATGTAGATATAGTTGAAGAAGATGTTAAGCTGATAGGATTTAGTGATGAAATGACAAAAATGAGAATTTGGAATACAAAACAGTAGAAAGTGAAAACAAAAAGGAATTGGACAAGAAAAACAACTATGATAGATTACACAGTGATGATGAAAGTGATATTGAATGCAAGTGTGAGGATTGTGATTCTAAGCTTAAGGAAATTAAAACAAGAACATCAAGCAGAGTTAGAAGGAAGCCTGAAAGATTTGGTGAAAATGCTGCTAACTACTGTATATATGTAAATTTCGTGAATGCGAATAATCCAGAGACCTACAAGGAAGCAATCGAAAGCGTAGAATTTGATGAATGGTCAAAAGCTATGGATAGAGAGATTGATTGCTTGAACAAAAATAATACTTATGAACTAGTTGACAGACCAGAAAATAAAAAGATTCTAGACTTAAAATGGATTTTTACTACTAAAGCAAATAATCAAAAAAAGGCCAGAATTGTTGTGGTTGGATGTCAGCAAAAAGAAACATTGGATGATTTGTATTCACCAGTACCAAAAGTTCAAACTCTAAAGCTAATGTTTTCTTATTGTTGTCAATATGGATTGATTGTGTTACAAATGGATGTGGAATCTGTTTTTTTGAATGGAAAAATAATGTCTGAAGTATATGTATACCAACCAAAAGGATATGATGATGGAAGTGGCAGAGTATGCAAGTTGAATAAAGCGTTGTATGGATTACGAGAGAGTCCTAAAGCATGGTATAAATGTTTGGCGGATTTTTTGACAAAAATTAATTTTAGAATAAGTAAGCATGATGATTGTTTATATATCCTTGAGAATGATTCTGATTCTATTTATTTAGTAAATTTTGTTGATGACATACTATTGTGTGGCAGAGATTTGAAAAAAATGGAAAAAATTCAATTTGAATTGTCAAAAAGATTTAAAATGAAAAATTTAGGCATGGTAAAAACCTATCTAGGTATTAATATCGAATATGATCATGAAAAACATGTAATGATTTTAGATCAAAAAGATTACATAGAATCACTAGCTTGTAAATATAACATCATAAATGCAAAATTGTATTCAACTCCAATGGAACAAAATCTAAAATTAGAAAAATCTGAATCATTTGAAAAGGATATTAAATACCGAAATTTAATTGGTGCATTGTTGTATATTAGCTCAGCTACTAGATTTGATGTGTGCCATAGCGTAAATTATTTGAGTAGGTTTCAAAACAGTTTCAATGAAACATATTTTAACTACGCATTGCGAGTATTAAAATATTTGTATTTAACAAAAAATCTTAAATTAACGTATAAAAAGAATGTAAATGTGGATGAGATTGATTGGTATGTAGACGCCGACTGGGCAGGTGATTTAACCGATAGGAAATCCACCACAGGTTATATAATTAGATTTTTCGGAAATGCTATTTACTGGAAATCAAAGAAACAGAGCAGTGTGACGAAATCGTCAACAGAGGCTGAGTATGTCGCTCTTTCTGAAGCAGTAAGTGAATTAAAAGTGGTATTAAATTTGTTGATTGATTTTAAGATTAAACTGAATAAGCCTGTAAAAATTTATGAGGACAACTCAGGCGCTGTTGCGATAGCTAAGTATGGAAATTTCACAAAGAAATCTAAATATATAGAAGTGCATTTTCATTTTATACACGAGAGCGTAGAAAATAATATAATCTCTGTTATAAAAGTAGAGTCGGACAATAATTTAGCTGACATATTTACAAAACACTTGGAAAAATGAAATTTGTAAAGTTTCGATATGCATTAAAACTGATTTGATTAGTAATAAAATTTAAGGAGGCGTGTTAAGTTATGTGTAAATTTGTATTACTTATTATAAGCGCCATCTATACAATATTGTACTACGTGACAATAGACTAAGAAAGAGTTAGTTGCTTCTGGTCTATTGTGAAAGACAGATGTATAGAAGGGTATATGAAACCCATAGCATAATTGTAACAGAATGTAATTTTGTATTAAACAAATAAATAGATTTCTAATCATAAGTAATCCCAAATAAATATATATCATTGTCTATCCACCACCTCAAAACACATAAATATTTAACAGAGATTCATGTAACTGAAATTTATCAAATCCTCAATAAACTATTCTAAAATTTAATATGAAATCTTAAAATGTTTTGATGACTTAAAAATTAATAAAAATTAATAAACTTAAGTTAAAATTTAAGATTCAAAATACTTAAACTTAAGATAACGGTTACTGAAGTTTAGCAATACGCTTATTAAATTTCAATATTATAACTGAAAATATATTAATATTCCATGTTAATGAAATTATTATTAAACTTGATAAATAATTCAGTTACTTGTATTAAATCTAATGTTATGATTAAAATACATGTTACTGAATCTTATCAAGACCTTAATAATTTATTATAAAATCTAAGAGAGCGCGGTGGCGTAACGGATAGAGCTCTTGCCTTCAACGCGGTGGGCATGGGTTCGAATCCTGGCCAGGTACCTCTGACTTTTTTTTCTAAAGAAAAATTAGTGTATGTGCTAACAATATCGCGCGGCTCTTACGAAATCCGATCTCATTGGGTATCGATTGATTGTTGGTCACAAAAATGTGACTGACCATCGATCGGCAGTCAAAGATTTCGGTATGGTGTATCAGATGGGCTAGCCTGATGTAATGTGTTAAACGGTTCCGGGCTAGAATCTATCTGATATTATCATATGAAAAAAAAAAAAAAAAATTATAAAATCTAATATAAATTATAAAAATATTTTCATGTTACAATTTTATAATAATTAATAAACTGAAGTCAAACATTAAGATTCAAAATTTTTAACAGAAAAAAACCGATTTTAAAAATATTATACGAAAAAATAACAAATAATATATTATCCTTAGAAATTATACGCATACTACGCATTCAACACATGCGTAATGAACATATAGACTATCTAATTATTTGCAAGAGCACAAACGAATGATCTTTTTATTAGGCTGCTTACAAAGAAATTAGCTAATAGGTAAGACAATATAAAAATAAAAATATTAGAATTTTCGGAGTGGGTGCCAGCCTAAATAAATAATTTTAACAATGGAAGCGATAGATACCTGATAAACCGTTAAAAAATATTAAGGGGAATCCTCATACCGACACAGAGTTCTACCTTATCTACATATAAATTATGAATTTTTATAAAAATTTAACTATTCATGACTGAAATTTGTAGGAGAGGCACATTCTTAACATGCCAAAGAATTTATTGCAACGTTAAAAGACAATATGAGAGTAAAAATAAAGGCGAAAACTGCTTAATACGATTAACTTTTCAATGTGGTTATGAATAATCGTATTATGCAGTTTTCGTCTTCATTTTCACTGTTATTCTGTCTTTTGACGTTGCAATAAATGCTTTAGAATGTTAAAAATGTGCCTCTTCTATGAATTTTAGTCAAAAATAGTTAAATTTTTATTAAAATGCATAATTTAAATGTAGATAAGGTAGATTTCTGTGCCGATATGAGGACACCCCTCAAGAAAACTATTTATAAAAATATTTTTCATTGTATTTTTTTTTTATCTAAGGCAGCTTTTTAAAGCTTGACACTACTCCAAAAATTCTGATATTTTTATGTATATATTCTTATCTATTAGCTAATTTCTTTGTAAGCAGCCTAATAAAAAAATAATTCGTTCGTGCTCTTGCAAATAATTAGATCGTTTATATGTTCGCTACAAATGTGTTAGATGCATAGTATGCGTATAATTTCTAAGGATAATATATTATTTGTCATTTTTTAGTGCGATGTTTTTGAAATCGGTTTTTTTGCTAAAAATTTATTTTCTAATTTTCAATAAAGCTTCTGACTAGAAGAACAAATATGAATAGATCTACTAATCAAATATTTAACTCCAGCCTAAAAAAATTGCCTCAAATCTAAAAAAAATATAATAAAAAATACTTTTATAAATAGTTTTCTTAATATTTTTTAACGTTCCATTCGCTATCTATCGCTTTCTTTGTTTACTTTCAAAATTTTTTTTCAAATATTTATCAAATATTTTTTTGACACACCCTTCTTCATATAAAAAATAATTTTCATACAAATCGAGGAATCCCTTTGACGGTTATGCAAATTTATAGTAATTTTTCTTTTTCGAGGAGTTTTTTTTTGTTTTTAAATAATTTGCTCGTACTAACCGAGTATTAGCCTAGTACTCATAAGACACGTATGGGACGTTTCTGGAGACATTCTCTATCAGAAAAAAAGGTATTTTAAGATTGGTTCAGAAATGACAGAGTTTTAAGGTAACAAACATAAAAAAAAATTGATAATTTCCTCCTTTTTTGAAGTCTGTTAAAAATACTTAAACTTAAGATAAGGATTACTGAAGTTTAGCCATACAATTATTAAACTTGAATATTATAATTGAAGATGTATTAGTATTCCATGTGATGAAATTCTGATTAAACTTAATAAATACTACTATAAAGCGTGGTAGTACCGAGCTCGGTCGCTACGCGCGCATCTTCACGTAGCAGGAAAAAGGGAGCTCACAGCATATAAAAAACTCGCTCTCCAAACTTTGAAGAGCCGTGCTTGCTTTCTTTCACATTAGACAATATGCCTAGTGAGCACACTGGCCTACTCTTGTGGTAGCTACCCAGGATAAGGAGAATCAGAGAAGTGTCTAAAATGATACAAGACAAGTGTGTGTTAATATATTGTATATATTATAAGATGGTCAGTGTGACCGAGCACAAGGACCGTTGGAGCTAGACTGAATAAAAGTAAGTGACTAGCTCGCTACCTGTCATCGGTCTGACTTGACGCTTGCGCAGAGGCGTACTCATGTATACGCTGACTAGTATAAGTGCGCTTATAGCGCCATACTCTATCACACTTCATTACGCAAGAGGATAACATTCCTCTTATCATAGCCAATGCTAAAACATTTACAATAAGTATTTACAAGATTAGAAAAAAAATCATTCTGCATACGATAAATTCATCACAGTCATTTATCGCAAACACTCATACATCATCGCAGGGTTAATATTCGCTCAATTACAATGTTATTTGATAATACTTGTTAGTCGCAGAGAAATTGCTGACTCTTTAATTTACACTATATATTTTTACAACATTAATCGTTGTTTTGTCACAATAAGCTTTTTGACTATTTACAACAGTGATTATTTATTTTATCACATTACAATTTTTGCTATTTACAACTTGAAAAAAAAAAAATTTCACTGCACAGAAGAAGTCTTGCACTCCGCAAGGACTCTTTTTTACGCGATGTATTTACAGTTTTTAATAAGAACATTTTTATCACATCTCAATATATACATTGTTTGTTTATTGACGCACTGAAGGTGCTAAAGGTGCAGTTTAATTACAATAGGATTGTCAATATGTACACTGATTTATATGCAGATACATTGGGCAATGTTTTAATATATGCAAGTATTGTTTTACAATTAACTATTCTATAATTGCGAAGATTTATGCATTGGCTACAATTATAAGGTGCATTAAAATACATTTAGCAATTTATTGCAAAAAAAATTACACTTTCTTACAGCAGTGGACGAAATTGTCCCATACGGAAGGTATGTTACTTAAAAAATAGTAAAATAAGAAAAAAAAATCTTTAATATATGAAAAAAAAAACAATAGATGATAAGAAATACGATAAAAAGGTTTTTTAGCCATTGTACAATTACAAAATGTTATTGTTATCGATACGCAATATTAAAAGGTTTTTGTGAAGCGATCTAATTTCTCCACTTTCTTATTGGAGTTCCGCTCGCGTTTATTACATAGACTAGATGTTGAGTATGCACAAGGTGCAGTGTCATTATACTAAGAAAGTGGGGGTCGCAAGAGCTCGTTCTCCGTGTTATCATCACAGTCTTAGATTACCAACTGCTGAGTCAAAATATTACTTGCTTATCATTCTGAATATTAACTTTTCTACACCAGAGAACTAACTAAACTTGATGGCAGAGTTTCTGGCGAATTTTGTGTGCTCGCTCGTGCGTTTGCACCGCCCCAACTCCCGTCATGTCTGCCTCACCCAGGTTCACGATTTACGAAGAAATATTACTATTTTGCGTTTGTAACGTTTCTGTTGCCAAGCCCTTCAGGTTTTGTGGAATCATTTCTTTTAACGGTGTGTGAAACACATTAACAGACATTTTGGCGAATGAACTGTCACAAGGGAGGAGGGAGAATTCCTATTGTTTTATATGACGAAGAAAGATTTTCTCTCTCCTCTAATATGTAGAGATATAGGTTATGCTTTGCTCTTTTTTTCCTGTAAAAAATATGTCTCGTACAATCGGGTTAACCCTCACGTGCCCGGCGTAAAAGACTGCATGCAGTCGACGACTGAGACACTAGAATGCCTCCTGATGCACAAGCACAAATAACCCAAAAAACTGTATTCGACGCTGTCAGGATGATTCCCCAGTGTTAGCGTAAAAGACTGCTTGCAATCGGCAACTAAACACCAAAAGACTTCCTTCGGCGTGCGAATTATTATATAAAAAGACAAAAGTACAGAGAACCCCTCCAATGCACATATGTACAATTCGAATAAATAAATAAATAAGACACGACACGAGACAAGCAATAAGTTAATATCAGACTATGTATATATATATATATATATAAATATATATACTGACTTAGTCTTGCTCACCGGCCACATTGTGTCCCATGAATGGTTTTCTATTTGTTCCGTACTCGACGCGTTCGGAAATGCTATTACGTAGACGCGCAAGAGTCTCGTCATTAGATCTTCATAGTAGTATATGGGGCGCTATAGCGAGACATATCGATTTCCCCCCTCCCCCCTCCCTCACGGGTATTATAGCGAGACATATCGATTTCCCCCTCCCCTCCCTCCGGGGGTGGTATAGCGAGACATATGGATTTTCCCCTCCTTCCGGGGTGGTATAGCGAGACGATTTTTCCTCCCCCCGTCTCCCTTCCCTGTCTGGGTGTTATAGCGTCCAAGGGGTGGTATAGCGTAACCCTTTATCGATTTCTCTACTACCCGTCTCCCCTCGCTATCTCCCATATTTCTCCCGGGGCTGTTGTAACATATATGGAAAGGTATAGTAAGAACAATTGTTATTTCCTACGTGTAAGAATATTTTGTTGGCCCTGAAAAGGGCCGTATATATATATATATATATATATATACATATGGAAATTTTTTTAAATAAAAAATTTTTTTTATCCTTTTCTGGGTGTTATAGCGCGAAACTTCAAGAATGATTCGAATATGATTTTAAAAAGTTACTGATTTTTTTAATGAATTAGGAATTTTTTTAATAATAATAAAGGTGTGTATGTTATGGTTGATATTTATTTATTAAAAAAACAAGACATTTATAATATTAAAGAAAATTTATTAATATAATTTTTATTTTCATATTTACTTTTATTCTATATTGTCTTCAAATAAGTAGGATGATGTTGGCGGTTGCGACATCTTCATGTTGAACAAATCTTTTTGTACTTTTTTCCTGTACATTATTTTCAAATAATAATCTTCGGGGATGATTGTTTTAAAACCTTCATCTCCGTATGAGTGTTCCAAGAGCTCCCGGTCTGTTTGCCCAGTGGATGGTTCTCGAGCAGCAATGTGTACTGCTTTTACAGGCCAAGCGTAATTGAGGATGTTCGGCCTCAATGCCTTATCCATCATGGGTGAAGCGTATATTTGTGCGCTGTAAAAGAAACAAATTACAATTATCATTTGGATACTGAAATTTAATATAATTTTATTTGTTTCAAAAATTTATTCGTAATATGAATAATTTTATTATTATTTAAAACACGAAAATTATGTATGAATTAAAAATTATATCTCAACAAGTTTTTTTATTATTTTTTATTCAGAATATGTTTTAACAAGAAAAATTTCATTTAAAATTCGGTCATAATTTTATATGTGCTATTTGAAAAATATTTCGAAATACAGAAAAAAATTTCTAAAATAAAAAATAATTTATAATTAAAAATTTACTAAGAAATATGTTTAAAAATTTTTGTACTTACTAGCCGATTATCCTCGCTTGTAGTTGTGATAATTGTAGTATTTTCTTATTTATAGCCCGGGTGGTTATCTTCTCCTTAAAATCTGTGAAATTTGTTGGTCTTGGCACCGGTGTTAATGCCTCCAAAAATTTTTCTTGTTCCAAAGTGAATGGTTTTGCGTTAATTATAAAATGGTTAATACTTAATATTAACCGTGCCTAATAAAAAACAAGGGCTTTATCTGCGTACACTTGCTTCAACGTTGTTTTATATAGAGCAAGCTCTAATTCTTTCTTGCACTCTGAAATAATTGTGCCTATGGTGCCGATTTTTTAAAAATATTTCAGAGGTTCTGATAATTTTGTTTCCCGTTCTCTTACAAATTGTTTGAATAATTCGTCATTTGTCTTCACTCTACTAAATCTGTTTTCTAATAGAGAAGAACCCCCTTCTGAGGTTTTCCTTTTCTTGTTTGCCAAGTTTTTATATTTTTCTTGCCATTCTGTATTATTTACAATCGCGATTTCTTCACCGTGATTAGCACTGTTCTCTGTGGCACTATTTTTGTTTTTAAAATCTTGGGCACTTGTTTCAATATAATTTTTCAATTCATCTACTTTCACTTTTGACTCTTCTTCTTTTGGTGGGTTTAATTTTTCTAAAAATTCTTCCACCCACTCCATGTCAGTTGGCATTTGAACATTTTGCACTTCTTCTTCTTCTGATAGCACTTGAACTTGTTGCACTTCTTCTTCTCGCACTTGTTCCGATAGCACTTGTACTTTTTCCATGTTTTCCGATGGCACTTGGATTTGTACTAATTGGTTCAACCACGGTAAATCATTGTCTAATTGGTAAGAGGCCATATTTTATTATTTTTTAAAATAAGAAGAAGAGAGCAAGTTAAATGATACGGACGATTTGATTTTCGAACTGTAACTGAAAATGTTGTGAAAAGAAAAAGAAGACGTTGCGAAGGAAATTTGTAGAAGTAGTAATGGATGGGGCATTTTTTTGTAAAATTATCTACAAATTCGAGGTAGGTACTACTACTTACAAGATGGTCGTAAAAATTGGAAAAGAATGCTGATGTAGAAAATTTTATAACAAAAACATCTGGTTTGAGTGAAAAGTTTTAAAAATCTAGAAAAGAATCAGTTAATGAATTTCATTGCAAGAGAATGCACTTATGGAAAGATAGAAAGAAAGTAATCGATACGTATACGCTGCGGGAGTGTTAAAGGGACAAAACCAAAAAAAGGGATGTTCCGTAGCCTGCTTATGAGAAGGTATATAGTCAACATGTCTTAGGTGTTTTTTTTTGCGCTTACACTTCTTACCAGATGTATTCTCTCATAGTAGTAGTAGTAGTGCTAAGCATTTAAGATAAGTAAGGTAACAGGTATACGTTCGCTATGTATTCTGACCAGCGCTATACGAATAATATTGTTTCCTCTTTTTTTGGCCGTCAATCGATTTTCTTTAAAAATTTTTCTTACAGCTTGTGTGCAGACCATCTATTTTATATTTATAATATTTCTCTCTCTCTCTCTCTCTCTCTCTCGCAAATCGATTTTGACTCAAATTTTTCTTTTCCTATGTATAAAAAAACGGTATATAAGGATAGTGGTGAAACTATTATTCGTACACATAGTATTTTGTCTTTACAGTGAATAGAAGTTTTAAGTGCTATTTTAAATACTAAGTGATTTTTTATAGAGGAAGAGAGAGAGAGAGAGAGAGAAATCATGAGAAATATTGCTGAAGACAAATTTCGTGCGATTATTGTTCAGATAGTTAATTATTTCACTTGTGCAAGATTGTGTTACCCTATAAAACGTAAATTTAATTCTACGTGGCGCAGAAAAGTTCAGCGTATACCTTGTTTTTATCTGAAAAGACAATTCAATTTTATATTATCATGTGTGTCATTGCGTATGATTGCACGTTTGTACAATCTATTTTTTTAAAAAAATTAGCTTGCTGTATTAACAGTAGGAGAATACTTGATATCAAAAAATCTACATGATGCCTATGTAGTGCAGGATCTGATGAATGAATATAACGAAAATCGTTGTAAGTATAGAATTTTTTAAATTGCTTATCGTATTAAATTTTTTATTAAAAATAAATTTCAAAAATATCAAGTTGACTTCGGAACTCAGGGGACTCCGTATATAACGGGGTTCGCAGGAAAAGCCGAAATATTTTTTAGAAATTCTTCATGGGAAAGATTTACTATATTTTTGTATTATTCGAGGAAATCGTAATTGTAATTTACCTTAATTAACGTTCTATTTTTTTAATATTAATAATTTTAGTTGTATTCAAACATCTTTCTTACCTAATCACTTACATAAAATTTTTTCGACTTATTTCTTTGTGTATAAAAACTATATTCGTAAATTTATCATTTTTAGCAATTTCAAATGAAAATTTTTTATGTGTTTTTTTAAATAAAATACATTTTTTTGTAAATTACTTTAAATGTTACTATTTAATCAATTCTTTGTTGATTTTATATTTTATTTATTATTATTATGATCTTAAGTTGCAAATATTTAAATATTGTATTATAATAAATATTAAAATTATTAAAAATGATAGCTTAAATTTTTTCATATTTGAATAATTTTAAATAATTTCGAGTAGAAATTTTTATAAATGAAACCCGTTTTTTAAAATAACTTAAAATGTTATTTAATAAAAAAAAATTAAGATATTAATATGAAAATTATTATTATTTTTATTGTTTATAATAATAATAAAATAATAATTTTTATAAGTCGGAACTAAAATTTATTTGATATATGTAAATAAATATGAGGATTATTTTTACAGCTCTCGAAATATTACTAAAAAGCTGGGAGACGGACAGCGATGACAGCGATGAGGAAAATTTTTTCGAACAATCGATTGTCAATAGTGATTTGCCGAGTACATCGAGAAATACTGCTCGGCGTCGTTTATTTGATGATGATGATGATGATGATGAAGTTGCCTGTAATGAAGAAGAAGAAGAAGAAGAAGAAGAAGAAGAAGAAGAAGAAGAAGAAGAAGAAGAAGAAGAAGAAAAAGTGTTCAAAGTGTACAAGAACATCAACATGATGAAGTAATTGTAGACAGTGATGCTGATTCAGTCATTAATGACCCCGTTCGAGTCGAACAGCAACAGCAGCAGCAGCAGATGCAGCAAGACTTCAGAGCGAATATTGAATCAGAGTCCGAAGAGTACGAATTTGAAGATGATGAAGAGCCAAACGAGGAAATAATACGACCAACAGGTCAATTGGCGCTTACAATGATTGTAAATTATCCGAAGCCATTCAGCGCAGTCTTAAGAGGATTAAACCATAATAGCCCTGAAAATGCATCACCTAATGACATTGAAACCGAGTCAGCAAACACGGCAGGCCCTTCAGAAAATACGCAAGAACGGACGGTTCTTTTACATAGTTTTTATACTCAAAGACCACCGCAAAGGGAGAGGGAATTTCACATAGTAAATCGCACGCGCATGACCTATCACTTTTTTGACGGAAGCATACTAGATCGTCGTATTAATGAATGTTAGTTTTCTTTATTATTATTATTATTATCGTAATCATTATTGCTATTATTATTTTATTGTGTTCATTCTATTATTATTTTATTCATTTTTATTAACATTATAAGATCATTATTTAAAAAAAATATTACTATTTTCATCTAAAGTGATCCGAAGGGAAGAAAACGGATACGATAGCGTCTCAAATTTGAATTCAACATCTCTGGAAATATATGCCCAGAGAATTAGACCCGTTCGACGGGCTCAAGAATTAAGATGGTTTCATACAATGGCTGAGGATACTGAATCAGCCTTGTATACAGATTCCACCCCTGATTTGGCCGATCTACTAGACCGCGTACATGATAGCTTTAATGGACCTTCAGAGGAATAAATTTTTAGAAAATTATATTATATTATATTTATTGTTTTTTATATTTTAAATGTTGTAAATTTAAAATTAATAATAATAATAATAATAATAATTATAATAACATAAATAATAATAATAACAATAATAATAATAATAATAATAATAATAATAATAGTAATGAACATGTAATAAAACAATTCTCAATAAATTAAATTTTTAAATGAATTTTTGAAAATCATCATTTAAAATAATTCCTAATTATGAAATTTTTATAGCCTCATCATCATCATCCTTCGTCGAAACATCAAGAGTGTGAGAAAGCCTTTCTGCGCTTCTACCTGCTGTAGAAAGTGAGAGAGAAGAAGAAGAAGAAGAAGATGGAGAGCGAGGAGTCGCAAATGCATCAGAGAGAGAGAGAGCCAGCTTGAGTCTATCTCCAATAGCAGCGTAAGTCATGGGTATGGTAATAGCAGTGAGAGGGAGTTCAATGCGTATACAAGCGAGAATGCGGTATGAGCGTGCGCATGAGAGTGAATCGACCTTAAGTGAGGGCGAGAATGTTCAAATAGGTGGCGGTAGAGGCGCTAGTGCGGAGGAATTTTCAATAAGACCCCCGGGCGTAAGATTTGATATTAATCAACAAAGGAATCATTACATAAGAAAATTTCAAATGAATGCGACAAGATTAGTACTTTGCATGCGTCCCCCTACGGAAAATTTTAATACTGTTTTATGGTTAGAATTGGCTATGCGGGATATTCACGCGTATTTGATATCGTTAGGAGAAGAAAATGACTTAGTAGGAATTACTGTAAAAAGTATTCACTTTAGTCATGGCCCAGCCAGAATGTCACTTACACCGATTTTTAATTTTAATTACGATGATTTGTGGGAACTTATAAGTAATTTAACTCAAAGTAACAAAAATTTTCAGATAGACGAGAGTTTTATTTTAGAGGCAACGTATATCAATTTACCTCGAGGTACCGGTCGGAAAAATAAATTAAATATTAACATATTGCATAAAAAATCAATAGTTTGAATACAGAATAAAGATAATTTGTGTTTGCCACGAGCCTTAGTTGTTGGAGAAATGTATGTAAATTATAAAAAAAAATGATTCAATCGATATGAAAAAAAAGTGGGCTGTCATTCGCGATGGACGTAGATCTATGCAAAAAGAGAACGCTTTGCAGTTAATAAAAAATGCTAGCCTGAATATTCCAACGGAAGGCTGGAGGTTCCGCGAAATAGATAAATTTCAGAAGTACTATACTAGACTTGGCATTGCAATACAAGTATATGATAAAAGTAATTTTGGAAGCGGTGAACCACCATTCTTTAATGGTCGTGCGTTAATTGAACAACCCCATAATAATGTGGATTTGCAAGGTGTTATAAATTTATATTATGATTCTGATGAACATCATTATCATACTATTTTAAATGTAACCGGAGCAGCGGGTAATAATTTTTTCTGCGAATATTGTAATAAATGTTACAAATATCCCGACCAACATAGGTGTTCAAATGTATGTCCAAACCGTTTTGTATCGCCATCATGTGAAAAAGAAAACGGTATAATCTTGAAGTGTAACGAATGTCATAGAACATTTTTTAATAATGCTTGCTACAAAAATCACCAAACAAATGGAAGCTATAAAGCCAATAATAAAAAAATTTGCGAACTTGTTAAAATTTGTCAAGTTTGTAATAAAGTTATTCATGTTCACATAGACGACAAGCATGTATGCGGAGTTAATTGGTGTAAGCTTTGTCGAGGAAAATATTCTGTTAACAAGTTATGTTACATGCGTCCTCTGTCCACGAATGACGCTGACAATGGAAGCGACTTGGATAAAAGAAAGAAAACTCTGTTTGTATTCTACGATTTAGAAACACAGCAAGATACAGAATTTAGATGTCACATTACCACGCGATTACATGTTCCTAACCTCTGCGTTGTTCAGCAAACGTGTGATGATTGTTTGGAGAATAATGATTTTTCTCAAAGATGCGATACTTGTGGTATTCGAGAACATGTTTTTCAAGAAAACCCAATTAGACAATTTTTAGATATGTATATTCGCGAGAGAACAGTTTTTAAGCAAATCATATGCATTGCACACAATACTGGTGGTTTTGACGCGCAATTTATGCTGAAAGAATTAGTGGAAAAATATAATCAGACATCACCCCAGGTGATTCTTAACGGACAAAATATAATTTTGTTACAATGCGGTCGAACATAATTCATCAATAGTTTAAATTATTTCCACATGAAACTAAGCACGTTAACAGAAATTTTTGGCTTACCGCCCAGCGCGAAAAAGGGCTACTTTCCTCATTTATTTAATATCGTTGAGAATGAAAATTATGTAAGTCCGCTGCCAGAACCGCATTTTTACGTGCCTGATTCCATGTCGCACGAGGAAAGAGAGAAATTTTTCACGTGGTATAATTCCGAAACTTTGAGTGGAAGCGTATTCGATTTTAAAAACGAAATCGTAGAATATTGTCGCATGGACGTTAAAATTTTAAGATGCGCATGTTTGGCCTTTAGAAAAATGTTCTTAGACGTAGGACGAATCTGTCCATTTACCAGTGCGACTACCACCGCAAGCGCATGTTCTCTCGTTTATAGAAAGAATTTCTTACTACCCAAAACCATTGGCATTATACACCCTACAGGCTATCGTCGTGCTGATAAACATTCTCAGAAGTCAATCAAATAGTTATTAGCCTGTGAAAGAGAAATCGGTCGTGAAATAGTTCATGCTGGCAGAACGAGAGAATTTATCTTGCCCGAAGGTTTTCTCGTAGACGGATTTTTACCTCCTGCTGCATCGGGAAATCCGGATGAAAAAGGTATAGTTTTCGAATATGAAGGTTGTTACACGCATGGTTGTCCAAAATGTTTTAATAAAAATCGGGATACGCGCATCGCTTTTGGACGTACACTTGGCGGAAAGGATATTTTTCCGAATGTGTACCTCAAATGACAGCGCTGCATATTTTACCACAGACATAAGAAAATTTCGAATTATGCATTGAGTTTCGCATCATGATTATTTTGTTTTTTCTTATAGGTTATTCATGCAAAATTCAAATAATAACAACTTAAATTTTATTGCTTATATAATTTGAATTCACAATATTAGATTCTATATGATTATTGAACTAAGAAATAAAAATTTTATTTAATAAAATTATGATTCGGATCATGAAAAAAGAAAGTAATATTGTTTATTTACTAAAATTATTTCATTAAGTAATAAGTAACGATGATGCGAAATTTGCTCTATAATTTGGAATTGTCTTATGCCTGTGATAAAATATGCAATGTTGCCGAAATGAATGCGAATTCGATAAAATTAAACTTGAAAATCCGGAAATAGCTGAATACGTGCGTAATCACCCTGTAATGAGTAGAATAACGTTGAACCCTCGAGAAGCATTTTTCGGCGGAAGAACTGAAAATATAATTCCGTATTATAAAATTAAAGAGGGTGAGAAAATCAAATACACAGATATATGCTCCTTGTATCCTTACGTATGTAAACGCGGGCAATTTCCCATTGGACATCCAAAAATTTTCATAGGGAGTGAGTGTCGTGAACTAACCGGAGGAAATAATAATGATTTGCAACGTGTCGAGGGACTGATTAAGTGTAAAGTTTTACCACCCAGAAACTTGTACTTACCTTTGTTACCCGTTAAAATGCACGGTCGTTTGTTATTTGCACTTTGTCGTTCTTGTTGCGAGGAGATGCGAGAAAGCGACTGTAATCACGAAAACGTTGGCGAATGAGAATTCACGGGTACTTGGGTAGTCGACGAATTACGTAAATCTGTCGAACTTGGCTACCGTATAACGAAACTATATATTATATGGCAATACGAAATGACACGCTTTGACGGTATTAACGGAGGACTCTTTGCAGGATACGTAAATACGTTTTTGAAAATAAAACAAGAAGCAAGTGGATGGCCTGCTTGGTGTACAAATGACGACGAAGCGAAATTGTGGTACTTGGATGAGTATGAGCGAGACGAAGGTATTCGATTGGATCGTGACAAAATAGAAAAAAATAGTGGTCTGAGAGTTGTAGCTAAACTTTGCTTAAATTCTTTTTGGGGAAAGTTTGGACAACGCAGTAATTTAAAGCAAACGGAAATCGCGAAATCGTGCGAAAGTCTCTTACGAACATTAACCTGTCCTGACAAAGAAGTTCTCAGTATTTTACCTGTAAACGATGATATTTTATACGTTCATTGGCAGCTTAGAGAAGAAGCTGTTGAAGCATCATCCAATACAAATGTAGTAATAGCAGCATTCACAACTGCACAAGCCAGGCTGGAATTGTACAAACATATGGAAAAGCTTGATAGGCGAACTCTGTACTGTGATACTGATTCGTGTATTTTTGTTAAAAAGGACGATTCGGACGAATACGAGCTAGCCTTGGGAAACTTATTGGGTGATATGACGGATGAATTAAGATGTTACGCTTCGGGTACCTATATAGATACTATGATGTCTGCAGCACCAAAGTTTTACGCTTATCGTGCTGTGACACCGTCAGGAAATAGTTATGAATGTTGCAAAGTTAGGGGAATAACTTTAAATTTCAAAAATTCATTATAAATAAATTTTAATAGTATTAAAACGCTCATAGATGAGGTATTTGCGAGAAAGCTCAGAGAAGAGAATGAGAAAGAGACGACGAATAAAAGCGAGATACGGTTGAATTTTAAATCCATACGACGCACACCTTATCACGAAGTCATAACAAGAGAAGAATTCAAAACCTGTAGCGTCGTTTTGAAAAAAAGACGCTATGTTTCCCTATCGCTTTCTCTTACTTTTGGTTATAAGAGTGAATGCGAACAACGAGTAAACGATAAAAATATTGAATAAAAAAAAAAGGAAAAGTGTCTTTATGAAATCTATTATTATTTTACAAGCAATCATCAATAATTCATAGAAGATAACAATATGCTAACACCCCGCGCGGTTATAAGCTTATACATTTCTTAATTAGCTGATTGACGCGGAAAATAAGCTTGTTCCCGCACACGTATTGAATAAGCTAATAAAAACACGTGTCCCCGCGCCGCCGCCGCCTCCCAACTTAAAAAATAAAGAAGGGTTAAAAGTATAAAACGTATGTCTTCTGTATTCAGTATTCAAAATGGATACACGATGGAAACATCCCTTTACATGCATAATTTCGGGGCCTACTATGTGTGGAAAACTGTTTTTGTCAAGCGATTTCTCTCCAGTTTGCCTCAGGGGGGTTATTCACTAACTTTTTAACGATAACGATTGACTTAACGTTTCGACGTCGAAAAGCGTTAAGGACTCTACTTTTTCAAGTAATCAATAAACACATATGAAAAAATGTTTTAGCTTATTATTAAATCTTTTACAACAGACATTTACAAAATAAATATTCAAAATTAAAAGAATTTCAAACAATTATTACATCAAAATAAACATGATTACAAAAAAAATTGTCAAGTTTTTGACATATTTATACGCAAATAAATTATAATTTTACTAGTTTTTTTGTAGATTTATATTAGATCTTGTATTATGAAAACTTAAGTAATATTTTATAACTTATTTAATTTTATATGCTAATAATTATATATCCAAAATAATAATTAGAAAAAATATCATGTTCCACTCATTTTAAATCCCAATACAGAAAAAAAGGAATTTTAACAACATTTGCCTTAAAACACACAACACGTAACATTCATATTAGAAATATATCTGTATTCATGTTTCTATTATATATTCTTCTAACTCAACATTATCCAAGCCAACATTTTTATTTTGAAAGACGAAATTTTAAAAACTAATATTTTTAAGTTCAGCAGCAAACTTAACAATTCAATCGAGAAACTGTAGTTGATGCTATAGAATATAAAATGCAAATTTGGATTAATATATAATTTTATTGAAAAACGTTTTTTATTGGTGATAAGATAAGTTTATTTAAAACAATATTTATATTATTTTTTTCTGTTCGTTTTTATTAAAGTACATACAAGTCACTTTAAAACCTGCAGATCCAATTGAATTTTAAATTATACACAATTTACCATTTAACCATGTATGATTACAAATAATTTTTATGATTACTAATGTAAATAATAATAAAATAATGTTCCCTTTATATATATATATATATATATATATATATATATATAGGTATATACATACACTGACAGAAAAGATATCTCGATTCTCTAAGATATAACTTAAAATCTGTGAAGCAAGAAATTAATTCAAACATTTAGTTACCTACATCTAAGAAATTATTATTCCATTTGAATGATCAAATCAAGTCGGAGTAATTCTTTTGTTTCTAGAAATCTTTTCTGTCAATGCATATACATATGTTATGCATAATATAACGTTTTACAATTTAACGTACGATTTACAACCGAGCTTCAAATTGGTTGTAAAATTTGTCGATAAAATCGACTTAGCGCTTCAGTTTAGAACATTTTCGTCGTTACGTCAACATGATCTCTGATAACGTTCGCGATATTCGATAGTATTTGCTGAAAAATGATTACTGCGCATGCGCGCGTCGGCGTTAAGCTTGCCGTTAGACGTTACGATATTACTGAATAAGCCCCCAGATGTGCGATGTGAATTTCGATCGTATTCTTTTTTATTACGCCGAGTGGCGAGAAGCATACCGTAGCGAGTTTAAAGTAAGCGGAAACCAAAGCATCGAATTTCGAGAAGGCTTACCGCAAGCTAGTGACTATTTCAATGACAATGATAAGAGAAAATTACTCATACTCGACGGCCTGATGCGCGAATCATCAAATAATACAGTTCTTGATTTATTTACAAAAGGTTGTCACCATAAAAATATCAGTGTCATTTTCATTACGCAAAATATTTTTCATAGGGGGCCAAATCAGCGTGATTTATCGTTGAATTTAAATTATATCGTATTGTGTAAAAATTCGAGAGATCGCGCGCAAATACAATTTCTTGCTCGGCAAGTTTACCAGGAGGACGCAAAATTCTTGCAAGATGCCTACATCGATGCCTGTAGTCGACCATTTAGCTATCTTTTATTAGATCTGAAACAAGATACTCCGGATGAGTTTCGCTTTCGTACCGACATATTTCCCGATGACAAGCTGCACTATGCTTACGTGCCTAAATTTTCATCAAGATTCAGGTAAAAACACGATTAAATAAAAAGAAAGAAGCATCTGAAGTCAAGATACAGTCTTCACATAGCGATGGCTGGGACAACATCGATGCTCCCATTTGTAACAAAAAGAAAACAAGGAGGAGGAAAGAAAAAAAGTTCAATCAAGTCTAGCTCCTGCTGTTTGCCTGGCAAATTATGTTCAAAAAAGCTCGTTGCACTTTTAAATGCTCTGAGTCACGCTGATAGTCAACAGCGCTCAGCTTTGATTCGAACAGCCGATAAAAATCTCATAAAGTGTATTTGCGAGTGTGCCCTGAACGTATTGCAAGGTGTTGTAAAATTAAAAACTCCTGAACAAAACCGCTTGAGAAAACAGAACTATTTTAAGAAAATTAGTAAAGAGTGGAACAAGAAGAAGTAGTGGTGCTGGTGGCAATGCGTGGAAAGCTAAAAAACGTACTATAATTCAGAGTGGTGGCTCTTTTCTACCAATTCTATTGGCGCCACTAATAAGTACAATTTTTTCAAAAATTTTAGGAAGCAAAAATTAATTTTCATTCAAGATAAAAAATAAGTCATGGAACGCGCTCGAAAAATGGTCATTGTCCCCGAAAAAACTCTGGAACAAATACAAGGTTTTTTGCAGCAGCAGCAGCAACAACAGGGAGGAGCTGTTTCTACTACAGATAGCACAACTGCAAATGCTGAAAAAACCGTGCAGACACCTGGTGATAATTTAACACAACTTGATTCGAAAATGTACAAAATTCTCAATTCTAAAAGTTTTAACAGCGAGCGAGAAAAGTGTAAAAATTATTTACAAGTTTTGAGGCGTTATTTATTTTTCAAAGATAATGAACGTTCGGATGATGGTGAAATTGGTCGAGATATTGACGAAATCGAAGCTACACTGGCACCTTTAACAGAAGAAAAAATACTTGATAACGTGCCTAAAATTTATGCTAGAAAAGCACGGCTTTTACTAAAACATTGGCGTACTTTTGAGCCAGATCGATTAAAATGGGATAGTACTGGCAGCGTTATCGTAGATGGCAAACTTATACCACGATCCAACATAGTAGAATTACTCAACGATGTTTTGCAAAAGAAAAAGAAAAAGATAGAGGAGGATGACGAAGCGCCTATTGGTAGATTTAAATTGGCAAAGTTTATTGGAAGTTCAGAAACCCCTAATAATTTAATTGGAAACACGGAAATTTTAAAAATTGCTAATAGGCTGACGTCTCCTTTAAATACTGCGAAACGAAAAATTTTATCACCAGTATTTACACCACCCGTAACGAGACATGCTGTTGAGAAAAAGTGGCTGAAAGCGAACCTTTGAAGAGAGAGAGAGAGAGAGAGAGAGAGAGAGACAGAGAATGTCTTTGGAAAATCAGTATTACGACCCTTCGCATGAAGCAGGTTATGCAGGAGCGCGAAATTTAATACGCGTAAATATAAAAGGTAAATCATTGAAAAACAGAGAAAAAGAGCAAAAACGAATACACGAATAGTTGAATAATCAAGATGCTTATACTCTTCACCGTCCTATAAGAAAAAACTTTCCTAGATTACACTATAACGTAACTAACGTGGATGACGTTTGGGAGGCAGATTTGTGTCAGCTAATAAGTCTTAAACAAGGAAACGATGGTTATTCGTACTTACTAGTGGTCATTGACGTGCTCAGTAAGTATGCATGGGTAGAACCACTGCGGGATAAAACAGCGCATACCGTGTCATTCGAGAAAATTCTCAAACGAGCCAATGGTCGTACACCTGTTTACTTACAAACTGACAGAGCTAAAGAATTTGTTGGTGCAGGTTTGCAAAATACTCTTAAAAAATATGACATACAGTTTAGAGCGGCAAGAAATCCAGACATTAAGGCGGCAGTGGTGGAACGTCTCAATCGAACTCTCAAAGAACGTGTTTGGAGATATTTCACTCATCGCAATACACATAGGTACATCGATGTAATACAAAAAATAGTTTATGCATACAACAATACAGTACATTCAAGTATGAAAATGAAACCTTCGGAGGTTAATTTGTATAACGTCGTTGAGGCACGAGCGAATCTACAGAGCCGCGCTCTTCGGCAAAGAAAAAATCAAAGGCAAATAAAAGAGCGTAAATACGAGGTTGGTGACTACGTGAGGATCAGTCGCTCTAAGGGAACCTTTGCGAAAGGATTCGAGAAGAATTATAGCGAGGAAGTATTCAAAGTCAAACGCTTTTCTACCAGGCAAAATCTTTATACCTACGAGTTACAAGATTTACAAGGAGAGGACATTGACGGATTTTTTTATACAGAAGAATTGGCTCCTGTAGGATCACAACGACTGCTGGAAGATCAAAATTTCAAGATTGAACGCGTTCTTCGAACCAGAGGAAGCGGAAATAAAAAACAGCTATTTGTAAAGTGGGAAGGATATCCGGATAAATTTAATTCTTGGATAAAAGCATCAGACGTTAAAAGAGTTTGAAAATAATGGATAATCTGGATGATTTTTATTTAGTATTACCGAGTAACAGTAGTATGCGTTATTTTCCCGACAATACGACTACTTGTTTTACCACTTACTTATGTCGTGAAATTAGATTAATCGGTAACTGGCAGATCGGTCTGGCTGAAATACACGTACCCTGTACTATTATGCATATTCAAGAACCTGAAGCTTATTATACTTTCAAATTAGGAAGCGCTAAACCCAAAGTTTCGAAAAATAACGGGTTTTGTAATTTTCCTCACGGTGTATACAGTAGCATCGAACAACTTGCGGAAGAAATAAATAAAGTACACGAGGCGCGTGAACATCAGAAGCTTGAACCAACTGAGTTTCAGAAAGGTTATTACAGCTTAAAAAGGATTTGCATTTGCGAAGAGCCGCACTACACGACTTTCAACGAAAAAATTCGTCGAATTTTTGATTTTGAAGATATTGTCCACAGAGAAACAGGAACTTTTGTCACTTCCAACTCGGGAAAAAGTATAAATGTGGGTAATAGACCGGCTAGTTTAACACGGGCCATACCCGATCAGCTTTACGTTCACACAGACATATGCGAACCTTATGCAGTCGGTGATACGGAAACGGCACTTTTACGCATTGTAGCCCTGGAAAATTCAAAGTACAAATTCGGATCAACCGTTGTCAAACAGTTTGCACCAATTCAATACATACCTCTACTACATCATACCTTTCGAAATATTGTTATCGATGTAAGAGATCAACACGGGCGTAAAATACCATTTGAGTATGGAACGCTGACGATTACGCTTCATTTCAAGCGTAGTCGTTAATTGCATAGCGATATGAGTTATTATATTCATTACTCCGATGAGCAGGCTGGTGGTGGAAGCGGTATTAAAAACGTTTACTCTGGTTCAACGTTTCAGAGAGGCTCCGGAATTGGTAGCTTTCTCGGAAGATTATTTAGAAAAATTGTGCCATATCTTGCCAGTGGGGCCAAAGCAGTAGGCAAAGAAGCCGTCCGAATAGGCTTGAACGTGCTAGACGACGTGTCGAATAAGAGAGCGAATTTTAAAGAGTCTCTCAATACGCCTGTTCAAGAGTCACGTCGAAATTTAAAAAGAAAAGCAACTAATAAAATTTCCGATATTATGAAAGGTAGTGGATATAAAGCTGTTTCTGCTAAGCGCAAACGACAGTCAACGCGAGCTCGTGTTCCCGCACACAACGCATCGAGCAAGAAAAGAAAGACAAAGAGAAAGACAAATGAGCGTGCTATAAGCAAGAAAAAGAAAACATTGAGGCGAAAGAAGAAAGTATTGAGAGGCGTATTCGAAATTTTTGGACCTAAAAAAATCATTTTTAAAAAAATGGCTTTCCTACACGCGTGCAGTGGTGAAGGTATGAAGAGCGAACTAGATATTTTTACTCTTCCTCCGACGCAAACATCGATTGAAAGCAGTTCTTTTCTCCACTACAAACCTGTATCATCTCCCAGCAATGAAAGCGATTCACCTTTAGAATTTTTGGTTTCTAGTTCGACCGAGCATTACATCGATCTAGCGCATACAATGTTACAAGTCAGCGTGGAAATTACACCCGTGGGAACCGACGCCGAGAATGCAAAAGTTGCTCCTATTAACAATTTTTTACATTCGTTGTTCGAGCAAACGAACATCTTTTTCAATTCAAAGCTAGTTTCACCCCCAAACAATGCTTATCCTTACAGAGCTTACATAGAAACGCTCTTAAATTACACTTCTCCTGCCTTAACATCACACCTAACCTCCGCACTTTGGTACGCGGACACAGCAGGATGTATGGATGCATCACCAGCAATTGCTACTGGAACAGTTGGGGCCAATGTTGGTTCTCGGAATCGTCAATACTTTACAGCTGGCGGTAAAGTTGTCGATATGATTGGCCACCTCCATTGCGATGTATTTAATCAAGGTAAATTTTTGGTAAACGGTGTTGAAATGCGAGTGAGGCTCGTTCGTAGCAAGGTTTTGTTTGATGGATTTCACCGATGACGGAAAATTTTCAGTACGCATCAGTGAAGCGACGCTAATCGTCCGTCGAGCTAAAATAAGTCTAGCCGTACTATTGGCTCATGCTAATGCTTTGGCCAAAACTACTGCAAAATATCCAATAACAAGAGTGGAAGTCAAATCATTCACTCTACATAGCGGAATCTTAGGAGATACTCTTGATAATGTTATATTGGGCCAGTTGCCAAAAAGGATCATCATAGGTGTTGTGAGTGAACAAGCCTTCAACGGCAATCGACAATTGAATCCTTTCAACTTTCAACATTATTCTATCAATTTTCTCGCTCTTTACGTCGATGGAGTACAAATACGAAGTGAACCCCTACAGCCAAAATACACAAGGAATAATAAACTCTATGTAGACGCTTATCACACGCTCCGGTATTGGTATACATTTTCTCAACGAGGGTATCGATGTCAGTCGAACCTCTTATCCAGAAGGTTACTGTCTCTTTGCATTCGACTTGACGCCTGATTTATTGGCTCATTTTTCATCACATTGGAATCTCGTGCGCTCGGGTGCTCTACGCATAGAAGTTCGCTTCGAGCAGGCGCTTAGGGAAACAATCAATTGCATCGTTTACGCTAAATTTGATAACGTACTAGAAATAGACTCGAACAGACAAATTATAACGGATTTTAATGCCTAAAGTGGGGAGAGAGAAAATGGTGGGAGAAACATTATAATACCATTTGGCTCATTTCCCATTGCCTCAGTTGCTTCTCACTCTTAACTGTAGCACACACGCACTCGCGTTCTCGACAGAATGGATTACATAATAGATATTCAAGGCTTAAGAGATAAAGATAATAAATTTTTACCCAAGGAAGTGACAGTAGTTTCTCTACAAGAACAAGTCATTGGTCATTGGATAATTGCGCCACCCTACGAATTTGATAATTTACCAGTAGATATAAAAACTAGTAACGATTACGTGTCGTCACGTCTACACGGTTTACAGTGGTTCGATGGTGATGTTATTCTACGCAAGTTCCGGTATCATTTTTACAACATAGCGAGAAATGCTGTAAGAATTTACGTCAGAGGTGCTGAAAAGGCTAGATACATAGAATTCATTATGGCACGTAACGTTATAAATATAGAGGATTACACTAACACAGATTTTACCGACTTACAAAGACAGTTTTCTTCCCAGAAAGTATGCTGTTTTCACGCTTGCCAAGAAAACCTCTATAAAAAGGAGTACTGTGCCATGCAGAAATCACATTTGTTGAGAGAGTGGCTTTATTCACTTTTCCCTCAAGAATCTCAACAAAATTTGCCTAAAAGAAGCAGTGAACTATTCTATGACTCTCATCAAAAACTTGCTTACAAGAAAAATAGCATCGTAAGATTTGGATCGAGTGTGACTTTCACGGGAATCGACGATGTAGACGATGACGACGACGACGACGATAAAACCATCGAATACGCGAGTGATGATGATGAGAATTGTAGTTTAAGACATGGAAATAATACAAATGAACACCAGTCAGATAATGAGGGCCCACGAAGGGCTGAAAGCCAAAACAATTGGCGTATACGCAGCAGATCGAATTCCAAATTTAATGATGACACCAATCGCCATAGTGTGTAATACCGATGATCATACAAAACCTGGTACGCATTGGGTGGCCATGCATATCGATAAAAATGGATACGGAACGTATTTCGATAGTTACGGTTTTCCACCAGTCTCAAAATATCATCTTGAAAGACTCAGAAGAAACTGTAAAGTTTTTCGATGGAGCACCAAGAAACTGCAAAGCATCGATTCGACGTGTTGCGGCCAGTATACTATTATGTTTCTATATCATATGTGTAGCAGTGTTAGTTTATGCACGTTTTGTAGCTTCTTTTCAAATAGCACGAAAAAAAATGATAAAATAGCTGAAAATTTTTATAAAATAATTTTAAATAAAATTAAACGCAAAAGATGTAAGCGGGCGACCACATTCGCCAGAGAACGTTCTCGAGGTTCAGGTTTTTGTAATCAAACATGTACTCCTAGGTTAAGTTACTCATAATAATATCGTAATCAAATGTATGTTTTTAGATTTAAGTATAATCAATGTCAATTTTTGGAATTTATATATTTGAATAAATTTAATCTTGTGTGCGCATAAAAATATGTTTATAATTATTTACTTCCTTCAATTTTCCCCCCTCCCATCCTACTCATCCATAATAGTATATATTTTCCCGTGAACACCTGGTCTACAGATACCATTTTATCTATATATATTTTCCAGAGAACACCTAGTCCACGAGTACCAACTTATCTACCCTCCCCCTATATGATAATGGTTTATATATATATATATATATTTTTTCCCCCTAAGTGCAGCTGGTATACGGGTATTATTTCATTATAAAAGTATTTACTCCCTCTAAATTCTGATTTGTTATATGCGCGGTAGGGTGAAATGTTCTTTTCTAACTTTCAGTAAGAGTTTAGCTTCGGACAGAGCAACACGTAAAAATGGCTCGTTGTGAATTAAGTGGGCCGGTAAAACCGGAGTTGCCGAACCTTTTATTATCTACTACCTACGCGCTCAATAAATCTAACTCGAAGAGAATTTGTGTTGGTCTTGAATATAGTGGTGGATATTATCACGAAGTTATTAAACTAGTTTCTTCAGGTGGCTCACACAAAAGTGTCTCTCTCGATCGTCGTAGCTGGGATATTCTTAAAGATCAATTTGACGCCATAACAGCTTATTTACACAATTCTTATTCTTTTTATCAAGATTTCGGAAGACCAACTAAACTGTTTCTAACCAATCATGATTTGAATTTCACCACATCGCACGGCACCAGATCTATCAGCATTGATGAAAGACGACAACCAAACGAGATTCACAACCCCGAGGAAGAAGAAGAAACACCTGGGCAATCGCTTTGCAAAAAGAGAAAAACTTTTAATCATCCACCAGGTATAGTCATGCAACAGTCAACATTCGAAGGTCTTCGTCAGCAAAGCGACTTGGTCGATCTTCTTCTCATCGATTTAAGCGAGCGTGTCGGTAAGGTCAACCGTACTACTGATCATATTCTAGACTTTTTAAAAAATAAACTTGGACAAGAAGGACTGGACAATGCAAAAGTAATTCTTAATGACTTTAAATCATTTAAACAATACTATTCTATTCTTAATAACGAATTAGAAGGTTATGTCATGGAAAATATGGTAGACGATACTGATCATTATAAAAGTTTATATTTAAAATTTGTTTTACATGAAATTTTCGCATTTAGTTTACCTATGATTGCAAAAGATTTACGAGATATAATGATTCCTGTATAAAAATATTTGTATTTAAAATTTGTTCAATCTGAATTTGCGTTATATAACGCGATACCTGTATAAAAATATGTGTTAATATCAATAAATTGCTTTAGCGCTATAATTGACTTCATTTTTTTGACTATAAATACAATCACCCTTTCCAATCATCCTTCATTTATTATATAAGAATTGCTCGAAACAGACATGGGATAATGTGCAGGTAAGATTGCTTCATTACGTTCTACAGACACCGGAATAAAGAGAGAACGATACAAAGAATATTATAAAAAAGAAACGGAAAAATTAGAACGTTTTCAAAGGTGTAACAAAAAAGACAATACTCTTGAAAATATTAATTTAAATAATAACTTTTTGCAATAAATACTTTTCACGCAAAGTCTCTTATCATATTCGTCTAACGCATACTTAACACGATGGGTCAACAGAGCTCCAGCAACGCCAAAACACCTTTATTACAGCCTGACGAAAAGAAAAAGAAAGAAAATCAACCATCATCTACCTGGAAACAATATTCTGAAAAATTTTCAACCAATACTTACTCTATTCTTGAAAGAAAAGGATAGAAAAAATTTTAAAAAATTTCTATATATATATATATATATACATACGGTCCTTTTTAGGACCAACAAAATATTCTTACACGTAGGAAATAACAATTGGTCTTACTATACCTTTCCATATATGTTACAACAGCCCCGGGAGAAATATGGGAGATAGCGAGGGGAGACGGGTAGTGGAGAAATCGATAAAGGGTTACGCTATACCACCCCTTGGACGCTATAACACCCAGACAGGGGAGAGAGACGGGGGGAGGAAAAATCATCTCGCTATACCACCCAGGAAGGAGGGGGAAATCCATATGTCTCGCTATACCACCCCCGGAGGGAGGGGGGGAAATCGATATGTCTCGCTATAATACCCCTGAGACAGGGGGAGGGGGAAATCGATATGTCTCGCTATAGCGCCCCATATACTACTCTTTATATATAATTTGGTCTCGCATGATAGCAAATTATATTGAATACTTTTAATTTCGTCTGTAATTATTTATGATCAACTCAAGAATGTTTAGCGAACAATTAAAAAAGAAATGTGACATTTTTCTTAACAATAGAAAAACTGATTATTTAAATGAGGCATTATGTTTGAAATTTTATATTTTCATAAAATAAACTACAATACTTCTTGCCATGTATTTGATTTACACATATGTAATATGCATATTATGTAATTTATTACCTAATTGACCATATCTTTTTTAAATAAATCATTTTTTATATTATTCTGAAAATATAAGAAAGATTTATTTATAAAATTTAATATAATAATTGAAAAATTTTTTTCATTGGAACAATACAAATCGGATAAAAACTTTTTGAATACATTTCATCTCTACTTTATTTAATTTAGCCGGATTCCTTTTTCTTTTCCAACATTAGACCGATCATTCTATACTATAGTGTTAAATAAAAATTATAAAATATAAATACATCTTTTTCATATTATCTACATTTCCCTAAAATCAATCGCGTTCAATTATCCATGAAAATCATTTTAAATTTTGTCGGCACCCAACACTCTATTTGAAAATTTATAAAACTTATTGCTCAGTTTTGTTTGTTATATTTTGAACCATAAAATTAAAAATATAGCAAACAAATATGATCAATAGGTTTTATAAATTTCAAAACAGTATTCATCATGTACCGGCCAAAAGAAATTTTTATCACTTTGGGCGCAAACAGTAATGTTTTTTAAAATTTCACAACTTTTTCTAGTTAAGTTGCACTCTAATTTAATAACATTATCATTCATTTTTAAGAAAAGAAAACATTCTTGCTTTATTTTTTTTTTGAAAAACGAAATGCGAAATGTAGAAAAAATTCATTTTTATGGAAATAGTTATTTTTTAAAATCTTTTGTCCTAAAATATCGTATGATGCCATAATTAAGAAAGAATGAATTAGAAAAATTTTCATTTTTATTTTTACAATATAAAAGACAGGGACCATATATATCTGTAGGAAATAATATCAACGAAGATAGACGCTTATAGAAGTGTACTTCTGGGTCAACTTTGGGGGCCCAGCTTTTGGAGCACACTTTAACATTACGTGTATATCTATATATATGAAAACATCGGTATATATAGATATAGAAATACATGGCATTTTAGTAGCGCCACCACGCGGTTGGAGGACATAAGCTTTAGATTTTGAGCCCCTGTCCGCCCATTTAAAGTACGCTTCTATAAGCGTCTATCTTCGTTGATAATATATACAATTTTATTTATATGTATTTTGAAAAACGTTATGTTGCTAAAAAAATTTTCAATTTTTTAAAGTATTTAAAGATTGTTTAATTTATTTCAGAACTTTCATGAACCAAAATTGCAAATAAATCAAATTAAAAGTATACATTTGATGATTATTTAATTTATTTCAATATTTGTAAGAGCTGAAATTAAAATTAATATGCAAATAAATTATAATATTTAGAATGTGTTGAGAACAAACAAAAATATTTGATACCCAAGCGCCTGAAATATAGTTTTTATAAAAGTTTATTTATTTAATTTAAGAACTTGAATTCAAACCTTATTTTTCGGATAGTAAAATTAATAGTATATACTTTACGATTAGTTCTAGTATTATAATAATTCCTATAAACAGTTTTTTTAAAAGATAAATTTCAAGTATTTGAAATATTTTAAACAAAAATAGTTATATATTTATGTGTTACAAGTTACTTTTGTGTTCAATTAAAAAAAATTAATGAAAGAAAAAATACTTGATGATTAAAAAATCAATTTGAATACTTTCATTTGTTAGATTTTAAAATAATTATTTCTATGTTAAAAAAAAATACTTTATACAATCCCTGGTAGAAAATAAGCCAATAGAAATGGTTGGTTAAGTAACTCTTGGGCAATACGTTTAGCCAACGGTTAGAAGAAGAATTAGCCAACGGTTAACCAACGGTTGGTCAAAGGAATGAAATACAAAATTTGGGAGGTTATGTCAATATGCACGTGCTAATGGATATCTTGTCTTCTTCTTCTATAGTTTTACTGACACTTGGCATGTATATATAAATATATATATATATATATATATATATATATATATATATATATTTTCTGTGCCATTACCCGGTAGTTCTCACTTTTTCGAGGCCGTGAAGGCTCCGTGTTTTTATTTTTTTCAAGTTAGTTTGGCCAGTAGGACTAAAAGGTTTTTCGTGGTCTCCGGGTTCTACTCCTCGTAGAGAGAATAGAAAAAAATTTTCCGAATTTTTCTCGAGGAATCGAACTCCGGTCCTCTAGAGCGTGAGCCAAGAGCCTTAGCCCCTGCGCTACCGCCCTTCTTGCTGATGGATGTGTATGTGTATGTGTACATGTACAATACGGCTATACCCTATAATAGCTGTACATATAGCTACGTATTATAAAAAAAAAATATATAAGTAAATATTTTTTCGCATTCTAACCTCAAAATCGCAACTTCTTTTCTCATTTTCGGCTCTTATACGAAAAAAATCATTATTAACCTCTAGTGTAAAGGCTGTTTTACAAAACTCGTTACAGCCCTCGTTACGTAAATCCAGCCTTTCCACCCCAGGTTAATAATGTACTATTTATTCATTAATTTATATTGTCAATATTTTTATAGTTATAAAACGTTAACATTTCTACAGTTTAAATAGTAATTTCTTTTATTAATTTGAAAAATTAAGGATCTGTTGGCTAACAAACTTACTTAATTACACAGGCCCACAAAATGAAAAAAAATGTCTGAACTTTTGACCGGACATACATATTCCCATGTATTTTTCGACGCTGAATCCGAATCTGTAATAAAAATATAGGGTTTTCCTACCTTTTCTCAGAGTTTTATTGAAAAAACCTCATTTTTTACGGTTTTTTTGCGGTTTTTCGAGTCTAGAAAAAACAAATCATGAGATACGGTTAATTGGACTTCAAAATCGAATTCTACGGGAAAAAATACACGGGAAACCATACCTTCAAATTTTTTTAACGCGATTCTAGTCCTCTGTATGGGGCTGAAAAGATGAGGAAATCGGTAAAAGTCGAAATTTTGCCTAAAATGGATTTAAACAATATTAAAATTTAATCATGCGTCTTTTGAAGAGTCGATAAACATTGGAAATACTATCCTGGGGTTTTTCAGATTGCTGATCATGAATTTGAAGTCAGATTGTGTAAAAACTACTTCTAGAGGGCGGTGACAAGAACTGTATATGGTAAATTTATCGATTTTTTAAAAATTTTACGTCTGAAATACTAATTTTAGAGTCTTTCACAGCATTGACTGTAAATTCAAGATATTAACTTAGCCTATTGTGTACGTTAAACTTAACATTTTGTCTATGTTTGTCTCTCTCTCTCTCTCTCTCTCTCTCTCTCTCTCTCTCTCTCTCTCTCTCTCTCTCTCTCTCTCTCTCTCCGATGTTTTTTTAAATTGGCTTACGCTTACGTACACGTTTCTCTTCGAATGACCGATGTAGTGGATTTCTGACACGTTTTTGTCCTTTTTCGCAGCTGTTTCTCTTTTTATCATCCAGCAGTAATCTGCTAACATGTTGATACCCCAGTTTCCTTGAAATCTACGTTCAAACTCCTTTAAATCTTGGTGAAATCGTTCACCATGCTCTTCACTAAAGTCTCCGTTATTTTCAGGAAACTGATCAACGTGTGAATCAAGAAAATGAAGTTTTAAGTTCATTAGACAACCCAATTTTTCAAAATTACGTACCATTCTTTTCACAATAGCTTTATAATTCGTGTCTTTGGCATTACCCAAAAATTTCGTCGATACCTCTTTAAAACTTAACCATGCTGCCTTTTCAACATCAGTCATGCTTTGTTCAAAGTTTTCGTCTCTAAATAAAGTTCGGATTTCAGGACCATCAAAAATACCTTCATTTAATTTAGCATCAGATTTATGGGGAAATACTTTGCTTATATATTGGAAGCATTGACCGTCCTTGTCCAAAGCTTTAACTAATTGCTTTATCAATCCAAGCTTTATATGCAGAGGCGGTATCAAAATTTTCGAAGGATTAACGAGTGGATCTTTTATAACATTCTGTTTTCCAGGTTCAAACGATTCTCTTGATGGCCAAATTTTCTTTTTATAGTGTTTTTCTCTATCTCTGCTATCAAACATGCATAAATAACATGGGTACTTCGTAAATCCAGATTGTTGTCCAAGTATCATAGATAAAATCTTTAAATCGCCACATATTTGCCATTTATGTTCTCTATATTTTATTTTCGTTAAAAGTAGTTCAAGATTGGAATACTCTTCTTTAAGTACTGTTGAATGTGCTAATGGTATAGGAGCATATTTATTTGTGATATTGAGGAGTACTGCTTTAAGGCTGCGCTTTGATGAATCAATGAATAGTCGCCAATTTTCAGGTTTGTATATGTTGGGTTTCAATTCATCAATAAGACCTTTCACGTCCGTGCAATAAACCATATTAGAATCATTCTTGAAATAATTTCTAAAGCGCTCTTCTCGATTACGATATGCACATACTTTAGTACCCTTTGTCAACATATTTCGTCTCTTAAACTCTGAAGCCATAAACTCTGATTGTTCCTTAGATAAACCACTCTTTCTAAATAAATCGTTCAGACTTTTTTGATCAAACTTTTCAACAGTTCGTTCTTCACCCTTAGGAATATACTCTTCATCACTATCCAGAGAATGTTCTTCAGGTGAACTTAGATCTTCTTCATTTGGTGTGTTTGTGTCAGAGACAATTTGATCTGTCAATTTTTTATTTATACTTATTCTGTTGTAAAACTGGGTACTGTTGTTTAGAAATGAATTCGGTTTCATTTTTAAGCTCCGTTCAGTTAATCACTGTTGTACACTGTCATTGATCTTAAAGCATTGTTTATAAACGAATGGGACTTATGATCTTTTTCCAAAGCTTATATATATATATATATATATATATATCAGTACTCTATAAGGGTACCTAAAAAAAAACCTGCTGCTGCGAAGTATTGGTCACGATGACAACTGCCCTGAAAATGGGATGTGTAGAATGATTCGGTGTACTCAATACTTTGCAGTAACGAACCCAGCGAAGGCGCGCTGTCCTGCAGGGGAGCACTAGGATGTGAGAATGATGCCGTAGTGTGTCCGACGACGAGTTGACATTGTCCTCGTCAAAGTCGGAAAGCTCTCATACTTAGGCCTGGGGAGGTATGAGAGTTATCACCCCTAGGACGGCGGACTCACCTGCGATCGGAACAGGATTCCTAGTGTGTGGGGTTTAATTTAACAATATGGCTAATTCAAATTTTCAACCTTTTTTAAACTGCGCTGGTACATCCAATAACAGTTTTAACCATACGAGTAATGGATCTCAAGATAATTTCTGTTATGTATGTTCAGAATATATTGGACAACGAAACAAAAGAAAAATCACAGATAATATTAATTTTATCTATCAAAAATGTTTTGATATTGAGATTTCTCAACAGGATAAAATTTGGGTTCCTCATTATATATGTGCTTCATGTTATGCCATGATGAATCGATACAATACCAGTCAGGCTAGGTCCAAATTAAAATTTACTATACCTACAAAGTGGAAGGAACCAAAAGATGAAAATGATTGCTATTTTTGTTTAACAAAGATACAAGGTTTAGACAAGATACAGAAAAAAGGAATAGTATATCCTAATACTTCTTGTATAAAATTTCCATCCAAGAATTTTATAGATATTTTTGAAAATAAAGATTCGAGAGATAGTTTTACAACAGGCTTAGGGAATCTAAATGTAGATGAAAACTCGACAGATGAAACAACTGAAAATGTGATTGCCGCAGACGGAAGCTCATCAAATGAAGAAGATCTAATTTCACCTGAAGAACATTCTCTGGATAGTGATGAAGAGTATATTCCTAAGGGTGAAGAACGAACTGTTGAAAAGTTTGATCAAAAAAGTCTGAACGATTTATTTAGAAAGAGTGGTTTATCTAAGGAACAATCAGAGTTTATGGCTTCAGAGTTTAAGAGACGAAATATGTTGACAAAGGGTACTAAAGTATGTGCATATCGTAATCGAGAAGAGCGCTTTAGAAATTATTTCAAGAATGATTCTAATATGGTTTATTGCACGGACGTGAAAGGTCTTATTGATGAATTGAAACCCAACATATACAAACCTGAAAATTGGCGACTATTCATTGATTCATCAAAGCGCAGCCTTAAAGCAGTACTCCTCAATATCACAAATAAATATGCTCCTATACCATTAGCACATTCAACAGTACTTAAAGAAGAGTATTCCAATCTTGAACTACTTTTAACGAAAATAAAATATAGAGAACATAAATGGCAAATATGTGGCGATTTAAAGATTTTATCTATGATACTTGGACAACAATCTGGATTTACGAAGTACCCATGTTATTTATGCATGTTTGATAGCAGAGATAAGAGAAAACACTATAAAAAGAAAATTTGGCCATCAAGAGAATCGTTTGAACCTGGAAAACAGAATGTTATAAAAGATCCACTCGTTAATCCTTCGAAAATTTTGATACCGCCTCTGCATATAAAGCTTGGATTGATAAAGCAATTAGTTAAAGCTTTGGACAAGGACGGTCAATGCTTCCAATATATAAGCAAAGTATTTCCCCATAAATCTGATGCTAAATTAAATGAAGGTATTTTTGATGGTCCTGAAATCCGAACTTTATTTAGAGACGAAAACTTTGAACAAAGCATGACTGATGTTGAAAAGGCAGCATGGTTAAGTTTTAAAGAGGTATCGACGAAATTTTTGGGTAATGCCAAAGACACGAATTATAAAGCTATTGTGAAAAGAATGGTACGTAATTTTGAAAAATTGGGTTGTCTAATGAACTTAAAACTTCATTTTCTTGATTCACACGTTGATCAGTTTCCTGAAAATAACGGAGACTTTAGTGAAGAGCATGGTGAACGATTTCACCAAGATTTAAAGGAGTTTGAACGTAGATTTCAAGGAAACTGGGGTATCAACATGTTAGCAGATTACTGCTGGATGATAAAAAGAGAAACAGCTGCGAAAAAAGGACAAAAACGTGTCAGAAATCCACTACATCGGTCATTCGAAGAGAAACGTGTACGTAAGCGTAAGCCAATTTAAAAAAAACATCGGAAGAGAGAGAGAGAGAGAGAGAGAGAGAGAGAGAGAGAGAGAGAGAGAGAGAGAGAGAGAGAGAGAGAGAGAGACAAACATAGACAAAATGTTAAGTTTAACGTACACAATAGGCTAAGTTAATATCTTGAATTTACAGTCAATGCTGTGAAAGACTCTAAAATTAGTATTTCAGACGTAAAATTTTTAAAAAATCGATAAATTTACCATATACAGTTCTTGTCACCGCCCTCTAGAAGTAGTTTTTACACAATCTGACTTCAAATTCATGATCAGCAATCTGAAAAACCCCCAGGATAGTATTTCCAATGTTTATCGACTCTTCAAAAGACGCATGATTAAATTTTAATATTGTTTAAATCCATTTTAGGCAAAATTTCGACTTTTACCGATTTCCTCATCTTTTCAGCCCCATACAGAGGACTAGAATCGCGTTAAAAAAATTTGAAGGTATGGTTTCCCGTGTATTTTTTCCCGTAGAATTCGATTTTGAAGTCCAATTAACCGTATCTCATGATTTGTTTTTTCTAGACTCGAAAAACCGCAAAAAAACCGTAAAAAATGAGGTTTTTTCAATAAAACTCTGAGAAAAGGTAGGAAAACCCTATATTTTTATTACAGATTCGGATTCAGCGTCGAAAAATACATGGGAATATGTATGTCCGGTCAAAAGTTCAGACATTTTTTTTCATTTTGTGGGCCTGTGTTATTAACCAACGCTCGGGCTAACTAAATATTTCCCTAGTTATAGGCAATTAAAGAAAATCACTCAAAAGTTACTAGATTTTTAGTAATTCATAATTGCTAATGTAGCTATTCGCTGAGCTCAAGTCATTTAAAACATTGAAATACCACTTTTCAAGGTTTCGAACCATGATCTGATATCCGAAAAATTCATCAAAGTGGGTAATATATGTATAAATATGGTCTAAAAATTTTAGAGTAGACATCCTGGTCTATCTCTTGGAAAAAATTAAAATGTAATTAAAAATAATGAAAAAAGTGATTTTTAGCTACATTTCTTTACTTTTAAACTTGAAATTATTCCAAAATAATTTGCGAAATGATACTACATAAGTTGTATTAAAATAAGTTGATTTTCTTCTTGTTTTATGAAATTGATTACTCATTTCTAAAATTATCAAAAGCTGTACTACTGTGAAGTGGGATAAAAGTTACAAATAAATAGATATACTTCATGTGTCTATTTATCAGATTGTCAATAATAGAATAGAAAAATCTTATAATTGTTTAAGAAAGTGCAGCTCCATAATTTTAGTATACATTGATTGTAATTAAAGTGAAAATATTCATGAAGATTGCTATAGATGCAGGGACAAGTGATAAATGTTTTATGAGGATTTCAACTTGTACAAACTCAAAAAATATGGTATATCAATATCTCCAAAACTATTGAGCGTTAGGGTCTAAAAACTTTTATTTAGTATAAAAAAGAAAAGATCTGTGCGGTTTCTTAAAAATCCATGCCTTTCTTCGTAAGATACAAAGAGACATGAGTTTATTCGTACATTGCAGACACTAGAAATGAATTCATATAATATTAATATATACCAATATCTATGATATGCTGATCTCAATTATTTGTTTGGATGGCTCCAAAGATTTTATAAATGATTACATTCAACAACATAAATTAAAATGAAAAATATTTTCATACAATGAGAATATTAATTACCAATGTGGATATAAGAAACTATACTAAAAAAATACAGCAAGAACTAGAATTAATCATTTTCTAAAACTGAACTTAATAATATTATTCTATAGGTACTTTAATTTCAACAAATCTCAAGAAATAAAATTCAAGTCAGTGTCTATCATTCGCTAAATCTATAAAAGAATATGACTGTTTACCTGTTACTTACATCTATATTATTTATCTGATAAATAGAATGCCTGCTCACCCTGAATCACACTATTTATAACTTGTGATCGAGAAAAAGTTATTACAATCTTGTTGAGAAAATTCGTATGAAATTTTATATGAAGTTTTAATATAAATTTTTCATATGAATTTTTGTTTATATTCAATATACATTTTTGTTTCATTTTTATATTAAAAAAAATTCATATTAATAATTCATATGAATGATTCATATGAAAAATTCATATAAAAAATTTATATAAATAATTCATATGAAAAATTGAATATATAATAATCACCGTGAACATCTCATTATTTTTATATGGAAAAAGTATGAAAAAACTTCAAAATTTAATCTGTAATTTGTTGTATGAATTTTTTATGTAAATTTTTCATACAAGAGTTTTATATGAATTTTTTAATATGTAAAAATAAAACAAAAATACATTTTTAATATATAAAAAATTCATATTAAAAATTCATATAAAAATTCATATGAATTTTTTCAACAGGGAAAGTATCAATCATTATTTTAAACAAATCTGTCAAGATATATGGTCAATAACCCAACTACAACTAATTTAAGATTACGCATGATGTAAAGAGATAAAAATATATATAATATACGCAAATTCGATGAAAATAGATTTATATGATAAAGTAACATATCAAAGTAAAACTATCAAATATTCACATTATTAAGACGTTTCAAAACAATGAATAATTATTTATAATTCATTATTTATTGGAACATAAAACCCCCAACTACTACTCACGTATTTAGCATACGCGATTAGTTGAGGCTATGCCATTGTGAGTAAAACCAACGTTTCAGCTTTACTATTTTTTTTTTTAATTTCAATTATTTGCTGCTGCCTAGCAATGTAGCGCAGTCTACGCGGGGATATTTAAATAAATTAAAATAATTTTTTTTTTACTTCATAATAAATATATTATTTTTCGTAATGTAAATAATAAAAAACGGTTTGTAGTTGGATTGTGAGTAGCGATTGGGACATTGACCATACATTCATACATGTTTTAAAGTATCGAGATTGAAAGCTTTTAACGCTTACTTAGATTTGTAAACCTCACTTTTTTACAGACATTATTAATTATATAATAAACAATACCTATTAATAATTTACGTAACTGAGAAAAAAATGTCAAAAGTTCTGAACACCGTATATAATATTTGATTAAGTGAATTGATTCATACTTTTCCATTTTAAATGCAAAATTAAGAATGAGCTTTTAAGAGGAGGTCACGTATCTCTGTCCTTTTCTATTCAAAGAAATGATTTTTTACAAAAACTAATAACTTTATCAAAAAATGAAGAGAAAGCCGCATCTTGCATCAAAAAAAGCAATATTTTCTTTGATAAGAAAAAATTAATTTTATCGCTTCGTTTTCAAGAAAACCTTGAAAAACCAAATTGTCCACCCTAACCTCTATGATTTGAGTTTTTCAAGGTTTTCTTGAAAACGAAGCGATAAAATTAATTTTTTCTTATCAAAGAAAATATTGCTTTTTTTGATGCAAGATGCGGCTTTCTCTTCATTTTTTGATAAAGTTATTAGTTTCTGTAAAAAACTTAATTCTTTGATTAGAAAAGGACAGAGATACGTGACCTCCTCTTAAGTTCATCTCTATAAGATGAATTTTGCCTTAGTTACAATAGCTACCTGATTATTAAGTGTAATGATAGACAAGTCTATTTGATGTTAGACAACTATTGAATTAAGCTATGGAAATCTTCTATGAAACAGTCTTTAACTTTGTTACGGATATCTGATAACTCTTTTTCATAAGAGCAATCTAATATTTACTACCTTTTGTTTTCATGCGCTTTTATAATTCAGGTTATCAATTTAATTAAACAAACCTTAAGCCACAATTGTATGAATTTGACATATTACACGCAAATAAATTACAATTGAGGCCTCGGATTGAGAAATCGGCCGAGCGCTCGGCCGCCGACAGAAGTCATGCTATATAGGGTTGATTTTTCAAATTCTAGAAATTGATTTGAAAAAAATACTATCATATCAATCATGAAAAGATACATCTTTTTTACTTTTATAAATTTTGTATTAAATAAATAATTTCTGGAATAAAAATAAAAGCTGTGAAATTTTTATTGATCGTAATCATACAATTTCGAAACCCAAATCGCTGTGAAATGCAATTCATTAACAGGGAAAAGAGTATATTTCTCATTCAAAAAAAGTGATTCCTGCTAAAATATATAAACCAGTTGATGATTGTTGCGATAAAAAATGCTTTCGAGAAATTACTGATGCAGCGCAAGAAGCGTTTTTTAATGAATTTTGGCTATCAGAAAATTATCCAGGATTGATGATATCGAAACCACCCACATAGCACCGAAGCTTCCAGGAAGCTTTCAGGAAGCTTCCATAAAAGGTTCGGAAGATTCCCGGAAGCTTCCATGTAAGCTTCCTGGAAGCGTCAAATGTCCCGCGCACTTTTCATTCATAAAGATTCAATGGAAGCTTCCAGGAAGCTTCCGTGGAAGAAATCAGTAAGCTTCCATGGAAGCTAGCATAAAGGTCTTTTTGAATCTTACAAAAAGCTTGCAAGGAATATTGTCGCAAGGTTCTAAAAATACATCATGGAAGCTTCCATAAAAGAATGCAAAAAGCTTCCAGGAAGATTCCAGTGTAAGTTTCCCGGAGGCTTTGGGGAAGTCAACAATTCAATTATCATTTGGTTAATCTTATCCTTTTTCACCGTTCGGAAGGTATTGTGTTACGATTCTGTTCAACATTCTATTTTTTATTTTATATTTTACAAATATTTGCTGTGCAAAACACATATTTATTTACAACATACTATTTTATATACTATTATATCATATTTATACGTCAATACATATTCACATATATTAGGATTTACGTATAATTATATAGACGCACTTACATTTTTAGGGCAGGCGCTGTGGGTGCATACTCAAAACCACCAACGTTCAACTTATATAGTAAGTGTGGTATCATCTCACCACTTAGGGACAAAACGCCCATTTAACACCCCCCTGTAGGTGTAACTGCAAATCGAAGGTGACGGACTTGTATGATATCTGTCGGTAGTTCAATTCCCGACTAAACATAATTTTTTTTTTTTATAAATTATGTTGCACATGCATATATTTCACTATTTTTTTTAATTTAAATATTTTTTATGTATACAGATAAATGTATACCTACGTATTATTCACACACAAACATTCTCATGCTATGTGAAGTCGAAAAATTCATTTTATATAGATTTTAAAATAAATTTATTTAAAATACTTAAATAAATAATACAATACTCTTTCTTAAAACTTTATTCAATCAAAGACTTTTCTTTAAAAGAGCAACAAAATATTTTGTGTGCTTATTTACTAGCTTAAATTAATATTAAAAGAAATTTTTTATCTAAAGATATACAATTGTAGAAACTTTTAATCATTTAATTTGTAATCTGTTTTATTCGTATTCATATAATAATCCGATATTAATTTTTAATATTAAAAAGAATATCTTAATACATTAATTTAACAAAAAAGAATATATTTTTTATTTATAGAATTAATGAGGGATTATTATATAAATACGGAAAAAGCAGATTACAAATTGAATGAATTAATTTATATAATTGTGTAACTTTGGGTAAAAATTTTTTATTACTATTAATTTTTAGTTAGTAAAAGAACAAAAAATATTATGCTTTTTTCAGGAAAAATCTTTTATTTGATAAAATTCATATATTCAAAACATTGTAAAGATATTTAGACTTTGTAATTAATTTATATAAACGACTTTCTCTTTAAAAAAAACATATTATTTTGTGTTCTTTTTTATTAATTAAAATCAATAATAACAAAAATTCTTTATCGAAAGTTATACACAATTTTAAAAAATTTTTAATCATTTAAAATGTAATATATTTTACTTTATATTTAAATAATCTGCCATAAATTTTGTAAATTAAAAAGAGTATAAGACATTAATTTAATAGAAAAAAAACCAATATTTTTAATCTATAAAATTAAACTAATGTAAGGCAGACACTACACCTGTACTCATAAATATTGTCTAAATTTTCATTTTATTGTAAAATTTAAAAAAAAAATGCATTAGCTCATAGTATGTACCATGAAGATTATTCTATGAAATTTTTAAATAAATTCATTTATTAGTTATTTAAAATGTTAGAGTCCAATGATGTATATTAAATTTATTCGATTCTGTACTAGGAATACAGAATTCTTATAAACAAAGGAATAGATTTATTTAAAAATTTAACTAAATAATTTTCATGATATTTACTTCAAATTAATGTTTTTTTTCTGAAACTTTGCAATAACTGTCTGTGAACATTAATATATCATTTCTGTAATATTCTGTGAAAGGCTGCAGGAAGTTTGAATAGAATCTTCTGCAAAATGTTACTGCAAGCTTCCTGCAAAATGTAAAGTAATCTTCCAAATAACATTTGGATATAACTTTTCGGAAGCTTACCGGAAGTTATTTTGTAATATTCCATTTGGCTCTCATGGAATATTACATGTTAGCTTCTCTGAACCTTCCGTAAAGCTTACATAAAAGATTCCAATGGAAGCTTACCGAAACTTTCATTTAGCTTTCGGGAAGCTTACAAGGAATCTTCCTGACAAGTTACTGGTAACCTTCCGTGAACATTGAAATATTCTTCCTGTAACATTTCGTGGAAAGCTGCAGGAAGTTTGAATGGAATCTTCCACAAAATATTACTGGAAGCTTCCTGCAAGATATATTGGAATCTTCCAAATAACGTTTCTGTAATATTGCATGTAATCTTTTCGGAAGCTTACTGAAAGCTATTTTGTAATGTTTCATTTAGTCCTCATGGAATATTACATATCAGCTTTCCTGAACCTTCCGTAAAGCTTACATGAAAGATTCCAATGGAGGCTTCTCGAAACTTTCATTAAGCTTCCGGGAAGCTTGCTAGAAGCTTACATTGGAATCTTTCTCGAATCTTTCGATGGAAGCTTCCCGAATCTTTCGTGCTATGTGGGTATCAAGTACTATTCAATTTGAAGAAAATGAAAATAAAAATAAAAAGAAAATTATGTTATGGGAGTACAGTTTTCATTCAATACATCGACGTGTAAAAGTATGCCAAAAATTCTTATGTTTGATATTGGGTATTACGAAACATAGATTTGCTACTACCCATATGGAAAAATTTTTTGGATATAATTGGAAATAACTGTTAATAACTGTAAATAAATGTAAATAAATGTAAATAACTGTAAATAACTGTAAAAAAGTGTTAAAAAATGTGGGAATTGAGACATAAATAACAGTTATTTACAATTATTTACAATTATTTACTGTTATTTACACTTATTTACAGTTATTAACTGTTATTTACACTTTTTAACTGTTATTTACACTTATTTACAGTTATTTATATTTATTTACAGTTATTTACATTCATTCACTTTTTTCACAATTATTTATAGTTATTTACGATTATTTATAGTTTTTTACAATTATTTGCAGTTATTTACATTTTCGAAAATATTCACGAATTTATTCAATAATTTTATATATAGGCGAAAATTTTTAAAAATGTGAATAACTTTAAATAATTGTAAAAACTATGGAAAATTGTAAATAATTGTAAATAATTATAAATAACTGTAAATAACTGTAAATAATTGTAAAAAACTATGGAAAATTGTAAATAATTGTAAATAATTATAAATAACTGTAAATAACTGTAAAAAACTGTAAATAACTGTAAATAACTATAAATAATTGTAAATAATTATTAATAACATTAAATTATTCACTAATTCAAAAATTTTTGAAAATGTAAATAACTGTAAATAATTATGAATAATTGTAAATAATTATAAAAAACTGTAAATAATTGTAAATAATTGTAAATAATTGTAAATAATTGTAAATAACTGTAAATAACAGTTAATAACTGTAAATAACTGTAAATAATAGTAATTAATAGTAAATAATAGTAAATAACTGTAAATAACTATTATTTATGTTTCAATTCTGACATTTTTTAACACTTATTTACAATTATTTACTATTATTTACAGTTTTTCACATAAATTATTTCCATATGGGTATTAAAAAAAACTTATAAATAATGAAACTTCAAAGGACAAACGTGGTGCAAATGATCATTCGTTTATCAGATGAAATAAAACAGATGATGAGAGAGCATTGTCATTCGATACCACACTCAGAATCACATTATAGTCAACAAAAATCGAATTTAAAGTATTTTGATCATCCCGATTTAAGCTTAAGAATTTTGTATAAATTATTTCTTGAATATTATATAAAAAAACTGGAAACGTCAATCCACCTATCTCAGAATCGACGTATTGTAAATATTTTAATCGTAATCTTTTTCGAAACCTCGTACTGATGTGTGTAACTTTTGTTTTGAAAATAGAAATAGCGTGGGTGAAAACATTGAGCTAGAGAATCGTAAAAAAAGTGTCGAAGATTATAGATTAATAAAAAAGGCAATGTTAACCGAAAAAATACTTTGTGTTTAGAGTTCGATTTTGGTCAAAATTTGCCCCTACCAAAAATTCCAGTATCTGATCAGTTTTATCGCAGACTTATTTGGTTACATATTTTCAACGTCCATGTGTTTGGAGAGCACAAAAGAAGCCATATGTATTTATTTTTAGAAGGCAAATTCAAAAAAGGTGCTAACCCTGTTTGCAATTTCCTTTTAGATGCTGTTGAAAAAGAACTAAAATTGAATTATTATAATAAAATATATTTATTTTCTGATGGATGTGGTGGACAAAACAAAAATTATTTAATTCTTAGTTTTCTATCATTATTATGTAAAAGGTTACAGATAGAAATCCATCATATTTATCTAGTTCGCGGCCACTCCTATTGCTCTTGCGATCGAAATTTCGGCTTATACGGTCAGAAAAAAAAGAAATTTGAAACTATTGAGACTGTTGAAAATTATATTGATATTATTGAAAGTGCTCGAAATCCTCCATTCACTATAATTAGAGAAAACGAGATTAATGTTAAAGATTTCGAATCAGTTATTCCGAAACAATTGAAAATTCCAAAAGAATTGCACATTAGAAAAGCCGTAAAAATCGTTTATTTTCCTAATTTAGAGATTGGTGCATATAAAGCGTATAAAAAAGAACCGCAAAACTTTAAGCTTTGATCAGAAATTGAAGTTGATGATTTATCTAAGGTAAAATTGTCCAGTGCTATAGGTGTTAGCAAAGAAAAATTAAGTGACACAAAAGCACTGCTACAGTATTTAAGTCCTAAAGGAAAAAACGAATAAGGTATTTTTATTAAAAAATCTTTAGTTAAAATAAAACAGGAACCAATCAAGAAAGAAAAAATAAAAGATGAGTCTATCAAAAAAGAATCAGTAAAAAAAGAAAAAGAGGAAAAAAAACCTATCAAAAAAAAATTATTAAAAAAAGAAAAAATTAAAAATGATGAACCTATAAAAAGAAGATTAGAAGAATCAATTAAAAAAAAAAATATTCTTAAGAAAGATATTAAAAAAAATAAAATTAGTAAGAAAAAGTAAAGAAAGATTGAAGATTATCATGGATTTATTAAGATTATAGGTATTATTATTATTGTGTGATAAACTGTATTGATTGCAAATATAAAAATGTAATTTTACTGTTATAATATCTCAAAAAAAATAAATAATTGATTTAAATAGTAATTTGAATTTTTATTTTACAGTCAATGAAACTATACAGTTTGCATCAGCTGTTCTGCTTTTCTTTTGTGCACCGCGATATGAAAATTTAATCGCATCTTCAAATCATTGTATCTCTTTTAATAATTATTGAAACAATGCAAAATTTTGTGAAAAACTTCTCCGTATATCGAGGAACAACTTTCTCGCTCAAAGTTTTTTCAAAGTAAAATTTCATAACACACTTTTCCTCGGCAAATCACGAAAAACCTAACCTTACGATCAGTTTATTTATTAATTAATATTTATTGTACTGACGCCCAATATTATTATTATAATCATATTTTTAGCATCGGTAGAATCTACTTTATCTATTTTTTTTTTTTTATTTAAGCATAAATCATATAGATTTATTTGCTTTACACTGTTGATTTAGCAAATAAATATTTACATAGCATATTTTTAACAATTATACACGCAGGTCGCATTTATTAAGAAAAACTAAGATAACTTTAAGAGCGCTTAAGTTTAATTCGGAGAGAAGTACCTTCATTTGCAAAGGAAGCTGCAATCCAAGCTTTACTAGCTCTTCAATAAGATGGGGTCTGTGAGAATCATACAATAGGCACTGCCATACAATGTGGTCAATATCCTGACTGGGAAAGTTGCAAGGGCATTCAGGACTGTCTATAATATTAACCCTGGCAAGGGAGCTGTTGAGACCATAATGCCCTGATCTCAGGCGATTTATAGTGACAACGAGCTCTCGAGCGATTATACGACCATGAAACCAGGGTTTCGCTTTTTCAACATAGTAATGTTCAAAGTACTTAACGCCCTTATGGGTTTTATTATCATTAATAAAAGCTCTGGTGTTCATAATCATATTATCCCTGAAAATTGCGTGAAAATCACTGGATGGTATGTTATCAGGGTCAGTTTCTTCTAAATTGCAAGCTTCCTTAGCATACGAATCAGCCAATTCATTGCCCACAATCCCACAGTGAGCAGGAATCCAATACAATTCAATTGAGCCATGCTCTTTTTTGATTTTGTTGAACTCTAAGAATTTTTCTTTTATTTTAAATACGAATGGATTTGTATTGATGCTCACTGTGGGGCTATTTAGACTCTGAACCGCACTGAGCGAATCTGTGAAAATTTTGTTACATATATTAGGATATTGGAAAGCAATACCAAATGCGTCGGTGAGAGCAGAGCACTCAGCTGTGAATATAGAGCATCTTGAATCTAGACTTTTACTAATTACGATGTTCTCATCTGGTATCACGCAAGAAGATACTTTATCTATTCATAAAATTTCAAATAGCTTTGTGCACTTATCACGGAGATACAGCGATTTGAGTTTCGAAATTGTATGATTACGATCAATAAAAATTTTACAACTTTTATTTTTTATTCCAGAAATTATTTATTTAATACAAAATTTATAAAAGTAAAAAAGATGTATCTTTTTATGCTCGATATGATAGTATTTTTTCAAATCAATTTCTAGAATTTGAAAAATCAACCCTATATAGCATGACTTCTGTCGGCGGCCGAGCGCTCGGCCGGTTTCTCGATCCGAGGCCTCAATTTATTAGTCTTTTAAAAGATTTATATTAAATTTCATGTTCTCCACACATTCAGTATCAAAATTTTACGTTAATACATATCCAGACGTAAAATATTTCGCTCTCTTCAATTCCGCTATAAAAAGTAGGGGTTCTCATTTTAAAAAATGAGGTTGACCTCAAAATAACCTTGAAAATGAGGTTCAAGGTCAAATCCAAGGTCACCATCAGATACCTCGTAAAAAGTTACTACAAGAACGACCTTCACCTGATTGAAAAAATTATCAACTTTGGAAATTTCTTAGGTGTATCGTTACTTTTTGGATACGCTGTATATATGTATATATATATATATATATATATATATATATATATATATATATATATAAAAATAGTATAGTAAATACCTATACATATATAGGTATATGCATATGCTGACAGAAAAGATATCTTGATCCTATTGGATATAACTTAAAATCTGTGAAGCAAGAAATTAGTTTAAACATCTAGTTACCTACATCTAAAAAATTATTTTTCCATTTGAATGATCACATCAAATCAAAGTAATTCTTTTGCTTTAAGAAATCTTTTCTGTCAATGTATATACATAAGTTATGCATAATATAATGTTTAGAGGCGGCCGTACAGCTCTGCCTTTGTCTAATCTAAATTTTCTTTATTATTAATAAATAAAATATTGTTTTACAAAAGTAAGGGCATAGCCCAATAGATTTCAGGACGAGCAAACGATCCTATTCTATGAAAAAATATAAAATTTTCATTAGTTTTCGAGTGAGGTCTAAAACGGAAAAACAATTGAACTTGATTACTGTATTTCCGTTTCAGACCTCACTCCAAAACTAATGAAAATTTTGTACTTTTTCATAGAATAGAATCGTTTGCTCACCCTGAAATCTATTGGGCTATGCCCTTACTTTTGTATAACAATATTTAATTTATTAATAATAACGAAAATTTAGATTAGACAAGGACAGAGCTATACGCCCTCCTCTGAACAGTTTAATGTACAATTTACAACCAAGTTTCAAGTTGGTTATAAAATTTGTCGATAAAATCGACTTAGCGCTTAAGTTTACAAGATTTTGGTTGTTGTGTAAATATGATCTCTGATAACGTTCGCGATATTCGATATTCGATGGTATTTGCTGAAAAATGACTACTACGCATGAGCGCGTTGGCGGCTTGACGTTAAACGTTACGGTATTACTGCACTGGAAAGACATCAGCGCTGTTACAGGCATCCACCTGAGTGTAGTTACGCCAAAACTTACAGTCCGTACAGTTCGTAGAATCGGCGTCGTACAAGCTGCACCATAAGGGTGCCGCAACGTCCCACAGTGGGCCGAAACGACTTTTCATTCGACAAAATTAAGTAGCGCCTAATGGAATAGGGTTACGAAGGTCTACCAGGGCTCATTTTAAAGGTATTGTGATATACTTTTATGGAAAAATATTTATGAAAAGCTTTCTGTGACGGATATATCTTAAACAATCCGTCAAAACCAAGGTTTTTCCGAATTATTTCTCCTTAAACATTAGTATGAAGGAAATGAGATCATAAATACATCACAGATTCTTCTTCTTTAATTGGCCTTTTGATTTATCACCATAGGGCATACATCACAGATTATTAAAGTAAAGTAAAAAACCTATAATTTGCTTTCTTGAAATCGTTTCTAGGTGCTATAGAACCCTAGTTACAACAACTTCAAGTCGATAGTCTCCCTAAAAATAAGATTATTCAATATATCTGGCTCGTTTCTTTGGAAAAATTTTTTTAAATCGTATTCTAACGCTTAAGTATAATAGATTAAAAAAACTCATTTCTTATTTCATCAATATCCTATTTACACCCTCAAAATTGAGTCCTAAAATAATATTTTTGGGAAAAAAATCTTTTTTTTTGCTCTCATGTTGGATTAAATTTTTTTTATATGATACAAAACATTGTCTTTTGTAGGTTTTAAATTATAAAAAAATAATCCATTTTTTAAATGTAGCTCCAAAAATTTTAGAACCCTTAAAGAGTCTAGCCGATTATAATGTGGTCCGGTAACCCTCCCCTCCCCCAACGGTATTACCAAACAAAAAGTACTCCAATAAAGTACATTAAAATATTTTCAGAACGCATCAATGCTATACCTTTTTTATAATTTTAAATAATCAATATTGGTAAGTCATATTGACTCACCCAATTGTTAAATGTTAGCTAAATATTATATCAATCATAATAATCATAATAAAATAAAATTAATTATTCATTCATACAATCATTTAATTACAATAACGCATAAATTTAATATTCTAAATTTTTTAATGAATCGTAGGTATTCTAAGTATAAAAAATGTAACCTGTACGTATAAAAACATATTAAAATTCAATAAATAACATATCGGCTATTATAATGTTCGCTACAAATATAATCATTTTTTAACACTTACAAATTTTAAAGTCTGATTATGATAAAATAATTTTTGTACAGAAAAAAATCTTCTAAAGTTAATTTTAGCAAAAATCTACCTTGAAAGTATTATATTGTAACGGGCGCGTTTTGCTGGATGCACGGTCGCCAGGTAATTTTAATAATAAATTACCAAAATATAGATTAAAGTTACATTAATAAGTTCTTGACATGCATTAGTCACATAATCCATACAGCAAGAAGGATTAAAACACCAGAATCGACGATCTCCTCAAGATGCTTTACTGTCAGAGATGCGATAATTGGTATTTTAATAATTATGTAAGGATATACAATCGACGACTTCCTTCAGATGCTTTAATATTGGAAGTGCGATATCATATCCTTATCATAAATGCAACTTATGAAAGTACAATAATCGACGACGTTCGCTGGATGCTTTACCATTGAACGTGCGATAATGTGCACTTTAAAGACAAGATGCATTATTACCTTTATTATCTGAAATTAGTGTAAAACAGATTTAATTTAATGAATTTAGAATCATTTTTATTAATTTTAAATTATTAAATTTATTTAATATAAACAATCCTTTTTAAATAAATTTACAAAGATACAATAATTTATTTAAATAAACAATTAAATGAAATGAGAATCTTTTAGTAAGCTAGTCTCTACATTTTGCCGTGTAGAGAGTCGGATCAAGAATCCGATAGAATACATCTTAGATGTTACATGATCGAACATCTAAGAGAGAATGAGATGAGCTTGGATAGATTCATGCTCTTTTATATTATTTCATTAACCTTCTATGAAGTTCTATTTCTCACTAAAGGATCATACATTAGGAAATAGAATGTTCGATATTTTATATATTTGCCAGAGAAACATTTAATTAAGATAAATATATTTGTAAAAGAAACATTCTATTTCCTTTACATTCCAAAAAACTATTTGTAATAATCTATTTTATTATTTATAATCTAGAAAAGCTAATTTTTTATATTTTAATTTATATCTTCAGACTTTAAATAGAATAATCATTTTTATACATATTATAGAAATTGAATGTTCTATTTATGTATAAACAATTATTTTAAAAAATTACATCTAATATATTTTATTATTAATAATCAAATATTGATAATACTTTTTCATTAACAGAAATAGAACATTCCATTTCTGTATTCATTTTACTATATCTATATATATACATTTTGACTTATCTTCGTTATCGGCCTCAGTAGGTAACTATGAAGTCCTACTTATTCTTTTAACGTAATTTAGATTTATTATTACAGAAAATCATTCTATGTCTTAAATAATGTCCAATTATTTATAAAACATTTATATTCAATTTAATAATTCTATACAAAATTGATATGAGCCGTTACAATATATATATACATATATATATATATATATATATATATATATATATATATATATATATGAGGAAATCCACACAACTTTTAATTCTTCAGTGACAAGTCATTTTACAGCTAGTACATGGTTGCCGAATGATGCACACTATTTAAATTGGCTTTAAACCTTTTGTGCAATCTTGTGACTCTACTTCTGATGGATTCATTAAATGTGCTATAAACGACGTAGCAGATAATTCCATATAAAGTAAATTTTTACATAAGATAAATCACAGTGATTTTTTATATGTAAAAATTGATGTATTACGGATATATCTACCGCGCCGTTTGTGACACATTTTCTAAATACATCAGAAATAGAGTCACAGAATAACACAAGAGATCTGAACCCAGTTTAAATAGTGTGTATCACGTGGCAATCTAATTGCAGTTGTAAATGGACTTTTAAAAAACGTCACAAGAAATTCAAAAATTTTATAGATTTCTCCATATATCTACATCGAAGGTAGTACTTTCAGGACATTTCTGATATTTAAGGGTAGGGTTCCGGAACATTACCAACTTCCATGGTTGTTTTATATATATATATATATATATATATATATATATACATATATACATATATATATACTAGGGGGGGGGTACCCCCTGCTCGTTTCGCTCGCCTCCATTATAGGTATCATATCAATATAAAATGTAACATTTATACATTGTTTTATATAAAAAGTTTTTTATTATAATATATTTTTATATTACACATAATATTATACAATTGTCCATTTTTTATTAAATTTTTATTATTAACATAGAAACATGAAAAAAATACATCATGTTAATTATTTATGTAAAATATCTGAAAAAAATTAATAATAAATTTTAATCATTATTCATAACATATAGATTAAGCTGGTTTTTATACCACCTTACATTTTAAATCTCTTAGATTTTTATCATTGTGAATTGAATTAAAATTTTTTAATATGAAATAATTATATATATATATATATATATATATATATATATATATATATATAATGTATACTTAAGATTTTTAAGATTTAGAGGATTATTTTGTTATATTTCCTGTTTGATACCTTTTTTCTTAATTTTACATTTTATAAATATATCAAAATTTTTCGATTATTAATTATCGATAGTTTTATATAATGTTTAATATTTTATATAAATATTACATTAAATATGAGAAAAAATAATTTTTAATAATTTCATTATATTAATTCAACATAATGTTTGATATATCTAAATGTATATTTGAGATATTTAAGATTTAAAGGATTATTTTGTTATAATTTCTGTTTGATATCTTTTTACTTAATTTTACATTTTAGAAATATATCAAAATTTTTTTCATAAAATTTAATCTTAATAAAATATTAAACATTTTATAAAAATATTAAATTTATAATTTAAATTATTAATGAATTAAAAAAAATATTATATCATAATATTTTTTTTAAAATATGTGCAATGTTCAATAAATATCTTGAATATGTTTCGTAATTTTGACTCAGATAAAATTCATTTATTTGTTCATGAAATGTTATTTTATATTCTATATTTTTATTAGTGTAATATTTATAATATTCTGGTACTTGTTTCCAATTATGAAATTCTACTTTTTCATTATCTTCACTAATATATGAATTTATTATATTATTTAAAACACATATTTCAGTATTATGTGAACTATTATTATCAGCAAGATTTTCCAAGTAATTTTCATTCTCTTCCTCATAATTTAAATAATCTTTGATGTTATTATTCAAACTATCCATCATTTCTTGATCATTTACATTATCAATTATAACATATCTACCTTCAATCGCATTCCCTTCCATTTTGTTATTTGTTTAGATTTTGTTTTATAATTTATGTTTTATTTAAAATATAAAAAATATATATTAAAATTTAATTTTTTATATTATTTTAAATAATTTAAAAAATTGTTTTTTATAATCATTTAAAAATAAAGAAAATGAATATTTTAAAAATAAGATTTTTGTATTAATTCTAGCATTAATTAATTTGAATACTATAAATTATATATTATTATGTTGAGTTTTAAGTCTTTAGATTTATAAAATTATTTAGTTATGATTCCTTTTTTAATTTTATTTTTAGACTTAATTTTACATCAAATATATTATTCATTTATTAATATTTAATAAATACATTATTATAATATAGGGGGGGCAGTAGAGGGCTCGTGGGGGTACTGTGGGGTTGCCGCGTGGGGGCTGTGGAGGGGGTGTGGGGGGGTACTTAGACCAAAAGCAACAGTAAAAAATATTGTAATATTTTAAAGAATTTTACGTTATTTTGTGGGTGGCTGTGGAGGGGCTATAGAGGGGAGTGGAGGGTGTGGAGGGGTGTGGAGGATCCGAGAGTTAATTTCTGATATAACTATATAATATAGGAAGATACTTATGTATATAGAATATAAGTCCTGGTTACTGTGCCTGAACATTATGCTGTGCTTTCCATTTAGAAATATGTAAGGATAAGGTGCAGGCACAGTAACTGGGACTAATGCTCTATATACGTATAAAAATATAGATGTTGGCCTCATTTTTTGTACAGTGATAATCATTAAATAAATAAGCTGAATGTTGAGAAAAGTTTTTATTTGTGATCATTAGAGTATTTATAACTGAGGTTCTATAGCAGCTAGGAATATGCTTAAATAAGGAAATTAAAAGTATTTTACTCTACTTAAATATTTTATTGGATTTGATCTCACTAGGAGAGTGTCACACCTCCGGATCACGGCTTTTGCTTTAACTTTGGGATAAGTTTTCAGATGATAACATATGGAAAAAACTAAAGTTATAGTCACAAACACTCAATTTTCCCCTAGTTACAGGCAATTAAAGAAAATCACTAAAAAAGTTAATAGATTTTTAATCGCATATAGTTCCTTAGCATTGATAGCTAGAAGCTTGAAACTCTTTTTAAATTTAAGCTGAGCTCAAATCCTTTCGAAACAGTAGCTACAGCATATCAGAATATTATTTTTTTCCAAAGTTAAAGCGTAATGAAGATTGGACTTAATTTCAGCTTTTATTATTAGTTAATGTTTTAAAAAGAAAACTCTAACTTTGGAAAAAAATAATATTTTGATATGCTGTAGCTACTGTTTCGAAAGGATTTGAGCTCAGCTTAAATTTAAAAAGAGTTTCAAGCTTGTAGCTATCAATGCTAAGGAACTATATGCGATTAAAAATCTAGTAACTTTTTTAGTGATTTTCTTTAATTGCCTGTAACTAGGGGAAAATTGAGTGTTTGTGACTATAACTTTAGTTTTTTCCATATTTCATCATCTGAAAACTTATCCCAAAGTTTGAGCAAAATCCGTGATCCGGAAGTGTGACACTCTCCTAGTCAGTTCTTTTTATATTTATTTTTTTATGAAAAAATTAATATTTATTAAAAAAATAGAGTTTTTAATCCCAAGTAACTCAAGAATAAAATATTTTTGCTTGGAATTAGTACCTCTCCCAGAGTAAAAATATACATCGGCATAGGGTGTATTTTGTTTCTTAAGCTATTCCCGTCCGACTATCCAAATTTCTAGCAAATCGATGCGAAAGGAAATTAGAGCAAAGAACAGCATGCACTCAAACATTCGCAAATTTGAGGGATCTAAAAGTTTTTAAGCTAAATTTAACTAATAGATTTTTGTTTCTCAGTTCAAAATCTACAAAAACACAATGTTTTGTACCATTTAAAAAAAAATTAATTCTACAAAAGAGCAAAAAAAAAGATTTTTCTCCTAAATTTATGATTTTGGGGCTAAATTTTAAGGGTGTTAATGGGATGTTGGTTAAATAAGATTATTTCTTTACAATCTATTTTACTTAAGCCTTAGAATACGGTTTAAAAAAATTTTTTTCAAAGAAATGAGCCAGATATGTTGAATAATCTTATTTTGAGTTCAAAAAAGAAAATTATAGGTATTTCACTCTACTTTAATAATTTGTGATGTATTTATGTCCTCATTTCCTTCATACTGATTTACCGCATGGGAGCGTTGCAGGTGAGAGAAGAATAGGAAATATTTTTTATACATGGATTTACAATTTATTAAGATAATAATATACTTCTAATGTTGTCAATAACTCTTGGTATATGGGTAAATCTTTCATAATGTTAAAATTTCACCTGCAACAAATTAAAAAAAAAAAAAATACAGGCACACGTATAAAACTAATTTTCTCTGAATGTTGACGTATTATAATGAAAAAAAAAATCGTGTTACTCACTTTTAAGGGTAGTCTTTTTAACAAACATCAAAAGACAGATTTTCGAGTAAATTTTTCATAGTGTTAAAATTTACTTTCAATAAATTAAAAAAAATTGAAGACACATGTATCAAATTTATTTTTTTTAAATGTTGATATATTAAAATGATAATAAAAGAAAAAATCGCATTACTCACTTTTGAAGATAGCTTTTTTTAATATAAGACATTTAAATATATTCATTATTATCACACCCAGGTATAATATTTTACATATCTCAGATCAGTTTTTTAAGTATTTTGGGCTATAATAGATCATTTTCCATTGAGCTTTTTCATTTTTACATGTTTAATATGTTACAGAAAATATTTAAATACGCAATTTACATTAATAATTACAAAATTTTTTGTAATAAATAAAATATGCCAGAAATGCCAATTTTTTTGGAAAATTCATTTTTGGCGATTCGGGTATTAAAATTGAGTGATATTAGTTACCCAATGGCTTTTGGGATTCCTGATTACAAATCATAAGTGAGTGGAATATCAATTTATTTTTGCTAAAATTGTCAATCTTAGGGTATGAAATTTGACATGGATTTGTATATGATTTGTATAGATATGTTTTCGAATAAAAATACTTATATTCCTTTTAACCAAATATTTTAGTTTATTTAATAAACATTAAATCTAAAAATTTTAAATTTAAAATCTAGAAACTTCAGTGATGATTCAACTCAACGTTCTAGGTGTAAGCTATTAAATACATACTAAAACTGAGCTTTTTAAAGTTTAAACTCTTTAGAATTAAAACATTGATAGAAACTAGGTAATCGATGTAAATTTGGAAAATTTAATAGCCGGGAAAAATTCAATGATTTCCAGAATACTCGAAATAATACTTCAAAAGCAACTTAAAGATTACATTGAGTATTATAAAATAGTAAATTACAAAGTTCACAACAGAGAAAAGGTGAATCAAAGCTTAGGTTTTCATATTAGTGGATAAAAACCTATTTTCAAAAGTGAGTCACGTTTTTTAAGTATAATTTCAAACGAACAAAGAACTTTATCTACACTAGGCACACGTTCCTAATAAAAAAATTTCTCTTTGTGATTCTAAATATTACCTTTTGATGTAGTTTAAAATGTCACCGCTGAATAGTCTTTTTTACAGCATCGTATTTTCCAGAAAAAAGTAAAATATATAAATTTTTGGTAACATTTTAATAACCTTTCAGAAAGTACTTTTGTTAACAGGCACACACCCATGCTCTTGATTTTCCAAAAGTATGTGTATAGATAAAGCTTTGGTGTGAATTTCAAATCAAAAAAGCAGTAGTCATTTTTTTTATAGCGGTAATTTATCATTTTACATGGCCTGGTAACATTTAAATTTCAAAAAAAAAACCTCTTTTCCCCATCCGCCATAAAATGACACGTCTAATTATCATTAAAAATATAACAAAATTAGTTTCTAATAACTCAATAAATCAGTGAACATTTGCTAACAAGATGTGCTATCTCATATTTAGGAGAAATGACGCAGTAACATGATTTTTAAAAGTATGAAAGAATTACCCATATATATGCAGAATAATTATCGATGCTAATCTTATTTGAAAAGTCTAAAATATTTTTGTAAAGCGAAAAATGCTGCGTGTGATAGAGCCGATGTAAACATGTGTATTTTTCTTTAGTGCAACAGAGAAAGTAATACTAAAGAATGATGAATACATATGCTCGCGCCGGCTCTATCTCGCGCTGCATTTTTCGCTTTACAACCATATTTTAGTCTTTTTAAACAAGATTAGCATAAATAATTATTCAACATATATATGGCTAGAGTTATTGACAAAATTAGAGATATATTATTGTTTCACTAAATTGTAAATCGCTGTGTAAAAATTATTTTACCTTTTTCTCTCACCTGACCGCAGCGCCCCCATGCGGCAAATAGTCTCGACCGCCTCTTAACTAAATTACTTAACTAAATTAAGTTAACTTGAATTTTATTATCTTTTCATCTAACTATGGACGTTATCGGGCATTACTTTATCAAATTCTTCAGGGTTTACCGAAACTACTGGACTAATATGTTGTATTTTTGATCGTTTGATCATACTTACATTAAACAAATTCTCAATTTTCGTATCTAGTTTACTTCTTAATTTTATTTTATTCAAGTATAATTAATCTTCTATTAATTTAAATGTATTTTTATGCTTTTTAATTAATAAGGGCTTTCTTTTGAATAGCTTTTTATCTTTCATCATTAACTTTTTTATTTTTTAATTCGCGCGCCCTTAACCAACTACTACTCAATCGACAAATATTAGTTCCGTCCATATTCATCCTTCGTACGCTCAAGTTACATATATAACTAATATATATATTGGCACATGGAAAAAAGCCGAAAGTCCTTTCGAACAAATTTTGGAAAAATGAAATAAACTGCATTACTTCTGTTACACTTGGTGGATCATCTTGAAATACATCACACATGTATTTAGTACTATCGAAAGTAAGATACTACATTTACTATTGTTAAGACTAGCCGATATCTTTTTTAATTAATTAAAAGCTAATGGACTTAGGTCTTTTTTTGCAGTATCTATAAAAATTATTACTTATATGAAAATAAACTTAATTTCGATTCATCAATAATAAATTACACAACATTAGTGACGAATGATTATCTAAGTAAATAATGACAAAAAGTTCATTTTCTTCTTTGATCAGCCAGGGATAATATACATTTGTAATATATTCGTGAAAAGTCTCCACAGTCATCCAGCCACTTTTAGAGACACCAATACTCCAACCTTTAAGTGTATTTTCTATAATTTTCTTAGGTATATCTCTGTAAGCAAACATTAACATAGATGGGGCCCTAGAACGATCTGCGCTATACATAAATAAAACTGGTAAACCTCCTTTTTCAGCATCAGTTACTCGATAGGTTGAGCAAGCTCTATTGGCTGTAATTATTTTTTCTGAGTCTGGACACAGCATAATATTTGTCCCATTGCAATTAAATATGCTAATATGAGATATATTTGAAAGATTTTTGCTCTGTAAATAAAGTTCTTGTTCATCAAACCATTTTCTTAAGTCTTCTATGGTTACAGTCGCTCTTTGTAGACTTGACTACTGTGGCTTTCTGATGGATAAATCAGGATAAAATTTAAAACTAAAAGATTTCACTGATGTTTATTTGATGGGATACTTTTTAAAAAAATTGGACACGATTAAATATTACATTTTATTGAAAATTATATAAAAATTGTTGAAAGTTTAAAAAACAATTTACTAAAAAAATTATTATTCGGGGCAGTGTGCGCAGCGCCACCTCCCAATTGTTTATCAGATAAATGTATACTTATTCTACTTATCCCTTCATCCACCGTGGCACCGCTGTTGTTGGTCAAAGTTCACGATGGCAAAGTAGTTTTCACTCTTGCAGGCTGCTTCAGAGAGGTGTTGACAGGTGTCACTTTCAAGTCAGTTCTTGATGGTGTTGAGGCACTGATGGGCTGATTGGGAACAGCTTTGCGTGCGATCTGTGAAACTCCATTGGCCTTGATGCTTCCACCGGCAGACGACAATGAATTATTTTTTATTTTTTCCATGCACCTTTTACATTCATATTTTGTGCCATTTTTTATTTTTGAACGAGATATGCATTTCGCATGACAGCGCTGCTGGCACGTGAAGCACAAATGAAGCTTTGCCATGCCCCATTTATCATTAGTGGATAGCTTATAGATCACAAAACTGTCCATAACTCCGACTTCTTGTGTACACTACAGCAACTAAAACTAACCTTCTTATAGGGTAAGGTAGACTTCTATCTTATTGGTCAAAAAGCAGATTGAAAAATTAGCCACCAGGATTTCTGCCTGCAGATGAAATTTGCCTCCCGACTAACCTCAAAAATGTAATAATTCTAACTTCCAAAGTTCAGCTTCTTGATGTGAATTACAGGATAAAATGCAAGGACCGCTAATAAAACCGATGATTTATAACTGAAACGGTGCCTTGTAAATTGAGCGTGCAAGAATCTGTAAGAAAAACGCCCAAGGGGACAAAAATGCAGTACCAGAACAAAAATAACGAAAGTGAAAAATAAAACGTGTTTAACTACTTCCAGATGGAGGGAGAGGTCGTAGACGGAGTGTGGCTTTGGGGGGTGGTGCATTAGTGATCTCTGGCAAGTTTGACTGTTCAGCAGTTAATGTTGGGCCGGATGATTACACCTGTGCAGTTCTTGGTACCATTCTCTCGACAATTAAGCGTACAAATATAATTTCAGTTAAGGAAATCGCTAAACATGATGATGTAAACGGAGTGTCTACAGATCATGAGATCAGTAGCGGCCCGAGGATCTTAATCCCTTCCTCCTTGGCAGTCTTCCAGCCATTAAACACCACGGCTTGATATTTATTAATGAATTTTTGCCTAAAGAAAAATATGTTAATTTCAAAAAATTAAAAAAGTTTGCCAAAGAAAAAGGCTTTGAATTTGTTTGGCGCAGGCATGGCAAATTTCTGGTGAGGAGGGAGAGAGGGAAGAGAGCTTACAATTTTTTAAATGAAAATGACTTAGATAATTTATTGACAGAAAGAAAGAAATTAGAAAACGGTGTGAATCTAACTAATGAAAATTCTGAAACTCCATCGAATATTAAGTGCAATAATACTATATGTGATAATAATGAAGCCTCTGATCATCAACAAAATATGTCGACAAATCAATTATTAAGTACAAATAATGAAGTAACGTCGAATGTGGCCTCTCCTCAATGACTGCGCCGGGCCTCCTCTAAGAGTCGTACAGGGAGGAGGGGTGAACTGCGAGCGTGCTTACTGAATGTGACTTCGTTGGAGGCTCACATTGGGCAGGTACGTGAGTTTCTGAGTGATTGTCCTTTTTGCGACATATTTGGAGTGGCTGAGACCTGGCTGGGTCCGTCTGTTTCGGATGACGTCATTCGGGTCGAGGGATATAAAGTATTCTGACAGGACAGAAACATGCGTGGTGGAGGAGTTGCTTTGTATATTAAAGACAATTTAAAGTGCACTATTTTGGCTACTTCGGATACTCAAACCAATCATAGTGAAGGTAAACCGGAGGTACCTGAGTATATTTTTTGTTCCGTGTAATTGGGCAGCTCCGAAGCCGTGTTGGTTTCTGTTATTTATCGACCTCCTGCAATTTCCTTTTTGAGAAATACCGATTTTTTGGATAACTTAAAAAATTTTCCCTCTGAATACTCTCATAAAATTATAATGGGAGACCTGAATGCCGATCTCCTGCGCAATAGCAGTGATGCCAAATTTATTAATGAATTGACGGCTAAGCTTTCGTTACAGTTGGTTCAGCACGGTGCCACGCATCACACTCCAACATCTCACACATGGATTGACCTGATTCTGATGGTCGATAATGACACAGTACTTGACGCACGCAACTTACCAGCAAATTTTCATAGTCGGCACAACTTAATTGATGTATGTATTTCTTGTAATCATCTCAAGACAGATAATAAAATAATTAAGTATAGGAATTATAAAGATATCTGTCCAAACTTATTGGTACAGAGTTTGGCCGGCTGTGATTGGACGCCATTTACAGTTGATACAGTTGAGTCGGAATCTGTACTTGGCTGCCTCTGTGACAACCTTACGACAGCAATACAAAATCTGGCGCCACTAAAAACACTTAAAATTGGTAAAGATAAATTTCCTTAGATAGATAAAGAGTTTTCACAGATGCGGCACGAGAGAGATGCTACGTATTGTAGATTTAAACGGACGAAGGAGGAGCTATATCTTTCTGCATTTTCGTAACTGTGTAAAACAATAGACAAATAGACGGAACAAGCTAAAACAAATTATTATCATAATAGACTGTTCAATGCTCTTGCTAGAGGTAACGTCTAGAAGAAGTTAAAAGACGTGGGACTCCTATCCGGACCTTAAGGGGACTTGAATAGATTCACTCCAGATGAGCTTAATGCACATTTTGCAGGGGTGTCAGTCTCGCCACACGATGATACTGCGGAACGTAAAAGGATTCTTTCTGAGTGTAGTGAAAGTGGCTTTGCTTTTAAGCCAATTAATATTAATGATGTAATCCTTGCAAATTCGCATTTTTCATCACAGGCTTGTGGCGAGGGTGGCATCCCGCAGAGTGTGATACTTAAAGCACTACCGGTTATTGAAGAGCATCTTGTGACTCTGTTTAATTCCTCTTTTGCGCGGCGGGTCTTCCCTTGCCTTTGGAAGCGTGCACGCATTGTGCCTTTAAAGAAGTGCCCTGCACCTAAAATGCCTAAGGATTTTAGGCCCATAGCGATATTATGTTTTCCTTCAAAGGTTCTCTAGAAGATTGATCACGACCAACTGCAAGTGCATATTATGACACAGAAAATACTTGACTCTTTGCAGACTGGCTTCAGAAAGCATCATTCCATGCAGACTGCCATACTTAAACTTACAGACGACATGAGATCAGGTCTTGACAAGAAACTTGCAACGATACTACTTCTATTTGACTTTAGTGAGGCATTCGACACGATCTCCCTCTCCAAATTGCTTGCGAGGCTTAGATCGATGGGGGTTTTCAGGGCTGCACTTGAGTGGATTAGCTCCTATTTATCAGGTAGGAAACAAATGGTTTCTACACATTCAAAAGAGGATTCGGATTGGCTAACAACCAATCTAGGAGTTCCACAGGGTTCAGTGCTGGGACCTCTGTTGTACTGTCTTTACATTAATAACATCCGTGACACGCTCGACCCCTGTTTTGTCGAGCACATATTGTATGCTGATGACCTCCAAATCTATAAAATAAACGTCTGAATGAGGGTATTTGTATTATGCAGAGGGCGGCCAGGGCGGTGTCAAGATGGGCTGTTGATGCTTCTCTCACATTAAATGCAAGCAAAACTAAGGCGATCGTTTTTGGCAGTAGTCGATTTATTAATGACTTTTATGCTGGTGAGTCAAGAACGATTGAGCTTGAGGGAGGTGTCGACATATCTTTCTCTGATACCGTAACGAGCTTTGGTGTTGTGCTTGACGCTAAGTTGTGATGGGAGCTGCACATTAATATGGTGACTAGAAAATTCAATAGGATAATGTATAGTTTGCGGTTCTTTCGTCGGTACACCACTGAGGCCCTGCGTAAACAACTCGCAGCCATCTTGCTGTTTCCGCACCTTGACTACCGCTCAGTAGTTCTGCTCAATGCTTCGCAGGGGTCGAAAACATGATTACAAAGACTAAATTCATGTGTGAGATATGTATTAGGCGTAGGAATGGGCCATCATATCTCTCCTCATAGAACTGCACTTGGTTGGCTGCGTACTAATTCAAGGAGACAGTATTTTATGGCTATACTTATGTACAAAATCGTGCGCATGAATACTCCTGAGTATCTAGTGAGTCTGTTCACTAGATATGTACCTAGGGTAGCCACTAGGGGAGGAATTAAGGATTTCGCAGTGCCCTTCATGCGTACTGAGACTGGAAAAAATTCCTTTTAAGTTCAAGGTGCGCATTTTTGGAACTCCCTGCCTGCTGATATAAAAAATCTTCCATCGCTGGGCAGGTTCAAGTCGGCTTTGAGGAGGTACTTACTCGACCTCAAATAAACTTAATTTTAACGGCATGTCGGAGCTGCAGCAATCGAGTTTTGCTTTTTTTATTTTATCGATATCTTTTTAAATTCTTAAATTAAACAAATATAATGACTTGTCCGCACTAAAGTTATATTAGTACAATAATTTTTGTTAAAATGAAAAATCATTTGGACTTGTTATTTTTTTATGAGCTTGGATTGGAAATTAGATATCAAACTCGACAAACCTAACCTCAAAATACGATATATTGAAGGTTTTTATTATAACTTTGTGTGTATAATATTTTGGTGGTTTTCTTGAGTTGTCCGCACTAGAGTTTAATCTTACAAATTTTTTCTTTATAGCAAAAAAATTCAATTAAACGCATCGTTTATTCATAAGTTAAGATTGGAAATATTATTAGAAGGCGGACAGCTTCGTCATGCTCTTAAGTATTTTAACTTGTATAATAATTTATTAAGTTTCGTCTAATATATAGATTTAAGAGGCCGCCGTATCTCTGTCCTTTTTTTAATTAAAAAATTGATTTTTTTCCCAAAATTAGCAACTAGAGGCAGAAATAAAGAGATGGTTTCGATGTGTTTAATAAAATGTAATATTTTCTCTGATTAGGTTAAATTAATTTTATCGCTTCATTTTTAAGAAAAGTTGGAATAACTTAGAAAATTAGAAATTAGTGTCAAATAATGGGATTTTTAAGTTATTCCAACTTTTCTTGAAAATAAAGCGGTGAAATTAAATTATTCTTATCAGAGAAAATATTGCTTTCTATTATACAAATTGAAACTATCTCTTTATTTTTGCCTCGAGTTATTAGTTTTTATAAAAAATATTTTAAACAGATTCAGTAAAACAGGTAACTGTGTCGGTATACCGCAGACTCTTAAGAAGGAGCCTAACTATCTGTCTTTGTCTAATAGCGTTTTTCATCATTTATGTAAACACTATCCGGTATAACAAGAAAAAAATAGCAGCCCCCGCTAGATATTAGTATAATAAGTAAATTTTGTAATAACAACCAAATTTATTCACTGCGTAGTTTTTGAATAATTAGAGACCTACCAAAAAAAGATAGGTTATATTCTAGATTGCTAGTAGGTCTCTAATTAGTCAAAAACTATGCGGTAAAAAATTTGGTTGTTATTACAAAATTTACTTATTATACTAATATCTAGCGGGGGCTGCTATTTTTTCCTTATTATACCGGATAGTGTTTACATAAATGATGAAAAACGCTATTAGACAAAGACAGATAGTTCGGCCCCTTCTTAAGGTGTGAATTTATTTATTAGCATGAATGATGGATGAATAAATGCAGAAAGAATGAGTGGTTCTGTTTTTATTAGAAGTCATGACATCTTCGGTATCAGGTTTTTATTCTTTGAATGATATTATTATTTTATTTTTTTCAATTTTGAATTATTTATTATTACTTTGTTGTCGTATTGTCCAATTTTATTTTCATAGTATTGCCCAATTTTATTTTTATTTGATGTCATGCCAGTGATTCATTTTTATATTATGTTATTTGATTTTAATTCTATGAGTGATTTTTATTGTAATTTTTGTTTTCTTGTTTTCTGCGTGTATTTATAATAGTCTGTGATATCGCTTTTATATAGTGACTTATTGATACAGTATTATGTATTAATTTTAATATTTGACTGTGATATCTTATCTTATTATGCGTAATACTTTATATGGAATTATTACTTATTGTTTGATGTATTACACGCCTTTTTGTACTCTTTTTACAAAATAAATCAATATCTATCTATCTATCTACCTTTTTTTTATCTAACTTGATTTAAGTTTTTCAAGGTTTTCTTGAAAACAAAGCAATAAAATTAATTCTTTCTTATCAAAGAAAATATTGCTTTTTTTGATACGAGATGCGGCTTTCTCTCCATTTTTTGCTCAAGTTATTAGTTTCTGTAAAAAACTCAATTTTTTTTATTAGAAAAGGACAGAGATACGTGACCTCCTCTTAAGCAGCAGGGGCATGCGCAACAGCCTGTAGTTACATACAGCTTATTCGCTTCTTGCTTGAGCGCCATTCAATAGTGGGATACGGATATTTTATGCTACCTTTGAATGTCACTGATAAAATAAGAGCATAAGAATAAAATTTTGATATTCTCTCTGTGTATGTGAATTAGCATGCGGTATTGGGATGAATTTTCTCTCTGTGTAAAAATAATTCTATTAACAAAATAGAAATTAAATCTGATCAACATATTAAACACATTAATAATATTCACGCTTTTGATTTTAAAAATAAGATTGTGTTGACTAGTAAAAAAACTAATCTTTCTAAGGTTAATGGTTTCATTAAGTTACATAAGATGTAACGGGGGATATATTTAAATAAAATAATAAAATATATTTATGGATCTCACGTGAAACTGCTCTCTGAGTTCACGTGCACTTACCATAAAACAAAAAATAATAATCACCGCTAGACCGACCAGCAGAGCCTGCAACAGCTGATCTACCTTAGATATCTCAAAAACGAATGAAATACGTTAAAGTATTCTAGCAGAACTTCTCTTAGAAGTAAACAAATTTTATAGGATGAGTTGGTCTTTAATTGAATATATTAGTATTTGATATGCTGTAATGTCAACTTTAATAAACAGCAAAAATTTTTTTTTAATTATTTTATTTTTAAGAAAGAAAAACGCTGCCAAGTGCTTTGGCGCAACGCTTTCTCATAGAGCTTATTGAGGCGGTGTTTATTTAATTTTTATTTTTTAAATGTGACTTCAATGTAAAAAAAATTATTTATCAGCAAATAAATAAATACAAACATTTTTTTCAAACATTAAAACTGCGCTAAGAAAATCAATTTTCAAAAGTTTCTTTCGGAAACAATTTCCATGAAAATTTTTAAACGAATTCATAGAGTAGTTTAAGTAAAATATAAAAGAAATTAAAAATATGAAATATAAAAAAAGTTTTTAAATGGCTATTTCATCAAAACTAGTTTAAGTAAACCAATTTTTAATAGTTCCGCACTAGTTCATCAAAAAAATAAATTGTATGAAAAATTTGAAGCAAATTCAACGTGTCCCTAACAGCACAAAACGTTTCAAAAACGTTTTAAAAACGTTTTCTGGTAAACTTGTATACGTTTGTAAATTTCGATAAAAATACGTATTTAAAACGTTCTTAAGAAGGGGCCGAACTATCTGTCTTTGTCTAATAGCGTTTTTCATCATTTATGTAAACACTATCCGGTATAACAAGAAAAAAATAGCACCCCCCGCTAGATATTAGTATAATTAGTAAATTTTGTAATAACAACCAAATCTTTTATCGCATAGTTTTTGACTAATTAGAGACCTACTAGCAATCTAGAATATAACCTATCTTTTTTTGGTGGGTCACTAATTATTCAAAAACCACGCAGTGAAAAAATTTGGTTGTTATTACAAAATTTACTTATTACACTAATATCTAGCGGGGGCTGCTATTTTTTTCTTGTTATACCGGATAGTGTTTACATAAATGATGAAAAACGCTATTAGACAGAGACAGATAGTTCGGCCCCTTCTTAAAACGTAAAATATGAACGCATATTTTAGATGGATAGATAGAAAGATAGATATATATTTATTTTGTAACAGATTACAAAAAAGTGTGTAATAAAATAAATAATATATAATACATACCCTGGTAGAAAACGAAACGCTTTCTTTACCATTTTATGACCATTGCTTTGAAATGAAGAGTTGAAAATGGGCATTTTCTATGGCCATTATTTTAACCAATATGAAACGTTTTTTTTACCCATATACCACTAACATGTTACACGTATTTTCGAAGATTAAAATGTGAATCTTAGTGACAGAAAAAATACTCATAATTAAATCTCTATAATTATTTGTGTATGATACAATTTATTTTTTCATTTTTTGTATTCATTAAACATATATTTTATAATTTAAACGCAAATGAAACGATGTATTGGATTTATAGTCCAAAATATTTCTAGGTACTTAAAATGCTTACTTTATGGACAACATATTTCTATTAGCATTTTTTGTCTATACAAAAATTGAAGGCTCTGCAAAAATTAACTTTTTATTAGCCAATATTGATATGACAAAATATTACTATTAATCATGCCCATAAATTGTATTATACACCATTTTTAATGTTCAAATTTCTACCAGGGTAATAAAATACAAAATAAGATAATACTGAAAATTACGTGTAATTATTGCACTTATAATATCACAGTCGATTTCTTAAAACTAATAATACTACATAAGTTAGTCACTTTTCAGAGTGATATCACAGATCATAACAATAATTAAATACACACATAAACATTAATAAAAATAAACAAAATCTGTCAAATCTATATCTATCAGTCCAAACAATAAAGATTAAAATAAAATATAATAAAAATCAAACGAGTCAAATTAAAAAGTATAAAGTAACACATTCACTCTCAACCATACTATAAATACAAGCACATCTTAAAGTTTTATACATATGTGACTACACATAATAAATTAAGAGGAGGTCACGTATCTCTGTCTTTTTCTAATCAAAGAATTGAGTTTTTTACAGAAACTGATAACTTTAGCAAAAAATGAAGAGAAAGCCGCATCTCGTAATAAAAAAAGCAATATTTTCTCTAATAAGAAAGAATTAATTTTATTGCTTCGTTTTCAAAAAAACCTTGAAAAACTTAAATCATAGAGGTTAGGGTGGACAATTTGGTTTTTCAAGGTTTTCTTGAGAACGAAGCAATAAAATTAATTTTTTCTTATCAAAGAAAATATTGCTTTTTTTGATACAAGATGCGGCTTTCTCTTCATTTTTTGATAAAGTTATTAGTTTTTGTGAAAAAATCATTTTTTTGATTAGAAAAGGACAGAGATACGTGACCTCCTTTTAACATGAAGAGAGTATATTATTCAAGGTCAAGCAAGTACCCCCTCGCTGCCGTCTTAAACCTGCTGAGAGGTGGAAGATACTTAATTTCAGCAGGTAGGGAATTCCAAAAATGCACACCTTGAACTTGGAAGGAATTCCTTCCAGTCTTAGTGCGCATAAAGGGCGCTGCTAGATTCTTTGCCTCTTCCCTAGTTGCCACCCTAGGTACACATCTGGTGAAGAGGCTCACTAGATGCTTCGGAATATTTATGCGCACGATTTTGTACAGAAGTACAGCGGAAAAATACTGTCTCCTCAAATCAGTGCACAGCCGACCCAACGCGGTTCTATAAGGAGAGACACGATCACCCATTCTTAAGCCCATAACATATCTCGCACATGAATTTTGTAACCTCTGTATTCGTCTTCTTAACCCCTGAGAAGCATCGAGCAAAATCACTGAACAATAGTCAAGATATGGGAACAACAGGGCGGTTGCGAGCTGTTTGTGTACTGAAGAAAAAACCGCAGGGCATATAAAACTCTATTAATCTTTTTTATAATTATATCAATGTGCGGTTCCCGAGAAAGTTTAGGGTCAAGCACAACACTATGATTCATAACGGAGTCAGAGAAGGGTATACTAATGCCTCCCTCAAGATCGATCGTCTGTGACCTACCAGCATAAAAAGAGTTTACAAAACGACTATTGCTAAAGACGAGTAATTTAAAGTTTATGCAACGTTTAAGAAACCTTGAGAAAATGTTTTCTTGATGAAAATTTACGTTGGCTTAAATGTCTAAACGCTTCTAAAATGTTTAAAAAACGTTTTATTTTATCATTATAAAAAATTATTATATAGAGAAAAAAATTATATGAAATAAAACGTTTTTTAAACGTTAAGGAAACGTTTGGATATTTAAGCTTGCGTAAATTGTCATCGAGAAAGCGTTTTCTAAATGTTTCTTAAACGTTCCATAAACGTTATATTACTCTTGAGAATCTGAAATATGCGGACATATTATACGTTTTAAAAACGTTTTAAATACGTTTTTTTGTCAAAATTTACAAACGTATATAATTTCACCATAAAACGTTTCTAAAACGTTTTTGGAACGTTTTCACGCTGTTAGGGTAGCTTTTAAGATCCAAGGAGCTAAATACGTACACTTTTTTTAAAACTTTCAAAATGCTTTAAGGGCATGACAGAGCTCGCTACCTTCTAAAATAATTCATTAATATTTTAATTCCAAGTTCACGAGTAAACGGTGCGTTAGATCGAGTTCTTTCATTATAGTAAGAAAATTTGTAATACTAAACTTGAGTGCGGACAACTTACAGAATTTACCAAAATATCATACATAAAAAGTTATAAACAATTTTTCGAATAAACGATGAATAAACGATCTTAAATAAATGATCTTATGAATAAACGATGCGTTTAATTGAGTTTTTTTGCTATAAAGAAAAAATTTGTAAGATTAAACTCTAGTGCGGACAACTCAAGAAATTCACCAAAATATTATACATACAAAGTTATAATAAAAACTTTCAATATGTCGTATTTTAAGGTTAGGTTTGTCGAGTTTGATATCTAATTTCCAATTCAAGCTCATAAAAAAATAACAAGTCCAAATGATTTTTTATTTTAACAAAAATTATTGTATTGACATAGCTTTAGTGCGGACAAGTCATTACGATTGTTTAAATTACGAATTTAAAAAGATATCAATAAAATAATAAAAGCAAAAATCGTGAATAGCAGCTCCGACATCCCGTTGACCCTTATAGTCACAGGAGCTACTATAGTGGCACCCTTTCTCATTTTCTTTTTTTTATTGTTTAATTCGCACTTTAAGTTTAATCTTTATTCTTTTTGCATTTTCATATAAATGAGTGTTCATTTTATAAGTATCATATGATATATTTTGAATATATGATTGTAAATAAATCTAAAAAATTAATGTATGATAGAAAATACGTGTTTTTGCGAAAATAATTCGTGACTGGAAGGGTTAAAATTAAAACTAAAATAAGAAAATCGATGTTCAGAAATTTATTTTTTTTCGAAAATAAAAAATTATTTACATGCAAATTTTTAAGCAGATTCATGGGGTAGTATACAAAAAATACCCGAAAAAATGAAAAATCGGAATTTTTTTTATAAATGATTCTGCAATTAAAACTACTCTAAGAAAACTAATTCTCAATAGCTTCTTACCAATTTTGACAAAAAATTAAATTCTATGTAAAATTTGAAGCAGATCCATCGAGTAGTTTTCGAGATCCAATCGAAACATTTTTTTCAAATATTCAAAATGTTTTAAAATTAAAACTGCGCTAAGAAAATCAGTTTCAAAAGTTCTTTTTATTTCAACAATCAAAAATGATTTCCATGAAAGTTTTTAAGCAAATTCATTGAGTAGATAAAATATCAAAAAAATAGAAAATCTAAGATTAAAAAAATTTTTTAAATGGTCATTTTATTAAAACTACGCTAAGAAAACCAATTTTCAATAGCTTCCGTAATAGTTAATCAAAAAAATAAATTGTATGGAAAATTTCAAGCAAATCCATCGAGTACTTTTCGAGATCTAAATGGTTAAATAAATACGAAATTTTGTCGTCGTAGTTGTGGTGAAATTGGCACTGCAGTCAAAAATGGCTCTTCATGGAGGAGACCATTCTGCACACCATGTTCCTGACCATTGCTCCTTAACTCAAAAGAAAACCTACCCTACAGTTATAGTTTTAGAAAGTTTTCCGAAAGATAGTCCTTGACTCATTGGAAAGTAACCCTCTCGACGACTATGTATTTGAATTGTGAAACCTCATCAATCGAGAACAGATAATTGCTATATCCAGAATTTTTAACAATAGAATTTGCGTATATTTTGTGATGAATCGAAAGGCCAATTGAAGAACAAGAAGTTCAAAGAAAATATCTGATAGCCTTGTCGACGGCTGTAAAAGCATTTGCTCAGACAATAAATTTTTATATTTTAGAATACTAACATCTCGAGCTAAATGCATAATTCTTCCGAATGTTATACCTTTGATACTTCTCGAGTTTCTAGAAAACTCATTGATCGACCTCTACATAAAACTCGAATTAAAAGTTAATTCTATAAGGGTAAGAGTTTATGTCCCAGAGTGCGCTCATATAGTCAGTTTAGTATATTAATCATTTAAAGTAATTGTCATTAGATGCTATGTATTAATATTCTATAAAAACACTGCATGTACTTTTGATATTTCAGTAACACTGAAAGTACATGTTCCATGTTTAGATTCAAAGCTTTCACGGTGAATGTAAGACATTGTTTGAAAGTTTTTTCGGATTTTGATCGTGTAAGTTGTGGTTTAGGATACCAACCGTTGTAATGTTCACAAAACGTCGATATCCTGAACCACAACCTACACGGTAGAAATTCGAAAAAAAACCTCTAACAATGTATACATTTTCTATATAGAAGATTGTTTTGAATTAAATCAACGTTTAGGTTTTTATAGCATACAGGCTATGGAAGCGGTCCATTTTCATTTTTCTGGAGCATGGACTAATACAAAGTATCGTAAAATGATTATCATTATGCAGATAAATTATTAAGAGCAGTCTGTGAATATAATACACTAAACGTTACTTTAGTAAAAACTATGTACATATACAACGAATATAGACGCTTATAGAAGCGTACTTTTAACCCTCAGGGTACGGACTATAAAAAAGTTACGTTCTGTACGGACATGGGTTAGCCTAACCCGGCGACTTTGATTGGGTGTATATCGAGCTGTACTTTGTCAATTTGAATAAATTTTTTTTATTTTGTGTGGAATTGTCTCAAAAATATGATAGAATTGTCAGATTAATCATTTAACTGATTGAAAAAAAATTATAATTAAAAATGTGAACGGGTCTTGAAATTTTTTTGTAAAAAAACGTTTTTTTCAAAATGCTGTAACTTTTTGAAAAAAAAAAGATATTAACATTGTATAGCTCGCGTTTGAAAGGTAAAAAGTAGTTCTTTCAAATGTCCATAACGGTTTTTTGATTTATTCCAAAAACTATATTTTTTTTGAAAAATGAAAATACGCGTTTTTTCGAGTTAGCGAAAAAACGTTGTTTTGTTGATTTATGATGATAAAGGTTAAAAATAATTACTTTGAGCGTAAAAAAATTGTTTCTAAGATATTGTTGAGTAGTATCATATAAATAAATACCAAAAATAATTGTTAAAGACGAATATTTATTATCAAAAGGTTACAAAAGTCATATTACATAGTATTGCCGCACTCGCAGCACAGTTTCGCTACGTGCTCTTTACACATCGCCAGATTCTGCCTCTTCTTCGGCATTCTCTTCGTCGGCGTCTGTTTCAGAATCGTGGGAACTTTCCTCTTCCGCATCTACGGCGTCGTCGGTGTCACTGTCGTTCTCTGTAACGCTGTCCTCCTCGTTTTCATTGTACAACTCTTCCAAAGCAGCAACGCTTCGAGTGATTCGACGCGTTGCCATGTTTTTAATGCGTGTTCTGTAATAAAAAATTACAAGAAACAAAATTTAATGAGTTATAATTCATTACGAGCAGCAAAGATTTCGATATAAGACGTACGTTCAAGTGATTGAGATTTACTACAATACTTCGCTTACACCATGTACAACGCGTTATTTTGAGGTTAGAATCTACAAAATTAAGTAAAGAGTACGTATTCTTACTTACCTTTTTATTCCTCAGCGGCAAACAGACGAAAATTAAAACTTTATATTTTTGAAAATTTTGGATTTTGTAACGTTGGGTACGGACTGGGTGTACCACACCCGAGCACAATGTTCATATGTGTCTAGCTCAGACACAAAGCGGAGACTGACTCTGCAGCTTGGGCCTCTAATAGTGTGTACCTATAAGTCCCCCCCCCCCCGGTCCGGACCCCCATTGCCGACTTCTCTTCGTATGGCGCTTCTTTCAAATTTCGCTCGGGTTACGGTAACCCAGTCCGTACCCTGAGGGTTAAATGGGAAATTTTTACCAAAAATGAGTTAGTTCTGTTACCCAGCTACTTAAGGGCGCTACCAAATCTCATGTATTTTTATATTCATATACATTATATATATAGTACATTTTTAATATATATAGATATACAAACAATGTTAAATTGTTACCCAGACTTTCGGACGAAAAATGTAACCCAGAAGAATCTTTCTATAAGCGTCTATCTTCTTTGAGATATAAGTGCATAATTAGAATCATTTTATGTTACTTTGTACTAGCCCATGTTGCAGAAAAATCATAATGGACTGCTTCCATAGCCTGTTTGTTGTAAAAACCTAGGCCTTGATTTTCTTCAATACAATCTTTTACATGAAAATTTTACTTTTGGTGTTACTGAAATACCAAAAATAGGTGCAGTGTTCTTATAGAATATTAATACACAGTATTTTCTAATTACAATTATTTCGAATGCCGTCTTTAAATAATTAAAAACATAGTCTTTATCACTATAATGTTTTCCAAAAAAATGTTAATTTTAACGTTATTCTTACATTGTTATGTAACCTTAGATCTTCCTAAATATATTTCCAATAATATTTGCTTACAATCTGTAAAAAATTCATTATTATATTCGAAAGTGGCATTCTAGAAGTTAAGCTCAGAAATTATAAAAAAAAAATTTTTTTACAAAAAACAAATATAATATTAAAAATAAAAAAAAACTTTTTAATGTACTACGTTTTTATAATGAACTAAAAAGTATAAAATAATGTGTAATAAAATGAGAAATGAATACTGATTTGAAATAAAAAAAACGTGGGGCGCATGTTTATTATTATGTATTGTATGCGCCCCACGTTTTTTTTATTTCAAATCAGTATTCATTTCTCATTTTATTACACATTATTTTATACTTTTTAGTTCATTATAAAACGTAGTACATAAAGTTTTTTTTATTTTTAATATTATTTTATACTTTTTAGTTCAATTAAAAACGTGGTAGATTGAAAATTTTTTTTTATTTAGATATTATCTTATACATTTTGGTATTATTATTATTATTATTAATATTATTTATTGTGTTGTCCAACAGTGCATATTATATAGCATATATATTGTTGTCAAGGGACTAAAACGTGTTTCATCTATTTTGTTAGAGAACACGTAATCGCATGGTGAGTTTCCCGCCATTTTGATGATAATGACGCTATTAGAAATTCAACCAAGATTTATTGTTCCATGCATTGTTAGACCATAAAATGAATAAAATACAGTCTCAAATTTTATATGTAGAATACAAAATGCTGTAATTTATGTCTAATTGCAATATATGACAAGTTAAAGAATTTTAAAAATTTTCGAAGATGGTTAGACACTAATGTTAAAAGTATATCTATATATAAAATCTTCTAATCTTAAATATATTAATATATTTTTCGGTGGGAATATATATTTTTAATTATATTATCCAACAATGCGTGCAAAAATATAATATTGAATATATTAATATATTAATATATCAAAAAAGGATTTTTTAAATTTTCGAAGATGTTTAGACACTAATGTTAAAAGTGTATCTATATATAAAATCTTCAAATCTTTAATTTTGCCAACATCTCCGTATATGATTGAATATATTAATATATTGTTCGGTAGATATATATATTTTTTTTATAATATTGCATTGTCATCCAGTTCTGAGCTATATTTAAAATTTCAAGTCTCTAGCTCATCGGGAAGTTAGTTTACAATCGGTTGCAAAATTTGTACCGAACAGACAGACAGACAGACAGACAGACACCAAAGCGAGTTAATAAAAACGTAGTAAAAAAGAAATTAAATTTGAATAAATAAAAAGTGCTTATTCTTCGATTTTGGTTTTTGTTGGGATTTGATCCTAAATGTGCCTAGAATCATATGCAGGATAAAAATCTAAAGTGCAAAAACTTCATGGTCAAATTTACTCTAGGACTAACGTGAGTAATCATATAAAATATAACAAAACTTGCACTATGGTTAAAAAAAACCTTCAATCAAAAAAAGAAAGATTGCTTAAAAAAATTTGCCGCCTCTATCAACCTACGGTCCAGTCAAGGTTTCGTATGGAACAAATGTTAAATTTTCAAAAAGAAATGGGTTAAAATAACACCTTAGCACACAAATAGCAATACACATTACATAGAAGATATAGAAAATTCTCTCATCAAGTTAAGTCCTCCGTGGGTCAGAACCGATCCCAACTATGTGCCACAAAACAACGAGAATCAATTCCTAGATAGACATTTCTCTTTCACTGAATTTAACATAGCTTTGAACGATAAAAGAGACAGCGTGGCTTGCGGCATGGAGGGTCTCGACTTTGATATCATCAAAATCTTCAAGTCTTAGGCCCATTGCTTTAATATTGTGTCTCTGTAAACTGTTTGAAACGCTCATTAAAAACAGGTTGCAGTGGTGGGTGAAGACAAACAACCTGCTTCCAGACAGTCGAAATGGCTATAGAAAAAAAGGTCCTGTACTGACAATGTTTCTAACCTCTTTCCAACCGTTGATAAAGCCTTCGTAGAAAAAAAACTAGCCTTGTCGGTCTCCTTAGATGTCCAAGGTAGCTTTGACATAGATCATCTTTTGAATATCTTAGCCGACATCGGTTGTGCTAATAATCTCATTCAATTTATTCATTTCCTCATCCACCAACGTTTCATCTTCACCAATTTCTCACAGGACACTCTTCTCTTTGTTCATAAAAGCGTCTCACAGGGAGGTTAACTCAGACCCCTTTTTTATATCCTCTACGTCGCCGGAATTACTAGAAACTTTCAAAAAACAGTTAATATTTCTCAATTTACAGATAATATAGCCTCATACATAAAATGCAACTTAGTTTCAAGAGGAAGAAGAATCCTCACAAATGCAATTGATAAAATTCAATCCAACTTACTCCAGCTTGAACTTCTTTTTTGCTTCGCATAAAAAAAGTTCCTTCTCTTTAATAAAAAAAGAAGAAAGCCTGGCTGGATCAGAATAAATATCGGTGATTGCCAAATTAACTTCAGCAAATCCTTCAGTTTTCTTGGTGTTACTTTCGACTACGCACTCTCTTTCTCCAGTCATCGGTAAATAGTCTTAAAAAAATTCTCCAGAGCATAAAACTACTTTTCCAAAATCTTCACTAATCTCAATTCTATAAGCTGTAAGACAACTACAAAAAACTTACATTTTTGCAATAAACATTCACATACCTCTCGAAACCTTTCACACAATGTACTTCTGCGAATCTCTCTCTTAGCCAAAAACTAAAAGCAGCACCTAACCCCAACGTAATACTCTCTGACCTATTAAATTAACGGAATGCTGTTGCAATTTATACCAATGGATCAAAAATCCCTATGGTGAATTCTATCGTTGCCTTTTGCGTCTGTCCGAGAATGAATTCCCAGAGGTCTGTATCGGTTAACAGGGAGGCCTTTATTTTTACGGCTAAGTGGCTCACACTCGACTTGGCCATGGATATGATCAATTCGTAAAGGTCTCATAGCTTTCTCATTTTTGCTGACTCTCTAGGTGCACTACGAGCACTTAATTCTAGCAATTTCAGCATTATATGTAATCCGTATATATCAAAAGATTGAAGAAAAATACAATCAATTTTATTTTGACAATCCTCACAATCCTATAGTGAATTTTAATTAGGTGCCAACGCATTTTGGAGTTGACGGAAATGAGGAGGCCGATAGGCTTGCTAAAAGAGCAACCTTTGAAACTCTACATGATGGTCACTTCGTTCTTTACACAGATCTGTACGCTAAATAAAAAAAATCTGCCAAAACCAAAACTATTGAAAAGATAAGAAGCCAAGGCCTAACCAAAGGTGTAAAAAATTTTGATTAATACTTCACTACTAGCTGTACACCTTGGTTCAAAAACATCAACCACTCTCGGGAACTTATAGTCACCATCAGCAGAATGCATTCCGATCACTAAGTCCTAGCATCTTCTCTCTTTAGAGTAGGTATACGAAGTCATTTATATGCAAATGCAACCTTTCAGAGGAGGACCTAGATCGTAGCAGTGTAATCTATACGATAGAGCGAGGGAAAAGTTAATGCAGAACCTATTATCTCTAAATGTCCTTCCACCTTTGAATATCACGTCCATCATATCTGAGCCTAACGTCAAAGCATGTTTCTACATCTTAATGTTCCACAAAGAAATAGATTTAAATGTCTGAGGCGTACAATTGTAATTAAAACTTTTTTGTAAATTGTATTTATTATATTCAATAGTAAGGAGGACCTAAATCCTAGCAGTGTAATCTATACGATAGAGCGAGGGAAAAGTTAATGCAGAACCTATTATCTCTAAATGTCCTTCCACCTTTGAATATCACGTCCATCATATCTGAGCCTAACGTCAAAGCATGTTTCTACATCTTAATGTTCCACAAAGAAATAGATTTAAATGTCTGAGGCGTACAATTGTAATTAAAACTTTTTTGTAAATTGTATTTATTATATTCAATAGTAAGTAACAAAGTTATGTAAAATTTTTTAAAGTAGCCAAAATAAACCAAATTGGTTTGATATAGCTTGAATAAAAAAAAAAGAAATAAATACAAACATTTTTTCCCAAAATTTCTGATTGCTCTAAAATTAAAATTACGCTAAGAAAATAAATTTTCAGATGTTTATTTTATTTCAGGATCCGTAAATTTTTTCCATGCAAATTTTTGAAGCAAATTCATAAGGTAGTTTACAAAAAATACCAAAAGAATGATAAATTTAAATTTTTTTTTCTTATAAATGACTCTAAAATTAAAACTACGCTAAGAAAACGAATTATAAATGGCTTTCCCCCAAGTTAAGCAAAAAATAAATTCCATGCGAAATTAAAAGCAAAGCCATCGAGTAGTTTTTGAGATCCAGTTGGCTTACTGAATACACACACACACACACACACACACACACACACACACACACTGATATTTTCTGGAAATCACTTTTTTCGACTCCCTGAGTCCAAATATACGCAAATAAATGAAAAAATAGGGAAATAATTTCTTTACCCATACAATGCTTTCTCTATGAGAAAGCAATAGAACATTAATATGGAAAAAGGAAAAAAAGCAATAAATGACTTAAAGCTGAAGCTGCACATGTACACACCAGAAGGGAGCTGACTTGGTAAATATATGTACACCTACATATGTATCTATGTATATATTTGCGGCGTTAAGGAAAATAGGCATAAGTAACTTCAGAAAGTTTTTGAGATATTGTGATTTGAACTTATGTCTTTATGTAAATTGATGATCTCAAAATGGGTATATGCCCTTTTTCAAATGAATTTTTTTACTAGAAAAAATAATTGGAAGTAGTCAAATCGTTTTCAAACTTTTAGAATAACATCTAAAGAATATAAAAATAATTTTATCTTGATTTCCGAAACAATGTGACTAATGTCCTTTTACCTCAACGCCACAGATATATATATATATATATTTATCTGTGGCGTTAAGGTAAAAGGGCATAAGTCATATCTATATATATATATAAATATATATACAGAGCCGGATTAAACTTTTGGGGGCCTTTGGCCCTCAACTTCATTTGGACCCATGTAAGGTATTCATTTTTCAATAATATAAGAAATGATTAAAATAACAAACATTTAACAGAAAATTTAATGACTATTGTGATAATAACAATAATAATAAACAGGATATCTTATCTATTTTAGTAGTACTAAGATCATTCTCTTTTAATTTTTTTCTCTACAAATTCATCAATAACATCTAAAAAATTAATACTTTGCAATAGATCATTTTCAATGCACATAACACTATACTCGTTAGGTTTTTTTTACTCATACTACTTTTATGATCATCTTCTATTGAGTAGAGCCATAAAATTGATCTTTCACCACTATAATTTGAAGGCAATTATCATTTTATATTAATTTGTACATTTGTTTGATTGAAGATTTTAATTTTTCTGTTTCGATCTCAGATCCAATCTCTTTTACTTTTTCGCTTGAATAAAATTTAAAATGAACAAATTAATAAGTGAAGTTAAAATTATCAAAATCAGTTGGATTTATATTACAAAGTTTTTCACAACAATTTTTATTTCATCATTTATTTATTTATATTAGAAATAAATCAAAACTGACTATAAATTTTTTGTAAACTTTACTTTGATTAATTAATTCTGTTGACAATTTATCTATTATAGGAAGAAAAACTTCAATTCTAAATTTATCATTGCCTGTTAAGACTACGTTTTCTGATGAACCATCAAAGAAAGTAAGCCTAGTGCTAGGTTTTCGAGTACGTTTGCAGCTACGTCTATAATTTTTGGATGTAACTAATTTTTTTGCTTGTTCATCGTACTCCTCAAATTTTCACTTAGACTTTGAATAAATTTTTTTAAAGATGTTAATATAACAACTACGGAAAGATCGGTACTTTTTCTCTGCAATGCTTCCGATGTATCATTAATTCAATATAAGATATCTTTCCGAAAAATTGTTAAAAAGGCTGTCTCTAGTTCCATCATTTTATTACTTAAACAAATTGCTTTATACCTTATTTCCATAGTTTGTTTTTCATTTTTACTAATTATCTGTAGAGCATCATCAATGTTTTTAAATCCTATTTTAAGAGGCGGCCGTATCATTCTGTCCTTGTCTAATCTAAATTTTCGTTATTATAAATAAATAAAATATTTATATAGAAAAGTAAGACGACCGCCCAATAGAGCAAAAGATAAGCAAATAATTCTTTCCTATGAGAAAATATGAAATTTTGATTATTTTTCGAATGAAGTCTGAAACAAAAAAACAGTTCAATCAACTCAATCAAGTTCGATTGTTTTTCCGTTTCAGACTTCACTCGAAAAATAATAAAAATTTCATATTTTTTCATAGAAAAGAATCGTTTGCTTCTCTTTTGCTCTATTGGGCGGTTATCTAACTTTTCTATGAAAATAGTTTATTTATTTATAATAACGAAAATTTAGATTAGACAAGGACAGAATGATACGGCCTCCATCATTGCATGAGAGAAAATCAATAAGAGAACATAAAGGATTGAATTGGCAGGAAAAAAGAGCGAAATTTAAAAAAGCAGGAAAATAGCGCGAAATATAGATAAGAAGCGAGAGAAAATACATTTCGCACCTTTCTTTGTGACTATTGTATCTGTTATTTTCTCTTATTGATTTTTTTGTACTTCATTATTTATTAAAATTATTAATTTTTAGCCTTGTAAAAGATCACACGCCTTGAAAAATTTCACCACCAGTATTTTTCTAATCACTTAAAAAGTTTATTTTAAAATTTTAAATTATGAGACAATTTACTCTGAGTATTTAAATATCATTCTTATTGTTAAAATTTATTTTTATATTAAAAATTTTATAAGTTATAAATATGTTAAAGAAATTCAATACATTGTTTATCACAATCGCTACCACTAAATATTTGAACATCGTTGTGCATTTATCATTTGAACAGAGCCTATGAATGCCTTTGAAAATAAAAAAAGTAAACAGTCAAAAATTTTTTTGTTTTAATTTATTTGTAAATTATTTTTTTTAGAAACTATCAGCCACATGTTGAAAAAAATATTTTCCATGTATGACTAAAATATCTTCTTAATTGTAGTTGTTCTGTTAACAACTTCTTTTCATTATATTATTGAAAAATGTGTATAACTTTTTTTCTGAAATGTATTCAAACAAAGGAAAAAACACGGGTTAATTTTTTTTATTACAAAATCATATCTTGTAGTTTTAACCAAATTTGTTTCCCGAAGGTGGATATCTCTCCTTGTAAATAGGCTCTGATCATTAGTTATTCAAGTATGAAAAAAATATTCTTACTCAAGGCAGAATTGCCTAGTTAATTATTACAAGTACATTAAAGAGTTTCAATTTACAAAAGTTTTTTTTTGGTATTATATTTGTCTGTAAAAATTTGTAATATTGAAAAATTTCAAATGTTTAGTTGCAATATTATTATGATTCCCACATAGCAGTAGATTCCCACGAAGCTTCCATGCTATGTGGGTTATTATTTTATTTTAAAAAATATAGCAAAATAACATTTACTACATACATTTGAGACTGTTTTAATAGATATTATATAATTATTTATAATAAATTATTTTTTTTACATATAGTGGCTTGGATTAAAATTCGGCTATTTGAAAAAAGTTCCTGTGTAAATTAAAAAATTAAAATTTCAACAAAAAAATTCATAAATAATATACATTTTTTGAATAATAAAATGTATTTTTTTTTCTTTAAAGTTAATATATGAGGATATTGTCCTCTATATAATTAACTTTTTTTCATATGATGATATCAGATAAATTCTAGCCCCGTTCCCGTTTTACACATTACATCAGGCGAGAGCATCTGACACACCATACCAAAATCTTTGACTACAGATCGATGGTCAGTCATTTTTGTGACTAACAATCAACCGATACTCAATGAGGTCGGATTTTTTGAAGAGTAGCGGTATGAGTAGCACATACACTAATTTTCTCTCGAAAAAAAAGTCAGAGGTACCTGGCCAGGATTCGAATCCATGCTCACCGCGTTAAAGGCAAGAGCTCTATCCGTTACGCCACCGCGCTCCTTAGCTCTATGTAATGAGACAGTTTCAATAATTAAGTACACTCGACGGTAACATATTCAATGATAATTTTTTTTTCCACATTTAAAAATTAACCAATGAAAATAAGCGGACTAACGGAATCATCAAGTAATATCACGTTATTTTAAAATCACAGAAAAAGAACTATTATAGAATATGTTTTCGTTGACTGTACATTTATTTGATGTAAATTTGACAGAATTTTTTTTTTTTTTAAAGCATACAAAAATTTGATGCCAATTTTCCACACTTATGTGTAAAATTTTAATACAATTTCCTATGAAATATAATTTTTACAAATCACACAAAACAGCCCATTGCTATCAAATATGTTATTTTCAAATTTCATTGTATCATACTCCAAAAGTAACTAAACAAACCGATTTTTCAAAAATTAAACGAATACATTTTATTTTTTAGTTAACTTTTTGACATGATAAGAAGCTTTGAAAAAATATAATGCATTGTTTTTAGTGAATACTTTAAAATACTTTTTTTTATATTTTCTTACTATATTTCTTTCTAAATATACAATAATTTTTTTTGCATCAGAGTTTGTGATGTATAAAATACATAACAAGGAGTAAAATTTAAATATATTAGTTATTAAATATAATAGGCAAATTTATAACAAGCGAGCGTACTTATTTTTTTAAAATTTACACTGAGAAAAATAAATTATAACTTTAGTTATAGATAATAATAAAAATTACTATATTTTATAGGAGAGCTGGGACATTTCTGCATTATAACGATTTTTATTACATTTATAACAAATATTACAATAAATTTGATAAGGTTGGCAACAATCGTTTAAGAAATGAAACTATATCTTATTAGAAAAATTGTCATATTACATAGTAAAAATTATGCTATAGTAAAATTTGTTATGACAGAGTAAAAATATTTGATATCTTATGTTGGAATTAATGTTATAAAAATAATAAATTTCATTATGTATATAATAAATTTCATTATGCATATAATAAATTTTATTATGAATATAATAAATTTTACTATTTCAAATAATAATGTCGAGTCGATGATCTGTAAATTTATTTCTAACTTCAAAATTTTCTACCGAATTGAAAGTATAGTTGTGTAACATATGTAGACAATTCGAAATTTTATAAGTAACATGTCGTAATGGCGCAGTCGGTAACGTTCACGCTATCCAGTCTCGAAGTACCCGGGTTCGACTCCACTCCAGGTCCGTTTTTTCCTTAGGTAAATTATTAAAAAAAAATTAATTAATAAATTTAAAATTAATATATTAAATGAATTTAAAAAATTTCAATGACAAATTTCGGGTACAAAAAAAAAAAAAATTTTTTTCTACATATCTGTTTTCATAAATTTTACTATGTAATATAGTAATTTTTATTATAACGCAGAAATTTCCCACTCGTACTATATAATATAGTAATTTTTAATATAATTTATAGTTAAATTTATTATAGGATTTCTCTCAGTGTAGAAATCTTAGGTTTTATTTTTTAACGTTCTTTAAAATGATTTTTCTTTAAGTGTAATAAATTGACAGATGTAAAGGGAGAGTCGAGAAAACTACAGGGGAAAATCAAAAATAAAAATAAAGTAATTAATAGTTATTTAAATAGGAAAAAAAAATTCATCGTAACTAAGAGTAAGAGCAGACGTAAAGACAGAAGCGTAGGAGTGAGAAGGATAGATAGCACAAACGCATTCAGGCTCAACACACAAGAGGAACAGTCTGTACCCTGTTGAAAATGATAACGTTATTTAATGACGTCATTTAATAACGTCATTTAATAACGTCATTTCATCAAATGACGTTGCAAATTGAGACATTTCGCGACTTCATTTATGCAAATAACGTCATTGTTCAAGTGAGCTTTGATGGCTTATTAAATTAAGAAGAAGACGTTATTTCATATTTCAAAATGACGTCGTTGTTACCAAACGACGTCATTTATTTTGATGACATGATTTTTAGAGATGACGTTACTCGTTATCAAAAACACGGGGTTATAGTGGGAAATGACGTAACTTTTTCAAATGACATGATTTTCTGAAATAATGTTATTCGTTACCGAGAACAGATCTGTAGAATGACGTCATTTTTATAATACTAATAACGTCATTTCATTACGTTATTTCCCCTGATGAAAATAATGACGTCTTTCTAAGACGTCTTTGAAAGACGTCTTCAAAGACGTCATTTTCTCCAAATTTAGGAAAAATAACGTCATTCTTCATGAATCATGACATTGAAAAATGACTTTACATGATAATCATTTCCCATTTAAAGGAAAAAACAAAAACGAGGTAAATCTCGTAGTTTCAACTTTTCAAAAAACGAAGAGCATTTGCGATTAAACTGAAAACGTTCTGGCCTTATATATGTGCGTCTTTGAAATTTATATAAGAGATCGCAAAACTTCAAAATCGCTACCTGGTGATTTAAAATTAAATTGACGCAATCGACTATCGATTCGACTGTAAATCACTAGGTGGCATTTTTTTAAATTCTTTGATCCTTGATGCAAATTTTGAAGATGCAGATATATAAAGCCAGAATGATCTCAGCTTAATCGCAAATGCTCTTCGTTTTTCGAAGAATTGAAACTACGAGGTTTACCTCGTTTTTGTTTTTTCCTTTAAATGGGAAATGATTATCATGTAAAGTCATTTTTCAATGAAATAATTCATGAAAAATGACGTTGATTTTCTGAAATAACGTTATTCGTTACTGAGAACAGATCTGTTCTCGGTAAAGAATAACGTTATTTCATAAAATAATGTCATTTGAAAAAATTACGTCATTTTCCCACTATAAATATCATGTCTTTTTGATAACAAATAACGTCATCCCTAAAAATCATATCATCAAAATAAATGACGTTGTTTGGAAACAACGACGTCATTTTGAAATAACGTCATTTTCTTAATTTAATAAAAGCTCACTTGAACAATGACGTTATTTGCATAAATGACGTCGCGAAATGTCTCAATTTGCAACGTCATTTGATGAAATGACGTCATTAAATGACGTTATTAAATGACGTCATAAAATAACGTTATCATTTTTAACAGGGTACATTAGATATATATGTATATATATATATATATATATATATATATATATATATATATATATATATCTTCCTATATTATATAGACGTAAGCCTCAAAAAATAACATTCTTGCGTCCTCCCCCCTCCTCCCCCAGCCTCACATTTTAAAATTTTTTCAACGTAAATATAGGTTTTTTTTTCAGCCTCTGTGAGATGCCTCCCCCCTCCGCCCCCATCCTTGACCCGCCTCTGACATCGCCTTAACGTTTGTCGCCTCATATTACCTCATAGGTCTCCTCAAAGACTCCTCAGAGACGCCTCAGGTAAACCTTAGGAATTCCTCGAAACGCCTCAAGTTTGTGAGAGTGATATTTTTAAAAATTTTCAAAAATAACGTAAAAATAGTTACCTACGCCTCAGTGCTTCCTCATCCCCTCCTCTTACAACGCCTCAGGGTACGCCTCAGAGATGAGGCATTTTTTTTGTATGCCTCTTGTCCCGCCTTATACATCGCCTTAGAGACGCCTCAATGTTTCCTCATCCCCTCCTCTTACAACGCCTCAGGGTACGCCTCAGAGATGAGGCATTTTTTTTGTTAGAAATTTGACATTTCTATAAACAAGAAAACTGGACTGAATAGTACTGCGTATTGAATTTGTTTCGAATAAATTCTTTTTTTTGGGGGAAGGGGAGAAGAACGAGAACTTAAAAGTTGGAGAAGAGAGAGATGTATATAAGTTGGTTTAAAGCTTTATATAGCTTGAATCTAAACAAGCTTGCAATCTCGGGCTCGATTCAATCGAGTGCATTCGAAAAGTTTTCGGATATATACATTATTATATATGAATTCTATAACGCAATAATTTAATGCGATTTGCATAATAATCATTGCAAATTGTGTTAAACTTGATATGTTTTACAGCATAATTCCTTTAACACCTCATTTGAATTTATGGCATTAAATTTTATAATATTCAAGAATAAGTATATCACAAATTGGGGGGCTGGCGAGCAGGGCGAGCAGGGGGGTACCCCCTTCCCTAGTATATATATATATATATATATATATATACAGAATAAAATAAAAAGTACAAGATATGGAACCACTGAGTTCAAGAAATAAGAGTGGATATATATAGATATGATGTGTATATATACCTATAGATATATACGCATACTTAGATATTTCAACGCCGCGCCATATAGCTGTACATACATATGTAAAATCGACCAATGAGAAATAGCTACGAGTAGAAATCTTCGATAATCGATGTTTCTACTGCGTGAAGCAACATAGCAACTTCGAATACAGAATAAAAATTTACTAGAGTGATAGAGATAGAAGATCCGCGACCAAGAGTCGATTAAGCTGTCGATAGCGACTGATAACTGAAGAGATCAAAGTAAAAACTAAGACGCAGCGAGAAATAAGGATAGAAAATGCCGAGTAGCTAGGTGCGACAGAGATGGACAACAGAGCGAAGGGGAATGTACTTTCCTTCTTCTTGAAAGAGATGATTCTGGGATCAGCACTCGTTGAGTACACTCGAGTAGAGTTGGAACTCATCCTTTTCTGTTGAATATTATCAGTGAAACTAAGGGGTAAAAAGAGAAACGATAGCAGAGAAGTCGTGGGCTAGATAAAAGGAAAAGGAGAAATAAAGGGAAAGAAAGAAGGCTGCGGTGAGACATCTCCAGAGACGACGACTCGGCGACCGGGTGCGACCATCTCTTGGAACCAACATCGTTTCCGTTCTTTCGACCACGCCATTGTCTTCTCTTCGACCAGCGTCACGTTCTTTTTTTCGTTTTCGACTACTGAGAGGGAATCTGCAGCAAAGCAACTGTAAATGGAATTTTACCAGCGGGTTAGCAAGTAAGAAATAGTATTTTCTAATTCTGTTGGTTTTCCTCGATACCTTTCTCGGTTCTCCTTAAGAAGGGGCCGAACTATCTGTCTTTGTCTAATAGCTTTTTTCATCATTTATATAAACACTATCCGGTATAACAAGAAAAAAATAGCAGCCCCCGCTAGATATTAGTATAATAAGTAAATTTTGTAATAAAAATCAAACTTTTTACCGCATAGTTTTTGACTAATTAGAGACCTACTAGCAATCCAGAATATAACCTATCTTTTTTGGGTAGGTCTTTAATTATTCAAAAACTACGCAGTAAAAAAATTTGTTTGTTATTACAAAATTTACTAATTATACTAATATCTAGCGGGGGCTGCTATTTTTTTCTTGTTATAAAGGATAGTGTTTATATAAATAATGAAAAACGCTATTAGACAGAGACAGATAGTTCTGCCCCTTCTTAAGAGATATATTTTTGTGTTATTACCTAAATATGATAGAGTTTCTTGATTTCGATCGTAAGTAAATTAGAATTAGAATCAGTGCAGTTTAGTGAAAATACGAATAAAGACATTAAAAATGAAATAAGTGTAAATTAAAAAAAGAAAAGAGAAAGCCACGTGCAAAGGCGCTTTTGTTCGGCGACGCGACGCCATCTTGTTCTCTAAATTAAACGCGAGAATCGTGAATAGTCAAATTAAATAAAAGTTGTTCTTATAGTTCTATATATATTATTCAATTACTAAAATTGTTATATATATCAACCTATATTATTGTGAGAAAGGAGATAGTTAAATAGTGAGAAAGAAACGACGCGTCGTCCGTTGTTACAGGAGTGCGAGCGAGATAGCTATACGCAGTTATTAATTAAAATCTAAAGTTCTTATTTATTTGATACGGAGTAGTGCGAGCGATATTAATATTAATTCCTTAAAATTTTATTGAATTGCGAATTGTAAGTGTTGGGTTGTGCGACTGCGCGGTAAAGAAATCGGGTGATTCGTAATTTAATTTACAAATAATTATTCTTCGTACGGTGTTAACCTAAAAGGTGATTAAATCGATTGTACGTGTAACAGAATTATAAATTCTTGGTCTCCCGCACAGATGCACAGCCTAATTATAGTAAAGCAATCAGAGCGGCGTTTCCTTTCTTGTTTCTTTTTTTTTTTTTATTGTGATGTGTAAACGAAGTTTTCTTTTGAATTGATAATATAAGAAGTTTAAAATTAGGATTAAATAGAGAGTCAACTGCTTATTTTTCCTTTTTCATCTTTTCAGGACAAGAATTATAAGTTAAAGAAAATTAATTATATTACTCATTTTTTTTCTTAAATAGAGTAATTTAATATTGATAGTATCTTTCAAAGTTAAAATTCATTTTGATTTTTATATATTTAACATTGTTCTTTTAACTTCTTAAAGTTTTCTTAAATCATAAATTACATTGAAATTTTCTGGACCACTCTGATCGTTAGAACCAGCCTGCAACCCGAGGCAGGCCAGTAAGTATTGACCCCCTCTGCAGTTGCTCTATCCAGCTAGCTGAGCCGGGTTCACTGGCGCTCAATTAAAAATAATTATAAATTTCATGAACCCAGATAAGTTCGTGGCTTCGGGGATTCACTCGGAGGTCCGGGGAATTTGCCACGTAACAAGTTTTATTCTAGACTTTTATTTAGTTCGATAACTCATAGGGTAGATGTGGATATTACAGCGGAATCGACGTATAATGAACTTTAAACTTATAAATTAAAGTTTATAGATAAAGAAAACTCATAACTTTTATATTTAATAAAATATTTAAACATTAATTCACTAGAAAAAAAAATTAATTTAGCATTAATTATAGAATTAAAAATAAGAAAAAATGAATTTAAAATAAAATTTATTTGTGGCTGTTGCTGCGGCCGTGTTTCTAATGCTGCGTGCCAGTTACTACTGAAGCTTTACTTAATTTTTTCACTTTCTTTTTATTCACTGCGCTCTTTTACATTATTTCTTCACTCAGACTTAAAACTATTTAAAATATTTTAGGATCTCTCAGCTCGTTTTGACATGTTTACATATTCCGTTCGAAAACTTGAGGTTAGGTTAACCACGTGTTATAATAATAAAAGGATGTCACAGTAATTCGTATTCGGTGGTTTTAATGAGACATAATACTAAGGTGCAAAATTAAAATATTAAATATGTGCTGAAATTTCCAAAAAATATACAACACTGAAAAAAAAATTTAATAGAATGAAAGAAAATTTCTTTGTTTCGAAGCAATGGTGTGCTTCAATAGTGCCAAACACACGATTTCTTTAAAAACAAAGAAGTGAATTGTTTAAAATTAAAAACATATTTCTTAGATGTAAAAAACGAAATATTTAATTTGGAAAATCTGAATTATTTTTTTTTTTTCATTTAAAAAACAAAGATTAATATATAAAGGATATTGTCCTCTGTATGATTAACCTTTTTCTATGGTGAGGTCGAGGGAGTCCCCGCCCGGTATCTGTTTATCACATTACCTCAGGCTAGACTGTCAGACCCACCATACCGAAAACTTTGACTACCGATAGATGGTCAGCCACTTTTTTGTGACCAGCAATCAACCGATACCCAATGAGATCGGATTTTTGAGAGTCACGATATAAATGGCACGTACACTGATTTTCTTTCGAAAAAAAAGTTAGAGGTACCTGGCCAGGATTCGAACCCATGCCCTCCGCGTTGAAGGCAAGAGCTCTATCCATTACGCCACCGCGCTCATCCAAATCTGAATTATTAATTAGAAAAAACATTTCTTTAAATCTAAAATAATTTGTTTATAATTCTGTCAGATACAAACAAATTGATGTTGTTTTTAATAAATATGTGTTTGTTTGTAAGAAATATTTATTCCTTTAAAAAAAACATTTATTTAAGAACAAAAATATTTTTTCAAATCTAAGACTCATTTCTTTAAAAATCTGTCGGAATGAAACAAATAGTTGTTTCTTTTTAATAAATACTTGTTTGTTTGTAACAAATATTTGTTTACTTAGAAAAAACATTCACTTAAAAGAAATATACATTTTTTTTTAAATAAGACTCATTTTTTCAAAAATCTGTCGGAAAGAAACAAATAGATGTTTCTTTTTAATAAATACTTGTTTGTTAGTAAGGAATATTTTTTTACTTTCAAAAAATATTTACTTAAAAGAAATATATATTTTTTTAAAAAAAGTCTTATTTCTTAAAAAATCTGTCGGAAAGAAACAAATAGATAATTATTTTTAATAAATATGTGTTTATTTGTAAGAAATATTTTTTTCTTTGAAAAACCCATTTACTCAAAAGAAATAAATATTTCTTTGTAATTTACAAATTTTTTTTTTTTCGATTGCTTATAAGAAACACACAAATGTTTGTTTTTAATAAATATATTTTTATTTCAAAAAAATATTTCTTTGAAACTATAATAAATTTTTCAAAAATTTCTTTGTTTTAAATAGTTGATGATTGTGGATTTGTCATGTTTTTTAACCTGTATTATTTATAATACTAATTATTTTCAGAGTATGAATACATATATATATTATTATATTATATATATATATATATATATATATATATATATATATATATATATATATATTCACACGAAACTTTATGATTTCATATATATTCGCTTATTCTTATACAGCATATATTTTTTATTTTAAATACAAATAATACATATTCACATACAATTAAAGTTATCGCTCGCAAATCTTAACTTATCAATGTTTCCCTATAGGCGTTTCTAAGTATTGCAATCGTTCGCAGTGCGTTACATTAATAGGTTTGACTTTATAATTTTCTTATATATGAACTGAGGAGGCTTCCCTGCACTTACGAGTTTAGAAAAAAAAGGGTTTTCACCAAGTGGACGAAATTTAAAGCTTTATCGTTAAATAATTTTTTGAATCAAACAAATAATTTCTTCAACAGACGGGTACGATTGTATAAAACGAAGAATCATTTATCTAAAACCAAGATTTATTTAATTAATTCAAAATATTAGTATCTTTACTATTTTACTATTATTTAAGTAATTGAATGCTTGATTATATTACCATATTCTTTAAAACAAAAAAAAAAAACATTTTTTTGCCCTAGGCTGCAAAATGACCATTTTGCGTCCTACGGAAAAACTTTAAATGTTTCGGCCTCGGGACAAAAAAATAGTATATTAGACCATAGATGCATATTGATCATCCTCGCTCGTGCAACTTTCGAGGCCTCGCTACGCTCGGCCCCAAAAGTTCGCACTCGCCGAGAATGATCAATATGCATCCTTGGTCAATAATGTACTATTTTTGTATCTCTCAATGTTTTGTTTTGAAACAATACTTTTTTAAAATTCTTCTTACAAATTTCTTCGTATCAAACAAATAATTTCTTGTACAGGCAAGTATGACTGTATAAAACAAATAATTATTAACATAAAACAAAGATTTATTTTATGAATTTAACAAATTCGTATGTCCACTCTCTAATTCCTAAATCAAAGAATTGAATGCTTGAAGTTTTCTAAAACAAATAATTATTTGTTTGAAACCAAGATTCATTTGATTGATTCAAAGAATTCGTATATGTTTACTCTCTTACTACTGGATTAAAAAATCGAATGGTTGATTATATTACTACATTCTTTAAAACAAAAAAAATAAATTTTTTAAATCTGCACTGAGAAAAATGTCTGGATAAAGTTTACTGCAAAAATATGTAAAATTACTTTATGTCGTCGTACCAGGTATTCGGCGTTGTACGTACAAAGCTAGTTAAATGGGTATTGGGGTTACATACATTTCAATTCGTAGCACAACTATATTCAGTTTGCTATACTTCACATAAAAAAATATAGATAATTCCATACCTCACATGGTGACGTACGTCACGCTATAAGGTAGTAATTAGCTATGAAGCGATCGTTGAAGTCGTAAAATTGGTTGGTTTAATCGGCGTGTTTTGTTTTTTCTTTTGACATTTTGTCCTTTAATAAATTTAAAAAATGTGAAAAAAATAAAAAAAGTTGATTAATTATTAAAAAAAATTAGTGCAAATAATGAAAAAAATTAGTACAAATAACAAATAAATAATAATTATAGTGAAAGTGAGACAGTGAAGAAAAAAAATTAAATATAAAATTTGCGTAATATGCGTGGACAACTTGTCAAATTTGTGAAACATCAATGACAGTTCCGCAGACGATCCGCGTCTACGCTGTTCACATACGTTTATTTAATTTCAAATCAAAATAAAGAAGGATTGCGAATTTGTACATTTGTAATTGAGGGCGAATTTGTTGCGAGAACAAATTCGCCCTCGACTGTCTACTGTTCTCGCAACAAACTCGCCCCGTATTCATCCTTCTTACTTCCAAATGACGTATATAACTAATATAATATAGTAACGTTGTGACGTACTCGTTTAATGAGAAACATTACTTCATTTTGACAAATAATTCTCATATATGTAATATTTCTTACTCGAAAACACTTGAAAAAGTAGTATTAATATTCAACAAAAATTGCTACATAATATAGTAAAAATGTAGAAATAATTTTTACTACATAAGTTAGTAAATTTTATTTATTAACCTATTAATTTTATCTATAAAGATACCAAAATTTACTGCCCTGATAGTAAATAATAATGTAAAATCGAAAAGCATAAAATCCTTGGAACATATATAGTAAAAAGTTTTATTTTATGTAGTATGATCGATTCGTCTGATTTTCAATTCGAAAACTTAACCTCAAAATTTTTAACTAAATTCAAAGTATCCTCTATAACACATGAAGACGATTCGAAGTATATTGCGTAACATGTTAGCATGACACAGTCGGTAACGTTCACGCTTCACGTCCTCGTGATCGGCGGTTCGATCCCAACAAAGGTAAGATTTTTTTTCTGAATTTTCTTTCAAATATTATTTACATTAACTAGAAGTTCACTAACGCGCGTACCGCGCGTGTAGAATTACCCGAGAAACCTTTTCAATGTGGCAGCCAGACGCGCTTGCGCGGGCCTAACTCGGTTACCGCAAGGGGGCCAAATCTGTAAAGAATCTGGCGGCGCATTCGGGCCCGATTCGGCTAGGTGAAAATGCCATATTCTCAGCAGTATATGCCGCTTATGTCGAGCAGCTGATTGGCAAAATGCGGCTACTGCTATTTTGATTTTGAGGTTAACTTGAGTTCGTGTTCACCTCTTAGAGCTGTGTTATAAAATTTGTATAAAAGGTGAAAATATTTTTTAAAAATGATTGCCAAAAAAAAAACAAAAATAACCTCAGATCAAGTAAACAAAAAATGCTTTTAGATAAAAATGCCGAATAAGGAATCTACGAGCAAGATTGATTATCTATTTTATTGTTAAACTTTGTTTGGTTACTTCTGAAGCTGACTTATCAAATGATTCAAATGACACTAATTGTATTGCAAATCAGAACAATTATTCTGAATTATCCTGCGATAATATCAGTTTCCAAGATTCTAGTGATTATAACAGCGGTAGTGACTTAGATAATATTAATATAAAACAAATTTTTTGTAAAAAAAGTTGTGATAAAGAAAAGCATAAGTGTTTTATAATTTGTAAAAAATTGAGATTATGGACCATTAAGAGGAGGCCGTATCATTCTGTCCTTGTCTAATCTAAATTTTCTTTATGATTAATAAATTAAATATTTTCATAGAAAAGTAAAACAACCGCCCAATAGAGCAAAAGACAAGCAAACGATTCTTTTTTATAAAAAAATATGAAATTTTGATTATTTTTCGAGTGAAGTCTGAAACGGAAAAACAATCGAACTTGATTGAGTTGATTCAACTGTTTTCCCGTTTCAGACTTCACTAGAAAAATAATCAAAATTTCATATTTTTTCATAAAAAAGAATCGTTTGCTTGTCTTTTGCTCTAATGGGCGGTTGTCTTACTTTTCTATGAAAATATTTAATTTATTAATAATAAAGAAAATTTAGATTAGACAAGGACAGAACTATACGGCCGCCTCTTAATTTCTTGATAATGCAAAGCATAATAAATACTCTTTTGAAAATTTTTTACTGAGTTTAAAAGGCATCTATTCAAGCTAATTAATTAATTAATTTATTAAACTAATTATAATAATTATCATAATTAATATATTAATTTTATTCGCACTTTATGTAAAATAATTACCTTTTAAAAAGTGCTTAACTACTACTTAAAAAAGTATACATATAGGTTATGTCATCCGATATATGATAATTTATAAATTTATAATACAAAAGTTGGCATGCGCGATAGGCCCGAGCTCGCCGCCCGATTCTTGAAACTGTGGTGCCTTCTTGGGTGCGGAAAGGCTAGCACTGTGGGGCCAATATGGCGAGTCTGGCACCCTCATCGGCCCGAATTCGCGCCACAACGAAAAGGTTTCTCGGGTAAGTGCTGTGGTAAAAATAAATAAATTTAAACAATGTAAATATAAAAAATATCTAAATTTAAAAATTTATCGACTGATATTAGAAAAATATACAAGCTGTAATCAAGTATTGATGTTTAGTTTTTTTGTGTTCCTTGTTTTATAGATACAATTAACACAGCATAATTTTTCCGTCAAAGGCACTACTGAAATATAGATACAAAAATTTGATTGATTATAATTTTATAATATATTTATCGTAATTTACCGTAATCCAATTGAATAATATTCAATCTAAGAACCTTGGAAGAAAATTAACCATTTTTGGCCATTTTTACTGGTTAACACGTGTTAAAATGACACATCTAAAAATTCTGTTTAAAGTGTTTCCAGAATTACTAAATAAATACCATTTTGACATGTGTTGACCAACAAAAATGGCCAAAAAATGGTTAATTTTCTACCAGGGAATCATAAGAGATTTCAAACAATTTAATCATAATATAAAAATTGGAATTTACCTCATTCCTACCTATTCTACCCCTATAGTGCAACAGTGCCTGTGGTGGATTTGTAAGGCTCTATATTCGAGAAATTTATTATTGTCATTCGAGAAATTTACAAAACTCTACACTCTACTCTATTATAAAAAAAACGCACATGTATACTTAAAGCAATCGTTAAAATCGGCAAAGGTCAATTTCCAATTAGGAAAAAGAAATACAAATTTCTTTCATTGAAAATATTTTTTTTATCTTTGTGTACTTTTATACTTTTGGTGTATTTCCTTTATTGGAAATTTCATACGTATTCTATTAGTTTCTAATGCATGTTTTTTTTTTAAATTGAAGTAAAGAAGTATATAAAAACAAAAAAGCATGAATTTATACAAGGATATTGAAAATCATTTGAAAATAATTACAATTTAGTCAATAATTTTAATTTAAAAAACATATTTTTAATTATGTGTAATTACTTAGAAATCTTGATGTTAAATAATGATCTTAGTATTATTTTGTAATAATGTTTAATACAAATAATTTTTTAATATTCAATATATAATTTTGTAACAAAATACAAAATGAAAATAAACTTGGCTGATATAAAATTAATTTTGTTTAAAAATTATCCCTACTAAAAAATCTCAAATGAGATCTCAAATGATACCTCGAATGAGATCTGATGTCAAAATCTCATTTGACAATATTTTTTGTTGTGGCATGTTTAAAATCATCGGTTGGGGACTATTGTTGAAAAATTCAGATTTTGAAAATTTTTTAAAAATAGTCCCCAACTAATGATTTTAAACACGCCACAACAAAAAATATTGTCAAATGAGATTTTGGCACGAGATCTCATTTGAGGTATCATTTGAGATCTCAGTTGAGGTCTCATTTGAGATTTTTTAGTAGAGATATTATTAAATAAATTGTTTATGATAAAAAATAAATGTAAGCACAAAAGTAAAAAATGGACTTGATTTAAAAATAATTCATTTCGAAATTTTATGGTAATAAATAAAAAGACATAAATAAATGTAATTTTTTTATTTTTAAAATTCAATACTTATTTTTATAATAATAATAAATTTATCTTTAAATGCTGATGTATATTCCTTAGATGTCGCACAATTTCTAATATCTAATTTTACCATATGTTGTAAAGTAATTATATTAGAGCAAAAATCAACTCGGCTATTATACTTTTCTGGTTGTTTAGCATTTCTATACAATTTTTTCTTCATACAATTCTAGTTGATCTTGTGTGATTGAGATTTTGCAGGAAATTTTCATTTTTGATCAAACATACGTGGTAAATAATTATAATTTCAAACATTTGATATACAATACCATGAAAATAAAATTGAAAATATATGAAATTGAAAATTATACGCATTCCATTAGATAAGATGAAATGTTAAAAAGTATTAATATATTATTATTATTATTATTATTATTATTATTATTGTTATTGTTATTATTATTATTTTTATTATTCTATAGATCAATATGACAGACGAACTTTTTTATTATATGAATTCAAAGAAATTTTTTATCATGTTCATAAAAAAAACTTGCATTTATTTTAAATTCCAATTTACGTTTGTTATCTTCTATAAAAATATATTTAATTAAGAGTAGGCCAGATTCGTTGTCTTTGTCTAATTCAGTTTTCTGTTATTTACTCAAATATTAAACGGTTTTCTGTAAATTAAGAGTTGAGCGCAATAGGCATAATTACTATAAATATTTATACGTAAAGAAAAAAAATTCTATTGAATAGTTTTTGAGAAAAGTAAGGAACGCGAGAATATTATAAACATAATTTCTTACCTCAGCGTTCCTTACTTTTCTCAAAAACTATTCAATAGAATTTCTTTTCCTTACGTATAAATATTTATAGTAATTATGCCTATTGCGCTCAACTCTTAATTTACAGAAACACCGATTAATATTTGAGTAAATAACAAAAAACTCAATTTTTACTTGGTCGGTATCAGATTCTGCTCCGGCCTGCTCAACCCATCTTTTATTAATAACTGAAATAAATTTATGTTTGCTAATTTTAATCTAAATCTAGTATCTACATTCTAACCAATACTCTTGAACTATAACTACTAAAAATTAACATTTTATTTGAATTATTCGAACACTTTGGCAGCATCGATAACTGTCACTGAAAATGGTTAGGTTTCAATCAATCGACAACAATTTATTTTTAATGATAATAATTATAATCTATCAGGGCCGGTCTAACACTACCTGGGGCCCGGGCTACAAAATCATGGGGGCCCATTATGATCATGAAATAAGGATGCTATCTCATTATCAATTAGGAAAAATGAGCATTTCTTCATATAGAATTTTATAATTTTTTATATGTATATATAATAATTTTTTGAATTCCTATTAATAATTTACAAAAAAATTATTGCTTGCATAAATAAAAGTACATACAAAATTATAAAAGATATAAAAAAAAGTACGAAGTTATTAGATTAATACTTTAAATTTTTTATACTTTATGATTTAGGATATGTAAAATACATTTCAATGATTATTGAAAGTGTAGAATTATAAATATAGTATTTATTGTTACTTTATTAATTTTATAAAATAATTATGAAATATAATATTCTTATTTTTATAAAAAAAATAATAAAAAATGAATTCAAAGAATTATAAAATAATTAAAAGAATTGATAACTTTGAATATAGAAATAAATATTTTAATTTAATATTAAAATTATTTTCTAAACAAAAAAGTTTCCATATTTTTAATAAATGTGATGATAAGTAGATTACAATTATAAAATATAAAATACATTATACCGATATCTTAATAAGTGAAGAAATACATGTAAAGCTAGGACACTTAACATTGAAAAAAATTCGAGTTTTTTCTAGTATTATTAAAAAAATCCTATTATTGTGTAATATTAATAATAATAATAATAATAATAATAATAATAATAATAATAATAATAATTCAGCTTAGAAATAATTTTGATGATGTTTATAAAAAATAATAAAAATAATAAGAAAACAATACTTTGATTAAGATTAAATATTTATCATAATTAAATTTTTTATTTCACAAAGAATAAAAAGATTATTTTTTTTTAAATATCAAAATTGTTTCAGCGGGGCCCCTGAATCAGTGGGGCCCGGGGCTTCAGCCCCCCTAGCCCCCCCGTTAGTCCGGGCCTGTAATCGATGTGTAAGTACTTTATCTTGAATAATACTTATATAACATGTTTGCTTTTTCTATAACCATTTATAGTACTTCATTTAATAACATTCTTCTAATATTCATTATTACTATTTTATTAAATAAAAAAAATATAGATAGTTATCGACAAAGTTGAACATTTTATACAAATATTAATCTAAATAAAGTACTTGCACATAGATTAGATTTATTATCATTAAAAGTAGATCCTAAATTGTTCATACATCCTTTAAAATTATTTTTTTATTATTTCAAAGACGTATTTTTTAAATAAAAATTCGTAAGAAAAGACGTCATTTTTATTAAAAAAAATACGTCTTTGAAATAATAAAAAGACGTCATTTGTTGAATAACTTTTCTAAACATTGGAAAAATGACGTCTTTTTTGGTTCCAATCTAAGACACGACCAAAGACGTCTTCAAAAACGTGTTTCAAAGATGTCTTTCAAAGACGTCATTATTTTCAACAGGGAGGACGTCATTCGTTTTAAAAAAAGAATTTTTTTTTTGAAAATTTACGTCTTTTACTATGAGTATTTATTGGAAAAATACGTCTTTGAAATTATTTTACTTAGAAAAAAGACGTCATTTGGTTACTATATTTCCGGAACATTAAAAAAATGACGTCTTATTTTGTTCCAATCTAAGACACGACAAAAGACGTCTTTAAAGACGTATTCAAAGACGTCTTCAAAGACATCTTTCAAAGACGTACTGGAAAGACGTCATTATTTTCAACAGGGTGAAAAATTAAAGCCCTTTGTCAAAATTTGCTCGTGCGATACTTCGTCAAGTGATTTTCTTGTAGGTGTAACATTTTTATTATATTGACTCGCGTATCACCAAAAGTTCTCATGATAATCATATGAGGTTCTATGTTCTACTCTTTGTCTAATTTAGGACTACTAACGGAGACGTGGTAGAGCTATGTCCCATTATTTTTTGTCATGTTTTTGTTTTTTTTTTAATCTTTTTTCGTATATTTTTGTTTTTTTTTTAACCTTTTTTCATTTTTTTTTTATATTTCTTTATTCAATTTTATTATTTTTATTGGTTCTGATTTACTTTGTTTAATCATTTGCTTCACTTTTTTCTAATTAAATTACTTTTATAATTTTTCATTGAATTGAAATTATTAACTCAAGAATTGAAGGGAAAGAAAATGGAATATTTTTGTTTAAAAATCCATTTTTTGAAACCAATACTAATTGCACCTTCATTTATAATAGAATTTACTGAAAAGGTTTCGAAGGAAATAATTTTTTTATTAGTGTTTACATTTGCTAAATTGGATATTATGAAATTAAAAGTATTTATAATATCATCATCAACTTCTTGCTGAACAATTAAAGTTTTGAAACTCTTATCAGATAAGTAAATACCATTTATTACATTTCCAATAAATGGAAATTTTTTTGGATAATTTATTTGATGATCTGAAAAATAGGTCATAACCCACTACAACGAATCATTTTTATTTTTATCCATGTCAAGCGTATTTCGATTATTGCTTAGCATATTTTCATCTTTATTTGTCAAATCTACAATGTCTGGTTTTTTTATTGCAAAAAACACCTTTTTATTATGATCGGGCTTTGAAATACAAGAATCCATTTTTATATCCATTGAAATTGATTCCTGAATTTGGTCGTTATCTAGGAAGGATTCGTTTCCATGGCTAACATCATTAAGGTAGTTCTTAGCCAACTACGGAAGTCAATATAGAACTGAAAAAATAAAACCAGAAAATTTAATTTTCTCATCATAAAAAATCATTAAATTCAATTATAAGAATTTACAATTGTGTTCTGCATAATTAAAATGAAAAATTCATTGATAATTGTTCAAAGTAGACTTTCAAGTTTCAAGTAGTAGTAAGCAATCATGAAAACGTGACAACATCGCATAATCTTACATTCATAAGATATATTTTGACGAACTCTAACCTAACATAAGCTTGTGTTGTAGCGGTTTGTACATTGTCCAAACCGCTACAAAACAACTATTCTCAAACTCAGAAATGTTAAAAAATAAACAATATAAGGATCCTATTATTTGAACACAAAATCTTTTTCTTTATGATAAGTGTAACAAAAAATGTTAATAACTTTTTCTTCTAAATTGAAAACTTTTTGAGTTAAGGAGATGTAAAACGGACACTACTTGTAGATATTAGCTTCCTTTCCATTTTATTGCTGAATTTCCAGAAAAGAAATGCATTAGCTTGTAGTATGTACCATGATTATTATTTTGATAAGTTTTCAAATAAATTCATTCATTAGCTTTTAAGATATTTGGATTCCTGTACAAAATTGAAAAATTTTAATAAATAATTTTGGAACCCAAAATTCTCAATAACTAATGAATGAATTCATTTAAAAATTTAACTTAATAATCTTCATGGTACATACTACAACTTAAGAGGAGGTCACGTATCTCTATCCTTTTCTAATCGAAGAATTAAGTTTTTGCAAAAACTAATAACTTTATCAAAAAATGAAGAGAAAGCCCCATCGCGTATTAAAAAAAGCTATATTTTCTTTAATGAAAGAGAATTAATTTTATTGCTTTGTTCTCAAGAAAACTTTGAAAAACCAAATTGTCCAACCTAACCTCTCTGTTTTAAGTTTTTCAAGGTTTTCTTGAAAACAAAGCGAGAAAATCAATTCTTTCTTATTAAAAAAAATATAGCTTTTTTCAATACGCAATGGGGCTTTCTCTTTATTTTTCGCTAAAATTATTAGTTTTCGTGAAAAAATCAGTTCGTCAATTAGAAAAGGACAGAAAAAGTCGACCTGCTCTTAATGCATTTTTTCATTGAAAATTTTGCTATAAAATGTAAAGATAGTAAATATTTATGAGTACAGGTGTAGCCGAACTTCCGTAATCGCCTTAAGAGGCGGTCGGAACCATTTGCCGCTTGGTGGCGCTGCGGTCAGGTGAGAGAAAAATATAAAATATTTTTTATATAGCAATTTAAAATTTACTGAAACAATAATATACTTTTAATCTTGTCATTTCCTCTAGCCATATATATGTAGAATAATTATTAATATTAATTTTGTTTGAAAAGTCTAAAATATTGTTATAAAGCGAAAAATGCGGCGCGAGGTAGAGCCGACGTAAACATTAGCATACATCATTCTTTAGTATTGCTCTCTCTGTCGCACTAAGGGAAGGTGCACGCATGTTTACATCGGTCCTACGTTGCATCGCATTTTTCGCTTTATAACAATATTTCAGACTTTTCAAACAAGATAAGTATTAATAATTATTCTACATATAGATGGCTAGAGGAAATGACAACATTAAAAGTATATTGTCGTCTCAGAAAATTGTAAATAGCTGTATAAAAAATATTTAATAGATTTCTCTCACCTGACCGCAGCGCCACCCTATATGTAGCGGCGAATAGACCCGACCGCCTCTTAAGATTGTTAAATAACTAGGTAGTGGATCATCTTGAAATTTTGATATAATAATCTTTAGGGTTCGAAGTAAATTTCCTCCAATTTTCAGTGCAATGTCATGACTATCGAAATACATAGAGTAAAATAACTCTCGCATTTTAGCTGCCGATGCCATACTCTCATAAGAAGCAATATTAAAAGTTATGATTTTTTGCAGATCATATCTTTTAAACCGTGTAGTGAATCACTCTAAAATTTTGCACCGTTATTTTATGATAGTTAATGTAAATTTCCTGAAAAAATGAACTTTTTTTCATGACTTTCGATTTAGCTAAGAACTACCTTAAGACTATCCATGAATTCAATTTTTCTATAATTCTTAAGTGCCATTGAAATCACGAGTATCTTATATTATTTTATAGCTTGAGTGATGCAAATTCACCACATTGGATCTAAACGCTCAAAAATCAAATACAAAACAAAAAATTAAAACGAAAACTGTAAAAAAAACTAACACTAAGCATTTCGTGAATGATGAATAAAAAATAAAATTCTGGTTTCAAAATAGTATATTTTGAACTAAACAAAGTAAGCGGTTCTTTGTTTAATTGTTTAAATAAAAAAAGCTGTGCATAGCTAAAATTTTATATAAATTTAATTCTTAATTTTTTTTTTTTTTAGCATCTCTGATTTCTTACATGCATGCGCGTCATTTATGCAAGCTTTATACGTTTGGACAAGTGATGAGGCACCGCATATTTAGAATATTATGTGAAGCTGATAATGAATGTGAATTAAGTCAAAACACAAAATGCCATAGATCAATGCTACAACAAAATGACATCAGTTTAGAATCAAAAGCTAAATTGCCTCAAAGTATTTTGAAAACTTTAAATTCAAAATTAGATCAAAACACCCGAGTGATATGTGATCTTAATTCACTTTTCAGTTTAAAAAATCAAAAAGTTTTTGCATCTTTAAATATTGATAAGTTTCTTAACAATAACATATGGAAAAAATATCTTCAAAATTTTCATATGATAATAAGTAATAAAGAGGAAGCAATATTCTTTAATAAATGTATTTTAGTGAACAGTGAAAAATCAAAAACTATTTTAAGTCAACAATAAAGCAGAATGATTATACATGGCACTCAGAAAGAAGTAAACGAATCACTGGTTCTATTAGTTATAATTTATTTACTTATACAACTAATAATCATAATAATGAAGAATGGGAAAAAAAATTGTGTACTCTATTAAAACCTACATTTAGAGGTAATAAACATACCATCAGAGGTAAAGAGTGTGAAGTAAAAGCAAAAGCATCGTATGAGAAGTTAACGAAATGTGAAGTGTTAGAGCTTGGACTATTAATTTTACCATCATCATCTTGGTTTGGCTACAGTATGGATGGCATAACTAATTACAATAGCACATACGTATAGTGTCTTTAAAATTTTTAAAATATACTGGTAAATTATGACTAATTTCATCTGCATCTGGAAAGTATATGGCCTCTTCTAAAACAGCAGCGAGCAATTGAATAGTTTCAGAAAAACAAGTAACAGCTGTAGTCTTTGAAACTCCAAACAAAATTCCCAAACATTGAAAACTTAAAGAAACTTTAAGTTTAGAAAATGTCAAAACAACTCTTTCTTCTAGAGTACACACATGTTTATCACCAACACTTTTATTTTGTAGTAATTCTATACACTTCACTAAATTTTTCAATACACTAAAATTAACACCTGTAAATACTTTTAAATCCGAATCGTCTTTTATCGTTTTGAGAAAATATTGTCTATCTGTTTACACTCCTTTATGAAAATGAATCTTTTTTCTTCAGGTACTTCAGCTGATACTGACTTAGTCTGCACTTCTTTACTAACGAAATAATAGGAATCATGTGAAACATTGATTCTTTTCATTACAGAAGACATAAAATTTTCAATAATTTCATTTTCAAGATTTTGTACTTTTTCTATGTCAGATATACTCGTCGCTACGCGTCTCTCTTTTTCTCTCTCTCTTACCTTAACGAGAAACGCAATGCCGGCAGCACAGCTTTCCTTATTTCATACAAGATTATATATGTTATGTGATATATTAAAAATAAGGACCGCGGAGGCGTCGGGGTAAGCAAATTGACTCAGGTCTTTAGCTTAATGTAAATTTATTAAATAAATAAAGAAATTAATACAATAAAATATATTTAAATAAAAAAAGAAAGAATAAGATTTATTAAAGATAATTCTAAAGGGGGGACGCGACGCGAACTAAATTATCCTAAGATATTACAATGAACGCGCACACTCCCTACGCTAAGATTTCCTCGAGGGAAGAAATTTTAGCCAAGTAGATAAAATATGACAAACTTACGAATACGCGTAGAAGCTTCTATGATAACCAAAATACATACGCTGAGATATATCGCCATTGGCCAACGAAAGAAATGGTACGCCGCGACCTGGTCGCTGAGGCTCGTAGAGAACAGCCAAGACCAGCACGTACAACCAGGAGGTGATGACGATCTTCTAGCAACGATCTTCCTTTATCCTTTTCTCCAAAACTATATGCGGCACTACACCAGCGCGTTTATTAAGTTAAGACTTAAACAAGAGCCGAAAGCTATGGCGATGATGCGTGCTTGTAGGCCGCTAAAACAATGTCTCCCGCACAAGGCAGCAATATATATAAGCCAACGTGTGCGCTTATGAACAGCCGGAAATGTTCTGTCTTGCCTCGTGGCTTTCTCGCTCCTCGCGCGCGCGCTGCTCATCGAGTTACGTGCTTCTTGACGTAACTTATACGAGGTATCTGACTGAGCGCGTGTCATTTGATTTTACCTAAGCGCGCAAGATTCGAACACGGTAGAATACCGTGACAGCAGGTACATTATTTTTTTTCAAGTCTTCTTTGAGCAGCTGAAAATAATATACTTTTATTAAATAGGCTTCCATTGGGTTATTTAATTATTTACTTACATAAATTTTTGTAATCACTTGATTTAATATGTAACCCACAAATTAAAGTTTGCTCTGAAACGACATCAGTAGCAGCAATCCAACTCAGAAGAATTTTCTCTTCTTTGGGGAAACGATGCATTGGTATCCCAGAACCTGCAACTGTTGGACATCCTTTTATAACACATCTTCTTTTTTCCCACAATTTTCCTGTTTTTTCTTTCTCGCACATTATTAATCCTGCTCAACTTTTTAATATTATTTTTGTTTTTACTGCACATTGTATATGAGAACAGGTTAGGTTGGTTTGTTTTGGTATAACTTAGCAAAGCTTCTCTTACTCACCGCCAGGGGGGGACACTTTCACTCGACCGATCGAATATGTATATATATATATATATATATATATATATATATATATATAACCGCGACGTTTCATGATAGATATTGAGTAGAAATTTTTACATCAATGTAGTAAAATAAAAAATAAATGTTGTTTATTCATTCACATTCATTATAAGTTATTCAGTTTCAACATTAAGAGGCGGTCGGAACCAAATCGGTGACTTGCGGCATATATCAAGTCAGCATTTTTCGCTTTACGATAATATTTTGTATATTTTTATGGCTTAAACTATTTTAAATTATTCTTTATATACATGACTAGAGAAAATGACTATATTTTTACCATATGAATAAGTAAATTAATTATTATAAGCATTTATTACAAATATCAAACTGACTTGACATATACCGCATGCAAAAAATTGTCGTGTCGATTGTTAGGTGGCATTTTTCGCTTTATAACAATATTTTGTATATTTTTGTGGCTTTAACTATTTTAAATTATTCTTTATATACATGACTAGAGGAAATAACTATATTTTTACCATATTAATAAATGAATAAATTATTATAAGCATTTATTACAAGCACCGAACTAAGTCACCGATTTGGTTCCGACCGCCTCTTAATTATTATAAAATAAGTGTTTATTACGTTTTAATAAATTATCAGTTTCAACATAATTAAGATTTATAACTTCTATAAAATAATATGAAGAATAACTTACACATGGTTTTACCACATGGGTTTTGTTGAACAGATAATTTTTCTTATAAAATTATTTTTATTATATATTATAAGAATAATAATAAATTGTTAGAAAAAAGTACTTTATTCTCGCAAATTCAGAGGGCAAAAAGTTCTTTCCTCCTGCCAAATGTAATTTTTCTGAAAATGAGCTGGCATAAAGTACTTTTTTCCCGCTAATTCCGAGGGTGATAAGTTCTTTACTCACGTCAAATGTAATTTCTCTGAAAATGAGTGGGTGTAAAGTACTCTTTTCTCGCAAATTTTTCACTTCCACCAAATGTAATTTCGTTGGAAATAAGCGGGCGTAAAGTACTTTTCTCCCGCAAATTAAATTTCTTTTAAATTAAGCGGAAAAACAGTACTTTTTTCTCGCAAATCCAAAGAGTGAAAAGTTCTTTACTCTTGTCAAATGTAAATTCTCTGAAAATAAGCGGGTGTAAAGTACTTTTTTCTCGCAAATTCAGACAGCGAAAAGTTTTTTACTCCTGCTAAATGTAATTTCTATAAAAATGAGTGTGTGAAGTATTTTTTTCTCGCAAATTCAGAGGACTAAAAGTTCTTTATTTCAGCCAAATATAATTTCGCTGAATATGAGTAGACGTAAAGTACTTTTGTCCCGCAAATTAAATTTTTCTTTAATTAAGCGGGAAAAAAGTACTTTTATTCCTACCTTAACAGAAATGGACACCTTATCAACACGAAAAGTGGGCCGAAAGAAAGAAATTTCTAGCTTCTAAAATTTTGCGGGAGAAATGAATCCATTTCTCCCGCTAATTTTTAAACTTATGAAATCGAATGCATTTGAATTTTTTTATTGAATATTAATATTAGACCTTTGTTAAAGTAGGAATAAAGTCCATTATGCAATTCGGGAGTAAAGTCAAATTACTCCCTCGGGAATTTGCTCCACTCGCTTCGCTTCGCTCGCCCGGATCGCTAACTTCCCCTCGGGAGAAATATAGGACTTTACTTCCTAGTTGCATAAGGTACTATTTCCACGCAAATTCAGAGGGTGAATAATTCTTTACTCTCGCCAAATATAATTTCTTTGCAAATAAGCGGGCGAAAAGGACTTTTCTCCCGCAAATAGAATTTCTCTTAAATTAAGCGGAAAATAAGTACTTTTATCTTACAAATTCGGTGGGTGAAAAGTTCTTTACTCCCGCTAAATGTAATTTTCAATATTTTAAAGTAGCAGCAAAATAAACAGTTCTAATTAAAATGTTTTTCAAATCAACTTTTTTAAGGATATTATTATTATTATTGGTGAAATTCTCGATGAATAAATGTTCTAACATTTCAACCAGAAATTATAATTTTTTTTCACACGGCGTGCGGGAAGTTCGATTTCCCACACGATTTTTCGTACGGGAAGTGCCCTATTTCCGCACAAAAAAAAGCGTGCGGAAAAAAACTTCTCACACGGAAAAAAGCGAGCGGGAAAAAAATTCCCGCACGGAAAATAGCGTGCGAGAAAAAATTCTCGCACTCTGTGTAAAATATAATATTATAACGAATAAAATAAATTTGTTAAATGTTTAATATTATAAAAACGAAAACCTAAAGTTTTCGCGTAAGCATTGTAAGTAAGAAAATTATTTTAACAAAGAAAAAAAAATATAGAAGAGTGAGGTTAAAATTTTAACAAAGAATAATACCATTTATTAGATGATTAATATTATAAAAACGAAAATCTAAAATTCTCGCGAATGTATTGTAAGTAAGAAAATTATTTAAACAAAGAACGAAATCTAAAGGAGTGGGGTTACAATTTTAAAGAAGAAGAATATCATTTATTAGATGTTTAATATTATAAAAAAAAGAGCGCGGTGGCGTAAAAGAGCGCGGTGGCGTAATGGATAGAGCTCTTGCCTTCAACGCGGAGGGCATGGGTTTGAATCCTGGCCAGGTACCTCTAACTTTTTTTTTGAAAGAAAATTAGTGTATGTGCCATTTATATCGCGACTCTTTAAAAATCCGACCTCATTGGGTATCGGTTGATTGTTGGTTACAAAAGTGGCTGACCGTCCATCGGTAGTCAAAGTTTTCGGTATAGTGGATCTGACAGTCCTAGCCTGATGTAATGTGTTAAACAGATACCGGGCGTGGGACTCCCTCGACTTCACCATATAAAAAAGGTTAATTATATAGAGGATAATATCCTTTATATATTAATCTTTTTAAAAAAAAAAAAAAAAAAAAATATAAAAACGAAAATCTAAAATTTTTGCGTATACATTGTAAGTGAGAAAATTATTGAAACAAAGCAAAAAATATAAAAGAGTGGGGTTACAATTTTAACAAAGAAGAATACCATTTATTAGATGTTTAATATTATAAACACGAAAATCCAAAATTTTTGCGTATGCATTGTAAGTGAGAAAATTATTGAAACAGAGAATTATAAAAGAGTGAGGTTACAATTTTAACAAAGAAAAAAAATATTACACTGACTTTAAACACTCGTAATAACATTAAAATTAATTTTAATGTAAATTTTAAAATTTAAATTCGTAAAAAAATTATCTATCTAAATGATGTTTTGGTTAAATATGTAATTTATTGATTTATTTGAATTTTTATAGAAATATCTGCAGTTCTTTTTTCAAACAAATAATGTACTTTTACTTACGTTTTCTTTTAATAAATAAACAGTTTATAATATTATATTTGTGTATATTATCACATCCTCGATTCTCTAATCCACATTCAATTTCTTTTTTTTTAATATGAATTTCAATTTAAAATGATATAATTCTTTTTTTTATTATTAATTTGTAAAATACAATCATATATTATGTAAAAGACCGATCGAACTTTCCACACCTTGTGTGGAAAAATAATATACGTAACACGTGCGAGAAATGGGTGATCTCGCACGGAAAGTTTGTCGCCCGAGCGAAGCGAGGGAATCACCCACTTCCCGCATTAGTTACGTAATGTACTATTTTTTTTTTATGATTAATATATAAAGGGTATAACCTTTTTTATATGGTGATGTCGAGGGAGCCTAGCCCGGTTTCCGTTAAACACATTACATTAGGCTAGACTGTCAGACCCACCATACTGAAAACTTTGACTACCGATGGATGGTTAGCCACTTTTGTGACCAACAATCTACCGATACCCTATGAGGTTGGATTTTGAAAGAGTCGCGATATAAATGGCACATATACTAATTTTCTTTCGAAAAGAAGTTAGAGGTACCTGGCCAGGAATCGAACCCATACCCTCCGCGTTGAAGGCAAGAGCTCTATCCATTACGTCACCACGCTCTCAATCAGAAATTCTAATAGGTGGAATACAAATAATATAAAAACCAGAAATTATAATAGGTGAAATACAAATAAAATAATAGACTGTTAAAGAATTTCGTTATTGTACTAGTATATAAGAGTATTAGACTTTGATATTAGAATTCCATAAAATCATTAAAGAAATGGCAGGTATTGAATGCATTATTTCAATTTTTAATGTAATAATTTGTTTCAATCATTTTCATCTTGAATGGTTCAACACAATTTGATAGTATGGCTCAAATAATTTATTGGAAATAATAAATATAAATACACAAATATGATAATCTAAAACAAATATTTTTTTTATTAAATCTCTGTAACCGACCAATAGAACATTATAAAAAGCTTACCTTTAAAAAGGTTTATGATGGGCAAGTATGCTTAGCGATTTATTTTAATTAACAATTTTAACCATTTTGATGTCTTTAACATATTATAAACTATTTTTAGTAATAAAATCAAATTAGTAATAAAATCAAATCTTGACATTAGAATTTCATGAAATCATAAAACAAATGCCAAGTATACCAGCATCGGATTATTTTTTTTATAATTGAATTTCGCATGGGTTCGCAGAATTTATTTATTTATTTAGAAGATTTTTCAAATTCGTTTCTTTATAAATAACCATTGAATTTCACAAACAAAATTGTATTACCTTTATTATTATCTTCTTTTATCATTTATTCAGAAGTATTCTGAATTTTTTAAAATCTTATTAAATATTTATAAAATTACTTGCCAGGCCCATGGATGAATATTTTATGGTGATATTCAAAATTAAGATGTTTGAATATATATATATATATATATATATATATATATATATATATATATATATATATATATATCTGTGTGTGTGTGTGTGTTTATGTGTGCGTGCGTGCGTGTGTATATGTATTTTCTGTATAATATATTATTTAATAATGTAATTTATTATAGGGATTAATTTGAATGTAGATGTCATCTTATTGAAAACAAAATTTTATTTGTTTTATAACATAGTTTCATATATCGTTGCTTCTTTTCATTATCAATTATTAGCATATTTAGCAAAACAATTCCCTGTAAATTTACAAATTGGAAATAGCAAATAATATAGTTAAGGGGTGTCCTCATACCGGCACAGAGATCTACCATATCTACATGTGAATTATGCATTTTAATACAAATTTAACTATTTTTTGACTTAAATTTATAGAAGAGGCATATTCTTAATATTCTGAAAAATTTATTGCAACGTCAAAAGACAGGATAAAAGTGAAAATGAAGACAAAACTGCATAATACGATTATTCATAACTACATTGAAACGTTAATCGTATTAAGCAGTTTTCGCCTTTATTTTTACCTTTATATTGTCTTTTAACGTTGCAATAAATTCTTTGGCATGTTAAGAATGTGCCTCTCCTACGAATTTCAGTCATGAATAGTTAAATTTTTATTAATATTCATAATTTAAATGTAGATAAGGTAGAAGTCTATGTCGGTATGATGATTCCCCTTAAACATTAAGTAATATATTACATATTCAATCAGTTAGCGTTTTTTTTATATTTCGTTGCTTCTTTTTATTATTAATTATTATTAGCATACTTGGTAAAAAATTCCTGTAAATTTATAAATTGCAAATAGCAAATTGTATAGTTGAAAATTCAGTAAAACATTAAATGTTTAATTAAAAAAAATTTTAATCAATAATAAAATTGTTTAATCAATTAATTTTATATTATTGGTATTTCATTTATTATTATTTCTAGTTCAACTGTTAAAACATGCATTCATTAAGCATTTCACCATTAAAATATTTATTCACGGACTTGGCAAGTAATTTTATAAATATTTAGTAAGATTTAAAAAAATTCAGGATACTTTGAATAAATGATAAAAAAAGATAACAATAAGTAATACAATTTCGTTAGTGAAATTCAATTGTTATTTATAAAGAAACGAATTTGAAAAATCTTTTGTTAAAAATTACAATAAGATACCATAGTTTCATCACCTGTATTGATTACTTGACATTTGTTTCGTGATTTCATGAAATTCTAATGTCAAGATTTGATAGTTTCAAATACTAAATGAATAAATTAATTTTGCGAACCCATGCAAAATTCAATTATAAAAAAATAATCCGATGCTAGTATACTTGGCATTTGTTTTATGATTTCATGAAATTCTAATGTCAAGATTTGATTTTATTACTAATTTGATTTTATTACGAAAAATAGTTTATAATATGTTAAAGACATCAAAATAGTTAAAATTATTAATTAAAATAAATCGCTAAGCATACTTGCCCATCATATAATTTTTTAAAGGTAAGCTTTTTATAATATTCTATTGGTCGGTTACAGAGATTTAATAAAAAAATTATTTGTTTTAGATTATCACATTTGTGAATTTATATTTATTATTTCCATTAATTATTTTAGCCATACTATCAAATTATGTTAAACCATTCAAGGTAAAAATGATTGAAACAAATTATTACATTAAAAATTGAAATAATGCATTCAATACCTGCCATTTCTTTAATGATTTCATGGCATTCTAATATCAAAGTCCAATACTTTTATATACTAGTATAATAACGAAATTCTTTAACAGTCTATTATTTTATTCGTATTTCACTTATTATAATTTCTGGTTTTTATATTGCTTGTATTCCACCTATTATAATTTCTGATTCAAATGTTGGAACATTTATTCATTGACCATTTCACCAATAATAACAATATCCTTAGAAAAGCTGATTTGAAAAACATTACAATTAGAACTGTTTATTTGTTGCTGCTACACTAAAAAAAAACATAGTTGGCTTTATTGCGTTCTCTAGTAACGATAACCATGTTACTCTAGTATTCAATATATAGTCAAATTAACCGTTTATATTAGTAGCATTTACTAGAATGAACGTAGTAGGAATCTCTACAGTCTTGATTAGTATTTTATTTACTTTTTTCAAGATATACTAACCAAAGTTTTAAGACTTTAAAGTCTCGTTTTGAGTCCTCTAGGCTTTTATTATATATAAATATTCTTATTTTATCTACTTTCGTTTGTAGATTATAACAATATGCAAATTAATAGTATATAATTTATTATATAGATTTTGAGGTTAAGATCTATTCATCATGTGCTACTGAATGCTGACCAAAGAATCTAGTTGTATTTACTATGTTACCGTACGGTAACATTTACTACGTAGTAAACGAGAGAAACAGTACAATGGTTAAGCTCATCGGTCTTAACGTAGTAAAGCCAACTATGTTTTTTTCTCAGTGTACTTTAAAATATTGAAAATTACATTTAGCGGGAGTAAAGAACTTTTCACCCACCGAATTTGTAAGATAAAAGTACTTATTTTCCGCTTAATTTAAGAGAAATTCTATTTGTTGGAGAAAAGTCCTTTTCAGAGAAATCATTTGCAGAGAAATTATATTTGGCGGGAGAATAATATAACTTACAATCGTTTTCCAATGACATAATTCATGGAAAATGACGTCATTTGTTCCAAATACTTCTTAAATTTACAGAAAACAACGTCATTTGTTCCAAATACTTCTTAAATTTAAAGAAAATGACGTCTATTTGTAGAAATGATGACTAAATAAGGACGTCTTTTAATGACATGATTCATAAAAAATGACTGTTATGTCCGGTCACCTTAAATAGGTTTACTCGGACGTTATATTCAATCGTGAGATATTTCTTGCCTCGTATGTAGGGTAGAGGAGCTTAATCACTTACCTTGTCTTAACTGCTAGCTGCGTGGTTGAAAGCAAGGAGTCTGTTATTAAAAAAACTTATAATTAAAGAGCGTAGTGCTCCTCTCTGGTTGCTCGCTTGTTAACTGGGTTAGGTTTGGATCAATGATATTTATGTTCACAGAATTTAAAATTTTGTTTTTTGTATTTATTTGTAAATAATGATATTTATTTAAATTTATTATAAACGTTGTACAAAAATCTTAACAAGTGAGTCACGCGAGTTTACAGTGATAATATCGCGTAATAATAATCGCGAATGAGCAAAATTTATTTTGCTCATTAGCGAGGGTATGTGGTATTTTGCTCACGCAAAACAGCCAACGAAAATCGATTTTTGTTCTCCGCGTTGGGAAAAAAATTATTCCTTAATATTAATTATTCAATATAAAATTTATTTAATTTAATTTTTATTAATACATGTTTAAAAAAATATATATGTTACCGGGAGAATGAATTGCAAATATTGCATGTTTATATGCATGCATAATGTATATGTGTACATATATTTTTATATATGTACGCACATATAATAACAATAACAAAAGGTTAAAAAAAGGAGTTAAAATAAATAATAAAATTTTTAATTTATACATCCGGAATCATGCGGATGTAACAATGACATCATTTGTTTTAAATATTTCTTATAGTTGAAGAAAATTACGTCTTATTTTTAGAAATCGCATCTAAAAAGGCGTTTTTTGATGACATAAACCTCAGAAAATGACGTCATTGGTCCTAAATATTTCCTATATTTGAAGAAAACGACATCTTTCTTTAAAAATGACGTTTAAAAAAAACTCTTTTAATGACATAAATTGTGGAAAATAATGACACTTGTTTTTAATCTTTCATATATTTAAAGAAAATGATGTCTCAAAAAGACGTCTCTTAATGATGATCTTTTAATTGTGGAAAATGACGTTATTTATTCCAAAATTAACTAAATTTTGAGAAAGAGACGTTTTTTCAGAAATGATGCGTGAAAAGATGTCTTATTTTTTTTCATTTTGAAACGCAACTAAAGACGTCATTAAAGACGTTATCCAAAAACTTTATCATTTTTAAAAGGAAATCATGAAAATTTAAAGTTATTTTAATTTGAAAATTTCTACCTTTTTATAGGCTGATGATAATGTTTTGAAATCTAATAAGAATGAATAGTTTAATCTGTAAAAATGTAAAAAATACGGTTTGTAACTCGTATGAGAAGGTTTTTTTAAGAAACTATATACCACCCTCGCTTTCTGCACGGTTCGTAAACTTCTGGTTCCATAAATATAGCCTTTCCATATCAGTTATAGGTATATCAGTTAAAGGTACTATTCCAATTTTTTAATAAATTTTTAATAAGTGATTAATATTTTCTATATCTGCTCATGATAAGTATTTATGTTTTTTAATTCAATATACGCTTGAACAATTCAAGATGAAAAAGATTAAATAAAATTTCACTGTGTTTACCCCACCTTCTAACCACTAATCACAGAGAAATTTTTTTATTTAAATATTCGACAGTTTTAGTACTACAGTTTATAAATAAAGAGAAAATATTGAGTATCAAATTTCAGAGAGGAAGATTAAGCTATTATAATAAATGAAGTAAAAATAAAGATCAATGAAGTTAAAACAAAAAAGTGAATACGACTAACAAAAATAAAAAAAAAGAAGATTGTTGTTATGAATGGAAAAGTCTATTTATATGTTATATGAAAAAAATTCTTTAGCTAAACGATGATTATTAATTAATTTATTCCTATTCCAACAGTAATGGGCACTTTATTAACTCGTAAAGCAGGCCGAAAGTAAGATATGAGCAATTCTACAAAAAATCTTCCATTTGGGAGTAAAAAGCATAAAAAAAGAAATTTTAATAGTACGCATATACTGAGTCTTGGGAACAAGAAAAAATGGTAGGATATAAAAAAATTCGATAGGCATTTTTTGTATACTACTTTAAAGGTCGAAATCTTAAGAAATAGCTTCTTTCGTACATTATAAAGTTTTTGGTTTGTTAAAAACTCTTGCAAATCCTGCTTTTTATGTAAGCGAATTGCAATATTTATGAAGAATAACTTATTTATTATATGCAGATGTTTTTCTATTAATTTAAAACATTTTTCTTCGCTTTTTCTTCTATTTTGCCTTGTTTTATAGATTAGAAATACTGAATTCTCGTATTTTTATACGACCATAAGAGAGAAAGATCGTTTCATTGGGAGAAATAACTTTTTGCATTTTAAAATAGCAATGATAAGAAAAAAATTTTTTTTAATCATTTCTTATGGCCCCCAGTACCATTTAAATCTGTTTTTATGGATGGACAATGGCTTTTCTTTGAAATTTTAGTGATTAAAGGTTAATTCAAAAGTGAGAGCAGGATTTGCAAGAGAATTTAACGAACCAAAAACTCTATAACGCACGAAGAAAGCTATTTCGTAAAATTTCGACCTTTAAAGTAGTATACTAAAAATGCCTATTGAATTTTTAGATATATTATTTCTTTTTTTGTTTCTAAGTCCCTCGAAAAGAGTTTCCAATGGTCAGTAAACGCGTACTATCGAAAAAAATTTTTCCGGCTTTTTAACTCCAGAACGAAAGATTTTTTTGTAGAATTGCTCATTAGGAATAAAGTATTTAATTCCCACAAATAAACGGGAATAAAGTGCTGTATTCCGGCTAAATGAAAAATTTGTAACAAATGATCTAATTACTTGAAAAATAAAAAATATTTTGTCAAAAATTTAAACTAATTTAATATAATAAACTATAAAAAAAATCTAATATGATATCTCTAAAAAAAGGCTTTAACATTATAGATAATAAAAAAGTGGGAATTCAATTATAACAAATATACACTTGAGAAAAATACTGAAATCAATAATGTGTGGTCGAGTTTTAATATGATTCAAAATAATACTTACAAATGACATTGTATCTATATTTTGATGATAATAATAAATCAATAAAAGATTTCTTTGTTAAAAATAAAGTATAAAAAAAGCCATATAAAATTTTTTTGAAAATATAAAACTATCTTGAACAAAATAAAAAAAAATAAAACTTTAATTTAAATAATTAACATAAAAGTAATATTACAGCTATACCCTACTGAAAAATTTCAGGTCAGAAATCACCTGATTTCTCATGCCAAAATCTCATGTGATGATTTTATTCATTTTTTAGGTATTGCAAACCATTTTTGATCGATTAGAGACTATTTTTCAAAATTTTGAACTTAAAAATTTTTTTTTTGAATTTGGACTTATAAAATTTAGACTAGTTTTCAAAAAAATTTTTAAGTCCAAAATTTTTGAAAATAGTCCTCAGCAACTAAAAATGGTTTGTAATACCTAAAAAAACGGATAAAATTATTACATGAGATTTTGACATGAGAAATTACCTGATTTCTCATGCCACCTGAGATTTTTTAGTAGGGTAAACTTGCCAAGCCCACTCTTCAAAAGTTATATTTCTTGGTGAACACACATCCATTTAAAACATTTTTTGAGATTGACTTTTTAGAATCCTGTAAGGTAATTGAAAATGTATATTAATTTACACAATTTAGTATTTAATCAACAAATAATCTAATTTTATAACATTAATGATATATTTAACTTTTCTGGAGTGGAACTGGCAAGTTTATAGCTGTAATATTACTTTTATTCTTACTTTTACGTTAATTATTTAAATTAAAGTTTTAGTATTTTTTTTTAATTTTGTTGAAGATAGTTTTATATTTTCAATAACTTTATACTTTATTTTTTGAAAAAGAAATTTTTTATTGATTCATTATTATTATCAAAATATAGGTACAATATCATTTGTAAGTATTATTTTAAATCATATTAAAACTTGACTACACATTATTGATTTCAGTATTTTTCCAAGTATATTTTCGTTATAATTAAATTCCCACTTTTCTATTAGCTATAACGTTAGAGCCTTTTTTTAGAGATATCATAATAGATTTTTTTTATAGTTAATTGTATTAAATTAGTTTAAATTTTTGACAAAATATTTTTTATTTTTAAGATAGTATAGAAGACTTTTTTTAAAGCTAACTTGCCGTAATTTTACCTTATTAAAGGTTGTTCGTAGAGAGATACAACTTTTCCAAAGTCAAATGCTCTTATCTCAATAGATTTATTAACTTTACCGATAATTTGATACTTTAATATAATAACACTAGTTTCATAGCTAATTGTATCAACCTAATTTTTATATATTCATCATTATTATAAAATATTTGTTTTTGAAAAGATTTTAATCTTATTTTCTTCTACACTTTCAAATTAATCAACTATAATAAAACTTATTTTGTCACTAAATATCGTATGAAAAACTAATTAATTACTTGAGAATGTTTGAAAATATGCAAATACTACTTTTGCTGTCTCATTAAAAAAAAATTGTATCGGGAAAAATTTTTTTTTTTTATTTTTTCATTAATTTGTACATATTTTTACTCAAGAAATCGAAAAAAAGTGGTTTCCAGAAAATGTCTGTATGTGTGTGTGTGTGGGAGCATTTTTATGAATTCAGTACTCCAATCAAATCTCGAAAACAACTTGATGGATTTGCTTCAAATTTTGCATACACTTTATTTTTTTGTCTAACTCGGCGAGAAGCTTCGAGTATATACTACTGGAGGAAGCCTCCAAATGGCAGCAAGCGTTACAAGGCGAAGAGAGAGAAAGCCTCTATTTTGGTACGTGCTGTCTTTCTCTAGCCTGATTTGATTGGCAGCTTCTGTTCCCCACTAAGAAAGTGAGAGAGAGATAGCACGTACCGAAATAGAGGCTTTTTCTCTCTTCGCCTTGTAACGCAGTTAATAGCTGGGAGGCTTCCTCCAGTAGTATACGCTGTAACGGTTATTTTATGCGTTACAAAAAAGAATTAGCTTTTAATTTGATATGAATTATACACGGAAATGACAGATAACAGCTAGGCTATATTTGTCACATTAGTGATCAATGTGTGTCGAAAATTTTGAGTTTCCACATAGATGGGCGATGTGTACACGCCGAATTTCTATGTTTGCGCATTGTCTAACTACACTCAACTCATAGGAGGTTGTCACGCTGATCATCTTTTATTTTCGCACTGCTTGTCAATGTGTAAACATAAAAATTTTAAATCTGACATGTATGGAAAAAAAATTGATTAAAATAAAACTAAGGTTATGATCCTCGGTATCAATGAATATCTGAATTGGAAGATAATTGTGACTTCAAGAGGCGGTCGGAACCATTTGCCGCTTGGTGGTGCTGCGGTCAGGTGAGAGAAAAATATAAAATATTTTTTATATAGCAATTTAAAATTTACTGAAACAATAATATACTTTTAATCTTGTCATTTCCTCTAGCCATATATATGTAGAATAATTATTAATATTAATTTTGTTTGAAAAGTCTAAAATATTGTTATAAAGCGAAAAATGCGGCGCGAGGTAGAGCCGACGTAAACATTAGCATACATCATTCTTTAGTATTGCTCTCTCTGTCGCACTAAGGGAAGGTGCACGCATGTTTACATCGGTCCTACGTTGCATCGCATTTTTCGCTTTATAACAATATTTTAGACTTTTCAAACAAGATAAGTATTAATAATTATTCTACATATAGATGGCTGGAGGAAATGACAACATTAAAAGTATATTGTCGTCTCAGAAAATTGTAAATAGCTGTATAAAAAATATTTAATAGATTTCTCTCACCTGACCGCAGCGCCACCCTATATGTAGCGGCGAATAGACCCGACCGCCTCTTAATATATTAATTAGTGCTATTCTAATTATAAAATTTTTAATATAATCAAAAACATTATTATTATTAATTTTAACATGAGAAATTATTGCTGTTAGCAATTCAATGTTGAAATCATTAAAAATTATGTGGGTGGAGTTCGATGTTTCGAAAATCCGTTATTTTTTTGAGCTTAAAAATTTCCAATAGCACATTCTTAATATTTATATAAATTGAATAAAAATTTCGTTTTTAATTCATGTTTGTAATCGAAATGTATTCATTCAAATAAATTATTATTAATATTTAGAACTGTAATAAGTATTCAGACAATAATATAATGATGAGGTACTTTGAAATTTCTAATATAGTATTTCAATGTATTTTTTTTTAATACTTGTTGAAAATTTCATTAAAAAACCCGAAATATTTCACCATTTTACGGTATTCTGTATACTTGTTACAATTCTAAAGCGATTATAATTTATCAAAATAAATGCATGTCGATAACAAACATGAATTAAAAATTGACTTTCTGTACAATTTAAATAAATATTATGAAAAAGCCATTTGAAATTTCAAAATTTTAAAAAAAGATAATGGACTTTCGAAACATTGAACCCTACGTACATTATTTTCAATGATTGAATTGCTAACAGCAATAATTTCTCATGTTAAAAATATTAATAATAATGTTTTTGATTAAATTAAAAATTTTATAATTAGAATAGCACTAATTAATATATTAAAGTCACAATAAATTATCTTCCAATTCAGATATTCATTGATACCGAGGATCATAACCTTAGTTTTATTTTAATTTATTTTTTTTCCATACATGTCAGATTTAAAATTTCTATGTTTACACATTGACAAGCAGTGCGAAAATAAAAGATGATCAGTGTGACAACCTTCTATGAGTTGAGTGTAGTTAGACAATGCGCAAACATAGAAATTCGGCGTGCACACATCGCCTATCTATGTGGAAACTCAAAATTTTCGACACACATTGATCACTAATGTGACAAATATAGCCTAGCTGTTATCTGTCATTTCCGTGTAGCTAAGTCTATAAATTTTTAATATATGCGGAGTCGTTGAAACTATAAGAAATTTTACTAAATATTACACAGCGAACTCCGATTGTGCTAGCTAATCAATCCTATTGATAAACGACAAAATCTCATGTGCTATACTTGTCGCTTGCTGCACACACTACGTCTCTCTCTCTTACCTGATCGAGAGACAAGTTGCCGGTAGCGCAGTTTTCCTACGTAAGGCAGGTTCCAAAATACGTTATATTAAAATATATGATATTACGTAACTAATTAATTTACAACTGCTCACAAGGACCGCGGAGGCGTCGGAGTAAGCAACAGGAAATATATATTTAATGTTAAATACAGTCAGGCAACATAGATTAATTGAAAGCACGATTTAATAGAAAACAGAATTAATTTATCATAAGAAAAATATAGATATAAAGATAAAATATGAATTAAACGAAAATGAAATTGAACAATATAAGAAAAGTAATGTACGCGTCTATGAAAGAGTGAGCAATGGGAGAGAGCGTCGCGTACTAAATGATCCTCGCTTATGACTCTGATCGGTTATATAGCCGATGATACAATATACCTAAACAAGTATCTCTCGAGGGAGAGATACTTGGATATCGCACAGTATAATTATACTTACAGTAACGCACTGGCCAGCTTACACTAATTACCTACGTGCACGTAGATGACGCTTGCCCGTTATCGTAGTTTCTCCCCTATACGTAAGCAATACGTAGATGCTCTGAAATAGATCGGTGGAATACGTCTCTTCCTGATCGTTGAATTCCGCTGAGCCAACGTGGTTGCCTTGATGTAGATCGGTGGAATCCTATACACGCTGATCAATGTATATGTTGGCACTTAATGACTGACCGCTAAGACGCGCGAAAAGCGGTCAAGCAAAACTCTACAGAAAGAATTCCTGAGAGTTGCAACTAGCCAATATAATATAATACGCTAGTCAATATAAATTAACGACTTTTAATTAAGACAATGTCTCGCGCTATCAAATGCGAACTTAGTCCACCGTATTATACGAGCACGTGGCGAAATCTTTTAATAAGCACAGCGTGGCTTAGGTTTCGTGTTGACACAACGGTAGCCGGAAACTCTCTCACGCGCCTCACGGCCGTCGAGCTTCTCTCTCGCGTGCTGGTTGTCAAGATACGCACTTCTTTACTCGTCTTAGACGAGATATATGACCGAGCGTTTATCCTATTTTAATACCTAAGTGCGCAAGATTCAAACACGGTAGAATACCGTTACACCCCTCCGCCAGATGCAGCATAACCAGGTTCTGCTGCTCTGCCTATCGCGTGGTAGGTATGCAATCATTGTCTTAAATAATTTTAATATTTACAATTTTCCACCACTAAATAATTTTCGTTGAGCACGCGTTTTTTCCGGTGAACAAACTACTATACTTTCAATACGCGTTGCATTGGTAGAACCTTTAGGTCTACTACGTTTACGCTTGATCGGTTCGGGCTTAGCTTGATGCATATGCTCTACAGTTCGCGTTACGACAACGACTGTTTCACGCGGATGACCTCGCTTCCTATTCGGTTTCTCGATATGGGGAAAATCACAGGCGGTCTCACACAATCTGAGCCCGATCCTCCGTTGGCACACGGTGTCGCATAGATCGCAAGAGACGGATCGCTCAGCGTCTCATTCGCACGCATGGATTCCAACGGTGGTTGAGATTGCAGATCATCTTCTTGCTTTGCGATATATGCCTTAAACTGTTCTCCTTGAATCCGACTATACGAATTACTAGCCCTGTCTAGCAAACCATGTAGATTTAATCCATATTCAGCTGTAACGACATGTGGACCAACAGATTTTGGTGCAAGCTTACTTGCTATATCTTGAGCAGCTGGAGAGAATATTTTATTTCTCTTGCACACTGAATCATCTATATTATGAGTTGCTTTTGCTCTACATGCATCCATGCTTTTTACATAAGCCTGATCAGCTGCTGAAACATCAGCTAAACTAACTGTTTCTAATTTTCCAATGTACAGTTGTTTAAGAGCAGCAACTTCTAAATCTACCTTTACATTAGTACCTTTGAAAGAAAGCTTATTTTCACAAGGATCGAAAATACCTCTAAATGCTCTTACAAAGTTGCCTCCTAGATAGCATTCTTCATTTAAGCTAGGCATGATCGCACAGCGAAGCGTTTTGGTAATTCCGCCTACAGTGAAAGAGAGGTCAACATAACCTACTAGTAAGCATGATCTACCATCTGCTACTTTAACCAATCTGTCTGTAGCAGGTATTAAAGGTACATTACAGGCTACTGCTAGCTGTAACCCTAGCGAGTTCATGACCGTGCGTGATGCACCTGGGTCATACAGAGCCCTTATTCGGTAATCTCCGATCACTACCGGGAGCCACCATCGAGCTTCATCATCGATTTCTGGTTGATTTATCTCTGCCTGCTCACTTGTCTCAACTTGACAAGTGTGAGACTGAACTTGTGTTAACACCTTTCTATTAGAAGGTTCTGAGGTCTCATAAGCCTCACTGGAAACGGTAGGTACCTCATCTACTCGTTCCCTGGTCCTTTTCCCGTACACAATGGGCAAGACCAGATAGTATATCCAGGTAATCCACACCGATAACATTCACGGTAACGTTTTGGATTTTTCGAACCTTTCTGATTTTCTTGACCTGAAGAACTATCCTTTTGCTGTTGGCTCTGTTGTTCCGAATTACCTTCATCTTGAGCAGATTTTCGAGATTGCTTCTTAAAATTCTGATGACGCTTAGCAGACTTTCTTCGAGGCAATTTAAGCGCTGCAGGTCCTTGTACGTTATTCTCGCTAAACCTCTGCTGCTTTTCGAACGCCTCAGTAAGTTTAGTCAACTTATTCGTTATTGCAATCATCATTCTGACTATGTTAGCTTGATCATTAGCAGCTTGTTCCTCCTGTATTGCTGCTATTTGTACTTCATTGTCTTTGACCTTATTCGTTGGCCTATAAGCTACGTCAGGTAACAATGACTGTTCGGGCGGAGGAGGTGGTCTATAGACTCTCTCCGCCTCGAGTACCAATTCAGCTTCTACAGCTTTTTCTAATAAAGATTCAATATCCGTAACTTCATCTCTTCTGACCACACGTTGAATTTCTGGTAAGAGGTTACGGTGCAATAAATCAAGCTGTTGACTAATGTCAGGTAACGGAACTTGTTTTAAAATTATAGATTGTAAGCATATAATATAATCTCGTACCGGCTCATCTTTGCCTTGTGTACGTGCATTAGTTTCTGCTAACAATCTTTGTTGGAAACGTCTGCTATATCCATACCATCGCAATGCAGCTTTTTTAAATTGAGCCCAGGTTTGCCATGAGTGCCTGTTATTTCGATACCAGGTCGCAGCAACCTCTGTGAGCAGACCTGATAGTATCTATACTATCAATTGCGCTGTTTCCAGTGCAAGGGGTCCCCCTCCCCCCGACTGTACTTACTCCTGGAAGTTCACGTGGAGGTAAATCCGATTGTACGTCTGCCATTGTACCATCATCGTTATTGGTATATATCCTAAACGTATCCTGGAAGTTTACTCTTGGGCTTCCTGGTGGTCTCTGGCCAATATTCATTTCTTGTGGTGTTTCCTCTATTCTTTGTGCTAAAGCTGCTATTGATTCTGTCAGTGCTTTTATTTGCGTTTGCATACCATAAAGGTAATTCATAATTTCTGTTGGCATCAGAAATGGTGTCCTATCTACCGTTTGCACAGCTGTTGCTACCTGATCAGTGACTTGTGTTGCCATCTCGTAGAAATATTTGTCTATTTTCTTGAGATATTTTCTATTTTCTATTAATCGCACGCAGTTTCACTAACGCTTGCTGTGTGTGTGTGTGTACGCACATTTATTTTATAAAGAAAATCATATTACTGATCGTTTGTATATGGTTATACTAAAACCATATACATACGCAACAGTCCAAAATTTATAAAATATGTATATATATTAAAATTTAATTGTTTTGATTTTTGAATTTATACTAGAATTTCCAGTAATTATAATTAATTTATCAAATTAAAAATGCAATATATTACTAAACAAAATTTTGTAGTATTAGTCAATTTACAATACAAAGTATTAATATATATGACTAAATCCAAAAATTTGTGCGTTCTTAAACTTTTGTTAAAAATGCACACCCAACTGTGTAGGGACAATTTATTTATTATACATGTGTATCTAACGTGTAGTGTAGAAACTAATTTTAATTTAAAGTCTTCGAGAAAATTTTAAATTTTCTCCACAACACACAGCGCCAGTCGATTGCCACGCTACGAACTGGCAGTTGTTGATGATAGAAAAAGAGAAAATAAAAATTTCTACTATGTGTAAAAATCAAAATTTATATTTGAAATTGTACTTATTATACAAGAAAAAGAATTTTCTGGCCCTTTAATACGTATGAAAAATTTTAATTTTTATTTAATTCAATATATCAAAATACAAAAAATTTTAATGTTAATGATATTAAATTATTCTATATTAAAGGGTTATCATTCAACTGATTTAATTTCAACTTCCTCTTTAGCTGAAATCAATGTTTCTCTTTCACCATAAAAATTTATAATTTATTAATAACAACCTGATCGGTAAGAGGATTACATACAACGACGCACTATTCTAATTTTTAGAAAATCTCAACTGCCTGTTCGCTTTTTCACATAAGGCGAACTATAAGGCATACAGAGCTATATCTTTTATCTCTGTCACTATGCTATTAAAGCGCGAGAATATTTGTGCGTTAAGCAAAGAAATAGAATTTTTCGCTCGGATACGTGAGGACACAAATTTGTAACAGCTAACCGACAAAAAATTTTAATTGATACCTAGCAATTTTTCGAGAAATTTTCTATTTTATTTTTCGAGGAAAAAAGGCAATTTAATATTAAGGGGACGCTGTATCTCTCTATCCTTTTCTAATTGAAAAATGTAAATTTTTGGGAAAACTAGTTATTATTGATAGAAATTAAGGGTTGTCCGCAACTTCTATGGTGAAAAACAATATTTTGTCTGATGAGAGCAAATTAATTTTGTTGCTTTTTTTTCAAGTAAAGTTTGACATACTTACAAAATCCTAAATTAGGCTAGAGAATACGTTATTTAAGTATGTCAAACTTTACTTGAAAAAAAAACAACAAAATTAATTTGCTCTCATCAGACAAAATATTGTTTTTCGCTATAGAAGTTGCGCACAACCCTTAATTTCTATCAATAATAACTAGTTTTCCCAAAAATTTACATTTTTTAATTAGAAAAGGATAGAGAGATCCAGCGTCCTCTTAATTTTATTTTTCGAAACGTGAAAAAAAATTAACGTCAATTTTAAATTTATTTGTCTTTGAGTAAAAATAATTTGATTTCCAAAAGAAAAAATTTTCTTGACACGTGCTATTTTAAATATCAAACTTTAACCACAGGTACACGCCATCTTTAATAAAAGTCCTTTTTGAACAACGCGAAGTCTGCGTCGACACCAGCTACACGCTCGACGCCATTAGCAAATTTCGATTTATTAGACGACGAGTAAAAACCTGATCCTATTGACGCATCTATTCGTTGGGCGCCATTTTGTAACGGTTATTTTGTCCGTTACAAAAAAGAATTAGCTTTTAATTTAATATGAATTATAGCTAAGTCTATAAATTTTTAATATATGCAGAGTTGCTGAAACTATAAGAAATTTTACTAAATATTACACAGCGAACTCCGATTGTGTTAGCTAATCAATCCTATTGATAAACGACAAAATCTCATGTGCTATACTTGTCGCTTGCTGCACATACTGCGTCTCTCTCACTCTTACCTGATCGAGGGACGCGTTGCCGGTAGCGCAGTTTTCCTACGTAAGGCAGGTTCCAAAATACGTTATATTAAAATATATGATATTACGTAACTAATTAATTTACAACTGCTCACAAGGACCGCGGAAGCATCGGAGTAAGCAACGGGAAATATATATTTTATATTAAATACAGTCAGGAAATATAAATTAATTGAAAGCACGATTTAATAGAAAACAGAATTAATTTTTTATAAGAAAAATATAGATATAAAGATAAAATATGAATTAAACGAAAATGAAATCCAACAATATAAGAAAAGTAATGTACGCGTCTATGAGAGAGTGAGTAAAGGGAGGGAGCGTCGCGAACTAAATGATACTCGCTTATGACGCTGATCGGTTGCATAACCGATGATACAATATACCTGAACAAGTATCTCTCGAGGAAGAGATACTTGGATATCGCACAGTATAATTATACTTACAATAACGCACTGGCCAGCTTACACTAATTACCTACGTGCACGTAGATGACGCTCGCCCGTTATCGTAGTTTCTCCCCTGTACATAAGCAATACGCAGATGCTCTGAAATAGATCGGTGGAATACGTCTCTTCCCGATCGTTGAATTCCACTAAGCCACCGTGGTTGCCTTGACGTAGATCGGTGGAATCTTATACACGCCGATCAACGTATATGTTGGCACTTAATGGCTGACCGCTAAGACGGGCGAAAAGCGGTCAAGCAAAACTCTACAGAAAGAATTCCTGAGAGTTGCAATCAGCCAATATAATATAATACGCTAGTCGATATAAATTAACGACTTTCAATTAAGACAATGTCTCGCGCTATCAAATGCGAACTTAGTCTACCGTATTATACGACCACGTGGCGAAATCTCTTAATAAGCACAGCGCGGCTTAGGTTTCGTGTTAACACAACGGTAGCCGGAAACTCTCTAACGCGCCTCACGGCCGGCGAGCTTGTCTCTCGCGTGCCGGTCGTCAAGATACGCACTTCTTTACTCGTCTTAGACGAGATATATGACCGAGCGTTTATCCTATTTTAATACCTAAGCGCGCAAGATTCAAACACGGTAGAATACCGTTACAACGCTCGAAGGCGTGAAGCTATTGAAAATTGGTTTTCTTAGCGTAGTTTTTTTAGAGCCATTTAAAAAATTTTTTTCAAATTTCGATTTTTTTTGTATTTTACGGAAACTACTCAAAGAATTTGCTTATAAATTTGTATAGAAATTATTTTTGACTGCCAGAAAAAGAAAAACTTTTAAAAACTAATTTTCTTAGTGCACTTTTAATTTTAGAACATTTGAAAATTTTTCTTCAAATTCTTATTTTTTATTTTTTTTTTTATTTTATGAAAACTATTCGATAGATTTCCTCTAAAATTTATATTATTACTCTAAAATCCTATTTTCACATCAAAATTCAAAATGTTAAATTATCGTCGATTTAATTTGTTTAATTTTAAGTTTAATTGTGCGCAACTGAATATGATGCTCCGATAAAATTAGACTTCTATATCCAAAATATAAATATTGAATAACTATCGAATTAATTTGATTAATTTGAGATTTATTTTCGTGTAATCAATTGTAATGATTCAATAAGTTTGAGTTTTATAACAAAATTCAAAATATTGAATTACCCTTGATTGAATTTAATTAATTCGTAGTTTATTTGTGTACATTTGAATAAGATGCTTCAATGAATTTTGATTTTCACATCAAATTTGAAATATTGATTTAGTTTGTTTAAGTTTTATTCTTTTGCAATCAAATATGGTGTTTTAATAATTTTTGATTCCTCGTCAAAATTCAAAATATTGACTTACCGTCAATTAAATTGATTTATTTGTGGTTTATTGTTGTGCAATCAATTGCAATACTTTAAAAAATTTTGATATTAATTTTAAAATTTAGAATATTGAATTACCTTTAAATTAATTATATTAATTTGATATTTATTTGTGAGCATTCAAAAACGATGCTTCGATAAATTTTAGAGTTTTACATTAAATTCAAAATATTGAAATATAATTAATTTAATTTAATTAATTTGAGGTATATTAATATGTAATTAAATATGTTGCTACCATAAATCTTGATTTCTACCACAATATTCAATACAATAAATTATCGTCGTGTAATTGAATTGAAAAAGCAGACTTAAGATTGTAATCTTTAAAGTTGAATCCTGAAAATTTATATTTACCATCATTTTACATTTCTAATTCTAAGTGTATGAAGAAATTTAACCGAGCGACCGTAGGAGCGAGGTATTTTAAGCTAGTACTATATTATTCATACATTTTTAATATATGTTTACCTCAAATTACCCAGATGCATGGGTCCTAATTATCTATTTCATACCAAAATCTTTAAAAAATTCCTGCCATTTTCACCTTTTTAGTAGGGATTGGAAAATTTTCAGCCACACCTGAGATCGTTACAAATAAAAAATTCTTTTGCTAAAGTCACCGTGACAATGCTTTCGTGTTGTCGAATGACCTGAAGAATATTTTTTATCGCATAACCTGAAAAAAATCACAAAGTATCTATTTTCTAGTTTCTGCCGTTTATTTGTATGAACAAATAACATAATATACAAATTTTTATGACTGATTTAACACTCATCTATTATTCAGTTATTATACTGCTTTTAAAATCTCTAAAAAAATCATTACAATGTGAGGGTTTTGCTGACTTTGCTGGTATCTGAACTTATTACGACTTGACGTTGCTTTGAGTACTGATGTCAAGAAATCGAAAATTCTATAACTGTTATTTAAAAAAATTTGCAACCTAGCGTCAAGTCGTACTAATTTCAGTCACTAGCAAAATCAGCAAAGTCCTTATTTTGTAGTGATATTAATCAGATTTTAAAAGTGGGATAGTAACTAAAAACAATGCTTATGTCGACTGAAAAATAAATAAGTTAAAGAATATTTCTATTAGTCTTACAGTCAAATAAAAACATATAATAATAATAAATAAACAATAATGAACACACTGTATTATTAAAGGTGGTACGTATAGAGAAAAAATTGCAAAAATCTGTCAATATACACTAGATAATTTCAAATCTGCAGTTGAAAGTGGTTTAATGATTCACGATCGCGATCTACGTAGATAGGCGTTATAAACTCTAAAAGAAATTGGATCTGAAGATAACAGATTTAAAGCTTCTAAAAATTGATTACCGCAATTTAAAAAGGCTCATAAAATAGTGCCTAGAAAAATAACTAAATTTATTATTCAGAAAACATTAGAAAATAGTTTAGAGCTTGAAACGAAAGCTGAAGTGTTTATTGCTGACGTGAAATCTTGCATGTCATCAATTGGAATCGAAAATGTGTATAATTTAGATCAGAGTGGGTTCCGATTGGAAATGCATTCTGGAAGAATATTAGCAGTCGAAGGAGAAAAACAAGTGCAATGCCTAGTACAGTCAATTTCATTAACAACTTATAGCTACACGATACAACTACTTATATCAGGTATTAAACAACTTCACTCACCACTTTTTCTTGTTACAAAAGAATCATCTGGTCAATCCGGTCCTGTTGTAGAACGAACCTTATTTAGACCAGAAAACGTGCACGTAGAAGCATCAAAGTTGGGAAAATTAATAACAGGTGAGTCATTTTTCGTCTAATATAATGCAATTGCAAAGAAAAAAGTTAATGGATATGTTTTTTTATTATAGACCTCTTCAAAATTTGGTTAGAAAAAGTATTTTATCTAAATGTAGGGCCAAAGTCTGTTGTTATTACACGATTCCTGGAGTGGATACTGTGACAAAGTCATAGAAGAAACAATGCCAGAAAATAAGATTGTCAACATTAAAAAAATACCAACAGGAACAACAAGAAAGATTCAACCACTTGATGTATATGGATTTCGCATTTGGAAAAACTTAATACGATACTTTTCAGATCAAGTAACTTTGATGGATTATACATTTGAGAAATAGCATCGTAAAATTATAATCTCTAGTTCATAACCAGTTTTCTTCACTGAGATATAAGAATATGTTTGAATATTCGTGATACAAAAGTGGTTAAATTAATGAAAAATCAGATTGAAAATCTTGTCGAGTTCTCTTTTGGAGATTCTTGCAATACACAGTACGATATAGAAGGATGTAATAATATTGCTATTATACGATGTGGTTGGTGTAAGAAGTCATGTTTTCAGCACTTTTTTGAAGAAAATCACTATCATAAACAACATGAAGAATAAGATACTGTAATTTTTCCAAGAAAGCAGAATAAAGATAAATAAATCTTCTAATAAAAAATATGTTTGAATCAGTTCCACTAAAAAATGTTAATAAAGTTATTATCAAACATCATAAACATCAAGTTATATTAAGGAACTTACTTTTACGGGTAACTTTAATGACGCCTTTAACTATTACATTTATCACTAATATTTTTATTATTCTATTTAAAAAATGTTTAATATAGTTACTTTTGATATAATTAACACACCGCTTCCATGTGTAATGAATCTTAAAAAAAAAAATAATTTTTTATCATTTTAACCTCAAAACGACGACTTTAATTTCAGTTTTGACGTTCTTATGATAAAAAATACTATTCCGACCTGGTACGAGAGGTGCCTTTCTATTTGGATTGAAGTTATTTTTCCGAGGGTAAAAAAGTACGATTTGATAATTTACATACGGTCAATTATTTTAAAGGATGTTTTACGATGATTAGGGTGATAATTTAGAAAATGCTAAGACGCATCAATTGAAATATTCGATAAAGTAAATAAAAATGCTTTAATTCATTTTTTTTGAGCTCATATCCTGGTTTTTATAGAGGAAATAAGAATAAAAAATCTAGTTTTTTAAAATATATCATAAGAGTTGCAACTTTTTGGGTCATAAATTCATCTAGTATCTTACGCTTCTTATGGCAAATATTTTGCACTTTGTTTTATCAAAAAATAATAATTAGAAACCTAGATATGACAAAAAAACGATTTTTGGGGGTGAAATTTAGGATTGTTTTTCTCCCTTTTAAAGTTGATGTCAGCACAAAAAAAATATGTCTCTTATTTTTTTTGAGTACTACAACATATCACAGAATGGTTGAAGTTGGTGAGGTCGGGTCGGGGGACCTTCCTTGTAACAACGAAGATAGACGCTTATAGAAGCGTACTTTAAATGGGCGGACAGGGGCCAAAATCTGAAGCTTATGTCCTCCAGCCACGTGATGGCGCTACTAAAATGCCATGTATTTCTATATCTATATATACTGATGTTTTCATATAAACACGTAATGTTAAAAGTGTCCTCCAAAACTGGCCCCCAAAGTTAACCCAAAAATACTCTTCTATAAGAGTCTATATTCGTTGCTTGTAAATAACATTTAATACATACAAATATGTAGTTTTTCATAATAACTGCTTCGAAGAATATATGCTTTAATAAAATTATATTCTAAATTATTTTCATTATTTATATATAATTAAGAAATGATTTTGAGAATTATTTCGTGTAAAATTTTATTTAAAAACATTCTAAAAACAAAACAAAATGTTAATTGAAGTTTACCATTACAAAATTATACGACATACATTATTATACCAATAAATATCTTAAATTAGCATTAAAAAAATTACTTTTCGTTCAACTTTCATGTTTTAGAATGATTCAATAAATTTTGGTAAGTGTAAAAAATATTGTCAATTTTGACAATATTTAATATAATTTTTTGTAATTCACATTAAAAATATAAATTATAATTTTTGATAAACAAAATAATTATTATTTGTACTTTAAGATGTAAAATGGACTCTACACCTGTACTCATGAATATTACCTATCCTCTCATTTTATTGCAAAATTTCGGAAAAAATTGCATCAGCTAATACTATGCATCATGAAGATTATTCAGTTAAATTTTGAAATAAATTTATTCATTAATTATTGAGAATTTTCAGTTGTAGCATTATAATTAAAATTTTTTAATTTTGTAATTTAAAATTTCAGGTGCCATGTATTTAGTAGTACTCTTAAAAATTGCTCCAGCTTTATTAAACAGATCAATATCTAGATTTTCATGTTCACTCAAACCTAAATCACAGACTTTAATAATGAATGTATTTGATTGCACTAAAATATTATCAGGTTTGATGTATTCATGTATAATACTTGGTTTGCACGCATGTAAAAATGTACAAAATTGAATCACAATAAAAATCTTGTTTCTGAATTGCAATGGATCTTTTCTTTGATACTTTCATTGAATAATATATTTTTTACGTTGAATGCATAAAAAAATTCTTACATTAACTTTCTTGAGAGCTACTTGAGTGTATCTTCATTTTGCCATCTGTACAGTTCGAAAAGAACTTTTGTCAACTAGTTTTCCTGAATCTTTGATTTCTAATTTTTCTGGATGTAAAACTGACACTAAATCTGCATTCATAAATTTTAACTGTCTTTTCATTTTATTGTTTAATTACCAGAAAAAAATGCATTAGCCTGTAGTATGCATCATGATAATTATTTAGTTAAATTTTAAAATAAATTCATTAACTAGTTTTTAAGATATTTGGATTTCTGGTACATTATCGAAAAATTTTAATAAATGACTGATTTCATTCAGTTTCATGCAGGCTATTACTTATCGAATTTTTTTTTCTCTTCTAAGTGATAAAAATATCTTTTTTTTTTTGTTTTAAATTCGCATTTAAAGACTTTATTGAGTCTTACTTCTGCTCCAGTTTATTTAAATCAATTACATTTATACATATATATTACATTGGTTTAAGAATCTTATAATATAATTACAAATCTTCGAGGTTGGTTCGTACATAACATTTTCAATATTTAACGGTAATCCGATATTTATTTTTTTTAAATTATTAATTAATTTGATTCTTTGAGTTTCGTATAAGAAGCATTGCCATACAATATGGTTCATATCTTCATCGTATTCCTTACATTGAGTGCATTTAGGACAAGGAGAGTACCCGACCTTCGGGAAACGGATTTGGCTAAAACTGCAGGATATGATTTTTTGATGAAAAAAATGAACCCGTGTTCTTCCTTTTCTTTGAATAGGCCCCATAGACGGAGATATAGACATGTTTTCGAAAATATATTGAAAAGGAGCTTTTATAAGATCTTGAATAACCAAACAACTAAGACTCTCACAAAAAAATGTATGGTAAATAAAATAAAGTACAGATTAAATTCTTTAATTTAAGCTTAATTGCATTAAAAAAGCTTGTGTGGTTCAAAAGTTACAGGCGATTAAAATATGCTAATGAAATAGCGTAAAAAATTGATATGTTACACGCTAAAAATATTAATAAATATGTAGTAATTTTCAATTAGGCACAACTTTTGAACCACACAAGCTTTTTTAATGCAACAAAGCTTAAATTGAAGCATTTAATCTGTAATTTATTTTATATTCTATACATTTTTTTGTAAGAGTTTCAGTTGTTTGGTTATTCAAGATCTTATAAATGCTCCTCTGCCGTCCAAAGTATAAAAGTGGTTAACTACATTGGAATCCCATTGGAGTTAAGGTTTTCTTACTTTGGACGGCAGTCCTCTTTATTATATTTTCGAAAAAATGCCTATATCTCCGTCTATCGGGCCTATTCAAAGAAAAGAAAAAACACGGGTTCATTTTTTTTCATCAAAATATCATATCCCGCAGTTTCAGCCGAATCCGTTTCCCGAAAGTCGGGTACTCTCCTTGTAAGTTTATTTAAGTCAATGAGGCTGCTAAATTATAATGATTTGATCTGATCCTACCCTGGTAGAAATTTTCATTATAAACCGGTCATATTTTAACTATTTTTTCAAAATGGTTAATAATTGGCCAACAATCACTAGAAAATGATCAGTTTATCTGCTGATAGCCGACGGTTAATTGTCAAAAACTAGCAATATAAAGTCAATCACCAAATAATAATTTTACTAAATATATACTTTATTTATTTTAAAAAAATCAAATTGAATAAAAATAATTATTTTAAATCAAATTAATAGTGTATTTCTCACTGGATCAGAATAATATATTTCTTTTTTGACCAGATATATTTTTACATTGTAAAGTATATCTTTATTATATTGTACTCGTAAATAATCTTTCTTTGACCTGGAGGTCATCCTGGCTACCTGGACATCATCTCCAGGAAGAGAATAATATTTTTGAATTTTCGATTATAATACTAGATGTGCATAATACTAGGTGAGCTAATATTATAATCAAGTATACAGAAATATGAGTTACTTCCTGCAGATTATGTCCAGGTGTCAAAGATGATCTAGGTTAACGTAACATCATCTACGAAGAAGTACAGCTAATAATGAAATTAAATATTCAGAAATTTTAGTCACTTCCTATGGACAGATGTCCAGGTGTCTAAAGTAACCTCCAGGTCGGCATAACATCATCTGCAGGTGAGTGCAGCTGGTATTATAATTGGAAATTAAAAAATAATAGTCAATTCCTGTAGATGATGTCCAGGTCTTTAAGGTGATCTCTAGGTTGACGTAACATCATCTACGAAAAAGTGCACTTGGAATAATAATTAAAAATTTAGACAATCTAGTCACTGTAAGTGTAAGTAACCTCCTGAGCCTTCAGGTTAACGGAACATAATTTACGAAAAAGTGCAGCTAATATTTAACTAGCATCAGAAAAATTAACCGCTGTTACACGTAAAATAAACGCACTTATTTAAAGAAATAATAATGCTATAAATAATAGTTGAAATTCAAGTATCATTATAAAAATTGATTCTACTAATGAAAAATGAACATTTTAGGCATTTAAAAAATAACACTAATAATAATACCTAAAATATTGGTGCTATCATCAATTATAACAGTAATAGAACGATTTTTTTCGTTTCTATAAAATTTTAGAATTAGTTATTATGATGAAAACTTTTTTGCGTTTTAGGGTTAGGAAACACGCGCAGTCACATGTTCGCAAACGTCTCTCTCTCTCTCTCTTTCTCTTCTAAAACATCTGATATGCGTATTTAAGCGTAAATGCCTCAATATAAATTTAAAAATAAATATTATGTGGCTAAATCAAACTAAATTTTAAAAGTTTAAACCATCTATTTATTATATCTTAATTTTAATTATCAAAACTAGAATATGTGTACGGATATATGTCAATATACAAAGATATATATCTATTATTTCATTATCTTTTGATCAGTTTTTGATTATATTTATTGACCAAAAAAAACTGGTTAATAAATGATGAATGACAATTTTTAAATGGTCTATTTTCTACCAGGGTATTTATTGTGGTAATATAAGTGCGTGTTTTGTTTGTATTATAGAACCATGTTTTTGTCTTTGTATTGAAATAGAGATTAAAATATTTGCTTCCTTTGTCCTGTGAACTATTTAAGCAGAATTTATTGGTGTTACTGTAAGAGTTAATTTTAAAGTTTTGGAAAAATCTGTAAATAGTGTGATAAAAGATTTGTTAGATTTTTTACTTGTGTATTTCTTAGCCAATGAGTTAGCAGCCTCATTCCCTTTTATTCCTATATGTGAAGGAACCCATACAAATCGAATGATTTTCGGGAAATTTCCCGACGTTAATGAATTATATGACTCTTTAATTTTGTAAATATATTGATCATTTTTTATTTTGTAACTCATTGAATTTAAACTTTGTAGAGTACTTAAAAAATCTGTGAAGATTATAAAGTTACTGTAATCACTACTCTTAATCAATTGTAACGCTTTAAATATTGCAATGCATTTTGTTGTGAAGACCAATACAGTTTTATCAATAGCGAACCCGATGCTGATGTTTTTAGCTGAGTAATACATGCTGCGCCGGCGGATCTATCCAATCCTTTACTACCATCTGTGAATAGTGCATGAGAATTGTTTGATCCCTGGTAGAATCTGATTCTATTTCCAAGCTATTTCTTAGTCATTTAAACTGCACATATGCTAGAAACAAGCTTGTTTTAATTCCTAGTTCTTAGCTATCGATGTAACGCTTTTTTTCCTACTTTACCGGCATTTACTGGATTGCAAATTCTTAGATAATTAAAAGGTATTAATTCACCATTAAACTTGGCTAGAAATAAAATAAGTTTGAGACAATATTAAAATAGCCTGCGAAATAATATTAATCCCTTGTATTCTATTATAACCTTTAAATACGGTGAAGAGACAAGTAACAACAAAAAAGACGCAAAGAGACATACATATACGATATTTTTGAAACAAGCACAATTGATACCGAATTGTGTTTGTGCAGAAAGTTTTTCGGTATATCACGCGCTTACCGTACGAAGACAAGCAGTACACATTATGTATAATTTCCGTGTTTATGAAGCAAAGGCATCACTTTTCATAGTGCGGTGCGTATCACATTTGTTAAGAAAAAACTATCTCCGTATGTTCGAAGCAGTTGTAAAGTAAATATTTAATGAAATAGTTTTAGAAACAATGTTTGCATGTCATCTTTAGATATTTTAACGATACTTATGAACTTATTTAGCACTCGTTTTATTTAATTCTAATACTACGTAATACTTAATTATTACTTTTTAAAATTTGTTTAAATAAAAAAAACATTTATAAAACTTATTTTTAATATGTCAAAGCGCAAATTTTCGACTCAAATAAACAAATTATCACTTTTTATAGGTTAGAAATATACGTTAATCACGATCTTTTGACATCCCGACAGAGTAATCGTCACAATATTTTTTTGACATAAGAATTGATTAATTCTTTGATAGTTTTCATATATTTAAAATATAAACATTTTTGCCCATTTTTAATTCCTATTTCTTAGTTTCGAGTCCATTTAAAATGTTTCAAATTCTACCAGGGATTCAATGAAATTATTTATTACAATATTAGGGTTCCGAATATTCTTCAATCCGATGCCGAGTTCTTCATTGTATGAAAAACATGTAGTTATAGTTTTATAATCACAGCAGTATAACGGAAAGTTTTTGTGTGCCTTGATATTTAGTTTGAGCATATCATTAATGCATGAGTTGATTAACCCTTTGAGGGGCAGTGGTACGTATTTGTCCCACCTATTTGGTTTTGGATTTTTCCGTATTTCTAAAACGTATATGCCTTTTTAAGACATCTATAAGACTTTTTGAACTCTTGAATACCTGATTTATTAGATTTTATAGAGAAATTGCAAATATTCATTAATTGAAGTATTTGTTATAAACAATTAATCTCAAAAAACCCGTTTTTTACAGAAAAATGTGCCCCTCAAAGGGTTAATCTTAAGTCAGGCTTATTTATGTTGATGTCGCTTATGTCTTTATTATATAAATATAAATTTACAGTACCATTGGAGTCTATTTTTAATTAATGACTTGAATAATTTACCAAGACTAGCCGTGAGAGAAATGGGTCTTACACCTTTATTATTAGGTTTATCAATGAATATGACAAACGAACTTTGTCAGCTTTTAGAGTAACAGTTATGTTGATACATTTCATTGTAGGTGTCGATCAAAATCAATTTGTAATTGATTGGTAGATTTTTTATTACTTCATGATCTAAACCGTCAAGGCCAGTTGCTTATTTATTTTTCTTGTTATCTAAAACGGAATTAAATTCGGCGAAATCGAAAGGAGCATCAAAGAATTGAGTTTGGTCGACATAACACATTGGCATAAATTCAGGGTCCGTTTCGCACCAAGGGGGACAAATTTTATCTAAAGCGGTAGTAATACTAGATTGGTTTTGAACTTTGTTTTTTACGTTAATGGGTTGAAGTTTGTTTTTTACGTTAATGGGTTGAACTTTGTTTTCAGCATTTGTTGGATCAATTTGTTTTTAAGTACTTTACACGTATTCCATACGTATGTTTTATTTGTTTTAAAATTTATGGATTTGGCAAACTCAATGAACTTCTCTTTCTTTTTTTTGCGAACGTTTTTACAGCAATACAATTTAATTTATTATATGCAATCCGATCATTTATGGATTTACTATAGTTCCATTTCTTAAACGAGGCCTTTTTGAACCTTTGTATTTTACTACATTCTTCATCCCACCACACCACCGGATTTTTATGTTTATCAGAGTTCCTACTATATTTACTTATTGGTGTGCTATCTTTGAGGCTATTACTAACTATTTCTATAAACATTTCGTATTTAATATCGGCCCGAGCCGATGTATATTCGTCTGTTAAAAAGAGAGAGAAGCTTGATTTAAGTATTTCATCGAGATACTTCCAATTAGTACTTTAGTTTTAATTTTAAACGATTTTTTCCTATAGTAATTTTTTTCTATGTCGATACAACAAGTGATAGGGTAGTGATCAGAGCTCAGAGTTTCCTCTCCCACCATCATACTAATTTTGTCCGCTAAATTTAGAGTGGAGAAAACGAGATCAATATTTGAATGCATACAATTAACCAGATTTATGTGCGTTAAGGGGAATCCTCATACCGACATAGGGTTCTACCTTATCTACATTTAAATTATGAATTTTAATAAAAATTTAACTATTCATGATTGAAATTCGTAGGAGAGGCACATTCTTAACATGCCAAAGAATTTATTGCAACGTTAAAAGACAATATAAAGGTAAAAATAAAGGCGAAAACTGCTTAATATGATTAACTTTTCAATGTAGTTATGAATAATCGTATTATGCAGTTTTTCTCTTGATTTTCACTTTTATTCTGTCTTTTGACGTTGCAATAAATTCTTTAGAATGTTAAGAATATGCTTTTTCTATGAATTTTAGTCAAAAATAGTTGAATTTTTATTAAAATGCATAATTCAAATGTAGATAAGGTAGATCTCTGTGCCGGTATGAGGACACCCCTTAAGGAATCTGGGTTATGAAGGAATAAATTATTTTTATCTATACTTTTTGATAGGCATTCGCCATTTATATCGGTTTTCGAACAATTCCATATTATATTGTGCGCATTAAAATCGCCTATAAGAAGACTAGGAGTATTATCATCTATTATTAAAAATATTGAATCATAAATTTGTTACGTGCAAAAAGCATGCAAACCCTGACGATTTTCAATCGCAGAACAACCTCTTATTAGGACTCATTAAGTTGACAGAGCTAAGTAAACAAACGTCTGTTCCGCACGAGCGCCTGATTAAAACTGATTGATTATAAGTATTATTTGAAAAATTAAATATTGTGATCTAATTAATTTGAATACTTAAATATTAATAATTACGTTTCTTTTTCATCCATAATGCATACAATTTTTAATTATATCCATTTAAATATAAAATGATTATGAAATAATTATTATATTTTATTTTTTTAAATATCTAAAAATTGAAAATTATATCAATTATACAAATAGATATAAAAGCGTCTTCAAAAAGTAACGATACACCTAAGAAATTTCCAAAGTTGATAATTTTTTCAATCAGGTAAAGGTCGTTGTTGGAGTAACTTTTTAAGAGGTATCCGATGATGACCTTGGATTTGACCTTGAACCTCATTTTCAAGGTTATTTTGAGGTCAACCTCATTTTTTTAAATGGGAACCCCTACTTTTTATAGCGAAATCGAAAAGAGCGGAAAATTTTACGTCTGGATGTATATTAACGTAAAATTTTTCGCTCTTTTCGATTCCGCTATAAAAAGTAGGGGTTCCCATCTAAAAAAATGAGGTTGACCTCAAAATAACCTTGAAAATGAGGTTCAAGGTCAAATCCAAGGTCATCATCGGATACCTCGTAAAAAGTTACTCCAAGAACGACCTTCACCTGATTAAAAAAATCATCAACTTTGGAAATTTCTAAGGTGTATTGTTACTTTTTGGACACGCTGTATATATCCCTCTATAAAAAAGTCATGACTGGTTGTTGTGAGGCAAAAAAAAGCGTTTTTAGATATGACTCATACAGTGCGCTATCACAAGTCATGAACGGATGTTCTTATATAAGGTTAAGGTAAACGTTTCGTGTTTAATTTACAGAGTGCGCATGCATGTAGCGCTTAGTTTAAATTGTATAATTTTTTTATTAAAATTAGATTTATTAAAAATCTTTATAAAGATTATTGTAAATTTTGATCTTAATAAAATTAGATTTATTCAAATTCTTAAGGCGACTTCGGATTTTAGGTTAGGTTTCATTTTTGAGTTTACAAATTACTTTTTCAATATGTAAAATTTTTCAGATTTTTTAATTTTCCACCATTCTGCGGATTATAATGAATGGTGAAAAATTACAAAATTAAAAAAATTCTAGAAATTGAAAGAGTAATTTGTAAACTACAAAATGAAATCGAACCGAACTTCCGTAGTCGCCTTAATCAAGATTATTATAAATTTTTATAATTAAGATTCTAAACCTTTTCTTATGATATATTTTTAAATATAAAAATTAGACTTTTTCTTGGTTATGAAACTCTATTTACACAAAATCTTGGTATAAAAATTATTATGTTGAAATATCTTATTATTATAAGTTAATAAATACTTAGTAATCAGTAAAAATGAAGTGAGTTTAAACTAAAATAAGGTGTGTAATAAAGCCTTAAGAGGAGGTCACGTATCTCTGTCCTTTTCTAATCAAAGAATTGATTTTTTTACAAAAACTAATAACTTTATCAAAAAATGAAGAGAAAGCCGCATCTTGTATAAAAAAAAGCAATATTTTCTTTGATAAGAAAAAATTAATTTTATTGCTTCGTTCTCAAGAAAACCTTGAAAAACCAAATTGTCCACCCTAACCTCTATGATTTAAGTTTTTCGAGGTTTTCTTGAAAACGAAGCAATGAAATTAATTCTTTCTTATCAAAGAAAATATTGCTTTTTTTATTACGAGATGCGGCTTTCTCTTCATATTTTGCTAAAGTTATTAGTTTCTGTTGTAACGTTTTTATTTCCCGCGGGTGGGAAATATTACGTCTTTACCTCCTGTTGCCAGACGCTTCAGTGAGTGACAAGGGTTCGAGGCAGGAGGTCGGACAGGACGGGCGCTGGAAAGATAAAGGATAGTCAACGGGTTGACACGTTTGTTTATACTAGGGAGTACCTGGGCTTTATTGTACTCTAAAACTCATATATTACAACGACGTATAACAATAATAATGAAAAGTAATAAACTAACCTAAATTATATAAATCAAAATAACTAACCTAATATATGTACGCGTCATACAAAGAAATAAAGATTGAATTTATCATAAGCCACTTGACGGCTGATGCGCCTCTTGTCGGCGACAGAAATAAATGAAATCAAAATAATTGAAATAAACTTTATCTTTAATAATAAGTCGAATTAGACTAACGGCGGTTAATGGCCTGGACAGTTTTAATGAACAAACAAAGTTATAGTTATAGTATTAATAAACTATTCTAATAACGGTGGGTGGACGATATCCTTAATGCGGTAACCCGGAATGTGGCTGAAGGCCTACGATTCTCTAATGCGCGGCAGATGCACATGGATAGAACAATCCTGACTTGCCCTTTTTCCGTCGGCGGCAATAGGTGGGAAGCACCCTTAAAGCTAACTTAATATTACGGTTATAATGGGTGGAAAGCACCCTTAATGTTACTATGAACTTATCTTAGACAAAGTGTCTTATACACAGGTCGGCGCGGCGGCTCGGCGATATATAACGGTTCGGTGTAAATCAACCTTAATATCAAATGTTAATTAATAATGAATTAAGGCGACTTCGGATTTTAGGTTATGTTTTATTCTTGAGTTTACAAATTACTCTTTCAATGTGTAAAATTTTTCAGGTTTTTTAATTTTCCACCATTCTACGGATTATAATAAATGGTGGAAAATTAAAAAATTCAAAAAATTTTAGAAACTGAAAGAGTAATTTGTAAACTACAAAATGAAATCCAACCAAACTTCCGTAGTCGTCTTAATAAAGTTACTATTTACAAAAACGGCTGGTACGGCGGCTCGGCGGTACAAACTAATATGATCTTATATTAAGTTAAACTAATCTAATTTTTACAGTACGGGTGGTACGGCGGTGCGGAAGTGCAATGGCGGTTTTCTCGGTCGCATTTTATCTAAGCCAGCGAGCGCACTCGGCAAAGATTAATTGCGGCTCGACTTGCTTCTAATGATTTGATACATTAGAGCGAGCGAGAGAGTGGCTTTTCTTATAAGGCGTAGGAGCCCCATATAAGAGAGCCAGTACTGTATACTGCTTTCTCTCTCTAGGCCAGCGAGCGCACTCGGCTAAGAGAGAGGGAGAGCACAGTACCCAATGCCTCTACTCTTCGCTGAGCCTTAGTTCTTATATCTTCACGAGCTCGCTGTTCCTCTTGCGGGAGCAGCAAAAACTGACGGCACCTGGCGGTTGAGCCTGTTACTATCGTGCCTCGCGGGAGATTTGAATATCCTGTCTGCACGATTATGAATAATCGTTGCACTGTAAAAAACTCAATTCTTTAATTAGAAAAGGACAGAGATACGTGACCTCCGGGATTTGATAACGTAATCTCTGATATGTATTTCATATTATCAGTATAGTCCTACATGATTTTAAAGAGCAGGATATTTAATTTACTCTAAAGTAGCCTTCTTGGCTTCCTCAATAACTACCAAATTATATAATGAGCATGATTCACATTTCTGGAGTTGATATATGAAATTTCAGATCTGCATATTAAAACAGTTCTCAGATGTTACAGAGTATACAAATTTTAATTTGTAACATTTAATTGTATTCAACTGCACCAACCAGACCTTAAATATCATATATGAACCCTCGATATGTCTTTCAAGTAGATTGTATGATTAGGAAAATTCATAAAAATTCGAAGACGTACCTTGCTTTTGAAAATCAATTTTGACGTATTTATTACAGAGCAAATTACATGTATTTTTTGTTTTTAATCTTATGAAACTATGAATATATTATCATGATCATAGTGAGGAATGACGTATCAAGTTTTAAGTCTCATTTTTTTTTATTAAAGAAAGATTAAAGAAAGACAATATCATTTTTAATATCGAATTATGACAAATTTTCAATTAATTTTGAAATACTATTTTTTAATAGTGATAGATTAAAGATCTGAAACTTGATACATGATCTCTTCATATGTACTTCATAATATCCATATACTTTTATGTAATTTCAAAAAGCAGAATATTTAATTTGCTCTCAAGCAAATACGTTGGTGCTGGTTTTTAAGTAAAAAGTAGTCTTTTGGCTTTCTCAAAAAATACCAAACTATTTAAAGAGCATGAAGCATATATGCGTAGTTGATATATGAAATTTGAGATCTGGTATCAAACCAGTTCTAAGATATAACGAAGTATAAAAATTTTGATGTGTAATATTTTATTGCATTCGACTGCACCAACTAGACCTCAAATATCAGATATGAACTCTAAATATGTCTTTTATACAATTTGTATGATTGATTAAATTTATAAAATGTCCAAGACCTAATTTGCTTTTGATCAATTTGGACGTACTTATTACAGAGCAAATAACATATATTTTTTGTTCTTAATCTTATCAAACTAGAAATATATTATCATGACCATAGTGAGGGATAACGGATCAAGTTTTGAGTCTTATTATTCTTGATTGTAGAGAGACAAGATTATTTTTAATTGTGGATTATGAGAAATTTTTAATTAATTTGAAATATTAATTTTCAATAGTGATACATTAAAGATCTGAAACTTGATACAAGATCTCTTTACGTACTTCATAATATCCATATACTTTAATGAAATTTCAAAGAACAGAATATCTAATTACTCTCAAGCAAAAACGTTAATGCTGATTTTTAAGTAAAAAAGCTGTCTTTTGGCTTCCTTAAAAACTACCACATTATACAAACATTATGAATTACACTACACTAATGCTCATTAGAAATATTAGTATCAATGAAAGTTTTTGCAATGGCACAAGACTATGCATTAATGATTTCTCTAATCATTTACTTAAATGTTCAATTTTAACTGATATTAAGGCTAATAATATTGTATTTTTGAACCGTATAACTTTTTAGTGTGAGGATGTATTCCCTTTTACTTAAAGAAGAAGGCAGTTTATAGTTAAATTAGCCTATGTAATGACAATAAATAAATCTCAAGGTCGGAGATTTGATAAAATTGGTATAGATTTACGGAGAAACGTTTTCAATCATAGACAATGGTACGTAAATATGTCTCCTGTCCGATCTTGGGATTTTCTTATAATTTATCTAAGTCTTATAGATCATCAAAGAGAAGATACAAATGTAAAAAATTATGTTTATAAAGAATTGTATACATAAATATTTTTAATTATTTATGAAAATAATCATTTTATTTATTTTATAAACAATTTCTTCAGAGCGATAAAAATTCAGTACTACGATTTTCTGGAAATTAAAAAAAAATTGAATCAAGTTTCTTAATTTATCTACCAAATAACAATTCTAAATTTTATTAAATTTAATAATAAATTATGTGTAAAATTAATGTGCGCTTGCGCGCTGTTCAAGCTCTAGTATGTTAAAATTAGCAAGGATTAACTTGAATGAAATAAACGCAATTGATTCATAATAAATAATTTATTATAAAATACACGCAATCTTAATATATCTTAACTGCTCAGCTGTCGACCACGGAATGAAAAAACGCATCTCACGTTCATCAAAGATACTCCGCCTTACGGCAGCGCTATACACTACACACACACGATTGAGCGTGTCTATATTTCTAACACTGTCTCCCACACTCAATGTTATTTATCATACATAAATAATTTTTTCTTAGAATACGTAAATGAAAATATATGTAAAAGAAATAGAATTCTAAGTTTTTCAATCTCGATTTAAAGATGACTGCCGTTTGCTCTGTTTTTTGTTCTATTTAGGACCTGTAATGCAAAAAAGTAAAGAATATTAAAATAAAATTTGAATAAATGAATGTAAATATATATATTTTAAAATTTTTGTCATTCTTATCAGTCGTTCAGTATTAACTTTGACAACCGTTCATGCAGTTCAAATGCTAGCGGTTTTAAATAGTACACCACCTGTTTTTTTTCATCATTTGTAAACAGTCGTCCTGTCCTTCAAATCTAACTAGGAGAGGTCCCTATGTTTGGGTTACGGATTTTGTTGTAACTTAGGGATATGATTTTATACATAGAATTATGAAAAATGTCGCGAGCATTCGGTCTAGCGTTCGATCATTCCAAGATTATGAGCTATTTTGTTCAATTTTTAAAGATTTCTTCAAAGAACCATTGTTTATAATAATGAATATTACTCTCCAATGAAAGCTTCTAAGTTCATTCTGTAACATTCTAGCAAAAGTTCAGATTAAATCCTTTTAATTAAAAAAAAAACGTGTTCAAAAAGCTCAACCCGTTCAAAAGTTATAGAAAAATAAAAATTGTGATAAAAGTTGTTATAAAAATTAGCATGAAATTAAACTTCAATTTTCATTGAATTATTGTGTTGATTTTTTTTCACGTTTTTTCATTTGCTATAATTTTTGAGCGGGTTGAGCTTTTTGAACATATTTTTTTTTCAATCAAAAGGATTTAATCTCAACTTTCATTAGAATTTTACAGGATGAACTTAAAAACTTTCATTTGAGAGTAATATTCGTTATTAAAAACAATGATTTTTCAAAGAAATCTTTAAAAATTGAACAAAATAGCTCATAACCTTCGAATGACCGAACGTTATACTGAATGCTCGCGGCTTTTTTCATAATTTTATCTCTAAAAACATATCCCCAAGTAACAACAAGATCCGCGACCCAAACATAGGGACCTCTCCTAGTAAGTTCAGTCTTTTGTTCCTTTTAAGAGGAGGTCACGTATCTCTGTCCTTTTCTAATCAAAGAAATGATTTTTTTACAAAAACTAATAACTTTATCAAAAAATTAAGAGAAAGCCGCATCTTGTATCAAAAAAAGCAATATTTTCTTTGATAAGAAAAAATTAATTTTATTGCTTCGTTGTCCAGAAAACCTTGAAAAACCAAATTGTCCACCCTAACCTCTATGATTTAAGTTTTTCAAGGTTTTCTTGAAAACGAAGCAATAAAATTAATTCTTTCTAATCAAAGAAAATATTGCTTTTTTTATTACAAGATGCGGCTTTCTCTTCATTTTTTGCTAAAGTTAATAGTTTCTGTAAAAAACTCAATTCTTTGATTAGAAAAGGACAGAGATACGTGACCTCCTCTTAAGCATCTAAATACTCTTTCAACCGTTTTTCAGGCATCTTAAGAGGAGGTCGAGTATATTTGTCCTTTTCTAATCAAAGAATTGATTTTTTCACAAAAATTAATAATTGTAGCAAAAAATAAGAAGAAAGCCCCATCTCGTATAATAAAAAGCAAGATTCTCTTTCATGAGGAAAAATTATTTTTATCGCTTCGTTTTTAAGAAAACCTTGAAAAACTGAATTGTCCATCCTAACCTCTATTTTTTGAGTTTTTCAAGGTTTTCTTCAAAATGAATCGATAAAAATAATTTTTCCTCATAAAAGAAAATCTTGCTTTTTATTATACGAGATGGGGCTATCTCCTTATTTTTTGCTACAATTATTAGTTTTTGCAAAAAAATTAATTCTTTAATTAGAAAAGGACAGAGATATACGACCTGCTCTTAAATGGGTTTGATTTAGTGTCTGCTTAGAATATTAAAATCATAGGCAACATTTGGCCTGCTTGCATCGATTTACTATTCTCTTTACCTTGTCTTCTTTTTCTGTTGTCCACCTGATTGGTTACCATATATGTTCATTGAGGAGGTGATTGATCAAAACTAAACTTCTTTAGCATTTTGTTTATGTATTCTTCCCGCTTAATCAGTCTTGCTTTATTTCTAAACTTAAGAAACTCTTAAGCTCACCAATTTTTGTCATTTTAAATTCTTTCTTAAAATTTGTTTCTTTTTTTTAATTTTTCATCAAGCATCTGTACGTTATTGCCAACTAGCATAACGTACAGATACAGACGTATGCTATTTTCTTACTACATCTTTTAATCTTTCATTCCAACAGTTTGGATTTATTTTCGAATCGTATAAAACCTTTTCCAATTTGCTAATCTTATTTCGTTTGATTCTTTCAGAAACAATCATCCCTTCAGATATTTTACTACGTTTTTATTAACTCGCTTTGGTGTCTGTCTGTCTGTCTGTCTGTCTGTCTGTCTGTCTGTCTGTCTGTTCGGTACGAATTTTGCAACCGATTGTAAACTAACTTCCTGATGAGCTAGAGACTTGAAATTTTAAATATAGCTCGGAACTGGATGACAATGCAATATTATAAAAAAAATATATATATCTACCGAACAATATATTAATATATTCAATCATATACGGAGATGTTGGCAAAATTGAAGATTTGAAGATTTTATATATAGATACACTTTTAACATTAGTGTCTAAACATCTTCGAAAATTTTAAAAATCTTCTTTTGATATATTAATATATTAATATATTAATATATTAATATATCAAATATAGTAATATATTAATATAGTAATATATTAATATATTAATATATCAAATATATTAATATATTAATATATTAATATATTAATATATTAATATATCAAATATAGTAATATATTAATATAGTAATATATTAATATATTAATATATCAAATATATTAATATATTAATATATCAAATATATTAATATATTAATATATTAATATATCAAATATATTAATATATTAATATATTCAATATTATTTTTTGCATGCATTGTTGGATAATATAATTAAATATATATTCCCACCGAAAAATATATTAATACAATTATATACGGAGATATTGGAAAAATTGAAATTTTGAAGATTTTATATATAGATATACTTTTAACATTAGTGTCTAACCATCTTCGAAAATTTTTAAAATTCTTTAACTTCTCATATTGCAATTAGACATAAATTACAGCATTTTCTATTATACATATAGAATTGGAGACTGTATTTTATTCATTTTATGGTCTAACAATGCATAAAACAATAAATCTTGGTTGAATTTCTAATGGCGTCATTATCGTCAAAATGGCGGGAAACTCACCATGCGATTACGTGTTCTCTAAAAAAATAGATGAAACACGTTTTAGTCCCTTGACAACAATATATATGCTATATAATATGCACTGTTGGACAACACGATAAATAATATTAATAATAATAATAATAATAATACCAAAATGTATAAGATAATATTTAAATAAAAAAAAAATTTTCAATCTACCACGTTTTTTAATTGAACTAAAAAGTATAAAATAATATTAAAAATAAAAAAAAACTTTTTAATGTACTACGTTTTTATAATGAACCAAAAAGTATAAAATAATGTGTAATGAAATGAAAAGTGAATAATGATTTGAAATAAAAAAACGTGGGGCGCATACAATACATAATAATAAACATGCGCCCCACGTTTTTTTATTTCAAATCATTATTCACTTTTCATTTCATTACACATTATTTTATACTTTTTGGTTCATTATAAAAACGTAGTACATTAAAAAGTTTTTTTTTTATTTTTAATATTATTTTCATGTATACCTCACTATTTAAATATCCATTTAGTAAATCTGTCTTTACGTCCATCTGACATATTTCTAAATTCAGTTTGTTTGCTATTGCTAGCATAGATTTGGTTAAATGTAATAATGAAACCAGTGATATATTTCTTGCATATCATACTTATTTCTGTTTTTGAAACTACGAATTACTATTCTGGCTTTATATCTTATTTTACCGCCTTCTGTCTTTCTTTTAAATTCCTATCTTGAATGTTTAATCTTTTTTTGTCATCCATTACAATTGATCTGTCAACTAATTTTCATACATTATTCTTAAATATAGATGTTAGGTTAGGTTAGGTTGTAAGGGTTTGGACGACTGCCCTTTCACGGGAGTCGTCCCAGCTTGGTGGCCAGTGGCCCATTGCTATACCCAATATTGATAATAAGAGACAAAGCAGGGCAAAAGAATACTAATTCTCTTTCTTTTCTCCACTGAAGCACTTCCAACCTCTAGTGAAGTTCATTAGCTTCCTTGGCCCCATCTCTGCTACCTCTTCTAGTTCCTCTAAATAGCTATATCCCAAATTCTTGAGTCTTTTGCTCTCTAGTGCCGGACAGTGACATAGGAGATGTTTCAAGGTTTCCTCCTCCTCATTGCATTCTCTGCAGTAGTCGTCCCCGATCTTGCCCATTCGTTTGAGCCTGGCTTTAATAGCACAGTGACCTGTTATTACTCCTGTGATCATACTGACTGAGGTTCTTTTGTAGCTTAAAAGCTTGTTTGTTTTTTTTTTCATCAATTTTCGGCCACAATTTCCTGGCTATTCTGCAATCACTGTGGTTGTTCCAGTCCTTATTGTGCCTCTCTTGTAGTATTTTATCAATAGCTGTCTTAATCCCTTTGATCTGTGACTGTGGATCTCTGCACGCTTCCGCGCTGTCTCTATCCGCTCCCAGCTTTGCCAGCTCGACCGCCTTTTGGTTACCTTCCACACCACTGTGTCCGGGAACCCAGCAGAGTCTGACTCCGCTCTCACGGATCCATGAGAGCCTCCCGGCAGCTCATCACAGCCTTTGATCTGGTGACCTTGGACGCTAATGTTTTTAAGGCAGCTTGACTATCCGTGTAAATTGTGGCTCTGCTGGAGCCTCCTTTACTCTGGATAAGCTGGGCTGCTTTTTCGATAACCAGGACTTCTGCTTGTAGGATACTGCAGCCACTTTTGAGTCTATACGACTCCTCGACATCCAGCTCCCTTGAGTAGATTCCTGCTCCTGCGCAGCTTAATGATTTCGAGCCGTCTGTAAAAACAGCCCATTCATTACTTCTCATTACTTTACCGTCGTCCCATTCTATTTTCGACGGTATCTATATATCAAGTTGTTTCTTGAACTTCAGCTTGGGTTACATGTGGTCCGTTAACTGTGTTAACAATGCACCCGCACTTTTGTCCATTTTTAACATTTCTTTTGTTATGCCTGTGTGTACACAGTCATTATCCTGCTTCCATAGATTTGAGTCTCTTAATCTGATGGCTCCTTTTGAGACGATTCCTTTAATAACTAGATCTAGTGGTTGTAGATTGAGAATTATCTTTATGGCCGCTTGTGGTGTACTCCTCATTGCCCCAGTTGTGCCTAACGTAGCCACCCTCTGTACTTTATTAAGGCTCTTTTTATTTATTTCCTTGTTTATGATGCACCATCACACCAGTGCTCCGTAAGTGACTATTGGTCGAACAATCGCATCATACATCCATTGCGTTATCTGCTGTTGCAGACCCCATCTCTTACCGAACATTTTTCTGCATGTGTAGTATGCGTTTATTCCTTTTTTCATTCTTTCTTCGACATTCCGCTTCCAGAGCAGCTTCGAGTCAAGGACAACTCCCAGATATTTTGCTTCTTTAGACAGCACGAGTGTGTGCCCCCCGCGTTTGGCAGTTTTATCTCTGGAGTTTTGTATCTTCTTGTGAACAGAATCAGTTCCGTTTTATTAGGATTTACTCCCAATCTGTTTCGTTTTACCCACTTAGTGATTTCTACTAAGGCTGGCTTCATGATATCACCGATCACAGTTGCATCTTTGCTCGTAATCAGTACCACCACGTCGTTTGCGTAGGCTACCACTTTTATTATTTTTTCCTCAAGTCTTTAGAGGATTTTATTTATTACCACTAACCACAGAAGGGGAGATAAAACTCTTCCCTGTGGTGTTCCTCTTGTGTTTTTTCTTCTGGTAGTTCCGTTGCCTAATTCCGAATTTATGATTCTACTTTCCTATAGATGTAATATAGATATTAACTATCATTAATAGTTTTAGTCCATTTAAAAAAAAATTTTTTTTTTTTTTGACTTCATGGCTTCTAAGTATGTACTGGGGTCATTATTTATTTCAGCTAATAAAACATGAGTTTCTTCATCTATCTTATTTTCTGTACTTGTTTGTGTTTCCATTGGTAATTAAATCTGTTGTTTTGTTTTCTCTCCCTTTAATTCTTGCACTTCATATTCAGTATTTTTCTTAACTTTTCTCGGTCGTCGTACTAATTTTTTATTTTCTCTCCCTCCGGTCTTTAAATTCATGTCTCATTTTCTCTGTCTTCTTATACAAAAGTCACAAACCATGTATCTTTATCTGTTTATAAATTTTTTTCCAGTCTTGTATATCAGTTGTTTCATATATATCTTTGTTTACTTATTTTTCGTTAAATTGTACATCTCTCCTTTCGTATAGTTTATATAAGGCACATTGTATGTGAATGTATTATTTGCAAAGGTTCAATCGTTCTATGCCTGACTGTCTGAAATGGCAATTTGTTAAGCTTTGTAATTATACACACTTCACAGTTTTTCAACGTATCATCAAATACAGCCTGTTTTAAAGTTTTGATATTAGGAAATTTTAATTGTAATTTTCTTAAATAATCAACTGATGCATGGCCCATACGAACATGTTATAACATAGCACAGTTGTTTGTATTTATTTTCTTTGTTGCTTTTGTATTTTTAAGCTCACATTGAAATTCTTCACTTACTTTACTCTAATGTGATTTATAAATATTTCTGTCTGCAATCTAAATATTTTTCTTTTTTGACTGTCTGATTTTCTTCCTTTTCAACAATTGCATTATCTTATTTAATATTCTGTCCATCATTTATTCTATTTGTCATTACATATGCTAGAACCTATCTTTGTTCAAAATTATTTTTTGTAACATTTGATTCAAATTTAATCAATTAATATGGCCAATTATATATTGGTGAAGATGAAAGATTTTTATTCAAGTTTTCCGCGCAGATTACTCTGTCTAAAGTAATAAATTTTCTATCAGTCGTATTTATTTGCACGCTTCCTTTTCCCTCAAATTTAAGATTTGCGCTGCTGTCTTCATTTGCGCATTGGATTTCGTTCAGTTGTTTAATTAATGTCTTGAAAATCAACTTTGAATTTGTCAAATGTTCTGTCGCACCACTATCAGCACTCTGTTCATTAGTCTTTTTGTTTCTAGATTTCAATTGATTAGAACTGCCTCCTTTTTGATATTTTCCTCTGTTTTATTTTACATAATTTTTTTATCTCCTTTTATTATCAGATTTCGCTCGTTTTTGATTGCCATTATTAATTGGATTAGTTATCTTACGTTTGAATGCTGTCTTACCTGTACTTTCTTTACTTTTATTATTATAATATTTTGATTCATACCTTTTTCTGTCATTCCGTCTCGAGTGTCCCTGACGTTTTGGACATCTTGAGATCACATGGTCAAGGTATGGCAAATCTCAGACAGAAGAAACACTCTTTAATGCTAATTCCCTGTCGTGGCCAGTCACTGGCATAGTGCCCATAACCATGGCAATCAAAACATCACACTGTATCGACCCTGACTTGGCCCTCATAGCTGATGTTAGATGTTTGTCTGTCGTTTGGTGGCTTTTAACCTGCATAATAAGTAGCTTTGGTTTATGATAAGATGACCCTTTCACCGCTACACTTTCTGTTATAAAATTTATTCCTTCTACTTGATGTACTTTGCTTATGATAGCAATATAGATGAAATCTCTTGTCTTCTTCAGATGACGATTTCACTTTTGGCATGTTACAGTCCGCTCTCTCGACAGTTCTGCAGTTTGCACACAAGGAGAGGAAATTTCTTAGAATTGCTGTTTCCTCACCAAAGGCCTCTAGCACCCGCAGTGAGTTTGTGCTCACGTTTTCTCAATAGTTGCATCAGCGAAAAATGAATTTATATGCGTTGATCATCGCTACAAATAGTAGATTGATATTAAAAAGTGTTTTGCATATATTTATTGGAATAGTCACTTATAAACGTATATTTAATGGGATTGAGACTCCAATATTTATGTATGTATTTATTATTATTTTCATTATAAGAAAAAAATATTTATTGATATTTTATTAAAAATAAGTTATTAATAATTTAACGTTTCAAATTTAGTAATTATTTCTATTAATTATTTCATGAATCACGCCTCTTTAAGGCTTTATTTTATTGATTATGGTTTCGAAACTGTTAAGATTGACGACAAACAATTCTTGCGAGTCGAGTGTCAGTGCTTGGGTGGGAGAAGCTTTCGAGCGTGATTGAGGGGAAGCGGAACTATTGAGAGTGAAACTACTGAGAGAGTGAACTGTATTATAACTTCTTACTATTTCTTCAAATCTGTCTATAAAATTAACTGCCTTTCCTTTCGCTGAATTGAAGCGTTTAGCTGCAAAGGCGGCTATCTCCATTTTTTTCCGAATTTATTTTTATTGCATTTTCGTATAAAAAACATTGAAATTTATCATAAAAAAATCATATTGGACCAAATTATAGATATAATATTTTTTTATGAGATGAAAAAAATATGGTTTGCTGCAAAATACACTGACTTCTAAGTACAAGTATAAGTACAGCAAAAACTATTTTTTTCTGTAAAAAAAATTATTTTGGAGATAACTACCTTTGCAGCTATACGCTTCAATTATACTGTATGTTGTACAATTTTTTTTGTATACTAGATGGAGTTACATTTACCTTGCTTATTTCAATTTCTTTAATTCTGCTCAACAATTCAACTGGATCTTTAATTCCTATAACTCTAGCATGATAGTCTTTATCTATTTTATTTATTAAAATATCACGAACCTTATATCTATGTTTTTCTTTTATACTTTTAGATGAACTTTCATTTGCTACAATAGTACTATCTACAACATACAGTAAGTCCAGCAAACTTAATTCAGACATAAAATAATCCAAAAAGTTTTCAAATTTAATTTAAGTCATTAATTTATAAGCGCGTTTTACTGGTCTGACTTTTCCAGGCAGTCCGGTTTTAATAGTTTCTGTCAACTGTTTAGAAACGTCTAAAATGCTATCGTTTTCTTTATTAAGTCTTTTATTAACCTCTATTCGTATCAAACGCGATATTTCCAATTTATTTACCGGTCCTAGGTGTTCATTCAAGACTGTCATGTTCCCGAAATCTTCTGCGTAAACTGTATAATTTTCAAAATCATTGTTTACCTTATATGTCGTTTCCTTGTCTTTGGATTCATCTGTCCTTTGTGCCTCGTAACCTGTAGTAATTTTCTTATGAAATTCCTCTTTCATCGCGTCTAGATTTTGGTTGTTAAAGTTTTCCATGGCGTTTTTTTCTTTTACTATCTAAATCATCAAATCGTCATCTCCTTTCTGCTCTACTCTTCTTCTCTTTGCTTCGTCTCTCTTGCTCTTTGCCATTTCTGCCTTAACTAAATTAAGCTTATCCATTATCTTGTCGAATTTGTCAGATAAGTTTAAATAAAAATTTTCATTATAATAATCATGCTCAAAAATCTTACTCTCGTCATCAATTTTTCTGTCATAATTTTCTATCTGTTTATTGACGAAACAACAGAATGTTTATAAATATTTTATTTTTTTTACTTTCTTGTTTGACTTGACTATTATTTTTTTACCTGTCAATTTTGCTTCAGTCGTTTCATTCGTTCTGTTTACTGTCTCTGCATTTATTTCTGCCGTTTCAGTCGTATTGTACTGCCCATCTGTCTCTTCTCTGTCTTTAGCTCCGACTTTGCTCTTATTTTCATCCATTTTTTTTCATCATATACATATATCTTTCCAACACATCATTTAATTTTCCTGTCAAACCTTTAATTTGTTTTTGTATTTCCTTATCCGTCACTATTTGACCTCCCGCAGTTGCTTTAACTACAGTTTTCACAGAGCTATCTTCAAAACCGTCACTTTATTCTGTCTTCTGTTCTGTCTCGTTATATAGCCCCTCAGTCTTTTCGGACTCATTGTTAATTTTGTCTTTTCTCTCTTTCTTATCAGTCGTAGTGTGGACACTTGTCGTACAATAAGGCATATATAATCCGCCTCCATCTCTGTGACTGTCCTTATCACCAGGCCAAATTATTCACTTGTAACTTACTTTTCAACTATAAAGGAATAGTAAACCAGTATAAATAAATTTCATATAATTTTGCCAAACACAAGCAAGACTAGATGATTTACATGAGAGAGTCAATTATATATATATATATATATATATATATATATATATATATATATATATATATATATATATATATTATAAGGCTAATATACCAAACATAAAGCTTTTAAGCCGACTACGGAAATTCGGTTGAATTTCATTTTGTAGTTTACAAATTACTCTTTCAATTTCTAAAATTTTTTGGATTTTTTAATTTTCCACCATTTATTATAATCTGTAGAATGGTGGAAAATTAAAAAATCTGAAAAATTCTACATATTGAAGAGTAATTTGTAAACTCAAAAATAAATTCTAACCTAAAATCCGAAGTCGCCTTAAGCTCAATATATCAATCACATATTTATGAAAAATAATGAGAATCAATCTATTATGCCGAACACAAGCAATGTTAGATAATTCAAATTTGTGATTTATGTATATTTTTATATTTAGAATTATATATTGCTATTATTTCCATACATAATATACTGAACACAAGTATTATTATATATGTGAAAGCAACAACTATGATCGATAATATTATTTTAAAACCATGGATATATTTTTGAAATTATTTATATACATACTATTGTACGTTCAAGCTTGATTAAATAAAATTTTTAAATATAGAATAATTATTATTCAATACTTAATATTTATTCAATTTCTGTCATAGCTTTGAATAATATGCTATCTGAGATGACTGTCATATATATCTCCTCATGAGAATGCTTCTTTACAAAATCATTTACCGTCTCTTGACTTTTGAGAAACAGCAATAAGCGTGTTTCCTCTTAATAATGATAATTTTAAATGGATGTTTTAAAATATATTTTTTAGACACCCGTATGCAAAACACAGTTTCTTGTGTCACTATTCAGTTGCGAAGCAATCTTTTTACACACTGCGGTGCAAGAAAAATTTTAGAACCATTTGTCATTGATTTTCGCTTAGCGCTGGCTTTATGCATGCAAGCTTTCTTTTATTTTTTTTCTCATACATAAAATAACCGAAACATTTTGATATTGTAATAGTATATATCAAAATATGCTATATATATGCTACGTATATTTCTATTTTTAAATCAAACCAGATCTTAAATAATTGAGTTGATAATGCTAAATATCAATTTAATAATTGTACGCCCACCGTTAATGGATTCTTCCTCGTTGTTTTCTTTGTTTTTATTGGAACATTTCAAAAGATTCAGGAAAGAATCAATTGATGTTAGGTGTACAGTCAATTTTATAATAAATGAAAAATAATAATGAAATATTTGTACATTAAGTAGTTTATCAATAAATAAATTGTATACTTAAATTTATTTGGTTGTTTTGAATTATTTATTATATTTATTCAATTAAAAATATGTCTTTTTTTTGTAAATTTGTTATGTATATTTTTTTGTAATATATATTTTTCTTTTTAATATATATATATTTTTTTGTAATATATATTTTTCTTTTTAATATATATATATATATATATATATTTTCATCTATAACATGTTATTTACTCGTTTTATTGTCACCTTCGTTTCAACAAAGCTCATAGCTTGTTACGACCGTAAAAATGTCGTTTTCGATTGCCTGTGTTTCGCTCACAGTGTCTTAAAAAATAGTATACGCAACACGTGCGCGATGCGGTTCACACACTCGCGTCTTTGTCGCCCGAGCGAAGCGAGGGCGACAAACTCGGCTCGTGTGTAAATCGCATCCTTAGCGCACTTGTTATGTAATATACTATTTTTTCAATTTATTTTATATATACTCGTTCGTATCAGTCAGTTAATATTTTAATTGCATTATAATAGTGTTACTCCAGTTTTTTGTGTGCGCATGTATTTGTATCTGTATATATACTTTCAGTCGTGCGTGCACTGTTATACATTCATGTATGCTCATATACAGACATACGCACAAATATATATACGTTCGTATAGTCTAATCTGTCATTCTTTACGTTTATTAATTTTTATAGCTGTCTTATAAATTCATTTAATTAATTTTAGTTTTTATTAGAATCATTCATTTTCTGTCTTTTTCTTTTTAATCGGTCTTTGCATGCATTTACGTAAACTTTATTCTTGTTCACTTTAATTTAGCTCGTTTCGTTTCACTTATTCTATCTCTTTCTTAAGCAGCCATTTTTATCGCGACGACATGCACACTCCTATACACATACTCACACGTATGTACTGTCTCTTTTGTTAATGCCATTGTTATTCTGTTATACATATATGCGTATACATATACATACACATATATATGTATATGTACATATATGCTCGCACGTTTATTTTCGCCTTTAGTCAGTTGCCGTCTTTCTGTCTTTTTCTAGTAACGCACGTCCTCGCGGTCTTTTTATTGTACATGGCGTCGACGTTTCTTTGTCAACTCACTTTGGGCCTATGGCCGCCATGTTTACACGCGTTCCTATCTACATATTTCTCGCAAGTTAAGAAATCGCCTTTCTTTATACATGCATTTACACTTCGTATTTATACATAAAAAGGCGTTTTATTTTACGTTTATTTTTCATTAAAAAGAAATTTCACCAAATCAAAGCAGCACTTATTTACAAAAAACTAATTTTCCCGTCTTTTTGCAAACATTCATTTTTAACCGATTTTTATTTAATATCCCTTATTTTCTATAAAATTTGTAAAAAAAATACCCTTTGCAGTTTTACGTTGATTTTACTTTTCACTGTCGTTTACGTGTATAATCCGTTTTTTCACTCAAGTCACGCTTGGGCCGTTTTTCTTTCTTTTTACTTGTAAGAACCCGCACTTTTCTGTTCTATTATATTTTTATTTTCTTATCAACTGTCGTGTTACTGGCGTTGTTCCTTCGGAAGGGCGATTCGACCTGTGATACATATGTATGTATAACACGTACGTAATGCGCGCGCATACTTTTTATTCTCTTGCTCACAACTAACGTCCCGATACGTACATATGTATCACAGATTGAATCACCCTTCTGTCTGTGCTGCACAAGGCCCTGTCGCTCATGTTAGCCTTTTATATAATTCCTTTCACACACTATCACTACGCCTTAACAATTACAGCACACACAACAGAAAGGAGCGAGGCAAGCAGACAAGAAAAACGCTTTCCAAATTATACTTTTAATTAATAAAATCTATTATAAGCGCGGTGATAGTAAGCGGCTCGAAACCTTACAAGCCACGAGAAAAGCCAAAAAAAAACATAAAGTTAAGATCGCTCTGGGCCCATAACCTGTTGAAATTAGCGAGAGTTAACTTAAATTAAATAAAATTAATTCATAATAAAAAATTTATTATAAAATACACGCAATCTTAATATATCTTAACTGCTTAAGAGTCGACCACGGAGTGAAAAAACGCATCTCACGTTCATCAAAGATACGCCGCTTTGCGGTGGCGCCACACACTACACACACACGATTAAGCGTGTCTATATTTCTATATAAAATAAATATTTTATTCTTATTAATTTTAAATGTCTTTGAATATTTTGTTAGGAATATTAAATGATTACTGTTTCTTTCGAATTATTTTCATTCATTATTTTCTTGATCATATTGTTTTGTCTGCAAAATGAAACGGGAAAAATTCTTCTGTATATTTTAACGAGTGCGGCCTACAAGGACATAAATATACATATATATACATACATATATATATATATATATATATTTTTTTTTTATAATATATCTTATTCTCTGTCAAATCGAAGCACGAAAAAATTTTTTTCACTAAAAATTGGTAAAGTAGTTCTTTTGGTTTGTATTAGCAAAAAAAAATTTTTTCCTATTTTTTCATTAATTTGTACATATTTGGAGTCAGGAAGTCGAAAAAAGTGGTTCCCAGAAAACGTCTGTATGTATGTGTGTTTGTGTATGTTCATTATACCAATTTCATCTCGAAAATTACTCGATGGATTTGCTTCAAATTGTGCATACTATCTATTATTTTGTATAAGTAGGCGTAAGCTATTAAAAATTGGTTTTCATAGGTTAGTTTTTTTATAGAGACATTTTAAGAACTTTAATCAAATTTTCGATTTTTAATTTTTTTCTATTATTTTACGTAAATTACTTGATGAATTTGCTTTGAAATTTGTATGAGAATTATTTGCATCGGTCAATTTTCCATTTTTTTTCTATTTTACGTAAACTACTCGATAGATTTGCTCTAAAATTTGTATACAAGTTATTTGCTACTGTCTTTATAAAACAAGCTTTTAAAAAAGAATTTTTTTAGAGCAGTTCTTTGATCAATTCTTTTGATTTTTGATTCAACGCTTTTACTAACTCTTTTCTTATTCCCTCACTTTCTCTCTATTTTTCTATCATAGATTGATCCTCATTTATACCCTATTTTTATCCATCCCTGACTCTCTCTTCCTATTTCCTAAGCATTCCCTCACACGTACTAACTTTTCTTGAATAGAAATTATGTTTTTTACATTGAAATCACATTTAAAAAAATTAAATCAAATTACTCTAACTCAATGAGCTCTATGAGAAAACATTGCGCCAAAGCACTTGGCAGCGTTTTTAAATTGAAATTAATTCAAAATAATCAGTAAAATGACACTACATAGGTTGTATTAAAATTAGTTAATTCACTTTTTGTATATATAATTGATCACTTATTTTTAGAATTATCGAAAGATGTGTTACTGTGAAGTGAAATGAAGTTAAAAATAAATAAATGGACTTCATGTGTCTATTTATCGTGTCAATAATAAAGTCGAAAAGTCTTATAATTGTTTAAGAACGTGTATTTCCATGTTTTTAGTATACTTTTATTGTAATAAAAGTGAAAATAATTTTGATGATTGTTATAGATACAGGTAGAAGTGATGAAGATATTTTATGGGGATTTCGAGTTGCACACCGAACGTTAATTGATTCTTTCCGAATTTTTTGAAATGTTATAAAAGAAACAAAGAAAAAAACGGAATGGTCCAATGAAAGTTCAGGATTCCAAGACATTCGGAAAGAATCCGTTAACGGTGGGTATACAAGCTCAACAAATATGGTATATCAATATCTCCAAAACTAATGAGCTTTAGGGTCTTGAAATTTTCATTTAGTACAAAAAAGAAAAGATCTTTGCGGTTTTATCAAAATTTATGCCTCCGCTAGTGAGATACAAGGAGACATGAGTTAAGTCATACATTACTGACAATGAGAATGAATTAATTTAATATTAATATATAACAGTGTCTATGATATGCTGATTTTAATTATTCGTTTGAACGGCTTCGAAGTTTTTATACATGATTACATTCAATTATTGCTATCACATTATTGGATAAATTCAAATTGAATAGAAAATCAATTTTCATGAAATGAGAATATTATTTACCAATGTTAATATAATAAACTACACTAAATAATACAGCAAGAAGTAGAATCAATCATTTTCTAAAACTGAACTTAATAATGTAGATCAATAGGTACTTGAATTTTAACAAATCTCAAGAAATAAAATTCAATTCAGTGTCTATCATCTGCTATGTATAATAAAGAATATGATCATAAAAGGGCTATTTACATTTATATAATTTATCTGCACGGTTATAAATAAAATGATTGCTCACCAGAATCATACTATTTATAACTTGTAATCAAGAAAAATTTATTACAAAGTATCGATCATTTTAAACAAATCTGTCAAGATATACATTCATACATGTTTTAAATTATCAAGAGCCACAAAGCTTCCAACACTCACTTAGATTTGTGAACCTCACTATTTTACAGACATTATTAGACACATAATAAAAAAACCTATTAATGATTTACATAGCTTAAAAAAAATATCAAAAGTTTCTGACACCGTACATAATATTTGATCACGTAAATTGATTCATGCCCTTCCATTATAAATGCAACATTAAGAGTGACCTCTTAAGTTCATCTCCAAAAGATGAATTTTGCCTCAATCACAATAGCTACTTGATTATTAAGTGTAATGATGGTCAAGTCTATTTGATGTTAGACAGCTATTGGATTGCGCAAAGGAAATCCTCTATGAAACAGTCTTTAATTTTGTTATGAATATAAATCAATTTACGTAATCAAATACTATGTACTTTGTTAGGAACTTTTGATATTTTTTTTCAGTTACATAAATCACTAATAGGTATTATTTATTATGTGATTAATAATGTCTGTAAAATAGTAAGGTTTACAAATCTAAGTGAGCGTTGGAAGCTTTGTGGATCTCGATACTTTAAACATGTATGAATGTATATCTTGACAGATTTGATTGAAATAATGATTGATACTTTGTAATAACATTTTTCCAATCACAAGTTATAAATAGTGTGATTTAGAGTGAGCCAGTATCCTATTTATAACAGTAAAGATAAATAATATAAATGTGAACAACAGGTAAACGATCATATTCTTTTATAGATTTAGCAAACGATAGACACTGAATTGAATTTCATTTTTTAAGATATGTCGAAATTTAAGTACCTATTGATCTGTATTAAGTTCAGTTTTAGAAAATGATTAATTTTAATTCTTACTATATTTTGCTTTCTCCTAAAGAAAGCAAAAAAAAAATTTTTCTCTATTTTTTCATTATTTTGCACATATTTAGACTCAGGAAGTCGAAAAAAGTGATTTCCAGAAAATGTCTGTATGTATGTGTGTGTGTGTGTGTGTGTGTGTGTGTGCGTGCGTGCGTGCGTGAGTGTGTGTGTGTGTGTGTGTGTGTGTGTGTGTGTGTGTGTGTGTGTGTGTGTGTGTGTGTGTGTGTGTGTGTGTGTGTGTGTGTGTGTGTGTGTGTGTGTGATTTCAGTACGCCAATAATATCTCGAGAACTACTCGATGGATTTGCTTCAAATTTTGCATGCAATTTAGTTTTTTGTCTTACTGAAGGGAAAGCTATTGAAAATTGATCTTCTCAGCTTAATTTTTTTTTTTAGAGCCATTTTAAGAATTTAAAAAAAGTTTTGATTTTTCATTTTTTTGGTATTTTACCTAAACTACTCAAAGAATTTACTTGAAAATTTCTATGGACATTATTTGCGAATGTTAAAAGAAGAAAAACTTTTACCAACTGATTTTCTTAGCGCACTTTTAATTTTAGAGCATTTTGAAAATTTTGGAAAAAATCTCTATTTTTCATTTCTTTTCTATTACACAAAAACCATTTGATAGATTTGCTCGAAAATTTTCATGGAAATCATTTGCAATGGCCTAAATAAAACAAGCTTTGAAAAACTTATTTTCTCAGTGCAGTTTTAATTTTAGAGCATTTTGAAAATTTTGAATAAAATTTTTCTAAATTTTTTTATATTTTACCTAAACTACTCGATGAAGGAGCTTCAAATTATGTATGGGAATTATTTATGATTGTTAAAATAAAATGAACTTTTGAAAACTAATTTTCTTTAATTTTCTTAGCGCACATTTGATTTTAGAGCATTTTGAAAATTTTGAAAAAAATTTTTATTTTTAATTCCTTTTCTATTACACAAAAATCATTCGATAAACTTGCTCAAAAATTTTTATACAAATTATTTGTTATTGCCTAATTAAAGCAAGCTCGGAAAAATTTATTTTCTTAGCGCAGTTTTAATTTTAGAGCATTTTGTAAATTTTGAATAGAATTTTACTTATTTTTTGGTATGTTACGTAAACTACTCGATGAAGTAGCTTAAAATTATGTAAAGAAATTATTTACGATTGCCTAAATAAAATGAACTTTTGAAAACTGGTTTTCTTAGCGTAGTTGTAACGTTAAAGCTTTTTGAAAATTTTAAAACAATGTTTATTTTTCAATTATTTGGTATTTTTTGTAAACTATTCGATGAAAATGTTCCAAAATTTGTATGCAAGTTATTGGTTATAGTGTTAAGAAGACAAGCTTGGGAAAATTAATTTTATAAACGCATTTTTAATTTTAGAGCATCATAAAATCACGTTACGCAAATGGCAAAAGTAAGAAAAAGTAAAATTCATATAGTTATTGTAGGTATTAAGACAGCCTTCAATACAGAGGATAGGGACATTTATATTAAAATCGTATTTAAAAAAATAAAATCAAATTACTCTAACTCAATGTGCTCTATGAGAAAGCATTGCGCCAAAGCACTTGACAGCGTTTTTTTGGTGTAGTTTATTATATTAACATTGGTAAACCATTTTCTTATTTTGTGAAAATTGATTTTCATTTTAATTTGAAATTATCCAATAATATAACAGTAATAATTGAATGTAATCATGTATAAAAACTTTGGAGCTGTTCAAACAAATAATTAAAATCAACATATCGAAGACAATGTTATATATTAATATTAAATTAATTCATTCTTACTGTCAGTAATGTATGACTAAACTCATGTCTCTTTGCATCTCACCAGGAGAGGCATGAATTTTGATGAAATCTTAACGATCTTTTCTTTTTCGTACTGAGTGAAAATTTTAAGACCCTAAAGCTCGATAGTTTTAGAGATATTGATATACCATAAGTGTTGAGCTGGTACAACTTAAAATTCCCATTAAATATATTTATTACTTCTACCTGCATCTACAACAATCATCAAAATTATTTTCACTTTAATCACAGTAAATGCATACTAGAAACAGGTAAATGCATTTTCTTAAAAGTAGGTAAGCAATGAGATTTCTGGACCCCCTCACCACAACTCCCTCGACTCATCTGTGCGACTAGCGAATAGGTGCAAATCGTGACTGAGCACTTATGACGTCATAGCCCACCCACTCCCCGATGATGTTATCACCCACAGCCACCCACTACTCGATGACGTCACTACCCACCACCCGATGATGTAAGCACCCATGTCAAAAGCAGATGCGCACGCACCAGCCGACTCCCCGATCCCCGATCCCTGATCCTAGAGTTTAAGTTGAGAGAGAGAAGTTGAGTCACATAATTTTCTCCCAAAGACATCGGGAGTCCCTGATCGGAAATAAAAGATCAGGTTGCATTAGCAATTGATAAATAACTTAGTCATATTAGACCTTGGTAAAATAACTGCGCAAGTTCTTTATCATAAAAGAGCTTTCTAGAAGTTTTATTCTCAACGTAAAATAATTTAAGCTAATATATATATATATATATATATATATATATATATAAGTATGTATATATCCTTTAACATCTATTTCATATTATTAATTTAATGGTAAAGTTCTTGAAATAAATAAACATAATATATACATATAAAAATCTTTCATATATTTGCATTTTTTTTTATCAACAATAAATACAATGTATACTTAATGTATAATAGAAAAAATAATATTGTACGAATTGAATATTTTGATATTTGATTAATAACAATAATTTTCGTTTATTAACTTTATCCATAACATCGTTTAAAAAATCTTCATTTTCAATTAAAGTTTTTGATACCCGATTAGGTATAAAAATTTGAAAATCGTCTTCTAAACCAACAATAATTTTTTCACCATATCTTGTGTTGCCCTTTTTTAGTCGGGTGATCAAATATATGGTATTATCCTTTATATCAATTATTTTTTTTGTTAGTAGGAATTTATTTTGCAAAATTTCATTCAACTTTTCAAGATCCATCTGGAATATGATAATATATAATTACACAGACATATATATATTTTTAATAGAAAATAAATAAGAAATTCTCAATATGTACCTTAGTGCTGTATTTTTAATAATTTTTTTATTTATTTAATATCATAGAATCAGAGATGTTTCTCTAAGTGCTGCTTCCAGTAAACTGATCTAGAACATGCTCTTTACCCTCTTTATAGCAAGCTAGCACGTTTACAAACGTATAGAAAATTCTAGAAATTTCATTTTATGATGTAATCCTAAGAAATATTGCTCAATGCAGTTCCCTTTCTTTCATTTAAAAATTAAACATTTACATCCGGTGATTGGTGTAAGCAATTGATAAATAAGTTAGTCATGAGAGACCTTGATAAAATAACTGCGCAATTTCTTTATCATAAAAGAACTTTATAGAAGTTTTATTTTTCAATGCAAAATAATTAAAGCTAATATACTGCAATAGATCTTTCTAGAATAAATTTACAATTCTTGGAATCATAAGACTTAAATAAAAAGACCGTTAAGTATTATTTAAAAAATTAATTTTTATATCTTATTATTTAAATGGGATGAGGGTTTAGAAATAAAAACGCACAATTAAATATAATTTTTATTTAGTTTTTTAAATAATCAGCATATTTTTTTTGAGTACAGGATCAATAATATGTTTCGTTCGTTCTATGCGCATCTTGAAAGGCTCATGATCACGTGTAATTTGTTTCCATTCTCCATGGCGAGCCGCCTGACTCGCATACTTCCACACGTACATTACGTGTATTTCAGGCTGTTCCTTAGAATGTACTTTTTTCATTTTCAAGTATTTTTAGCACACTGTAGGCAATCTCTTTTCAATAGTGCAAATGGAGTCTCCTCTGTGTGTTCACGACAACGCAAACAAGCCTGAATTTCAGGATCACGTTTTAACTGTTCTGGAATTTTATCCCAGGCCTGTTCAATACTTTTTGCTCCAAAAGTTGTGAGGAACGATTCGGGTAAGTGAGCTATATCAGCAGGGCTCATGAATGACAGGTGCTCCATTTGAAAGAATATTCTGAGTGATCGTTTAAGCGATGGTGTATTATCAAGATAGTATTTCTTTAACAGAAGCACATTACGATGAGCACAGTACACTTTGAATGAAAACTTGTGATGTGGACATAACTTTTCAAATATATTATAATTCAGTTTTTGTAATGATGGAAAACCAAGAGTTTCGAGATCACAAACGTGAAAGCCAAACTTTTCAAGCCACTGATTTTCTCACTACCCTTGACGTATACAATTTGCACATCACTCAATATTTCTCGTAGAACATTCTCGAGTTCTTCGTATGCCAATTCACCTAAACTCCAAGATAATCCGTGATAATTTCGCTCTAACCACAAGTTCGTAGATTTATACTTACTAGGAGAGTATCACATCTCCGGATCACGGATTTTAATCTAACTTTGAAATAGGTTTTCAGATGTCAAAATATGAAAAAAGCCAGAGTTATAGACCCCAACGCTCAATATTTCTCTAGTTACAGTCAATTAAAGAAAATCACTAAAAAAGTTACTAGATTTTCAAACGCCTATAATTCTTTAGCATTAATAACTAGACGCTTGCAACTACTTTTAAATGAAAGCTACGTTCAAATCCTTTCGAAAAAGCACCTATAGCATATCAGAATATTATTTTTTCCCAAAGTTACAGCGTTATAAGAATTTGAGCTGAATTTCCTTTTAAAAATATTAATTAATGATAAATGTTAAAATGTAGTACAATTTTCATAACGCTATAACTTTGGGAAAAAATAATATTCTGATATGCTATAGGTGCTTTTTCGAAAGGATTTGAACGTAGCTTTCATTTAAAAGTAGTTGCAAGCGTCTAGCTATTAATGCTAAAGAATTATAAGCGTTTGAAAATCTAGTAACTTTTTTAGTGATTTTCTTTAATTGCCTGCAACTAGAGAAATATTGAGCGTTGGGGTCTATAACTCTGGCTTTTTCCATATTTTAATATCTGAAAACCTATCTTAAAGTTAGAGCGAAATCTGTGATCCGGAGATGTGATACTCTCCTAGTTAGCAGAAAGTCTACACCAAGATTGTGGTGGTTTAAACATGAATACCAATGATCTAGAATTATCACGGAGTGGAATTATTGCCTATTCTTTTACAACAAAATCGTTGCCAGGCTGCTTAAAACCTTGTCCATCCAATACGTACTCCATTGTGACTGACTGCTGCTGCAGCTTCACCTCCTAATTTATACTGATCTCCCCACCTCTAGATAAGTTTTTTAACATCCTCACTTATGGGATTATATTCAACAATACAATCATTTAGAATCAAACAGTATGCTTAAGTTCTAGCTGGAAAGTCTTCTTTAACCTCAAATTCAAGAGGTACGTCCACTGGAGCCTGCTTCAATGACTCATTCTGTTTGGAGCAATCTATGACGATGAGAGGAGCATGAGTTAAAAATTCATTCTTTTTGAGCAAGGGTTCTGCTTCTTTATTGTAGTATGCCATTTAAAAATTAATATACATATCATATAGTAGAGCGTATTGGTTATGTGCAACATCAAGATTTAAATTTCCATAAGGATAATACTGAGAATTAAGAAAAAGTTTGACGTTGCTTATATTGCAATCATCAAACTGACTAGCATTAACACTTCTCTGTCTTTTACGATTGGTCTGAAAACTTATAATGACGTGGTTTCTCCAGCTGATTCGATGTTTTTACAGACCAAACGTGCTTTGTGGTGCTGACGAGCAGCGGATATTCATATAGCTCCCATGAGTGAAAACTCATAGCAGTAGGTTTATCTCCAAATACTTAAATAACTGTATCTTAAACTTGTCTGATACATTTACATAAGGCATTAACCACTCTACTTTAATCAATTCAATCTTGAAATTCTCGAGATTTCGTTGACCAGTTGGCAATGTTTGTAGAACAGAATTTACATTGTTTCTCGATCTAGTGAGAATGAGTTCATGTTTAGTGTTGACTACAATTTTACGATAGTCTTTGGCAAAGTCTAAAATCATACTCAGTGGTATTGATACATCAAAGAAATCCTCATTATTTGTAACCTGTTGAGTTTTCTCAATATCGAGCCAACCAGCATTCTCTAAATGATAGCTCTGACTAGGATTGAATGACAGCAAACCTTTCATAATACTTGTCAATCCCACATTCTTGCATCAGTCTATTTCAATGGCATTTCAAAGAGATGACAGATGGCGTTATTAACTAGTTTTGTATTCGTGACAACAGTATTGTCAGCTTTGAGCAGTCTTTCACAAACGTGTAAAGAGCTGCGAGATGGTAGAAGACAAAGATCTTGATGTTGTATTGATATGCGAATCTCATCGCTATTGTTATACGCTGATAGAGTATATAGTTGATGAGCATGAATCTCATAATGTACCACAGACTCATCGGAAGTGACAGGTGACTGTATGCTTAGTATTTCTGCCATTTTCCTGAACACAGCAAAAGAATGTGCAAATTACTTTTTTCCAAGAATGACTCTTAGACCGAGACTTTTGAGAAACTGGATGTTTTGACGTGTTAATGCTTTGAGAACTCGATGACGACTGACTACACGCTGACATGGTGTACTGTTTATATAACCTCGACCAACTTTCACATTATACACAATACCCATGTTTATGATGTGAGTTTAATGTGTAGTCTAATCGTTATAGTTTCATCACGAAAATTAACCAAATCTCCGTCTTGATCTACAATACTTAGCTGTATATAATTGATACGATTGCTGGTGGCTGGAAGATAAATGACTTGTGATGGTACTTCAATGATTTTATAGCCTGGAGGTACAGCTGGAAAAAATTCGTGTATGGTGTGTACTTTGTGTTTGTTTATGTATGCGCTAGCAGTAATATTACATTCAACGCGTAAAGCGATCACCTTTAGAATAGCTACAGGTGAATCTGAATGGTGAACTGCGTTTGCAGCTAGAATGCGTCGAGTGGAACCCAACAGTTTGCCAATGAAGTCTTGTGGTTGAAAATCAATCGTGTGACTACACTTTATTCTACTACGAAGAGTGCTAGTGTTTGGTTTGATGCTAAGAACAATGCCCTTTGATAGAAGAATTTCTTGCAAATAGTTTTCAATATCTTCAATTTCATAACTCCCAGTCGATAAAGTGATTACTTCCTCGCCGACATGAAACTTGTTTCTTGAATCAATATTGGATACTAAGTTGAAAGTTAAAAGTTCTACTAATCCGAGAACGTAATTTTTACTCTGTGAAAGTTCAATTGATGGAAAATATTGAGCTTCCAGTATCGATGATGTTCCCGATAAACTCAGAGTCAATGAATCTTCCATGACTGCCCAGACGCTACTGACTTTAATTAATCAATGTACACTTGTTTTATAAGCTTTTACACAGAAATTTTAAACATAGATGCCCACATTCGTAAGTATCATAATTTTGATATCTCTCATAATTATACTTAATGTTCTTAACTTTGAGGTATTGCATAAGATCTAAGGGTGGTTGTAAGTCTCCAAAGCTATCAAAATATACAACATCATTGCCACGTTTACGGTAAGCTAGCCAATGTGTGCCAGGTCTCTCATCATCCAGATTAATTATTGCCGATTCCCGGTAATATGGTCCACCAGTTGGCAGTGCGTTTCGCATGAAAACTCCACGGAAATACGGAATTTCCAAGATTCTAGCGTATTTCATTAAATCAACATCAGTCAGAGCCCTTATAGGTAGTCTTACATCGTAGTTTTTTTTTTACTTATACGTTCCCCTTTGTAAGGCTTCAAATGAATACCATAACCTTTTTTGTGGGGTTTCAAATAAAGACCTTTGCCAAGAGCAATAGCTTCCATAGTTTTATTATGACGTTGACTTCCATCAAGTTGTCATTTCGCGGCGCTAGCATTATTAACAGCTTTTACTATACCAGCAGCACTACCTGCTAATGCTCCCGTAGCACTCAAACCAGCAAAGAGTGGTATTAAAAATGGTAAAAATCCACCAACTTTTGATGGAACTGGTAGAACGCGTGGAATTCGAATATTCTTTTTATTATTAGCTTTTTTAATGGCCACACGAGCACCCTTTAAAATTGTACGAATGACTTTACTAGCATTGATATTTGGTATCAAAGACTTAGAGGCAGCTTTAACCACTCTTGATAGAATCATGCGTGGTTTTTTCTTCTTCTTCTTCTTCTCATTCTTTAAACCCATTCCAAATTTTGATTTTACTTTCATGGCTTTTGTAATAGCGTAGGCAGCAGCCTTCTCACCAATACCTGAATCTTTAGCCTTAACTCGCTGCCAAGCTTTTTCTGCTAATGATAGATTTTGTGAGTAAGGAATATCGTGCTCTTTGCAAGCTGTATCGAGTGGATTGATTCCAGGATCACCACGAGCAAGACGTTTTGCTAGTTTGGTATATCAAGTTCAAATGGAAGCTTATTGATGAGGGTGTTTACAAGACCATACCCACTTTTTCGCTTGTGTACAATCATGATCCTTTTTACTATACACAATAATGATCCTAACACCTTTATGGTTGATTGAGTACTGAGCTCACATCTATATAAATGATTTATTTATAGTATTGCAATCAGTCGGCTGCGAGAAAGTAAACAGTGAACATGAATTTTGAACCACAAAGTGTCAAATTACCAGTGTCGAATTTTGATACTATTACACAGCAACAAACGTCACAGAAACATCATGGAGAATTATTACCCAATAGTATACGTGCTGTGTTTTGTGGTCCTTCAGGGTGTGGTAAAATAATTACATTGCTTACTTTTAGAACACATGTAAATGGATTGAAATTTGAAAACGTTTACGTATATTTAAAATCGTTTTATCAGCCAAAGTACAAGTTTCTCGAGGAACTGCTAAAGCCGATAAAGGGTATACAATATTTTGCATTTAGTGAGCACGAAGCAGTAGTAGCTCCCCAAGATGTTCTTCCAAATTCTATAATGGTGTTTGACGATGTGGCTTGTGAAAAGCAAGATAATATAAGAGCATCTTTCTGTACGGGTAAACATAAAAATGTAGATTGTTTCTATCTTTGTCAGTCATATGCTCATGTACCTAAACATTTAGTTCGAGACAATGTAAATTTACTGGTAATATTTAGACAAGATGATATGAATCTCAAGCACATTTACAATGATCATGTGAATCCTGATATGTCATATACACAATTTAAGGATTTGTGTTTGTCATTTCAGGGAAATTATAAATATGCATTCCTCACAATTGACAAAGAACGTGAGCTAAATGCTGGTCGTTACAGGAAAGGTTTTGACTGTTTTGTCATAAATATAGGGAATTGAGTGTAAATCAAGTAGTACATTGTAAAACGTTGAACAGTCAACATGGCGAATTTTCAAAGTGAAAAAAATATTCTCCATTAGATTGTAAAATCTAGAGAAGCAATCAAACGTAAACATAAGCTATTGAAACAGAGTAAAGCTGATTTCGAAAAAGCTTTCAGTGAAACATTTAAACCTGTTGTTGATCCACTTGAAAAACTTGTAAACATATCTGAAATGAATGAAAAAAATTTCAGATCGCAAGATGAAGCTGAGTATACTCTTACCGAAAATGAACATGTTTCTGAGAATGAGCACCCCTCTGAAGATGGATACATTTCTGATGATAGGCAAATTATAAATGAAAATGTTGATGTTGCAATACTACCAGCTGATACAAGTTTGAGGCAGCTGCAGAAAGTAAAACTGACGACGACGATGACGATGGTAGAAACGAAATGGATTCGCTTACAAATAAATATCTTTAGATGTTTCAGAAAAATAAAAAATCATATCTAGATAATATCTATGGAGTTCGTAAAGTGGGTAGGATGATGATAATTGGTGATTTAATAATAAATTTCAGTATGGATCATGTGGTTGTACTTGACACACAACATCCAAAAACTGTAGGCTTACTAGAATTACTATTTCGAAAACAGCCGGATGAAAAACTTATTACGAAAGATGATTTGAGAAATTATCGGAAAATTGTTGAAATAACGAATGCATACAGAAAGAATTACCATGCTGATGGATCACTTCGCAAACTACATAGTAAAAAATTTAAAAATTATATTGCTCCATTTTTTGATAAATCTTCAGCTCGAAAGAGGAAATCGTTTAGTGGAAGGGGTTTCTTACCACGCTACAAAATTGCTCGAAAAGGTACACAAATGGATTACGTGTACTGGGATGACCCCCATGAACTGGTTGATCGCTTACAGCTATTAGTGGCAGAGACAGAAGCTGGAAATCCAAGTCATACCAATGAGATTCATTTAATAATCGAAGAGCTACGTGAAGCCAACATTATATATTGAAAAGTAATGGTATTTCCTTAGTCAGTCGCATGATGAGTGTTGACGTATTCGGATGACAATTACAGCAGGCTGGTGGCCAACATAGTCCTCCAGATGTTGGATATAAAATTACAGAAGATGGACAGTATGATATTGAAAATAAGAGGTTATGCAATGTTGACATGCCTCAGCAATCGAATGATGCAGTTAATTTACAAATTTTACAAAGTATGGTTGCATCTGAATTCCGAAGCATATACGTAGTCACTGGAGACTTAAGACAAAACCTTGATGCATTAGAATTAGAAATACAAGAGTCAAGGGATGAATGTGATAAGAAAATTAAAAAAAATTTTGATGTAAACATTCAAGAATTAATTGATGAATATGATGCAAAATTGAAAAAAGTTGATTCAAACATCCATGAATTACATGAGTTGTTTATTTATCTTGCTAAAACACTTCAAGATGCTAAAATTCTGCCAGATATTCGAGATATAAAACAGAAATTGCGGGAATAAAAGAATCTAAATTGAATTAAGTCTACAGCCATGGAGCACGAAAGACTCGTAGAAGAGTTGCATAAGCCTGCTCAACGTAATTATCCACGTCGTAAATTCATAATACGTGGTTTGGATGAGACCTGGCAAGCCGATCTGGTTGATATGCAGCCTTATGCTCGAGAAAATAGTGGTTATAGATACTAGCTCACAGTTATTGATATTTTCTCAAAGTATGCATGGGCTGTACCAATAAAACGTAAAACTGGTGAAGATGTTATTGCAGCAATCAAATCTATATTCCATGAAGGTCGCATACTAAAAAATCTGCATATTGATCGGGATAAAGAATTCTACAACTCTTCATTTGAGAAGCTCTTGAAGCATTATGGTATTAATTTGTATTCTACATATAGTAATCTGAAAGCATCCATCTGTGAACGTTTTAATCGTACACTGAAGAATAAAATGTGGATACAATTTAGTCTACGTGGTAGTTACAAGTGGCTTGATATTTTATCGTAATCACTTACAACATACAATAATAGTGTACATCGTACAACTAGAATACGACCTAAGGATATTACACATGCAAATGAAGCTAAAGTTCTCAAAATATTTAAGTACAAATATGATATTTCTAAAAGATTAAAGTTCCAAGTTGGTGATAAAGTACAAGTGAGCAAGATTAAGCAAGTATTTGAAAAGGGTTATACATTTAATTGGTCAACAGAAATTTTTACCATAAGTCCAGTAATACTTACCAATCCTATAACATATAAACTGAAAGATTATAAGAATCAGCCTATAGCAGGCGGTTTCTATGAGCAAGAGTTACTTAAAGCTAAATATCCTGATATCTATCTTGTGGAAAAAGTTTTAAAATAACAAGGAAATCAGATTTATGTAAAATGGCTAGAATTTAATAATTCACATAATAGCTAGATAAATAAATCAAATTTGTAATATTGAAAAATAAATGTACACATATAACATATATTAAAAGTGTTTTTTTATTTATTTATTTCTTATATTTTACAATATAGTTTAAATAATTATTTTTAATATATTAAAATTAATTTATTCTAGACTTGACTTTATTGTATAATGACCCCAAGGTAAGGTATCGAACTTGCCATCTTCTATGTATCTTTTATTATCATCTGGGCTTAATGTTAATTCCGTCTCGAATTCGCTATACACTTTACACTTGTAAGAGCGACTAGTACGTTGTGTTCTGTATTTTGTTGTATTCTTTTGTAGACACTCTAAATAATCATCGAATGTAATTGTTTTCTCAATCACCGAGCTTCTTGTACCTTTAGCTTTTTTAACTTTATCTTCACCCTCTATTCGTATACTGTACATTTTACTGCGTAGCCCAACAAATTAAGTCATTATGTGCCCATTACACTCATCTTTTATTAATCCAACGACCTTTTTGCTGGCTCGAGATATATGAAAAACATTATTAGCCGGATAATCAGATGTGTTAAAGTTTTGAATATCACGTTTCATAATTTTATATATAACTCTATTACAAACTTCATATATCAAACTATCTGTATCTGTATAAAGCAGCTTACATAAATCTTCAAATTCTTTCTTCATATAACTATAGTGGAAATTATATACTAATGTCTTAGATAAATCTAGTATACATAATCCAATATATATAGGTTTATTCATGTAAACTTCAGTTTTCCCTAATTGTACAGCAACAAGACTTTATCCAGAATAGTTTGGCTATGAAAATTTGGTTGAACGATGAGAGCTTCAGCACTATAGAGTCCATCCCATTTGGTTACCAGTCTGACATCAACTCTATTTCTAACATTCTCCATGGTTTTTCCAAATACTGCGTTATTCATGAGCTTATATAGATTTTTTTCAAATTCATTCTTAGCTTTTTTTCTCTTATCAATATTTAAATCTATATACGTTTTTAGCCACGGTGATTGATTAAACTGTAACACTCTGTGAATTTTCTTTAACTGTAATCCATTGTCTAGGGCTTGTTTTCAGTTTCTATAATGTATTACATATCTTTTCTTTGAACGAAGTGTATATATGAGCTTTTCGTATGTTGAACCTTCCGGTTTCTCATGTACTGGACAGAATGGTAAGTCTTTATGATGATTATGAATATGGTTAGGATAATCCAAGTCCACTTCCGAAATCTATCCGATAGGTGAGTCAACAGGCACAAAAAAGTTCATTTCATTAAAATTACCTTCAACCCACTTGAAACAATCAGTTGGAAGGTATTGCATCACAACCCACTCATAAAGATTGTTGACATCGAAGTAAATCAGGTATTTGGATTGCTCTTCTGGATTGTATGCATCATTCATGTATTTATTATTGGCTTTTGAATAACGATTGCAGCACTGACTGATACTTCCTCTAATACCACGTTCAATAAACATTATCATGTAGATGTCAGTTCGTAATTCCAATTTAATGTTGGTATACTTGAGCATTGCATCCCAAGTGTAGCCAGGAAGTGTATAATAATGTGCTGGATCCAAATCATAGGTAGTAATACAGCTGAAGTGGAAGTTTTCAAAAACTTCTTCTAATAGTAGCACATCAGTTTTTAAGTAGAGATCTGAATAATCACCTAAATTTAAAATATTGAATTTATCCAAGACACTTTTAGCATGTTCATAATCTTTATCCGATATCTTACTATTATTTAAAATGATGTAAAATTTATCTTCGGTTGGTAATTCAGAAATTGTCAACTTTTTCTCAGAGTCTAGATAATCATATGGAAAAACTCCTATTCTCTTGAGTGAATTGAATTTCTCTTCGGTCAGTGGTCCATATTTCGCATCATTAATAAATTCAGATGGTGAAATATTATAATGTTCCAAGTAAGATGATAATTTATCCAGAGATGACGGCATGAATCTAAAAGAGTCTATAAATTTGTAATTAATTTCACTACCGTCAATGCGTTTTGTAAACGATACGAAGCGCTCTTTATTCAGTGGTAAAAGATTTACACGTCCAGGAAAATTTTGAGCAATATCTCTTATGAGGAAATGTGAGTCATAACCAGTAAGATTATGAAAAACAACTGGAACACAGCGTGAATCCTGATAACTCAAGTTACACTTCTCGTGAGCTGGACCTCGATATTTACCAGTTAAATGACAATGATCATGAACTCTGTCAGCTTCCAAGGACTTTCCACATACATGACAAGTAGTTACATTTTGGAAGTCAAGTTTTTGCTGGTATATTAATGTATCCATGGGTATAGGACACCAGTGAACAGTCTCAATGTTCTCTGCAAGCGTTTCTAATTCTTTTGCAAACCATGCTGCAGGTTGAGAACCTCTAAAGCTACGGTAATACAAGAGTGTATCATCGTAGCTACATTTAAAGTAGTATCCAATACTAAAAGCCTTATGTTATTGATAAATTCTTTTATATTCCATACTTTCGAGGAGTGATTCAAAATCGGCATATATAATAAATGGTACCCTTAATTTATAATGAAAATTTTTAAATTGTAAAATATTTTCTTTTAGACTTGGTAAATTAACTCTACACTTGTTTATCTGCGAGCAATCTTCTTCATGAGCATCCAGTTTAGCTTTGGTATGAAAGTAATGTAGACACCTGTTACACAAATAGCTTTGACCATTATGTTCTGATACTTGCATAGATACGAGTCTTGATAAATTTTTAATCCAAACGTAGTGGAAATTGCTGTATCCTCATGATTATTTTCCACATCTTCATCATCATCAATGTAAAAGCTTTGTATAAGTAGTAAATTAATATGAGTATTTATTTTATTTTTAGTTATGCGTAATGGAGCAACATGAAATTTCCCCGAGCGTTTTTTCGAAATAAACAAATAAATTGAAATGTTATTTTTCTTTTCGAATCTTGAAATATGTTTTGGTTTGACTCGAAATGGTATACCTTCGAAATCTAATTCATTTTTGTATTTTTCATATGTGGCTACTCTGTCTGAATGTGTCTTTGCTAGATGTAGTGCTGAGAGAACGGCCCATTTGAAGCATTCATCATCGAAATTTTCAACATTGACGCAAGTATGTTTGTTTTTAATAGCACGAGGTAGTTCAATGAACGGACTACCTTTCATTGGATTGTACTTGTTTATATGGATACACATATTAATTATTGAATGTAATGTTCAGCCTGAATCTTTTTCTTGGAATTCTTCCATATCAACTTGTATAGGCTTACGTACATTTTTCATGAACCATTCTTTTAAATTTGTTGATTGTAAAATTGGTTCAGCCTTTGTGTTTAAATACTTAGTTTCACTTATTACTTTAGTAGGTTTGGTTAAAATATATTCTGCAGCTAACACGACGTACACTTTTACAGCATTTTCTTTCCTCAAGATATTTCTTACACGCGCTATAAATAAATGGAGTGAATCATCCATAAATTAAAAAATGTCTATATTTTTCAAATTAATTATCACTCCCGATCTGATACGTTCGTTAAATGCAGCTTCTAGTTCCTCTCATTTCACTCTATCACTTCGTCTCTCACGTCTTTGCACTACACCTTCACCACGTTTCAACAAATACTTTAATTTATTTTGAACACCTTTGAGTAAGGCAATAGTAGATATAACCTTTTGTTTTTCGTGAACACTTGCACCACTTCTATGTGAAAGTAATTTTAAGACTCTTAAATTTTTACGATTATAATTAATCCACGTAAGAATTTCTTCTCGATTATTATCTCCTTTTGCCAGAAGAGTATATGCTTGCAGCATAGTATCTACAAGCTCGTTGCACTCGTATGGATACATGATTTTCTTATAACTCTGAGAATTGTGAATTGTTTTAAGTTCAGACAAATACTAAGTAATGGGGTTGTTTATCTTCTCTTTTATAGTGACGAATTGCGTCGTGAAAATTCTAAAAAGGTCAATCATGAATGTTCACACAGTTTTTTTCTTAGAATTATAAATCACCGGATGTAGTTGTTTACTTTTCAAATGAAAGAAAGATCGATTATGAATCAATGCGCAATATATTTTTTGGAATTACGTTTTAATACGTAATTTCTAGAAAGATCAAAGGTCTTATGCACAATATTTCTTGAAATCACGTTATAAAATAAAATGTAATTATAAAAATTGCACCCCTCTAGAAGCAATAGTTTTCGAGATATTAAGTTTTAAAATTTGAAAATTTTGATTTTGAAATATCTCGAAAACTATTGGTCCTAGCGAAAAACGGACGAAATTTTTAAAGACTTGAGTGAAATGAGTTTGATGGGTGATCTACCAATATACGTATTAAAATTTTAAAATTTTCGCCATTAAAAATTTTTTTCTTCCTAATTTTACTATATATATATATATATATATATATATATATATATATATATATATATATATATATGGGACGTTTCACGTCAACTCACCTAACAAAAAAATAGAATTCGTCGAAAATCTGTGAAAATGTTCTATTTGATACCCAAAATATACGAAAAAAATTTTAGAGGTCCAGGTCAAAGGGGTCAGGATTTAAACGTGATGGAATTTTTCAAATTTTTCAAATTTTTTGCTAAATAAATATTTTAATGAATTTTTTCCTCAAAAACTATCAATTTTTCGTTAAAACTTAATAGAATACTTTTTCTTGGAAATTAGATGTAAAATTCACCTAAATTTTTGCAAATTATAATATACTGATTTTTATGCTTACTTGATCGATTTAAACATACTATTTAGTATATCTAAAAATCGAGCAGGTTAAATTGGCTTTTTAAAATCTTATTTTTTTTGTTTTTTTATGAGGAAAAAATATACGAAGCCTCCAGTTGGGCAGCCTTCTCAAAGTTACTTAATTGTGCAAAAGTGTCTGAAAAAATCGTTATTTTGGATCAATGATGAGATTCGTGATTTTTTTTCTGAAAAAGTATTGATTTTTGGGACAAATGTATAAAAATGTTTTTTATTGGAAATCATGTTTAGAATATGAACATATTTTTACAAATTGTAGTTTAAGACATTATGAACCATATATACTAAAAATTTAACAGAAAATAAATTTTAAAATTTCAAAATTTCATTTATAATTTGTGATATTTAGCAAATAATGGTTTACAAAAATTTGCATACATTTTACATACAATTTCCAATAGAAAACATTTTAATACATTTGCCCCAAAAATCAATACTTTTTCAGAAAAAAAATTACGAATCTCATCATTGATCCAAAATAACGATTTATTCAGACTTTTTTGCACAATTAAGTAACTTTGAGAAGACTGCCCAACTGGAAGCTTCGTATATTTTTTCCTCAAAAAAAAATGAAAAAAATAAGACTTTAAAAAGCCAATTTAACCTGCTCGATTTTTAGATATACTAAATAGTATGTTTAAATCGATCAAGTAAGCATAAGAATCATTATATTATTATTTGCAAAAATTCAGGTGCATTCTACATCTAATTTCCAAGAAAAAGTATTCTATTAAGTTTTAACGAAAAATTGATAGTTTTTGAGGAAAAAATTCATTAAAATATTTATTTAGCAAAAAATTTGGAAAATTCGAAAAATTCCATCACTTTTAAATCCTGACCCCTTTGACCTGGACCTCTAAAATTTTTTTTGTATATTTTGGGTATCAAATAGAACATTTTTACAGATTTTCGACGAATTCTATTTTTTTGTTAGGTGAGTTGACGTGAAACGTTCCTATATATATATATATATATATATATATATATATATATATATATATATTAGCTTAAATTATTTTACGTTGAGAATAAAACTTCTAGAAAGCTCTTTTATGATAATGAAATTGCGCAGTTATTTTACCAAGGTCTCTCATGACTAAGTTATTCATCAATTGCTAATGCAACCTGATCCTTTTTTTCCGATCAGGGATTCCCGATATCTTCCAAAGAAGCTTTCGTGACTCAAATTTTCTCTCTCAGCTTAAACTCTAGGATCAGGGATCGGGGATCGGGGAGTCGGCTGCTGCGTGCGCATCTGCTTTTGACACGGGTGCTCACGTCATCGGATGTTAAGTGGTGACGTCATCGAGTGGTGGGTGGCTGTGGGTGGTAACATCATCGGGTAGTGGGTGGATGTGGGTTGTGGGTGGGCCGTGACGTCATAAGTGCTGAGTCACGATTTGCACCTGTCTGCTAGTCGCACAGGTGAGTCGAGGGAGTTGTGGTGGGGGGGTCCAGAACTCTCATTGCTTACCTACTCTTAAACAATTATAAGATTTTTCTACTTTATCATTGATACGATAAATAGATAAAACCTTATCCCACTCTACAGTAACACAGCTTCCAATGTTTCTAAAAATAAGTGATCAATTTTATATTGAAGTAAGTAAATTAACTAATTCTAATACAACTTATGTAGTATCATTTTGCAAATTATTTTGAAATAACTTAAAGTTTAAAACTAAAGGAATTTAGCTAAATTTAAGATTTTCGATTATTTTTAATTGCATTCTTATTTTTTCCAAGGGATCATTATCAGGGTTCATGTCCACTTTGAAACTCTTAGCCCATATATATGCATATAATACCTACTTAGATGAATTTGTTAGACATGGGATCATGGTTCAAAACCTTGACAAGTAGTATTTCAATGTCTTAAATCACTTTAGCTACTTGTGAATTACTTTTTCCTCAAGATTTAGAATATTTTGAACAAAACAGTTACTTAGCAAAATATTCCTACGCAACCCAACTGAGTAATTTAAGTCTAAAATTAGTCAAAAATGTCAAAAATATGGTTTGAGCCTAACTTTGAAGCTTTGTAGCTCTAAAAATATATACTGAAGAAATCTAAGAAAATTCTGAGTGGCAGATAATATTGAAAAGAACCATTTGACCAATTTTTAGCAAAAACAAAATTTTTCATCCTTCGATTTGACAGATAATGGGCATCTATATATATATGAGTAAAGTCAATACTTATCGCCAAATTTCGTCGGGGAGAAGAGGGGGTCCTGGGATTTTTACAAAATTATCGTATGTTGTTGTGCCTTATAAAAAAATGTTACGGTGAAAATTTCAGCCCTCTAGTAGCCTTAGGGCCAGAGCTATGATCTATTCAATGTCAAAAAATGGTCCGGTTTTGCCCCTTTTTTGAGAGCTCATATCTCGACTCCCTGTTAACCGATTTTAATTCACTAATTCTCATTTTGTTTTGTTATAACGTCTAGTAAATTTGAGGATGTTTTCATATTTTTAAATCTTAATCTCTATTTATGGCAATCAAATTTCAACAAAAGAAATTTAAAAGAATTTAACCATCTTCAAATGCTGCTAAGACCGAACAAATGAGCGAAAACACTTTTTGTAAGTCTTATTCTGAAGATATTTTCAAAACCTTTTAAATAAGTCCTGCCTAATTAATATTGGCGCAAAGAAAGCCAAGATATAATTATTTAAAAAATAAACATTTTGTGAAAATCGCGAGTTTTGCCATTTTGCTTTCTCATAGAGAAAGCATTGTATCGATGAAAAAATTTTTTTTCTGGTTTTATATTAATTTGTCCATTAATTTTCAGAAAATATCTGCGTGTGTGTGTGTGCGTATAATATTACTTCACTTAGTAAATTGTATCTCGAAAACTACTTGATGGATTTGCTTCTAATTTTGCATGAAATTTATTTTTTTGTCTAACTTGCTGGGAAGCTATAGATAATTGGTTCTACTAGCGTATTTTTAAATCTATAGTCATTTATACAAAAAAAAAATTTCGATTTTTCATTTTTTTGTTTTTTTTTTGTTTACTTCTCGATGAATTCGCTTCAATATTTGCATCGAAATTATTTTCGATTGCCCAAATAAAATAAATTCCTAAAAACTGATTTTCTTAGTGCACTTTTAATTTTAAAGCATTTATTTTTAATTTCTTTTCTATTTTACGAAAACCATTCGATAGATTTGCTCCACAATTTGTATGCAAGTTATTCGCCACTGTCTGAAAAAATCAAGCTTTGGAAAACTAATTTTCTCAGAGCAGTTTTAATTTTAATTTTTTTCCGACTTTACGAAAACCATTCGATAGATTTGCTCCAAAATTTGCTACTATGCAAGATATTCGCTACTGTCTGAAGAAAACGAGCTTTGGAAAACTAATTTTTACAGAGCAGTTTTAATTTTAGAGCATTTTGAAAATTTTCCGAAAGATTTTTATTTTTCATTTATCTTCAATTTTGCGAAATCATACGATAAATTTTCTTCAAAATTTTTGTATAATCAATTCGCTATTGTCTGAAAAAAATACGCTTTTAAAAACTAATTTTCTTAGAGTGGTTACAATTTTAGAAAATTTCAAAGATTTTTAAAAAAATTTCGATTTTTTATTCCTTTTTTTTTATTTTACGTAAAGTACTCGATAGATTTGTTCTAAAATTTGCAGGGAAATTATTTGCAACTGCCAAAAGAAGGAAAATTTCCAAAAATTGATTTTCATAGAGTAGTTTTAAATTTGAAGCATTTTTAAAATTTTGAAAAGAAAATGTTATTTATTTAGCCAATTAGATCTCGAAAATTACTCAATAGATTTGCTTCAATTTTTGCATACTATTTATGTTTTTGTATAAGTATACGGGAAGCTATTGAAAATTGGTATTCATAGAGAAGTTTTTTTCATAGAGCCATTATAAGAATTTTAAGCAAATTTTCGATTTTTCATTCATTTTGTATTTTACGTAAATAACTTCATGAATTTGCTTTGAAATTAGCATGGGAATTATTTGCAACTGCCAAAAGAATTATGACTTTTAAGAACCAATTTCCTTAGCGTAGTTTTAATTTTAAAAAATTAAAAAAATTTTTTTTTTAATTTTTATTTTTAATTTTTTTTCCATTTTACGTAAACTACTAGATAGATTTGCTCTAAAATTTGTATACAAGTTATTTGCTGCTGTCTTCATAGAACAAGCTTTTAAAAAATAATTTTCTTAGCGTAGCTCTTTGATCACTTCTTTTGATTTCTGATTCAACGCTTTTACTAACTCTTTTTTCACGTCCTTACTTCCTCTTTGTCTTTTTATCTCAGATTGATCCTTATTTCTACCCTTTTTTTATCCATCCCTGATTCTCTCTTCCTATTTCCTAATCATTTTCTCATATTCACTAATTTTTCTTGAATAGAAATTGTTTTTTACATTGAAATCACATTTAAAAAAATTAAATAAAATTACTCTAACTCAATGAGCTCTATGAGAAAGCAAGTGTTTAATAAATCAACAAGGACTAAAATAAAAGTACAGAAAGGAAGCTTTAATTTGCCGTTTTCAGAATTAATAGGAGGTCACGTATCTCTGTCTTTTTCTAATCAAAGAAATGATTTTTTTACAAAAACTAATAACTTTAGCAAAAAATGAAGAGAAAGCCGCATCTTGTATCAAAATAAGCAATATTTTCTTTGATAAGAAAAAATTTATTTTATTGCTTCGTTCTCAAGAAAACCTTGAAAAACCAAATTGTCCACCCTAACCTCTATGTTTTAAGTTTTTTAAGGTTTTCTTGAGAACGAAGCAATAAAATTAATTTTTTGTTATTAAAGAAAATATTGCTTTTTTTATTACGAGATGCGGCTTTCTCTTTATTTTTTGCTAAAGTTGTTAGTTTGTGTAAAAAATTCAATTCTTTGATAAGAAAAGGACAGAGATACGTGACCTCCTTTTAAAAAATAATAATTAGAACCAGAGATATGTTATTTTAACCCTTTCGTGCATATAAGGAACTGACAATCATAACGTTTCTGAAACTAGAAAATTTCGATGTCCGGCATCGAGCTGAATCCAATTCTGGAGTCAGATTTTCGAAATTATAATAATTGGGCCCAATACCGAGGGGGCCCAATCTTAAAATTGAATATTTTGAAAAACAAAAAATAGCAACGTATTTTGCGTAAAATTTCAAGATGAAATTGTTTTTATCATTTTTCTGATTAGACACACCAATTTCGAGTAAAAAATTATTGAACGTGTAGGATATTGGGTCTGCTTTTACTCAGGGGTCCAATATCCTAGAAATTCAATAATTTTTTACTCGAAATTGGTGTGTCTTATCAAAAAAATGACAAGAATGATTTCTTCTTAAAATTTTGTGTAGAATACGATGGTATTTTTTATTTTTCAAAACTTTGCATTTTAAGAGTGGGCCCCCTCGGTATTGGGCCCAATTATTATAATTTCGAAAATCTGACTCCAGATTTGGATTCAGCTCGATGCCGGACATCGAAATTTTCTAGTTTCAGAAACGTTATGATTGTCAGTTCCTTATATGCATTAAAGGGTTAAAGTTAACAAGCAAGAAAGTACCAAAAATCATCTAAATTCTAAAGGACAGTGATTTTGTGATTTTTGGTACTTTCTTGCTTCTTAACTTTGAACAAACATATCTCTGGTTCTAATTATTATTTTTCAATTCTGAAAACGGCAAATTAAAGCTTCCTTTCTGTACTTTTATTTTAGTCCTTGTTGATTTATTAAACACTTGTCTAGACTGGATTATTCACACTTCAATTAGGAGCTATTTCTTACAATTTTCTTAAAATAAGACTAGAAACGTCTATAATTTCAGTTTTTTGAAGCGTTAGACCGTACCGCTCTGGCTTTACTCATATTTTGGTACCTGAAAATATATCCCAAAGTTTCGTCAAGATCTGTGACCCAAAGCTCATAGCATCTCCTGGTAAGATAAATATATTAGTAAAAGAAACATTCTATTTCCTTTACATACCAAAAGACTATTTTTAATAGTATATTTTATTATTTATTAATTGAAAAAGCTAATCTTTTATATTTTAATTTATATCTTCAAACTTTAAATAGAATAATCATTTTTATACATATTATAGGAATAGAATGTTCTATTTATATATAAACAATTATTTTAAAAAGTTACGTCTTATATATTTTATTATTAAAAATCAAATATTAATAATACTTTTTTCTTTAAAAGAAATAGAACATTCTATTTCTATAAATCGATAATCATTTTACTATGTCTATATATATACATTTTAAGTTATCTTCTTTATCGACCTCAGTAGGTAATTATAAAGCCGTGCTTATACTTTTAACGTAATTTAAATTCATTATCACAGAAAATTATTTCATGTTATAAATAATGTCAAATTATTTATAAAATATTTATACTAAATTGAATAATTCTATTCAAAATTGATATGAGCCGTTACAATATATTTCTTATATTAGGAAAATTTTGGACCATCTTGTTTTTATGTAAAAAATCCAGTACATTTGCAGCACTTATACTTTCTTTTGGAATAATATTTCCAAAAACTTTGAGCTCCATGAATAATTGTTGCTCATCAATGTCTTTTGATTCGGTTATGCTCATCTATTAGTTTTCTTTTTTTTCTTTTGTCTGCGCTACACTCATATTTTCTTGCAGAATCTCTTTGCCGGCTAGTCATTAAATGTTAATTAAATTAAAAAAAAATCTTAAAGTTTATGATTCTTATATCTATATATTACGAAACTAATGCAATATATTCAAAATTGATTCGATTGGAACTCACTATATAAATTACAATATTACACACTCCAGCTAATTTTTTGATAACTGCACAAGCAACGATTATATTTGCACGTTTGAACTGGTGATAAGCGCCGAGGAATGAACGTCTTTTGTGTTTTTTTGTTGGTGGAAGATAAATATTGAAAATTCTACGCGGTAAATTAAATCTTATAGGTATATCACTTTTTTGTTGAGTGGACTCCTAGGCCACGGAGAAGCTTACTAGGTTGAGGAGATGAAATAAAGGTGTAACGCCGAAAGTACAATTACAAGCCTTTTTATTACAACTCTGGTCATCGTTACAAAATATCTGAGAAGCGAAGAATGAATACTTCTTCTTCTTCTTTAATTGGCCTTTCGGTTTATCACCATAGGCCAAGAATGAATACTTAACTTGCCAGGGTGTGAGAACGCTCTGTCTCACTGTCTGTGCTTTATGTAGCACATAGTTTTCGCTTCTAGTCGCTCACTTGCGCACCGCAGGTTGGGCGTGAAGCTTACATGAATATCTCACTCATGCATACATACTTTATGTCTGGTGCCCACAGTACTCCTCCCTAAATAACCACCTATTGTTATTCAACATAAAAAACATATTTTTCTTTTAATTACATGATTGGGAGATTATTTTATTTACATATATTTTTCCTTTCGTTTTTACGTATTTTGTAACTTATTTTACGCTATCTTTGTTATTACTTACGTAATTACTTTATTTTTTTACATTTTTGCACCTTATGCGATTATTCTCATCAAAAAATTTTTTTTCCGAAATCAATTTTTTATTATATATTATTATTATTTGACCAAAAAGGAACATTTTTTCTCTCTGACAAATTTTTCTATTCCTCTTAAATTCAGAGATATTCATACATCGAAAAAAACCTTATTTTTAAATATAAAATCTTATAGCTCTGGTTTAAAAGTCAAATCTAGACGTTCGACATTGCATTTTCATCGTTGAAATATAAGCTTTAAAACCTATTTGGTTTTGTATTAATGTAACGATTTCTACTAAAATTAAACACTATTTTACAAAGTCAAAACAAAGTTACAAAAAATTTCTTTTTAAACAAGGATAAGAGATACGAAAAAAATGTTTCTTTTTATATCAAACCAATAGTTTTTGGAATAATTTTCAACAATCTTTCGAATCCCGTTGGAATTTTTAGACTACGACCATTTTTTCCAGAGTTATAAAACTTTTTAGATAAGTCGATTTTAGACGAAGTGGGGTAAAAGTATCTCGGCGGCAGTGTACATTTTCACATATATATGTCACATACACACGTACATATAAATACATACACTCATACACATAAACACATTCACTCATACACATAAACAGATACACATACACTCATGCACATAAACAGATACACACATACACATGCACATACACAACATTTGCCTCTTCATCTCCGTCTCTTTGTTTCTGTCTCTCCATCTCCGTTACTCCGTCTCTGCTTTTTTGTCTCCGTTTTTCCGTCTCCGTTTCACTTTTTTCGTCTTTTCGTCTTCATCTTTCCGCCTCTTTATCTTCGGCCCTATGTCTATGTCTCTCCATCTTTGCCTCTCCGTCTCCGTCCTTCCATCTATGTCTCTCCGTCTCCGTTCCTTCGTCTTTGTCTCTCTGTTTCTGTCTCTTCGTTTTCGTCTCTTTGTCCCTCTGTCTATATCTCGTCGTCTTCGTCTCTTCGTTTTCGTCTCTTTGTCCCTCTGTCTATGTCTCGTCGTCTTCGTCTCTTCGTTTTCTTCTTTTTGTCTATGCCTCTCTGTTTCCGTCTCTCTGTCTTCTTTTCTTCATCTCTCCATCTCCGTCTCTGTGTTTTTGTCTCTTCGTCTCCGTTCCTACGTCTCCGTTTCTTCATCTCCGTCCCTCTGTCCGAAACCCATGATTAAAAAGAATGAATTCCTATCATATTATTTCATTAATTAAAATGGAATTAAGTGAGACAAATTTTTTATTTATCATAATGATATGATTTGCATTTAAACAATTTTTATGCATATTGGAACTTTAATTAATTATTTTTTTTCAAATATATAAAAAATAATTTTTTAACAGAACTGCAATATAAAAATTTATAAATTAAGGCAATTTTTTTACTTTAAAACTGGCTAATTTATACATATTAATATAATATATGAAAATTTAACCGAGCGACGTTAGGCGCGAGGTAAATTAAGCTCGTAAATAATTAAATAAACAATTCCGTTATTGTTTAAGATTTATCGTTCAAGGTCAATTGCGATAGGTGTATGGGACCTACACGAAAATAAAAACACAAGTAAAATTACGATGTTACAATTATTAACAATTTACGGTTTCACAAGACTTAAACTTTAAAATTATTATTTATTAGTCTTGTATGCGCGATACACGAATAATATATTATTTACAATTTCTTTACTTATACTCGTGTTTTACCGGCATGTGTGACCTCCGCATATCCCCTCGAGAATATCTAGAAGATACACAAGTGTAGTGAGTAGATGTATTCCCTTAGAGGTTATACATCAGCCAAAACATGACAGCAAAGTAATGTTAAAATCTATTGTTCCTTATATACTACACGAGTTTATTTCTTTTCACGCGCACACAACACTCAACCTCCAATCACCGTTATACTACTTTAAATTTCACCGTCGCGTCGTTTATTTTTCAACGGTTTCTAGCGAATTTCACGCACTTATAATATTCTTCTCGCGGATTCCCGCACAACCGAGTCTCGGTTTTTCGTCTTTTTACACTATAACCTTTATATATATATATATATATATATATGTGTGTGTGTGTGTGTGTGTGTGTGTGTGTGTGTGTGTGTGTGTGTGTGTGTGTGTGTGTGTGTGTGTGTGTGTGTGTGTGTGTGTGTGTGTGTGTGTATTTTTCTCACAGTTTTTAGGTTATTTACCTAAGTTTTTAAAGATAATTTTTCTGAGAGAGAAAATTCTCCTATACTGCCCCCAGTCTACGCGAGCCTTTATGTATATTCAACAAAAATAATTATTATTACAAGGGATTAAATTACAGCAATTGATAAGGTCTCGATTTGTGCCCAAGTAGATGAACAAGTTCAATGAGTTGGATGCACATCTCTTAACTTCACCAATCCATAATTGCCTTACTTACAAAATGAAATATCATGTTTGCACGTGTAGCTGGAAGAAGCCAGCTTCTCACTCACTGTGCGTCTTAATTTTTATCATTTATAATTATAATGTTAGTTAATATTAAATATGAATACGCAATTTTCGGCGATCGTACCTACACTACCCTCCAGCCACATTTGCCCACCCTACATGAAAATCGATAAAACTTTAAAGTTTTGTGGCTTAGTGAAAAATAGTCGTAATTAAAAAATTCCGACTGGGTTTTAAAAAGGGTTTAGAAACCTTTAATTTAAGCCGAGTTGAGCAAAAAAAATTAAAAAATGCATGCCTTATGCGTAAAAAACTAACTAAAAAATATTAAATTTTTTTTGCCCCTATTCAAATGCCTGCCATTTTTGCGGAAATTATCGAATCATAGAAAAACAAAATGGAGGTAAAAGCTAAAGGAGTCACCTTCAAAATGAGCTATAGAAAGCTCATTTAAGAACGATTTTACGGTAGTTATGATAATTTTTTATGAAAAAAACGATTTTTTTTAATAGCTATTATCTCAAAAAATACGCATGATATAAAAAAATTTTTAATGAAAAAATTGTTTATTTTTGAGTCAAAAATATAAATATTTAGATTTAACTGAAATCCAGAAGGAAAAGTTTTTTTTTAATTCATTAAAAAATAAATATTGAATAATTGGATTTTTTTTCAATGGAATCAAAAATAAATAAAATCTTTTTTTTACTGATTCTCAGTTTAACCTGAATATTTATTTTTTTGACTCAAAAATAAACAACTTTTTTATTAAAAATTTTTTTATATCATGCGTATTTTTTGAGATAATAGCTATTTTAAAAAATCGTTTTTTTCATAAAAAATGACCATAACTACCGTAAAATCGATCATAAATGAGCTTTCTATAGCTCATTTTGAAGGTGACTCCTTTAGCTTTTACCGCCATTTTGTTTTTTTATGATTCGATAATTTCCGCAAAAATGGCAGGCATTTGAATAGGGGCGAAAAAAATTGAATATTTTTTAGTTAGTTTTTTACGCATAAGACATGCTTTTTTTAATTTTTTTTTGCTCAACTCGGCTTAAGTTAAAGGTTTTTAAACCCTTTTCAAAACCCAGTCGGAATTTTTTAATTACGACTATTTTTCACTGAGCCACAAAACTTTAAAGTTTTATCGATTTTCATGTAGGGTGGGCAAATGTGACTGGAGGGTAGTGTAATTTTCACTTAATACATGCAGTGATAATAATTACACTCCCGCAGAGAGTATCTCGTTAGAAAGGTATGAAAATATAATTTAATTATATCCAAACGATAAATAATTTATCTTTATTGAGAAGCTTACTGGGTTGAGAAGATGAAATAAAAGTGTGACGCCAAAAGTACAATTACAAGCCTTTTTATTACAACTCTTGTCGTCGTTATAAAATACCTGAGAAGCGAAGAATAAATACTTAAGGTTGTATGGGCTATACAGTCTGTGTCAAAAGTTGGTTTCTTAGAAAATTGTCTACATTTTTTGGTAGAAAGTAATTATTCAATTTTTAGCTTAGTAACTTATTAGATAATATTAAAACAATCATTTTAAACTTTGTTTCATTTGAATATAATGAATTATTAAAAAGTCATAACATTTTAAAGTTTATAAATTTTACACAAATCTAATACAATCATAAATAATAATGCCCAACTTTAAAAAATGATTTTATTTGACTGCAACAGAGTTTATTTTGTTCAGTTAAATATTCATAATCTATTGACGAGCATGGAATTTTAATTTTAATTTTTTATTAAAATTTATTGCAAATTTTCTGCGAAAAAATGTATATGTCTCAGACGGTACTTACTGTTTTATCATAAAAAATTTGCAATAAATTTTAATAAAAAATAAAAATACAAATTTTACCCTCGTCAATAGATTCTAAATTTTAAACTGAACAAAATAAACTTTGTTGCAGTCGAATAAAATCATTTTTTAAAGTTTGGCATTATTATTTATGATTGCATTAGATTTGTGTAAAATTTATAAACTTTAAAATGTTATAACTCTTTAATAATTCATTATATTTAAATGAAACAAAGTTTAAAATGATTGTTTCAATATTATCTAATAAGTCACTAAGCTAAAAATTGAATAATTACTTTCTACCGAAAAATATAGACGATTTTCTAAAAAACTAACTTTTGACACAGACTGTATAGCCCATACAACTTTAACTTGCCAGGATGTGAGAACGCTCCGTCTCACTGTTTGTGCTTCATATAGCACATAGCCTCCGCTTCTAGTCGCTTACTTGCGCACCGCAGGTTGCGCATGACTTTTACATGAATATTTCACTCATACATACATACTTGATGTCTGTGTGCCCACAGTTGTTTTAACACAGAGTAAAATTTTAAAAACTATACTCAAAGTTAAAATCTAGAAATAAAATAGTTTTATATTAATAGAATAAATTATAATATATAATAAATACAATTACATTTTATTTAATAATTTATATCCAATAAATTAGAATATATTATTTTAAAAATAATAAAAAGGGTAAAATTTTAGGTGTATAAACTTTTTAACATCTGATAATCGAAATATCTTTCGTTATGTTAGTTACAAGCGAGTTTTCCTCAAGTAAAATGATTTGTTTTGAAATAAGTTTTAAAAATTAATTGAGAACAAGGAATAAATGCATACTTAATTAATGCAAAGTAAATCATGTCACATATTAAATTCCCGTAGAACCTGATACCGACCGAGTAACAATTGAGTTGTTTGTTATTTACTCAAGTATTAATCGATGTATCTTCAAATTAAAGGTTGAGCGCAATAGATATTATTATTATAAACATCCATGCTCAAGAAAAAAAAAATCTACCGCTTTGTTTTTGAGAAAAGTAAGTAACGCTAAAGTAAAAGTTTATGTTTATAATATTTTCGCGTTACTTACTTTTCTCAAAAACAAAGCGATAGATTTTTTCTTTTTATGCATAAATATTTGTACTAATAATATCTATTGCGCTTAACCTTCAATTTGCAGATACAGCAATTAATACTTGAGTAAATAACAGAAATGTCAATTAGACAAGGACAGCGAATCCGGCCTGCTCTTAAGGAGATTTAGAATACCGACATTACAGTTTTTCAAATTTTTTATTCCTAAACCAAGTTATTAAAAATATTTTTATATTACAGCCTTTTATTTTAATTAATAAAAAGCATAATAGAGAGATATTTTGAAAAATTGCAATGTCGGTAAATACATCATCTTAAAGTTAATTCTTACATGATTGTAAATTATAGTAATGTAAAGTAAAATTGTTTATTTCTAGAAAATATTCATAGAAATATAATATTATAATAAATAAGATTATTCAATGCGAATATTTTTGATATTATAAAAAAAGTCTTATTTTATGTATGAAGTTTTGAAAGCGTGGGGCCCTCGAAAGCGCGGAGCCTGGGGCGGCCGCCCCGGTTGCCCTCCTCTAAGGCCGTCACTGATTGTTTTAACACGGGAAGTACAACAGCGATTATCCTTCAAACATTTTTATGCTCAGTTCAGAGAAAACTTGCATTAAAACCTTTAATTTGCGTTGTTGATCAACTTTCTATGATGTCTAGAACCGAAGTTTCATAATAAAATAAAAAATAAAAATATATTTATTTTATGTTTTAAAAATCAGAGACAATCAACATTAAAACCTTTTATTTACGTTGTTAGACAACATTTTTTTATATTTAAAATCAATTTTATAATAGTTTAAAGATCTTATTCGGATACCAAAATGAGAAACAGCTTAATTAAAGCATTATAATTTTATATAACATTTTATTAAATCTAAAATGTTCATTAGTTAGAATTGATATGTTTGAATATTATTTTTAATTCTATTATATTCATATGAAATATCGAAATAATTTATTCAAAAATTGTAAATCAACTACTCTTCTTATGAAATAATGTAATTTTGAATAGTAGTAAATTATTATCCATAGGAATGCAGCAGTGATAATTTCGAGTGCCATGAATAGTTGTAGCATTATCATATATTTCATTTAATTGTTTTTCAGTATTGGTTATATCACTTGTACTAATCCATTAAAACCTATTATATATAAAAAAATAATTAAGTGATTTTCTTACGACCATTGGGAAAATAGGATTGGGAAAAATATCCCCATACCAATTTTTAAAATATTTGTACCATAATATTTGTATCAAACATCTCTTTTGCGTTTGTTATTGGTCTATCAGAAGGTCTTCTTAATGAAATTCTTGTAGTCTCTCTTTTTGCAACTCCACCTATTGCATCACATGGACTCTTTCCATGGCTTGTAGCAAAAAAGTTATACCCGCGTAAAAATAATTTAGTTTGGCTAAAGTTTGGCTAAACTTAATGTAAATTTGGCCCATAAGGCAATCTCAAACATCAAATTAAAAATAATTAGGTTTCGTTGAAGTTTGAGAAAAGTTTATAACTACATAGGAGTAAGTGATAAAAAAAATTTTTTATAAGAATAAGTTTAGGCCAAGTATTTAAAATATATGGAAATGTATAATATATATTTTTTTAAAGATAACCCAAAGTTTTGCAAAGGTTCATATGAAGTTGAGCATTTTTTTTTGCGAAGATTCCTAATAATTTAAGCCAAAATTATTCAGAACTTTTGCAAAAAAATTGCCAAATTTCATCTGAACTTTTGCGACATTTTGGTCAAACTTAATTATTTTTTATTTGAAGTTTGGGATCTTACCAGCTGTTAAATTTACATAAAGTTTAGCCAAACATAAACTTCAGCCAAACTTGAGATATTAAATTTTAATATTCGGCAAAAGCTAGGGGAAGGTCAGCAAAAGACTTATGAAAGATAGAAGAAAAACGCTGCCAAGTGCTTTGGTGCAATGCTTTCTCATAGAGCTCATTGAATTGAGTAATTTGATTTTATTTTTTTAAATGTCATTTTAATGTAAAATACATTTTTTATCCAAGAAAAATTAGTGAATGTGAGAGTGATTAGAAAATAGGAAGAGACAGACAAGGATGGATGAAAATAGGGTGAAAATGAGAATTAAGAGGCGGTCGGAACCATTCGCCGCTTGATGGCGCTGAGATCAGGTGAGAGAAAAATATAAAATATTTTTTATACAGCTATTTACAATTTTCTAAGACAATAATATACTTTTAATGTTGTCATTTCCTCTGGCCATATGTATGTAGAATAATTATTAAGGGGAATCCTCATACCGACATAGAGTTCTACCTTATCTACATTTAAATAATTAATTTTAATAAAAATTTAACTATTCATAACTGAAATTCGTAGGAGAGGCACATTCCTAACATGCCAAAGAATTTATTGCAACGTTAAAAAACAATATAAGGGTAAAAATAAAGGCGAAAACTGCTTAATACGATTAACTTTTCAATGTAGTTATGAATAATCGTATTATGCAGTTTTTGTCTTCATTTTCACTTTTATTCTGTCTTTTAACGTTGCAATGAATTCTTTAGAATGTTAAGAATGTGCCTCTTCTATGAATTTTAGTCAAAAATAGTTAAATTTTTATTAAAATGCATAATTCAAATGTAGATAACTTAGATCTCTGTGCCGGTATGAAGACACCCCTTAATGTTAATCTTGCTTGAAAAGTCTAAAATATTTTTATAAAGCGAGAAATGCGGTGCAAGGTAGAGCTGATGTAAATATGTGGGTACCTTCCTTTAGTGCGACAGAGAAAGTAATACTAAAGAACGATGTATACCAATGTTTACATAGGCTCTACTTCTTCGCGCCGCATTTTTCGCTTTATAAAAATATTTTAGACTTTACAAGCAAGATCAGCATTATTAATTATTCTACATACATATGGCTAGAGGAAATGACAACATTAACAGTATATTATTGTCTTAGAGAATTGTAAATAGCTGTATAAAAATATTTCATATTTTTCTCTCACCTGACCGTAGCGCCACCTTAAATCTAGCGGCAAATAGACCCAACCACCTTTTAATCTGGGATAGAAGGACAAAGAGAAAGTAAGGAAGTAAGAAAAAAATTAGTAAAAGCGTTAAATCATAAATCAAAAGAAGTGATCAAAGTGCTACGCTAAGAAAATTATTTCTTAAAAGCTTGTTTTATGAAAATAGTAGTAAATAACTAGTATACAAATTTAAGAGTAAATCTATCAAGTAGTTTACGTGAAATAGAAAAAAATGGAAAATGAAGATTTTTTTAAAAGTTATGAAAATTTTTTAAAATTAAAACTATATTAAGGAAATCGGTTTTCAAAAGTCATTCTTTTTTTGTTAGTTGCAAATGATTCTTATGCAAATTTCGAAGCAAATTCATCATGTAGTCTACGTAAAATACCAAAAAAATGAAAAATCGAAAATTTTAAAAAAATTTTTAAAATGGCTCTATGAAAAAAACTATTCTATAAAAACCAACTTTTGATAGCTTCCCGCCTACTTAGACGAAATCATAGATAGTATGCAAAATTTGAAGTTAATCCATTGATTAATTTTCTAGATCTAATTTTCTGATTAAATAACATTTTCTTTTCAAAATTTTCAAAATGCTCTACAATTAAAACTATGTTGAGAAAATCAATTTTTGAAAATTTGCTTTCTTTTGGCAGTCGCAAATGATTTTCCTGCAAATTTTAGAACAAATCTTTCGAGTACTTTACATAAAATAAAAAAAAATAAAAAAAGAATCGAATATTTTTTTTAAATTATTAAAACTCTTTAAAATTTTAACCACAGTAAGAAAATTAGTTTTCAAAAGCTTATTTTCTCTAGATAAAAGCGAATTAATTGTATAAAAATTTTGGAGAAAATTTATAGTATGGTTTACGCAAAATAGAAGATAAATGAAAAATAAAAATTTTTTTGAAAATTTTCGAAATGCTCTAAAATTAAAACTGCACTGAGAAAATTAGTTTTCCGAAGCTAGTTTTCTTCAGACAGTAGCGAATAACTTGTATACGAATTTGGAAGCAAATCTATCGAATGATTTTCCAAAAATAGAAAAAAAATTAAAAATAACAATTTTTTAAAAAATTTTTTAAATACTCTAAAATCAAAAATACGCTGAGAAAATCAGTTTTCAAAAGTTTTTCTTATTTTAGCAGTCAAAAATAAATTCCATACAAATTTCCAAGCAAATTTTTCAAGTAGTTTACGTAAAATACAAAAAAATTGAAAAATCGAAATTTTTTTAAAATTCTTAAAATGGTTCTAAAAAAAAATACGCTAAGAAAACCAATTTTCAATAGCTTCTCCCTGGTCAGAAAAAAAAATTGTATTCAAAACTGGAAGCAAACCAATTGATTAGTTCACGAGATCCAATTCACTAACTAAATACGAACAATTTTTTTTCAATTTTAAAACGCTCTATGATTAAAACTAACGAGAGTGCACTGCATTCGGGTCTTAGATTTGGCTATTATTCCTCGAGTGAGTTTTAGGTGACCAAATAAGCAAACTGTAGAGCCATTTGGTCCAACGCTCTCCCAATTTGAAAATATCCAATATTTTCAATTTTTAAAAATAGCCCTCCGACAACAAACTACATATTTCAAAATAGGTAGGTTTTACTTACTGAACTTGAAAAATAAAATTATGCTTGTTGAAATACTCATTAGCATAACTGTAAAAAGGATAAATATATTTAAAAAAACATCACTTCATACAAAAATATATAGAAGTTTAATTTATTATTCCATAATATGCAATGATTTATATAAAATTTCTACTTAGTTAAAAAAAATTTACTCGTTATGTTCTTTAATGGTTTTCAATTAACTAAAAGTATTAAAAATTATCATATAAGCTATAAATTCTATTATTTCAATTATATTAAGACTACTTACTTTTTATTTAACATCTGCTTTTGGATTCATATTGTTTATAGCGAAAGATCATCGCTATTATGAAGCATCAAAATGTTTTCATTATCTGATGTAATAAAAAACAATAACTTGCATATCCATATTCATCAGTAACAAATTATTAGGTGACTAATTTTTTACATTAACTACGGCTCCAACAGCACCACTGGGTTTTCATGAAAAAAAAGGAATAATGGTACTTTTTAGTTTATTCTTGGCTTTATACAAAAAATGATCACTTGTTTAATTTGCATCAATCATAATTGTTTTTTTTACAAATGAAAAAAACAGTCATGAGTAGAATGCAATCTTGATTATTTCAAATTTTGTGATTCGTCAATAATTGATTGAAGAAATCAATTAATACAACAAAACATAAATAATGCACTTTTTACATGCTTTAATGAGTTTTGTAAATCATGAAAATCTCACTTTTTGTTGGCAATGTCTTTTAAAAATTTAAACTTTGTACTTTAATATGTTGATGATTAATTTTAATGTTATATGAAATCAAATAATCACAATCTTGAACCACACTTCAAACTTCATTGTTATTTCTAATTAATTTTTTTTTTTTTAATACTTCACTCATTATATAAAAATAATAGTCAAAAATCTTTTTTCTATAAAAGCTACAAAAAATTTACAAGTTTTCTTGTTGAAAAATTTTTTAAGGTTATGTTTATGTTTCCTTGCATAAAAAAGCAACGACGTCACAAGGCACAACTTTTTATTAATTTTAATTATTTTCTATTTATTTTTATGAATTTAAAAACTCTTATTTGCTACTAAAGAAGGTATCAATCAGACGAGATCAGGATTCAAATTGAAATTTTCAAGTTACGAATCCATCGCTCTATCGAGTGAGACACTGTCTATATTTTCACTTACTCCAATTTTATTAAAAACTATTTTTTAAATTAGCCTCTAATGACCGCACGTAAAAAAACTGAAAATATTTTTCATCTTCTGGCGTGTTTACACTGGAGAAAACGCGTACGTTAGAGAGAATATCTTCTTGTCACGTACCGTTACTAAATAACTTTTTATTATATTTTTAATACTATTTATCACTTATAATTAACTTATAGAGTTCTTCTGAAATGGCTACTGTCTTATCAGATTTCATTGATAATTTGCAAGTGGTTGAGGATAATGATTTTTTTTACCTGATGAGGATATTAACCTTGATGAAGAATTTATTCCTAACAGTCAAGAGTTAAATTCAGAGCCTGAAGAGTCTTCAGGTAAAAATATTTATCTAATGAATTAATTTATAAAAGAATACAGATTTTAAAAAATATTTACAAAACAGAATCTCTCACGTCTGCTAGTCAGTCTTCAAATGAGCATAAGCCTCCTGAAAAGAAGAAAAATTATAATATCATACCTCTGAATAAAAAAATTTATGCAGTAAATATGAATAGAGAGTATCCAAAGCGATCACTCTAGACTCTTCAAAAATTTGGATGTAAATGCTTAAGCAGGAAAGATGAATTAATCAGGGGGAAATATGATATTATTAATGGAGGGACTCAATATGATAAAAGTGAAGCCATCAATAACTGGACTTTTAAAAGATTCGAGGAAGCTCGAATAAATAAACAGCCAGTTTCTTCGAGAAACATTCAAGAGTGGGGCTTGCAAGCTACTATGCAATTTTATGGTGAATATTTCAAGTTTGAAGCATCTTTATCTTGGGCCAAAAAGAGGAAGGTCACCAAATATGTGAAATCTACGGAGCATAGATCCTTAGAAGAAATTCAAAATTCTACCCTACGATTCCAAGAAGAATGTACTTCTCTCATGTGGGCTTACAATTTAGATTTTGTCATCAACACAAATCAGATGGTATGTGAATATAGGACCACCAATATTCGTCGCACATTAGGATATCGTGGAGAAAAGTCTATAGAGATTCATCTTAGTAATGTTAGTAAAATAATTCATAGTTACACATCCTAGTATTCCATCACAGCATCAGGGAAGCTGTTGCCAAAGGTGTTCCTTTGTTTACAAGAGCCTTCAGGGAAGTTTGGTGTTCGTGTACAAGCTCACATCAATACTTTAGAAGGAACCCTACTGAAAAAAATCTTGTGGTAACCACATGACATACTATATGGTTTTCACATGGTTACCACATGATTACCACATGTTTACCACATGGTTACCACATATTATTTTGACGGGGTGATCATGTGGTAACCATGTGGTAACCATGTGGTGACCATGTGAAAACCATGTGAGTAAGAAAAAAATAGTTAAAAAAAATATGCAAAATTTATTATTTCACGTAATAAATACTCACCTGCTGTCAAAATCAGCAAACTAAAGAAAATTTTTATGAAAATATAAATATTATTGATTATTATATAATTAAATTTAATATAAATATTTTTATATAATTAAATTTATTTGCGTTTTTCATTGCAACCACAAAAACATCTCTGTTCATTGAATAGAATAGAACGTGAGAAAGCAGGTCGAATGATCGTCGTTTTAGACAAAATTAAACTGTTTATAAACTCTAAAATCTTTTATTCTTTTCGTGCGCGTTCGCTTGCCATAAGAAAGTCAATAGGTAGAAAGCGGAGCATCCCCCTAACGGTTAATCACCAGTACTATTATATACATGTGTATATTCATATTCAATAACTAACCACTAGGGGGCTACCACTCTTTTTATGTATTGACTTTCTTATGGCAAGCGAACGCGCACGAAAAGAATAAAAGACTTTAGAGCTTATAAACAGTTTAATTTTGTCTAAAACGACGATCATTCGGCCTGCTTTCTCACGTTCTTCTATTCAATGAACAGAGATATTTTTGTGGTTGCAATGAAAAACGCAAATAAATTTAATTATATAAAAATATTTATATTAAATTTAATTATATAATAATCAATAATATTTATATTTTCATAAAAATTTTCTTTAGTTTGCTGATTTTGACAGCAGGTGAGTATTTATTACGTGAAATAATAAATTTTGCATATTTTTTTTAACTATTTTTTTCTTACTCACATGGTTTTCACATGGTCACCACATGGTTACCACATGGTTACCACATGATCACCCTGTCAAAATAATATGTGGTAACCATGTGGTAAACATGTGGTAATCATATGGTAACCATGTGAAAACCATATAGTATGTCATGTGGTTACCACAAGATTTTTTTCAGTAGGGAAAATTTAAAAATGTTATCATTAGGTGCTCTAAATCGTGCAAACTATCTAAAATATTATTTGACGATTTTACTACTAATATTTTAGTATCTTATACGGAAAAAACCATTTTATACTGATTCTTGACTCTTGGGATGGCCAGTCCCAGTCGAATCTTTTTGATGAATTTAAAGAAGATGCAAACCAACCAACTTGTAATGTCAAATACATCCCACCTGGTTGTATAGCTTATTGCCAACCTCTAGGTACGTATCTGCATAGGCAGATAAAATTATTTATTGAAAGGTTGCAAAATGCAACTTACCTTATGCAGAATCAAAGGCAAATCAACAGCAGAGGTAATGCAATTGAAATCCACTCTCTTATCCATAACCAACTTTTTGCTCCGATATTCAGAAATATGATTGAGTATGCTTAGTTTTCTTCAAGGTTGATTACAGATAAAGAGGTTTTCATGAATGTCCATGAAGTTTCTTTTTCTCAAAAACGAACAGATTTATGTCAATGCGGCCACATCTCCTTCTTGAAATGTTCATAGTGTAGAGACTGCCTATGTTTTGTTTGTTTTTATGATAATTATTATACATCTTCCTATACACAATTATTTAGAAATATGTAAATAAATTTTTATTAATGAAAATCTATGTAATATATTTGATTCCTACAGTCATAAATAAATATAGATTCGAAATATTAGGGCGATTCTTCATTTAACCTGTACCTGTACCCGTACCCGTACCCGTACCCGCACGATTGTATAGGCGAGTACGGGTACGGGTACGGGTTAAATGAAGAATCGCCCTTAACGGTAGGCCGGAGTAGAACCTGATACCGACCGAGTAACAATTGAGTTATTTGTTATTTGGGTAATTCTTTCATACTTTTAAAAATCATGTTACTGCGTCATTTCTCCTAAATATGAGATAGCACATCTTGTTAGCAAATGTTCACTGATTTATTGAGTTATTAGAAACTAATTTTGCTATATTTTTAATGATAATTAGACGTGTCATTTTATGGCGGATGGGGAAAAGAGGTTTTTTTTTTTTAATTTAAATGTTACCAGGCCATGTAAAATGATAAATTATCGCTATAAAAAAATGACTACTGCTTTTTTGATTTGAAATTCACACCAAAGCTTTATCTATACACATACTTTTGGAAAATCAAGAGCATGGGTGTGTGCCTGTTAACAAAAGTACTTTCTGAAAGGTTATTAAAATGTTACCAAAAATTTATATATTTTACTTTTTTCTGGAAAATACGATGCTGTAAAAAAGACTATTCAGCGGTGACATTTTAAACTACATCAAAAGGTAATATTTAGAATCACAAAGAGAAATTTTTTTATTAGGAACGTGTGCCTAGTGTAGATAAAGTTCTTTGTTCGTTTGAAATTATACTTAAAAAACGTGACTCACTTTTGAAAATAGGTTTTTATCCACTAATATGAAAATCTAAGCTTTGATTCACCTTTTCTCTGTTGTGAACTTTGTAATTTACTATTTTATAATACTCAATGTAATCTTTAAGTTGCTTTTGAAGTATTATTTCGAGTATTCTGGAAATCATTGAATTTTTCCCGGCTATTAAATTTTCCAAATTTACATCGATTACCTAGTTTCTATCAATGTTTTAATTCTAAAGAGTTTAAACTTTAAAAAGCTCAGTTTTAGTATGTATTAATAGCTTACACCTAGAACGTTGAGTTGAATCATCACTGAAATTTCTAGATTTAAAAACCGATTTTCTAATTTCGAGATTTTGTTTATATAACCGTGATTTTTCTATTATTCATAATGCTACGATGCTAAGATTATTTATCAAAATTTTTCGATTTTTATATTTTTTAATGTTTATTAAATAAACTAAAATATTTGGTTAAAAGGAATATAAGTATTTTTATTCGAAAACATAAACTACACAAATCTATGTCAAATTTCATACCCTAAGATTGACAATTTTAGCAAAAATAAATTGATATTCCACTCACTTATGATTTGTAATCAGCAATCCCAAAAGCCATTGGGTAACTAATATCACTCAATTTTAATACCCGAATTAATTAATGAATTTTCCAAAAAAATTGCCATTTCTGGCATATTTTATTTATTACAAAAAATTTTGTAATTATTAATGTAAATTGCGTATTTAAATATTTTCTGTAACATATTAAACATGTAAAAATGAAAAAGCTCAATAGAAAATGATCTATTATAGCCCAAAATACTTAAAAAACTGATCTGAGATAGGTAAAATATTATACCTGGGTGTGATAATAATGAATATATTTAAATGTCTTATATTAAAAAAAGCTATCTTCAAAAGTGAGTAATGCGATTTTTTCTTTTATTATCATTTTATATCAATATTTAAAAAAAATAAATTTGATACATGTGTCTTCAATTTTTTTCAATTTATTGAAAGTAAATTTTAACACTATGAAAAAATTACTCGAAAATCTGTCTTTTGATGTTTGTTAAAAAGACTACCCTTAAAAGTGATAACACGATTTTTTTCTTTCATTATAATACGTCAACATTAAGAGAAAATTAGTTTTATACGTGTGCCTGTATTTTTTTTTTTTCAATTTGTTGCAGGTGAAATTTTAACATTATGAAAGATTTACCCTACTAAAAAATCTCAGGTGAGAAATCACCTGATTTCTCAGGTGATTTATCATGCCAAAATCTCATGTAATGATTTTTTTGGTTTTTACACGTTTCAAACCATGCTTAGTCAATTGCGAACTATTTTTGAAAATTTTTGAAAAATTAAACTTAGAAAATTTTTTGTAAAATGAGTCAAAATTTTTTCTAAGACCAAATTTTAAAAAAATTTTCTAAGTTCAAATTTTTCAAAAATTTTCAAAAATAGTTCGCAATTGACTAAGTATTCTTTGAAACGTGTAAAAACCAAAAAAATCGTCACATGAGATTTTGGCATGATTAATCACCTGAGAAATCAGGTGATTTCTCACCTGAGATTTTTTAGTAGGGTACCCATTTACTTAAGTTTTAATCGGTGTAACTTTAAATTAAAGGTCGAGCGCAATAGATATTATTATTATGAACATCTATGCACAAGAAAAAAAATACTTACCGGTTTGTTTTTGAGAAAAGTAAGTAACGCGAAAATATTATAAACATAAACTTTTATTTTGGCGTTACTTACTTTTCTCAAAAACAAACCGGTAGATATTTTTTTTCTTGTGCATAGATGTTCATAATAATAATATCTATTACGCTCGACCTTTAATTTGAAGATACACCGATTAAAACTTGAGTAAATAACAAAAATGCTAATTAGACAAGGACAGCGAATCCGGCCTGCTCTTAATATGAACTTATTTCAACTAAAGTAAACAAACTTTTTTTTAATAAAATTAATTTTATGAGTAAATCTTACTTGAAAATTGTATAAAAATTTTTATAAACAGTATTGAATAATAGTCACTTAAATTATTGTCATGAAAAAGAAAATTTTAAACAATCATATGTATAAATAAACGTCATTTACTTACCACACAATATTGGTTAAGAATTACTTACAATGCAACTATGTTTGTAAAAATGTAAATATTCATAATTTAAATTTATGATTAGACCTAAAAATGTAAATTTTAATTCACAATTAATGTAGGTGAAAAAAACTGTCAATAAATTAGCTTTTATACTTATGGAGCTATCTTACTCGTAAAAAAGTTACGAAAACGAATATAGATGCTACTTCTATACATTTATTGATAGATGATTTAGTTAGGTTATGATATAAAGTTGCTTTCCTTTCCTAACATTATAAAGTTACGTATTGCTTTCTCTCTTACTACAGAGGAAATCAAGCGTTCTTTATTATAACACCCAAGTAGCGCTATTGGAGCTACAGTACTAGAAAGGGACTGGAAACCTCGTTCTGCGTTTTCTATTGGCTGTTACAAATAAGAGATTTAAACCGGAAACTACATAAGAAAGTAATATGTTAGAAAGAGACAGTAAATATTCCCCACGAAGACGACCCGTAATGTTTTTTGTCATCTAATAATTTGTTGCTGATGAATATGGATATGCAAGTTATTGTTTTTTATCACATCAGATGATGAAAACATTTTGATGCTTCACAATGGCCATGATTTTTCGCTATAAACGATATGAATTCAGAAGCAGATATTAAATAAAAAGTAAGTAGTCTTAATATAACTAAAATAATGGAATTCATAGCTTATATGATAAATTTTAATACTTTTAGTTAATTGAGAACCATTAAAGAACATAACGAGTAAATTTTTTTTAACTAAGTAGAAATTTTATATAAATCATTGCATATTATGGAATAATAAATTAAACTTTTATATATTTTTGTATGAAGTGATGTTTTTTTAAATATATTTATCTTTTTTACAGTTATGCTAATGAGTATTTCAACAAGCATAATTTTATTTTTCAAGTTCAGTAAGTAAAACCTACCTATTTTGAAATATGTAGTTTGTCGTCGGAGGGCTATTTTTAAAAATTGAAAATATTGGATATCTTCAAATTGAGAAAGCGTTGGACCAAATAGCTCTACAGTTTGCTTATTTTGGTCACCTAAAACTTATTCGAGGAATAATAGCCAAATCTAAGACCCAAGTGCAGTGCATTCTGCTTGTAAGCTAAGAAAATTAGTTTTCAAAAGTTTTCCTTCTTTGGCAATCGCAAATAATTTCCATGCAAATTTTAGAGCAAATTCATCCAGTAGTTTGCGTAAAATTAAAAAAAATCAGGATTTTTTTTTATTTTTAAAATGGCTCTAAAATTAAAACAACGCTTAGAAAACCAATTTTAAATATTTTCCGCACGAGTTAAACAAAAAAATTAATTCTATGCAAAATTTGAAGCATATCCATCGAGTAGTTGTCGAGATTCATTTGAGTAAATTAATACACACACACACATACATACAGACATTTTTTTAAAATCACTTTTTTCAACTCCCTGAGTACAAATATGCACAAATTAGTGAAAAATAGAAAAATAATTCTTTTATCGATACAGTGCCTTCTCTATGAGAAAGCAATATAAAGAAACTACATTTTTTAGGATAAATTTGTTTAAAGTTTAGGTAAAGTTTACAGTAAAAGTTTTTTAAGTTTGCTTAACTCTAAGATAAGTTTGTCGTATTTTGACCAAAGTTCAAGATAAGTTCGCCGAACTTTATTCAAAGATTCAGATTAAGTTGGTCAAACTTTTGCCAAGATGCCATTTTACTTTTATTAACTTTGTTGAACATAAAATACAATTTTCATAAATTATTAGATACATAAAAAAATGTTGATAGCGAAAAAAATTAGGAGGAACCCCTATTGAAAAGAGTCATATGGTGGAACTATATGGTTTTTCTTACCATGTGGTTTTTCTTAATCATATAGTTTTCTTTCTAAAATTCTTTAATTATATATTATGAGAATAAAAATAAATTGGATTTAAAATTCTATTCGAGTACATAATTCTGAAATTATACACTATATATGAATAAAATTTATTGCTATTTCTCAAATATATATATGTGTGTGTGTGTGTGTGTGTGTGTGTGTGTGTGTGTGTGTATGTGAAAATAGTATATGACGCCACTAGGGGCGAAAACACGACTTATTTTTATAGGTGAGATTGTCACCTGAGCCGGAGGCGCACCCGTATGGTGTTTACGATTTTTTCTTCTACCCGTGTCGAAAGTTTCCCACATACTTTTTTTTTATTTCGGAATTTTTTGGAAATGAAGGTACTACTTTATGAGCGCGTATGACCGCAGAACGCCTTTGACTCTTCACGTGCTCAAAATGTGACGACGCTACGGACAAACCTCTGCTACCAAAAAGAAATCAGATCGACTTGTTCGCTTTATTTCTTTTAACGTGTTGAGCATAGAATTAAGTCAGTTTGAATTCGTAACTTTTCTTTTGGACTAAATCAGATTTTATTTCATAATTCAAATGAAATTTACAAAAGCTCAGACGTTATTTTGTTTGTAAAAAATTACCTATAAAAAATTAGTTCAAAACAATTTAATAAAAAGTTTCGTAAATGTAAATACAATGTTTTGATTTAATTTCAATAATTGAAGGATTTTAAAACATTAATTTTATATTTGAATTGAACTTAATCAAATAAAACTTAATTTTGTATAATTAAAAATACAGGCTTACTTGATGCAAAATCGTGGAAAATCTAATTTCTTTTAGAGTTAATGATTTAAATCGTTTAACATTTCATAAAGTAAAATATTCACATAAGTTAATATACAATAAACCAATAAAACTAAATACATAATATTGAAATATTACAAAAAAAAAAAAAAAATAATGACAATTTCCTAAAATATTAATAAACTTATCGTTAGTTTCATTAAATTTTATCATTTTGTATGTGCATTAAAAAATAAAATAATTGAATTAAATTTTTTTTCAATAATATTTGTAAAACATATAAAAATGTTTATGTAATTTCATGCTTCATCATAAATAACAAATTTTAATAATTACTACTATTATATTAAAGTGAAGAATTAAGACCTTTTTTTCTTGCGTGAATATCTTTTGCATTATTGTCACAAATATACGTGCAGCATTAATATATACATACACACATACACATACATACATACACATATATACATATATCCAAACACATACTCATATACACACACATACACGATATCCGTCACTCCATCTCTCCATCTAAATCTCTCCGTCTCCGTCTCTATGTCTCCGTCTGTCTCCGTTTCACTGTCTCCATCTCTCTGTCTCCGTCTTTCTGTCTCCGTCTCTTTATCTCCATCTCTTTGTCTCCGTCTCTTTGTCTCCATCTCTTTGTTTCCGTTTTTTCATCTTTGTCTCCGTTTTTCCGTCTTTGTCTCTTCGTCTCCGTTTTTTTGTGTTTGTCTATTTGTCTCTATTTCTTTGTCTTTGTCTCTGTTTATCTGTCTTTGTCTCTTTATTTCCGTCTCTTTGTTAATTTTTCCATCCTTCCGTCTACGTCTCTCCGTTTCCATTCTTCCGTTTTCGCCTCTCCGTCTCCTCCCTTCCATCTCTCTGTCTCCGTTTGTTCGTCTTTGTTCCTCTGTTGTGTGTCTCATTTTCCCGTCTCTGTCATTTTGTCTGCGTGTCCGTCTCCCTGTCTTCCTTTTTATGAAATCGTTCCGTGACTCCGAGGCCGCCCTTTGACTCTGTTTCTTTACTTCTGTTCATACACACGTACGTCTTCACATTGATGCTGATGTTTTAGTTGATGTTGATGATGATCATGATATGTTTATTGTTTAATGAATTTCAAATTTTACGTTTCGTCCCAGATATGTTTATAGGATTCATTAGTAAAGCTTTGTGAGAGAAGACAATCTAAATAAATAGCCATTATTATAGTTTATTCTGATTAAAAAAAAAATTTCTAGATAAATATTTTTACGTCTGAACTTATATTGTAATTAATTAGAAGCATTTTGAAAAATCATCAACTAAAGCTTTTATTGAGGGCGCATGAAGGCTCGATTCTATAGCTGTTATTTTTAATTATATTTTCTTGTATTATTTGATTTATTTAGATTGTCTTCTTCATTATAACAGATCCTTCTTTAGACGTTACTTTTAATAATAATTTCAGTTCTTTTTTGCTTGGCAGTAAGATTAATATCCACGTTCCTTTAATTACCCAGCGCTTACAATAGCAGTCGTGTTATTTTTATTATACAACGTTTACAATAAAAGTCTTGTTTTATCAATAACACCGTGCTCACATTGGCGGTCGAGTTCCTTTAACTACACAGTGTTCAAAATAACAACCGTGAATACTCAATTACACAGCGCTTACAATAGCAGACGCGTATTTTTAAACACACAGTGCTCAAAATAGCAGCCACGAATTTGTTATTGTATAGCACTTACAATAGTTGTTGTGCTTTTTAACTACATAGCATTTACAATAGCAGCCGCGTTTTTTAACCACACAGCGCTCAAAACAGCTGCCGCGAATTTTTAATTACACAGCGCTTACAATAATTGTTGCGTTTTTCATCTTTAGCTCTTAAAATAGTAGCTGCATTTTTTAAATACACAGCATTTAAAAAAGCAATCGCGTTTTTTCAATGGCACAGAACTAACAATAGCAGCCGTGATTTTTAACCACACAGCGCTAAACTCTACTTCCTAATTTTCAATTTTTTTATATTTAATGTTATATTAGAGTTTCAAATATGTTTGATTTTATTTTCGTATTCATTATATTTAATTTTTGTATTGTGGTTTTATAATATTTCTTTGTAAACAATGTTTATATGGACCATTTTATCTTTAACTTTTCTTGGTTTTTCTGCTAAAATTTTCAATTATTTCTATTGGTTGTCTTTGAAAGTGTTAAGTATAACTACCCATGACTGAAAATTGGTGTTGGTAAATACACTCCTACTTTTTTAAATGATTGTCCTTGCGACTTAATAATAGTCATTGTATGAGCAAGATTTACAGGAAATTGTTTTCTGGTCATCTAGAATGGCAGTTCATCATTTGCTAATAAAGTCATACGTGGTAAGAATATAGTGCTCCCTGTTTTACTCCCTGTTAATATTTGCGCAATAATAGTAAATTGTTTTAATTTTTCTTATGACCAATCGGGTTTCGTTACAAAGTTCTTCAATCAAATTAACATTTCTTAGAAGCATTACTATAGCTCCTTTTTTCAATTATAATTTATGTGGAGGTGAATCGTTGGGCGTCAAGGAATTTCAAATTCCTGTTGGCAAAATTACGTCTAAACTTTCGTCATTAATATCTTTTGCAGAGTCAATGCTCAAGTAGTCTATTACTGGTTCATTTATTTTTGATAAAATTTTTTTATTCATTTTTGTTATATATACGTTTTTCGGTGCTAATATAATATTTTCGTAATAGTCACGATTTTCAATATTTATATTTCGCCCGTAAATTTCATCAATTAGATTGCCCTTTGACAATATTTCTTTTGAAATTTGTATAACTGTTCCGATAAACGTTTATTTTCTTTCATAGACATACATTAAAAAGGTTCCCATTAACAGCTTTTTTTACACAATTTTCTACTATCTGTGTTCTATTTCCATGTTTTACTATTGGCAATGTTGGTCTAAAATCATCTGATATGATAAATGTTTTCCCTCCAAACGAATAGTTATCATCACATACATCTTCAAACATGCGATTGACGGTTTCAAAAGCGTATTTTGATGTCATTGTGATTTCATCTCAGATAACAATTGATACATTTTTCATTTTTATACCTATTTCGCTGTTTGCACTAATATCACATATTGTGTCTTCAGATATGTTCAACGGTAATTTGAATGCTGTATGTACTGTCACGCCATCTTTTAATAAATTAGCCGCTATAATTGTCCATGATACAACTAAATAGTTGGTTTCATGAATTTTTAGATAAGTTATAATTGTATTTAATAAATAGCTTTCACCACTTCCACCTGGACCATCTAGATATATATACTTTTTAGTGCAGTTTGTATTTAATGAATTTATTACTGTATTACAAATAGTCGTTTGAGCATATGTTAGAGTATCAATAATTGATTCATTATTATTAACATTATTTACTGTACTATATTTAATTTCGTTATTTTCAATATAGTATTCTGAAGTAGGTAAATTAAAGTCACTTAATTGGAATCCATTATTAGTTAAAATATCATTAATTATGCTTAATGCATATTCTTCACCTTTTTGTTCATTCATTTTTGGTAATATGATAAAAATAGATTTTATATTTTTCATATAATTCACGAGCATTAATTTGATTGTGAAATGTACAAATATAACTAAATAATTGACAAAGTGCTTCTGGAAATCGAGATTTACATGATTCTTTTAAACATTTATCCCATTCATCATCGGTTCCAATTAAATTTCTTGCTTTTGCGACTTCAAAGAATGTTAGGTATGTAATTCCACCAAAAGTTTTTCAGCTTTTGAAAGATGTTGCAGCTTTAACGTGAAGCAGAAGTAATCTTGAGAAGAATTTTTTCTTTGTTTTGGATTAACTAACAAGGAGAGTGTTTCACCTTCAGGTCACCATTTTTGCTCAAATTTTAGGAATATTTTCTAGATGCAGAAATATGAAGAAAGCCAAAATTTTAGAGGCCAACGCTCAATATTTTCCTAGTTACAGGCCATTGAAGAAAATCACTAAAAAGTTACTAGATTTTCATACGCTTATAGTTCCTCAGCATTATTAGCTAGAAGCTTAAACCTTTTTTTAAATAAAGGCTGAGCTCAAATCCTTTCGAAATAGCACCTATACCATCTCAAAATATTATTTTTCCCAAAGTTAGAGCGTAATAAAGATTGGATCTGAATTTTTCGCTTTAATAATAAAAGCTAAAATTGGGTTCAATCTTTATTATGCTATAACTTTGGGAAAAAATAATATTTTGATATGTTATAACTACTATTTTGAAAGGATTTGAGCTCAGCCTTCATTTAAAAAAAGGTTTAAGCTTCCAGCTAATAATTCTGAGGAACTATAAGCGTTTGAAAATCTAGTAACTTTTTTAGTGATTTTCTTCGATGGCCTGTAACTAGGGAAATATTGAGCATTGGCCTCTCTTTTGGCTTTCTTCATATTTCTGCATCCAGAAAACATTCCCAAAATTTGAGCAAAAACCGTGATCCGAAGGTGAAACACTCTCCTTGTAAGTACATTATGGTTAGAATAGGTTTTATAGTTTTTATTATTTTCGTTCATGTTTTATGTATTCGATTAAAAACATAATTTTGCAGTATATCAGAATAAAATTAATTGTGTGCTTCTGGGTCACTTCTATTCAGTTCAAACCACGCTGTTTGTGTGGTATTTATATTTTTCTTATCAATTTCGTATTCGGATCCTTCTTTAAAATACACATATTGTTCATTTTTATTATGAATGACTAATCTATGAATTGTATGTGAAAACTCACTTTTGGTGGGCAAACGTATCTTGTGTTTAAATGTTATTTGATTTTATCATAAAATATCTCCAAATCATTTGTTTCATCCGTTTTATCATTAGTATTACTAAGTATTTAAGAGCATGACGAAACTGTCCGCCTTCTAATGATATTTCCAATCTTAACTTATGAATAAACGATGCGTTTAATCGAGTTTCTTTGCTACAAAGAAAAAATTTGTAAGATTAAACTCTAGTGCGGACAACTCAAGGAATCCACCAAAATATTATACATACAAAGTTATAATAAAAACTTTCAATATGTCGTATTTTAAGGTTAGGTTTGTCGAGTTTGATATTTAATTTCCAATCCAAGCTCATAAAAAAATAACAAGTCCAAATGATTTTTTATTTTAACAAAAATTATTGTATAAATATAGCTTTAGTGCGGACAAGTCATTATATTTGTTTAATTTAAGAATTTAAAAAGATATTAATAAAATAAAAAAAGCAAAACTTGATTGCTGCAGCTCCGACATGCCGTTAAATAAGTATTTTATAACTCCTATTGTTGAACATAATTCAATGTTAATATGACAGTTAAACTTTAGTAATAAATACGGGTTATAAGAAACCACAAATCTATTGTCTGCTCACTTGTTTTTTGTGTATAATATCTCTTTTTTATTATTTCTTCGTCGATAAATAGGATAACCATTCGTCATTATAGTAGTTTCATTAAATAGATTCTTTATCCATACAAGGTAAGCTTTTATTCTGATCTTCACAAGGGCCACGGATCATAAATTGTTTAACTATTTCATATAACCTGGGATTCTCATTTTTATTAGGAATTTCAGCTACTATAAATTTATCAACGTCATCACAATTGTAAATTTTATCATCTTTTCTTAAGAATATTAGCATATAAGCATGAAAATATGTATAAGGTATGAAAATAAAATTCACTCACCCCAGGATAGTGATGACAGCGATGTACACGTAGAACATCCTCTCATTGTAAAAGTTTCTTGTACATAATGCCCCCTGTTGTAGTTACTTCTTGTAGATATTGCTTCCTTCACAAGTGATGTAGCAGCTGCTTCTTGTAGATATATATATTTTTCTTCATAAGTGATACCCCACACTTAGCACCACTTTTTTATGTTAGGTTTTCACGTTATTCATTAATTATATTGTGGGGTATCTTTTTATCACGACCAAGCTTGTTAAATCTATGTAGTCAATTTGCGTGAAGGTAATTAATTTAACAAGACGATATTTAGAATAAACTGTTTGATTTATTATTATGTTAGTCGCGAGAGAGAGAGATGTCTACTGTACTAATGGTGTAAAGTCGCTGATACGTCCTCGCTGCGTTGATCGTGGATTCGTGCCTCTTTATGCTCTGGTCAAGTTCTAGTACACTGAAAAAAGTTGGGGATAACAGTTGTACTAAATGCCAACGCGCAGCCGTCTTACGCATAACAGAGATCCTTGCTACGTTTTCGGGAAGTCTGCTATCTCAAAAATTAAAGCTAGAGCGCGTACGCTTAAAAGGGAAATCTAATATACACTGTTAAGATGACAACTATACGCCGTAGGTCGTCTGCTTTCCTAAATTCTAACAGCAGACTTCTCAAAGGCCGGTACGTCGTCGCGTTTCATACATATACTCGCTTAAAAAGGTATATCAACGGTCCTAAATTTTAAAACATACAGACGAATGTGCGTTTCGTACAGCGACACTACGCTGCGGTAACGGAGAGTTCCCGTACTTTTTTCAGTGTAGGCTACATCTCTCTTGGTACTCTAGTGCCTTGTAGCCTAGTAGACCGTGGCATGGTTCGCTCGGTCGTATTTATACTTGCTGGGTTCGTTGTTTCCCACTTGTTTATTCTTCTAGAAGTTTCTACCTCGTGGCTTTCATGGCTATCCTTATTACTTTCTATATTCCCTTTCCTACCTCGTGATACCCTAATCAAATCAGTTTCTTTTTATTAAACAATTTATTTACACTAGTGTAGCTTGCTATTTGTTAGTCGAATAAGCCTTTTTATTTCATTACTGGTTTAGTATTTTAAGTTTTGTTTATTTCCCCCTCTGCACGTGCGATTTAGTTAAATAATAATGATGTGTTATAATTATTAATTATTTACATAATTATTAAAAATTCTATTTCCAACATGCATTTAATTTTTTATTATTTATTTGATTAAATTGCTTAAATTAATTTCATCTCATTAATCGTCAATCAATTCACACTATTTTATTGAATACTACTATTTAAGAGGATATCGTAGTTATCCTTCCCTAATAATATTTTTATTCAAAGTTCATGAGTAAACGATGTGCCAAATCATATTCTTTCACTACAGAAAGAAAATTTATAAAATTAATCCTGAGTGTGGACAACTCAAGAAATTTATTAAAATACTACGTATAAAAAGTTATGAACAAACTTTCAATGTATAGTATTTTAAGGTTAGGTTTATCGAGACTGATATCTAATTTTCATTCAAAGTTCATGAAAAAATAACAAGCTTAAGTGATTTTTTTTTCAACAAAAATGATTGCATTAATGCAGCTTTAGCGCGGACAAGTCATTATATTTATCTAAATAGTCAATTTAAAGAGATATCAATCAGATAAAAAAAGCAAAAATCAATTCTAACAACTCCGACATCCCGTTAAATACCTTACAATGCATAAACTGCTTTTAATAATATTTAATCTTCTTTATGCATATTCAATCCAAGTTTATTAAAAAATAACAAGTCCCAATGATTTTTTATTTTAACAAAAATGATTGTATTAACGTAGCTTCAGCGCGAACAAGTTATCATATTTGTTTAAATTATGAATTTAAAATAATATTAAAAAAGCAATAAAAACAAAAAATTGATTCCAGCAGTTCCGATATCACATTAACGGCATGTTGGAGTCCCCTTTCTCCCCCCTTAATAATATTTTTATTCAAAGTTTATGAATAAACGGTGCGTCAGATCAAGTTTTTTCGCTACAATTAAAAGATTTGTGATACTAATCCCAAGTACGGACAAGTCAAGGAATTCACCAAAACACTATACATAAAAAGTTATAAGCAAACTTTCGATGTATAGTATTTTGAGCATGACATCTAATTTTCATTCAAAGTTTATAAAAAAATAGCAGGCTCAACTGAATTTTTATTTTAACAAAAAATATATCAACATAGCTTCAGTGCGTCGAATCCATCCCCGTCAACATTCCTAGTAACTCATGGATTGTTATTATTTCTCAGCATATTGGTACCTAAGATATATGAGAACTTATAAACACAATTTGAAGAGTTCACCACCATCGAGCCGGTCTGTGGCACAGTCGGTAGGAGCGTTGGATTCGTATTCTTGGGGAACCGAGATCGAATCCTGCTCTCGGCTGTTTTTCAAAACTAGCACCTCTGTCACATGTGCTTTGTACACAGTACACACTTACGAGCTCCGTCGCTAAGGGATGAAAAAGTGCAGTTGTAAAAATCAACTGACCTTGCGTCCCAGTGGATCGGGGTTTGATTCCCTAGGAAAAATTAGAAAAAATAATTTTCGAAGTTTTTCCGAGGGAATAAACCCGAAAAACACAAAAACATACAAAAAAGTCCCAATGGGCAAAATACAAAAATATAAAAAAGTCCCACTGGGCAAAAACTAAAAAATCAAAATAATAAAATTACCAGATGATGGCCTATCATATAGACAATAAAAAGTCTGGAAAAGGCCAATAAAAAGAGAGAAGAAGAAGAAGTTCACCACCATTTTTTCTATATTATTATTTAGTTCAAAGTAAAGAATTATTGAATCAACAACTCATGACAATAAAAGAGCATATAGTTTCTAAATTAATGTGACTTTGTCAAAAATCCATAAATTGATTTGAAACTTTGCAGATAGCTTTTCACATGTTATGCCTCACGCATGTATACCTGTCGAGGATAGCTCCAACAATTATTTACGAGGACTATGGGAGCACTACTTTCTATCACCATGCTCAAACCAACTCTCTCTCTCTCCGTCTCCCCCCCCGCCCCACATCTACTGGTCACGACGTACCTTCATCATTCTCTTCATGGACTGCGCCCGCTGCACATTAATTAATTCAAGAGTCATATAGAAATTCCTTTTGTTTTGTATTCACTTAATACTACTGAATCATTTTTATTTAAAGTAGATAAGGCGTGTAAATAGACGCTGTTTTAATTTAACTAATAAAGTTTAGTTTTATTAAATTCGGAGGTACGGCGCACGCTCTCTCATTTAAAATATCTCACAGGTTATCGGCCCAGCCACGTTTTTTGTTGAGTATTTTAGGAGAGAAGGGTGCAGATTTTGTAGTGTCAGCGCGGTAAGTAAAGGCTATTTTTTTTCAGAGGAAAGTTTTTTTTTAAATGTGAAAAAGTGATTGTTGAAATTCAGAGGTGAAGTATAGTTATTTTTACAGTTCAGAAGTATACTTCGATACAACGAAAAGTGTGTGTGTGGTTCAAATTTTGCTTAAGATTTTGATTCGGTCATTCAGAGGTATATCGCTTTTGTTTTTTCTTTTTTTTTTAAAAAAAAAAAGGGACAAGAGCTGTGTGGTTAAGCGCCATTTTTATTTTCTATCTTTCTTTCTCTCTGTTTCCATCCCGGCATCGTGTGTTGCTTCAGACATTCAGAAGCGAGTTTTTTTTTGCGTGTTTATGTAAGGGTGAAGTTTCGCACGAGGCAGGTGTGAACGAGTGAACGACGAGAGAATGAACGACGCACGTTGTGCATATGTCTGCCATTTTTTTTCATTCTTTCTCTCTTTCTCTGATGCTTCATCGGTACAGTGTTCAACATTCCGAGGTGGTTTTTTTTTATATTTTATTCATTCGGAGGTAATTTTTTTTGCTATTTTGTCTTTCGTGTTTTTCGTATTATTTTCTTTAACGGCAGGCCGGAGTAGAACCTGATACCGACCGAATAACAATTGAGTTGTTTGTTATTTACTCAAGTATTAATCGGTGTATCTTCAAAATAAAGGTTGATCGCAATAGATATTATTATTATAAATATCTGTACACAAGAAAAAAAAAATCTATTGATTTGTTTTTGAGAAAAGTAAGGAACGCGAAAATATTATAAACATAATCTTTTACTTCGGCGTTCCTTACTTTTCTCAAAAACAAAGCGATAGATTTTTTTTTTCTTGTGCACAAATATTTGTAATAATAATATCTATTGCGCTTAACCTTCAATTTGCAGATACACGGATTAATACTTGAGTAAATAACAAAAATGCCAATTAGACAAGGACAGCGAATCCGGCTTGCTCTTAATAGAAACAATAAAGTGTAAAAAGTTGAGTAAAATTGAGCGTGCACGTAAGGAAAGAAAGAAAGAGACAGAAAAGCATATTAACTGAGGGCACGCGACGCGTGTTTTTTTCTTTATCTTTTTCATTTTTATTCCTTACGTTTGTGTTGCGTATTCCCGCAACACCTCTCCTGCTTACAGGAATAGGTTGCCGCATGAATAAAAATTAGAAGTTAACTAAACTAATATCCTTAAGTCGAATGCTTTTATTCAAATACTTTTCTTTCTTTTCTGCTCATACAGAAAATTAAATTTTGATTTAACTTGAATTCAAATGAAAAATACTACTTAATGCATTGCAATAACTTGTTGTACGGTTTTGCGTGCAGTGAGGAGTCTCATTATTATTCAGGCTAACTATCTGTCAATTTTTTTTCAGAAGCCAAAGAAAAGTTTTTAAATGCAGAGAGACAATGCTGAAGATGCCGGCAATGGCACCAACACCAATGACGGTAACGTCAACCTGAATTTAAGAAGTGCTGAGGAAAATGAAAATTTGATTTATTATTGTTAAATTATCAATACCATAAACAATTCTGTACTAAAGAGTTACTATAAGTCGTAATCAAATCAGCAAAAAACTAAAGATTAAAAATAAAATTCAGAAGTCAGAAATTTACAAAAAGAAACTGTTTATAGTAGAGGAATGCAACGCCTAGCAGCAAACGTCAAGAAGTGCGCCAACAACTCCACCGTTCGTGCTGATCCCTTCATCAGAAAGGATCCAGATGGACAATCTTTGGACCCTGTGTCAACTGACGCAATCTGTGCAAGACACCAAATCCGCCCAGAATGCGATGGCAGACAACATGGATAGGATGGAAAGGTTTGCGGTCACAGGATGGTGAGAATGATGAAAGCGGAGAGGCTGACTGCGAACGTTCTGGAAGTAAAGAAACTAAGGTGTACAGCCTTAGAAGTAATGTTTCCTGTTCTAAATTCTACCACTAATAATTTCAGAGACAATTCAGACGATATTATACATACTTCCTCCAGAGTTAACTTATCTAACAGTAATATAAATTCAGATGCCATAGTAGACTTAGATGAAACTTTTAAAAATATGCACAAAGTAATTGAAGGAAGTGCAACTAATCAAAAACTAATAATCAAAAGAAATTATAAGCTTATCCAAAAGACAGGATTGCATCTCTGGCTGGATTATCTAGACTCTGAGTTGAGAGCGTCAAACCTATCAGACGTATTAGATCAAGAAAATATAAACACATTAAATATTAACTCAGTTGAATTGGAAAAACGGAAAAGATTAATAAATTACATTATAATAAACAGATTAGATGAACACTACCAGAAAAAGATATTGCATTTAAAAGATCTCATTGAAATTGTAAATAAAATAAATGAAAGTAAAAGAATAGAAATGAACGTTACAGCAACACCCGTAGGAGCAAGGCTATACAAATTGAAAATAAAATCAGGAGAAAAGATTGATTTCTTTATTGATAGGTTTAAGGCAATAACGAGAGACTATGAGAACAGTGATTCAGCAGGGATGCTCTCCACGGAGAAAAAGAGGTCCGCCTTCTATTCAGCCGTGGCAGGAAACTTTCCAGAGCTAAGGTCAGCCACGTTAATAAGAAGGCAATCTAACCAAAATGAGATGACCATTTAAGAACTAAAAAATTTTTTACTACAGCTGGAAACCGAGAAAAAGGACGACAGCATTCCGGAAGTAAGGGCCAGCGTAGTTCAGGGGAAGAATGCATAGATCAAGTGCTTCAGATGCAACAATTTGGGACATGCCCAAGCTGAGTGTCCACTCATCCAGTACCGTTCGTGGTTCTGTTATTATTGCAACAAAATTACTGATTAAAAAGGTACAAAATGCTTTCAGAGGGGAAGTGGCACTTCAGGATCAAGTGATAAACCATTTAGAGGAGGGTATGTACAGAGTAATTATTACAAAAATGAACGAGGTGGTAGAGATAATAATAATACTAACATAAAGAGAACAGAAAACGATAAGAAATTCAGAAGTAAAGTATTTAAAAATACTAAAAAATACTTTGCTCCAGAACTACAACAGAAAAAGAAAGCTGCTAAAGCTTTCTTAGCAGGTAATAACACCATAACTAATACTACAAGCCATAAAATAACCTTCATAGCAGATTCGGAAGTGACAGAACATGTAAAGAAAAGTTTAATTTTAAGTAATTTTAAGAAAAGCTCAGAAAAAGTAATAAAAAGTGCATATAAGAATAAAACAGCTGACATAACCATAGATGGAGAAGTTAATCTCATGCTGGTTTCAAATAGAAACAATTTAGACGTATTTAAATTAAAAAATGTGTTAACAGCTTCAGAAGTTACTCATAACCTGATTTCACTAAGGAAATTTGCAGATGTCGGTCTAGGTATTTATCTAGATAACAAAACACTAGAAATATTCGACAAATATACAGTAGCTATACATCTTACAGAAAGAGATGTAGACTCAAACTGGTTAATCTCCTTGAACATAGTAACTGAAGATAAGAACAGACTTTAAGAAAACCATGAACAATATATGTATGAATCAAGGATAGTTTCAATGGATGACGTCATACAACAATCTCAGTCTGACATGCTAAACTTACACCAAATCACAGAAACCCCGACTGAGATTGGGAGGGAGAATACAGAGAATAAAGTCCACAAAAATGAAGAGACATATACAACAAATTCAGAAGATTTTCTCAAAGGAAAGACAACAGACCTACATAAAAATCGGACCCAGAGATAATAAGCAATCTACTAAAAAGCAATGAAAACTTAAATCTCAAGAATAATGATCTAAATGAAGGTATGCTATCGCACGTAAGACTAGGTTACATGTCTCTAAGCTATTTAAAACATCTACAAAGGTCAACTGATTGTCTGAAGAAGATCAAATTCAGAGATAATATACTAGACTGCGAATCGTGTATACTAGAAAAAATGAAAAGTCTTCCTTTTTCAGAAACAAGAGACAGAGCCACCAGATGTCTAGAATTAATACATACAGATGTTATGAGTCCTATAAAGCCACTATCTAATCCTGGAGAAAACAAGTTCATAGTGATATTTATAGACGACTACTCCAGATTAGCCAAGGTCTACTCGATCAAACATGAGAACAAGACATGTGATTGCCTAGAAAGGTTTCTCAAAACTATGAGAAATTTATTGAAAGCAATGTAAGAGCAGATAATGACACAGAATTTACTGGAGGTAAATTCTCAGAAATAATGATAAAAGAAAAAATTGAAAACAACTTTAGGCCACCACACACACCTCAACACAACGGAACAGCAGAGAGGTTTAACAAGATAATCTAGAATAAAATACGTACCATGATGATCGACTCAGGTCTACCGATGGTAGATTCTAGCCTCAGAAGCAGTAGTACACATATACAATAGGTCACCGCATCGTTCGCTAGAATTGAAAACTCCACTTGACGTAGTTCTGACAGATTCTAAACACCACGAGAACAAAATCAGAAGATTTGAATGTATAGCAAACACTAAGATTCCAAACACCAAGTCAAAATTTTCAGAAAAAAAATTAATACTGTCATGGTAGGATATTCCACAACAGGCTACATCCTGGAACAAGGAAGTTTATCAACTCCAGAAATGTCAGATTCAATGAGAAATTATTATATAAAGATGTGTTCAAGCGAACTCTACAAGACCTTGAGGAGGTCAAAATTTCAGACATGAAAGAAAATGAAAAAACTAACTTAAGAAAATCAGAAGAACACTTGAATGACGTAGCTTGAAACTCAGAGACAATAAATAAAAATTCAGAAGTCACGAATAAACACAGAAGACGGAGACCGAAGGAAAAAACTTCAGATGGACAGGACAAACACGAACCAGTCGAAAAGAAAGCTAAGCGACCTGAAACTAACTGGAAGCTCAACGTAAGAGCAAGAGAAGCGCAACAGGACAAGCCAATAGATGGTGAATCATACCATGCTAGACTCACCGAAGTAAACAAAGAGTTATAAAGAGGCTATGTCATCAACAGAAAGAAATGAATGGCAGAGCGCAGTGAAAGAAAAACTACGTTCTATGAAAGAAAATAGAGTCTGGGAAATAACTAATATACTAGATAACACGTCAGAAGGATACAGAGTAAATATAATAGACTCCAGATGGGTATTTAAGAAGAAAATTGACGAAACGGGCAAAACCAGCTATAAAGCTAGGTTAGTGATCACAGGATTTATAGATAAGACACGATACAGTCTGAGCGAAACATATGCTCCAGTGTCAGGAATGTCTCTGATTAAATCAGCCCTATGCATCATCAACAAATACGACTTGAGAGCTACACAGCTGGACGTCAAAACAGCGTTTCAACATGGAACTTTAGAGGGAGATATCTACATGAAGATTCCAGGTGGACTTAAATGTGATGATGCGACTAAACGCACCAAAGTGTGTAACATTAACAGGTACACAAGTCCTTATATGGACTGAAAGTAAGTCCAAAAAGATGGAATAAAAGATTTTCGGAAGGAGCTCAAAAACTAGGATTGGAAAAGGATGTTAACGAACCCTGTCTCTTCACCTGGAGAAAAGATCGACAAGTTGTCTTTATAATATTGTATGTATACGATGCAATATTGGACGGAAACAACGGAGTCAAAATGCAAGAGATCAAAACTAAATTGAGCTCTGTGTTCAGAATAGAAGATTTAAGTGAACTCAGATGTTTCCTGGTAATAAATATCACAAGAGATCGTTCGAGTCAAACACTGAAGTCAAGCCAGAAGGATTACACAGAAAAGGTTTTAGAACGGTTTAACATGAAAGAGAGAGAACCGCAATCAACACTGATGATTACCAGACAAGTCAGGAACGGAGAACACAAACAGCCTGATGATAATACTTCAGAAGAGACGAAATTTGAAAAGAAAATTCCATTCAGAGAAGCTATAGGAAGCCTACTATACTTGGCTGGCACAACCAGACCAGACATAGCGTATACTGTTAACTATCTATCTAAAAGACAAACAGAAGCTACAGAAGAGGACTGGAAAGACGTCAAAAGGATTTTTCGATACCTCAGAGGAACAACTGATTTAAAACTTACGTATACCGGAGGAGGCAGTTCGTTAGAAGCTATGACTGACGCAAGTTTCAGAGATTTGCATGACTCTTTATTTACAGGAGAATACATAATAAAACTGTTTGATGACCCAATCTCATGGAGAAGTCACAAACAGAAGTACGTGACGCTATCTTCATGCCAAGCAGAGTAACTGGCTATGAGCGACGCTTGTAAGGAACTGGTTTCCATTGATAAAGCAACAAGAGATATCATTGGAGAGACTCTATATCCTGTGACCATAAGGTGTAACAACAAGTCAGCCGGTGACTGTACCCAAATGAACGGCAGCCACAGACTAAAAAACTTCGATGACGATATATAGACCATCAAAGCTAATTTGAAATCCAGCGAACGTACTGAAAGCAAAAGTCACATGGCAACAACCCATGGTGACTACATAAAACTGTGTTCCATCGAAGGAAAAGTTAATGTCAGATGGATCTCTAATAATAAGAATGAAGCTGACATCATGACTAAATCTTACCTGCAGAGAAACGCAACCATCTTTGAAATAAAATTTTAAAACTGAGATAAAAAGAATATATAAAATTCAAAGCCTTTTCAGATGACTCAATAATCTAACATTAACTAAGGTAACTTAATGCATAAGTTTACTAATAAAATATACTGTGTACATATACAGATATACATACATTCAGAAGATAACTTTTTCTTTCAGATGGTACTAAGAATAATAAGTGCGAAGATCTAAAAAAGTAAATGAAATTATTGGAGGGAGGGAGTGTCGAGGATGGCTCCATTAATTATTTACGATGATTATAGGAGCACCACCTTCCATCACCATGCCCAGACCAACTCTGTCTCCGTCTTTCCCTCCACATCTACTGGTCGTGACGCACCTTCATCATTCTCTTCATGGACTGCGCCAGCTGCATAATTAATTCAAGAGTCTTATAGAAATTCCTTTTGTTTTGTATTCACTTAATACTGAATCATTTTTATTTAAAGTAGATTAGGCATGTAAATAGATGTTGTAATTTAACCAGTAAAGTTTAGTTTTATTAAATTCGGAGGTACGGTGCATGCTCTCTCAATTAAAACATCTCACAATACCAATGTTGAAATATTAATAATTTAGATAAGATATCTCTTTTTCATAATATTGATTGAAGTAAATGTTAATTATACTTATGTTTTATTATTTTATTCATATTAAATGTAATTTAGTCTATTTATCTTTATATCTTTAATTAATGTTATTATCATTCAATATTAACGGCAGGCCGGAGTAGAACCTGATACCGATCAAGTAACAATTGAGTTGTTAGTTATTTACTCAAGTATTAATTGGTGTATCTTCAAATTGAAGATTAAGCGCAATAAATATTATTATTATGAACATCTACGCACAAGAAAAAAAAATCTACCGCTTTGTTTTTGAGAAAAGTAAGTAACGCCACAGTAGAAGTTTACGTTTATAATATTTTCACGTTATTAACTTTTCTCGAAAACAAAGCAATAGATTTTTTTCTTCTTGTGCATAAATATTTGTACTAATAATATCTATTGCGCTTAACCTTCAATTTGCAGATACAGCAATTAATACTTGAGTAAATAACAAAAATCTCAATTAGACAAGGACAGCGAATCCAGCCTGCTCTTAATCATAAAAAAAACTAGATGTTAGAAACTTTTATTAGTGGTTAAGAGGAGGTCACGTATCTCTGTCCTTTTCTGATCAAATAATTAATTTTTAGCTAAAAATAATAACTTTAGCAAAAAATAAAGAGAAAGCCGCATCTCGTATAAGGAAAAGCAAAATTTTCTCTAATAAAAAAAAATTAATTTTATTGCTCCGATTTCAAGAAAACCTTGAAAAACCAAATTGTTTACCCTAACCTCTGTGTTTTAAGTTTTTCAAGGTTTTCTTGGAAACGAAGCGATAAAATTAATTTTTTCTCATCAATGAAGATATTGCTTTTTTTGATACAAAATGCGGCTTTCTCTTAATTTTTTGCTAAAATTATTAGTTTTTGTAATAAAATCAATTCTTTGATTAGAAAAGGACAGATATACTCGACCTCCTCTTAAAACCTTTTTAACCGAGTTCAAAAAGGAGGAAGTTCTCAATTCGATTGAATTTTTTTTTTTAATGTCTGTTACCTCATAGCTTCGTCATTTCTAAACCGATTAAAAAAAATTTTTTTTTATCTGATAGAGGATGTCTGCAGAAAGGTCCCATACGTGTCCTATAATTATTGAGCCGATATTTGGTTTGTATAAGCAAATTATCAAATTCAGAAAAATTGGGTGTTTCGTTTTCTCATTTACCTCGCTTATACTTCGCCTGCTATACTCTCTCTCTCTCTCTTTTTCCCGGCCTCTTTCTCTCTCTCTTTCCCTGTCTCTCTCTCTCTCTCTCTCTCTCTCTCTCTCTCTCTCTCTCTCTCTCTCTCTCTCTCTCTCCCTCTCTCTCTCTCTCTCTCTCTCTGTCTCTCTCTCTCCTCTTTCTCTCTCTGTCAGGTGAGTAAAGCAGACGTGCTTTTGTGTGCTCCTCATAATTTGTTGTTTTTAATCGGCATCACACTTCGTTTCGAGTGCATTTATTTTTCAGGCAGATGGGGGTCCTGCTGGCTCCAGCTATTGCGGGCATTAACAGTGCGGCTCGCTTTTTTTAAGTCAGGGATCCTGGAGTTTTGCCTTGAACTTGTGTGAATTGCTTAGCCATTGTGACTGCGGCCATTTTCCAAGCCTGCCGTGTGAAGGATCGCTTTGACTGGAATTGTGACAAGCACGCTCCGTCAAGGATAACACAACTCAGCTCCAATTTACATATACTTTGCTGCTTGACAAGAGCAGCTTTGTCATTGTGCTTGTTCGATTATAGTGTTTTGTGCTGGTTACCACTGTCATTACAGAAGATTATTTTATCATAACTACACGTACTTTTATCTTATTAAGCCTGACACCGACTTAACCTTAGTTGCTAGTGTTTTTACTGTGTTATGTGCCTTTTTTATTTATACATTTGCATCGCACTAAGCCTATATGTTTTGGAGCACATACATTTGTCTGTGGATGTGTTCGACGGGTATTGATATTAGTCACGCACCGTATATATGTGTGTCATTAGCTCTTGGACCTCTCTCTTGGTTTCTTTGTGGATCTGCGCATGCCTGCTCTCTCGACGGTTACCTATCGAGTACACTGGGATCCATACCCATTGCTTTGCTGCTGCGGGTGTTCTACTGTATCTCGCGCAGACGATCGTATGGTTGCATATATCAGGCGCTTTTGCTCTGCTTGGCGTTTGGTTCTCGTCTGCTAATTGACTGACGCACTGGCTTATATAAGTGTATATTGGGTTGCATCTCTTAGGCGCTTGCTTTTACACACAGACTATTAAACGTACTGTTTCTTAAACGCACTGCTTATTAAACGTACTGCTTTTCACTTCTTATTATTTTATAATGACAGAAGGTGCTCCCTTTGGTGAATGTCCTGGTTGCAATAAACTTTTTTCGCAAAAATCAAAAAGGACAACTTGTTAAAAGTGCGTAAGAGACTTTCACTTGGTCTGTGCTAAATTTCAGATGATCGCTGATGGTAAGGATAATTTCAAGGTCTGTGAATCTTGCAAGGTGGCTATTTTTGCTTCTAAGAGTGATGAGTCCTTAATTCTTAATGATATCTTTCCTGTTGATGAGTCAACGAGCTTGCAAGATACCTCTCGTCTTTCTGCACCCATGGTTGGTCTTACTGGGGCCAACGCAGCGGTGAATTCTGACTCATCGCTCAGCCTTATTCTGAAGAAGCTTGAGAAGCTCAATATTCTTGGCAACATATATAGCAGAATGCATGCTTTTCAGACTTCACTCAAGGAAGTCGAGGACAAAATTGAGTCTTTGGACAGGCGTATGGCCCCTCTAGATGATCTGCCTGTTCTCATCAGGCGTGTTGAGGCCAATGATAATGAAATCAATGATATCATGGAGGAACAGCGGGCGCTTGGTACTCGACTTATGGAACTGTCTGAGAGGAGTCAGGCTCTGCCGGATGCCTTATTATCAACTAAGTAAAAGGAGCTTGAGGCGGTTAATTCATCTTTGAACAGCAGAATAAATCAAATGGTCTCTCAGCGGCTTCACTCTTCTTCGGATTTGGTCATTAGTGGTATTGATACGGGCGACTTCACTGATTATGAGGCCGTCGCCCTTGCTGTTCTGAGAATTGTTCGACCTGCTACATGCTTATCTGAGATTTTATCATCTAGAGTTATGGTGTTTCGTAATGATGGTGCATCTTCTGAAGAGCCAGAACCTGTTGCAGCTCCACCACCAAAGATGGTCGTTACCAAAGGGTTTTATTTCTTTCGTGAGGAACGGCAATATCTACGTTAAATGGAAGAAGGATGATAAACGAGTTGTCATCACCTCCATTGGAGATCTTGATTCTTTTTTAGGAGAGACATTGCAGGTGACTATCTTTCTCCCAATGGTAACCATTCCTATCATCCGATTCCTCTCCACAACTTACATAATCCCTTCTCTTAAACTTCTCCTCAACATCTTCTCTTCTTGCAATTCGCCATATTAATGCCAATTCATTGCGTGCATGTCATCGAGAAATTCAGCACTATCTCAATTCTCATTCCCTTGTTTACATCTTTGCAATTTCTGAAACTAAATTGTCTTCTGAAGTTGATTACTCCTTTTTCAACATCGATAATTACAAATTACTGCGCCATGATCGAAATCGTCATAGGGGAGGAATAGCTTTATATGGTCATCTGTCTTTATCTGTCAACATTATCTGCTGCTCTACGACGAGGTAGTCCGGCAGGCCTGGCCATCCTGAGTATATGTTCTGTGATGTCTCTGTTAAGGGATGTAGTCCTATTTTTGTAGCGGTTGTTTATCGTCCTCCTCATGCACCGTTTATTGAAGGCAGTGACTTCATAAGTAAACTTTCCAATACTATGCACACTTTTTCCTCCAAGATAATTATGGGTGATTTTAACGCGAATCAACAATCAGAATCTGATGATGCTTTGTTTATTCGCTCGTTGATCGAGAAGAACTCTCTTTATTCCATCCCTTTTGGTGCCACGTGTCACTCCTCCACCTTCCATATTTGGTTGGATCTGTGCATGGTTGACGTTAATGATACTGTTGTGTCCTTCTCAAAATCTGAGTCATGCTTTGCGGATGGCCATGACTTAATCACTGCTACTCTAGAAATTCCGGTTCCTATAGTGGAGCAGCAGGAGTATAATTATCGTGATTACAAGAACATTGATCTCCCTAATTTCCTCTCCTATCTTAATGGCAGTGACTGGTCTTCTTTTTATAATAATGCAGATATTGATACTGCACTTGACTATCTCAATGCTAATCTTACATCAGCCATTGATTTATTTGTGCCTTTAAAAAGCGTTAAAGCTTCAAGAAGACCTCACACTTGGTTTACTTCTCAACACAGCTTATTTATCAGGGACCGTCATAGATTATATAGGCGCTTCAAACGCACGCGCCATTCACTTGATCTTCATTACTATCGTCTTGCAAGAGATCTTGCTCATGATTCTATATCAAACGCAAAGCTCGATTATTATTATAATAGGTTGAGGAATCTCTCTGAAACAAAACACCTTTGGAGAGAGCTCAGACATATTGGGATAGCTAATAGCTCTGTTGACACTGCTTCTCCTTTCTCAGCTGACGAGATTAACACGTATTTTGTGAGTGTTTGCCGTGATCCGCAGGTCATGCCTGTCTCTGACTTCTTATCCACTTTGGCTCCTGATGTAGCAGATGCCTTCTCCTTATTGCCTGTCATTCTTGAGGAGGTGCATGGTGTGATTCGTAGCATCTCATCTCAGTCGAGTGGTGTTGACGACATTCCTCAGTCCATTATCAGGGATGTATTTCCTGTTATTGGACCTTATATCCTACATATTTTCAATCTCTTCCTTTATGGTTCCGTCTTTCGGGCTGTGTGGAAAAGATCTCGTATCAAGGTACTCAATAAGGTTAACTCTCCTTAGACTTTCAGCGACCATCGCCCCATTGCGTTGCTCTGTTTTCTTTCTAAATCATTGGAGAGATTGATTCATAAACAGCTTCTTGACTTTATTGAGTCGCATGGTCTTGCGGATCTTTATCAAACTGGTTTTCGTACAGGGCACAGTACCCATACAGCAATTTTAAGGATCAGTGACGATATTAGGGCTGGTATTGATGGGAAGAAACTCACAGTTCTTCTCCTTTTTGACTTTAGTAAAGCCTTTGATAGAGTTAATCATGTACTTCTTCTTAAAAAATTTCTGCGCATTGGATGCTCTGGTTCCATTATTAGGTGGATGGCTTCTTATCTGTCTGGTCGATCCCATGCAGTGATAGCTCGAGGAGGCAGTATGTCTTTCTACTGCGCTATCAATCTGAGAGTTCCTCAGGGTTCAGTCCTCGGTCCCCTCCTCTTTGCTGTTTATGTCAGTGATATTTCTTACGGTCTTGATGACCAGATCTCTTATATGCTCTATGCTGATGATCTCCAGATGTATCTCCAGTGCCGCCCTGATGAACTAGAAGTCTGTAAAAATGCTCTCAGCCAAGCTGCAGATTACCTGGTGAGTTGGGCATCTGCGAATCGCCTTTCTCTTAATACCTCTAAAACCAAAGCTATCATATTTGGATCACCGGTTTATATCAACCGTATTTACTCACTTAAACTATCTTGGAAGAAGCAGGTTACTTCAATCTGTACTCGAGCGAATTCCCTAATGTACCGTCTCAATTTTTTCAGGAGCAGTACTAACCTTCCTCTGCGCAAGCATTTAATCTTGTCTCTTTTGTCTCCTCTTATTGACTATTGCTCAATTGCTCTATCAAATATTTCAAAGGAGCAAAATCTTCGTTTACAGCGTGTGGTAGACTCCGGTATTCGTTACATATTCGGGGTGAGAAAGATTAAACACATCTCACCATATACGCGCTCCCTTGGATGGCTTTCCACTAAGGGTCGTCGTCTTTACCTTGGTTCTTGTCTTCTGTATCGAGTACTGAGAATGCAAATTCCATCTTATATTTATAAAAATTTTTATATAAATATTGCCATTAGACCGGTCAGAGGTGAAATACCACCTTTATCAGTGCCTCGATTCTCTACCGAAACGCTACGCAAATCCTTTCATGTCATCTTAACTTACTTCTGGAACTCTCTGCCAAATCGCATACGTAACTCTACATCCATCCTATCCTTTAAGAATAAAGTACACTCTCATATTTTCAGCATTGAAAATATATTGTGTCACGGTGCTATAAATTATTTTTGATTTATTGCTGTTATTCTTTGTATTGATTTTATTTTGTTTAATTTAAATTTAATTGAATTTTTTTATTTTATTATTTTTTCCACATTTATACTATGTTTTTGTTCTTGTTTTCCTTTTATTGTTTATTTTTTTGTTTAAATTGATGTATCTAATTTTGTATTGTACAACAAATTGTACAGAAATAAATTAATCTAATCTAATCTCTGTCTCTCTCTCTTTCTCTGTCTCTGTCTCTCTCTCTCTCTCTCTCTCTCTCTCTCTCTCTCTCTCTCTCTCTCTCTCTCTCTCTCTCTCTCTCTCTCTCTCTGCCTCTTTCTCTCTCATTCTCTCTTTCTTTCTCCCTCTCTTACCTAAGCTTGAATATGTATACATGCCCACACAACGACACTGTGCCATTGATCCTTCTATCTTTCCTCCTATACATTGCTTGATATAGTGTACTAATGCATGCGTTATGAATTAAGAGACTGCCGTATACTGACACAGATACCTGTTTTACCAACTCAATTTAAAATTCATTTTTTATAAAAACTAGTTAATGGAGGCAGAAATTGAAAGATGTTTTCGATGCGTATAATAAATAGCAATATTTTCTCTGATAAGAATAAATTAATTTTATCGCTTTGTTTTATAGAAAAGTTGGAATAACTTAAAAATCGCATTTTCTGCCTCTAATCTCTAAATTTTATAAGTTATTCCAAGTTTTCTCGAAAATAAAGCGATAAAATTAACCTATCTTTATAAAAGAAAGTATCAATTTTTATTATACAAATCGAAACTATCTCTTTATTTCTGCCTTTAGCTGCTAGTTTTTGGAAAAAAAATAGTTTCGTAATTAGAAAAGGACAGAGAATACAGCGGCCTCTTAATAATGAAAGTTAGGCGTAATTAGTGGGTCTACCTATATTTGCGCTTTTAGTAAGGAGATTCACTAAAAAATAGAAATTAAAAATTTTTTAACAAAACCGACTCAAAAAAAATGCACTAATAGTTCCAAATAATTTATGATCTTCAATAATTATACGCATACTACGCATCTAACTTAACACATGTGTAGCAAATATATTATAGATTATCTAATTATTTGTTAACAGCACAAACAAATTATATTTTTTTGTGAATTAAAAAAAATATGATTTGTTTGTGCTATTTACAAATAATTAGATAATCTATAATATATTTGCTACACATGTGTTAAGTTAAATGCGTAGTATGCGTATAATTATTCAAGATCATGAATTATTTTTAACTGTTTAGTGCATTTTTTTAAGTCGGTTTTGTTTTTTGTTAAAAAATTTTTTACACTTGACGTTTGAATTTTCTTTAATTTTATTTATTTTTACTTCCTCATTTATAATAAGTACTCAATTTAGGTAATTACTATTATTATTTATCATGAAGATGCATTTTCCTTATTTTTTATTCAATTTCATGTTTTAATTGAGTCAAAATAGAATGTATTGTCAAATGTAAAAGGGTGGTGACGTTAAATAGCGTCTCTTTCCATCTCACTCTCACTTAATGAATTGAACATAGCGTGGCGCTAGTTACCCATGTGCTGGGCGCTGGAGTCTGACACATGTGTAACTTGTCCACGACACGCTTTTTGTTCAAATTTAAATAAACTAACGAATTTAAAAAATGTAATAAATTAATTAATTTTTTTTATATAAAATTAGAGTAATTAATTTCTAATTATTATTTAATTGGATAAGATTTTTTCTTTAGTATATTAATTTCTACTTTTATTCCAAAGTGTTAAAAAATGCGACCGTATGGTCCATTGGAAAGTGAAATTTAAGGAGATGGATTTTATTTCGTTTTAATTAGTAATCTTTAGAATGCGACCCGTTGCAAGTGAAAATTCCTTATATAAGAATCCGCAAGTCTCATTTAGTATTCGATGGAGTTTGAGAAAAAACTCCAACGCACAAATTTTCAGCCCCTGCGCAGTAACGTCAAAAATGTGTTTCTTTTACGTTTTTTTTTTTGACGCCCCTCCAAATGGAAAACTGTTGTAAAAAATCATCGAAGTAGGTTATTGTATAGTAATCAATCAAAAATTTTTGCAGATTATATAACCTTAAATATGAACCGAAAGCATTATTTAAAATTCAAATTGTTATTTTTAAACTTTTTGTTGAATTTGGAAAAAAAAATTCGTGCGAGCGGTTTTAAAAAATTGATCCGTTTAGAGGTTGAAAAAATGATTTTTTGGTAATGATTTGAAAAAAACGAATTTTGAAAAAAAGTATATAAAATAAAATTTACAGTAAAAAGTAAGATACATCTTTTTAATATTATATATATATTTTTTTTCATAATATTTATCAAATTATCATTAAAAAGCCTTCGATTTCAATATTTTTCATGAACAATTTGAAAAATATTAACTTTAGAGAAAAATGTATAATATAAAAACGCTGCCAAGTGCTTTGGCGCAATGCTTTCTCATAGAGCGCATTGAGTTAGAGTATTTTGATTTTATTTTTTTAAATACGATTTTAATATAAATGTCCCTATCCTCTGTATTGAAGGCTGTCTTAATACCTACGAAAACTATATGAATTTTACTCTTTCTTACTTTTGCCATTTGAATAATGTGATTTTATGATGCTCTAAAATTGAAAATGCGTTTATAAAATTAATTTTCCCAAGCTTGTCTTCTTAACACTATAACCAATAACTTGCATACAAATTTTGGAACATTTTCATCGAATAGTTTACAAAAAATACCGAATAATTGAAAAATAAACATTGTTTTAAAATTTTCAAAACGCTTTAACGTTACAACTACGCTAAGAAAACCAGTTTTCAAAAGTTCATTTTATTTAGGCAATCGTAAATAATTTCTAGACATAATTTTAAGCTACTTCATCGAGTAGTTTACGTAAAATACCAAAAAATAAGTGAAATTCTATTCAAAATTTTCAAAATGCTCTAAAATTAAAACTGCGCTAAGAAAATAAGTTTTCCAAAGCTTGATTTATTCAGTGATAGTAAATAATTTGCATAAAAATTTTTGAGCAAGTTTATCGGGTGATTTTTGTGCAATAGAAAAGAAATAAAAAATAAAAAATTTTTTCAAAATTTTCAAAATGCTCTAAAATTAAATGTGCGCTAAGAAAATTGAAGGAAATGAGTTTTCAAAAGTTCATTTTATTTTGACAATCATAAATAATTCCCATACATAATTTGAAGCTCCTTCATCGAGTAGTTTACGTAAAATATAAAAAAAATTAGAAAAATTTTATTCAAAATTTTCAAAATGTTCTAAAATTAAAACTGCACTGAGAAAATAAGTTTTTCAAAGCTTGTTTTATTTAGGCCATTGCAAATGATTTCCATAAAAATTTTCGAGCAAATCTATGGAATGGTTTTTGTGTAATAGAAAAAAAAAAAAATAGAGATTTTTTCCAAAATTTTGTCGTAAAATAAAAAATAAATGAAAAAAAAAAATTTTTTTTCAAAATTTTCAAAATGCTCTAAAATTAAAAGTGCGCTAAGAAAATCAGTTGGTAAAAGTTTTCCTTCTTTTGGCAGTCGCAAATAATGTTCATACAAATTTTCAAGAAAATTCTTCGAGTAGTTTACGTAAAATATCAAAAAAATGAAAAATTAAAATTTTTTTAAAATGGCTCTAAAAAAAACTGAGCTTAGAAGATCAATTTTCAATAGCTTCTCCCCCAGTTAGACAAAAAAATAAATTACATGCAAAATTTGAAGTTAATCCATCAAATAGTTCTCGAGATCTTATTGGCGTACTGAATACACACACACACACGCACGCACGCACGCACGCACGCACGCACACACACACATACACACACACATACATACAGACATTTTCTGGAAACCACTTTTTTCGACTCCCTGAGTCTAAATATGTACAAATTAATGAAAAAATAGAAAAAAAATTTTTTTACCGATATAATGCTTTCTCTATGAGAAAACAAAAAGATTAATTTTTTTATATTCTATAATTTTTATTCCATATACTTTTTAAAAAAAATCGTATTTTTCAAGTTATTACCAAAAATCAATTTTGTTAACCATTTAAAAGGCGTCTATTTAAAAACGTTCACTTGTGTTATTATTTAAAATAATTCTCCGTTCGAATTATTCAAATCGGATAAAAACTCGTCAAGAAAATTCATGAACTTGATTTCTCACACACACATCCATACATACATTTTAAGGAAACCTCGTAATAGTCTTATTTTGCTATAAAAATGAGTTTTTTATCATAAAATAACATATTTTAAAGGGTTACATTTTCCTCGATGTTGAAACTATAAGGCACTTCCGTATAGCGGTCGTGCCTAAAAATTGGCAAAGTGCTAAAAATTGTATCAAAACTTACAAAATTTTAAGATTTAATTTTAAGAATAGAATGTTTAATCTGCCAAGTAAAAATAGTAGCAAGATTTCGTTTCTATATTATTTACTAACGAAGATAGACGCTTATAAAAGTACACTTCTGGGTTAGTTAGGAATTAGTATTTCTAAATAGAGCTGTGGAAAAATCATTCACTTTATTAATTGAATTAAAAAAGACTGCGCATGCGTGGCCAAACAGAGAGTTTCTTGGGTGCCATAGCAGAACTTCAATTATCCCTGAAATAATGCTTACTTAGATTATTTATTCATATGAAAAAAAATGTCAAAACAGAATAAAGGCAATAAAAATTAAATAATTATGTCCTAAAAATCATTGAAAACATGAAAACAATATGTAAAATATAATTCCGACCCCTCAGAATGTATTACGATCTGATAGTAACGCGAAAGAATTGTAGGGATCAGATTGTTAGCCAATATTTAAACATATCATATCAAAAACCTTGATTAAAATGATATTGCCATGACAAGCAGGAAAAAATATACAGGAAATCGTTATTTAACGCTTTGTTGCACAGTGTGAGGTGTATGTCACAACTTGCTGTATATCAATAGTTTTAAAGTATTTTTCATGAAATAAGCTATTTCAGAGTCTATATATATATATATATATATTACTTTATTTATGAGATAAATTTTGTAAAAATTATATATCATTGATTATCAACAAACTGTTAACTTTTAACATAAACTATAAAAAAACGTAAAAATATCAGTTTTTGTCGAGGATTAGGGTTGCACACCATTTTTTCTTGAAACTAATAACATCATCATAAGAAGTAAAAAAAATACACGGAAAAAGCACTATTAAGCTCACAAATTGTAGCATAACCTATGAAAGACGTGGGAAAAGTCCAAAAAAACCGATTTTCAGCAAAAATAAGGGTCGCGTACAATATTTCTCGAAACTAATTGCTCCGTCATAAATAGCAGTAGAAATGCATCAGAAAACAGTGTTTGGACTCTTGTATTGTAAAATAACCTACAGAATATGCAAGAAAAGTGCAAAAAATCGGTTTTTGGAAAAAATCAGATATCGTACCATTTTTTTTTAAACTGATATAACTATCGTAAATAATTAGGAGAAATAAATGAAAATCACGAATTGAAAAAGTGACCACTTAAGAGCAACGGTGTGAAAACAATAATTTAAATCTTAAATAATGCTTTTAAGAGGCGGTCGGGTCTATTTCGCCGCTACATATAGGGTTGCGCTGCGGTCAGGTGAGAGAAATCTATTAAATATTTTTTATACAGCTATTTACAATTTTCTGAGACGACAATATACTTTTAATGTTGTCATTTCCTCTAGCCATATATATATATAGAATAATTATTAATACTTATATTGTTTGAAAAGTCTAAAATATTGTTATAAAACGAAAAATGCGGCGTGAGGTAGAGTCGACGTAAACATTAGTATACATCATTCTTTAGTATTGCTCTCTCTGTCGCACTAGTTTACATCGGTCCTACGTTGCATCGCATTTTTCGCTTTATAACAATATTTTAGACTTTTCAAACAATATAAGTATTAATAATTATTCTACATATATATGGCTAGAGGAAATGACAACATTAAAAGTATATTGTCGTCTCAGAAAATTGTAAATAGCTATATAAAAAATATTTAATAGATTTCTCTTAC